>OX388038.1:26123758-27437811 GCA_947578705.1 Lacanobia wlatinum
GAACTTTTCCAAATGCGAATTATTTTTGTCTGACAGTACTGACCGACAATTCACACTTTCAAAATTCAACGCAATAGCCCCTGGAATCAAAATTATGGACAAAAGCTCTCTTCACCTCCTTGGGTCACCAATCTTTGAGAATTCCTTTCCCAATTTTGTCGAAGAAAAAATTCAAAATTTCAAAGACGTTTCGGAAAGACTGTTAAAAATTAACATGCATTCGGCTATCACCATAATTCGTTACTGCTGTTTCGGTCCTAAATTGACATATTTCCTTCGTGCTTCCCATATGTGGAAGCACCCTCACCTTTTAGAAAAAATGGACCAAATTATCAAGCATACACTATCTTCAATTTTAAATGTGGCCATGGACGACCGAGCTTGGGCTCAAGCTACTCTTCCCATTCGTATGGGAGGCCTCGGCGTCCGCAAAATTACCAGTATTAGTTTACCGGCTTTTATATCTTCGGTTCATGGCACTGATAAATTAATCAGGAATATCCTAGCTTCCACACTGATTGATTTTGATGTGCCGTGCTTCACCGAGGCTGTGAATGCCTGGAAACTCGCTTGCCCGAATGTAAATCTACCCGACAACCCATCATACCAGAGACAGTGGGATGAGCCGGTCTGCAGAGAAGTTCAGAGGAACCTTATAGCCACTTCTACTTCTACTGCGGAGCGTGCGCGCCTGCTGGCTGTGTGTGAGTGGGAGTCGGGCCTCTGGCTTCACGCACTACCGTCGTCGAACTTAGGCACCTTGTTCGACGATACAACTTTCCGCCTCGCTGCTTCCCTTCGCTTAGGTGCATCGTGTTGTTCTCCTCATCGTTGTCACTGTGGCGAAGCTGTCAACAGCCTCGGGCACCACGGTCTCTCATGCAGTCGAAGTGCGGGTCGCTTTGCACGGCACGCAAACATCAACGACATTATCCGACGCGCTCTTGTCGCCGTCGGCGTTCCAGCCGTACTAGAACCCAATGGCCTGGCACGCGACGACGGCAAGCGACCGGACGGTATGTCTTTGTTTCCATGGAAGATGGGTAGGCCTCTAGTGTGGGACGCTACTTGTGTCGATACTCTTGCGCCATCCCATCTTCCTAGCTCGTCGTGCCGTGCAGGTACTGCCGCTGCGGCTGCTGAGAACCTCAAGCGGCGGAAATATAATAACCTTGTTGGCAATTATATTTTTGAGCCGTTTGGGGTTGAAACTCTTAGACCGTGGGGTCCGAGTGCTCATGCCTTATTTAAAGATCTTTCCCAACGCTTAGTTGACACTTCGCGTGACCCAAGGGCTGGCTTTTACCTCGGACAGAGGATAAGCATTGCCATACAACGTGGCAATGCCGCCAGTCTTTTGGGCTCACTTCCGGTGGACAGCGATGTGGACGAATTTTTTGACGCCTTATCTTAGTTAGGATATTTTATTTTAAGTGTATATATTTAGTACTTTAATGCTGTACCTAGATTATAAAATAAATAATTATTTGTTAATGAAATGATAAATATATATTACAATTTAGAATAACTAGCTAACTACTTGATTTTAATAAAGTAGCAGTATTTTCATTTTACTGAGTTTTTTTTATTCCTATTATGTGGAAAAAGAGTTTTAATGATTCTGAAAAGTTTCGTTTACATTTATTGTGAAATTATTTTTAAAACTCAAAAAGGAAATTTTGTAACATGAGTTAAAAAAGTGAGCTTTATTTTGGCATTTTTGAATATAAAAGAATAGTTGAGTATCCTGACGTGCCATCTGCTACACAACCAATCCTTTAAAATTATAATGTGCCTATACTAGAACCAGCAGAAAACTTCAGTTTTCGTCTCAAAGCACCACTTGAAAATAATATTACTGGAAAACTGTTCGTGTCTTAATAATTCTAATTTCAGTTCTATGATAGTTAAACATGTTCTTAACATAATTTATTAAAAAAGTCTTCTTGCAAACATAAAATGTTTTTTTGTTGACCAGTGTTATTGGTATTTTTTTTATTTAAACCCTTGCTACACTAGGAGTTCCTCTTGTATCGTGGGTGCGTTTAGAAACATACAAATTCACTTACACTAACAGCCAGACTCGGAACAACTATCTGTAGGCCAAACAAATATTTGTTCCGTGTGGGAATGGAACCCGACTGCGACACGCAGCGCATGAGTCAATCGTTCAGCCACTGCGCCAACCGTGTGGTTCGTGGCGTTCATTTAAGTTACATTTTTTACTCCTTGGCTGTACGCACAGTTAAAGTATTCTTAAAAACTTATGTGTGAAGTACTTAAACAAAACGTTTTCAGTGAGTTTATGATAACGACCACACTTAAAACATTCCCTCCAAATGAATAAGACATGGGACCGCACTTGCGAATACGTTTGAGCATCGTAAATTAATGCCGGCATGAATTATAATATACTGGGTAATAATTTAGACCCGGGCTTTAAGTTGGGCCCTCTGAAGTGGCCGTAAAGATCTTTGGGGTCTGCTGTGTGATTCAGACAATAAAATTGAAGTGGCGTGCTGAAAGTGAACAAATATATCTCTTAATTCTTTTTATGATTGTTTTACCAGTCCACCCGATGGTACTGGTATAGAACATTTTCCGTAAGCTGATGTTTCAGAGGCGAAGTCAAAATGTCTCATATGATAATAGGGCATTTCAACCCTTGAGTACTCATTTACACGATACTGCTACTTTGCTACTACTCTTTTATTTATTAGCACGACTGTCTCAATTTAGAAATATGTACGTCATTCCTTCAGAAAAAAGTTTGCAATGTATTCTAAAAACTTAAGACGATAGTGCAAAAAAAAACTATCTGTGGTACAAAACCGAAAACTACAAAATAAGATTATTTGTCGGTTTTCTACCGGTTCCATTTTGGGGAATGTGCGACGGAATTGTATAGTTTAATTCATGGTGAACATCCCACCCACACGCACAAAACGTTTGGGAACATATTCATAGTGCGTACAGCTAAGGAGTGGAATTCCCTGACGGAGTTTGTGTTTCCTGATAGCTACAACCTGGGAGTCTTTAAGTCAAGAGTGAATAGGTTACTTCTAGGCAAGCATGCTCCATCTTCGACCACATCATCGCTTACCATCAGGTGAGATAATGGTCAAACGCGTGCCTATCAATAGTAAAAAAAAAGAATGTCATCATCAGTTTCTTATTCTGATCACTTACAGAAACTTACAAATACCTGTTATTGAACAACAGTTTTATTTTCCACTAGTGGACGTCACGCGGTTTCACCCGCGTAGTTCCCGTTCCCGTGGGAATATGGGGATAATATATGTTACTCCTATGTTACTCCCTGATAATGTAGCTATCCAAAGCTAAAAGAATTTTTCAAATCGGTCCAGTAGTTTCGGAGCCTATTCAATTCAAAAAAACAAACAAACATACAAACAAACAAATCTTTCCTCTTTATAATATTAGTGTAGATAATTCATTTAGGTACTAAACAAATTAATATGAAAATATAGTCCAATTAACCGTCTAAAACATGGCACACCTAATCGCACAATATTCCAGCTTCACACATTAGTAGCGCATGAGTTATGCTACCAGGTATTACCGCAGAGCACAAGGTATTACAGCGACTTCACCTGGCTCTGTGCTCGTACTGAAAGGTACTTAATACAGGTGCCTACGTATAAGAGCTAGTACTAATGGACAATTCATTTAATTTATTGATCGTTCTGCTGAAATTAGGGCTTGTGGGTCTTTAGTAGTTACAGAGCTTTTAAATAGTTTTAGTTAGGTGAGATTAAATTTTTCCTTTGAATTGTTCCTTTTTTTTCCGGACGCTTTTATCCTGTTCGTCTTTTACATCGTTCTCACATGTATGTTTAATTTCAACTTGATGTAAATAAAACTTTGTAATAATTTATTATTTTTAAAAGAGTGTCCGTGGAGTTTCTTCCACGTTCTTCTCCATAGAGATCTACGCTTTGGAACGTGCAAATAGGTTCAACTTTTTGGACCGACCGACCTTGACAATTCGAAAGTGCTTGTAAATGGTTTATTTGAAATAAATATGTTGAATTAGAGTTTTTGAGTTTGATTCAAATAATTGGTTCGTTCATGATCATACCCATGGAAGCCTTGCTCCACCTGAGGAGTCTTTTAAGTCTGGACAACCCACTTATGTGTACAAAACGTGTCGGGAATACTTACCAGCTAAGGAGTTGAATTCCATGGCCAAGTCTGTGTTTCCTGATAGATAAAATCTGGTGGTTTTTAAGTCAAGAGTGAATAGGTTACTTCTAGGCATACCTGCTCCATCATCATTTTCAATCAGGTGAGATTGAGGTCAAACGTGAGCCTATCCTTGTTTCCTTTATTAATTTATTTTTATTTGTGATGGGTTTGGTCTTGACTCTATTCTAGGTCAGAGATGACAGAGACAAAGTCTACGATGGAGCGAGCTTACCCAGAAGGAGCCTGTGCACTCTAACTTTGAAGAGATTAGGGTTGTAAGCGTTTAGAAACACAGACGTAGGCAGAGAGTTCCACTCCTTTGCTGTGCGCATTATAAAAGACGTTTGGGAACGGAGTTTTCTAATCCTAAGTAGTATTATAAATACGAAAACGAGTTTGTTGGTTTGCTACGCTTTCAAGCCTAAATCGATGAACCGATTTTGATAAGTATTAGTACAGAGATAGATGGGATTATTTTAAGGATGGGTCAACAAATGACTCTTTCCGTGTTCCTTCTAATGCCCTTTGCGTTCCAGGGCCGCGGTGACTCCTTCAAAAAGATTCCTCCTGCCTGGCTGCAGGAGCAGCCTATAGCGGTCTCTATATGGGGCCCTGGAAACGGTTATATACTTATTTAATGCAAGTACAGCCATGAGCAAAAGCTGGTAAAATAAAAAATGTTTATTCTTTCAATTTTGAACAAAATAATCGGGCAATAATCCTCTAAAATCCCTACTTACCGGTAGAAATACATCTTCCTCCCGACAGCTTTAAACCGATTTCCTCGCAGACTTCAGCCATTTCCCCACAATTATTTAAAGTCCATTCTTTTGGAAATGTTCGGAAGCGACAAACTTCGCGTCTTCAAGGAAACGAGAGAAAGGGGAACATTACGAAGCTTCCAACTGTGAACGGATTTAACTTCGATTCGTATAGATTTTCTAAGAAGAATGACAGTCTTGAGGGACAGATGTTGGCAAAATTATAATAATAAGATGCTAGAGACATAGTTGAATGATCATAAATTCAAAACAATGTTAAATAACTTGTTTTTATTGCTTATTGAACCGAGAACTTTGATAAAGACTTTTTTTTAGCCAAGGAGTCACATCAGTCCAGAGTGTATTTTACTTCTAAGTTAACTTACAAGCAAGCATGTTTCATCGCCAACCACATCATGTCTGATGCTTAGGCAAGAAAAGACGCCACTCACACTATTCCCAACAACTGCAAATCCTGAAATTCATAATCAAAAGTGGCGACCTCCAGAAAAACGGCGAGTCAATGAAGCTCGCCGAGTTCCGGAGACACGACTTGTAATGGACTCTGGAACAAAATTTATCAGAAAAGAACAGTGGAGGAAGAATCAGAAAAGATATGATCAAACGTGGAACCGGAACGTGGTCGCTCACAGGGGGCTTCATAAAAAGGTGTCACCCAAAGGGCAATGGTTGGAGTTTAATTGCGTGATCGAATCAGGAATTATGATATCCGCAAGAGAACCAAGGTTACCGACATAGCCCGAAGAATCGCCAAATTGAAGTGGCATTGGGCAGGGCACATTGATGGTGAGGGACGCAGGTAGGCGACAGATGCGAGAAGCACAGGAGCATTTGTTGTAGTGACCATCGGGAGAAATCTATGTCCAGCAGTGGACGTCTATTCTTCCAAACAAAAAAAGAATCATCCAATTCGGTTGACAAATGGCGAAAATATCGCTGAAAAAACATATTTCATGGGATCCCATTATCAGATCCTAACTTATACCTTTCATCATCAGCTCAGCAACATGAGATGGTGATTACCAGGCACAAATACCTGAATTGCGTTAGAAAGTTAATGAAAAACATTGTAAGCGCTTATAAAATTTGAGGGTTACCCTCGATTTTCATGGGATCCCATCATAAAGTTCTGACTTGGTGACAATGGGAGTACAGGCTTCTGAATATTTTTTTTTTTTAATCGGTCCACAATTGGCAGAGAATTCGGTGAACATACATTAAAAAAATAATTATTATAAATACATACTGCCGAATATAGAACCTATTCCTTTTTTGGAAGTCGGTCAAAAAATAACTTCATGCCAAGTTTTCTATACTCTGCTAAGTGAGCCTCAGATACAGCCCTAATCCTAACTCCCAACTCTAAGAAGACCAGGCTACAGTCGCGAACTGTCTAATAAAGCTGTGTTCGCGCAGAATTAGGCTGACACTAACAAATGTATTCTGTGAGAGCGTTGCAGCGCTCTATCTAAGCACAAGTCATCATAATTTTACAGTTAAACAAGAATGCTGGTGTGCACTTCTGAGCCATAAGATGGTGGAAATTACTTGAGCTGCCTTATATCGTATACATTTTAACGTTGACTTGAAATACATCAACAGTTTTAAATGGATCTGGGGCACTCATTAAAAACCGGATAAGTGCGAGTCGGACTCGCCCACCGAGGGTTCCGTACTTTGTAGGTACATATTACTTTAAATAAAGACTAATTTTTTTGTCAGATATTTTCCTATATTTGTACTATAAGACAATATTACTTGCCAAATTTTATAGTTTTAAGTCAACGGAAAATACCCTATACATTTTGATTCTCTTGAGAGTGTCGAAATAAAAGTTTTTTGCGGCATATACGGCCGTATTTCTTTTTCCGTTAACTTAGAAGTTTGATTCTCAGCTTCAAGGGACTGTTGATCTGAGTATATTTTTCTCTGAGTAGGTTTTAATTTCAACCCGATACCTCCACGCGTTCTTGAGATAAAGGGTCTTGACAGACAATCGGACGGACGGATGGACAACAAAAGTGATCCTATAACGGTTCTGTTTTTTCCTTTTGAGGTACGAAACCCTAAAAAGTGTGTTAGTTTTATTCTCAAGCTGGTTTTTGAACGCGGCTTCACTCGCGTTATTACAGACTTTCGCAAAAGTAGCCTGTTACTGTATGTCGTCCATCTGTCCCTCAAAAAGTATATAAACCAAAAAGTCAAATCACATAGCAATGTATACCTAATGAATTTCCAGTTATAATGGACTAGGCACTATACCTGTGTAAATTTCTAAAATTCATAACCACGGGAACAGTCTCGTAGGATAATTTTATAAATTTAAGGACAATGAATATTTTGTTTTAGAACTCTATAGTTCCAGGATAAAACAAAATATTCGTTGTCCTTTTTAGTAAATCAAGCCATGTTCTACCCGTATTTTCATCCAAATCCTATCGATTTGTTAAACATCTAAAGACACAGTCTTTAATATAATTGTAATTTAATAAGGATTACACAGAACTCAACGTTTTCACTGGTAAATATTGGGTTTATTCTAGTTCCATTTACTGAAACTGAACTAGAATAAGTTACACACCTCCGAGCAACAACTGTTCACAGAATTTCAGCAAGATGTTACCCCTTCTAAATTATGAGTGTTAATAACGCTTACCTTCCGTAATTCGGTACATTGCGAGCTGTTCTTTAAGGACATTTCTCCGCTACGTGCCTTCTACACTTCATGTTGTATTAAGCTGGTAACTCACTAGAGTGTTCAAGCTCAAACATTTATTGCGAAATCCCGGGATTTTTCTTTTTGATTCTCGAAATTAAATTAGACTAGCTGCAGTAATCTAAATAAGACAAAATTATGGTGGCAATGCGTTTCATTTTGTCAATTTAGTAACTTTCATTGTGTTATTTTCGTTGTCAAGCAGAAGTTTTCAAACTAAACTTGTGCTATGGATTAGGAATATCTATCTATCAATACATATAAAAGGGAAACTGACTGACTGGCATACATCAACGCACAGCCGAAACTACTGGGACTAAGGACAAGAAATTTTTCTCAAAGCTTATTTTTAGGGTTCCGAAAAAAAAAGGAACCCTTATAGGATCACTCGGGTGTCTGTCTGTCTGTCTGTCTGTCTGTCTGTCTGTCTGTCCGTCTGTCACAGCTAGTTTTCTCCGGATCCACTGGACCGATTCTGTTGAAATTTGGTATACATATAGACTTCTGTGACCCAAACACGGACGCGTTACGTAAATCATTAAATTTTTAGTATGGGGGTCACTTTTGGGGGTCAAACTAGAAAATTAAAAAAAAGGTTTTTGTACAATATCGTGTGACATATCAAATGAAAGGGCTTACTGTGAGGGTTTTAATTATATTTTTTTCATAATTTTAATATAAATGGTATTGAAGTTATTCAAGAAATTAGACGAAAAATGACCGTTCCCCCCCCCTTATCTCCGAAACTACTGAGCCTAAAATTTTGAAAAAAATGGAGATAATAGATCTTTGCCTAAAGATTACAGGAAAACCTATTAGAAGTCTGTAGTGTAAAAATAACATGTTAAAAAAATTAAATTCGTTCGGAACCCTTTGCACGCGAGTCCGACTCGCACTTGGCCAGTTTTTATGATGAAGGTGAGCTTTAAGAAGACATTTTGGAAATTTATTTTGAAAAGGGGAAATCATTTGTACTTAATTGTGATAAAAAATTAATTGCATCCTTGGCGCAAAAAATCTCTACGTACTCTAAGGATTGATGTTTAGTCTTTTGAAATGAAATCCCGGGAAATAAGAAAAAAAAAAATGTAAAATAAAATCTTCCTTTTTATTATTTTTTTCTTACTAGTAAAGATATCTATTATAACTATCTCCTGTACAAGTTAGTCTCACGTAGGGCCATAACTTACCGTACTTAGTTGCTCTCAGGGGAACTTTATAACTCAATAAAACTAACAGCTTTTCTACTTCGATTCGGTTTTATTATCTAATCACAATAATGTCTACAGTGTTGTCGCTGATTGGGTAAACACATAATCGCTATTGAGAGTACGTAAGTCTTCAAGGTTATGCAACGTATGGCCGAGGTCGGCCTGTGGATGGGTGACCATCTTAATAGACCGAGAATCTTCATTGCCTCGGAAAGCACGTTAAGCCGTTAGTCTCGGCTGTCATTTGTAGATCTTTGGCAGTCGTTACGGATTCGAATCTGAATCCAGTCTTGCCAAGAAGTTCCGTGTTACCCATTTAATAGGTTGTGGTGCCTGTACGTAAACGTACAGCACCTTCCATACTGGTATTCAGCTGAATCCGGTTTGATTGGAAGCCGACACCAATATAGGTAGTTGGAAAAAGGCTAGGCAGATGATGAAAAGGCTAGGCAGATGATGATATATGTGGAACTTATAAAATCTTAGCGACGACGTAAGCTCGGCTCCACGTTGCGCCCTTTGAGTGCTAAAACACACTCAACCGTACGTAAGTTAACAATTTGACATTGATAGGTGTTAGTACAGACGGGTGGTGAATACATTCTTAACAAGTGAAAATTAAAAAAATCAAAAAACCCAACTGCAAAAAAAGTCAATTTATAAGTAATGCACTAAAAGGACCAAAACAAATGTTATCTCCTTTTAATTTCCTTCATTTTGATATAGTACTCGACAGGTTTGGTTAAAAAAGATTAACGACTTACAATTTAGCGTCAAAAATCCGCCATTTTTTTAGAAAAATCTAACGACATCTTAAGTATCAAAATCCACCCAGCCGTTTGGAAGATACGAAGTAATAAAGAATTTACAAACATATATACAAGATACGCGCCAAAAACGTAACCTTTTCTTGGCAGTCGGGTAAAAAGTACAGACTTAAAAGTCCAACGAAGGTTTTCGGGAAAATTTACATCACCTTGAGGCCCTAAACAAGCGACATACTGTCAGCAGTAACGTGGCGAAAGCAGTTTTCAAAACATCAAAAATGAATGGGATTAGGAAAAGCTTTCGAAAAGACATGTCACTCATCCTTTAAACATATGTTTGTTATTTTGAGAGTCGCATTCGCTAATAGAATAGCACTTTGTATAGAGACGAGGCTCCTCCTTACTTTATGACGTTAAATAATTTATCTACTGTATGTTCCGCTCAGTGCTCAGTGCCGTATGCCAGTGCTCATAATGTCATGAATCCGATGCTATATTGTACTGGTGTGCCACCATATGATAGTGTACTGGTGAGACAAATGTCAAATGTGCCGCATTAGTAGTATATCAAACGTCAAACGGGCGTGTGTGACTTTGAGGATATTTTTTATTCAAGACTTCAATGCACTGGCCAGTATATTTCGGAACGAATCAACAATATGGCGACGTCATGAGCACTGGCCAATGTACTGGTTTATATTTCGGAACACACACCTAATTTTGGTAACTATAAGCGTTTTCACAGACGTAGATGCAGGCCATTTCAAAAAACCCTCATTTAAGGCGATTAAGAAATTGATTAAATTTCGGCTTGCTAATCTCAAAATTTCATTAAGCTTTTTCCATTGCCAATAAATGATTATAATATCCATTCCGTCCTAATATGACTTGGAAAACGGAATACTTGAAATGAATCGGAGTACTGGAGTGTCGTGGAATTTACATTTTTCCAATATTATCGGGAATGCGCGGAGGAGGGAGGGGGCGTTTTATATAAATCGTTATTGCTGGTGAGTAACGTGCCTTACAGTTGAAATAGTTGTTTATATTTATGCTTTGCACGCGACTTTGTACGCGCATATCCCATCTTTTCCCGTTTTCTTGGGAATATCGGGGAATCCTCTCTTAGTGCTCCCCTACACTCTCCAAGGAAGCTTCATCTAAATTACAGCTTTCTACGACCAGTAGTTTCGTCTGTACGTTGTCTGTCAGTCACTCAACAACTCAGTAACGGAAGAATTTTATATATTAGTATGAGATAGTATTCTATTATATTAAGATATTGTTTTATTTTTAATTTTTACAAGAGGTTGTTGCCTTGCAGAGCAGTAAGTCGGCAAAAGGCTTATACTAATTAATTAATTAAATTTTAAGGTTAGGGTAAAATGTACTCTGCAATAAAATACATATCTTTCGATATATTTAGCTTCCTTAATGGCAAATAAATGATTAATATTTGTATTAAATGATTTTAAATCTTGAACCAGCAAAAAAGTAGCAACTGAAAATACATCGTTGAAAGCTTACTATAAAAAATTAAGAAAACAAAGAAATAGCGTTGATACTTTAGTAATAACTTCACATCATTCCATTCCAACCCAAAAATAGGTAAAACTAAAAGCTGATTACATACATTTTTTTTTTTTTAAAACATAATTATTACAGCTATAGGTTCCCAAATAATATTTACACCTAAATATCATCAAAAATACCATTACTTCCTTCAAATCAAATCAAATCAAATCGTATATTTCAAATAAACCATGTACAGGCACTTTTGAATTGTCAAAGTCGGTCAGTCAAAAACAAGAAGCTATTTGCACGTTCCAAAGCGTAGATCTCTATGGAGAAGAACGTGCAAGAAACTCCACGGACACTCTTTTAAACCATGTGATGTGTTACAAAAATCTTGTTAACATTAACATTGATTGCTTCTATATGTGAGGACAATGCAAAGAACAAGAAAACATATAAACAATTCAAAATGCAGGTACAGATTAAAATAAGCCAGTGGCAGGTAAGAGATGACCAGTTTCAACTGACGGCGCCCGTTCACGAACATGACGCGTGCATCAGCACCATCTAACTCAACCATTTTGAAGGGAATCAAATGATCCAAAACACGCGCCACCATCAGCAAAACATTTGTGTGAGCATGACAAGCTCTCAACTGCCACGCTCGTTCATGTCAAACTAATTTAATAACGAAATCTATAATTAGATATGTAAATGGCTCCATAGTGCTCACATTTACAAAAAATTGAAAATATGCTTCTACGTTATACAAAACTATGGTTTCAAGTAACTAAGAAAAGAAAAAAAAGAAGGCTGCTTTATTGTGTATACTTTGCTAATACAATAATGCAAAGAAATGATAAATAAATGATTGTACAGGAGAACAAAAAAAGGGTAAGCATTTCTTCCAATTATCGAAAACCTAACAAGTGGACCCATGCTGCTGTGGCTGTGGAGCAGGACCGGCATTTAGCCAAGCATTTTTATCAAGGACATAATCTTCCAGTTTATAATATGCTTGTCTACATAATGTGCGTTTTATACATGATTCCAGATTCCGACGAAGCATTTCCGATGCATTTTCCTCGTCACGTCCAGCAATAACATCGGAGCGAGAGCGGATGCCGACGCGTACAGTTGATTTTAATAGCTCTGTCCGATTCAGTCAACATTGTAATGTCATCATAATGTTGGTCTGTAGGTCTACCCAAACTATTGTAGGTGTAAAGTGTAGTGTTAAATATTTATAACTAGGTGACTTGTCAGACTTCATTCTATCAAAAGAGATTGAACTATGGCTGGTGGCTGTAGCTAGAGATAACCTATTTGGGATTAGCTATTGCCCGCGACTTCGTACGCGAGTATTTCCTTTTTTCCCGTTTCCGTGAGAATTTAGGCAATCCTCTTTTAGTGCTTCCCTACGGACTGTAAAGCTACATGCAAAATTTCAACTTTCTACGACCAGTAGTTTCAGCTGTGCGTCGTCTGTCAATCACGCATTCAGTCCCTCAGTAATGTAAGAATTTTATATATTGGGATATTGATTGATCTAGCCGTTCTTGAATTTTGCATTTGGAACCACATAAAGCCATTCATTTTTATTTATACCAATCAGAAAGGTTCTAGTTGTCTGGCATTTTCTGAGGTGAATATTTGGTGCAGCCGCGTGGCACACAATATCATTGTTTTAAAATTATGTCACTTATGTTTTTCATACTTTTCATTATTTTACTTTCATAATTAGTTTTGACGAGCTTCTCCCTCACGTCACGTTTAATCCACAACGCCACCAGTCAGAGGTGGAAAAATAAGATTAGATATAGGCTAGCAACCTGTTGCCTTGAACGGAAATGTTGCCAATTTTGAAACCACACTGCAATACCTCGTACTTCCTATATTCAAACGTTGAATTATAGAAAAACTAGGATAACAGCGGTTTTCTGGCATAGACAGCCTATAATTTTCCCAGAGTACAAGTCTCTTCTCTATGAGAGGGTGCTCAGGCACAGTGCAGATTAGTAGACGTCACGTCTTTGAGTTTTTGATTTAAGAGATCATCGCGATATAGATCAGTGGTCAATACACAAAATAAGCAACTAAGTTCGAACTCGTAAGTCTGGGTCACCTCAAGGCTGCCCATGTTTTCTCTTCTGTGTTTGTTTTTTTTTTGGGCCCCAAACCTTGTATCTTGCAGTCCAGATTTGAGATCACATTTAATACTAATTACTATTGGGTGCACTTGTTTTGATTCGTTTAGTAAGTAGGTTGTTGTAAACGATACATTACAAGTTTAAAAATAATATAAATAAAATTTAAAAAACCACCGACAAAGAAAAAGGTAAAAAATAATTTCTATGGAACCTTTTAGTTTTATCGATATAAGATTCTTTGGGCCAAGCATCGTCGCCTCAGGAGACCGCAAATCTTTTGTATTTTATTTACTAAGTCTAAGTAAGTGTAATTTTAACGGTCTCCCGACGGTTTAACAACTGAAAACCATTATCACTTACACCATTTTTTTTCCAGAAAAATGAAGTCTTAAAGTATTCAGACATAATATAAAACTACGGCCAAGTTAGTAGTAAAATTAAAGTTTTCAGTGCTCCTCATGAAAGTAGAAAAGTTCTTAGAAGGGAAGTAAAATGAAACAAAAGTCAGAAAGTTTGCAGTTTCATTTTGTGTTCGGTTAAATATTAGAAAACTTTTCGTTTAGTTAGCATATTTCCCTAGGTTGGAGGTTAGATAGGCAGTTTCCTCATGTAAAATACTAGTATTCAGTTACATCTGGTTAGAAGCTCGGATCTTAACGTATATGTGAGAAATTCAATTAGATACCATCACATTATATTATTAAATTTTATTTTGATTTAAGAACATGCAGAAAATATTTAATTTATTATTATTTATTTATTTTAATAGAAAAAAAAGGAGGGATGTGCACCGCTTGCGCATGATTGTGTGTAAACAATCCACATGCGCTTCGGCAAACATCCCCGACGTGCCACAGAAGCGAGGCAGCCCCAAGAGCACCCTGAACGCGTTGTTATATTGGACACGTAGAGAGCTGTACTGTTTCCGCGTGTAATCTATCCACAAACTACCAGTATAAAAGGACGTACAAAATGCTCTAAATAGGGCTATTTTGACAGCCCTAGAACACCTAGCAAATCTGCTTGCTAGCATATTCGCACGAACAAACAGCGCTCTACGTTTTTTTTTTTATTTATTAACTAATGAAAAACACAAAACAAACAGGAATATCGCAAAAACCTTAATAGGTTTTTCTGGGTGTTGAAACACCTTAAAGCAGCCTTAAAACAAAGTAAATCACTTTTAACATACATTTTTAAGGTTCCGAAAGAAAAGGAACCCTTATAGGATCACACTCGGGTGTCTGTCTGTCTGTCCGTCTGTCACAGCCAGTTTTCTCCGGATCCACTGGACCGATTCTGTTGAAATTTGGTACACATATGGACTTCTGTAACCCAAACCTTACGTAAATGATTAAATTTTTAGTATGGGTGTCACTTTTGAGGGTCAAACTAGAAAGTTTAAAAAAAAACTATAATGAACAATATCGTGTGACATATCAAATGAAAGGGCTTACAGTGAGGGTTTTAATTATATTTTTCCATAATTTTAAAACAAATTGTTTTGAAGTTATTCAAGAAATAAGACGAAAAATGACCATTCCCCCCCTTATCTCCGAAACTACTAAGCCTAAAATTTTGAAAAAAATGGAGATAATAGATCTTTACCTAAAGATTACAGGAAAATCTATTAGAAGCCTGTAGAGTTAAAATAACATGTTAAAAAATTAAATTAGTCCGGAACCCTATGCACGCGAGTCCGACTCGCACTTGGCCAGTTTTTTTTTACATTAAACATTGTGAGGTGGAGGGGAATGGCTTAAGAAGCACAAATATAACAACGGTACGGCAAGGTAGCCGCCGCAATGCTAATTGCCCGATGAATGAAGTTTAAACAGTATGATGCCTTATAAAAGAGAATCAAAGAATTGTTTGTACTTGTTTTTATTTATAACTAGCTGTGCCCGCGAACTTCGTACCGCCTATTTTTTTTTTATTATGAAAAATAGATGTTAGCCGATTCTCAGACCTACTCAATATGCTCACAAAATTTCATCAAAATCGGTCAAGCCGTTTCGGAGGAGTATGGCAACGAAAACTGTGACACGAGAATTTTATATATTAGATTTTTATCCGTTATTTCCGATTGAATGTTCGTTGGAATTTCATTGATCAGAGTAGGTATTAAATGAAGGTTTGTTCCCTTTCAATGTTTGCATCATCTTTCAAACCTGCGTGGTGCTTTCCTCAAAAGGCCACCTCAGACCTTAACCTACATGTTTTTCATATGTTATTGGCAATTGTATGGACTTCAAAAGAGACTGTGACCTCTGAGTTTGTTTCGGTGTTTCTTCTCAGGGTAGTCAGCTAGGAAACATCCGGCCTCATCTAGATAAATATGTCAAAAAAAAAATTGACGTGTAAAAGAGTTACTTGTAACCCATTTGCAAAATAAATATCATTTATCATTTATCATTTATCATTTATCATTTCAGGTCAGAAGTTAACAAATTTCCAAGAGACTGACTGTCGATTTGTCGTTGTGTAATTGTAAGTCCACTCTTACTCTTACTCCTGAGCAGCGCCGGATTTAGGGGAGGGCAACCGGGGCAGCAGCCCCGGGGCCTCCACAAAAGAGGGGCCCCCACAATAGAGACTTCGGAAAAAAAAAGTCTTTCAAATTCCGACTAGTAAACAACTTTTCTTTAGATATTTTTTTTTCGCTGTTTTACGTATACCTTTACCTTTGTAAAAACATGATTATGTTGTTCTTAAATATTAACAGAAATCATTTTTTTTTTTTTGTACTTTATTAGTAAGAACAAAATTCTTAACAATTGATTACGATCTAGCCTAAAAGACTAATAAGCAATTTAACTCTAACTTAATATGTTACGTGATAGATTATGTTAAAACTAAGAATAGTGTCCATTTGCACTTTTACACAATCCGTAGCACTTTCTTAGAGTCTGATATAATTTATAAAACACTATGTTCATGTGTTATATTTATAGCACAACATTGTTACTATTATTCATTCACTTTGTACACTACACTACACTAATTCAAAAGGTTTAGTTCTTTTTAGCCTACGCACTAAGTCTGTGTTGTCTAGCAGCTGAATTGCCTCAACATTCACGTGTCGATGAAGTCTGTGTTCGTGGGCTTCAGCAAATTTTTGAATAATTGTGGTGACGAATTCCATTTTAAGGTCACGGTGAAGGTCGTCATTTCTTATGTACCAGGGTGCATTGACAGCATCCCGGAGTACTTTATTTTGAAATTGTTGAATTATTTTGATGTTGCTTTGTTTAGTACAGCCCCAAAGTTGGATACCATACGTCCAAATTGGCATCAGAATATGCTTGTATATGGTTATTTTATTGTGTATTGACAGACAGGATTTCCTTCCGAGTAGCCAATACATACTTTTATAACGAATATCGAGTTCCTGTCTTTTCTTTTTGACATGAGCTTTCCAACGCAACTTGGCGTCGAGAGTTATGCCAAGGTATTTGGCTGTATTAGCATAAGGCACTAGCATGCCATTTATGTAGATTGGATGATAGTCCAAGTGTTTGTTTGTGAAGTCAATGTGAATTGATTTAGACTCATTCAGTTTGATCTTCCACTTTTGTGTCCAGTCATAAACTTTGTTCACAGCTAGTTGAACTTTTTCTACTGCTTCTCTGTGGCTTGATCCGGTAGCCATAATTGCAGTATCGTCTGCAAAGGTCGCAATGGTGTTGTTTTCCAGTTCTGGGATATCACATGTATATAACAAGTATAAAATTGGGCCTAACACACTTCCTTGGGGCACACCAGCTTTTATAGCTTTTAGCTCGGAATATGCGTCCTCCTGCCGTATTCTGAACATTCTATTAGTTATGTACGACTCTAGGATATCTGCAAATTCTGGTAGCATGCGTCTGAGCTTGAATATGAGACCTTTATGCCAAACCTTATCAAAAGCTTGCGCAACATCTAAAAACACGGTGGCGCAGACTTCCTTATGTTCAAGCGTTTTTTCGATTATGTTAGTTATTCTATGTACCTGGTCTATTGTTGAGTGTTTTTCCCTGAAGCCAAATTGATGATTTGGAATAAGGTTTTTATCTTCTATTATTGGTTTTAACCGTTTCAATAGCAGTTTTTCGAATAGTTTTGATAACACGGGCAACAGAGAAATAGGTCTATATGATGATGCTTCATGGGGTGGTTTCCCAGGCTTCGCAATCATAATTACTTCAGCAACCTTCCATGACTTAGGTACATGTTTTAAAATAAATGCAGCATTGATAAGCTTAGTCAGCTTTACTATAGCTTTGCGAGGGAGGTGTTTTAGAATTTCACCTGTAATGAGGTCGTAACCCGGAGACTTTTTCGAGCTAATGTTATTTTGAATTTCTCTCATAACTTCTTTAGGAGTCACAAGCTTAATTCTTTGGTTTTCTAATGGATTTTCACTCTCAAGTATTTCTATCGAGCTTTCATTTGGTTGAAAAGTTTCTTCTAAGTGTTGAGCAAACCTTAGCGCTTTTTGGTCATTGCTTATGGCCCATTTGCCGTCGCTGTCTCTGATGGGCGGTATTTGAACAATCGGCCTTTTTATTAGATTTTTTGTCACTTTCCAAAGAGAGTAATCCGTTGATTTGTCATTGGTTAGCTGAAGAAGGTTGGCATTCAGAGTTTCATCCTCAAATTGTAGAATTTTCCTCTTTAGTCGTTTAGTAAGGTTATTTAGTGATGTTTTATCTCGCGGACACCTTGTTTGCTGCCACTGCTTCCTTTGCTTTCTTTTCTCAGATAGTAATTCCACAATATCTTTAGGATAGATAAATCCCTTATATTTACGTTTTAATTGCGGTGTGTTGTTCCACGCACATTGTTGGATATTAACAATATATTTGTTTACTTCTGAGTCAAGCTGATCTTGCGATTTTATCGGAGTTTTAAGGTCGATAATATTATCTAGATCAAGGGCAAAACTTTCCCAATCTGTGAACTTATTAACCAGGGTTAAGTAGCTTTCTTTGAGCAGGATTTTTTGACTAAGCGTTAATATAATCGAAGAGTGGTCCGAGTTCATATGAAAACCTTCCTCCAAACTGACGTAATTGGCGGATATATTTTTGCATATAAAAAAATCGATAAGATCCGGTATTTTCTGGTGGTCAGTGGGCCAGTACGTTGGTTTACCTGTGCTCATAACTTCGGAATGTGTATCTTTAACTGCACTTAAGAGCTGCCTTCCCTTAGTTGTAGTAAGTCTTGATCCCCAATGCGTATGCTTAGCATTAAAATCGCCGCCAAGGATAAATCTCTTGCCTAATAGTTCAAAGAGATGTAAATATCGCTCTTTTCTTATCATGTGCCGTGGAGGGCAGTATACGGCTGCAATGGACACATGACAATATTTGGTTTTAACAGAAACAGCCACGGCTTGAATGTCTTGTTCTTCATATTTACACTGCACGTAGTGACTAATGTTGTCTTTGATTATAACCGCGCTACCTCCTCTGGCAGAGTTGTCAGGGTGGAGCGAATTATAGACCATGTATCCTCTGAATTTGACAAAAGATTGCTTAGTGAAATGCGTTTCAGAGACCAAACATACGTCTATGTTTTCTGTATCTAGGACCGCCTGCAACTCATTTTGATGTTTGAGGAGCCCATTAGAGTTCCACGCCATTATTTTAAGTGTGTTATTCATTTTTGGATATTTAAAACAGCTGTTTTAGTGCCAGATTCTAGTTTCTCTAATCTCTTGTCAAATGAGGTAATAGACTTTAAAATCTGATTAATCTTATCCTCTAGATTCAAAGGCTGTGATCTTTGTTTTGCAGCTTCCGCATAGGTGGTAACTTGCAGGGGTTTTGTAGTTGACTGGAGACTTGCTTTCTGTGCCTGTTTGTCCAGATTTCGTAAGGGAAGAGACTGTTGGGTAGTTGGTGCCACAACTTTCTTTTTAATATTTTTATTTTTCATCATTTGTATCTGTTTAGCTACTTCACACCCTCTATAGTTGGCAGGGTGAGGTAGACCACAGTGAACACATTTTGGCTTCTCTTGCGGAGATTTGGTACAGTTGACTGTAAGATGCTTGCCAGTGCATTTTACACACCTTGGCTCTTTTCTGCAGTATTTATGAGTATGGCCATATGCCTGGCATCTCTTGCATTGGGGAATGAGCTTAGGATTTTTAAGTGGGTGTATTTCAATTTTACACCCTAAAATATACTTTATGCCATAGATTTTGTTGACATCTTCTTCATTATTAAATGATAAAATGAACATGTTGAGTGGTTCTTTACTCTTCCAGCTCAATTTGTTGTCTACTTTTTCTATTTTCAATCCTTGTGTTGTTAGATCGTTCTTGATACGATCAGGTTGGCAAGAAGAATGTAACTTTTTCACAACCACTCTAATTGGTCTAGCTTGTTTGTTCTCGTATGAATGCCAAAGGTAGTCTTTTTCTGTCAAAAAACTGGCAGTAGCTCTATAAGAGTCTTCTGTTTTGGCGTTAACCTTCACACAATCCCCATTCATCATTTTTGCGGTAAAAGATTCAGGTGGTATTGTTTCAGTTAGCGAGTCGTAGAACGTTTGGTAGTTCTTAACTCCATCTATTATGATTGGCGGTGGTGGAGGCACTTTTTTGACGGAAGTCTCTTTAGCATTATTTTGTTGTTGTTGTTGGGCGCTTGTTCCGGGTTGTTGTTTTGGAGAGAGTGAGGTGTTAAGCTTCCTCTTCTTCCTGCTCTTGGCCCTAATCCACTCAGTCTCTTTAGCGAGTTCATCCTCGTCTGTGCAATATTCAACGTCACTTTTAGCACGCTGGGAAAATATTATCTCGCTTTCCTGTTTTTCTAAGGGTTCTTTAGTTACATTTTTATCCTTCAAGCACTTTAATTCTCCTTGAAGGGCTTGTACTTGTTCCTGCAAGCTATTAATATGTTCATTCAGATTACGTACCATAAGTTGCAAGTTTTCTCTGTCCGTTTTCTCCTGGATATAACAGTCATACAACCGCTTTTCCAGGTCAGTTTTTATCTTAATAGACTGTGAAGCCATTATTTTGTTGTAAGGCGAGTTTAACACCTAAACAATAACTTATTGTAAACACTTCATGATTTCCGCACTTGTAACTAGGTCATGACAATGACACCGATAGATCGACGTAGGTGCACCGCGACGACGGTGCTATGCTGCGTCCGCAGAATACTCTTAACTAGAGCACACGCGCGCGATCGTACGTCTGTTCACTATTGTAGTTAAACAACCGAATGTAAAAACATGATTATGTTGTTCTTAAATATTAACAGAAATCATTGATCTATATTTGTTCATTCCAATTAGGCAATCAGTAAAATATCAAAATTTCAAATGGCCCTGATAAGTACTTGTAATTTAACACCCATCTTGAGGAAGTATCCCAATGGCTTAATGGCTGAGTGAGGTGGTACTTGCCCGCAGCCTTAGAGGTTGGGTATTCGATTCCGTGTCTCGACTTTTTTTTAGTGTATCTGTATACACCGTGTTCTTCACGTTATCCATAAACTTTAGCAAGCGCTTATAGAAGCGGTGGATTTGAATTGTTAAAGCTATAGCAAATCAAATCCAACAAAGGAAGTAGTACTTAAAAAGGCTTCGTTACAAAAATATTTGTAACTAGCTTCTGCCAGCGGCTTCGCCCGCGTGGTCCCTAGGGAACATACTCCCGGGATAAAAAGTAGCCTATGTCCATTCTCAGGCTCTAGACTATCTGTGTACCAAAGGACTATGCAAAAAATCGTCCCATATCATCAACAGATGCCAAACATATCTCATTAAATACATCTCGACATTATGATTATTTTTTACTATGGCGACATCACTGTAGGATATGGGGTTATCGTGCAATAAAAAAAAATATGTTATACTTATACAGTTTTATTAAGTATTAAGAATCGAATTAAAAATGTACTATTTAACTAAAAAAAACTCGAGAGAGAACAGCCGTAAGACGTACTTTACCCTCCCTCCTTGCTCCGTTACCCCGACCGCACCCTTTCGACGCCTGCGCCCGCGCACCTCCCTCAGTCGTGGCTAGTACGTTCTGCTGTGTTCGCGTTGTTTATTTGTGCGTTATCGGCTTGTTTGCGACTATTACTAACCTCTGCTTGTTTATTGGACCTTTTGATTGCTACTCGATGACCCCGGCACGTTTAATGGACTGTGATTTATAAATATGGAGACTGGACGCCAATGTGTCCTAGATCTGTTTTAAGACAGAGACGACATATATTACAAGAAACATTGCTTCATAGTAGTCCTGAGTTAGCGGCCTACATTTTGCAAAATGGATTGACACAAGTAAGTCACAGTCATTGTATTTATTTACTGATTTATTATACATATATCGATAACTTTTAGATATTATGTAGAATACGTATAATGAATAAGAATAAGTGTCATGTAGTTAGAATATATAAGCAGATAGAACATTGCTACGATACTATATGATACATTTTAGAATTGCTTGAATAGAAATATAGCACTTAAAGTATAGCTTACGTTAGGAACGACTCAATCGTCCGGCCATAATTCCTATGAGGAATGAGATATTTTTACCTGCATAATTATTTAATCTCACCTTAATATTTTTATAGTCTAGTCCAAAAGTGAGTGTAGATTGTGTTCCGAGTTCTAGACAACTGACAAGCACACATATAACACCGATATAATCAATATAACACAGAAAAAATACTTCTGCTTATTACAAAAACACACATATGCTGATATCTTCATTTTTTCCCTTTTCAGGTAGTATTCAATAACGTAATGGCAGTATGCCATAGATGCTGGCAGAGAGCCAATAATAATGACGGTGGACAACTACGTCTTGAGAACGCTCCCATTGTAGAAGGTAATTACATCTGTGCTATTAATCCTTATCAAAATAAATTATTTCATCACTAAGTACAGTCTAGCTTCGCCGGGACAGCTAGTAATAAATAAATAAATAATTTTAGATGCTGACAATCAAGAACCCCCCAATGTTGCTGAAGCCCGCAATGTTGCTGAAGCCCCCAATGTTGCTGAAGCCCCCAATGTTGCTGAAGCCCCCAATGTTGCTGAAGCCCCCAATGTTGCTGAAGCCCCCAATGATCCTCAGGACAATCCAGAGGATGATGCTCGTTTCTATGTTCGCGATTACGTACGTGCACCGAACACTTCACGGCTCTGTATGTATAGGCAATGTAGACATGAAAATCTACGACGAGTTCCTGTGTCTATCAAGCTACATTTGGTATGTCATTATCGATTATATATTCCACCGAGTTCGCGAATATGTGAAGAACATTTAAATAACTATGATTTTGAAGAGTTACTGGATAATGTAAATGTTACACATTATTTTAATGCTTCATTTTTTAGTAACATGACAAACATGTTAATTGAAGCAATCAACAATAGGACAAGATTCGATTTTGAAACATTATCTTCACTGAATAATAGTGAACTTATGTTTTGGACTGGATTCACTTTAGAGCAGTTCAACGTCATTTTGGAAGAAACGCCATCGCTCGCAGAAAAATGCAGACATCCCCGATCAGTTCTCGGAGCTTATTTAACGAAAATACGAACTGGAGAACCTAACGAGCGACTAGCTACGCTTTTCGGCGTAACACGTCAAGTGTTTGAATATCGCCTAAAAATAGCGCGACAATGCTTGACAGGTCAATATGTACCAAGACATCTTGGTATAGGTCATATTTCTAGAGATGAGCTTCTAGAGAGAAATCTATTTTTGCCCAAACATATTTTTGGAAATGAAAACAACACCAAGTTAATTATTATCGCAGATGGCACATATGTATATATTGAAAAAAGCACTAATTATTTATTTCAAAGAAAAACTTATAGCCTCCACAAGTTTCGCAATTTATTGAAACCATTTATTTTAGTAAGCAGCGATGGATATATCATAGATGTCATAGGCCCTTTTCCTGCAACAACATCAGATGCAACTATTATGCAGAACATAATGAATGACGAGGAGCACTTACTACATTGGTTACTACACAGAGAGGACGTCTTTATTTTGGACAGGGGCTTCAGGGACAGTATTAATGATATTGAGTCCCTTGGCTATGAACCTCACATGCCACCTACCAAGGACAGGAACGCGACCCAGCTATCAACAGAAAAGGCAAATGATTCTCGGTTGGTGACTGTGTGTAGATGGATTGTGGAGGCGGTTAACGGCAAATTCAAAAACCGTTTTAAGTTATTAAAACAAACTTATTTTAACCGAGCTTTGCCAAACATGTTTGTCGATTTCCGCATAGCAGCATCATTAATAAATGCTAATTACCGTGTTGCTACAGACCACAGGCTTGCGCCGGAATTCTTTGAAATAATTCAAACTAAGGTTCATCAACCTAACCTTTTGAAAAATTATGTCGAAGGCAAAAATCTTAACAGACAAAGAGTTAACTTTGTGACGATGGAGGCCACCATGCCACATCTTGAGGACTTTCCAGAACTGACTGATGATGATATCATTTTATTCGCCTTGGGGACCTACCATATAAAACTTGCAAAATCCTACTGTGCGGAACATATTCGGAATGGAATTTATTATATTGAATTATTTCGAGAAAACCAGCTAACTGATTTGCCAAAGTATAATATTCGAGAAGATAATGTCTGGTTAATTAGAGGACGAATACAATCTCGACACGTTAGATCGCGCGTTTATTATTGTTACATATTAATAAACCGAAGTGAAACTGGCAGACGTGCTATTGAACAGTGGTATTGCACATGCCTAACAGGGGCGCGTACGGTTGGAAGTTGTGCCCATATAATATCAATTATATGGTATATGGGCAAAGGTCGACATATCGACTTTAATCTACCAGCGGCAATGTTATCGACTATTATAATAGATGAATAATATAACGTTATTTTTGTCTGGATAATAGTTCTGTTGTTATTAAGTGTCTACTTGCACAATTGTTTTTGTGTTATTAATACTTAAAATGTCTAGTTGAACAATTGCTTTTTGTAATTATCGTCTAAAATGTAATTTTTTATTTTAAAATAAAAATACTTTATTTTTGTCAAAAGTCTTTTTAAAAAAAAAACCCCGTCGAATTCCGAACTAAAAATTGGTACTGACTTTTCATGGGACGTAATAATGATATTGAAACTTGTCCCATGTCTGTTGATGGGATGGGACACTGCCCATACATTTTTTTGCATGGTCCTTTCATTTAAACCGGTTCAGTAGTTTTGGCGTGAAAGCGAGGCAGACAGAGTTACTTTCGCATTTATAATATTAGTAAGGATTTCATTAAATTGAGCTATGCAGTATGAAAGGGTCTTAACTAAAAATCTATGAAATGCTATTTGAATTTTATTCGTTTTTCGTTGCCAATTGGAAAAAAGTTTGTATGAAAATTTACAAAATAAGAATTGATTAATGTGTCCATAATGAAAAATTCTTATTTCCATGTTCTGAACATCCGGTCGAAGTTTTTGTATATCGTCCGGAACACGGTGTATAATTATACATTAATTGTAATATGTGAACAATTAGTGTTATTCAATGTTTAAACAAATCAATTATTATTTATTAATTGGTAATTTTTTCCATCCGTTTTCATCCCAGTGGTCGACCAGCTATGTGTTTCTCTTACTGAAAGATTGCATATATAGAATATGAAGTTGCACGTTCGAGATTTGATTTCAATCACATCGAAAAGATGGATGCTGATAATTTGCATGTCGCATTGGAGAAAGTTTGTAAAGATGATTTAGAACCTAGTCTTGGTAATGAGTTGGTTCAATTAGTGTCTTTGATCGACTCATACAGAAAGGACTTTGAAAAAGACCAATCTCCAGAACTATTTTATTACCAAATTTTCGAAGAAACTCGATGAAAATTATTTGGTTTTTTTGATATCAAATTGCACTGGAGAGCGCTCATTAAAATTATAAAAAATAGACTTCGAACGACGATGGGACAAAACCGTCTATCAAAGCTTTCCCTCCTGAGCATTGACAGTGACTTACTTCAGAAACTGGATTTCGGCGAAATCATCAACGATTTTTCGGCGAAAAAAGCTCGGAAGGTTCCGTTCGTTAACGCTAAAATTTAATTTCATACAATTCTTGTTTCCGATTATATTTATATATGTTTGTTAAATACTAAAATAATCTACTTGGTTTCACAATAAATTATTATTTATTGAAAAACTCGGCTGAAAAAAACTGTTCATTTTATTTGGAAAATAATTTGGGGGCAGGGGGCCTCCACTCCTTTGTTGCCCCGAGGCCTCCAGACCTGTAAATCCGGCCCTGCTCCTGAGATAAAAACCGATGTCCTATTCCAGACTACAGTCCTTCGTTGTACCAAGTTTCATCTAGATCTTTTTAGCCGTTCTGGCGTGATTGAGTAACAAACACCCATCCAATCTTTTGCAACTTTAGATTGACAGACCCCGAAACAATATTGATTTAGTAATTTATTCAAATAGCCAGCAAATTTTAATTTCCCTTTCATATAACACAAAAGTCCATATTTCCGTACTTTTTGCGAAAGTTACGTTTCCATCTTCTTCACGTAATTTCTTTTATATTTTACTCAAACTTCAATTTATTTTTTCTAAGTCTGTTCTTTACGATTTTGCCATGATATTGTACGGCCTAAAAGAATCATAAATTATTGAGTACCGGGGAAAAGTGAGCATTTTACAAATTTTGCGAAAAATATGAGCTTCCATATAATCTCGCCTGAACAAGCTTTGCCCTCATAAATACTTATACTTGTGTATTTTACTATATTTACATATTTTTCTTGCTTTTTCAGTATTTCTTTTAGTTCTATAAATTCTGTTCTATCGATAGTTATTGTCTACGTAAATAATCCGATTTATTTTGATTTTGCAAGCTAAAGTTTACAAAAGTACTCATTACTTTTTAAAAGGAAAACATTTATTCTTATTGCTGGTCAAAATAACCTAGAATTTTCTGTAAAGAATTTTCTGGACATTAGTTCTGTCGTGCGACTCGCGGTTAAATAATTTCAGCTTCGATGGTCAATTTTCAAGGGCTTGTCGGGGTCGGTTCTTGGATAGCTGACCATTCATTACACATCGAGAAACGTTGATCCTTGCTAATATTTATAGATATTTTCAGGATTGCGGAATTTGTTAGAAAGAGTCACCGCGGCCCTGGAATGCAAAGGGCATTTGGAGGAATACGGGTGGGTTTTAGTCAGTAAGAGTCTGACGCTCCCTCTCGCTCCGCGCAAAGCGGTGGAGTCATTTGATGATTTCCTAACGAAAAAAAAATTGGCTAAGCGCAAGTCGGACTCGCGTGCAAAGGGTTCCGAACGAGTTTTTTTAATATGTTGTTTTAACACTATCTATAATTTCCATTTATTTCAAAATTTTCGGCTCAGTAGTTTCGGAGATAAGGGGTGGGAATGGTCATTTTGTCTCTAATTTCTTGAATAACTTCTAAACCATTTATTTTAAAATTATGAAAAAAAAAACTAATTGAAACCCTTACAGTAGCCCTTTTATTTGACATATCATTCGATATTGTTCAAAAAAAAAATATTTTTTTTCTAGTTTGACCCCCAAAAGTGACACCCATATTAAAAATTTACGCAACATATCCGTGTTTGGGTCACAGTAGTCCATATATGTACCAAATTTCAAAAGAGTCGGTCCAGTGGATCCAGAGAAAATTTGCTGTGACAGACGGCAGACAGACAGACACCCGAGTGATTCTACAAGGGTTCCGTTTTTTGTTCGGAACCCTAAAAAAATAAACATTTATAAAATAATTGACAGTCGTTACCGGCAGTCAGAAGCACGAAAGCCTGCCTCCTCAAGTGAAACCTTAACAAACAAAAAAGGCATTAACATTGAATGGAATCTCCTTCACATTGTGACATTGATAACTGTGGCCGCAGCTGCGCCACCTTGTAATATTCAGTGCTATAGTAATACAAGGTACTCCTCCCTTCACAATATCTATGCTAATTCTACTTCCTGATATGAATTTATTGACTCAGGTGTCTTTGTAATTTGTTGGTATTTTCTTTTGATATTTCTTTCTGTGTATATAACCCACAGAGTACTAAATCTCCAAGATGGCAAATTGCTCGCAGAATAATGTATTTTATTTTTTCCTTCATTTTACATTTTATCATTACAGGTTTTTCCCAACGCGATAAATGCGCTTATCCTTACATAAAATATATTAACATCTGACTGGCTGACTGATTCACTAACTGATCGATCAACGCACAACTGAAAATACGGGCTGCAAAAACCTGGAATTTGGTTTGTAGGTTCCTTGGGGATGGGCACGCCACAATTGCGGCGATAAGTCCCCTCTTTGAGGAGTGGCTAGAGCGGCGCCACCCCGTCCTTACCTTCCGTTTGACGCAGGTACTCACCGGACATGGTTGTTTCGGGAGGAACCTGTTTCGAATACGGCGGGAGGATACGCCCAGATGTCAACACTGCGCGGATCGCCCGGAGGACACGGTGGAGCATACGGTGGAGGTCTGCCCTGCTTGGGCGGAGCACCGCCGTGTCCTCGTCGAGGCGATCGGCGGCGGCGACCTGTCGCGGTCGGCCCTGTTTCAAGCCATGGTCCGGAGCGAGGAGGAACACGGATGGGTTTTAGTCAGTAAGAGTCTGACACTCCCTTCTGCTTCACCCAGAGCGGGAGGAGTCATTTGATGATTTCCCATCCTCAAAAAAAAAGGATCCTTGGGGAGTGTAAAGGACCACTTATAGAGGATTTCTCGAAATAAAAAACCGGGAAAAATGGGATATGCGCGTCGCGCAGAAAAGAAAGAAGACGTGGTTAAAAAACCGCGACTTCGTACGTGCATGTCCAATTTTTCACTAGCTTTTGCTAGTCTATACTATATATATATATCTACACTAATATTATAAAGAGGAAAGATTTGTTTGTTTGTTTGTTTGACATGAATAGGCTCCGAAACTACTGGACCGATTTGAAAGATTCTTTCAGCAATGGATAGCTACATTATCAGGGAGTAACATAGGCTATATATTATCTCCGTACTCCCACGGGAACGGGAACTACGCGGGTGAAACCGCGTGACGTCCACTATAAATAAATAATGAATTTCTTGTGAATTCACCCAAAGTACAATAAAATAGGTCCGTCTCATTTGGTTTCCTTAGCAATCAGGTGGTATGTGATGCCGGAAGGTTCCGGATTAGAAAACGCGTACCGAAAGATGGAAAGCCTCCCATAAGGTGGACTGGTGACCATGGAAAGGTCATGGCCGCTGGATTTGGGACACACAGGACCGGTGATTGTGGCGACGCAGCTTGGGGGCGACTTATGTCCACTACTGGTAGTGGATGTCTTTCGGCTGAAATCATGGGGATGTTGATGATTCCACCGGCAGTGACTCTCATGAGTGTGCGTTGTCCCAGCGGAAAAGTTTCGTTTTTTTTTTTATTTCAGTTTAGAAGATAGTTAGTGTATGACGTCCTGTGATTGTGTATGGTTAGTACGAATTTGTGTATCCAACCATTAGGGAGTTATTCAACAAATTAAGTTGTTTTCTGTGATTGTATGACATACCTACTTATTTGTTGCTGTAAAACTTCAACCGAGAAGATCAACTCCCTAAAAAGTACAAGTAAAACCCATGATTTTGTGTTTACTAATACTTATAAGGGATTTTACAGTAGGCAATATAGGTATTTGTTATTTATATTTAACAAAACAAAAACTGATTCTTTATTTTAATAGCAATGATATTATTACATTGATAATGATGTTGTTTCTATTTTAAATTTTAATTGGTCATTAGCTAATAAATAAGTACTTTTAAGAGTACAAAGTTAATTCAGTTGTTTTTTGCTAAACTATTGTGTACGCAGCTGTACGAAACTATTAAACACAACAACGAAACTATACTGGAAATTTTAGAATGTTGGCTCTGTATACTAAACGGGCGCCTTTTTATAGCCATTCAAACTTGGTCGGATTATCCATGTTTTGTGATGGTTCTGGTATTTTTATTTAAATCTCTTTAATTATTCAGTGCAATGAATAGAAATTTAACATGTGAATAGTTGCATTAATACACTAAATATTGGAATATGTTTTGTTTTGCTTTTCTTTTAAATAGTCCTACAATCAGATGTCATAAAACATAGTGGTCCGGTCGTAGTAAATTATGCCATTCCTCAGTAATTACAAAGAGCACATAATTGAAACTTGGCAGGACATTGTAGACTCTTACAAGATACAAATAGACGTCATAAGTTAGGCTCTAGAGTTCCTATTTTAAGTACTAGGACCTAATAACCTTATTTTTCTTTTACTGATATATCTTCTAAGCGGTATTTTTTTTTTTCAATTTTGTTTTCGCAAACATTACACACAAATTCAAAGCAACGTGCGTTAAAAAATACAACTCTCCTCCAAACCGTTTTATATGATTTTCATCAAATAGCCAAACGTCAGCGCAGCGGAAACTTGAATATCTCCGCAGTTTCATAACACACAAATTTCATTTTAACATACACATTTACAAACAAATACACACTAATTATTGTATATATTTTTTTTCTTGTACGTCCATAGGAAAAAAAACTGTTTTTGTTGAATAACTCCCTAATAGTTGGATGCACAAATTCGTACTTGCGATACACAATTACAGGACATCATACACTAAATATCTGCTTAACTGAAATAAAACAAAAACGAAACTTTTCCGCTGGGACTACGCACATCTCTCAAGACACTCTAGAGTCGACAAAATTTTAAAATGAGGTACGCCAAAAGCGCACTGAGCGCAACACTCATGCAATTTTCGCCATTCAAGGCCTTCAGTTTCTATTATGCTGAAAATAAAATTGTGCCACCTTTTGCTGTTGTTCGCGACAGTATCGTCACAATAGATATATATAACTCGCGTACATATGAGCTTATGTAATAGAAATAGGATAGTTATAACTTAAGCAATTTGTAATCAAAATTAAACCAATATTTTGTTGTCGTTTTCCCCCAGACACATATGATGTTCTTGGGGAAATTAATTTCTTTCAAATAAATACATAGGTAGGGTTTACACACTCCCCTACACATTCCTGGTAAACCCCTAAAAAAAGGTATCATGGTAAAGGTAATGGTAAAGGAGGTACCCAGGTATTGAACATTCCATACATACCGACACAGGACAGTTACTCAAAATGGTAATAGGGCGGACAGACAAACCACCATTTACAGTCACCTTCCTTTACTAAACATACAAAAAATCTAGGTATTTAGGCTTTAGACAATCGGCACTAGAAAGCTAGCGCTTTAAAAGTTGTGTATCTGGATAGAGGGATGATGCACCTACCGTAAGACATATAGCCCAACAGCCCTTACGGCACAGTTTTTCGGGAAGTCAACCCTTAATAGTAATCAAGTTCATACTTGTAAATAGTTTCGATAGATAAACTTTGTTCACTGAGCGAGTTCACAAAAGTTACTTTACATGTTTTATGTTATTCTGGTTGAAATAATTTATGTTGATTGAAATAATTGTATTGAATTGATTGTATTGTATTGTTTTTTGTATTATTAATGGTAATTGAATTTAATTGTATGTACTATCTGTGAATTGAAATTTATTGTTATTGTAATTATTTTTCTTTTTTCTATACTATTGCATTGGATTTCTGTCATGATAGCTGTATGTATGTCTGTACGAAATAAAGAAATAAATGCAACAAGCCCTTAAGTGGGCAGGGTTGAAGGGTTGATTTTTACCCCATTCGACGGGGAATTTCGGGGGATTTACAGACAGGTGCATCAACCCCTATCCAGACATAGAATAGACCTAGATATAGCCAGGAATGTACCATAGTTAAAGTTAAACTTAAAGTTAAAAATAAACTAAAAATGTTAGCGGTTTATGGGCCTCGTTACGGTAAAGTAACATAGTACAATAGTAAATAGATCAAAAATAGGAATTCGTAGTCATTGGCAAGAAGAAATATAGAACTTTTAACTAAATAGTAAAGTAGTCGCGAAAAGTGTCCCTTAAACCGCTAGCTGCAGTGTTAAAACAATCAATTCTGCATCTTCATTTATTCCTTGCTAAGCAAACATCCCTAACCCTAACTGCCCCAAAGACAGCAAGTACGAATAGCAAGAAAGAAGAACGTTGCACGTGTGGTGCTGAGACCTCAGTATACACGTACAGGACGTCAGCGCGGCTGGACGCAGCTGGTTGGTCACAGTTCACATCGAAGGAATAGAAGAAGGGTAGACCTACTCCAAACACACCCTCGTTCCAGCTGATCACACCCGTCTGGTTTAGCTGTGGAAGCCAAGGCATACTCGTGAACTGTGCCAAACACCGACTTTTAATTTATCTGAGATGATACTGAATTTCAGTCGAAATTTTAATGAGGTACTGGATTCTACGAATCAATATTTAGGTAATTAAAAACAAAACACATTCAAGTCTTAAAGTTTCGTACAGCATAACAACTATGAAGGGCAAAAAGTTTCTTAAAAGGGTATGAACTCCATTTTTGATTGACCAATTTTGCCTTTGAAAATGATCAAAGTAACCGTTCTATTCCAAGGCTTACCCTTAGGATCGACTTAATTTCATGAGAAATATTGTTCCGGTGTCAAACCAACCGTCAAATCGTAACAATATGAAAACGGACCTAAACGGTCTTACAATGGAACTTAAATAAACAAGGGATGCAAAATGTATTGCCCGGACTGAAAACCGGGGTACCGCGATGGATCGTAAAAGTTGCTGAAGAATTTCCTTTCAAGCTGTGATATATTGAATGTTCCGGGCCGCATCGGAACCGGATAGGATGCTCTTTCCGAATTGTACGGTTTTGCTTTATATTTCTCTTTTAAAGTGCTGTTTTTATTTGGTGTTTGTGGTGTTAATGGGTGGAGAATGAAAAGGGCGGATGGTGCGGAATATTGGGGAGTTTTTATGAGGTAGTATGTACTATACCTTGTGTGCTAGTACTTAAACTGGCATTATTGTCGACTTCTTTTTTATGTGTGAAAGTTCTTTTTTGAAGAGCATTTAAGGTATTTTTTGCAAATATCTGTGAAGTTTGTTGCCTAGGATAATATTCTACTATACTGTATCAAAACTGGCTCAATGGTTTTATCCAAAACCGGGTGTCTGGTATGGTTGTTATTTTTTGTTGGTTTAGGTTTTTTATTTATTTATTTGATAGGTACACCAACGACCTATTTACTAGAGACATTAGCATAATAAAAATAACATATGTATTGAGTTATGGTGAATTAGTCACTTACAGGCGTACACAGCACTTACGTGAAAAATTGCTTCTTATACATACGATAACATATGTATTGGGTTATGGTGAATTAGTCACTTACAGGCGCACACAGCACTTACGTGAAAAATTGCTTCTTATACATACGTTTAGCAAGATTCTTTACTCGCGAGAATAGAAAAACTAAATTAGAACAAAGAACAAAACATTAAGTAAAAAACAAGAACATCAACAACAAAAAAAAAACAACTATCGTGTGATTTTTGTTTTATTTTATCATCGCCAGGTTCGTACATTTAAAGCAAGCCTTGCTGTCAGCCTCCATCGTAATGAGAGTTATCGTGTTTGAATTCACCGCTAGATGCGCTAATGTAGCGTGAGTTTTTAAATGTCAAATTTCTCTGTTGGTTGGCTATTGACGCGAGTTTATTTACTTTATTTTTATTTTTCTTCTAACTTTATTCAAATGCGCGTAAGAACAACTTTAATGCTATAATTAAGAACTTTACTCGACAGTGGCGCCAACTGGTGAGTACAAAAACAGTAGCACTCATTTCCAGCCGTTTCCGAATAGCAAGTGTTTAATAAATAATATCTACCTAGCCAGTAATATTTTGTCTATAAATCCCAAACTACATTTTATTGGAAACTCTTTTTATTACTATTTGGTTCCCTAAGGCCTCCAGCCCGTCGGAAGTCGTCGCGAGCACCGGATATTAATAGTACGGTGGATTGGAGGGTAGGTAGATATTTCTCTAAGGAGTGAGCCATGTTAGGCGGCCCATACACCTACAATAACATTACACAATATTTTTACTGTGTAAAATATTGAATACCCTCTTTGAATCCAAACGCTCAATAAAATTCACTCAGTGAAATTGGCGAACCATTCGCGTCAAAATTTTTGATCGCGACCGCTCCAAACATTGAACTCAAAAATATTGCGCAATATTTTTTTTAAGCTTGCTCAATTTTTTGTTCAATCAGTTCAATGTTACCTTTGGACATTGACTCAGCACTCGGCCTGGCTCACGCGCGGCCCAGTTAAAATAATGATTTGGTTGCATCTTACACGCACAGGACACATAGAATTAAGTATAATAGTGTGTGTTAAGAAAAAGTAGTATATAAGCAGAACAATTTGTAAATAAATCAGATTTGAATTTTATATTCTTGTTTCATTACTCCTCGCTGTGGCTAAGACACCTTTAGCCATCTTCGGATCAGTCCCGTGAGTCTGCGGGATTAGCAGTGAGTTTACCCTTCCCGAACCTGGTATTCCTGTCTACTATCCGTCTGTAACCTTAGGTCGCATGGTGCAGACATCCTGAACTTATTTATATATTTATTTATCACATACTAGGTATATGGTAGGTTAGGGCTGTAGGGCTTATAGGGCTTAGGGTCGTAGAGACTGTTAGGCTTGTTGGTCTCTGTAGGTTCCTTTATCGTACCATATATTTCCATGTACCATCACACCCTTGACAGTATTGCGGCCTTACGTGACGGTTGTTAAGGGTGGATGTACACAATCATTGCGCAATGTTTCAATACTACCCCTACACGTTCAAGAATATTGTGCAATAATCTATATTGGGCAATATTATTGTAGGCGTATGGGCCGCCTTACGAATGTTGCATTGACTTGTAGGGCTAAAATGTCGTTTTGGCCGAAGCTGTTGTAAAATTGGGTACTTAAAACCATGCTGGTAAACTAACAAAATAAAAATATTCATTTGCATTATTTTTAACTTATAAAAATCTGAAAAACACTCATTCGCAATACGCGTTGCTTATAACTTATAAATCTGATATTCTAGTAGTACTGGTCTGATACTATGTGTCATTACCATCACGAATCGTTGTGAAAAAGGGATCGTGCTATTAGTCCTGTATAGCTCCGTCTCTTTCACACACAACTCAGGAGAAATTATAAACCGATGCAATCCGTTTAATCTGCTTAAGTCAATCATAATTATTCAAATCCACACACTTGGCAAACCTTTAAGCGCATAGCAGTGCATTTATTAGTGTGTAAAGTCAGTAACTTGCACAACAACATGCAAGTATCTAGCAAGCCTTGTGACATACCCAATCAATCAACAATCTCGCGTCCTTTAAGATAAATTACTGGCTTATGCCTTGGCTTTATGCAAGTAGCTTACAAGTTTATAAGATAGCTCAATAAACAAGATGCAAGCTGCATTGTCTCGTAACCATCCTTTATTCAATTCTCAGCAACTCCAAAGACCGAAATGATAAAGTGATCCACCCAGCTGCAAACTGGGGGCAAGTATTTAAATATACAATCTAAGTACCACTTAAAATGATTTGTGAACAAGTCGAAGTTGTGTTTAATGAAATTCAGTTTTCCGACTTGGCCCAAGTTTCTCAGCTTAACTTCAGCGAATGGTGTAAGAACGAGTAAATTGTGTTTCGGAATAATAACGGGGACTGTGTTGATCCCTCAGATCAACACAGTCCCCGTTTTCCTTCTTCTAAATTCTACTATTTTTTAAGAGGGGACTCTAGTCGGTAACTCTTGGGCCTTTCTCCATACAAACGCATTCCACTGTTTTCTTCGTGGATAATACTGCTAGAGCAATGATTTTTTTTCCAAAAAATCAAGATTGAAACAGCATGTGCCTTTATTAGTTTCTTTTTTCCAAAACATAATAACTTAAAGAATTATGACAATCTAAAAGCCCGAAAAAACAGCTCGTTTTTACCGCCATGTTCAGACGACTATGAGACAAATTTGATAAGTTTTTAACAAAATAGAAAATAATAGAAGCATAGATATAGTCTTTTTCTAAATTTTGATATATATTTTTTACAGATCAGTCCAGTTTTGACGAAGAAAACAGCGGAATACAAAACGACTTTTGGTTAAGGTCTTTATAGGTAAAATCAGCGTCTGCTGCAGTTGTCGTTTCGCACTTTACTTGATAGGGCGCAGCGCGTCGGCATCGGTAATAGTTTCTTCAAATACCTATTTTTCAAATTCCTCGGGACTCCCCTCTTAAGCAAGTTTCGCATTCACATCTCAGTCGCAAATTTTTCATACATTTCTGACAGAATGCGACTGACATGCAAATGCGCACGTTACTGGAAAATTAGTATTTAATTTTATTTATTTGGAACAACTAACAATTACATAATATAAAATACTTACATTAAATATAAAATTAACAATTATGTAATCAACAGCGTTATTCACAAAATACAGGAAGAATACTTATTACGCGCTTCAAGACAGCTTAAAATTTACAATAAATTATGTAATTCAAACAAATTAAGTGATTAAGATGAGAATAGTTACAGTAGAATTTGACACTCTGGTAACTCGAATGTAAGTATTTAAAGTGAGGTTTTTTTAACGAAGCGACGGCGACGATTAATTCAGTGATACTAATACACCAGTTTGAAGTCTTGCATGGAACCAGTTTTAGACCTACCAAAAATAAAAATATAGCACTTCCTCTGCGATTTCATAGGCGCAGATTACAAATAATTTTCGCCTCCTTCACGGTTAAATTTCCCAGAAACCTCTCCTTGGTGCTCACCTACATCTGCAGTTCTTCTCATCGTGTGGGCATTAAGGTCTAACGACCCCACGCACCCTATTGTCAGAGTTTCTAAACCGCCTCAAGGGCCTCTGACAAGGTTTATTTAACGACCGCTATATGGCGGCCGGGACCACCAGCTTATATGTGCCTTCCGAAGCACGGAATCATCTTTTTATCAGACAGTCAGTTGATTCAAGCCTGCAATGTCCTAGCCAAACTGGAAACAACTTTAAAAAGTGCTGTTTCCTGTGGGAATCGAACCACCGGGTCACAAGGCAAACGCCTCAACCCCTCAACCACGGAGGCAGTTATCTGCAGTAAGAATCTGACACTCCTCCTCGCTCTGCCCAGAGGGGAAAGAGTCATTTGATAATTTCCCATCCTTTAAAAAAATGGTTATCACCGACGTCATTAAAAATCATGTAAATTTCATGTTCTCAGTCACAGTAGTTTTGGCTGTGCGTTGATATGTCAGTCAGTCAGTTTCTCTTTTATATACTTGTACTAGCTGTGCCCGCGACTTCGTCCGCGTGGAATAGTGTCTTTGGGTAGCATTTTTAATTATTTAGGCTAATTATTTTACAAATAAGACACATACATATAAATACATTAATGATCTATTTGCATTCACAGAAACTTAACTAATTTCCATAATACAAACTTTCTTTAATTGTTTTTTTTTTGTGGCTAATAATCTACTAATTACTACTAACATGGGTAGGCCTACAAAAAATGCTATACAACTCAGTATTAAAATCTGTGAGTGAACAATAAATCACCCCTATTTTCCCACCCTTAGGGTACGGTTATTTTTACAATTTTTTATGGGAACACTTTCGAGGTATACTCTATCCAATAAAAAAAGAATTATCAAAATCGGACAACTCTGTAAAAAGTTATGCGTGGTCATACATTACAATCTTTGAGTGAACAATCAATCATCCCCTGTTTTCCTACCCTTGGGCTGGAATTTTTTTTCCAAATTTGTATGGGACCACCCTGATAAAGATTTATCAAAATAGGACTACTCTGTAAAAAGTATTTGTTTGTTTGTGAGTTAGTAAATTTCTTTATTACCTCGTACCTTCCAAACGGCTGCTTCGATTTCGTCTATTAAGGTGTCGTTAGATTCGTTTCAAAAACCCAAGTGTCCTTAGATAAATGTTTTTTAAAAAAAAGCAAAATGTCGGATTTTTGGCACTGAATTGCAAGTCGTTAATATTTTTTTTTAACCAAACCTATCGAGTAGGGTAGTAAAATGAAGGAAATTAAATAGAGATTACAAAGATATGTTTAAGTCATGTGTTTAAATTCTATTAGGAAACAGGTTTTGTACATAAAAGTGTACCGGTTTCGGTCTTTTTACGACCGTTTTCAATAACCAAACTAAGTTGTCAGATAAATAATTTATTTTGTTTACAGAGTTAGCCAACTCTGTAAACAAAATAAATTATTTCTATTCGTGGTCTGCGTTTCACAATTGCAGTTTTGTTCTATCTGTGTCAGAACAACGAAAGATAGCTTTTTCCGTCTCTCTGATCCAAACTTTTCAAAAATCCTTGGAATTTATACATACCTACATATTTAGATTTTCAAGACCGTATTCTATAGTATAAAACAATAATACAATCCATTACTCTAAAGAATACAAAGATCCTAGAAGTTAAACTTACAAAATTCCGACGTGATAAATTTTCACATTACATTTTTTCTTATATTTCTAAAACTAGATGTCCTATCGACTTGATTCTTTTTGTGATATTGCTTTTATGTAAAAAACTTTCATTTTACACTAACTTTGTAACAATATCTTCATAAACAAAAAATCACATTTTCAAGTTACGTAATTATTGACAGTACAAAATTTTACCTGAAAATTCTATGATAAACTATCAAAATACGGTGGTATTGGGTTTTTATGAGAACTTATACACACAAATAAACCTTATAATACTATATCGCGGATAGGGTCTCGTCGCCGACACAATCTTTTATCATTTGATATAAATAAATCATCACTGCTATAATATTCAATTATTAAAAGAATATACATTGCTACTGCTATTTTAATATTCAAACGCATAAACGTAGTCGCGTTATCGGCCGATGTTGAGGGATAATGAAATGACGTTTCTAGAGTTAGCTCCGTCTGTCGGAGAGTACCTAACTTATTTTTTTAATGAAATGAAGGTTAGAACGACTTGTATTGGCGGTCTTATCTTTAGGCTCGGGCTCCACCAAAGCGAAGAAGAAACGAGCGGAGTGGACACGTGTTTTCAAAAACCAATAGAATTTCGTTAATCTCACATAATTATCGTCTCCACTCAGCTTAAGTGGATACCACTGAGCGGAAATGTATCATATTTGTATGGCGCGATGGAAGCGGAGATGTGACGCGCTGAAAATGGGCTGAGCCGCAATACAAGGCGGAGATGTGAGCTTTGCCTCGCAAGCTAACCATGGCGCGCAGCGGAGACCAAGATGTGTGCGGCGTGCAGTGTAGTCAGCGCACATCTCTGCTTCAATATAACCAGTACGCATCTCCGCACAGTTTCGGTTGATACACCCTAGCTGAAATCACTTCTCGTCTCCGCTTCCGACTTCTCCGCATATCTCCACCAATAGAATTGCATAAAATCTCCGTACCACATGAGTCACTGACATTTTGACTGACATGATTGGTTAAAATTTCCCCGTTTCTCCGCTCCGCTGCCTCGTTCCACTGTAATGGACCGGCACCCTTTGTAGGCTACCCGTCTTCCCAATGACAGATAGTCAACTTGGGTAGATGCTATCCGTCAGTAGGCAGGATGGTCTGACCAAGTGAAAGAAGCTACGTCCTGAAGCAAATTCCAGCTGGTGGTGATGGCAACTTTGGACCGAAATCGATGGAGACAGATTGTCCGCTTATAAGGCACATCCCAGTGACCACGATCCTCAGTAATGAGGGACCTACTGAAGGAGTAGGATAAAATGATTGCTTTGTTTATCTTTAGTAGGAAGAAAAGATAGATAGGTTATTAAAAATTGCCGTTAGTGTATTGCTACGTTTATGTTTTGCAGTCGGGTTTTTTGATTTTTCTAATTATATGAACTTTTTAACCCTCCACAACCCTTTTTTCGCATCGGTTCAGTAGTCGGCGTGAAAGCGCGACGGACAGACAGACAGAGTTACTTTCGCATTTATAATATTAAGTAAGGATTTAGACTATAAGAACTTAAATGGAAATAAAACCAACATTTCTGCGTATTGGACAAAAGCTACGTACTTTTTAAGTAAATAAAGTGTGAATACTTTTATCCGGAAAGGTAAACATTATAATTGGTATATTATATCCAGTATTCCCCGAACGCAATTCCGGATCAAAGGCATCTCGGGAGCTCAATCAACAGAATAAACAACAAATATCAACACGATACATTTGTATTGGTATTCATACCACCACAGAAGGTCAGCTTCATGCAACAAGCGAACATGCTCGCACACATAGACCCGCATCACATACAACGAGAATAAGCGCAATCGCGACCGGCTAACGTTTGAGATTGGCGCACGTACGAACACGCACGTACACATAAACACGCTTCACTTTAGCACGTAAAGCGTGTGCAAGCGTATTCGCGACCGGCTGACGTTGAGATTGACATGGTTTCCTACAGTTAAAGCGGGAAGGTCGTGTTCCCGAATTAACACGAACGTTATGGGACAAAGACGCAGCTTGAAAACTTGTAAGTATTCCGTTTGTTTTAGGAAATTTGCTCACTTCCGGATTATCTACTCCATCCCAGATCGTCATTTATCAGCAATTTTTTTTTGTATTTTATAGTGTTATGTGTGTGCGTGTGTGTGTGTTTTGTGTACATAATAAACAGTATTCTATTCTATTCTATCCTATCATAAAAGGCAAGAACTTCTATGGTTGTAACAGTTGTAATAGGTTTCTTTATAGCACGTTCGTATTTCCAAAGACTGACGATGATTCCCGAAGCGTGGGATATATCGCGAGATATATCATTAAAAACGTTTATTTGGATTCGTTAATTTTGTGCGTGATTTTCGCAACTCCTATCAACCTCACCTTCTGAACGTGTCTATTCTGTATTGGTATTACCGCTCTGGGGAATACAGTTATCAATACCGACTACAAATGACAAGATATTGTGAATAATGGGACATTATTTACGTAAATTACCTCCCGATGCGATACTGTATCTGATTGTGGTTTGAACATTGTTTAATTTTGTTTATAGCTGTGTGTGTGTACTGTAGATTACATTGTTTAATCGAATTATAACTAGATTAAGTAAGCATTACTTTTGCCCTCTTCCTTCTGATAGTTTTCACAGAGTGAGAGTAACCTTTTGCCGATACAACAACAATCACCTTAACGTGTGTTTTGTTCTTTTTTGCATTTATTTTTGTCCTAGCTCATTCTTACTTACGGTAATATTTACTAACTTTTCATACAAAGTTACTTTAAACACTAAAGTATAAGTACAAGTCAGTTAAGCGGACTCAAGCTCCAAGGTTTCACAATGCCTCATTTTATAAACCTTAGGGTTCTTGTCTTGAATCTCGAAATGCAAGAGTACTATGCGGAATGGTACGGGACCCTCCTTATCCAAATCTGAATTACCCAAATTATAAAATCGGTTATCTAACAATAATTTAAATGCATCAGGTGTGATACAGAAAAATGTCCACAGCAAAAGCATCGTAACGTAAAGTTTTAAAGCCGAGATTAAACTTTTTATTCTGCCATAATCTGTGGCAAACTTCGTCTTCGAAGATGATAGCAAGCCACTTATCTTAGTTGGCAAAAGTTACCAAGCAGATTATAGATGCATCACTACTTTATAAGTTTTTAAGCAAAATGTTTATAAATTGTTGAGTAGAAATATCAGTCTATAAATATTTTTAAAATATTACCAAGACGAACTGCCTTATTGTTGACTTGCCCCGCTGCGGGGCTCTTGTTTCTGTCTGCAGGGTTTAAATGAAACTAACTTGAATGGTATGACGCGGGCCAAGTTCACTCGTTTCATTGGCTCAGTCTAGTTCCTGACATCCCATTCGAACCATAATACAAATGGTCACATAAAACTCAAATTAATATACATTGTGCTAAAGTCGATAGTTAAGTTGTGGTCAATGGATTAAATATTCTCGAATTATGAATAAAAGGAGGAACCTACAAATAAAATTATTCTGTGGTAACCTGGACTCATATTTTTAGAAAAACCTCTTATCAGCTTCCAAGATAGGAATCTATCGGATATTCGCACATGGTCGCCTCTTGAATCCTTAAGAGGAAAAAAGGGGATATAAAAATATATCCCTGAAACAACGTGGATAAAATATTTTCCAATCTAATGATATCCTTGGGAGCAATAGAAATATAATAGAATCAGTTCACCATATTTTGATATGGGTTTTATGTTCTGAGAACTAGATAAAAGGATTCGGGAAATTCGGCAAATGATTTAGTACTGGCTGAAATATTTTTGGTGAATTTCATATCTTTGCAATGACTTTGCAGCCACGGTAGCCAAGGACTTAGAGCTTGTCCACCAACAACCCAGGACAGACTGTCCTGGCGCCGCAAAACGAGGAGAGCCGACCCCAAATAATGGGAAATGGCTAGGACAAAGTAGAAAACCAATGACTGTCGCATTGGTTGCAAATGCGACTGATGAGCGTGGGAATCTGTGTTCGATTCTGCGAATGGTAAAAGTTTTTGGGTTTTTCTTCTGGTATTCCTGAATAGCTGCAGCAGCCTGGCTACTGCCAAAACATTTTGCTGCTGTAGGCAATTGTTTGTTTGAATCAATACTGAAAATATTGCGGTCATCTCTGACCTAGACTAGAGTCAAGAGCAAACCCATCACAAATAAAAAAAAACCATTTTCAGGCGGCCTTTTCGGATTGTAGACATTATAAGAACTAGCAAAGTAAAGTACGGCTATTTTATGACTCTGCTGGGTTTGGAACTCAATAAAACAGAGGTTTTACGTCGAAAGATTTCGAGCTGTAAATACATAAGTAAGCATGTACTGGGTAGTGTCACCTGTGGGTGGAGTTTTATTTACTACTCTTGTGTGTGGCATTTACAAGCGATTATAAACTTGTCTTTATTTTATTTATTTCAGTTTCACCAACAGTTAATTACATTGAATGCTTATACGGAACACATGCTTAAATATAAATTAACAGTGTAACAATTAATTGAAGGTAATAATTCTTTATAGTGATATAAACAAAATGCTTCCTTTTCCATTTTAAATAATTGAACTCACAATTTCCCATAAAGATAGGTAGAAAATACAGCAAGCGATTACTATGATCCTAACAAGCTTATTTTGATTTATAAGCGTTAATTCCTGACTATAGTCGCATGCTGGTTTTAAGTACACACACCTGAGGGCCACTAAGAAGTTTTAAAACCATCATGACAGTGGTGACCTTAGGAGGTGGCGTATACGGCAATCGCCCGGGCTTCGCTCTTGCTGAGGCTCTGGGGCCTCGCACAACAATAAAAAAATCTTACAATTGGATCTTTATTTTATCTTTACCAAAAATCAAGTTAAGATTAAAATGAGGTTGGTTATTGCTATGGGCGTAAATTTATTTCATAGTTATATTACCACCGAAGTTGTACTAGGCACCCATAACTCGCAGCAAGTTACTTTGAATATTTTGAACGTTTTACTTTAGGCTTTGCGAACGAAATTCCAATCAAGCGGTCCAGTAATTTGGGGTCAATTTGCTTTAAACTTCGTGGAGTGTCACGGTCTTGATTAACACGTGTCACACTGGGGGTTAGTTTGGACAGTTTATGAAGTTTGATTATTTTATTTATTTTATTTTATTTATTTATTTAGGATCGCCAACAGAGGCTACACAATCACATGCACTATAATACAGACAGGGACAAATACAAGAATGCGCCCCCAATTACAGGCGACCACAGGATTCACTTACTATCTAGGTAGGTACATTAAGTTTGACAAGGACGAATACATTTAAATAAACAAAAATACGTTACAAGAAACTAGAAATCAAAAGGAAAACAAAATGGGATGAATGAAAGATAATTACATAAAAACACACAAAATAATAATCACAAAATAATATAAAATAAAACAAATAATTTTAAACAAATTCCCATGAAGTACCTAACAAAATTAAAGAACAACCATAGTAGTTACAACAATACAACAAAACAAAAAGCAATAAAAACACCAAATAAAGTACTATGCCTTCGATACTAGGACTTTTATGTCTTTTTTAAACTTTGTTAATTTACATGTAATATCCAGCTCGTTATGCTTCGATATTTCGTTATACTGCCTACAACCTGTTTTGAAGACATTAGTTTACTTCTAACTTATGTTTTAAAGACATTAGTTTACTTCTAACTTATAATGGTTTTGGTCACAGAACATATTTGTACCAAACAACTGAATCACCGCAGCAGATTCGTAAAAAAATATTATAACAGACGACCCTGGGTGCCTATTAACCTAGCTTTATTCTGTCTCCTGCTTGATAAGGAGGGAAGTGGAATTTATATTTTTTTCTACTCCTCCGCTGTACTTTTCTGATTAATTTCGTTGCGGGATCCAAGACAGTTAAATCGTTTCTCCGGGACTCGTCGGGCTTCATTGGCTTGGCGTTTTTCTGTTGGTCGCCACTGTTGATTCTGGCTTTCAGGAGTTGCAGTGGTTGGCAATGCGTGGCGGGCTTGAGCCTGCCAGCTTTACAGAAACACGAGTAATCCTATAAAATGTTTCGTTATTCAATATGGACCTTAAGAACCTTAAAATATCCAAACTAATTCGTAACATCAATCAGTAAGAGTCGACTTCCAGCATTTTAATTTTGAATCTTTGGCCAAACGTTGTAAACAGAAAAGAACACATAATTAGTTTGTTTGAATTCAAAGACCATTTTTGATAAAATCTCCAATCTTTTTCAACAAAAATATAGTTTAGTCTCTTTCAACAAATCTCTTATCATACATTCCATACATGGAATATCTCGGTACATTCTTATTCAGAACTCGCCAGAATTTAAATATGAAACTCAATGCTGTGTGCTCGGTACATGGAGTTTATCATAAATGGCAACGGGCCAGCTTTGTTGTGAAAAATGTCCAAACTACAGATACTTTCTCGGAAAATATCGAAGATTCAAACTTACTTCTGTGTGATCCTTGTACAATTCATTATTCAAATTTTGTTGCGAGTAGAAGTATATTTTCTGACCCCGAAAAAGGCCTAAATCGCATTTATGAGCTTCGAAATGCATTTTATCAATAGGGTGTTTGACTACTACATAGTTAGATTTGTGAAAAGAATAATGAAAACGATAAAATAATACAGAAGTTAGGTACGCGCTTTTGTAATTGTTTTTTTTTATTATTTCTGTTTTAAAATAAAACTTCATTTATATTGGATGCTGTAGATTCACTATGACATGAATGCTGTCTCTGTAGGTATATTAAAACGTTCACAACCCCGTATTTTTTTTTTAATTATTAAACCATTTTGTGACGGTGCGTAATTGCGTACGCATCTTCATACATATTGATAAAATGTGTTGTAAGGCTTTGCTTGAAGAAAAGAACACAGATTGCCCTAAATACATGTGGTGTTAAGTACCTCACAACCCATCTATCAACTTCGCCCGTGACCTTTGCCGAGAGTAGACGTGTTACCGTTTCGAATAAAAATTTGTAAACAGTGCAATCGCGATTTTAACCCGTTAGGGTCAGTATTAGGGTATAGTTTTCCGACAAGTTAGTTATCTATTTTTTTAATACTTCCAAACCGCCGTGCGCCGCGCCGTGCCTGCCTAGTTGACCACGCCCCCGTGCTGGACAGAGATAGTGGTCATAATTGCTGTCCCGCTCAAGCGCAAGCGACCGCACTGACCGTTATCTTGAGACGTACGAGCAGCTCCTTTTATCACGAAGACTCGCACCTATTATCGAGTAAGTCTACGTTTGACGTCGGTCCGCACTACGATGCCCCGCATGCAGAGGTCCCCACCGGCGACGCCCGCAGCAAACAACAAGTTAGTGCAAGCATCCTCGGATTCGGACATTCCGCTATCAGTTTCTACCAGTCCTTTTGAAAATGTAAATACATCTACACGTCACAAACGGCCTCGAGGAGAGCTATCACCTACCAATGAGCTACTGGACTTCAAACACGAGATTCTCCAAATGCTTACGAAGTGGAAAAATGATCAGGAAACACATCTCAAGAAATTTCTGGATGATCAGAGCACATCTATGACGAAGCTTGTATCCGAAATCGCAGAATTAAAATCTCAAAATAACGCTATCCAGAAATTAAATATGGAGATTGAAAGGACTGTCGGCTTTATCAACTCACAATATGACGACATGATGAAACAAATTGAGACCTTACAAAGTGAAAAAAAAGCTTATAGACACAGTATTGAAATGTTAGAAATCAAACTACAAGATCTTCAGCTGTCATCACGTTCATCCACAGTCGAGATTCGTAATGTTCCGTTGTTGAAAGAAAATGAATCTATGGCGGAACTGGCCGTCATCGTTGGTAAAGTCGGAGCAGCAGTAAATGTTCCCATTGACACCAAGCAAATTCGGGACATATACCGGCTCCCCGGGAAAAAGGGTTCAACTAGGCCGATCGTAACTGAATTTACCAGTGTCCAGACAAAAACTCAGATGCTCTCCGCCGTTCGTGTTTTCAATAAGAAACTTAATAAGGAAGATCGTCTGAGTACACATAACTTGGGTATTGATGGGAACCGAAACCCAATATATGTTGCGGAGTATCTCCCCCCGAGTTCTAGGAAGCTGTTCTTCGCCGCAAGGCAATTTGCCAAGCTGAGAGAGTATAAGTTTTGTTGGACCAATAACGAGAATGTATTTATACGGAAAACCGAAGGTGATAAACAGATTCTCATAAAATCGGAGCAGACACTGCGTGATTTGGAAGTGCAACAATGACTCTTTATAATCATAAGAATAATAATTTCATTCTTTTTCTTTAGTGTAATCCTTAGTTTATGTTTAGCATCTAACACTCACTACTACACACGTAAGTTTTTCCCTTTATTTACACAAGAGCGCCATGTATTTTATATGCTTTCAGTTAATATTTATTGTCTGTTCTGCCCATGCCAGTTTCTTTCCCATATTATAATACCTCTATCATCATTCTCATTTAGTTGCCTGATGTTCAATGTTTTCTGTGTGTGTCTTTATACATTCTGTAACAAATGGCTAACCCAAATAATAATTTAGATAACGAATTAGACTCACTCAGTGTTGCCAAGTCGTATAAATGTATACCCGAAATGTGCTCGCGGTATATCAAAGATCCAGAAAAGGGACTGAAAATACTACATCTTAACATTCGGAGTATAAATAAAAACTTTGCCGAAATATCCGTATTGATGAAATTCCTAGGCTTTCTTTGTGATGTCATCGTCTTATCAGAATGTTGGCTTAGCAAAATATCTCATTTGCGTGCTCTAGATGGTTATACTTCCTATTATACTAAAAACACTTCTAATCAAAACGATGGATGCGCAATATATATAAAATCATTTATAAAGCATGATGTAAAAGAACCCGTTTTTGCTGATGCCAACTGCCTCATTTGTACAATAGAGACCGTCTCAATAATTGCTGTGTATCGCTCTCCTTCTAATAGAAATATCAACAGTTTTGTCGATAGTCTAGACAAAGTCCTCACGCCTCCCACACAGTCTGTTGTTCTGATTGGAGATTTCAATATCGACATCAGTGACAGCAAAAATAGTACTCACTCTGACGAGTATCTATCCTGTACTGCTGCGCACGGACTTCTTCCGGCACATCTGTTTCCCACGCGTGCTTCTAGTTGTCTGGATCATATCCTCTTAAAAACTAACTTTTCCGCCATAGCATTTGTCATTGAGTCATCTATTACCGACCATGAACCTCTTCTACTATTTCTGCAAACCAACAATAAGTATCGAAACTTGCCTCGTACCAAATGTATTATGAATCGAAATTCAGTTATAGAGACTATTAATAGTTATAACTGGACTCCTATCTTAATGATGTCAGATGCAAACATAGCCGCGGAGGAGTTGATACGTGGTCTCTCTACCATAATAAAGGACTATACATGCGAGATTAAAGTCCCCAGGAAGCATAGAACTCTTAAGCCCTGGATAACGCCTGGTTTACTAAGGTGTATCCGACACCGTGACCGCATGCATAAAAAATTTAAAACATGTAGCGATAATGAAATTTTGAGAATTACATATACTCGTTATCGCAACTACTGCAACACTCTGCTAAGGAAACTGAAACGCGCGTATGAAAAAGAAGAATTCTCCAAAGCTAAAAACAACATAAAGGCAACATGGGATGTGGTTAAAAAAGTGGCTGATATTAATTCAAGTACTCCTCCCCCCGTCGAACTGTTAAACCTTTCCGTATCTCCACGGTCCTCACTAAACCTAGTTAATGAATACTTTTCTGGTATTGGTAAAAGACTTGCATCTAAAATTAGACCTACCTCCTCTACATCTAGTGAAACAGTGTCCAAGTCAACCGGTTCTATGGTTCTCCTAGAAACTACAGAAACGGATGTGGAAGGCATTATAATGAACCTCAAGATCGATTCCGCTACTGGTTGGGATGGCATACCTATCAACATAATTAAAGCTACCAGCAAAGTTTTGGTTCCCATCATTACACATGTCTGCAATCTCGCCATTTCATCTGGCGTATTCCCAGTCGTCTTTAAAAAGGCCATAGTTCACCCAATTCATAAAGCTGGTCGCAAGGATGAGGTTAACAATTACAGACCTATCTCGGTTCTTTCCTCAATGTCAAAGATCTTAGAACGAGTCTTAAACAAGAGCCTGGTCTCTTTTCTCGATACCAATCATATTATAGCTCCCAATCAATTCGGTTTCCGCAAAGGAATGAGTACCGAAGATGCTATTATGGCACTGTCTGACCACGCTGTAAGGACTCTTGATAATAAACTGAAATGCTTAGGTATCTTTATTGACCTATCCAAGGCCTTTGATACCATTTCCGCGCCAGCATTACTGAATAAAATGGAAGGCATTGGAATCCGGGGTGTGGTTTTGGAAATCTTCGGGGACTACTTGCGGAATCGTACTCAAATGGTCAAAATTGGCCAAAATGTCAGTGATGAGCTCCCGATCGAATACGGTGTACCACAAGGTAGCATTTTGGGCCCTACCCTCTTCCTGATATATATAAATGGGCTCTGCCAGTTGCCGATTCAAAACTGTAAAATTATTTCATACGCCGATGATACTTCCCTGTTGGTTGATGGAGGAGACTGGGCCCAATGCTATCGTAATGCCGAAATAGCACTAGCATGTGTAATGGAGTGGTTGTGTAATAACTCTCTAACAGTGAACATAAATAAAACGCTTTGTATGCCTTTCGCCATCAGATCAAATTTAAGTCCACCGACATCTCTATCTCTTAAAATGCACACATGTTCGTCTTCTACCTCGTGTGACTGCCTTGCAATCACCAAGACACCTACTGTAAAATATCTAGGTGTACACATCGACCAACATCTGAATTGGCATAAACACCTTCACTCACTGGCGAGTAGAACTCGCAAACTCATATACGTTTTTAAAAAATTACGCATTTCCGCTGATATGGACACACTCAAAGTCGTATATTACGCATTATGCCAATCCATTTTAGTATACTGTATTCCAGCTTGGGGCGGAGCCAGTGAAAATCATTTTATACGACTAGAACGAGCTCAGAGAGCTGTTTTGAAAGTCATACTTTCTCGGCCGTTGAGATATCCTACAGCACAGGTATATGCTGAATCAAAGGTATTGTCAGTCAGACAGTTGTATATCCTCCAGTCAATGCTCCGTAAGCATTCAACCCGTCCGTTATCAGAGCCACAAGGTCGGGTCAAACACACGGTATTTTCGTTAGAGTCATGTAAAACTTCCTTCGCTAAAAAGCATTATTACATAAACAGTACTAAAATGTACAACGGGTTAAATAAACTATTAAAGATTTTCCCTAAAACTAAATACCAGTGTAAATCTGAGTTACAAGAATATCTTAAAAGACTTACCTACCGCATGACGGAGGATCTTCTGATTGGAAACTATTCTAACCAGCCAATTTCTAACAGCTAGGCTTTTATAGAATCAATAAATCAATGAATTGAATTAAACAGACATACATACATCTCGCTCACACCAACTTCTCCAAACACACACACACATTCATTTACTCACAAATATTTTTCACTCACTCAATATCAAACACACACACTTCACCAATTTAGTATGTCAAAATCAGCTTTATTTTTCTCTTTTCATTTTGTTTCTGCTTTAAATTATATTTCCCTATGAACCAGCTTAAATTGCACTGTTTTTTGTCCTCTTTTACTTTGTAATTCATTGTGTCCAATCTAGGCATAATAAGGCTTATATCCATGCATAATTTTGAAGGTACACTGACTTCTAAGATACAGGTTTTTACCTAGTTTAGAAGTCAGGGTCTTTTTACTGTAATCACTTATACTAAGCCATGCTTTCTTGTTCAATGTTATGTTTGTGCTTTTCTGGGAGAAATAAAGATTTATTATTATTATTATATTATTATAATATCTTTCAAATAAAATTGGAAACTACTCTTCCATTTCACAATCTAAAATAAATTTTCATGTTCAATTCCACCTCGTACTCACGCCATTCCGCTATTTGGGCCGGTGTAACGAACAGGCTGCAGTGTGGCACAGTATACTGGATAAGTGGACATGGCTCACTGGACCGAAGCTTGACCGCACTGATTGACACTTTGACTTGGGCGCCATTTCCCCGAAAATATTGGGCGCAGGTTAATTGGGATGCAAGCTTCAAAATTGCTCAAAGGAAATACAGAGTGGCTCTTTGATAGGTAAAGTCGGAAACGCAATTTTAGCCGTTGGTAGTATTTAGTTAGAGAATAACGTTGTTAGGAAATTGCCGAATATTTTCTGTTTTTGGAAATTTCGGAAAAGTCTCGTAAGAACCGTTTTGGCTACAAAAAGGTTCTCTAGTACTTGCTAAAACCGCCACCGACTCAAAAATAATATAACAACAAATAATAAAAATTAAAGAGCATAGCCCCCCGCCGCCATTTTCTTTTTCAAACTTGCGGCGCACGATCTAACATGCATATATGGGTAGAGGACACTTCAACAAACAAAAAATGTTAGGAACATGGTGGCCTAAAGTGTCACGGTGTTGTTCAAAATTACTTAATTATGTGCTTATATGCATTAGATTAAATTCAAATAATACATAGTTTCCAGCTTGATTTAATCATTTTTAGGAAAAAAGTAAAAATAAAAACACGTGAAAACTACTTTATTAAGAAAATCGCAAAAGAATATTGTTTAATTTATAAATACCTAGTTAACTCTAGCCCCATGTTCAATACTAATGATATCCGGCAAAATAACCAAATTGGTTTAAATGTCCTCTACCCATACATGCATGTTACATTGTGCCCCTTAAACATGGGCTCCCATACAAAAAACATGTTTTATTTTCAGTTTATGGTACCCTTCGTGTGAGAGTCCGACTCGTCAGTTTTTTTAGCTCTCACTGTAATTTGTTAAGTTTTACAATACCGTAAAAACGTAACATACTTTTTTCAAAAAATTACGACAAGCCGTTTAAACGTGATGATCATTTTAAAATCAGCTACTCTCAGGTATCTCCGCCTTAAACACCGACAACTGAATGCGTGGATATAACTCACTCTGTGGCGAATCCTCTAGATCAGCTATACTCAACCGGCGGCCCGCGAGCCGCATATGGCCGTCAAGCTTTTCCGTGTGGCCCTGTAGCCTGGCACATTATAGATGCTATATTTAGTCAGTGTTTCAATTTGTAAGAATCTATACTGTAGTGATTCACTCTTTGACGATGTGCTGAGACTATTTCTCACCCACTATCGACGTCAAAAGTTAACCTATGCCATATGAAAACGGCCATTTTGTCACAAATTAAAAAGTCCCATTCATGTAGATATTGTAAGCCTACCTGTGAGCAGTCGGTCGCAATAGCCGTAGCGACGCAACAAAAATTGAATAATTAATTCTAAAAAAATCGGCGGCCGCCATGTTTTTTGGTCGATCGGGGGCCATAGGATATTAAACACTGCGTTTTTAAAAATAGAAGTTTAAACCGCGTGATTTGGTATGGCATTTGCGATGCCATTATGCGTCAATTTCAATTGACGCACAAGGGCACACACGTGTGCCAATGATTAATTACAGGTTAAATGTAGAATTTATTTAACTGTAAGATTGCCGCCCAACATGATATAGTAACAGCGCAATGTGGCCCTGAGAGAAAAAAGGTTCAGTACGGCTGCTCTAGATTGTATACCTGGAGAGGACAGTCCACCGCACTGACTGACATTCTATTACACGTTACTCCGTGTGAATTGAACGAGAGACGGTGTTCGCAGGTGAAACACCGAATTAGGTTTAAAATAAAAATATCGTTTTCCGAGAAATTCTGGAAAAAGGAAAAGCGTAGATATTGCAGTATCGTTTTGTATATGACCAACCTTAATTGGAGTACGATATTATAATCCTTCTTACTGATTTTGGATTTTGAACTCTTAGAGTGAGTTTGATCCAGTTACATTAACCTAGAAATGTGATATTATGTCAGCTGTAGTGTGGCGAAGACGATTGTCAAAACGTTAAAGCTCAATCCACACATAGCCGGGACGTGGCCGTGACGGGCCCGGGCCGTGCGCTGTCAGGAGCTCACAAAAATATCGTTGCATACATTTTATATGAACTCGTTTACACTCGTCCGTGTCCGGGCAGGCGACGGAGCTTCAGTGGCCGGGCCGACGCAGTGACGTGCGGATACGTCATCAGGGCCCTCCGGGCTTTTGTTACGCATGGCCACGCTGAAGTTTGTAGCATGAACGAGACAACAGCTGTCATAGACAATGGGCCAAAAAATGGCTTAGACAATTATTCAATGAACGCTTTTGAATGCAAGTCCACCATTTATTTCAATTTTTTTTTTAAATATTTACGTGCATTGATTTCTTGGTTTTAAAACGCCTCTGCTATTCCCAAACGATTATTTCGTACGTAACGTATTTTGAGTTGGCAACGTGGTTATAAATATAATTAGACAGGATGCACTAACTATTTCCATGCATCAGTTTCAGGTCTGTCTGGTAGTTTTCTGTCATGTCATGGTCATGTTGACGGTTCGAAGATTTTTTGGTTGATATTATTGCTTGTAAAGCTGATATAATACTGAAGATAAAACCTAGAAGTATTCGGATATTCAGCAAGTTTTCCTGTCATCAATTGCGAATCTTGCCAACACGGAATAGAAAAAACATTTTCTCACACTCTGATCAAGCCGGCCTCGCACCTCTTATTTCAACAAGGCAACGAGGAAACGTGAAAAATTTTAAGATGTCAAGTGTAATCAAAACGATCATAAGTAAAATAAGCGATTTTTTTTTGCAATCCGGCTGTTGTTTGTCTTATGGTAAACGCCTTCAAATGTATGTTGTGGCAAACAAAATCGGCGCTGATGTCCAGTTACCCAGTCATATTGTATTAATGGGAGAAGATACTTATAAGCTTATGGTATCTACAAGTAGCTCGGCAACCCCATCGAACCCATCGTCGTTGAACTATGAATCAGTTGTAACTTTTCTGCAAGAGCAATCGGCAACTCAAACTAGATGAAGTGGCTTAATGGGTCAGATATCATCAGACCCGGCAACGGTAAGTCACTCAATCAGACGGAACGGTAACGGAACAATTTTATAGATAAATTAGCTTTTGCCCGCGACTTCGTACGCGCCTAACCCGTTTTTCCCGTTTCCATAGTAATTTCAAGAAATTCTCTCTTTGTGCTTTCCTATACTCCCTAAGGGATCTACATGCCACATCAACGACCAGTAGTTTTGGCTGTGCGTTGTCTGTCAGTCACTCAGCCACTCAATCACTCAGTAACGGAAGAATTTTAAATAGATTGATTGATATATATTGATGATTGATTATGTTTTTTCAGATGAGCAAGATTACTTTGTAACAAAGTACAATCTTGATTAGATGGGCAAGCAAAGAATTTTGATAAGAAAATAACAATAACTACCTGAGATTTGCTAATCGTTAATAAATATTGCTACCTACCTGTATGTTTTGTGTGTGAATTTATGTTCAAAATGATTATGTGTGTGTGTTTTAAACTTATACATATTATAAAATAAGTAACTTTTAAGAATATAGTAAAACTATTTTGCAACGTGAATCAATAATAAGTATTTAATTTGTGAGTTATTTTTCTCTAGTGTTTAAACTCTATGAGGTCGGTTTTTCCGATTATCGATCTTATCGAAGACCATACAATTATATTGAAATGATCAGATCATATAAGTGCCGTGAAGGATATAATGTTAGAGGTATCATGAGAAATCACAGATTTTAGTGAACCTGTCTAATAGTGCGCATATGTATCCAACGATCCGATGAAAATGAAAAATACCAATGTATGTGGCCATGGCACATGAAGTGGTCAAATTACCAACCAGACAATTCTGAAATCTATACGTCGTTTATTATAAAATCGGTACACAGCCTTCAGAATTACAACAACATGTGGCTAATTTATAAAATGGAAAACTACTGAAGCATTTATACTTAATTTTCAAATAAATGATTAGTTGGCCAAATAAAAACGTAGTAGGCCAAATAGTGTGTTTTTCAACTGCCCAACTTTAAACAAATGAATTATCTCTCCATTGGTGAAATCGCTTTTCTCCAACGCGTGTCTTTTTGTGCGCGTGGCAACGAAAACAAACTGATGAATGAGCGGCACGTGCACAGCCGGCACAGTGATCAATCACTTATATTTCAATAAAAATCGCCATCTCTAACAGAATAGCACTTTTTCTAGCTAATAGCTTTCTTGAGCCCTTTAACCCAACTCCCTCCCCCCCCCTGAATTCGCCAATGCATTGACCTGGGTAAAGGATTAAGGTAGTTACTTTAATTTCGGTTGTGCTTTCCAGTTACAGTCGTTCCAATTACAATTATCGTATTCAGCATTCGGTTAGACTAGCAACCGATTTCAGCACGGTTAAGAAAAGGCTAGGCAGATTAATTGATGAGTTCTCCCACTGAAACATATCCAGTGGGAGATTTCTCCAGGGTTGCAGAAATTGTTCGAAAGAGTCACCGCGGCCCTGGAACGCAAAGTGCATTTGAAGGAACACGGATGGGTTCTAGTCAGTACCTAAGAGTCTGACACTCCCTTCCGCTCCGCCCAGAGAGGAAGGAGTCATTCGAAGACCACGATCCTTAAAAAAAATGTGCGAGATTTCTGGACTTTCACGTAAGCGATGCTACTGGCAAAGTTTTTTTCGCTTAGTCACGGCATCACGAGTGAACGGCTAAGAAAGTTGCGGCGCAGGTATATAGGTAGCCAGTTGACGGGAACGAAGACGCAGGGGACAGCTAGTATCATGGTTCATAACATAAAACCACAATATGAGTAATGGAAACTCTTGATGCATCGCTGCAATTGGACCGAACGTAACCATTTCATTTACAGTCACTGTGACTGGCAGTCCATTATCTGTTACGTCGTGTGCATTGAATACGCTTTTCCAGTTTTGTACATCAGATATATTGGGTCATTGACCTTTTGAGGTAATAAAAAAATTGTAGCATAATTATTCAGAAATTCATCTCAATTTTGAAAAGATTTTTTTTTTGTCACTTGTCACACAACAGACCTGAATACAAATTAGAAACATAAACTGAAATTCCTTAACCGTAGTACCTATTAGTCAAACTTAAATTATTTTAGTAAGACTAATAATATAATTATTTTATTAGTAATTATTTTGCAATTTTTTATTTAACTGGCAACCAAAGAAAGAAAAAGATTTGTTTAGATTTCAAACATAAAATTGCACATGAGAACAGTAAACAAGGAAGGCTGTGCATATTATGTTTTTATGTGTAATAATAAGCATGTAACATTTTTTTCTATTGTCAGTAGTTCAATATTTAAGAATTGAATCCATACTAATTTTATCTATTGTTATCTCTTCATGTTTAAACAGCTGAATGAAATTGAATAAACCACGGCACACGGCACACTATTATCCCGGGAGTATGATTTATAAAACACTCTCCTTGACTGCACCATCTTACAACACACCGATACGAAACTCGAAACTTGCATTAACGATCACAGTCCACCGAAAGCCTATTGTTCATCCACAATTAGAATATCTAGTCAGATCTCGGCAACGAGATGACAATTAGGGCTCGTCCGAACGCCTTGACTTTGATCCCAATATAAGAGTCATTGCCTGAGAGGTGTCAGATGTCTTCCTTGACATTTTGAAATACTTGACGTGCTTGAGAATTATGTGTATTTTGATACACTGCGTTCTTGTAATCTTGACCTTGGTTGGGGTTGTGCATTTTAATAAGGAGGAAATATTATGTTGACTCACGCATTGGAAGTAAAATACTCATAGTAATTCATTTAAATCACATGGCATATTAATATTTAAAATTTTGAAGAACGTTTTTTCATTTTTTTATTGTTTTGGGATTGTTTGGTATGTTACAGAGCTTTCTTTTTTCATTTTTACTACCTATATTTTATGAATACTTAAATGTCAACCTGCCTGACTTTTTCTCAAACATATTGTGGTGGACTTTGATTCTAGCTCGAGGCAGCCAAATACAAATATTTAACAAAGAACGACTGAAAGAACAATAAAGAATATAATTACCAAAGGTATCAATATAAATGTAACCTTGGTAGTTTTAAAACGTACAAAACAATGTCACATCACATCTATTGTTTCAAAAAATCTGGCATTGTTTCACAAAAAGTATGTTTCCTATGAACGATGTCTTGGCTGTATGCCCATGACAAGCGAAACGGGGTACAAGGTTCTTGTATAGATTATGACGTAACAGTTGTTAAGCGGAACTCATCATTCTGTCTCGATTTTTGTCATAAACATTGTAATATATGCCCCGATGGAGGACATCATATCCAAGTGTTTGATTATTCAAAATGTTTAGTCCAATAAACAATTATTATTGTTATTTATTAAGAAACCAAACTGTCTAGACGGCTTTACACTTATTGTTTCAAAGAGCTTCAATAACTCAGACACTAATCTTTCACTAGAAAATATAATTGCAGAACTGCAAAAGTTCATTTTTATCAATCGGGATCCAATTTGCTGAGACAGCCCGCCTTTCCCCGGTAGAGTACAGACGCGGTAATAAAGATAGTAGCGAGACAAGTCTGGGATTATAGCTTTAAAGAACATTTTCTGCGATGTGTGTTGGACATTTTTATATCTTATAGTTGAGAATTTGAAATGGAGGATTAGGAAAGGGGTTCGAACTTTCTTCTTCCAGCTGCCATTTTGATTTGTTTTCAATGTTGCGGCGCTCGATCTAACATGCATATAGAGGACACTTTAACAAACAAAAAATGTTAGCAACATGGTGCCCTAAAGTGTGACGTTGCCGAGATATTCGAAGGTGACATCAGCATGACCATATGCGCATCACCTTTAAACGCATGTTAAACCGTGAGCCACAACTAAAAAAGAAAATTGGTGGTGGGGTTAATACACTCTATGAGGTAAGTCAGTTTCTTTCAATTACTACTACTACTTCGTACTATCATTGGTCTAATCAATCAATCATTGTTTAGTAACGCACGTGGGGTCTGCTTACCCAGTACTAGCAGGGTTGATCTAATTGATCTTAGGAGTAAGGTCTAGTGTGGAATAAAACAACCGTAATCTGTATTTTTGACCTTATATTGAACTTTATCGACATGAACTATATTTAAACGGCGGAGAATCTTAACACCAACTTCTAATTTGACGCCCAATGCCATCTAGTTATGCATTTTACAACTCTGACAAATACATATTCAACTAAGATCTTGGTGAACGGGTTTCGAACATGCATGGTTCTTAACAATCATAAATATATATAAAATTCTTTGAGTGACTGACAGACAACGCAGAGCCGAAACTACTAGTCGTAAAAAGCTGAAATTTGGCATGTAGCTTCCCTAAATTCCGTAGGGGAGCACTAAGAGAGGATTTCCCGAAATTCATACGAGAACGGGAAAAAACGGCATATGCGCGTACGAAGTCAAAAGGCAAAAGCTAGTCTTGATATATAGGTGATTGTGTCGAGGTAAACCCTCAGATTTTCTTGATTAGTTTGACCAGTATTTCAAGTGTTGTCCCATCGAAATATGAGAGAGATGGAAGAGGGAGTGCACCTGTGTTTGAGCACACACTTATGCACTTAAATAGGTACCGGATCGATGCGATGGCCGAAATCGGTCAGGAAGACTTTATTTTAAGTATTGGTAAGCGATGATGTGGCCGGCGGTGGAGCACGCTTACCTTTATTGCTACCAAGACACTCAACTTCGGTAGGGAATTCCACTCTTTAGATTTACGTGCAATAAAATTATTGCCGAAGCGTTTTCAATGTTACATGATCATTCTTGTGATGTTAAAGAAAGGTAGACTGTCCAAAATATAAAGTTAAAAGAAAAAATAATGATGATTTCGCTTAATTTTGCTATTTGTTGTTTTTTTTTTTCTAAAAACACTAGGTATTTCTCCTGTGCGTGCGTTTACAAACGTACAAACTCACATACACAAACAGCCAGACCCGGAACAACTATCTGTAGGCCATCCAAATATTTGTTCCGTGCGGCATTCGAACCCGCGACACGAAGTGCAGAAACCAATCGCTCAGCCACTGCGCCAACCATGTCGTCATGTCATTAAGAGTATGATTTAATTCCCCCTACTCCTTTAAGAGAAATTATGCAGCATAACATTGAACAGAAACACCACCGAAATTATCAGACAAAGTTGGAGCAGGTAGGTACCTATCTGGTCCAATCCCGACCGGCTTGCTCCAAACTAAGTACGAACAGTAAGCGAGTTTACAAGCCGGCGACAAGGCGGCTTACGACTCAATCCCGGTTATTAGTTATGATCACTTTGCTCAACGGGTTTCAGGCAAGTTTGAGTGGAATATGACGGGAATATGATCCCTGTTTTTGGGGATATCGGAGGGTTACCGTTCTTTGATGTTAATGCTGATGATACTGGTGTAGATTAGCATAGATATTATTGTAAGAGTAATTGCCACACAGGCGAGAATATGAACATAATTATTGTGAAGAGGGTTGTTTAAAAATGAATATCTTGAGAAGCACCGTTTCGACTACGAAAAATATTTCGTTAGAAGGCTTCATTACCGCTGACTGTCATAAGCTACTTTGTATCCCAAAAAATCAGGGCTTTTGCCATAGACCTCAACGGCGAATCTGCGAAAAAGGTATTGTGAAGAGGAGCGGGCATCAAATGATTAAAACATACTCGTTCCTATAAGTAAGGTGGTTTCTGAGCGCTACCCAAAAAGGCAAAGGACATCAACTGTAAATGCAATTTTTAGTTCATAATAAGAACACTGAAAAATCTGTAAAGAGATTTAAGCGAGAGACACACTGGTCCTACGTACGCAACGTCTGCAACGCTTTTGTATCGTATCGTATGTTGCGTTACATACGATAAGTGTGTCTCTATTGCATAGTTTTTCATACAAAATCAATAGTCCAGATATCATAATGCGTTGCATACGTTGCGTACGTGGGACCAGTTTGTCGCTAGCTTAACTCTCATAATCAGCATCCACAGCCTGACGACGCCTAAAGCTGTCAGATTACCAAAAAGATGTAATCCAATCCAATTTATGCTAAAAACAATCACAACTTAAGATATTACACTTCATTTCAAACGTTTTTAAATGACTCGACTTGTAAAACGCGTCGCTTTTGCTTCCCATTTGCATTCAAATGACTAAAATATGAACACAACAAATCTGCATACATTATTATGAATTCAGCCAAATTTATCTCGGTTACCATATTTAATTTCCGCTATAGTGACGACCATAGACCATGAAATGCCTCAGCGGTCACTAGGCAATGTCTAGAGTATAAGTTCAAAGCATCTGTTTCCAGTATACCTTTTGCAGGAACTTTAAAAGTCAAGAGGTCGGTCAGCCAAAAAGATGAAGCTTATTAAAGCTTGCACATAATTATATGCTTAATTATGCGCAATCCAACGCGTAGATCTTAATGGAGAAAATATATTTAATTTCGGAAGTCGGTGTTTTTAATTGTTTCTTCGTATTTTAACATCGACTTCCGAAATTACCTAAAGTTGTTTTTGGTAAAAAGGTTTATTATTTTTTGCTTTTCAGTTTTTTTATTACTTTTAAAATAGCTACCTATCTTACTTTAGCTATTAACTATTATATAATCCTACTTTAACTATAACTTGTTGTATAACATAAATACTTTAAAAAAAAAACAAAAAATGCTACACTACTCAGCACTAAAATCTATGAGTGAACAATAAATCACTTCTATTTTCCCCCCTTAGGCTAGGATTTTTTATTTACAAATTTATATGGAACCACTTTCGAGGTATACCCTACGCAATAAAAAAAGAATTATCAAAATTGGACTACTCTGTAAAAAGTTATGTGTGGTCATACATTACAATCAGTGAGTGAATAATCAATCATCCCCTGTTTTACTACCCTTAGGGTTGGATTTTTATTTCAAAATGTATATAGGACCACCTTCGAGTTATACGCTTTCCATTAAAAAAAGGATTATCAAAATCAGACTAATCTGTAAAAAGTTATGCGTGTTCATACATAAAAAACACCGGTAGCACTCCGGGAGTGCCGGCAGAAGTGAAAACTTTAGTATTAACGTTGTGTTTAATTATAAGTACAAAAATACTATCATTTATGAGGTAGAATACAATGTTTATTTATTGCGCTATCGTACACAAATATGACAATTTACATGTTATTATTCATAATATTATATCGTTATTTATTTATATAATACATTAAATTTTATCTCTTAGAAAAATCAACTTTCATCCATAATTTCGTAATTCCGTAATTTCGTATCCTTGGATACGCGTGGCACGCTGTACATAAACACAGACGGACATTCGCGCAAGCGCCCTGTGCCGCCTAAGCGGAGCAGCACACTCAGGCACGGTAGAAAGAGTGGGAGATACTAGTTCCTCTCCCTTCCCCTCGATCTTAAGCTTTTTCGATCAGCATCACGTGACCCTGACGTGAGTCCGTCTTACGCTTTTTCGATCAGGTCACGTGTCCTGACGCGAGTTTAAGATTTTATACCCATTACAGAAAAAGTGCTCAACGCCGCTAAAGAAGTTTTCACTTCAAAAAAAAAAATACGCGTCGACTTGAGAACCTCCTCCGTTTTTTCGTCGGTTAAAAACTAAGAAGTGGTGACGGGCGAGCGTTTTGGCGTTCAAAAAGTGCAGGCACTCAGCCTAATTTAAATAAATTTTAATGAATTTTGATTTTGAATTTGAAGAACGTACAAGAGAGTCCAAGAACAATCTTTTAATCCCTGGTCAAAAAGAGAAGTGTTTTAAGTTTGACGAGTGTATGTGTATGTGTTATCGTTATCGTAGCTCTTAAATGGAAGAACCAATAAAGCCCACAATGTGCACAATGCAGCTTGCATACCAGCGCTGGTTGTAAGTGGAAACTTGGCCTAATGGCATCTCTAGTTCGCCGCCGTCCGTGCCCGGTGCGGGGACGCTTAGCTCTATGGTGACGTCATTCGAACCCAACGGGAAGTGCCCTCGATATGCGTTTCATTATATCCAACGAGTTAACAGCTCGACGCATTTTCATTAAATAGTGGTAAATGTAGAAGAATATCGCGATAAATTCTGATGGCTTTATTTTATAGACGGTTTTATGGTTTGTACACCGGCTGACAGATAAATTGAATGACGCCCGGTTTCTGGTATGTGTCAAAAGTAAACTCAAGTCAAATGAGCTGATTGATTGTTGATAATTTATCTAAATATTTGATATCTAATCGACCTGATTTTCTTTCCTGAAACTGGGCGTTTGCTGTGTAATCGCTTATATCCGTTACTGGTTTGTTTTATTTATAGGTTTTCAATTGTTGTCTCTATGTAAGGCTTTCTGAAGCCACGTCCTTGGAATCTAGAGACGAAGTGAATAAATTTTGACCTTTGTCCTGGGCCCCAAGTCTGCTATTACAATAGTGTCAGAATGGTCTATCATTGATTTCATAATGGTTGATTTTGACAAGATTCTATGCCATTTCTTTCAATGGAGTGTCAGTGGTTGACCACTGGATATAAAAGCCATTGTTCCTCTATCATTTTTATTGTTTAACATTCCACACCTGGGCCCCAAGCCTGCTATTACAATAGTGGCAGAATGGTCTATCATTGATTTCAAAATGGTTGATTTTGACAAGATTCTATGCCATTTCTTTCAATGGAGTGTCAGTGGTTGACCACTGGATATAAAAGCGTCATTATGACCTTCCAGTAATAGCAGACTTGGGGCCCAGGTGTGGGATGTAAAACAATAAAAATGCTAGAGAAACAGTGGTACCTGGGACTTTGACACCAAGTAATAAACAAGCCAAGTAGGAGTCAGACTCGAAAATGTAGGGTTCAGTACCAAATCGGCCAAGTACAAGTCGGAATCTCACACGAAGGGTTCCGTACCATAAACCTTAATTTTTATTATTTGTTGTTATAGCGGCAATAGAAATACTCAATCTGTGAAAATTTCAACTGTCTATCTATTACGGTTCTTGAGATACAGCCCGCTGACAGACAGACGGACGGATGGACGGACGGACGGACAGCGGAGGCTAAGTAATAGGGTTCTCTTATTTACCCTTTGTACCCAAAGGGTACCTTAAAAATGACTGAAGTTTTTTTATTGTGAAATTGGTAGGTATTTATGTGATCATCTTAAAATATCGAGATACTTTCGTGCCTTCGGGAGGGACATTAAGCGGTTGGTCCCGGCTTTCATTTGTAGATCTTGACAGTCGCTAAAGGTGGTTAGAAGCCAAGTAATCTGACAATCTTGCCTTTTTTTTTAAGAATGGGAAATCATCAAATGACTCCTCCCGCTCTGGGTGAAGCAGAAGGGATTGTCAGACTCTTATTGACTAAAACCCATCCGTGTTCCTCCTAATGTTTCCTTCCCTTTGTGTTCCAGGGCCGCGGTGACTCTTTCGAACAGATTCTGATGATGTTATCCAGTACCGGATAGTGGAGGTCAAAAAGGCAGTCCCTCCGAAAAATACTGAAAGGCAAACCCAACATAGTTGGCTAGCTACTAGGTAAATTGATCCATATTTTTACTGCAATTATTATTAATCAGTTTAATTCAGATAAAAAAACCAATCCATACAATAACAAAAAAAAAATCAGAGAAATAAATTAAATTAAAATACTTATTAAAATTTCAATTACAATTATCATTTCCTTTATTCATAATATTTACATACCATTTTATATTTTTAAATATTTCATTTAAAAAATATAAAAAAAACATTTAAAAATATTAAAATAGTAGCCCACCCAATTATCATTATTATTATTATCGGTACCTATTGTGCTATTAAATTTTAAGTGCTTTGTTGGTCTATACCCATCAAAATGAGCATCCATTTGTACTGGATAAGATAATCCGTACGAGGTACAATCCGCACGAGGTACAATCCGCACGAGATGCAATGTTTTCATCACAGAAATACGCTACCCGAATCCCATTCATACAAATATCACAAGTATCCCGGAGTTGTCTCCAACTACACTCGAGGAAGGTGGTCGAGATTTGCAGACGAGAGGCCTCCTATCTCTGATTTGATACCTTCGGGCAGACGCGCAGGACCACTTCAATATATGAATAGTATGATGTCGAGTTTACTTACTGTAGTTATTTGTGCAGGTTTCCTTTTAGAGTTCCGTATCTTAAAGGTAACTAACGAAACCCTGTTACTAAGGCTTCGTTTTGCGTCTTTCTGTCTGTCAGCGGGCTGTACCTCAAGAACCGTGATAGGTGGACAGTTACAATTTTCACAGTGTATTTCTTTTGCCGATATAATAAAAAATAATAAAAGTTTAATTCAATTAAAAATTGAACGGGGCTCCCATACATGAAACTTTTTGGAACGAAGTTCTTTATCGCGCGTTGCGAAAGGAGGCTAGACGGAAAAAATTAAGACCAACGACACTTTTTGCTATAGTTGTAAGCCGTGCGGCGTGCGCGTGTTTCTCTGTCTGTCTCTCTCTCTCTTTCTCATAGAAAGCAAGCCAGTTATTTTCGTTTCGTCTTCTATTTCTGTTTACATTATATTTGTTAATAATAAAAAAAATATTATTATAACTTAAAAAACATAAAATTTTATTACAATTCCTTCACTAATTAATCGAAAGGAACTTCGTTCCATCCGGGTGTCCCTTGACAACTCTCAAGTTTTTTTTGTTGTTTATGGTACATAAATTCTTCGTGTGAGAAGCTGATTCACCCTTAGCCGGTTTTTTTACCACAGATGTACAGACGCCAGCACATCAAGCTACAACAACGTGTCTTTATTTATAGATTTTTAACTTTCTTATGAAATAACTGGTTGAAAATTGTAGTTTTAAGACAAACTTAATATTTTTTGTCACTTGTTTAATTAGGAAAAAATTTCATGCTGAGAATGAACGAGCAGTTGAACATTCACATCGATTGCTGATTTTCTTGCTTTGTTGTTTTATTGAGTGTTAAATGGATTTTAATTTCTACGTTATGGGTAATTAAGGTATTAAGAATCAAAACTTGCTTCGTTGAACAGCATTTTTTAAAACACTATGTTCATGTATCTTAAAATTACGTCCGCATTTTTTATACATTTAAAAACCACTTAAAATGAAACAGTCTATCAAAAACACTGAGAAATACATTAAGGTATTTTTTAATTCATTCGACAGTATTTTCAAAAACAAATATTGAGATAAAGAGCTGCGTAGTCAATTGTTATATTTCAGCGCTTTTCACTGTCACATATGTACCTATTTTTATTTCAGTCGGTATCGGCCCAAATAAACTGTGTCAACTGTATTTGTACTGTGGTAGACATCAGGATTAATAATTAATAACGGTCCCCACACTGACGTACATTAATTGACTTTCTTAATATCAAAATCAGAAATAAAGACATAAAGCTGCCTTCAGTCGACGACTTCTATCGTGTTCTCTAGTAATGAAAAACGGTTCATAATTTATTCTTCGGGAATCTAAGAAGGGATTTTAGGGAAAACTTAAAGTACTTTATTGCGAGTTTGTCTGGCGCTTACCATAACCCATGATAGCATCGATTTTAAGGCTTGTATACATGCCAACGACCTTATGCATATAAACTTAGCTAACTACTCTCTACACGTCACTCCGCTACCCGCATTTTTAATTTATTACAAAAAAATTAACACATATTTTAAAAAAGTAAAAAAACCAATCTATTTTTGTTTTTATTGCAAAGCAGTGATATTTTTTTTAGACTTTTGTTAAAAAATGAAGGAGTAAAATGGTTTCATCTCAACGATTTGGAGGTGATTTTTTTTCTTTTTATATGATACCGATACATAAATTCTGGCTAAACCAAATTACGTATTATTATGTACATGTAGATTACTACCTACTTTTTAATATGTAATTTCTCAGTAAATGCCGAAAAAGGATCGCTGTGCGCGAGGACATAGGTTCGAAGTTACACGCACAATATAAAACTACACTTTTTATATATTATTACTGCGTTTAAAATTTTATTGAACGGACTTAAATATAGGGTACATGTATGAAGACTTACGAATGTGTGCTGTCATAATAAGAGTTCATTGACATACCTGTAACAGAAAAAAAAACATATTAGTATATTATTTTAACACGACATCGACAGTACATAAAATAAGATTCTCATGTCTTAATAATGTTTGGCAAGCTGTTCCTTCATCGCTATTCATAATTTTTTTCATTAAGTAAGTATCAAATAACCATTTTAAACAATTTATTTAAAAAAAAAAGTTTATTATAATCAGCTATTCAATAAATATTTATTCTACTCAAGAAAACATAGAGAACACCTGACTATCTTTATGGTTAATACCTATTCGTATAATATTATATTATTAGTCAGAAGATGGCAATAAAATATCCTGGATTGCTGCAACCTGCAGATCTGTCATAACTTTTTCAGGAAGACCATGGCAAAATCACCATCATCATCTTCCCGCCATTATCCCATGTTACTTGGGATTGACGAAACTAATTTTCTTCCACCAATCTTTCCTATCACCCGGCATGCTATCACTGAATCTCTTAGCTTTCATATCACTCTAACAAAATCCAATGTTTTTTCCTACTCCTCCACTGTACTTTTCTGATTTATTTCGTTGCGGGATCCAAGACAGTTAAATCGTTTCTCCGGGACTCGTCGGCCTTCATTGACTCGGCGTTTTTCTGGTGGTCGCCACTGTTGATTCTGGCTTTCAGGAGTTTCAGTGGTTGGAAATGTGTGGCGAGCTTGTTCCAAAAAAAAAAACAATCTATCTTCATTTAATTCATTAACGGTCCAACCACCAGATATTTCCAATGAATCCGTATTACAATTCAATTAACACTGCAGGAGATCAGTCAGGAAATTATTCGAATTAATTGGAATAAAACAGAAAATACAATTAAATCGCAATTTATTGAGTGTATCATTGAGTTCCCTGTCGTGTTTGGAATATCAATAAAGGTTTTAATTGATTGTGACATGGTCCGGTAAATTGTTGGATGTTTCCCGATATGTTTAAATGTCATAATTAAATACGTGAAGTCTCTTTTAATTAATATTATTACATCTAACATTTTGATTATAATTTTAAAGGCGCCTTTTCCAGATTTAATCTACAATGAATCACAAGGATCGAACTAAAAAAATGTATGAGTGTTACTGTACCCTAGTGAACGCCTCAATTTTGAAATTTATTTATTTATTGGTTTACCAAACAATTGTTACATCAATAAATACATCGTTAATATAATACAGCATATAACACTACTACAATATTAAGCGGTAAACACTACATGCTATACAATATAGGTACTGTGGAACAAGTACTAAACAAACCAAAACATATACAGGAAAACAAAGCCGAGCAAAAACAATTTTTGTGTGGTATTATATTACTTAACTAAGAATACTAGGAATACATGGAAAAGTAGATGTGACAGGTAATGTTAGTGTATAAGAGTTAAAACTATCGTAGACTGGCTAATTAATTGTGAGGAATAACTGACGCTTGAAGTGCTGAAGGGAAGAGCCACAGATATCAACATTAATTAATTTATTATGTAATCTACTAAGCCTAGGGATTGCAGAGTTACGACCTAAAACAGTTTTACGAAACGGTGGGTATAGGAGATCAATGGGATTTCTAGGAAAATTATGGGGAATATTGAAGTTTAGTTTATTTAATAGTTGTGGGCAGTCAATCTTATTATGTAAAACTTTATATAAAAATATTAAATCAATAATGTCTCTTCGTTTTTCGAGGGGTATCATATTGAATGTGCTTAATCGTTTAGTGTAACTCGGGATTTTCCGTTTCGTAGTAGAGTAAACTAAGTGATTTAAAAACCGTTTCTGGATCCGCTCAATTCTTAGGCTGTGGGTTGAGTAGTGTGGTCTCCAAGCAACTGTACAATACTCAAGCAAACTACGAACGAGGCAGTTATATAGATAAATTTTAGTTTTAGGTTTACGAAAAGATTTTGCGTTACGAATAATAAATCCCAGTGACTTTGAAGCCTTCTTTATTACATTATCTACGTGTGAAATTTTCAAACCTTAACGCTAGGTCAAGCGATGTAAATCCACCAATGCGTATTATTAAGGCTTTCATATAAGTTTAACTAATTATTGTATGGGTGTCTGTAATTGTAAAATTTAAAGACACCCGTGCCCACACCCAGACACGAAGTGTCTACATCGAATGTCAGTACGCTGTTGTGTCGTAGTCTATATTCACCTTAGTATAAGTCGGTTTAAAGAAATTTATTTCTCATAAGAACTTACAGTCCGCTTATAATGAGATACAAAGTAAGTATGATAATACAGTACAATACAATTTCCTCCAGAGTATTAGAAGTTATAATGTACATACATGTTTGTTAAGCTTATTTCTTAATTTATTCACGTTATCGCAATCTCTTATCTCGTCCGGCAATGCATTGAACAGCTGTGCTCTTTCACATATCGTCTTTCTACCCTAATTAGTGCGTACACTAATGAATTCAAGTTTGTTTTTATATCTATTTCTCAGGTTATATGATATTGTTTTTTTCTTTATTTGTAAGTTAGTTTGTATTGAGTTTGTAGTTATGTTTTTAATAAGAATGCAAGTGTAGTAAATGTACAGCTGTCTTATATTTAATAGTTTAGTTTTCTAGTATAAGTTCTTCGTTGGAGTGAGATAATGATAATGGAACAGAGTTTTAATTATTTTATTTTAAACTCTTTTAAGTGAATTTAATTTAGTTACTGTTGTGGATCCCCATATATCAATTAAATATTCTAGATACGATTTGACTAACGAGTTATAAATCAAAGTGCGCACTGTATTTGGAATACAGTTTGCTACTTTCCGTAATGCTTCTGAGATGGTCGATGTGTAATTTCCAAGTCAGTTTTTCATCTACCCTTAATACAAGATATTTTTCGTTGGTTAATCGTTTTATTATTTCGTTATTTATTTTAAGAGGCGGGAAGTCTGGTATAGGCTTATTTTTAGTGGTAAAAATCATGAATGAGGTTTTTGACGTATTAATTGTGAGAAGATTGTACTTTAACCACTCGTTTAATAGATCAAGGTCATGTTGAGCGTCCTTTATAATGTTATGAATTGATTTGCCAAAGTAAAAGAGACAGGTGTCGTCTGCATATAGTGTTAGGTGTCCTCTTAACCCTAATTTATTAATGCTATATATAAATTAGAAAAATTAACGTACTGATTATTGAACCTTGAGAGCCATATGAGATATTTAGGACTGAGCTAGTGTTAAATATGTTGGTACGGTATGTTGGTGCGAACGAATTAAACAACCGTTTTGCTCCAAAGCTAGTTTATTACTGGCGTGAGTACCCTCACTAACTTACATGTTTATAATCACGTTAGTACCTACTTATACTACGTACATACAGTTCAATTTCCCATTTTAAAAACTTGACGCCTGTTCTCCAAATACGATTTGAACATTTTATGTGCTGTACCTGTAATACCTATGTTATCTTGTTTCTGTAGCAGTTTTTGATGACTCACGGTACCGAATGCTTTTTTAAAATCGATGAATATGCCTAAGGCATAGCTCCCTTGATCTATACAGGTTTTAATTTTGGTTACTAGATCCGTTGCAGCCGAGAGAATGATTTAGAGCGAAAGCCATACTGTTCGTCCATTAGACATTTTTTTATGTGTCAAATAGTTATTTAGGCGACTATATAATACGCGTTCAAATATTTTGGTTATTACAGGTAACACCGACACTGGTCTGTAGCTGCTTGGGTCAGTTCTATTTCCAGATTTGTAAATAGGACTGACCTTAGCCACCTTGAGGGTATCTGGAAAAGTACCATGTAGTAAACAGGCATTTTTACAGTGAGTTAGCTGGTCATCGATTATATTTTTTAAACATTTTATTTCCGTAGTACTAATACCATCCAGACCAGTGCTGGTGTTACTATCGAGGTCGTCAATAATTCTAATTATTTCCTCTGTGGTGCACGGCGTCAGATCGCTTCGTATTATGTCTTGTGTGTAGTTATGATCATACATTAGTGTGTTGTCCGTATTTGTGTGATATGTGTCTGGTAATTTTTTTTTTGCTAATTATGCACCTATAGATGAGAAAAAAGGATTAAACAAGTCACATATTGAGTTACCTTGTGTTAGAAGTCCAGCATTTGACATTAGTTTGGGAGGAGCAGAGCTGTCTTTAATTTTATTTAATCCTAAGTAATTAACCAGGTCCCACATTTTTTTTGGTTGGTTGCTGCAGTTTTGAAATAAATTATAGTAGTAGTTCTTCTTATGTGTGTTTGTTAGCATCTTCACTTTCTGTTTTTCTTTCTGGAACTTTTTCCGTAAATCGTCATTATCGTAAATTAATTACATTTATAATGTTCTGATTAATCCAGTCTTTTTGGAGAGGGTTTAGAATTTTGATCTTATCTATAAATAATTTAACTAACTGAAGATGTACCCAGAATCTTTCATTCAACAAAATACCAGTTTGTGATTTTCCTTCTTCGAGATGGCTGTATGTGATAACATGCAAAAGCAAAATCTATGAGCTCAAACCATATTTTAAAAGTCTCGTCTCAAAATACCCACACATATATTTCAATTAAGCCCTCGCGCAAACAGTTCCCAAATAAATAAAGGCTTAACACGCCTCCGGCCGGCTTTGATAAAAATATCCCAAATTAAACTCCACCAACTAGTGGACAACACTTTTATACTGCAACACTTTAATTATAGGGCAGAACAAGACAGAGCTATACAATTATGTAGGTCTCTCGCTCGTTCGGACAGCTTTGGCCTTTAATCAGAGTTTCCTTGTGATTAAAATGTAATTCCCTTTGAGATAGTGCTTTCAAAATTTGTGCTACACCGTAGTGGCCTGTCGTTTGCTACTGGTGTTTGAATGGGAATACTGGGGAGAAGATTGGACGTTTGTGGGCAGATGAAGCCAAATATTACTTTTAGATAGAAATATATTAAGAGGGCTATTACATTTTTTTCTTGGATTTGAGCGTTTGACTCTAGTTTTGATGTATGGTTATGGTTTATACATAGCCACAAATTAAAAAAAATATGTGGCCAATCAAGTTTGACTCTAATTCTTGGGAGTGATTTAAATAAATATTTCAATTTGTTTACGTAAACTAATAAAAACTTTGTCTCTGCAAAGGATGTTTCATAAAATTTTACTTTAGGCATCTTTTGATGCTTTGTTACATCGAAGATATAATAATTTAATCATTAGTAAAAATGTTTATAGTACAACTGTATCTTCTACTTTGGAGTGCTTTAAACAATTTGATATGTTTCATACAGCAATATACCAAAAATAATTCTGTAAAACAGAGAGTTACTGATAATTTTTCGTCCGAAATTATATTTTTTTTTTCTATGAAAATATAATCCAAATTCAAACAAAAAGTAAGTAATAACTTAGGTTACTATGTAACTTTGCTTGAGAAAAAAATGTATATTTAAATGTAAAACAATATTCTTAAACAATGGTTGTATACAACGCTACAATCACTATACATCTCAGAAAACGCGGTCTGTAGCTTTAGTCCGGGCCAAGCGCCCGATTTTGTAATAGCACCCTTAAGGCTTTGGAAATCGACGGCTAAATAATAATAGCCGCAAGGAAAAATCTTAAAGGTTAAGCAACGCTTGCTGAGGTCGGTCCGAGGATCAGTGACCAGCTCTTACATACCGAGACTCTGTTCCTGGGAAAGTACGTTAAGCCCTTAGGTACCATCTTTCATTTGTAGATTTTGACAGTCACTATAGATAGGAGGAGCCAGAAAGACCCGACACCAGTCTTGCCAACGTTAACGCCATCGAGGTCGTATAAAACTCGTACTAAGGCCACGGTAGATTTTTATACCGATTTCAGGGATGGTTCATCATCTGCCTAGCTTTTTCCCAATTATATTGGGGTCGGCTTCCAGTCAAACCGGGGTCAGCTGAATACCAGTATTTTACGTAGAGCAGCTGCCTACCAGACCTCCACAACCCATTAACTGAGTAACACTACCGTGTTACCCAGAACCAAGAAGTACCCTTCTTGACTGGAGTCAGAATTTACTGACTTCTGATAACGTAACGACTGCCAAAGATCCACAAATGACAGCCGGGACCAACGGCTTAGCGTGCTTTCCGAGGCACGGAGGAAACTCGGTATATTAAGATGGTCGCCCATCCATAGAACCTTGAACCTTGGCAAAAGCTTGGTAAAGTCACCCTGCGTATAAAAAAGTTCAGCCCATCTTCATTGAATCTTAGATAAAATAAAAACTCATGATTTAAAACAAACATATCCTCATGAAGACATTCCTAAGAGTATTTCCAATCACGACATCAAATAAAAAGTAATTGCAATCTGTTCAAACAGTGAGTCGGTTAGAACCGGTTTAAACCGGAATCGATTTGGATACGTGTTAGTAAAACTCACAGGAAAATAGATCTTTCGATTTAAAAGAATCTTGACGAGAAGTGGAATCAATCAGGAATATAAAATTAGGATTTAAGGGCTTCTGGAGTTTGAAATATGTTTGTGAATTTTAACACCAAGTGCTGTTATTTTGTCAGGCAGTCGATCCATATAAAAGGCTGGTATTCAGCTGAATCCAGATAAACAGCAAGCTAAAAAGAAAATATAGATAATAATTGGGAACTTTCCTGTGTAGAAAAATAATTATTCTATTTAGTCCGCACGTAGATTTTAGAAAACTATTGGACAAGTATTTTTTACCATTTTAAATCGATAAAAATTGATGTAGTGAAGCGTATCAGTAATAAGCGTAGTAGAAATCTATCCAGTATACTAATGAGAAACCGTTGGTTCCGGCTGTCATTTATGTACACTACATAAATGCGAAAAATTTTATTCCGTCAGGTCAGTCACAAATACCAATTTCAAAATACCGATTTTCATAATTCCGAATGGTCCAAAATTCCTAATATAACTACTACGATTTATCATTCGTCCTTTTTTATAATTCCAACATATCAATATTCCTAATGTTTATAATTCGTATTCTTAAACTACCGAGGTTCAGTAGTTTGAATAACACAAAGTCCGACTAAATGATAATTCGAAATATCAAGAATACGAATTCCGAATATATTAATTTAGAATTCCGAAATAAAAAACGCCTTGTAAAACTGAATAGTAAGACAAACACAATTGCCCAGCAGAAAAAGGCGAGGCAGATTAATTGTTGCCAACATATGATTGAAGAGCATAATTGCTCTATTGATGCTTTATTATTAAGAAAACCAACATATATAACACTAACTGAGCCGTGCCCGAATCGTCGGGCGTTATTTTTCGGGTTAGCCTATAACATTCACAAATACTGGTAAAATAATGTTCAGAATCGGTTCAGTAGATCCAGAATTACGTGAAACTTTACCTCTTTATATAAAACTAAAAAAAACCGGCTAAGTGCGAGTCGGACTCGCCCACCGAGGATTCCGTACAAATTTGTAGGTACGCATTTCTTTAAATAAACACTATATTTTGTATGATTTCATTACAAATGTATAGTTTTCAGACTTTTTCCTATACTTGTACGGTATTAATTGCCAAATTTGATAATTCTAGGTCAACGGGAAATACCCTATACGTTTTGATTCCCTTGAGAGTGTTTCATACGTTAACTTAGAACTTTGATTGTTTCACAGCTTCAAGCGACCGTAGACCTGAGTATATGGTTTTAATTTTAACTCGATACCTCCACGCGTTTTTGAGATAAAGGGTCTTGACAGACAGGCGGACGAACAACAAAGCGATCTTAAAAGGGTTCCGTTTTTTCCTTTTGAGGTAAGGAACCTTAAAAAGAATAACCCACAATAATATGATACCGTTACTTTACTGCAACCCACTGAATCTGAAAGCTGAAGATATTTCCTCAAGCACGCACTTGCAACTTGGCGAGCATAAAACTAGGTTCTCTATTGTTCTAGAGAACAATGTTTTCTTTTTCCTTTGTCTTACCACTTTATTATCCTGACAACACAGAAGTGGAGAGCTTTCTCAGGTATAAAAGTAAAAATGTTAAGTTTATTTTTCCTTTTAGAGGTGGCTCTTAATCCCAATAAGTTTCTTGGTGCTTGACAGGAAAAATAAATGCAAGAAAAATACAGCTTTTCTGACGTAGGCTGATGGATGCGAGACGCACAGGAACGGTTGTTGTGGCGACACGTGGGGGAGACCTATGTCCAGCAGTGGACATCTTTCGGCTGATATGATGATGATGTTGACGTAGGTAAAGGGCTTTTAAATTATTTTGTTAAGGTTAGTACTTCGCTTCCCTTGTCCATCCGTCTGTCTGTCAGCAGGCTATGTCTCAAGAACGATAATAGGTGAACAGTTGGCTGGGTTTTCAAAGGCCTGTGAATACAAGTCCCACGATGATTTTGACTACGGTGACTGATTTCTGTTGACTGTGGCAACGGTGCAAGCGTCTGCAAGTACGTGCATATGGGCGCCAAACCATTATTTGGGATGGTTTTGCTTGTTTTAATGATTATATTGTATTTAATTTGATTTCATGTTGAATTGGATTAATGTTAGCGATTTCAGCTTATTTAAAAAATATTGTAACATCCTGTTTGGTTTCTATAAGTATTTAACTTGTTAACTTCCTTTTTATTTCAAATATTGCTATATTCTGTTATTTTTTAAAGAAATATTGTTCTGTTGGATTTTAATAAGGCTCCGGCATCCAGTTATATTTAAATAAGAAGTTACTTGACAATTTCCGTTTTACTTATGTCTGAGTTAAAATTATAAAGATTTATTCTGTTACCTTCTTCTTTAATGTTTCCCGCCTTTTTTTGTGTAATTTTAACATCCACTGCCAACTTCATGATTTTCCGTGTATAAAAACCGATGTAATGCGAATTTAAGATCATTCTTAATTCTTTGGCTGTTCGTGAAATAAACACCTTGGACTCAAGTAAAGTATTTCTTTGTTGCTACTTATAACCTTGAACTATTGCATTTTACTGTTTGTGTGGATATATTGCTGAAAATTATGTGTGATTTCGACAACGACCGGCGTTCATACGCCGACATGCACAATGCAATTTATGTTAAAATACCATTGGCGGAAAAACCTGTGGGTAACTACTGTGATGGCATTGTGGGTTCGAACCTTTGTTGCGAAATTGCAAAGAGAATTTGGAATACGGGTCCCGACCCTTCGTCAGTTAGAGTATGACACTCCCTTTCGCTCCACCCAGAGCGAAAGGAGGCATTTGATGATTTCCCAAAGTATACACATAGAACATTTCGGAAGACATTAAATACAACAATAATCAAATAATTTCCACATCATGGTCTAAGACATTTCATGGAATACTAATACGAGTACTCACTATGTAATACCCAAGCCACCCAACACAGTAAGCTGGTAATTAATGGTTTATGTCAACCGCTTTTGTTTCACAGAACGTAGTAAGACAATCAGCCTTGATATCAGCCAGTAAAGTGTAGGTCCTAGAAAGGACGAAAAAGGATTTAGTAAGAAAAACTTTTGCAAATTGGACGCAAACTTGGTCCCCAATTCCTCATCCAATTTGTTGAGCAATTAATTGAACAGCTGTCCTAATGGATGAAGCCATTGTCCCAACTGTTTCGATTCGAAGGTATACCTTAGTAGATACCTCCCTAGATTGGATAGAGACATTGGGAATCAGGGATTCATCTGCTGTTATATAGCAAATACTGTGGTAATTTTATTGATTATGTTTGGGTTTTCTTGGGAAGTGGATGGTTCTAATATAAATTTAATCTAGTTAGCATAGAATATCTAAAGCCAGAAGCTCTCAGCTTATTCGTGATATGCCAGATAATTATCCGGTCCTATCTCAATTAAAATAACATGAAATAATGTCGTCAGTTTGTAAGGTCAACGACAAAAATCTATAAACACTGCTTTTTACATATTATCAAATGAATTGCCAAAAACAAACCGAATATGTTTTTTTTAGGTATTTCATATATTATAGTATTTTAAAATGATATTTCTATTCCAATTAAATATCAAGCGTAAAATATTAATTCAAGAAAACTAGAGTATTAATAGTTTTTGATCGCAATGCTATAATTTAAAGCTATGAATATGCAATTTATTTCGATTGCAAAAGAATACTTAATATTATTTTTTACGCAATTGTGGTACAGTTCTCTTTGATCAGCTGTTGCGAATGAGGCATCATGGCAATATTTGTAAGTATATCAGTCACAAACTCGCAACGTGCTCTTTCTTGTGGCCACGAGCAACGCGAGGTAAGCCGTGTTAAAAAGATTATCCAGTCAACAAGGATCAGCCACACTTACTGCACGGGGTACTTTGTTCGTGTCATCAGTTGTATGGGTTCTTACATAGCATATCCCCATTGCTACTTACACTTACATAAGTTGGATCTGGAAAACTATTAATAGATTCCGTACTCGGGTCGGCCGCAATAAGAAAAATCTTCTCAGGTGGGGTTCTCGGATGGCTCCGATCTTCAGTGTTTGTGTGGCGTCTCTCCGCAGTCCATGAACCATCTTTCGTCTTGCGCCGCATACACCCTGTACCCTGTACGTGTACATATGAGGACTTTATGGCTGCGTCAGCGAATGCTGTTACCGTTTCTGAATATTGAGGCAAACATATTTTTATTTTTGCCATCGACACGCTAAGTATTGATAAGAAGTTGGATTGAAAAGTTTTCATTTAACTCTAGTCATATGATCATCCTAGAGACTCGTTGCTAAATAATAACAGCCGCACGAGACGATCTTCCAAGCTAAACAACGCTTGAGGTTAGTACGTAAATGGGTGACCATCCATAACACATCAAGACTCCAAACGACGTAAGGCCGTTGGCCTCGGCTGTCATTCGTAGTTCTCGTTCGTTTGGTAAGAATACTTAAAGCCAGATAATCTGAAACCAAATGCGCACAGCAAAGGAGTGGAACTCTCTGCTTGCGTCTGTTTTTCCGAACGCTTACAACCCTACTCCCTTCAAAGTTACAGTGAACAGGCTTCTTCTGGGTACACTCGCTTAATCGTCGACTTTGTCTCTGTCATCTCTGACCTAGATTGGAGTCAAGAGCAAACCCATCTCATAAAAAAGGAGGTTATGTAGGCAGTTGTTTCATGTAAAAATACCGGTATTTACATGCTCCCAGTTAGACTAAAAGCCGACCCCTACATAGAAGGAAAAAGACTAGGCAGGTTGAGTCATAGCATGATATGGCAGTAAGGTCTTACGACCCTAACAGCCTAGTGTCAGAATTTCTAAACCGCCTCAAGGGCCTCTGACATGGTTTATTTGACGACCGCCATTCAGCGGCCGGGACCACCGGCTTATACGTGCCTTCCGAAGCACGGAATCATCTTTTTATTAGACAATCAGGTGATTCAAGCCTGCAAAGTCCTAGCCAAACTGGAAACAACTTTACAAAGTATGCTTCCTGTGGGAATCAAACCCACGACGGCCACACGCCACAAAGCAAACGCCTAAACCACTCGACCACGGAGGCACTTAGTAAATGAGACGGTGGAAGATCAACCTTCACCCACCTGATCACCAGATGAGACATAATTATTTATCATCTTTGATTGATTTATAAACACGCCGTTGATAGCTTGCCAGTCAAAAATTGTTCATGTCTATGTTGTTTTTTTTTGCGGGGAAGCTTATACACTTATTTTCGTTAAATTATCTTTCTTTCGATACCAATTTTTATTGGTTAACAGATCGGTCTACTTGCTTATATTGACTCACCTGTACATACTTGCTTGCCAGGTAGCTATGAATAGAAATAAGTAGGCGAGCCTACCAAGGCATATTCTCCATGCTTAAGAAGAAATGCTGGCGGCGAGACTTTGTATGTAAAAAGTCACAATTCGAGATTTGGCTCTCGATTGTTTTCCCCTCCAATCTTGAACCGATTTAAGAAATATTTCACAAAATTAATTAAAAATAGCCACGAACAATTTTCGATTAACAAGCTATCATATGCATGTTTATAAATCAATTTGATAAAAAAGCGAACTGAAGAATTCTAATTACAAGATGTCAGAATTTTAAAACGCGTGCATTCATTACCTGTCACTGTACTATATTTTCCTTCAGCACATGTGTGCCTAAAGATACATTAAAAGGATAATTAATGATATATCGCGTTATCTTCTTCTTTCACGCATAATTAACTAAGCGACCTTAATGAACGCAATGATATTAAGTTCACACACATGATGTATGGCTCTCTTACATTAGGTATCTTAAATTCGTGTCAGCCATTGAAGGTTGACGTGCACCATTGCACGTCAACCTTCAATGGCTGACACGAATTTAAGATACTAAGCTAAGATTGGCACTTTGTACCTTCCATGTACTGTAGGAAATGAATGATGGTCGAAAATGAACGAAAAGGAACTAGCGTTTGCCACTGGCTTCACCAGCATAAACTTAAAAAATATGCTAAGAAAAATACTCCCAGAAAGATAAGTATCGTATGTCCTATATCAGCAGGACATGGTCTTAGTTTCATCTGCGTGCCAAGTTTTATCCGTTTAGCCCTTGTGATAATTTACGACTTACTACGCGTATGATACGTACAATATTATGCTCAATATTTTGTTCTATTGATATTTAATAATTGGACATTTCTATCATAATCATATTTGACATTTCTATAAAATTTTATTTGACATTTCTGTATTGTATTGAACATTTCTATTAAATTTTATTTGACATTTCTGTTAAATTGTATTGGACATTTCTAGGATATTATATTGGCCATTTATATTGTATTCGTCGTAAAACTTTAAATCAATTTTCATAGTACTATATATTTTTTTCAAATAATTGTGTTTTATCACCGAGCCGAAAAATTGTCAATGTTATGTACGTCGTTATTGTCACGTGCATCAGACCACTTAAATGATTATTTTTATAGTATTTTTAATATTATATGTATGTGATGTGGCAGTACTCTTAATAAATAAATAAGTAAATATTATAAAAAGTGTCCAAGTGCGAGTCGGATTCGTGTGCAAAGGGTTACATCTTATAGGTTTTCCTGTAATCTGTACCGTAAACCGAAAGAAATACGTTCCTTGTATGGGAGCATCCTTTAATTTTTATTATTTGTTGTTATAGCAGCAATAGAAATAACACTCTGTGAAAATTTCTTTTTTTTTTACTATTGATAGGCACGCGTTTGACCACTATCTCACCTGATGGTAAGCGATGATGTGGTTGAAGATGGAGCACGCTTGCCTAGAAGTAACCTATTCACTCTTGACTTAAAGCCTCCCAGGTTGTAGCAATTCAGGTTCTTGAGATACAGCCTGCTGACAGACGGACAGACGGACAGACAGACGAACGGACGAACGGACGGAAGAACAGCGTAGGCTTAGTCATAGGGTTCCGTTGGTTACCCTTTGGTTACGGAACCCTAAAAATCGTTAAAAATGTTTGTGACGGTGAATCGATGAAAGAATGTTTTGTTACTCTTTCAAGAAAAAAACTGTAGAATGGATTTGATTTGACGACACAGTTGGCGCAGTGGTGGAGCGATCGACTGCTGCGCAACGCGTCGCGGGTGCAATTCCCGCGTGGAACAAATATTTGTATGGCCTACAGATAGTTGTTCCGGGTCTAGCTGTTTGTGTATGTGAAATTGTATGTTTATAAACGCACCCACGATACAGGAAAAATTCCTAGTGTGGGGCAACGTTTTTTTTTTAAGAAAGAAAGAAAGAATGGGCACACATAGTATATTACCTAAATTATATGCACAATAGTTTTCATCTCGATGTTCAGATCGAGATATCGTTCACGTGAGCAGAAGCTATTCTCAAAATAAGCATGAATAATCAACATACAAGATGGAGGCTATGTTATAACCTCCCAAGTAGCTTCAGACCGACACTAATGACCTCCGTGGCTTAAGAAGACATCCCTTAACAAAGAGACAGCCTAACTACCCTTATAAAAGATTGCCCGCTACCACATTCGGCCCTAGAGATGAAATATGGACCATAATCTGCTTTATCTTGCACAAGTTCATTACGAAATTGTATGATGGATGAGATTGTAACAAGAAATTTACAATATTATAAGGCTTTGTTATCAGATGCTACAGTTGGCAAAGTTTCTGGAGTGATAACGACGAGATAATATAGTTCTTGACTAAAGTTATTATCACAGTTCCTAACAACAGTGGGTTCTTAGCCATATCAGTTTATATCTGCTTCTTCCGTCTGATCGTCATGGTCCAAGTATCTGGGCTCTAAAACTACGCTTTTCTTTCGGTTTTTAGGGTTTCGAACGACCGTATGGGCAGATCACTCGTGTGTCTGTCTGTCTGTACGTCTGCCATACCTCCCACTAAACTCGGAGGGAATTGTCTCTGAATCAACAAATTGAAGTAAAATTACGAAAATCATCTAACAGCTTATGACATGGTAAACTATTATACACTATATTGACCGTCAATTATTTTTGGTGGCCCCAACTAGGAAGAACCTGTATCTTGCTGTCTTGAATTGTGTAAACATTAAAAATTAAGTTTACTTTTACAACTATCTCCGTGGTTCTTTCTTCTAAAAACCATCTCAGACACTAATCTACATCGTTCTTAAGTGACGTATAGCAAATATGAGGACTATGTAGGTCGTTATCGTATGGGTTCATTTCATGATTGTCTGGCAGTTTGAGTAAACTATATAGCTTACCCAAATGTCTTTACTTTGGTATTATTCGTCGGAATGTTAAGCTCCTCAAAGTTCTGAGTTGAGCTGCACGATGACTGACAAATGCTTGCATTGTCTAGACTGGTCCAATTAAATCTGTGTGGCTCTTTGTTCAAAAAAACTCCTCAGACATTAACCTACATGGTTTTCTTGCGACTTAACAATTGTATTGTATAGATTTAACGTTTCTTGTAATAATTTACTAAGTGATAATTTTTGGCAAGAATAATTTAAATATGTTACAATTATTTTGTAAAAATTTACTGATTTAAAAGAATGTTCATCTAGTATTTTACACGTTCTTCTCCATAGAGATCTATGCTTTGGAACGTGCAAATAGCTTTGTTTTTGACTGACGGATCGACCTTGGGAATTCAAAAGTGCCTTTAAATAGCTTATTTGAAACAAAAACTGATTTGATCATTAAAAATTGATTCAACAATAGCGATCCAAAATCAGACTTAGACACAAAACTGCCCAAATGCGAGTCGGACTCGCGCATCAAGGGTTCCGAACTATCGTATTTTATTATTGGAACGAAGTTCCTTATCGCGCTTTACGAAAGGGGGCTAGACGGAAAAAATTAAGACCAAAAGTTGTAACGACACTTTTCTTTATAGTTGTAAGCCGTGCGGCGTGCGCGTGTTTCTCTATCTCTCTCTCTCTCTCTCTCTCTCTCATAGAAAGCAAGCCATTTATTTCTGTTCGGGATCGCCCTAACGCCGTAAAAATTTAATACAATTCCTTCACTAATTAATCGAAAGGAACTTCGTTCCATCCGGGTGTCCCTTGACACCTCTCAAGATTTTTTATTGTTTTAGCGGCAACAGGAATACACATTCTGTGAAAATTTCAGTACGGTTTATGAGATATAGCCTGCTGACAAACAGACGGACGGGCGGACGGACGAACGGTCGGACAGCGGAGGCTTCCGTTGATGACCTTTTAGGTAGGAAACCCTAAAAAATAAAATACATTCTTTGCAACATTAGTGTGAACGACGTACTTAAATAGAACCATAGCATAAAAGCTTTTATTAATTTCAGACACCATTAAAGTGCTAAACTTCACAAGTTTGACTTTCCTGAAGGTTGCAGAGCACTGAACTCTGCAGTACTAAGATGCAACGTCAGATTGCTGACGAATCACACTGGAGACAGATTTGCATTAATCTGAATAGTTTATTATTTTCTAGGAGATTTCTGTTTGGAACTGCAGTATACTGAAGATGAGGGATCAAAAAACTATGTAAGAAATTGAATTCTGAGCGTTTTTCAGTTAACGTTGGCAAAGTAATAACCGAATCAAATACGTACAGAGAATCAATTGTAGCAGTAAATCTATCCAAGAAGCGAAGGGGAGATAGCAACCTTGAAAAGCTATGATATAAGGTGATGGCAACTTTGGACCGGAATCGATGGAGACAGATTGTCCGCTTAAAGGTGTCCAGTGACAACGACCCTCAGTAATGAGGGACTGACTGTAGAAGAAAAGATCTATCCAATTTTGGTATCTATATACTAATATATAAAGCTGAAGAGTTTGTTTGGTTGTTTGCTTGAACGCGCTAATCTCAGGAACTGCTGGTCCGATTTGAAAAATTATTTCAGTGTTAGATAGCCCATTTATCGAGGAAGGCTATAGGCTAAATATCATCACGGTCAGACCAACAAGAGCAGAGCAGTCATGAAAAATGTGACGCAGACGAAGTTGCGCGTGTCAGCTAGTTGTATGATATGTCCATAGACGGCAGTGACCACTTATGGACATAGTTATAACTTCACATACTACTGTATAAATTCAAGTTCTTAAAATTTAACAGACAGATGTGTTGCCGGGGATTTTTTGCGCCTCTTCTTCTTCCCAGCTACAATACTAGGAAGTGGTGACGGGCGGCCGTTTTGGAGGACTGTCTTTACGTAGAAATTTGACGTTCACAAAGTGCATCCAGCCTAATTTGAATAAATGACTTCTTATTCTGATTGAGTTTTTTTACCGTCCAATAACCTTTTTTGGGTTTCCATACCTCAAAAGGTAAGGTACCTGAGTCAACACGATAAATAGATATGGGAAAGAAAGAAAGAAAGAAAGAAATTTTATTTGCTCAAACATGTGTTTACATACAAAATTAAAATAATACATGCATGCAAGATCTTAAATAGGTGTGGCTCACGACATGTTTGCCATTTCTCATGGCGTGCAAATATCTTGGGGGAATTTTTTTTTTATTAATTCATTGATTTTTAAATATTACGCTTATACATTACAAAAATATGGGCTAATTTAGATTTTCGCGAAAACTTGTAAGTACCAAAATTTACCTTAAATTTTCTTCTTTATAACTTTTTTAATTTTTCGGAATATATAAAATAAAAAAAAGTTGAAAATTAAAGAGTGTCCAAAACATACATAGTTGACGCCAATTAAGATAGTCCTCGGAGTTGTATGGGCGCTCATACAATTTAGAGGACTAGCTTAATTGGCCCAACTTCAAATAAGTAAATAAATAAAATTATGCTACTGTGTGAAAGAAAACAAAAGAAAATATTTATTGCAATATGAGGCTCGTGTGCGCAGAACATTTTACAGTAATGAGTAAAGCGAACGGTTTTTTTATGATGGTACGGAACCCTCAGTGTGCGAGTCCGACTCGCTCTTGACCGGTTTTTTGTTTTTTTTTCGTTTAATAATATTTACGAATGATATTGCTAATAAAGCCTTCAAGTACTTTTTCCTGAACGGGAAGGCCAATACTCGTAGTAAAAAACGTTAGTATTCAAGTAGCAATATCATTTCAGTGACAATCACTGATTGAAACATGTGTAAATGTCGCTACATTACAGGCATTTTGACAGTTTTGCGACTGCGTCCCTCAGATCTGATCTGAAAATAATTGACTGCCTCATACATTAATGTGCGCATAATTTGACAAAATGTACTGATATTTTTTTTGTGATTTCCGGGTTGGTCCCACAGTAAGATTTGTTCATAATGATGAGTACAGTGACGAATTGAAGAAATTAGAAGATTGGCCCTCTAGAAAAAGGTCACATTCGCATGTTAGTCGCAATCTGTCAAAAACGTATGGAAATTGAGGCTTTTTTGGCAGATTGCGACTGAGTGCGAATGTGAACGTTGTGTGAAAAGTAGAATTGCCACTCAAGTATTGCGTTTCAATCAATCAATCAATCAAATCGTATATTTCAAATAAACCATTTACAGGCACTTTTGAATTGTCAAAGTCGGTCAGTCAAAAACATGAAGCTATTTGCACTTTCCAAAGCGTCGATATCTATGGAACGTGCAAGAAACTCCACGGACACTCTTTTAAACCATGAGATGTATTACAAAAATCTTGTTAACATTATCGTTGATTGCTTCTATATGTGAGGATAATGCAAAGAACAAGAAAATATATAAACAATTCAAAATATAGGTACAGATTAAAATAAGCCAGTGGCAGGTAAGAGATGACCAGTCTCAACTGACGGCGCCCGTTCACAAACATGACGCGTGCATCAGCACCATCTAACTCAACCATTTTGAAGGGAATCAAATGATCCAAAACACGCGCCACCATCAGCAAAACATTTGTGTGAGCATGACAAGCTCTCAACTGCCACGCTCGTTCATGTCAAACTATTTTAATAACGAAATCTATAACTAATTACATATGTAAATGGCTCCATAGTGCTCACATTTACAAAAAAATTAAAATATGCTTCTACGTTTATTCTGTTAGGTACATGTTGTATACAGAACCCACCTTTGTAATAATTATGTACTACGCCTTATTTACAGACGAATTCCTAACAAATATATATCTACTAATATTGATGACAAATTGATAATTTTACTAAACCCGTAATAGCAAACTGATGAGCCGCCCTGACACTGATGGATAACGGTATCGTGTTCCGATATCGTAACGTTATAGCTAAGTGGAATCACGATATTTTGTAGTTATATTTATCTTTCAGAATTGAGCTCCGTGAATCGCCCGATATAGTGATAATGGCATGTTATTTAGTGTGTGTTAACGTGTTTGGTGAATAATATCGAAATTGGTGTTCTAATTTGACGGATACTAGCAATCCACCCCGGCTTCGTACATAATATTATAATCTTTTTTTTTTGGGAAATCATCAAATGAATCCTTCCGCTCTGGGCGGATCATAAGAGAGTGCCGGACTCGTACTGACTAAAATATATCCATGTTGCTTCTAATAACGCCACTTGCGTTCTATAGCCGCGATGACTCTTTCGAACAAATTCCACATTATTATAAGCAACACAACAACACCGACATCTTCAACAATCATTCTTTTTTAGGGTTCCGAAAAAAAGGAACCCTTATAGGATCACTCCGGTGTCTGTCTGTCTGTATGTCTGTCTGTCTGTCTGTCTGTCTGTCCGTCTGTCACAGCCAGTTTTCTCCGGATCCACTGGACCGATTCTGTTGAAATTTGGTATACATATGGACTTTTAAGACCCAAACACGAACGCATTACGTAAATTATTAAATTTTTAGTATAGGGGTCACTTTTGGGGGTCAAACTAGAATATTAAAAAAAAGTTTTTTGAACAATATCGTGTGACATATCAAATGAAAGGGCTTACTGTGAGAATTTTAATTATATTTTTTTCCGGACTCCGGTACACGAACTTATACATTTAAAATAACCAGTATGAAGTAGTATAGAATTGTATCCAGTTTCACGCCCGTCCGCAAACAAAATCGCAGATGTTCATTTGTTATTTTTTGCCGAGTACCGATGTTCGTTTGTTATATAAAGTTTACGTAGGATCCGTCTCAATATTTTGTGCCTGTCCACAAAAGAACACGACCTCAAATATTCCTTTCAGCTTTAAAAACATGATTTGCCCAAACAGTGTTGATTTAGTTTCGTCAGTATTCTGTGAGAAAGGTCCCTATAGTCCCAGGTCTTGCTGACTCAGGGTTCACGGAATAATATGTTAATGTAACACCTTTTGAGGGATTGACGCGTTTGCGGTGGTTTTTAGGGACGTCTCAATTGTTTGAGTAAATACTAGGTATTGAGATGGTAAACATAGAATCTGGAGACTCTGATATCTCAAGATATGGTTTTAGTCGCTGATATTTACGTATTTGTGTGTGGTGATTGTGGACTGTAAGGTCCAATTTACTTTTTGCAAAATGAGGGGCAATTCTAGCATTTTTAAGAGGGCTGGTCGAGTTTTGATGTGTGATTATCCTTACTTCCTTACTTATATTATAAATGCGAAAGTAACTCTGTCTGTCTGTGTGTCTGTCGCGCTTTCACGCCAAAACTACTGAACCGATTTTAATGAAATTTGGTACAGAGATAGTCTAGAGCTTGAGAAAGGACATAGGCTACTTTTCATCCTGGGAGTACGTTCCCTAGGGACCACGCGGGCGAAGCCGCTGGCAGAAGCTAGTCATTAATAAAAATGTTTATGGTACAACTATATCTTCTACTTTGGAGTGCTTTGTTCAATATATTATGTTTCATACAGTAATACACCAAAAATAATTCCGTAAAACAGGGAGTTACTGATAATTTTTCGTCCGAAATTATATGCAAATTCAAACAAAATGTAACTAATAACTAAGGTTACTACGTTACCTTGCTTTAAAAAAAATGTATATTTAAATGTAAAATATTTTTTTAAACAGTTGTTGTATACAGCGCTACAATCACTATAAATCTCGCGAAACACGGTCTGTAGCTTTAGTACGCGCCAAGCGCTCAATTTTGTAATAGCGCCCTTAAAGAGCGTTGGCATTTGCATCGCAGTTACGATTTGCTAAAAACATCTCTTATTTCCCTTCAATTTTATATGTTTTGGACATTTATTGTCACTGGATATGACATCAATATGAACGTTTTATGTACAGAAATCGCCCTTTGGGAATCTCTGACAGTAATAAGCATTGATTCTTTAAACAAAATTAATTTATATAATTTTTAATTTATTTTCATCTAAAAAATGCGTGGTTCTTGTGCAATAGACTACGTGAACGAAGCCGCGACTTCAGAACTACATTAATATCTTTAGTGTAAATAAATTCTAAAGTTAATAATAAAGTTTTACCTACAGAATAGACAGCAATAAATAGCAAACCTAATCAGAATGTATGAAAGTATTTCTAAAAGGAACTTTTAATATTTTCGCTGGCAATTTTTAGTTTGTAAACTTCATCGTCGGGGTTTTAGTACAGAGCCTTAAGAAGTTGTATACATCTTTGTTGCGGTTAACTTTCTGATATTCAAGTATTATTTAGCGGTCTAGAAAAATACTAAAAATGTTCGAATAAGAAAAGAAATGATTGTTATTTTACTTTCCTTTAGAAATTCTATTCAGTTTATTTGAGAGATTAATTCTATACTTTCAATTAAATTTAGAATTATATTTTGAGTGAGATCTACACCATATCAAGGCAGTGCTCGGGATGTGGGCAATGCACAGCAGAAAGTGCTGGTCATAGAAAGCTGAAATTTGGCATGGAGGTTCCTTAAAGTATGTAGGGTAGCACTAAGAGAGGATTTCCCGAAATTCTTACGAGTACGGGAAAAAAACGGGATACGCGCGTACGAATATGCAGGAAAAGCTAGTTACGTATATTTTCTTTCCAATAAATGAACATATTAGTATCATTAATTAACACGAGAATAACATTTACGTCAAGTATTTCAGAAGAAAAATATAAATACATATATCTATAAAAAACCAATGACAAAAATTCAAATGAATTTCCAGACAAAAAAAAAAATATAGCTCATACAAAAACACAGAGATTCCGCAAAAATCATCGAAATATCCCCTTAAAATATTCCTCATCCGCAATTTCTTCTTCGTCCAAGATTTGTGTCCAGCCATTTACATTTCTATCGACAATATTTAAAGCCTGGCCACGGAGGCCAATAAATAATAAGTGGGCCTCAACTCTGGCCTCGCGGTCACAGACTGGCCTGTCGTTAGGCCTCGTTACACCCATCTGGTCACATTATAGTGGGTGGGTGAACAGTAGCACAACTGCCGGTAAATTCTGTAAACATGTCGAAGTGAAAGTTTGGGTGAATTAATTTTGCAACTGTACATCAATACCTACTCTATTGTTAACTGTGGAGGCTTGTAAATGGCTTGTTGTGAATAAGCTTACTATTAATAGCTGTAAGCCACCCAAAAATAATAAAATAAATGAATAAAATATTTTTTTTGGCGTGATAACGTCTTATAAATTAATGAATGCCGGCTACGCGCACGAATAAGTATCACGTTCCGCAAGCGAGAGCGCGGAACAAGCGATAGAGAGGCACGATCGGCCTAAGCGTTCGGCTTGTTTGTTAAGAATTCAATTGTTTTCTTATGACGTTATTACGTAAAATTATCGTCCATAAACCTACTTTACAGACAGTCATTTTTTGTAAAGATCATGGAAACATAAGTATATTATAATCTACATAAATGAGCAATCGGCTTTACAAATAAAACTAAAACTTTGTTCTGAGAACGCTACCAAGAGAAATGTCAAGTTGAAGAGCAGTACGTAGAAACAATGAATTTGATTGATAGACTATAATATAATAATAATTTAATTTATCTAAAACAAGGCTTGGTATTTATTTTTTAATCTTATCACTATTATGATAAATCTAGACAACTCGAAACTCTTGCGCCTAAAACTAAACGTAAAACAAAAGCACCTATAATCTACAATTATTTTACAAAACGCTACATAATCTACAATTGATCTACTGCTTCTGTGGTGCTATACTGGCACCCAGCCAGTTCACACATTAGCATATTTATCCTGTTATGGCTACGTCTTATCTTTGCGCAAATTATGCTAAGTAGTGTACTGTAGACGCAATGATTGCCCACTTATCGCTTCGGGGGAGCCACAGACTGGAAAATGGGGGTTGATGTCTGTAATAATATGTTGTACTGTGACGTTGCATTTTGTTTGTTCGCGATTGCGTTTGACAAATCAACTATCATAATTAATGATATTATTTTATGTAATATAAATTTAATCAGTTACAGTTTTGAGATGTGACTTGGGAATATTTAGTCGATTAATTTTCGAGTCTATGGTAAGCCAACACTACGTTGATCGGTTGTCAGAGACAAGAGGACGTCGTTGGTCTTTGATTTTACGAGTGGTCGGACCGAGGATTTCTTTTTTCGATCCGAGGCCCGCGCCGAGATGCCAGCCCCGGTGGCTGTTCGCATCTCAGGTGGGAGCTTGCATTGTGGAGGAGGCGAGTGCTTGGCGCTTGAGGGTCTCGCAATGGCGAGAGCCCGTTGCTCGCAGCAGTTACGGACGAGATGGAGTAGCCGCTTATTAAACGCAGGCGATATCCCCGGATTTGTACTGGTCTGGCTCTTTCAGCTAGCCTAAAGGCGGACGTAGTTGGATGACGCGTCGTGTGCAGACGCGTGTTGGTCATTAGCAACGGTGTGACGGCGTGGGCCGTGAGGCAGACTCTGCTGCAGTAAGTCGCACATACCTCAACTTCGTCCCATCGGAGCCGTAACCAGGTACCGACGTCGTTCGTTTAATTGCTCCGGACCTGTATCCAGTATCCCGTAGGTCTCTCTTCGTGAGGGGGTCAACGCTTCATGGCGTTGCCCGATGCCAAGGGAATTTGTTCCGCTAACTAGAGTTGTAGAGCTAACTAGAGTACTAGAGTGAACTAGAGTTAACTAGAGAGAACTAGAGTTAACTAGGGAATCTATGATCACAATATATTTGACTAGCTCTGCTAGTTCATTATGGTTTAACGGTCTGTCTAATCACGTTATTCAATTATTGAGAAAGAGATTGATTTATTATGTTCACGTTCATACAAAGTGTTGAACGGTTGCTAAATGTTATTGTTGCTAATAACTCTAAAGTTAGAGTTTCCTGAGATTATTTTCTACACCCAGCTTGACTGGATTATGGTTTGTTACGATTGAGCTACCAGTTGCTAGCGGTTCATCTCACGGATCTTCACAAACGACCCTGAGTTTTGTATACTTTTCTCATGCACATGTTCCCACTGTAGCACCACGAAACGGAAAACAAGCATAGTAAAAAAAAAACGGAGACGTGGATCGCTGTAGGTGGAACACCGTGCCTTAATTGGGGGTTAGGGACTAGTTTGTAAGTCTACTAAACCAGTGTTTTAGCTGTAAGTACCTGCTTAGTGCTTATTCCGAAATAAACGGAAATTGTTTTAATGGTACCTACTTGTTTAATTACATTTTATTTCCCTAAATTTATATACCCTCTAAATTTACTAGAGCACGGGTAGGAGTGTGTTCGAGCACACCCGCCGGGTTACAGTACCTTGAAAGATTCCAGCAATTTCTCCTACATACGTCCATTTCCTCTACTTTTCATGGTGTGTTTGTCGAATGCAGTGCAGGAAGTCTTCTTCAAAAAACTAAGAATATACAAAGGCCTGCAGGTAGTGGAGGAAATGACTAAAATTCCACGTGGTTGGGTGGCTGCCGCTGCTTAACCCACCAATCGCAGCTGACGTACACAGAGCTCCATGATAAAACTCTCTAAACCATTTACAAATTATCGCCCGGGAGGAAATGTATGACAGAATTTTAACCTAGCTTGCGGTTTATTACTACATCGTCACTTTTCTTGTCTCAAAATATTTTTCAGGGATTGAAATAGGTTATTATAAAAACCTTGACTGTGGGACTAACTTTGAAACCGCGAAAAATTAGTTGATCCCTATATTTCGAGTTATGTGAACAAAAATATACTGATCAGCCAAGAAGTATTTTCAGTCTTTGAAAATTAGCCAAAGAATCAAAAATAAAGCTGTAAAATACAGCGTCACTTTTACAATACAGCCTGTATTGTCAGAGAGATACCTCAGTACAATTTAGGCAATAACCCTGTTTAGAATGTAATTATTTCAGGGACACTTCTCAAGGTAGTCTTAGACATTAATCCGTCTGGATACTTCGCGAAATAGTTTAGTAACGGTACCAGTATTATGTCATTGTGCAAGCTTACCCTTGATAAGGGTTTGGGTTTGATGGGTGACTGGTTAAACTAAAATAACCAAGGATCTTTACAACTGATGGAATTATTTCATAAGTTTGATAAAATTTTACTATCTAATCTAACTAGCCCGAAGTCATAGCCCGAAGGATCGCCAAACTAAAATGTTAATGGGCAGGGCACATTGCTCGCAGAACAGATGGTCGTTGGGCCGAAAAGTTCTGGAATGGTGACCGCGTACCGGAAGGCGTAACGTTGGAAGGCCTCCCACAAGGTTGACCGATGACCTGGTGAAGGTCGCGGGTAGCCGATGGATGCTAGACGCACAGGACCGGTCGTTGTGGCGATGCTTGGGGGAGGCCTATGTCCAGCAGTGGACGTCTTTCGGCTGAAATGATGACGATGATGATGATGATCCAACTAATCTAATCTAATTTAATCTAACCTAATCACATCTAATCTAATCAAACTAATATTATAAATGCGAAAAAACTCAATCACGTCGGAACGGCTGAACGGCTGAACGGACCTTGATGAAATCTGGCACAGACGTTGAGTCACACTCATTGTTTACGTGAAAAAAGACGAAATACGTGTTCAATAGTTTTTGGAATTTATCTGACGGACTAATTAGATTTTTTCGGTATATCAGCACTGTTGAAGTGGTCCTTAAATATCTCCGCAACCAGATCGCACCTAGGTATCGTGATACAGTATGAAAAAATATATCACAAGGACTTTTTATACTCAAACAACTACGGGTACCTTTTTTTTTTTTTTTTTTTAACGGGGGGAAATCCTCATGGATGTCCTCCACCCTGGGGCGGGCAGAGGGGTCTGTCAGACTCTTACTGACTAAAACCACCCCAGTGTTCCATCTCTCACCTACGCCGGGGATCGTGGGATCTTATGCGACTTCCGTAATCCCCGGTTGGTGCCGGCCCGCCTCTGCGGGCCACCTCGGGTCAGCGGGAGTGAGGTGTTTAACTCCCCCCGCGACGTCAAAGAGGGGCGCACGGGAACACCACGCGCCGCCACCTCGGGTCCGGATGAATGGGGGACGACGGACATCCCCAAGTCCGTCGCCCCTGGACCTAGTTAGGGGGGCTGGAAGAGGGCAGCGTATGCCCTCCTCCGACGCCCGGTGCACCTGCTGCGGGCCGGGAGAGAGGTCGAGATCTCCCTCTCCCTTTCCGCAGCCTCCTTCTGTGCGATGACTATGTCACAGAAGGAGAACACCGCGTCCCAGGACTCCTCGCCGTCAACCATAGCGCGGACTACGGCTGGCAGCGAGAGGTCACTGCCTACCACAGAAATGAGGGCACGACGCGGCTCCTCCCAAGCGGCACACTCTACCAGCGTATGCCGCGCCGTGTCCTCCCGACAGTCGACGCAGTGGTGACACCGAGCGTCCGGCTCCCTGCCTATGCGACACAGAAACTTCCCGAAGCAGCCATGCCCCGAGAGGACCTGCGTCACACGAAATGACAGGGAGCCGTGCCTTCTCCCGAGCCACAGGTCGAGCACTGGCCGGATGGCCTCGATAGTGACGAGGCCGGCGGAAGGGCGTGAGAGCCTGTCCCGCCATTCCGCCACCAGGACCTCGCGCAGCTGCGACCGACGCAGCTCAATGTGCCGCTGCATCAGTCGCTCGCCGCGTGCCCGCGCGTCCTCACGCCACCGATGCAGTGACGCGAGGACTTTTGCCTCCAGATCCCAGGGCGGAGATACGGCCAGTACGCAAGCCGCCTCGTAGGAGATCGTGCGATAACCCCTGATGACTCTGACGGCCATCACCCTCTGCGGCTTCCGCAGAACGGTGATGGTGCTGGCCGTCAGGTCAGCCGCCCAAATCGGGGCCCCATACAGGGCCATCGATCGCACGATCCCTACGTACAACCGCCTGCAGGCGGTGCCCGGGTCCCCCAGATTGGGAAGCAGCGTTGACAGCGCCCCAGCCGCGCCCAACAACTTGTACCCTAACTACTGGTACCCTAATCTAAGCGTTTTTTGACACCCGTTATGCGGGCCTCAAACAGGTTGGTTCAAACTGTTTGATCAAACAGAAATATGAAATGGCGTATTTCTTCATGCCATTTGACGACTCACTTTTGATCTTTCCCACAGACATTCATGCCAATTTGATAAAACAGTTTGAAGCAGCCTGTTTGATCAAATTACTTGAACGTGTAAGGCCCGCATTACTTGTAATGGAAACCAAATACGTATTCCTTCAATATGTTTCGTGTTTGATAAACTGGTTCGTATAAGTACCTATCAAGCACGATTTGACACCTTGTTAGTTTAATCTAGGTAAACCATCACTTAGGTTATTCAAAATATTGTCATTTCTCAGAGGCAATTGTTGATAATAATAAAGGCAAGCAGTGCGTATAAAACCTGGAAATGCTAGGAAACGACATCAGTACAGTGCAGCACGAGCCGACGAGAGGAAATATGAGGTGCTTACTCGGTAAGTTTTGCTCTTCTAATAACTAGCAATTTGCCCTAAATTTGCAGACTCTTCCTTCTATGTATAATCATCGTCATATTTCAGCCAAGTTACACAAAAACTTAACCTTCTACACACCTAAACCTTGCTCATTAATAACTTAGTCAAATTGTAAAACCTGTATGAAAATCCGTTCAGTAGTTTTTGTGTTTATCGCGTACAGCGTGTTTGTGTACAGTGGAATTTCCTGCCAGAGTCTCTATTTCCTGATAGCTACAACCTGGGAGTCTTTAAGTCAAGAGTGGATAAGTTACTTCTAGGCAAGCGTGCTCTATCTTCGACCACATCATCGCTTACCATCAGGTGAGATAGTGGTCAAACGCGTGCCTATCAACAGAAAAAAAAACATTCAGACAGGCAGACAGACGCGGCAGGGGACTTGATTTTATTACATTTAATGATAGTGACATGTACGTGCAACTTGAGTTTGATTCCCAGGTTACACAAAGCGTAAGTTTTTGCATTAGCAATTTCTCAGTAGATTTCTCATTATAGAATTTGGCAGTGTATACACGTGTTCTCCACGTTTAACCATTATTTACTATAGTAAGAGTGAGTCAATGGAGAGAGCTTCTGTTGATACCTCAACAGAGGCACACTCTATTCCCCTTTTATTTTTTTTTGGATGGCGATTATCAAATGACTCTTCTCGCTCTGGATTGAGCGGAAGGGAGTGTCATCTTCCTTCAAATACCTTTTGCGTTCCAGGACTGCGGTAACTATTTCGAACAATACCGCAACCTTGGGGAGTATTTAGGGTTGCAACCATACTTTATAAAAAGTATCCTACTTTATTTTCGTTAAATATAATTATACTTTTGCATACAAATAAAGTATGCTAAAATATTTTATTTCCAATCTGTACGGATTGAAAATAAAGAATTGTGATGCGTAAAACAAAAGAGTCACATTGGTAATGATAAACTATCTATCAATACCAGCTGTAAGGTAACAGATCGACACAGATTAGGTATCTATTCATTAGGTACTGAACAAATTAAACTTCTTACATAACATATCTTTGGAAAATGAAGTTGAATTTACACATTTTGAAGTAGTACTTACAAAGGCCAATATTTTAAGATGTATGTATAAAGATGTGGTATATTCAGAGACAGTAAGAGTAATAGAGATCCAAAGAAAATGTAAACTAATATTATAAAGAGAAAAAATGTGTGTTTGTACGAGTATTATTTGTTTATAGGCGGCAATTTCATAAAGTACTAATCCTATTAATCGGATTATCGAACTATTTTGGAAACTAGTAACAAGAAACAATAAAAATAGGCTGGCTTAAACGCTTGCGGTAAAAGCTTTTTTTTTAAATAAAAATAAAACAAAAAAATGTTAGCGTGTGCTAAAACTTCAACATTTTTTTGCCTGTCCAAATAATTTGATATTTCATTTTTCCCAAAAAAAGTAGTTGGCAACGCTGGGAGTACTGTACCTAACAATGGTATAGGAGTCATACCAATGTACCTACTTGTCATGATTTCAGTACTTGCAGCATTGGCAGTGGTGATTGTGCACGGGCTAGTGACTGCGCGAACATTGGAATGCGAATGCCCCGATAAGTATGACCCGGTGTGTGCCACAGACTTCAGGACTTATCCAAGTGAATGCTTGTGAGTTTCTAAGTGTAAATGTACCACGAGGAATCCTCCACTGAAACAGACATGCATTTAAAAAATTGTAAACAGACCGAAAAAAAAAATGAGTAAAGAAATCTACTGCTACATTTTTGTCGTCCATAAAATCGACTGATTCTTTAGCGCATCTGATTTTTTAGCAGAAGCAAGGCCCATCACTCTAGGGGGGCCAAAAACCTAGTAGAACCCATCAGTCTCGTGGGCCCGATCACTTATCAGAGGTCATAAACAATCTGGGACCCACGTCGGCCTAGCAGAGCCCATCACGCTAATTCGTCCCATCACTTATTAGAAGCCATCACCATCTCGGGCCCCATTGCCCTAGTAGACACCATCATTCTAACGGAGCCCATCATAAATCACGTATAGCTAGCCTATTTATTTGTTTGCAGTATGAACTGTGCCAAGAAATTGAAAGCCTACGACGGAGCGTGCGTGCGCAAAGGTATGGCACCTTTGCGGAAAGAACCACAGCCCTTATGATGACCCTGCACCACTTCATAGTGTTACAATAAAAGACGTTTGTGTTTATCTGTTATCGTGAATATTTACAATAATGTTGACTTGTTCGTTTAAATAAAAATACAGAAGAAAAAAAACGTGTTTTAACTGTGTTTGTCTGTCCTGTCTTTAAAAACAGGGCATTGTAATTTAAAAGGATTGTGCATAGAATAGTTACAAACTCCGATCTGCTTCCTGAGAATTTCCTATGGAAAAACAAGGACTCAACGCTTAGCGAAATTGATTTCCAAATATTGGACTTATTACAGCTTGATTCTAATTACCTAACAATATCTTACTAGATTTTGCCCATGACTTCGTACGCGCATATTCCGTTTCTTTCCGTTCCCGTAGGAATCTCAAGTAATCTTAATTCTGAATTTCAGCTTTCTACGACCGGTAGTTTTGGCTGTGCGTTGTCTGTCAGTCACTCAGTCGCACATCAGTAACAGAAGTATTTAAAAATAAATCAAAATAATTATATTAAAACCATAAGCATTCATGGGGTACTGTGTTAAATGTTACAATAAAATACCTTGTGACATATTAGAACGAAATGAAAAAAAAATTAAAACGTATATCAAAAGCACACTTTGTAAACAAGCTTATTACAAACTAGCATTTCGCCCGCGACTTCGTTCGGGCGGGTTTAGTTGTTACTCCACGAACTTCATCTCCCCTCTACCCTCGTGTAGTGTAGAAATTACTTATTAATAGACTAAACGTGTCAGAGAGGGAAACCTCACGCCCCAGCCGCCGCAACAGGAGAAGACGCCCCGGGCGTCGGGAGTCGCAGGGCGATTCCCGGCCACCGTAGGCGCGGGCCTACGGACGGCGAGCATTGGGTGGCTCGCCGTCCGATCTGAAACAGGCCCGGGTCGACGGCGCGCTGTGTTCCACGCGCGCCTCAAAGAGCTGTCACCATAGAAGACGGGGCCCGCTAGGGCCAGTGCTTGCCGGGGTTGCGGAATCTGTTTGAAAGAGTAACCGCGGCCCTGGAACACAAAGGGTATTAGAAGGAACACGGATGGGTTTTAGTCAGTAAGAGTCTGACACTCCCTTCTGCTTCACCCAGAGCGGGAGGAGTCATTTGATGATTTCTCATCCATAAAGAAAGGGCAGTTCAGTCAAACCGAACATATTTCTTACTTAGAGTATTTTTATACCCGTCGTAACATTTAAACGAAAGGTCCAATTTGAATAATTTCAAGTGTAATTTACATCTACATAACCAAACTTAATTATTAAACAATTTAAATAGATAAGAATTAACATCATGATACTAAAATCACTACTATTACATTTCACCCGGGTTTTGATTGAATAATTTGAACAAAAAGCGGTCATTGTGACTTAACCATAATAGTTAGATATTTACCCTCGAGGACTTTTTTGTAGATACTGATGTCTTCTATAAAACTGTAGTATATTACTTTGCTCTATTGTCAATAGTTCCCGCAGCGTACGCGATGTAAGGATCTTTTATGATATTTTTTCACACCTTGGGTTACATTATCGAGGTTTTTATACGTATTCTTAACTTTTTTGAAAATATTCTATAGCCAATGTCTATCAGGGATAATGTAGAATTCTAATGATGAAAGAATTTTTCAAATCGGTCCAGTGGTTTCGGAGCCTATTCATTTTAAACAAACAAAAATACAAACAAACAAATTTTTCCTCTTTATAATATTAGTGTAGATGTAGATTAGAAAATTACATTCAGGATAAGAATTCTTGGAAGCATGCTGGTCCTGCTCCATAGGACAATCAATGTTGTGGACAAAATCAAACTGGTTGCTTTGTGTATTATTTGTTGCTTAAATTAGTAAAATTGCCGTTTAATAGCCTAATTGGCTATTAAACGCCACTTTAAAAAAAAATCGGTCACCGAATGCGGTTACCGCATACGGTGACCGACTTAACGCGCCATTACGCACGTTTAAGTCGTTTAACGTTCAGGTTTTTTGATACATGCAATTTCCAATATTTTAGTGAGTTAAAATTTTCGAGCATTCTCCACGAACACTTTATTTGGATACCCCACGTGAATTTGTCAGAAAATCCGGCTTCCCTTGCCTATCGAATGGCTTCCGCATTCTTGTTCTATTTTTAATTCATGTAAGACGAATCTAATGGGAGATCATCATTGGTTAATATCTATCCAGCCGCTTAGGCAACTGTGGCTGGTGGCACATGACTTTCATCATTTGGCCTCGTCAACCGGGAGAGATCATCTTTCTATTGCCATGATTTATGTTAATTATTAGTTCTTTTAATTGTGCACGTCTTTCTAAATCGTTCTCACATGTATGAATAGTTTCAATAAGAACAATGTAAAAACTTAACAATTTATTCATTTCAAAGAGTGTCCGTGGAGTTTCTTGCACTTTCTTCTTCTATTTACTCTTTGGAACATGCAAATAGCTCTACCTCTTTGACTGACCAACCTTGACAATTCAAAAGTTTAACCATACTCTCAAAAAACATAGCCTCCTTCTGGGGCAGACCGGTAAAACATAGTTTACGTCCTCATGCCTTACCCGTGTGCTAAGTTTTGTACGAATCCATTCGTCCGTAATGGCGCGGGCGTGACAGGAGAACAAACTGACGGACTGAGTTATTTTCAAACCGACAGTGTAGCTTATCTCCATGTAAAATACTGGTATTCAGCTAAATCCGGCTTGACTGGAAGCCGACCCCAATGTAGTTGGGAAAAGGCTAGGCAGATGATGAGTGTAGCTTATCTCCTTCATTTCTATAAAAAAAACTTGAGTTTTTAATTTTTTTTTTAAAGTTATAATAATATTTTTTTATTATTAACAAATATAATGTAATAAATTATGTAATAAAAACTAAATCAGTAGGCTCAATTTTAGTAATAATTGGCTTGTTAATATAACTGGCTCGCTTTCTATAAGAGAGAGACAGACAGAGAAAAACGCGCACGCCGCACGGCTTACAACTATACCAAAAAGTGTCGTCACAACTTTTAGTCTTATTTTTTTCCGTCTAGCCCCCTTTCGCAACGCGCGATGGGAACTTCGTTCCAAAAGCCTATCGAAACGAAATTCATACAATGAAGTACTGATGCTAAATAACACAACATGAAACTAACTTTCAGTAAGTATAAAGTTTTAATATCTTTATTTTTAAATCGTGTTTTTTATTCATTTTCAGACATTTGTCATGTCAGTAACAATGTGTCAAAAATGTATGAAAATTGAGGATTTCTTGACAGATTGTGACTGAGATGCGAACGTTACATGCAGCAAAATGCAAATTATACTAACGGGTATTTTAATGTATAACCACTTAAAATATTATGCCTTAGAATTTTTCCCAGACATACGTTCTAATACAATTTCGAAACTCTGATGTTAAAGTGATATTACGGCCTTGTAGAGAAGGACACATTTTATAGGATAGTGTAAAAAACTCAAAATCGTAAAAAACGGAGTTATAGTGTTAAGCTTCTCAGGTACAGAATTGTACTATTCATTATGAAAAATTTTACTATAAGACTAACACTGCGATTGAGCGCCCCATACATTTATGTTTGCATAACTCGACAAATTGTAGTGCACAGTTCTATTAGGGTTCCGTACCCGTACCCGAAGGGTAACCAACGGAACCGTATTACTAAACCTCCGCTATCTCTCCCTCCGTCCGTCCGTCCATCCGTCTTTCTATCAGCGGGCTGTATCTCAAGAACCGTAACAGGGAGACAGTTGAACTTTTCACTGAGTGTGTATTTCTATTGCCGCTATAACAACAAATGATTCAATTATATATACAGTGTAGTCCGTTTAGTACAACTTCGCATATAACAACTAACCGTTTTTAGCGACGTAAGATGTTTGGTTTTAATAAGAGCCACTATGAAATTGTCAGTTCGTTTAGTATGACTTCCGGTTCGTACGACGTAATATCACCGGTCTCTTGGCCGTCGTTATAATCGTATTCTAATGTTTTCCATACGGGAACGTGTTTTTTCTTTCGTTGAGAGAGTCCGACTCGCACATGGCTCGTTTTTTCTACACTAATATTATAAAGAGGAAAGATTTGTTTGTTTGTATGTTTGTTTGAATTGAATAGGCTCCGAAACTACTGGACCGATTTCAAAAATTCTTTCAGCAATGGATAGCTACAGCTTATCAGGGAGTAACATAGGCAACATTTTATTCCCGTATTCCCACGGGAACGGGAACTACGCGGGTGAAACCGCGTGACGTCCACTAGTATTAAATAATGTTATATATCTTTACTATTTAAGGTATACGTTTGACTACTATCTCACCTGATGGTAAGCGATGATGCGATCGAAGATGGAGCACGTTTGCCTATAAGTAACCTATACACTTACTTATGATTAGTCATGATACACGTTTTATACATTTTTTTACCTTTCTTCCCTGTACTAACCCTGTTTCTGGTCCTGATGGGAGCCACGATGACCAGGGCAAATTATAAAGATAAAGACTGTATCTGTACTTTTATTTATGACCCCGTTTGTGGATAGAACGGAGAGACGTACGTCAACGCGTGCCAGTAAGTGCTGTATTTTGTTATTATTGTGAGACTCGCGTTTAAAATCACCTGGTGGAAAGCGATAGTGTGGTCAATGATTAGCCTAGAAGTTAACTATGCACTCTTGACGTGACCCCTGACGCTATCAGGAAACACAGACTAATTACACTCCTTAGCTGTCCACACAGATTCATTAAATAAAAAAAAACACAGCAAGAAACCGCGTGACGTCCACTAGTATTAAATAATGTTTTATATCTTTACTATTTAAGGTATACGTTTGACCACTATCTCACCTGATGGTAAGCCATGATGCGATCGAAGATGGAGCACGTTTGCCTCTAAGTAACCTATACACTTACTCATGATACACGTTTTATACATTTTTTTTACCTTTCTTCCCTGTACTAACCCTGTTTCTGGTCCTGATGGGAGCCACGATGACCAGGGCCAACTATAAAGATAAAGACTGTATCTGTACTTTTATTTATGACCCCGTGTGTGGATAGAACGGAGAGACGTACGTCAACGCGTGCCAGTAAGTGCTGTATTTTGTTGTTATTGTGAGACTCGCGTTTAAAATCACCTGGTGGAAAGCGATAGTGTGGTCAATGATTAGCCTGGAAGTTAACTATGCACTCTTGACGTGACCCCTGACGCTATCAGGAAACACAGACTAATTACACTCCTTAGCTGTCCACACAAGATTCATTAAAAAAAAAAACATTTATAGGATATTCTTATTAGGATATTCATTTATAGGATACTCATGAATTGTCAAGCTTTTTTAGTCAAAAACATGAAGCTATTTGCACGTTCGAAAGCGAAGATCTTTATGGAGAAGAATGTGCAAGAAACTCCACGGACCTTCCCTTATAATGAAAATATTCCCAAAACAAATTGAGCGTGTGAGTAGGATGTCCACCGTATATGATTAGGTAGCTACCGGTAGTGCATCGCCGCGCGCCGTACGGGCTTGGCAGAATAGACTTGCAATTCTGACGCAAAATCACCAAAATGTAACCGATAGAAAAACGACAGGCTGGCAACTTGTTGTCCATGTTCAAGGGTTAGAACTTTGACTCGACCAGTGCATAATCCTCGATTAACTTCTTGGCGAGTAAATATTTGAATTAGTATTAGGTTAGCTCATACCTAGAATTGAAAGAATAAGGTATTTGACTGGATTTTTTTTACATTTCTGAAAACCTAGATCTACTCTCTATGTTTTGAGAAATGTAAAAACAATACAGTCGAAATTAAAAACATTGCTTAAATATCTCTAAAAATGATGGTGTTATCTGTTATAAAATCTGTTTGTATGATAAACAGAGACAGCACTAATAGGGTGTGACGTCACTCACAAGACCCGCCATACTGAATTGAAGCTATCTAGTACAAACGACATTTTGTGTGACAAGTATAGAAGAATAACTGAAACAGCAAAAAAACTTCTTTGTTTTCCCACCAATTTTGATTAGTTTTTCGTAATTCGTTTTGTTTTAATAAGTTCTATCAAATAAGTATTCATACATGTATATTTTTCACAGAAGTCAAATATTCTATTCCATATTGAAATGTGTACTTTTTGTGAAGTATTTTTAACACTGTTTCTTTTATTTCCAGGGCTAGATGCGCAGGAGTGCGTGTACGCTATTCAGGAGTGTGAAAGCGGCTTTGGGGAAACATTTCTGTGAAGACTTGAATCTATCAAACAAACATCTGAGTGTGCTCAATAAAAAAATGTCGTGAAGTAATGTTTTGTTTTTAATTCTCGAACTATTTACATATTTTTAGTTACTTAAAACGATACAAACCCAATTACATTCAAATTATTTATCACTTTTACAAGGTAATTTATTGCTTCACAGTTGATAATAATTTCTTTGAATAAAAATTTACACGAGTCCCAATATTTAGGTCTACCCAATACGCTATGTACCCGTTATCTACCATTGCCGTTTTTGTATAAAAGACTCTTAAAAAAAGCATTAAAACTAGTCGTGACATTGTGAACACTAACAAAACATGAAACCGACTTTTGGTGAGTAACGATTAAATATTTATTTCTTCTGTATTAAATAATTCTTTCTAAACTATACCTTTTTTCTAAATTATGTTGTGGGAAACTGACTCAACTCCACTCGACTCCTCGACTCTCCACTCGAGAAAAGGACGCTTACGTCAATAAACAGCTGTCAGCAATCCTAATAAATAAAATTCTTCCGTTACTGACTAATTGAGTGACTGACAGACAACGCACAGCCGAAACTACTGGTCAACGACAACGCACAGTAGAAAGCTAAAATTTGGCATGTAGATTCCTTGAGGAGTGCAATGGAGCACTAAGAGAGGATTTCCCGAAAATCCTACGGGAACGGGAAAAAACGGGATCTGCGCAAATCGTATATTTCAAATAAACCATTTACAGGCACTGTTGAATTGTCAAAGTCGGTCAGTCAAAAATATGAAGCTATTTGCAAGTTCCAAAGCGTAGATCTCTATGGAGAATAACGTGCAAGAAACTCCACGGACACTCTTTTAACCATGTGATGTTTTACATAAATCTTGTTAACATTATTTTTGATTGCTTCTGTATGTGAGGACATTGCAAAGAACAAGAAAATATATAAACAATTCAAAATGTAGATACAGATTAAAATAAGCATATATGTAAATAAAATGAAATGACAGTTCATTTCATACTCACTTCCACCTACACGGTGAGCTGTTGACAGAATGAGGGCTATCGCGTTTGAATTCACCGCTAGAGGCGCTAGTGTAGCGTGAGGTCGTCGTAATGTCAAATTTCACTGTTGGTTGGTTTTCGACTCGAGTTTATTCACTTATTTGTGAATATTTTACTAGCGCAGCCTGATTATAGCAGACTAGCACTTCGCCCGCAACTTCGTTCGCGCGGGTTTAGTTGGTACTTCACGAATTTCATCTCCCCTCTATCCTCTGGTAGTGTGTAAAATACTTATTAATAGACTAAACGTGGGGCAGTTCGCTCAAACCGAACATTTTTCTTACTTAGATTATTTTTATACCCGTCGTAACATTAAAACGAAAGGTCCAATTTGAATAATTTCAAGTGTAATTTACATCTTCTTATCCAGCCTTAATTGTTAAACAATTTAAATAGATAAGGATTATCATCATGATACTAAAATCACCACTATTCCATTTCACGCGGGTTTTGATTGAATAATTTGAACAAAAAGCGGTAATTGTGACTTAACCATAATAGTTAGATATACACCCTCGTGGACTTTTTTATAGATATTGACGTCTTCTACAAAACTGTAGTACATGACTTTGCTCTATTGTCAACAGTTTCCGCAGCGTACGCGATGTAAGGATCTTTTTAGTATTTTTTTCACACCTTGGGTTACATTATCGAAGTTTTCATACGGATCCCTAACTTTTTTTAAATATTCTATAACCTATGTCCGTAAGGGATAATGTAGGATTCTAATGGTGAAAGAGTTTTTCAAATCGGTCCAGTAGTTTCGGAGCCTATTCATTTCAAACAAACAAACAAACAATTCAAAAATTTAGTGTAGATTAAGTTACGTTTCCTCCGACCACAGCATTGAACTTTCTTTTTTGTTGGAAATATGTATTTATCTCCTTCATTTTTCATTGTATTAAATCGCACATTTACGGCATCATTCATTTTTTTTTTCTTCTAACTTTGTTGACATGCGCGTAATAACAACTTTAATGCCATGTTTTAGGACCATTCTCGACAGTGGCGCCAACTTGTGAGTACAAAAACGGTAGCCCTCATTGAACGGCAGAACGAAAAACTAAATACTGAACTAACAAATGGTGAAACCTTGAGCTTGAAGGGAACTGTCAATCTATCTGAAGCTATATATTGACAGTTCACAGCAACTAAGTTTACGCAGAGAGTGTATTTTTGTATCTGTCTCCCCCAGTATTCACCGTGTTCCTGGTGTTGGTCGGCGCAATGATGAGCAGTGCTCAAGACTCTTGCATATGTACGCTGATCTATGCCCCAGTCTGTGGTACGAATGGGGTAACATACAGCAATAGATGCGAGTAAGTAATACCGAGTAATAATATGTTGACAGTGCGAGAGAAGTGGTTCTCAATAATTCAACGAAATGCTTTTATAATATGCTTATGCAGCGATATCTTAACTAACTGATGGTCAGTCGATCGTCTTAGGAACAGAGTATATAAACAGAGTATATAAACTTCACCTACAACGGCACAAAAATAGAAGTTGTTCATGAATTTGCTCTTGTTCATGAATTTACTCTTCTTGGCCTGTCTATAGATACAAACGTTAATTGGAAATCACACGTCAAGAAGATAAAATCAAAACGATGTAAATTTGCATACGCCCTACGCGAACTCAAAAAGACTACAAGCCTCCAAACCGCGCTAGTTACATATTACGCATATGCACACGCATGGTTTACCTATGGCATAATCTTATGGGGAAATAGCACAGACGCTCCCTCCATATTTACCCTACAGAAAAAGCTGATACGAATAATCACTAATATAGAACAGACGGATAGTTGTAAGCCGTATTTCCAAAAACACAAGATTCTCACATTGGTTAGTATTTATATCTTGGGGTTATGCAAACTGGTCCGCAATTACCCAGATTCCTACAACACACGGGGAGATATACATACGAACTATTCGCTGCGGCATAAAAATAGGTTAAATTTACCTCCGTCCCGCCTTAAGTTACATGCTACTAGTCCATATTCTATGTCGATTAAAATATATAATAAACTACCGGAAAACATAAAGCAAGAAAACAAAGTCAGTATTTTTTAAATAAGTTAAAACAATTCTTAATTGAAAAAAGTTATTACACATTGGAAGAATACCTTACGGATAAATTTTAATAATAACAGGATATATATGTAAACTTAATAATAATAAATAAATGACATTCGATTCTATTAATAATAATAAATAAATAAATGGTATTCTATCTTATTAACAATAATAAGTAACATAGAATTATATTAATAATAATAATAAATGATAATTTACATGGATGATCTGAAACTCTTTGCCTCCAACAATTCGCGACTGATAGAGCTACTGAAGGTAACTGAAACCTTCAGTAGTGCCATCAGGATCGAATTTGGCGTGGACAAATGTGCAGTCATGCATGTAAAGAAAGGGGAGATTATGGAATCTGAGGGAATTCAACTCTCGGATTCCATACAGGTTAGATCCCTCAGCTCGACCGAAACCTACAAGTATTTGGTTATGTCAGAAGCATTGGGCATTAATGTTGCTGACATGAGGCAATCGTTGAAGGAGCGCTTCTTTGGTCGCCTGAAAAAGGTTTTGAATAGCCTTTTGTCGGGCGGAAATAAGGTGCGCGCCTTCAACGGTTGGGTCATGCCAGTATTAATGTACTCTTTCGGCATGCTCAAATGGACTCAAACCGAACTCGACGCCCTGGATAGGAGAGTCCGCACACTGTTGACCGCAAATCGGATGCATCACCCACGATCGTCGGTGATGAGACTGTACATCCCGCGGAAGTGTGGAGGTCGAGGCTTTTTAAACGCCAAGACTCTCCACAACCGCGAGATGTGCAGTCTCAGAGAATATTTTCTCAAAGCTGATGTGGGTATGCACCGAGATGTGGTCACAGTGGACAAGGAACTCACCCCGTTGTCCATGGCTAAAGAGAACTGGCGCAAACCTGTGATACTTACCACAGATGACCGCATGGAGGTATGGAAAGGCAAGGAGCTTCACGGGCGCTTCTATCGGGCTCTTCATGGGTCCGATGTAGATTTTTTAGCGTCCGTGGCCTGGCTACGTTTCAGTGATCTCTTCGGGGAAACTGAAGGTTTTGTCTGTGCGATTATGGACGAAGTTGTCTTGACGAATAACTACCGGAGGCATATTATGAAGGACGGGACAGTGGACGTGTGTCGGGTGTGCCACCGTCCGGGTGAGTCCAGACATATTATCTCCGGTTGTTCTCGTCTGGCTAACGGCGAGTACTTGCACAGGCACAACCAAGTGGCCAGGATTATCCATCAGCAACTTGCTTTGAAATATAAACTTGTAGATTCTGAGGTACCGTATTACACGTATGTGCCCGACCCAGTTCTCGAAAATGACCATGTCACGTTGTACTGGGATCGGTCTATCATCACTGATAGGACTATTATAGCCAATAAGCCTGATATAGTGGTGATAGACCGATTAGCGCGCCGCACAATGATAATTGATGTAACCATCCCGCATGACGAGAACCTCGTGAAGGCTGAGAAAGAGAAGCAAATCAAGTATCTCGACTTAGCTCACGAGGTTGTCGACATGTGGAATGTGGACTCAGCTGTCATTGTGCCGATAGTCGTTACGGCCAATGGCTTGATGGCCAAAAGCTTCGACGACCATCTGTCGAAGGTGGCGTTACGCGGTTGGATAAAGGGCCTGATACAGAAGGCAGTACTCCTCGATACGGCTCGTATTGTGAGGAGGTTCCTTTCTCTGGAGCCCTAACCACCGGTAGCTTGGACCGTGCTCCCGACACCGGCGGACTACTATCTTTTAATTTTTTTTTTTTTATAATGTGTTGTTTTTAAGAAATATTTAAAAATGTAAATTAGTATGTAAGGATAAAAAATAAAGAGAATAATAAATAAATGACATTCTATTCAATTAATAACAATAAATAAAAAAATGACATTCTATTCTATTAATAATAATAAATAAATGACATTCTATCCTATTAATAATAATAAATAAATAAATAATATAGTATTCTATTAAAAATAATGAATAAATAATACACTATTCTAATAATAAAAACCAATATTAAATAAACAATAAAACAACTAAAAACGTAATTTAATCCAAAAATGGATATGTAGAGAATAATAATGTGCATCAAATATTCAATGATAAGTTGGACAGGAAATATAAAACATTGATTTTACAAGATAAATAATCTAAAGCGCTCTTCCTCTCTCCTAATTATTTAAAGTTTTGCTGTGCCCGACAGGGTCCATAATTGTTTCTATTTATTCATTTTACCACCTGTATGTGTACATTATGGATTGCAATAAACGATTTGAGATTTGAGTTACGAAGCTTTTTTTTTACAACATTTTTTATGAAAAGCGCTGTGTCACACACACAGCACTTGCCGCTCTGATGGTGGCAATAATTCTAGAAAAAATAATGATACCAGAAATTCTACAATAGGGTAGAATACGAATAGGTACTCAAAAGCTAAAAATATTTCCGTGTTGCTAGAAATGGAAAGAAAGAAAGAAAAAGAGTTTATTTGCGCCACGCATGACGAAAACCTGAAATGAAGCAGGGTGAAATGCTTAATTTTTAGGGTTCTGTACCTCAAAAAGAAGAAAACGGAATCCTTATAGGATCACTTTGTTGTCCGTCCGTCTGTCGGTAAAGAACGTTTATCTTGGGAACGCGTGGAGGTATCAAGTTGAAATTAATCATATACTCAGATATATGGCCCCTTGCAGCTGTGAAAAAATAAAATAAAATAAGTTAGAACTTAAGGTAAAAAAAGATACGGTCGTTTATGACGCAAATCACACAGGACTATGAACACGCAAGTAATACCGTCTTATACTACATGCATAGGAATAATTCTGAAAACTATACATATGTAACTAAAACATAAATTTTTTGAAGGTTTACTAGCGTCAAAAATACGCTTAAAAGTAGATCCACATATATCGGAGTCGTGCCCGAGACTTGGCCCGGCCGTGGTCGATCACAACGTGCTTTGATGCGTTTATGTTTAAGTACTGCTTATCACACTTATTGTAATTCTCTAAAAAAATATTGATTTATGAACGCATACGTTTGGCCCATTGACAGACAATGCCTAGAGGCACAGGCAATCAATATTTGGTTTTTACTACTCACATTCGAGTTAAGAATCTACCATTCATTAGTAATTATAAGCATAAAGCGCAAAAAAGTTTTTCTGAATGAGCATATTTTTACAATCCTGCTTGTTGATTATTTCTTTTGTTTTCAGAGCTATGTGTCAAAACGCGACTATAAGACAAGCTGGAAGGTGTCGACGATCAAGTCAAACAATCTATTGAAGAGCAGAACGCCAATTCTACTAACATTGAAGCAGCGTTCACATTCGCATCTTAGTCGCAATCTGTCAAAAAAGCCTTAATTTCCATACATTATTAATAATTGCGACTGACATGCGAATGTTGCTTATACATTAGTAGAGTTGCCACTCAGATGGTTTGCGTTTGAACCAATACATGAACAAATGACATGAATAAATAACTTTTTAAGTCCTTCCATTCCTTTTAAGTCAATTTTATTTTCTTTCTGTTTTCCTACCCTTAGAGTTGTTTTTTTTTTCAAATTTATATGGGACCACCTTCGAGGTATAAAAATAAAAAAGAATTACCAAAATCGGACTTGTGTGTAAAAAGTTATGCGTATTCATACATAATATATATATATACGCGTCGACTTGAGAAACTCCTCAGTTTTTTCGTCGGTTAAAAAATCGAAAACTTTTTTGTTACGGTAGATTATATTATGATTTCTTCGTCTTTTTGGATTCTTTATTTAATAAAAATATGGAATTAGTATATGAAACAATAAAACAGTTCAATTGTTTTTTCCATATAAAAGGCTTTCAGTCCTAGTTTACGCTCATTCAGAATTCTGATTTAGTCAATTTTATCAGATTTAAAATACTTTTTCACGGAAAGTTGTAAGTGAAAAATTTCTAAGAGGATTATCAGAAGTTTTACGAGTAAGAATAGTAACTTTGAGGGAAGAAGAATACACTACGAGAGAAATAGCACGCAGAGTTGCTATATCCGAATCCTGTGTCATGATCACGTTGCAGAGGTACCTCTGCCACGTGATGGGTAATTTAGCTGACCGACTCCGTAGTAGTCGCCCAACTGTTTGGACTGCTGACCATAAGCGCTATGTTAGATTGCTGGCAGCCCGTGACCAAACAATGGTAGTACCCCTCATGGCATAAAATTTTAGGGCATAGTACAGTTTGGCATAACGTTTTCGCATAACTTTTATGAACATAGTATGGCATAATGCAAAGCTTAGTATAACTATCATTTAGTCTAAATTGTTTTGGCATAAGTTGGAGTTATGCAAGAGCGAGCGAAGCGGCTTTGGACTTGGAGCACCCCGTCTCGGACAGGTTAGGATAGAAGGGAATGGCGGGGTTGAGTGAGCGAGTGAAGCGAGCGAATAGACCCCGCATCGCGTTCGTGGTTATTTTGTGTAAACCACATGCGATTATAACATAATGCTATGCTTTCTTGCTGCCGGCCGTAGTTCTTGCTATGGTCGACGGCGAGGAGTCCTAGGACGCGGCCTTCTGCGAAATAGTTATCGCGCAGAAGGAGGCTGCGGAGAGGGAGATCTCGATCGACCTCTCTCCCAGCCCGCAGCAGGCGCATCGGGCGTCGGAGAAGGGCGCTGCCCTCTTTCGGCCCCCCTAACTGTGTCCAGGCGCGGCGGTCCTAGGGATGGCCGTGGCCCCCTATTCATCCGGCCTATGCCCCGAGGTGGCGGGGCGTGGTGTTCCCGTGCGCCCCTCTTTGACGTCGCGGGGGGAGTCAAACACCTCACTTCCCCCGCTGCCCCGAGGTGGCCCGCAGAGGCGGGCCGGCACCAGCCGGGGATTACGGAAGCCAAATAAGTCCTTGCGTTGGTGAATATGGAACACCAGGGTGGTTTTAGTCAGTAAGAGTCTGACAGACCCCTCCTCCCGCCCCAGGGCGGAGGATATCCATGAGGATTTCCCCCGTTAAAAAAAAAGTCTGGATTACGAGTTGGTTGGCGAGCGCCTCTGAATTCCCGGCAACGTCAACGATGGAGATTGCAGTGGGCTAGGCTTCGCAGAATGAAGAAGATGAAGTTTCTTCTTTTTGGCAAAACTCTCTTCGTTGACGAATCCCGAATCAGTACTCATCCATATAACCGACGTGTCCGTGTCTGGAGAAGACCAGGAGACCATACTACTACCAAACTGCCACTGGAACAGTTCAGCAAGGCGGGAAATCGATGTCCTTTTGGGGTGGTGTTTTCATTGGAGATAGAACGCTTTTGATCCCGTATTGAGGCTTCATGACAGCAGACATGTACAAAGCAGTTGCTATTGATGGAATTGTCAGACCATTCCGAGTAAACCATGGGCACCAATTTGTACTGGTCGATGATTATGCGCCCGCACATCGAGCTCAACCAGTCAATGCTGCTCTCCAAGAAATAAGACATCATAAGGTTAGACTTAAACCCAATAGAGCACGCGTGTGGGATGCTCTTGAGCGAGCTATTTGGAATCGTCAGCCACGTCCCCACACAATGCCAGAGCTTAGGGAAACCGCTATTCAAGAATGGGACAGGTTACCCCAAGAAATGCTGGATAACTTGATCCTCATTTCTTGGGGATATTACATATATTGAATATACACCTTTTATTAATAAATATAAATTGTTTTTTAAGTTTGTATTTTTCTTTCTATCAAATTCCTGTTACAATTACATTCTGATTAATTACTCAATTTTTGTTAATTAAAAACAGATTTTTTTCTTAATTTCAAACAGGGTTTTTCTACATAAAGAAAACTCACAACAAATATTTTTTCTTGATAAAGTTAAATAAAAAATATGTATCAGCTTATGCTAGTGATCCCAAACAAACTCTTTTTGATGTGTAGGTATATGTTCAAGAAAATTGATCAAACAGGCTGATTCAAACTGTTTGATCAAAGAGAAATATGAAATGGCGTATTTCTTCATGCCATTTAACGACTCATTTTTGATCTTTCCCACAGACATTCATGCCAATTTGATAAAACAGTTTGAACCAGCCTGTTTGATCAAATTACTTGAACGTGTAAGGCCCGCAATACTTGTAATGGAAACCAAATACGTATTCCTTCAATATGTTTTGTGTTTGATAAACTGGTTTGTATAAGTACCTATCAAGCACGATTTGACACCTTGTTAGTATAATCTAGGTAAACCATCACTTAGGTTATTCAAAATATTGTCATTACCCAGAGAAAATTGTTGATAATAACAAAGGCAAGCAGTGCGTATAAAACCTGGAAATGCTAGGAAACGACATCAGTCTAGTGCAGCACGAGTCGACGGGAGGAAATATGAGGTGTTTACTCGGTGAGTTTTGCTCTTTTAATAACTTCCAATTTGCCTTAACTTCGCAGATTCTTCGTTCTATAATCATCGCCATATTTCAACCAATTTACACAAAACCTTAACCTTCTACACACCTAGACTTTGCTCATAAATCACTGATGAACTGCGTCAAATGATGACACCTGTATGAAAATCCGTTCAGTAGTTTTTGTGTTTATCGCGTACAGCGCGTTTGTGTACAGTGGAATTCCCTGCTAGAGTCTGTGTTTCCTGATAGCTACAACCTGGGAATCTTTAAGTCAAGAGTGGATAAGTTACTTCTAGGCAAGCGTGCTCTATCTTCGACCACATCATCGCTTACCATCAGGTGAGATAGTGGTCAAACGGGTGCCTATCAATAGAAAAAAAAACATACAGACAGGCAGACAGACGCGGCAGGGGACTTGATTTTATTACATTGAATGATAGTGATATGTACGTGCAACTTGAGTTTGATTCCCAGGTTACACAAAGTGTAAGTTATTGCATTAGCAATTTCTCAGTAGTTTTCTCATTATAGAATTTGGCAGTGTATACACGTGTTCTCCACGTTTAACCATTATTTACTATAATAAGAGTGAGGCAATGGAGAGAGCTTCTGTTGATACCTCAACAGAGGCACACTCTATTCCCCTTTTATTTTTTTTGGATGGCGATCATCAAATGACTCTTCTCGCTCTGGATTGAGCGGAAGGGAGTGTCATCTTCCTTCAAATGCCTTTTGCGATCCAGGACTGCGGTCACTATTTCGAACAATACCGCAACCTTGGGGAGTATTTAGGGTTGCAACCATACTTTGTAAAAAGTATCCTACTTTATTTTCGTTAAATATAATTAATACCTTTGCATACAAATAAAGTATGCTAAAATATTTTATTTCCAATCTGTACGAATTGAAAATAAAGAATTGTGATGCGTAAAACAAAAGAGTCACATTGGTAATGATGAACTATCTATCAATACCAGCTGTAAGGTAACAGATCGACACAGATTAGGTATCTATTCATTAGGTACTGAACAAATTAAACTTCTTTGGAAAATGAAGTTGAATTTACACATTTTGAAGTAGTACTTACAAAGGCCAATATGTTAAGATGTATGTATAAAGATGGGGTATATTCAGAGACAGTAAGAGTAATAGAGATCCAAAGAAAATGTAAACTAATATTATAAAGAGAAAAAATGTGTGTTTGTACGAGTATTATTTGTTTATAGGCGGCAATTCCATAAAGAACTAATCCAATTAATCGGATTATCGAACTATTTTGGAAACTAGTAACAAGAAACAATAAAAATAGGCTGGCTTAAACGCTTGCGGTAAAAGCTTTTTTTTAAATAAAAATAAAACAAAAAAATGTTAGCGTGTGCTAAAACTTCAACTTTTTTTTTGCCTGTCCAAATAATTTGATATTTCATTTTTCCCAAAAAAAGTAGTTGGCAACGCTGGGAGTACTGTACCTAACAATGGTATAAGAGTCATACCAATGTACCTACTTGTCATGATTTCAGTACTTGCAGCATTGGCAGTGGTGATTGTGCACGGGCTAGTGACTGCGCGAACATTGGAATGCGAATGCCCCGATAAGTATGAACCGGTGTGTGCCAGAGACTTCAGGACCTATCCCAGTGAATGCTTGTGAGTTTCTAGGTGTAAATGTACCACGAGGAATCCTCCACCGAAACATAGACATGTATTTAAAAAACTGGCCAAGTGCGAGTCGGACTCGCGTGCAAAGGGTTCCGAACGAATTTTTTTTTTTTAACATGTTATTTTAAAACTATAGACTTCTAATAGGTTTTCCTGTAATCTTTAGGTAAAGATCTATTATCTCCATTTTTTTCAAAATTTTTGGCTCAGTAGTTTCGGAGATAAGGGGGGGGGAATGGTCATTTTTCGTCTAATTTCTTGAATAACTTCAAAACCATTTATTTTAAAATTATGAAAAAAATATAATTAAAACCCTTACAGTAAGCCCTTTAATTTGATATGTCACACGATATTGTTAAAAAAACTTTTTTTTTAATTTTCTAGTTTGACCCCCAAAAGTGATCCCCATACTAAAAATTTAATAAATTATGTAATGTGTCCGTGTTTGGGTCATAGAATTCCATATGTGTACCAAATTTCAACAGAATCGGTCCAGTGGATCCGGAGAAAACTGGCTGTGACAGACGGACAGACAGACAGACAGACAGACAGACAGACAGACAGACAGACAGACAGACAGACACCCGAGTGATCCTATAAGGGTTCCTTTTTTTTTTCGGAACCCTAAAAATTGTAAACAGACCGAAAAAAAATGCGAAAAGAAATCTACTGCTACATTTTTGTCGTCCATTAAATCGACTGATACTTTAGCGCATCTGATTTTTTAGCAGAAGCAAGGCCCATCACTCTAGGGGGGGGGCAAAAACCTAGTAGAACCCATCAGTCTCGTGGGCCCGATCACTTATCAGAGGTCATAAACATTGTGGGACCCACGTCGGCCTAGCAGAGCCCATCACGCTAGTTCGTCCCATCACTTATCAGAAGCATTCACCATCTCGGGCCCCATTGCCCTAGCAGACACCATCATTCCAACGGAACCCATCATAAATCACGTATAGCCAGCCTATTTATTTGTTTGCAGCATGAACTGTGCCAAGAAATTGAAAGCCTACGACGGAGCGTGCGTGCGCAAAGGTATGGCACCTTTGCGGAAAGAACCACAGCCCTTATGATGACCCTGCACCACTTCATAGTTTTACAATAAAAGACGTTTGTGTTTATCTGTTATCGTGAATATTTACAATAATGTTGATTTGTTCGTTTAAATAAAAATACAGAAGAAAAAAAAACATGTTTTAACTGTGTTTGTCTGTCCTGTCTTTAAAAACAGTCCATTGTAATTTAAAAGGATTGTACCGATTGTCACGCACCGGGAAGAATTACCAACTCCGATCTGCTTCCTGAGAATTTCCTACGGAAAAATAAGGACTCAACGCTTAGCGAAATCGATTTCCAAATATTGGACTTATTACAGCTTGATTCTAATTACCTAACAATATCTTACTAGATTTTGCCCATGACTTCGTACGCGCATATTCCGTTTTTTTCCGTTCCCGTAGGAATTTCAAGTAATCTTAAGTCTCCCCTACACTTCCCAAGGAACCTACATGCTGAATTTCAGCTTTCTACGACTTGTAGTTTCGGCTGTGCGTTGTCTTTTAGTCAGTCAGTCACACAATAAGTAACCTATACTCATGATACACGTTTTATACCCCTGTTTAATAACCCTGTTTCTGGTCCTCATGGGAGCCATGATGACCAGGACCAACTATAAAGATAAAGACTGTATCTGTACTTTGATTTATGACCCCGTGTGTGGATGGAACGGAGTGACGTACGACAACGCGTGGCCAGTAAGTGCTGTAAATTGATATTATTGTAAGGCTCGCGTTTAAAATCACCCGGTGGAAAGCGATGGTGTAGTCAACGATTAGCCTAGAAGTTACCTATGCACTCTTGACGTACCCCTGACTCACAGGTTGTAGCTATCAGGAAACACAGACTAATTACACTCCTTAGTAGTATACACAAGATTCATTTAAAAAAATCATTCATAGGCATTCATGAATTTTCAAGCTCGGCCAGTAAAAAGATGAAGCTATTTGCACGTTCCAAAGCGTAGATCTCTATGGAGAAGAACATGCCAGAAACTCCACGGACCTTCTCTTATAATGAAAGTATTCCCAAAACAATTTGAGCGTATAAGTGGGATGTCCACCATATACGATTAGGTACCTACCGGTGGCGCATCGCCGTACGGGCTTGGCAGAATTGACTTGCAATCCTGGCGCAAAATCACCAACTTGTTGTCCATGTTTAAATTCTCGATGACCTTCTTGGCGAGTAAAGATTTGAATTAGTCTTAAGATTAGCTCATACCTAGAATTTTGAAAGAATAAGGTATTTGACTGGATGTTTTTTACATTTCTCAAAACCTAGATCTACTCATTAGGTTTTGAGAAATGTAAAAACATCCAGTCGTAGTTAAAAAATATTGCTTAAATATCTCCAAAAATGGTGGTGTTATCCGTTTTAAAATCTGTCTGTATGATAAACAGAGACAGCACTAATGGGGTGTGACGTCACTCATAAGACCCGCCATACTGAATTGAAGCTATCCAGTACAAACGACATTTTGTGTGACAAGGATAGAAGAATAACTTCAAAAACCAAAAAAACTTCTCTGTTTTCGCACCAATTTTGTTTATTTTTACACCAATCGTTTTGTTGTAATAAAAATAAGTATTCATTCATGTATATTTTGCAGAGAAGTCAAATATTCAATTTCATAACGCAATGTGTACTTTTTTAGGGTTCTGAAAAAAAAAACGGAAGCCTTATAGGATCACTCGGGTGTCTGTCTGTCTGTCTGTCCGTCTGTCACAGCCAGTTTTCTCCAGATCCACTGGACCGATTCTGTTGAAATTTGGCACACATATGGACTTCTATGACCCAAGCACGGACGCGTTACGTATATCATAATTTTTTTTGTATGGGGTCACTTTTGGGGGTCAAACTAAAAAAATAAAAAAAAGTTTTTTGGAAAATATTGTGTGACATATCAAATGAAAGGGAGAATAAAGGGGGAATACTGTGAGAAATTTAATAATATTTTTTCATAATTTTAAAATAAACGGTTTAGAAGTTATTCAAGATATTAGACGAAAAATGACCATGCCCCCCCTTATCTCCGAAACTACCTAGCCTAAATTTTTGAAGAAATGGAGATAATAGATCTTTACCTAAAGATTACAGGAAAACCTATGAGAAGTCTGTAGTGTTAAAATAACATGTTAAAAAATTAAATTCGTTCGGAACCCTTTGCACGCGAGTCCGACTCGCACTTGGCCAGTTTTTTATGTATGTGAACCCATTACTCCGAGGTTTCTGATTCGATTTCTGTAATTATTTTTTAGTTTGATACTTCCTATTTGGTTCGGTAAAAATTTAATCAGTTTGGCTCAGTAGTTTTTATGTTATGAGCATTTTTGCATTAAAATAACATGTTAAAAAAAATTCGTTCGGAACCCTTTACACGCGAGTCCGACTCGAACTTGGCCAGTTTTTGTGAAGTCTTTTTAACACTTTTTCTTTTATTTCCAGGGCTAGATGCGCAGGAGTACGTGTGCGTTATTCAGGAGTATGTAAGCGGCTTCGGGGAAACATTTCTGCGAAGACTTGAATCTATCAAAAAAACATCTGAGAGTGCTCAATAGAAAAATGCCTTGAATAATATTTTGCTTTTAATTCTCAAACTATTTCATTAATAAGTTTGTATTTAAGTACTAAACAAAAATCACGAAAACGATATAAAACCAATAATGTATTTAATTATTTATCACTTATTTTACGAAGTAATTTATTGCTTCACATTTGTAATTTACACGAACCTAATATGTAGGTCTCTAGCAGTATTGTGACTCGGCCCTCTCCTTGTAATAATTACCTACAGCCGCGCTGTACGTAAACACGCGACAGGGCTGCCCGCCTATTTATTATTTATTTTAATTTCATTTACTTGCCTGCTGGAGTTTCTTTCTACTTATTTAATTGTAAATATAACAATAAAAAAAAAGAAAAAAATCAAATAAATAAACTTCATCAAACTACAATTCTTCCAAAATTCAACACCTACCTACTCGACCAAAATGCAAGAAACAGCTGACGAATAATTATAATATCTTTTTTTTTCATCTCAGCTTATTCTTACGTCCCATTACCAACAGCATGAATCAACTCGAAATAACAATATTTTTGGTCACCCATCCGATGTCAAACCTTTGAAAACGTTACTTAATATCAACCATCGCATCGCGTGTGCGCTACCTATAGCAATCAAAACCTCTAACTGTTTACCGCAAAATCTTACGTAATAAACTGGTAATCTTACTTGGTAGGTACCTGCCAATAATTACTCTCATAATCATTTCATAGTGATATTTCATCTAATTCAATAATATAATGTTATTAGCTAAGTACATAAGTGAGTCGATAGCCTAGCCTATGAAACTACCTAATTTTTTTTAACGCAAGGGATCTTGTGTCCCTTTTTTCACCCTATCCTTTTATTTATTTATGAATAGAGGTAGGTGTTTTAATCTGTGGAAAAAGCAAAATACCACCTTTTAATAAAAGAAACAAAATATCTACCAGGTAAACTACAAAATCATATCAAGCAACCAAAAACATCACAATATATTCTATAATATTTTTTCTTTTCCATTTTAAATAAGTGCTTGCACTCATTTCAAAACAATTCACCAATCACCCGCTTACTGCTTGCAAAACAATCACACCGTTCGTTCATCACTGCGGCGCATTCGCGACTGCTTGCAGGCGAAGAGCAGTTTGAACTCGAGGCGCGTAGGTATGACTCGCGTTCCGACAGTTTGTATGAAGATAGAATACTGTAGATATTTTTACCGTGCCGATACGGTACGTTATCTATCAGTGTCGTTTTGTATAAAAGACTCTCAAAAACAACATTAAAACTAGTCGTGAACTACTAACAAAACATGAAACTGAGTTTTGGTGAGTAATGATTCAATATTTATTTCTTCTGTTTAAATAATTCTTTCTGAACTATACCAACCGCAAATATAACAACCTAATCGGGTGTTATATATTTGAGCCTATTGGCGTTGAAACACTAGGCCCATGGGGTCCGAGTTAGTGATGGGCGTTGAATCAACGAACTAGTTGAATCAACGTTGATGTCTCTTCAACGGGTTTAACGTTGACCGTGTACAAATCAACTCGTTGAATTCATCAACAAGTTACGAGACAACGACGTTTATGAATTCAACTCGTTTGACGAAACGAGAAAATGAACCCAACGTTTTGTTATTTTCAACGTACGTAAATTGTATTTCTTTAACAATAAAACTCCCGCAAACTGCATCAAATTGTTCGTAAATTAACATTAAAACAGCATACGTTAATAAAAGCGTTTAGGCGTTTATCGTTCATGCAAGTTGACGTTCGTAACACGTTAACTCGTTGACGAAATTAACTAGTTGATCAACTAGTTGACAAACGCAATTCAACGTTAACGTTTCGTTGACGGAAAAACCTTCAACGACCCATCACTAGTCCGAGTGCGCATCGAGTCTTTCGGGACATTAGCAAACAACTTGTCGACTGTTCACGTGACCAGAGGGCTGGGCTTTTCTTTGGTCAAAGAATCAGCATTGCCATTCAACTCGACAATGCTGCCAGTGTTCTGGGCACTTTTACCACTGACAGCGATGTGGATTACTTTTTGATGCCCAATAATTTATTTTGTTTGTATTTGCGTTTGTATATAATGCCTGGATTATTAGTATAGTTTTTTGTATCTAATATGGGTTGATAATACTATACCTATATTCTAAATTATTTTGTGGGATACTGCCTCAACTCCACTCGACTCCTCGACTCTCCACTCAGGCGGAGGACCCTTTTGACAATAAATATCTGTCAGCAATCGTAATATATAAAATTCTTCCGTTATTGACTGATCAAGTGACTAACAGACAACGCACAGCTGAAACTACTGGTGGTTGAAAGCTGAAATTTGGCATATAGATTCCTTGAGGAGTGCAAGGGAGCACTAAGAGAGGATTTTCCGAAATTCCTACGGGAACGGGAAGATGAACTCACAGAGTAGTGCGAGTTTCTTTAACGTAGGTACTCAACCATTAGTCCGGTCATATTAGACCAAAAAATACGAGTGAAGGTACATTTTTTTTTTTTTTTTTTTTACTATATATAGGCATACGTTTGACCACAATCTCACCTGATGGTAAGCGATGATGCGGTCGAAGATGGAGCATTAATTCGCACCCAGCTCAAAATTAGTAGGATTGTGCCAAACACTATTTTTTAATTCTATTATCAGATCTATATCTGATCTACGATTTTTGTCTGAATTAATTTTATGATAAAACTTACCGTTTCGCTGAAAATCGCGAAAAACGCGTTTTTGTGACCTTTGACCCCGAGTATTTTTAAACCTCAAAAGTAAAGTTTAACCTCATCTATATACTTACTAACATATACATCTGAAGAGTTTGTTTGGACGCGCTAATCTCAGGAACTACGGGTCCGCTTTGAAAATTCTTTCAGTGTTAGATAGCCCATTTATCAAGGAAGGCTATATATCATTACGCTAAGACCAATAGGAGCGGAACAGACGAAACTGCGCGGGTCAACTAGTTTTGTAATAATAGTTATAGTGTAAGAAGTATATGATGTGCTGGGAGAGATAGACGGACCTACAATATACGGCAGTGCGATCTGTACACATCTCATCGTAAACGCTTAGGGCCGGCGCACATATGGCGTAGAGCAGCGCAGAGCATGCCCGCGAAGTTTTCTAAACGTGTGACACATTAGGCGAATTTCTTCCTGAGAACGCGCGCGGATGCGCGAGTATGCGCTAGACCGCGCGTACCCGACACACTTTCGTCATTTGTTTTGCAATTTTCCCTTGAGTTCAAACGTGTACGACCGGAAGCAGATGCGCGCGGAGTAGCGCGCATACTCACGCAGTCACTTTTCTCCGGGCTACTTTTCCCATGTAGTCGCTCCGATGCTCTTCAGGAAATCATTGTTGTGTTAATTGATTTTAGATATTATTTCAATGAGGATAATAGCGATAATAGTTTGACGGTGAAGAATGCTCTGCGCTGCGCTTCGCCGTATGTGCGCCGATGAAGTGAACTGTCAATCTATCTGAAGCTATATATTGACAGTTCACAGAAACTTAGTTAACGCAGAGAGTGTATTTTTGTATCTGTCTCCCCCAGTATTCACCATGTTCCTGGTGTTGATTGGCGTAATGCTGAGCAACGCTCAAAACGCCTGCGTATGTCCGCGTATCTTTGCCCCAGTCTGTGGTACGAATGGGGAAACATACGTCAATAGTTGCGAGTAAGTAATACTGACTTATATGTTGACAGTGCGAGAGAAACGACCACACTTTTCAACCGACTTAAAGAGAAGTGGTTCTCAATCATTCAACGAAATGCTTTTATAATATGCTTATTCAGCTATATCTTACCTAATTGATGGCTAGTCGATCGTCTTAGGAACAGAGTTATGAAGCTTTTTTACAACAATTTTTATGAAAAGCGCTGTGCCTGACGGCGGGAGCTATTAAGGCAATAATTCTAGAAAGAACAATCTTACCAGAAATTCGATAATATGGTAGATAACGAATAGGTACTCAAAGGGTAAAAATATTTCCGTGTCGCTAGAAATGGAATGAAAGAAAGAAAAATAGTTTATTTGCGCCAAGCATGACGCAAACCTGAAATGCTGCAGCGTGAAATGCTTCATTTTTTTTTTATTAAAATATTGCTAGCGTCAAAGAAGCGCATAAAGGTAGATCCACATGTATCCGAGTCGTGCCCGAGACTTGGCCCGGCCGTGGTCGATCACAGCGTGGTTCAGGGTTGTTTTCCTACGAACCGTTCGTGTTTAAAGGCCTGTTCAGACCTAAGCGATAATCGTTACCTAGAGCGGTAGCGAAAGCCGATTGGGTTCGCGGTAATCCTACTGTTCAAACCTAAGCCTATTTTGTTTGGAGTTCGCCCAAACAAAATAATCGGCGGGATACCTCGTGAAATCGAGCGTTCAACGCATTTATGTTTAAGTATAACTGCTTAGCACACTTTAAATTATAAATATTCTTTAAAAAAATATTTACTAATGAACCCATACGTTGATTGGCAGAGAATGCCCGGCATTCACTACCAATGAACGTTCCGGTTTTTACTACTCAAATTCGAGTTAAGAATCTACCAATAATGAGAAATTATAAGCGTAAGGCTCAAAAAATATTTTATGAATAATATGCATACTTTTGAAGTCCTGCTTGGTAATTATTTCTTTTGTTTTCAGAGCAAAGTGTGAAAACGCAACTATAAAACAAGACGGACAGTGTTAGCAAGAATCCAGTGAAGACCAAAAGGCCAATTCTAATCATTTTCAAGTAGCGTTAACATTCGCATCTCAGTCACAATCTGTCAAAAAAGCCTCAATTTCCATACATTAGTAGAATTGCCACTTAGATGGTTTGCGTTTGATTCAATACATGATACAGACCATGGTGTGATCCAATATATTGTTTAATCAAATAAAAGACTTTTATTTTTTATTTTCACTTCTTCATAATAAAGCTTGGGGGCAAATTATTTCTTTTTAACACTAGACATATTAGCATGTGCAATATTAATTGGCTGTAACTGTTATTTGTGGTCACTGTTTTGTATAAAAGACTATTGAAAAATAACGTATTGACGAACGTAACTTCAGTACTTCTACCATGGGTTTTATCAATCTATACTCGCTAGCGACTGTAGTTAAAAAGATGTATGAAAACTTATAAAAAACAAGTTTCTAATTGAGTTTTTTAGTTGTTAACTAAAGTTTTACTTGCAACTTGCTTGCTTGTTAATTAACAACTTAAACAAATAAATTAGAAACTTGTTTTTAAATGTTTTCACACATTTATTTATTTATTTATTTATTTATTTATTATGGCAGTCCAACAACAAACTCACAGAAACATTCTTACATACAAAATTTCTTAAATTAGTACCAGTACCTTGTCACTTACAGGTGTGCACAGCTTTTACATTCAATGTTAATAGATAAATGTGAAAATTGTACACAAAGTATTGTAGAATCGTAAGTTAGGTTAAATTAAGTTATATTAGATGATTATATTACCATTACATTTCGGTTAGAACCTGGTAGCAATTTGGATGATGTATCTATTTGAACATAACATGAACAGTGAAAAAAAAACAGGGGTACTGATATGTTAACTTTATCAAAGAGTTTTGGCACGTCAACAAGACCGTTTACAATTGTGTGAAGCAATATTTGGTCGGCTATATTACGACGATGTTCCAGAGTTGTCATTCTGAAATGACTGAGTCTTTTTATATAATCAGCTTCTAGTGTGCAACATTTAAATCTGTAACGTAGGTATCTAGTAAAACTTTTTTTTTGTACTCGTTCTATTCTATTGATATGGACTCGGTATGATGGATTCCATACGGGAGAAGCATAGTCCAAAACGCTTCTAACGAGTGTGCTGTAATGTAATTTTAGAGTGAAACTGAAAAGGGGGGACTGAAAATCTTTGCAGACACGTTTCATAAAACTCAGGATTTTGGCTGCCTTGGTGATGATAGTGTCGATATGTGGTATGAAGGTAAGCTTTTTGTCGAGGTGCATTCCTAGGTCGCGAATAGTGTCGACTTTTTTTAGTGCAATGCCATTTAGAGAGTATGATGAGGATAAGTTAAATGCTTTCTAGTGAAAGTGATAAGATAACATTTTTCGACATAAAGTGACATCCTATTCTTGTTGCATCAAACACTGAGTCAAGATCCTCCTGGAGTAGAAGTACGTCCCTCGTAGACTCGATTACCCTATAAAGTTTCAGGTCATCCGCAAAAAGTGAGCATTTGCTATGTTATATGTAGTCTACTATATCATTGACAAAAATAGTAAACAATATTGGACCCAAATGAGAACCCTGTGGGACTCCAGAAGAAGGAGAATATGAATAAGAATGATGTCCTTTAACCACAACTCTTTGTTTTCTATTAGTTAAGTATGATTGAAACCATAGGAGAAGCTTGCCAAATATCATGTTTGCTAGCTTCTATAGCAAGATTTCATGATCAACCTTGTCGAACGCGCTACTAAAATCCATGTAAATAGCGTCCACCTGTTTTCGCGAATCCACGAGTCTGCTTATCTCGTAGTAGATCTTTGAGAGCAAAACCCGTGTTGCTCCGGGGCTAACATTGACTTCGCATATGATGTCAGAATGGGACAGACAAGGGACTCAAACACCTTTGAGAATACTGGTCGATAGTTTTTAACATTATCAGTATCACCCTTTTTAAAAATCGGTACAATCTGGGCTATTTTCCACTCTGAAGGGAATTGTGATGTATCCATTGAGATTTTGAAATTGATTTTTAGTGGTAAAGCTAGACTGCCTGCACATCTTTTGATAAATAAGGGTGGCTGACCGTCTGATCCTGGACCTTTAAATACATTGAGTCTTTTCAGAGCTCTAATTACATCTCTTTCTGTGAACTTAATACGACCTAAAGAGTTTTGAGGATAGTGACTAGCTTCAGGACATGGGACAGTTTTTAAGCTTATTGGTGCAACGAAAGTCGAAGAGAAGTGTGTGGCAAATAAGTTACAAACGTCAGGACCTGTGGCAGCTGTATTGCCTTCTAGCTTCATTTCTGACGGTACATCGACGGATTTGGATTTTTTTGCCTTAACAAAAGACCAAAAAAGTTTAGGGTTGTGAGTGATGCTCCCCTCGATAAAACCAACATATTCATTGTAGCTGTCTTTGATTATTTCCTTTGCTATTTGACCCAAGATCCTATAGTCGTTGTTGTGACGGGGGTTTTTATATTTCCTAAAACGTATTCTCAGTTTTTCCTTTTCATTCAAATCAAATCATATCAAATCTGTTTATTTGCCAGAATGTAGTACAGTGTAGGTTGATACAAGATCTTAAAACTATATTGGGTCCTTACATTCTACCATTACATATGGTGTGCAAATATTTTATTTTATGTTAGTTTTTAATTAGAAATACAAAAAGAACACAGACAGCAACAGTTCTCATGCATATGGAATTACAAAAAAATAATATATCTATTAATGTCAAAATTATACCTTAGATGTCGGTTCACAAGATAAAATGTCAGATTAAGAAAATATAAATAATTGTAATTGTAATGTCATAATTATTATAATAATGTCAAAGTAAAATTTTAACATTTATCAATTACTAGAAAGTATGTACCAATATTATTAATTCATGTTTCCTTCACCGCGATATGACATATATTCATTAATATTATAAAAGCTTTTTTCTTTTAACCATTGCGTTAACTTATTTTTAAACATGGTCAAAGGTAGATCTTTAAAAGCGTCTGGTAATTTGTTATATACCTTTACAGCATTAATGTACGAGTTCCTCTTATACAATTCAAGCCTGCACTGCGGTAAACAGAGCTCATGTTTAAATTTATTTTTATTTCTAGGAGCTACAATTAAGAGCCTAATAAAAGATTTTGGGAACCAAATTGGGTATTTACTCTGTGATACTTTTGTTTTAGGTATGGTCTCATCTATGATACTACTAAGGTTCTTATACAATATTTTCACCATAGTATCGACATCCTGGCACCCAGACAAGCTTTCCAGTTTAATTGGTTTAATCTTTTGTTAATTAGGGTATAATTTGCGTTTCGAAAATTGTACCTAGTCAGAGGTTTACATTTTAGCATAAGCCCGCCACATATTCCCAACCACTGCAACTCCTGAAAGCCAGAATCAACAGTGGCGACCACCAGAAAAACGCCGAGCCAATGAAGCCCGACGAGTCCCGGAGAAACGATTTAACTGTCTTGGATCCTGCAACGAATTTAATCAGAAAAGTACAGCGGAGGAGTAGACAATTTTTAGAGGTGGATGATAGAAATCCACCACAGACAAGGGATTATTACATTCGTAAACACGCCCGCCACAGAAGTCCCATTAAAATCCGTTCAATATATTTTTCGGGAAAAATCAACAAACATCCATACATCCACCCAGGGTTGCGGAATTTATTCGTAAGAGTCACTGCGGCCCTGGAACGCAAAGATCATTAGACAGAACACGGATGGGTTTTGTCAGTAACAGTCTGGGGTGCGGGGTAGTTGTAGTGGGAGTATTTCAGCAATTTTATTTCGCATCGACACGTTGGCATATACATAAACATTTTTTCGGTCTCATTAAAAAACTAGATCAATGTCTCAAGATTTCGAACAATTAGTAACTCTTTCGAACTGATTAACTCTAATTTAAAGAAAATAACAGGTAAATATAGGCGCTCTGGTATTTTTGTTAGTTAGTTATAATGTTCCACTGCACGGAAAAAGCCTCCTCCATATTCTTCCAGACATTCTTACTCTGCGCCTCCTCGATCGTGGTGCGCGTCCAGGTCATCCCGCCACTAGTTTCTGGGTCAGCTTCGGCGACTTAAGTATTCATTATCATCAGCCTGTAGCCTATACTGCCTTTATGGTCGAGTAGTTTAGGTGTTTGCCTTGTGATCCGGTGGTCGTGGGTTCGATTCCCACGGCAATGCTTGCCGTGGGAATCGAATCGAACTTTGTAAAGTTCTTTCCAGTTTTGCTAGGACATTGCAGGCTTGAATCACCGGATTGTCTGATAAAAAGATGATTGATGTCTTCCTCCTTTGGAAGACACGTATAAGTCGGTGGTCCCGGCTGCCAAATGGCGTTCGTCAAATAAACCATGTTATAATTGTACATTTAACCGTATTCTCTGGCCAGAAAATACAGCCTGATTAAAATTACTGACATAAAAAATATTTTGTATGGAATGGTATGTTGAACTGTAACGGTAAAAGAATTTTTAATACATACTTCTGTGCCGCTGAAATAAACAAACCGCTGAATAATTAACCTTTTGTTTTTTAAGCGTGCGAGGTATTTCATATGCAAATCACAATTTATAAAGTGTTTTTAACTTGTAGCAGGTACAATGCCTGCCAGGGTTGCAAAATTTGTTCGAAAGAGTCACCGCGGCCCTAAAACGCAAAGTGCATTAAGAGGAACACAGATGGGTTTTGGTCAGTAAGAGTCTGACACTCTCTTCAGCTCCGCGCAGAGCGGGAGGAGTCATTTGATAGTTTACCATCCTTAAAAAAGGGGGTCCAATGAATATTTTCTGGGGTCTTTCTTCCCAGTACTAACCCTGTTTCTGGTCCTCATGGGAGCCACGATGACCAGGGCCAACTATAAAGATAAAGACTGTATCTGTACTTTGAATTATGACCCCGTGTGTGGATGGAACGGAGAGACGTACGGCAACGCGTGCCAGTAAGCGCTGTTTTTTGTTTTTATTGTAAAGCTCGCGTTCAAAATCACCTGGTGGAAAACGGTGGTGTGGTCAACATTAGCCTAGAAGTTAACGATGCACTTTTAACGTACACCTGACTCACAGGTTGTAGCTATCAAGAAACGTAGACTACACTCCTTAGCTATACACACAAGATTCAAAGCATTTTAAATAAATCATTTATAGACACTCATGAATTGTCAAGCTCGATCAGTCGAAAACATAAAGCTATTTGCACGTTCGTTTGCACGATAAGAACGTGCAAGAAACTCCACGAAACATCTGTTATAATGAAAGTATTCCCAAAACAATTTGAGCGTATGAGTGTGATGTCCACTATTTATGATTACGTACCTACCGGTGGCGCATCGCCGTACGGGCTTGGCAGAATAGACTTACAATTCTGACGCAAAATCACCAAAATGTAACCGACAGAAAAACGACAGGCTGGCAACTTGTTGTCCATGTTCAAGGGTTAGATCTTTGACTCGACCAGTGCATAATTCTCGATGACCTTCTTGGCGAGTAAAGATTTGAATTAGTCTTAGGTTATAGCTCATACCTAGAATTGAAAGAATAAGGTATTTGACTGGATTTTTTTTACATTTCTCAAAACCTAGATCTACTCTCTATGTTTTGAGAAATTTCAAAACAATCCAGTCGTAGTTACAAAATATTGCTTAAATATATTTAAAAATGGTGGTGCGAGACAGCACTAATGGGGTGTGACGTCACTCACAAGACCCGCCATACTGAATTGGAGCCATCCAGTACAAACGACATTTTGTGTGACAAGGATAGAAGAATAACTTCAAAAGCGAAAAGAATTCTCTGTTTTCCCACCAATTTCAAATATATTTTCACCAATAGTTTTGTTTTAACAACGTCTATCAAATAAGTAATCATTCATGTATATTTTTCACAGAAGTCAAATATCCTATTCCATAATGAAATGTGTACTTTTTTGTGAAGTCTTTTAACACTGTTTCTTTTATTTCCAAGGCTAGATGCGCGGGAGTGCGTGTGCGTTATTTAGGCGTATGTAAGCGGCTTCGGGGAAACAAGGTTTGTGTGGGTGTAGGAAAATTAAAGTGGGAAGATTAAAATCTATCAAACAAACATCTGAGTGTGCTCAATAAAAAATGTCCTGAATAATATATTTTTTTTAATTTTCAAACTATTACATTAATATTTTTTTATTTACTAAACAAAAAACACGAAAACGATATAAAACCAATAATGTATTAAATTATTTATCACTTTTACGAGGTAATTTATTGCTTCACATTTGAAATTTACACGAACCTAATATTTAGGTTTCTACCAGTATTGTGACTCGGCCCTCTCCTTGAAATAATTACCTACAGCCGCGCGGTACGTAAACACGCGATAGGGCTGCCCGCCTCCAGTATTTTAATTCCATTAACTTGCCTGCTCGAGTTTCTTTCTACTTAAGTGATAGTGAATATAACATTAAAAAAAAAAGAAAAAGCAAATTAGTTATTTGCTTTTTCTTTTTTTAACACTAACTCAAATTCTTCCAAACTTCAACACCTACCTAATCAAAATGCAAGAAACAGCTGACGAATAACTATAATATATTTTTTTTCATCTCAGCTTATTCTTGCGTCCCCATTACCTACAGCATAAATCAACTCGAAATAATAATAGTTTTGGTCACCCATCCGATGTCAAACCTTTGAAAACGTTACTTAATATCAACCATCGCATCGCGTGTGCGCTACCTATAGCAATCAAAACCTCTAACTATTTACCACAAAATCTTACGTAATAAACTGGTAATCTTACTTGGTAGGTACCTACCAGTAATTACTCTCATAATCATTTCATAGTGATATTTCATCTAATTCAATAATATAATGTTATTAGCTAAGTACATAAGTGAGTCGATAGCCTAGCCTATGAAACTACCTAATTTGTTCACTCTTGTGTCACTTTTTTAACCCTATCCACTTATTTATTTATGAATCGAATCGAGGTAGGTGTTTTAATCTGTTAAGAAAGGAAAATACCAACCTATTAATAAAAGCACCAGGTAAACTATAAAATCATATCTTTGGGTGCGTTATTAATGCAGCCAAGCAACCAAAAACATCCCAATATATTCCATAATTATTTTTTCTTTTCCATTTTAAGTAAGTGCTTGCACTTATTTAAAAAAAAAACTCAAATCACCCGCTTAGTGCTTGCAAAAACAATCACACGGTTCGTTCGTCACTGTGGCGCATTCGCGACTGCTTGCAGACGGAGAGCAGTTTGAACTCGAGGCGCGTAGGTATGACTCGCGTTCAGACAGTTTGTATGAAGATAGAATACTGTAGATATTTTTACCGTGCCGATACGGTACGTTATCTATCAGTGTCGTTTTGTATAAAAGACTCTCAAAAACAACATTAAAACTAGTCGTGAACTACTAACAAAACATGAAACTGAATTTTGGTGAGTAACGGTTAAATATTATATGATTATTGAAAAATTCTTTCAGTTTAGATTGCCCATGTATCGAGGAAGGCTTTAGGCTATATATCATCACGCTAAGACCAATAGGATCGGAGCAGTAATGAAAATTGTGACGCAGTCGAATTGACGCGGGTCAGCTAGCAGTAATATATAAAGCTGAAGGGTTTGTTTGTTTGCTTGAACGTGCTAATCTCAGGAACTACGGATCCGATATGAAAAATTATTTCAGTGTTAGATAGCCCATTTATCTACGAAGGCTATAGGCTATATATCATTACGCTAAGACCAACAGGAGCCTAGCAGACGAAGTTGCGCGGGTCAACTAGTTTTGTAATAATAGTGATAGTGCAAGAAGTATAATAAGACGTGCTGGGAGAGATAGACGTACCTACAATATACAGCAGTGCGATCTGTACACATCTCATCGTACACGCTTAGGTTAAATGAACATGAAATGAACTGTCAATCTATCTGAAGCTATATATTTATTTATAAAATACTTTATTGCAACCTGGAATGGAAAGTAATTGCCTGGACATAAAATAGGGTTGTCACCGATGCGACACTACTTAATCATCTACATCTATACTATAATATAATATTATAAAGAGGAAAGATTTGTTTGTTGGTTTGTTTGGAATAGACTCCGAAACAATTGCACCGATTTGAAAAATTCTTTCAGCAATGGATAGCTACATTATCAGGGAGTAACATAGGCTATATTTTATCCACGTACTCCTACGGAAACGGGAACGACGCGGGTGAAACCGCGTCCACTAGTTATTTATACATAGATAAATATATATTCTTTACAAATACCATAACAATAAATAAATGACAAACATATCACTGCGACAGGTAACGCTCTCTCACGAGTCTTTTGAACACCGGTAACGATTGAGCGCGTCTTACCAGGACCGGCAATGCATTCCACAAACAAGCAGCCTGGACTGTAAAGGATTTATCAAAGAAATTTGTGGAATGCATTGGCATTTTAAGTCGTAAATTATCTGATGACCTCAGATATCTAGCGTGGGAATCACAGAGAAACTGATAACGTTTCATGAGATAAAAAGGATTAGAAGGGGAAAAGAGCACATTATATAAAAGGGAAAGAATATGAGCATTCCGGCGAAGGCGAATTGGCAACCACCTGAGCTTCGCACGGTATTCGGAAACATGGTCATATTTACGTAAAACGAATATGAAACTTATACAAAAATTTTGAAGCCTCTCAAGTTTGTCGAGTTGTTCTTGAGTAAGGTCAAGATAGCTGGCATCATATATTGACAGTTCACAGCAACTAAGTTTACACAGAGAGTGTATTTTTGTATCTGTCTCCCCCAGTATTCGCCGTGGTCCTGGTGTTGGTTGGCGCAATGGTGAGAAGCGCTCAAAACTTGTGCCTATGTCCGCGTATCTATGCCCCAGTCTGTGATACGAATGGGGTTACTCACGACAATAAATGCGAGTAAGTAATACCGACTTATATGTCGAGAGTGCGAGAGATAGAGAGAGAGAGAGAGAAGTGGTTCTCAATTATTCAGCGATATCTAACCTAATTGATGAATTAATTGAGTCTATCGTCTTAGGAACAGTGCTATGAAGCTTTTTTGAAACAATCATTATGAAAAGCGCTGTGCCTGACAGCGGGAGCCTTTAATGCAATAATTCTAGAAAGAATAATCATACAAGAAATTCGATAATATGGTAGAATACGAATAGGTACTCAAAGGCTAAAAATATTTCCGTGTTGCTAGAAATGGAAAGAAATTAAGAAAAAGAGTTTATTCCAAGTATATCCGAGTCGTGTCCGAGACTTGGCCCGACCGTGGTCGATCACAACGTGGTTCGACGCGTTTATGTTTAAGTACTGCTTAGCACACTTTAAAGTCTAATTATAAGCATAAGGCTCAAAAAAGATTTTATGAATGAGGCTGCATACTTTTAAAGTTCTGCTTGTTAATTATTTATTTTGTTTTCAGAGCAAATTGTCGATACGCAAGTATAAAAAAAACCGGAAAGTGTTACAAGAATCCAGTAAGGACCAATTCTATTCATTTCCAGCAGCGTTCACATTCGCATCTCAGTCGTAATCTGTCAAAAAAGCCTTAATTTCCATACATTTTTGACAGATTGCGACTGACTTGCGAATGTTGCTTATACGTTAGTAGAATTGCCACTTAGATAGTTTGCGTTTGATTCAATACGTGAAACAGACCATGGTGTGATCCAATATATTGCTTAATCAAATAAAAGACTTTTATTTTTTATTTTCACTTCTTCATAATAAAGCTTGGGGGCAAATTATTTCTTTTTAACACTAGACATATTAGCATGTGCAATATTAATTGGCTGTAATTGTTATTTATCCGCACTGTTTTGTATAAAAGTCTGTTGAAAAATAATGTAGTGACGAACGTAACTTCAGTACTTCTACCATGAGTTTTATCAATCTTTACTCGCTGGCGACTATAGTTAAAAAGATGTATGAAAACTTATAAAAAACAAGTTTCTAATTTCTTTTTTTAGTTGTTGACTAAAGTTTTACTTGCAACTTGCTTGCTTGTTAACTAACAACTTAAAAAAATAAACAAGAAACTAGTTAGGGTTCCGAAAAAAAAGGGAACCCTTATAGGATCACTCGGGTGTCTGTCTCTCTGTCTGACCGTCTGTCACAGCCACTTTTCTCCGGATCCACTGGACCGATTCTGTTGAAATCGAGTACACATATGGACTTCTATGTCCCAAACACGACTGCGTTACGTAAATTATTAAATTTTTAGTATGGGCGTCACTTTTGCGGGTCAAACTAGAAAATTAAATAAAAAGTTTTTTAAACAATATCGCGTGATATATCAAATGAATGGTTTAGAATAAATGTACATAATTTTAAAATAAATGGTTTAGAAATAATTCAAGAAATTAGACGAACAATTTCCATTCCCCCCTTATCTCCGAAACTACCGAGCCTAAAATTTTGAAAAAACTGGTGATAATAGATATTTACCTAAAGATTACAGGAAAACCTATAGCAAATCTGTAGTGTTAAATAACATGTTAAAAAATTAAATTCGTTCGGAACCCTTTGCACGCGAGTCCGACTCGCACTTGGCCAGTTTTTTTTTAAATGTTTTCACACATTATTTTAACTACAGTTGCTAGCGAGTATAGATTGATAATACTCATGGTAATTACTGGGATGTAACATTTCATTTGACATGCAAAAGTTTGTGAGGATGGATGTATGTTTGTTACTCTTTCACGTCAGAACGCCTGAAAGGATCATCATGAAATTTGATACAGAGGTAGAAATAACACATAGGTTACTTTTTATGCCGGGAGTATGTTCCCTAGGGATCACGCGAGCGAAGCCGCTGGCAGAAGCTAGTACTTTCATATTATTTTCTGATGTCTTGATATTAACTACTGTAAATTCCCATTAAAATCCGTTCAATATATTTTTCGGGAAAAATCAACAAACATCCATATATCCACCCAGGGTTGCGGAATTTATTCGAGTCACTGCGGCCCTGGAACGGAAAGAGCATTAGGAAGAACATGGATGGGTTCTGTCAGTAACAGTCTGGGGTGCGGGGTAGTGGTAGTGGGAGTATTTCAGCAATTTTATTTCGCATCGACACGTTGGCATATACAGAAATATTATTTTCGGTCTCATTAAAAAACTAGACCAATGTCTCAAGGTTTCGAACAAATAATAACTCTTTCGAATTGATTACCTCTAATTTAAAGAAAATAACAGGTAAATATAGGCGCTCTGGTATTTTTGTTAGTTATAACGTTCCACTGCACGGAAAAGGCCTCCTCCACATCCATCCAGACACTCTTACTCTGCGCCTCCTCGAACCAGCCCTCGTGGTGCGCGTCCAGGTAATCCCGCCACTGCTTTCTGGGTCGACTCCGGCGACTTATGTATTCATTATCATCAGCCTATAGCCTATACTGCCTTTGTGGTCGAGTAGTTTAGGCGATTGCGTTGTGATCCGGTGGTCGTGGGTTCGATTCCCACGGGAAGCATACTTTGTAAATTTCTTTCCAGTTTTGCTAGGACATTGCAGGCTTCAACCGCCTGATTGTCTGATAAAAAGATGATTCTGTGCTTCGGAAGGCACGTATAAGCCGGTGGTCCCGGCCTCCAAATGGCGTTCGTCAAATAAACCATGTCAGAGGCCTTTGAGATGGTTTAGATACTCTGACACTAGGATCTGTGGGGTCGTTAGACCTTACCGCCCATACGATAAAAAAGAAGAAGAAGCCTACAGCGGTCAATTGCTGTAGGCCATAGGTCTCTCTTACTGCACGCCATTCGACTCGATTTCCGGCATTTCTTATATTACTAAGACCTAATTATAATTTTACATTTAACCATATTTTCTGACCAGAAAATACAGCCTGATTAAAATTACTAACATTTAAAAAAATATTTTGTATGGAATGGAATGTTGAACTGTAACGGTAAAAGAATGCATACAACATACCTCTGTGCCGCTGAAATACCGCTATAATTAAACCTTTTGTTTTTTAAGCGTGCGAGGAATTTCATATGCGAATCACGATTTATAACGTCATTTTATCTTGTAGCAGGTACAGTGCCTGCCAGGGTTGCGGAATTTGTTCGAAAGAGTCACCTGGGCCTGTAACGCAAAGGGCATTAAGAGGAACACGGATGGGTTTTGGTCAGTAAGAGTCTGACACTCTGTTCTGCTCTGCCCAGAGCGGGACGAGTCATTTGATAGTTTATCATCCTTAAAAATGGGGGTCCAATGAATATTTTCTGGAGTCTGCATAATTAGCCTGTTATGTTCCCATTGCAGGGAAATACTCTCTCTGGAAGGGAGGGGGATGTTACTTCTGCTTAATCTTTTCCCAACAATGTTAGGATTGGCTTCCAGACAAACCAGATAAATCTGAGTATGCGTACCAGTATATTATATAGAGCGAGAGGGCTCCAACTCCGGACCCACTATCTTCAATTCGTAATGACTAGTTTATACAGTGCCAGCTGCTAACTAGACAGTAGTCGTCAGTTGGAACTAGTCATTTCTCAGCTGCCATGGTTTATTTTAATTATTTCTTTGAATTTTTTCCTTTTTAGGGTTCCGAAACGATCACGCGGGTGTCTGTCTGTCTGTCCGTCTGTCACAGCCAGTTTTCTCCAGATCCACTGGATCGATTCTGTTGAAATTTTGTACAAATATGGTCTATGACCTAAACACGGACGCGTTACGTAAATCATTAAATTTTTAGTATGGGGGTCACCTTTAGGGGCCAAACTAGAAAATTAAATTTTTGAACAATATCGTGTCACATATCAAATGAAAGGGATTACTGTGTGGGTTTTAATTATATTTTTTCATAATTTTAAAATAAACAGTTTAGTAGTTATTCAAGAAATTAGACGAAAAATTACCATTTCCCCCTTATCTCCGAAACTACCGAGCCTTAAATAAAAAAAAAAATGGAGATAATAGATCTTTACCTAAAGATTACAGGAAAACATGAAAAAGCTTGACGGACCACATGTGGCCCGTGGATTGAGAGTAGGTTGAGATCTACACGGACTTGCTGGAACATTTAATGTTCAAAGTATTTAGTATGATTCTTCTTATTCTTTCTATTAGAAGTTTGTAGTGTTAAAATAACATGTTAAAAACAATAAATTCGTTCGGAATCCTTTGCACGCGAGTCCGTCTCGCACTTTGCCAGTTTTTTTAGTTGTTTTCCGGACGCTTTTATCCTGCTCGTCTTTTATATCGTTCTCACATGGATGTATAATTTCAACTTGATGTTATTATATATGCTATCTTCACGATAATAGTAGCTGCCCATCCTCTTGCGAGGCGCAGCACACATAAAGTACAGGTTCCAAACGCAACTGGCAAGCTACTGCCGAACGCGTCTGAACCATGCGAGTGATGTCCAAACTGCTATCAGGTGAGCAGGCGAATGAAAACAAAAAATATTGAACTAACTCAGATGAGAGCTACTTTCCAACTCGCACGTGGCAGTAACTCGTAAGATACGTCCAAACAATGCGAGTTACTGCACTGTAGCTACTCAGCAGGCTGACTAGTACGCCAGCTTGTACTGTGTAAATTAGTCATAAGTCTGAGCCGTAGCCACCCGGCCACAACCGCTTCTTGGCCCCCACAACTTCTTCAGTGGTGTTTGAAAATCGATATGGGAGAAGCATTTAAATAATCGCAGCGGGCAGAAGTGATAATACCAGGCACGAGTTGTGAGCACGGATGAATGCAGCGGGGTGACCTTGCCAATATACGGCGGGCGAACGAAACTTGCAAACAATAGTCGATAAGTATTGACTGCCGAACCAATAACGTGAATCATTAGATCTGTCGTCGCCATACCGACCAATGGAAGGTGTGCTCACGAATTGTGCCGGTTATCATACTTCGTGCCGTAATAAAAAGATAAGAAATTCTAATTAACCCTACAACGTTATTTGAATCATAATTTTCTCTTTAAATTAGCTCGATCCTTGCTTAACCTTTGATATTAAACCGCTGTTAATGAATTAATGATGAAATTAAATTAAAAAGGATTCATCATTTCGTACTTAATGAATCCTCTTAAAAATAATGAAAGGTATTTCTGCCGGAGTCTGTGTTCAAGAGTGAATAAGTTGCTTCCATCCTCCTGGAAAGGATTATTTTACTTCATTGTCGTTGCTTACCATCAGTGAGACTGATGATGGTCGAACCCTAGCCTTTTAATCCTAATAAATAAAACTAGCTTTTGCCCACAACTTCGTACGCGCATATCCTGTTTTTCCCCGTTCCCGTAAGAATTTTGGGAAATCCTCTCGTAGTGCTCCTTTATACTCCCCGAGGAACCTACATGCCAAATTTAAGCTTTCTACCAGTAGTTTCGGCTGTGCGTTGTCTGTCAGTCACTCGATCAGTCAGTAACGGAAGAATTTTATAAATTGGATACATAATTATAAAAAGTAGGTGTACAATGATGGTGTCAAAGATGGTCGATGGGGCCGAAAAGTTCTGGAGTGGCGACCGCGTACCGGAAGGCGTAACGTTGGAAGGCGTCCCACAAGGTAGACCGATGACCTGGTGAAGGTCACGGGTAGCCGATGGATGCGAGACGTACAGGACCGGTCGTTGTGGCGACGCTTGGGGGAAGCCTATGTCCAGCAGTGGATGTCTTTCGGCTGATATGATGATGATGATGATGAGGTATACAGTATAGTAAATCACTTTGCTTCTCACATCGAAGAATTGTCGCGCATCTTAGTTTTACCAATCTTATATTGAAACTAATCGACCCGCGCTACTTCGTTTGCTCCGCTCCTATTGATCTTAGCGTGATGATAGCCATAGCTTCTATAGTCTTCCTCGATAAATGGGCTATCTAACACTGAAAGAATTTTTCAAAGCGGACCAGTACTTCCTGAGATTAGCGCGTTCAAGCAAGCAAACAAACTCTTCAGCTTTATATATTAAAGTATGTAGAAGTATAGAGTATAGATAATTACATTAATTAATTTCCTTACGTTAATTATATCCTTTTTTAACCCCCGACTAAAAAAGGGGGGTGTTATAAGTTTGACGTCGATGTCTGTCTGTCTGTCTGTGTGTGTGTGTGTTTCTGTGGCATCGTAGCTCTCAAACGATTTCGATGCGGTTTTTTTCATTTGAAAGCCAGATTCCTTGAGATGGTTCTTAGATAGGTTTAAGATCATCAGCTCTTTTCTAGTTTATGAAGGCATTTAACCAGCTTTTACGAGTCTGATTGATGCGAAATTTGGTATTCTGTTACTTCAATGACATTGCAAGAACATGGTTATATTGACCTGATTCTTTAGCATAACCTGAGGTCGTATCGTGTTTAGACTCACTAAAATGGTTTCAATGAACAGATTATATTTATCAGAGAGAGATCAGTAACCTTAACCTGATGCTGAAGCATGTCCTGAAATCTGCAGAATACCCAACTCGAAGTTTCGTGTTTGGACTCACTGGAATGGTTTCAATGAACAGATTATATTTATCAGAAAGAGATCAGTAACCTTAACCTGATGCTGAAGCATGTCCTGAAATCTGCAGGATACCCAACTCTTCACTTACTTACAACAGACCTTCCGTTTTCGTATTCATTTAAATGGTCGCAATTAATCCTTACTAATATTATTAATGCGAAAGTAACTGTCTGTCTGTCTGTCGCGCTTTCACGCCAAATATACTGAACCGATTTAAATGAAATTTGATACACAGATAGTCCAGAACCTGAGAAAGGACATAAGGTACTTTTTGTTCCGGGAGTATGTTCTCTAGGGACTACGTGGGTGAAGCCGCTGGCAGAAGCTAGTAGGTTATAAATAGATTGTGATCAGGGCCTGATGATGAAGCACAAAAGAAAAATGACTCATATCTTTTTTCTGCTTGCTAAGTTACTTTCACTCGTTCTACCGATATGATATTTTGGTATACGATGTAGGATGTGGTGCCGTTTAGATGAGTGTAGACCATATGTAGATGGAAGGAAAGGGAGAGGAAGGCCAAAAAAAAGATGATTGGATTGTGTGAGGAGCAATATGAAACAAAAGGTAGTTAGTGATAGCGTGACGGCTGATAGGACAGAATTAAAGTAAAAAATGTGTTGTGCCGACCCCAAGTAACATGGAATAAGGGCAAAAAGATGATAAGATCATAAGTTTTCTAGTAGTACCTATTAGGTAAATTAAGTTTAAAAAGCATGAAATAAAATTTAAAAAACCCCCGACAAAAAAGAAGTAAAAAATAATACGTGTTGATCCTTTTAATTTAATATAGGTACGATTCTTTGGGCCAAGCGTCATCGCGTCGGGGGACTGCTAATAATATAGGTACTTAACCAATTGAAAATTTTGCGGTCTCCCGAAACAAGAACGCGTGGCCCAAAGAATCGTACCTATATAAAATTAAAAGGATCAACACATATTATTTTATTAGTTCTTTTTGTAGGGGGTTTTTTAAATTTTCTTTCATGCTTTTTAAACTTAAATTTTTTACTGTTTTTTGTCGGGAGTTTTTTAATTTTTTTAATTGCATCCTCTACAGCAACCAAACGTAATGAATAAGAATTTTACATAAATACACAAAAAATATCCAGGAGGAAAAACACAACATACTTCGCAATAGGCTCGGGGATTCCTGCACAGTTTTCCTGTCTGTCTCTACCAGGTAAAACCTAAGATTAAAACTTGTCATCGCTGCATTTAAAACCAACCAACCACATTCGATTATTCAATTACGTCGCACGTATTCCGACCAATCAGCGCCAATTATACTGTAACAGATGACGGCATCGACCAATGAGATGTGAAGCTGTGTGTGATCGCTACGTTTGGCATGTTGTGGTGTTTAGTTCGTTGACTTGGTGTTGGTCAAATGTTGGACAATATTGTTGGCCCAATGTTTTGTATGCTGAGACGGAAATATTATGTTGGTTCTCTTATGTTAAGTGATCCGTACCCGAAAGGTAACTATCGGAACCCGACCGTTGGACTAAGCCTCCGCTGTCCCTCCGTCCGTCCATCGGTCCCTCCGTCTGTTTGCCAGCGGGCTGTATCTCAAGAACCGTAATAGATAGAGAGTTAAAATTTTCACAGAGTATTTCTCTTGCCGCTGTAACGACAAATAATAAAAGTTACATTAAATTAAAATTAATCGGGGCTTTGTTACAAAAAATTTCATTTTTTCGCTTTATGGCACGGAATTCTTCGTGTGTGAGTCCGACTCGCACTTGGCCGCTTCTTAGTATCTACTTAGGTCATAGTCAATGGTCATCTACACTAATATTATAAAGAGGAAAGATTTGTTTGTTTTTTTGAACTGAATAGGCTCCGAAACTACTGGACCGATTTGAAAAATTCTTTCAGCAGTGGATAGCTACATTGTCAGGGAGTAACATAGGCTATATTTTATTCCCGTACTCCCACGGGAACGGGAACTACGCGGGTGAAACCGAGTGACTTCCACTAGTAGTACATATTTCCGGATCCTTGTTTTAAATAATTCTGACACTTTTTTGTAAAAAACTGGTCTGATGACGGACCCAGAAAATTATTATTTATATTACGTATTGCATAATAAGGAAAGGAATATGAACTTGTCTACCAAAATTTTGATTGGGGTTTTCCTTACAGTGCAAGTGAAAATTTAGCGATTTGGAAAAAATATATATATTCTTTTGATGAAAATAGTCTTGCTCATATTTCATGTGTCAACCCAACTTAATTTCCATTTCTGAAATGCGATTGTATTTTTTTACTTGATAGCTTGCCTAGAAGTAAGCTGTTCATTCTACTCAAGACACCCAGATTGTAGCTATTACGAAACACCATCTACGGGGAAGAATTTCTGTCTTTAGCTGTGCGCAGTTCTGTTCTTACGGAACTATACGTATAGGCATGATGTTATAAAAACTGGCCAACTCGCGTGCAAAGGGTTCCGAACGAATTTTTTTTTTTTAACTTGCTATTTTAACACTATAGACTTCTATAAGCTTTTCCTGTAATCTTTTGGTAAAGATCTATTATCTCCATTTTTTTTTCAAAATTTTAGGCTCAGTAGTTTCGGAGATAAGTGGGGGAACGGTCATTTTTCGTCTAATTTCTTGAATAACTTCAAAACCATTTGCTTTAAAATTATGAAAAAAATATAATTAAAACCCTCACAGTAAATCCTTTCATTTGATATGTCACACGATATTGTTCAAAAAACTTTTTTTTTAATTTTCTAGTTTGACCCCCTAAAGTGAACCCCACACTAAAAATTTAATTATTTACGTAACGCAGTCGTGTTTGGGTCATAGAAGTCCATATGTGTACCAAATTTCAACAGAATCGGTCTAGTGGATCCGGAGAAAACTGGCTGTGACAGACAGACAGACACCCGAGTGATCCTATAAGGGTTCCTGTTTTTTTCGGAACCCTAAAAATGACGAAAAATCAGTATTTCTGAACACGTACAAAATGGGCTTCAAGAAAATAAAGCATTGCTTTGATTGGTAGCGCTTATCACTCTCTTAAAAAACATCGCACGTACTCCATACCGATATTAAAATTACTTTGTAAGTAAATTGATGGGAATCTTACATAAATACAGGTTGTTCCAAAAGTACGTGGTCCTATTTAAGGGTGATGTTGGTTGGCTGGTATACAGGATGAATTTTTAAAGTGTGCCTTCGTGGCTAAATACGAAAATATGAGGAAAATCGAAAAACACTAAAAGCAGTCTCGAACCCAATTTATATGAAAAGTTAAACTGCATCATTGGCATCAAAAATCATTGTTTCTACCCGGGACTCGAACCGGTTGATTTTGAAAAAAAAACACCCTGTATTATTACATCATCCAAAACTGTAGCTAACAACGATACGATTGGATTAAGATATGGCGCAGGTAGAAAGGAAACATGCTTTTCAAGACACGGTGTAAAACAAGCTAGAGTCGGAGTTCAAACTCCAGGCTGTCAAAGAGAAATTCCTAATGGGAAACCCCAATAACACTTTTTGCCCAACCTCTTGAATCGAATCAAAGACCCCATGCTCAGCGGTCACGCTTGTGACCGGGAGACCAACGGAGCAGTCATACTCTGCTATACTTATATTATAAATGTGAAAGTTTGAATGTATGTATGTTTGTTACTCAATCACGTCAGCACGGCTGAACAGATCTTGATGAATTATTTTCTCATATTTTGGCACATAGGTAGATTATAGTCTGGAATAACACATGAGTACTTTTTATCCCGGGAGAATGTTCCCTTGGGAAATTTATCGAAATTCACGAGGGTGAAGCTGCGGGAGACAGCTAGTAAATATTTAAATAGAGCAGTTTGTGTAATAATTTCTTGATTTATCATTGGGAAACCCTAGCTTCAAGGTCTTAAGACTAGTATATAAGGCATTTCCTTGTCGTTTATGTAATACATCACAAGAACAACTGACGTTATTATGAAGTTAGTGTTTGGTAAGTCAACTATGTTTAGCTTATTTTAATCTGTACCTACATTTTGAATTGTTTATAATTTTTCTTGTTCTTTGCATTGTCCTCGCATATAGAAGGAATCAAAGATAATGTTAACAAGATTTTTTTAATACATCACATGGCTTAAAAGAGTGTCCGTGGAGTTTCTTGCACGTTCTTCTCCATAGAGATCTATGCTTTGGAACGTGCAAATAGCTTCATGGTTTTGACTGACAATTCAAAAGTGCCTGTAAATCGTTTATTAGAAATATACGATTTGAGTTTGATTTAAACCTATTTAAGTGTGAGTTGGACTCGCCCACCGAGAGTTCTGTACAAAGTATCTACAAATTACTTTAAAATAAGACTATTTTTTATGATGTAATTACAAATGTATAGCTTTCAGACTTTTCCCTATACTTGTATATAAGACGATATTACGTGCCAAATTTTATAGTTTTAGGTCAATGGGAAATACCCTATACATTTTGATTCCCTTGAGAGTGTCGAAATATACGTTTTTGCGTTATTAACGACCGTTTCTTTTTTATGTTAACTAAGAACTTTGATTTTCACAGCTGCAAGGGGTCATAGATTTGAGTATATGGTTTTAATTTCAACTCGATACCTCCACGTGTTCCCGAGATAAACGGTCTTGACAGACAGATGGACGGAAACAAAGTGATCCTATTAGGCTTCCTTTTTTTCTTTTGAGGAAAGGAACCTTAAAAAGGTTTTTAATGTTATTAAAACACTTGCTTCTGTCTGCGAAATCGTCTGATTTTATTTATGCATTTTAAACCATAAATAGGTAAACCAGATGAAAATTTAATAATAGATTAATTTATTGCTTGGTTAGTTTCCATCGGTTCAGTGTTTTAATAGTGATGTAGTATCAACAAGACAGAGATAATTTCGCAATTACAAATAATTTAGTGTTATTAGTTATTTCGCCCTGCGCTCAATAACTCAACAAGCTGACTTGGAAAATAACAGCTACGCTAAAGTGAGATTAAAACTGGCTATATCGAACGGACTTTGCGATCAGTGGAATATTTACAAGCCTGGTAAAATTATGTATTGTTGTGTGTTTCAGTCCTGACATTAATTCTGGTTGGAATCCTGATGGGGGTCCGTGGCTGTACTTTGGTATATGATCCCGTGTGTGGGGTAGACGGAGTGACATATAGCAATTCTTGTCAGTAAGTACAATATACTAAATTACCTATTGTACTACAAATCGATGTGTGTTGTTATTGTTATTCCATGATACTGTAGGCTGCCCTGCTTCTGTTGGCGCAGATGCGTATTATTTCTATTATGAAACATTATTGGTAAATGTGTCTAAGTAGTAATGTCATATGGACCGATCGTCAAAGTCACGCTTGCTGAGGTCCGTCAGAAGCCCCCTCGACCACAAAATCTCGTAGTCAGAAAAATAATGGTATTTAGCTACAACCAGATGGACTGGAAGACAACCTCAATTTATTTAAAAACCAGCCAAGTGCGAGTCGGACTCGCGCACGATGGGTTCCGTAACTGAAAAAATTACGTTTGTTGTAACAAAGCCCACTTTATTTTTTTATTTTATTTAATTTTTAATATTTACTTATTTTTGTTTTTTTTTTGTGCTTTATTCTCACTTCGTAACGTGTTTTTGTCCACAGTGCCAGAGGAGTCAAGGTATCACACAAGGGCAAATGTTAAAATGGTTCCTCGGCGAAGATTCTAGGAATGGCAATAAATTGAAGGACTCTTTATGATGCTATTTCTCTTTATGATGCAATTCTATTCTGTTCTCTCTCACTCGACCCCGCCATCCCCTTCTAACCTAACCTGTCCGAGTCGGGTGCCCCAAGTCCAGAGCTCACTTCGCTGGCTCTTGTATAACTGCAACTTATGCCAAAACATATTAGACTAATAGTTATGCTAACCTTGGCATTATGCCAAATTATTAGTATGCAGCAGTTTTATTATGCTAATAAAAGTTATTCGAAAATGTTATGCCAAATTATATTATGCCTTAACATTTTATGCCAAGAGGGGTACTACCCATTTTGTCTGACATGATTGGTTAAAATTTCTCCATTTCTCCGCTCCGCTGCCTCGCTCCGCTGTTATGGACAGGCACCTTTAGCCTGTATTCAAATTACAAAGGAGGAATTCCCGTAGTTAAGGAGCGTTTCATTTCACATTTTAGTCTCAAATTGAAAAAAAAATCCTTTTTTTTTCCTCACATTCTGTTAGTCCTTTACGAACTAAAATAAAATAAAAAAACATATGAAATGGTGATGAATGATATTTCATTTTAACATTGATTTTCGTTGTGATAATATTGCGACTTGAATTTTAACGCATATTTTGTAGTACGAAAATCCTTTGTTATGTTTTACCAGGAAAAAGATCGCATTGCAGTATCTACCTACTGTTTAATTAAGAAACAGGAAAACTTATTCTAATAATAGAAAAGACAAACAACATTACTACAACTTTTTCGGAAACGGGAAAGTATCAGAATACGTTTTCCCTCATATTATGTAGGTAACTATAATAATTAAATTATCACAGGATCGTATTACATAATCATCTGGTTATTAAAAGGCTGATTTATGGAGAAACTAGCCTCAGCCAGCGGCTTTGCCCGCGTGACCCCTAGGGAATATATACCCGGCATAAAAAGTAGCCTATGCGTTATTCCAGACTATAATCTAACTCTGTGCCAAATTTCATGAAGATCCTTTCAGGCGTTCTGACGTGAAAGAGTAACAAACATACATACATCCATCCATCTATCCTCACTAAATAATTCTAGTTGATTCGGAAAAAAATGGCTGTGACAGATGGACATAATATATAGACACGGAGTGATCTATAAGAGTTAAATTTTTAAGGATGTTCCAAACCCTAAAATAGCTCTGGTTTTTGCAAGTGGGGCCTAATGCCCGGTTCCTGAGGTTTTAATCGGTCGTATATCTGTCTGTTAACGCTATTCGACATAACGCCATTGGTTGGTTAGTGGTTAATAATAATAATAATAAATAAAGAAGAAGTTATCGACTCGAAAACAAGTAAAACAGTCAAGTAAACAGTGACATTACTCATCACTACAATGTACCTACTCGTACCTTGTAGAACACGTTTGACTTGAACATGTTGTATTAACGCGAACATGCCATGATTAACGTCGGATAGCTGCCATGTGCTAGTGATTTAATCAGGAGTTATTAGTGATTATATAGTTGCAGTAGCTAACCTGTGCAGAAGCACTGACATGTACTCAGAGGTTAACGTCTTTTTTTAAGTCTACACTTACACAATTGATATAATCCTAATATATAAAATTAATTCGTTACTGAGTGAGTGAGTGTTTTGACAGACAACGCATAGCCGAAACTACTAAGCGAGTATTTCCCGAAATTCCTACGGGAACGAGATAAATCGGGATAGACGCGTACGAAGTCACGGGCTAAAGCTATAGGACTAGCTGTTTTTTAATATAATCAATATACATATTTAAAATTCTTCCGTTACTGACTGATTGAGTGACTGAGTGATTCAAACTGACTGACGGACAAAGCGCAGCTGAAACTACGGGTCGTAGCAAGCTAAAATTTGGCATGTACCTAGGTTCCTTGGGGAGTGTAGGGGCTCCCCTATGATGGTGTGTTTGTGTTGTGTGAGTGTGGTTGTGCGTGTGTGTGCATCAGTGGGAGTAATTAGCGGATGTTGTTCCTCGTTAGATAATATAATCAATATACATATTTAAAATTCTTCCGTTACTGACTGATTGAATGACTGAGTGATTCAAACTGACTGACAGACAAAGCACAGCTAAAAACTACTGGTCGTAGCAAGCTAAAGTTTGGCATGGTTCCTTGGGGAGTGTAGCACTAAGAGAGAATTTCCTGAAATTCCTGCAGGGTCAAGAAAAAACGGGCTATGCCGTACGAAGTTGCAGGAAAAAGCTAGTGGTCTAACTAAAACCTTAAACTCATTCATTCACTAACAGACAACAACCAGCTTGAACCGCTGAGTACAGAAGATTGGTTTTCCTCACAAGAGTTCTAGATAAAGCAAGCGCGTGTTTCTTGTTTCGAAGATAAAAGTTACAAGAGGAATATTGATGTCAAATCAATCAAACTATCAAGAGGAATTCAACCAGTGAAACCAAATCCATAGGAATAAAGAGATCGTGCGGCTAGTACTTGTGTTATTATAAAATACGGATTGGGTCAAGTAAAATGCCTGCAGAAGTGGATATGCGTTTTGCACATTGACATAGTTAAATAGAAATTAGATAATAAAAAATCCTACTCCTCCGCTGTACTTTTCTGATTAATTTCGTTGCAGGATCCAAGACAGTTGAATCGTTTTTCCGGGACTTGTCGGGCTTCATTGGCTTGGCGTTTTTCTAGCGGTCGCCACTGTTGATTCTGGCTTTCAAGAGTTGTAGCGGTTGGGAATGTGTGGCGGGCTTGACATAGTGAATGTGAAAAAGAGACAGGGATTGGCCGCTCAGTCGCTTTGTTTTTTCTTCAGTGTTTAGGCTTTATACAAAATGTCTTTCTTTTAGCGAATGCAAAAATATAAAGAACTAGCTTTTGCCCGCGACTTCATACGCGCATATTCCCGTGCTTTCTCGATTCCGTGGGAATTTCGGGAAATTCTCTTTTAGTGCTCCCCTACGTAGTGTTTTAATAATAAGTAATTTCAGCTTTCTACGACCAGTAGTTTCGGCTGTGCGTTGTCTGTCAGTTACTCGGTTACTCACTCGTAACGAAAGAATTTCATATTTTAGGATTGATCACGTGATCATTTCGCCAGCGCTTGTCAATCTCATACATTACTGACGTTTTGACAATCGCCGTCGCCATGCTACCGCTAACAAATGTCACTTGTCTAGAGTCCCCTTAGCTGGTTCAACGCATCCTCTATATTTAAGAACTAGTGGACGTCACGCGGTTTCACCCGCGTAGTTCCCGTTTCCGTGGGAGTACGGGGATAAAATATAGCCTATGTTACTTGCTGATAATGTAGCTATCCATTGCTGAAAGAATTTTTCAAATCCGCCCAGTAGTTTCGGAGCCTATTCATTTCAAGCAAACAAACAAACAAATCTTTCCTCTTTATAATATTAGTATAGACAAAAGCGCCATCTCGTTTTAACAAACGTAAAGCTACATCTTCCATCCTTCTTTCCCCATCCCTGCAATATGGAGAAGTGTAGCTAGGAGGTGTACGAAGGCAAGCTCTGCAATGTGATAGACTCCGTCAAACTGCAGCAGACCACACGCCGTTGCAGGAAGAGTATCGAAGACGGTGATGTAACGTACTCTTTGGTTTCTAAGTAGATGATTAGTAGCGTAGAGAATGTTTTTTAGAACAATCTGTATTGTTGGTGTAGCTTCGGGCTTTTTAGGGCAGTCTAGATTGTCATATAGTTTGTAGTCCTATTATGCCGACTGAAAGCGGTGCGTCGGGGTTGGGAGTTGCACGAAACCGCTTCCTGTTTGTGTTGCCGAACGTCGTGGCCTTTACGTTTACATATTTTTTTTTCTACATCTTCACTAATTTTATAAAGAGGAAAGATTTGTTTGTTTGTTTGAATTGAATAGGCTCCGAAACTACTGGACCGATTTGAAAAATTCTTTTAGCATTGGATAGCTACATTATCAGGGAGTAACATAGGCTATATATTATCCCCGTACTCCTACGGGAACGGGAACTCCGCGGTTGAAACCGCGTGACGTCCACTAGTTTTTTTTATAATTTGACGATATTTGTGTTGTTTTTAGGGTTCCGAACATCCGTGAAAAACGGAACCCTTATAGGATCACTCGGGTGTCTGTCTGTCTGTCCGTCTGTCACAGCCAGTTTTCTCCGGATCTCCTGGACTGATTCTGTTGAAACTTGGTATGCGTATGGATTTTTTTGACCCAAACACGGACACGTCACGTAAATAAATACCTTTTTAGTATGGGGGTTACTTTTAGGGGTCAAACTAGAAAAAAAAAAAGTTTTCCAAAGTGTATCGTGTGACATATAAAAAGAAAGCGCTTACTGTGAGGATTTTAATTACATATTTTTCATAATTTTAAAATAAACACTTTTGAAGTTATTTATGAAATTAGACAAAAAATGACCATTCCTCCCCCTTATCTCCGAAAATACTGAGCCTAAAATTTTGAAAAAAAGTGGAGATAATAGTTCTATACCTAAAAAATACAGGTAAACCTATGAGAAGTCTGTAGTATTAAAATAACATGTTAAAATATAAAATTGTTAACCAGCCATGTGGCAGGTAACGTTACGTTAAAATGCGGTTCAAGCGATGTGGGTTCATATTATTTCATTTCCATTCCAGACTATAGTTAAGTTGCAATGTCCTTTCATTTCTGTGATAACAATGTTATTCAGTTGAGTGATCTGCTTTTAAATTTCATCATTACTGTTTCATCTTTTGTAATATTGAAGATGGTGAATTATTGAAGATACTGTTGAAAACTTCATTTAAGTAAACCATTTATAAGCACTTTTGAGTTGTCAAGGTCAGTCAAAAGAGATGAAGCTATTTGCACAATATGCAACAATATTTTGCAATTGACACAGATGTTAAAAATCTATTTGTTTTCAATGACGTGAAACTATGCATATATCAAAATATCTTTTGCGCGCGACTTCGTACGCACATACCGTTTCTCCCGTTCCCGTTGGAATTTCGAAACATTCTCTCTTAATGCTCCCCTGTACTCCCCAAGGAACCTACATGCCAAATTTCAGCGTTTTACGACCAGTAGTTTTGGATGTGCGTTGCCTGTCAGTCACTCACTCAGTAACGGAAACATATTATATATAAGGATTATTTTTTAAAGTCGTCATTGTATTAACTCGTGATCGAGTCGTGCGTGGACACTCATACGCACAGTACGCGCCACTCAAAGGAAATAGATCGCCACCCTTTTACGTTTTAGTTCAGTTCAAACTTTAGAATTCTTCAAATGAAGTCGTGCGCAGTTTTTAACTTGCAGTTCAACGATGGCGTCCAATGTGGCAGTTGCAAGGAACACCTAGATTTTGGATGTGCAAACATCTCAGAAACCGGATGGAGAAAGCTGGGTGCCAATAGGATGGCTCAATGGAAATGCCCCACTTGCAGAACCTCATCACCAGCTGTGCCTGCCCCCGAACCTGCGTCGCTGGATACCATACTAAGCGAAATACGTGATATGAAACGGCAGCTACTTAACTTGCCGACCTTGGTAGATGACATCCATGTTATCAAGGATGAGTTGCCTGAGCTCAAGTTGACATGTGAGGGCACTGGTGGGAGACTTGACGATTTGGACACAAGGCTCGTGGAAGTTGAAGCAAAAGTGTCGGAATTTGAAAAGCTTCAGGAATCAGTTAATTGTTTATAGGCTGACATGGCGAGCACGAAGTATTTACTCTCAACTTATGAACAAAGATTCAGGCTAAACAATGTTGAAATTAAAGGAGATCCTATAAAGAAGGATGCGAACTTGTACTCAATTATCGACGCTATCAAAACATTGCAAAGGATAAACGTTACGAGTACGTATGGGTTCATCATATCAGCCGAAAGACGTGTGGACGTCTTTGGGGGAGGCCTATGTCCAGCAGTGGTGCTGGACATAGGCCTCCCCCAAGCGTCGCCACAACGACCGGTCCTGTGCGTCTCGCATCCATCGGCTACCCGCGACCTTCACCAGGTCATCTGTCCACCTTGTGGGAGGCCAGCCAACGTTATATCTTCCGGTACGCGGTCGCCACTCCAGAACTTTTCGGCCCCATCGACCATCTGTTCTGCGAGCAATGTGCCCTGCCCACTGCCACTTTAGTTTGGCGATCCTTCTTGCTATGTCGGTAACCTTGGTTCTCTTGCGGATATCATCATTCCTGATTCGATCACGCAAGGAAACTCCAAGCATTGCCCTCTCCGTTGCCCTTTGAGTGACTTTGAGCCTTCTGATGAACGTATGGGTTAATCATGGTAAAATTCATGTACTTAAAAATAATCATTCGAAAGTTTTAATTATGAGGAGGGAGTCAGATTTATACAAGATTGCTTAATGTGCCTCTTAAATTATACACATACTTTCCTAACTTGCTATTATTTTTTTATACTTCAATGGCTCCAAGTATATATACCGTTTGTGTCACAATATTTTTTTGCAAAATGTTGAACACCTCTTTCGTACTAATGATTTCGACACCTCTCCTTTGTTTAGCAACTTGTTTACTTTGTGTTCGTTACTGCGCTGTTTACTTTAAAGCTTTACCGCACTACAATATGTTTTGCTCTCTCGTACTTGCACGCATCACGCACTATTGCTTACTTTTTTGCACAGCTATCTGCTACTTAGCATCGTATGATTCTTATGCTCGCGTAAATCTTATTGACTTTTACCTTCATTATATTGATTTAATTGTATTGTGCCTTATTTTATTATATTATTATTTCGTCTATTTATTTTTATATACATATATTTTACATTTTTAAATATATCTTAAAAAAAAACATTTAAAAATATAAAAAATAGTAGTCCGCCGGTGTCGGGAGCAGGGTCCAAGCTACCGGTGGTTAGGGCTCCAGAGAAAGGAACCTCCTCACAATACGAGCCGTATCGAGGAGTACTGCCTTCTGTATCAGGCCCTTTACCCAACCGCGTAACGCCAACTTTGACAGGTGGTCGTCGAAGCTATTGGCCATCAGGCCATTGGCCGTAACGACAATCGGCACAATGACAGCCGAGTCCACATTCCACATGTCGACAACCTCGTGTGCTAAGTCGATATTAATAATTAATAATATTAATATTATTATTTTTTTTATTTTTTTTTATTTGTGATGGGTTTGCTCTTGACTCTAGTCTAGGTCAGAGATGACAGAGACAAAGTCTACGATGGAGCGAGCTTACCCAGAAGGAGCCTGTGCACTCTAACTTTGAAGAGATTAGGGTTGTAAGCGTTTGGAAACACAGACGCAGGCAGAGAGTTCCACTCCTTTGCTGTGCGCATTATAAAAGACGTTTGGAAGCGCTTAGTGCGTATTGGTGGAATAGCAACAAGGTAGGGATGGTAAGATACAGTGCGTCTGGATGTCCGATGGTAGAAGGGGGCCGGTGGGATGAGGTCGTGGAGTTCTTGGGCACACTCACCGAAGTACAATCTGTAGAAGATCGACAAGCAGGCAACCTTACGGCGATGAGCCAAGGTATGTAGCTTGGCATCCACCAGTTTTACGTCACCGATGAGCCCCTTAGCTCTGCGTTCCACCGAGACAAGCGCGGCAAGCTGATATTTAGCTGAGCCATCCCAAAGGTGGCTACAATGCTCCATGCAGGATCGGACTTGTGCTTTGTACAGGGTTAAAAGCTATCCAGGCCTGAAGTATCGCTTCACTCTATTTAGGATGCCCAGCTTTTTGGCCGCGGTTTGGGCTTTGTACTCGATGGTGGCGCCTAAGTTGAGACTAGACGTCAACTCCATGCCTAGGAGCTCTAGTCGATCAGTCACAGGAACAGATGCACCCCGAAAGGTAGGAGTTTGGTCAAAACGACTCCTTTTTGCGGTAAAAAGACACGCCTGCGTTTTGGTGGCGTTAAAAGTGACCACATTGTCATCACCCCACTGGGAGACAAGGCTTAAGGTCAAATTTGTCCGCTCTACCATGGCCTCTCTCAAGGAACGAACTTCATCCCCACCGGTTGTTGCGCTGGACAAGTATCTCTCTGAAACCGTACTGTCATCTGCGTACCCAACAAGACCAGGCTGAAGTAGGTCATTGATGTGCAGCAGGAAAAGAGTTGCAGAGAGAACAGACCCCTGAGGAACTCCGGCATCAATAGCCATGAGGTCAGAGGAGCAGCCGTCAACGACTACTTGGATCGACCGTTCACTTAGGAAGTCTGATATCCAGCTACAAAAACCAGCTGGGATGCCGTAAGCAGGAAGCTTGCTGAGCTGACCTGCGTGCCAAACCCTGTCAAAGGCCTTCGAGATGTCGAGCGACACGGCAAGTGCTTCGCCGTGTCTCTCGATGGTCTCGCCCCAGCAGTGCGTGACATACACAAGAAGATCGCCAGTTGACCGTCCTCGGCGAAAACCATATTAACGGTCACTGAGGAGATCATTGTCTTCAAGGTAGGTCAGCAGCTTACTGTTCAGGACCCTTTCCATAACCTTGCATAGGATGGAGGTAATGGCGATTGGACGGTAATGTGCAGGGTCAGCACGGTCTCCCTTTTTGGGCACCGGTTGCACATTCGTAAGCTTCCATGATTTCGGCACCGTTCTTTTTTCAAGAGAGAGGCGGTACAGGCGAGTATTTAATAAAATGCTTTATTTTAGAGGATTGTACTAGTTTATACTCAATTGTTAGTATTGGTTTTTAATGGCCCTTAAGTTAAATATATTTTATCAGAACGTTCGCGGGCTTAGAACTAAAAGTGATGATTTCTATAGACAAATGTTAGTAAACTCGAATGATATTATTGTTTATACAGAGACGTGGTTATTGGATGGAGTTTTAAACTCTGAATTCTTTGATAAACGGTTTTGTTCGGCGTTTGTGTGGTCGGCGTCGTGATCGAGATTATGTTTTGACCGGGCAGTCGCGTGGTGGGGGTGTGCTTATTGCTACACGTAGGGAACTTTCAGTTTTATGCCAACCTACCTTCCATTCTTCAGCAGAAGATTTATAGCTCAGTATACGACTAAAAAATTCTAATACACGTAAATATACTTACATATTTATGTTATTTACTTATGTCAGTAAAACTTAGGCCTTTCTTTTTCTTTACAACTTCGCAACTACCTCACAAAATTAAACCAAATAGTTATGAGTAACTCTTCTGATTCCTTTCTCATCGTTGGTGATTTTAACATGAGCGGTATTAACTGGGTCCTATCTGACAATCTATCGTTTGTCCCAATGAACCCGAACGGTCCTGACGAAGTTTTACTTGGTGACGAATTATGTACCTTAGATTTTGGTCTATATAATAGAGTTCTTAATAGGTATGGTAAGATTTTATATTTAGTACTTTAAAACCAATCAGTTAGTGTAGTCAAATGTTCAAGTCCACTGGTTCCCATCGACGCCTACCATCCAGCACTATTAGTTTTTATGGATTTCGTTCAAGCTCTTTCTATTAAAGTGCGTGTCACGGACGCAATATCTGTTCGACAAGGATGACTATGAAGCTATCAACGAAGAAATTTCCAAAACTGATAGGGAATCTGAGTTTGCGACACGATCAATTGATGAATCATTGTACTTTTTCAATCAGTTTATTCTCAATTTACACACAAAATACATTCCACAAAAGTTACATCATAGCAAAGTATATCCAAATTGGTACAGTTCGGCATTAATTATTTTAGAAAATTTAAGACGTACGGCAACATAACGGATGAGTTAACATTTAAGCTTCATCGTGAAAAGGTAAAGGTATTGGAATTGCAATGTTATGAAAACTACTTAAACTTAACCGAAAAATCTATTAAAGAAAACCCTCAATTTTTTGGACCTTTGTTAAGAAACGATACAATTCAAATGCAGTTCCGTGCACTCTAAATTATAATGGTGAAGCGTTGCGTACCGGAGAAACAACATGTGAAGCGTTCTCTACGTACTTTCATTCCATATTTCTTGATACTAGCTCTAGTCATGGAATTTCTTCACCCCCTCTTTTTACTGAGTCTGCCAGTCTATCTGATATATGTAGTATTCTGGTGAACGTTGAGGAAGTATCTAACTTGCTTCGCAGGTTAGATACTTCTAAAGCATCTGGCCCGGATAATATTTCATACAAATTTCTTGTACGATGTTCGACTTCGATTGCCCAACCTATCTCGATTCTCTTCAGGAAATCTTTATTCTATCTTTTGTTTTCCTTATTTTGGAGACTGTTTTGTTGTTCACCCCTTTTCTTTCCAATATGTTTTTAGAAGTGATGATTTTTAATTGGCTTTCAGTCTCACATGCTATTATTTATTCTGTTTGTTTTAGCTGTAAGTCAACCATAGTAATAAATAAATAAATGACGTCAGTGTTTACATGATAAAGACTCACGTAGTCTAAAGGATTGTCCGCTGGGATTATTTGAAAGATTAGATATCCATTGTAGGGTTAATGAGATCTAAATAATCTTTATTGTATTTATTTTATACCAACCAAATAAAACTTTGGACCTAATATTCCACTAGTAATTAAAAATTAAACACAATTATTTTGCGAAGTTCTTACGGCGGTTCACGTGTTTTTATTTTTAATTTCTTCCAATAAATGATTAAATCCAGCTGGGAACTGTTATTTAAATTTAACTCAATGCATATAAGCAAAAAGGGGGATGAAATTGCTCGCGTCCGTAGGATTTACCATCTTTACTGACCCACCCTACACGTGTCTCCCGAGTGGTGCCAAACGAGCAACAACGCCGAGCCTCGGGCGGTGGTCTAATAAAATAACCAGACATTACTGGCCTAACAAGCTAGCCTGTGGATATAAGGAAATTAATATCCACGCCTGCAGCCGCTAACTAGCGATCGGGAGTCTTGGCTTAATTGACCGGGCTGAGACGAAGGAAACTTCAATAAAACAATCACCCCAATTCCACAGTGGGATATGCGCCAATGGAATGCATGGCTGATGAGAGACCAGTCGCGAGCGCCAACCTCGACGGACCTGGCAAACGTCGTTTAAGCAGCCTTATTGAGGGAATGGGCGTCACCCCTCAAGTGACCTTTATATATCGGCCCTACGCGTGGGAATAAAATGAATATGAGCAATGAAAAAGAAAATGAAAACTCTAAAAACCCGAAGATGACACAACAAAACACTTCAAAAAAGTATTTTTACACATATTAGGAGTCACTCTCTTGGAACGCTACCAGCTGAAATATCAACACAACAAATCGCTAGTATAAACTTAAACAGAAACAATGACACCGAGCACGAATAATGCAATAGTTAACCCACCATGGCAAAATGACCAGGTACCTTTGAAAAGGAAAACTGAAGCCAGCCCTGAATTCAAGAACAAAAATAATAAACTAACTAAAACAACATATGCAATTACTACACAAAATAGATTTCAAATTTTAGAAACAGCGAATAACACTGATCCTCCTGAATACTAAACTATACTAGTCATACAAAGTGCCTAAACCACCAAAACCAGAAACCATATTTGTCACAGGAGTTATAAGCAAATCAAAAGATATCCTTGCCACATTTGCAGATACCGATAAATATACTATGACAACTTTAAGATCCGGTCACATTGTAAAAGTAATGCCATTAGATGTAGACACATATAAAAGCATAAGAGGTAATTTTATATACAAAAATGTAAGCGTAAAAATGTAAAGAGATTGTACGTATAGTGGTACAATCTCAAAAGTGAAAGAGCTTATCGCGTAGTATTACGTGGACTACACTCATCAGAAGATACCAACCAAATAAAAACGAACTCTTCGAACTGGGACACGAAGTCAGACACATTACAAACATAAAACACAAGAACACAAAACTAGAGCCAAAATACAACAATAAAGATATCTTCAAAATCAATCAATTGAACTACGTTAAAATTACATTCGAAGCACCGTACAAAAAACTAGAGGTTCTCTAGTGCAAAAGATGCCAGAGATTCGGACACGCTAAGAACCAGTGTAATAGACTATTTAGATGCGTTAAATGTGGAGAGCACTCTACATCAAGCTGCTTAAAAAAAACCTGATACTGAGGCAACCTGCGCAAATTGTCAATAAAAACAGCCGGCAAGCTGCACCAAATACCAACAATACAAGGACCTAATTATGAAACACGCGACCAAAAACAATACAATCATCGATGGAAAAACATTACAAACCCAATATCAATCCCAATAGACAGAGCATAGACAGAGCATTGTACACCCCCAGACCCCCATAGCGTATGTGCTCAATTGTCTGTCCATCTAACCCTGGCGATTTCCCGCCGGCTGTTTGTCTCACAACGTCCGCTGTCTCGAGCCTCGTTAATGTTAAAAACATGTTGTTTGGCGGGCGCTGGTTGGCAGAACATATTATTAAAATTATTGGCTATTTTACTATCATCCGTTATACTGTCAATGTGCGATGGATATTGCGACGACGACTTAACAATTTTGTTGATACTTTGCCAAAATTTGGCAAAGTTCTTATGCCTCATAGCTAACGCAATATTGTCTATAAGTATCTGGTACAATAATTTAGAGCGCGTTTGAACGCAGCACGACACTGTTTACGTTCCTCTGCTACTGGCCCGCTGATGGGGCAACCGGTTTGATGCCACAGAGCTAGTGCGCGTCGCGAGGCGGCATATTTTTCCGCAGCGTACTTGTTCCATCCTGGTACTATATTGTTCCTCATTTTAGTTTTTGTCGTCGATGATTTGAAGCAGTGGGTAGCACATCTCTGCATTATCTGGACTAACGAGTTGTATAAATGATCAATCAACAAAGTGTCATAAATCTTAAAAATTTCCAGATATCAGTTGATTAATTTCTTCAGTCACTAATGAAGTGTACTCATTTATATTAGACGAATATCCTTTCCAACTAGAAAAGTAAGCAACCAAAACAAAAATAATAAACACACAAAATACAATAGAACATATGCACAAGCAACACAACTAAATAACACAGAAGGACTTAAAGTTGACATCAAGGACCCAAACAACTTTGTTGAGGTACCGGACGTGATGTTCGACAAATTTCAAAAAACATAATGAATAAATATGTTAGACAACATGATGGATCGTATGATTTAATTAGTCACAAGCCTTATGAATCACCCCTGAACTTAAAGATAATTACCTGGAATGCCAATGGACTGACTGAACGCCGACAAGAACTTGACTTTTTCCTGAAAACTGAAAGAGTTGATGTGGCCCTAATCTCAAAAACTCGGTTCACTCAAAAAAGCAATTTAAGTCTGCAAAACTACAAGGTATACACTACAGACCTTCCCTCCGGTAACTCTCGTAGAGGGACTGCGATCATTATTTAGGAAAACATTAAACATTATCTTCTTGAAGAATACCAAACTGAGAAGATACAAGCCAATTCAATCAGAATACAAGAAAATAAAATAAAAAAACAACACTATTACAACAAATTATTTCACGACATACTTCACAACACTGGGTAAAAGATTCATTTGCGGAGGCGATTGGAACGCAAAACATGTGTATTGAGGCTCTAGATTCACCCTACCTCGAGATCGTCAACTTTATGTAGCCATAAATGACCACAATCTTCAATGCGCTTCGCACGGTGCACCCACATATTGGCCAGCTGATATAAACAAGGTGCCAGACTTGCTGGATTTCTTTATTATGAAGAACATCTCTCCCAGCCCAATAAACATCGAAGAATGCACGGACTTGTCGTCAGATCATACACCGGTCATATTGAACGTCCACTGCAAAGCCGTACTGATTCAGCATCCACAGAGGCTATATAACCATAAAACAAACTGGGATAACTACAAAGCCAAACTAACAGAATCCATAAACTTAAACTCACCACTAAATAGTGTGGACAGCATCGAACCAACTATTGAATCACTCAAAAAGCTTATCCACCAAGCGGTCAAAGAATCAACTCCCTCACTGATGCAGAAAATCACCACTAACTCGTCCTACTCCAAACTGACAAAAAGGATAAATTACTGAAACTAAATTACCAAAGAAGGCATCTGCAAAAAATATGGCACACCACTCAATATCCTCGGGACAAAAAAGCTTTCGACAAGGCATCCGAGGATCTGAAACATATGATAAGCCAAGCAAACAACGATCACCTCCAAAAACAGCTGGTTAATCTTACTCCAAATGTCGATACTAACTACTCACTGTGGAAGACAACAAAAAAGTTTAAACGGCCAAAGCTTCATATACCACCAATAAGAGGTACTGCGGGTGAGTGGGCAAGAACAGATCTTGAAAAGGATCAGGTTTACGCGGAACACCTAAAATCTGTTTTTCAAGCGCTACCTTGCAAGCACGCCGAGCAAGAAAAACAAGTTCGTGAACACTTAGGCGCACCACTGCAGATGTGCATGCCATTGCAAGCCCCAACGAAGTATGGAGAGGAATTTTTGAATTTATTGCAGGATAGTTAAGCGCCAGGTTACGATTTAATTGATGTACAACTACTACACCATCTTCCCAAAAAGCCTGCTTAAGATTAAATATATATCCCGGCCAGTAGAAAATTGCACAGATTATAATGGTACCTAAACCAGGGAAACGCCGCATGAAGTTAGTTCGTACCGACCGATAAGCCTTCTCCCAGTGATGGGTAAACTACTAGATAAAATACTGCTCAACAGGATGCGCAAGTGCTTATCGGATGTCATTCCTCTGCACCAATTTGGGTTCCGAGAGAAGCATGGAACTATCGAACAAATCCATTGCATAACGGACACTATAAGTCGCACACTAAAACGCAAACAATACTGCTTCGCCGTATTCTTAGACATCAGTCAGGCCTTTGATAGGGTGTGACATGACGGACTTCTATATAAAATTAAACAATTGCTTCCTCATTCCTTCCTTTTAATACTAAGATCATACCTGCACAAAAGATGCTTTGAGGTAAAATTCAATGATGCGACCTCTCCGTTATATGAAATTCTTTCAAGAGTTCCACAGGGAAACATATTGGGCCCCGTACTGTACCTACTATTCACTGCTGACCTTCCAACGCAAGGCGATACTATAACTGCCACATATGCAGACGACACAGCCCTACTATCTGTTCACGAAGATCCAACCACAGCATCGGCTAAACTACAAGACCACGTAGATAAAGTGGAGGAATGGATAGACAAATGGTGCATTAAGGCAAATCCAAGCAAATCTATCCACGTAACCTTCACTCTCAGAAAACAGACCTGTCCCTCGATAAAACTTTACAACGAGGATATTCCCGAAGCTGAGGACGCCAAATATCTCAAAATGCATCTAGATCGAAAGCTTACCTGGAAAAAGTACATATAGACCAAGCGCAAACAGCTGGACACAAAGTTCAGAACCATGTACTGGCTAATAGGCCGGAAGTCACGACTGTGACACGAAAACAAAATAGCCGTATATAAAGCCATACTAAAACCAATCTGGACCGAATTTAATAACGTAATATTCAATTATGGGGTACTGCTAGTAACAGCAACATTGAGATTCTTGAAAGATTTCAGAGCAAAACATTGAGAGCCATTTTCGACATACCATACTACTTGAGCAACAAATATATACATAAAGATCTAAATATCAGTACCGTCAAACAAGAGATTACTAAACATAGTAAAAGCTACCAGGGTAGAATATATTAACTCACGTCAATCAACTGGCCTCGAAGCTTCAGGGTGCAGAAAGTACCTCCCACATCCGTTTGAAGCGGCATGGAGTCCCTACGCTAAACGCGAGATTCAAAGAATGAAAGGAATTTTCAAAAAATCCTTCTGCTAATGATGTCATTGATCACCAAGCGATTGGCCGATTGTGTAAACACAGATCGCCAAGTCACAGAGATGAAAAAAAAATGCATATAAGCACATAATTAAGTAATTTTTCCTCAAAAAGTCTCGGCAACGTGATAGTTTAGGGCACCATGTTCCTAACATTTGTTGTTTGCTGAAGTGTCCTCTAGGTCCTCTACCTATATAGGTATGCAATGTTAGATCGTGCGCCGCAAGATTGAAAAAAAAACAAAATTGCGGCAGGGGGCTGTGCCACAATGGTTCTATGTCCTTTACTAATATCACAATATTTTCATATAAGTGACAGTGACCAGCAACGCACAGCAAGCAGCCTGAACTACTGGATCTATACTTATTATTGGAATCAAATGCTCACAATACAGAATCCACTCATATTAGTTAAGTGTTGATTCTGTATCTGGTCTTACTACAGTTGTAAACATCCCCTGGTGCCTATTAGACTAGCTCTGTTCAGTGTTCTACTAGAAAATGGGGGAAATAGAAATTATGTTTTTACTCCCTCCCTGTTCTTTTCTGATTAACTTTGTCGAGGGATCCAAGACAGTTGGATCGTTTCTCTGGGACTCGTTGGGCTTCATTGGCGCTTCTCTGGTGGTCGCCACTGTTGATTCTGGCTCTCAGGAGTTGCTGTGGTTTGGAATAGTGAGACAAGCTTGCCCAAACCACAAATTTAGCTGAAAGATGGCACTAAGGAAGGATTCATTCCTTGAATAAGTAAAATAGTGGATAAAACTTTGTGTGTAAATTCGTAATCTTTTCATACTTTACGTAGTTTTTAGGGTTCCGAAAAAAAACGGAACCCTTATAGATTCACTCGGGTGTCTGCCTGTCCGTCTGTCACAGCCAGACTGTTTTCTCCGGATCTACTGGACCGATAGTGTTGAAATTTGGTACACATATGGACTTCTATAACCCTAACACGAACGTGTTACGTTAATTATTAAATTTTTAGTATGGGTGTCACTTTTGGGGGTCAAACTAGAAAATTATATAATTATATCAAATGAAAGGGCTGACTGTGAGGGTTTCAACTATATTTTTTCATAATTTTAAAATAAATAGTTTAGAAGTTATTTAAGAAATTAGACGAAAAATGACACCCCCCTTATCTCCGAAACTACTGAGCCTAAAATTTTGAAAAAAAATGGAGATAATAGATCTTTACCTAAAGATTACAGGGAAACCTATAAGAAGTCTGTAATGTTAAAATAACATGTTAAAAAAATTAAATTCGTTCGGAAAAAAACTGGCCAAGTGTGAGTCGGACTCGCATGCAAGGGGCATGCGAGTCCGACTCACACTTGGCCAGTTTTTTTCGATAGTACTATCAGATATAATCTAAAGCGTCTATTTGTGAAATGCAATCCCTCGTTATTAGTAATTTTATGATATATGAGTATCATAATATTGATATTATCTTCGCGAAATCTAGTGAAATTAGCTATTTATTCCAATCTATGTTAACGATAGCTGCTTTGTATAAAAACACTCGTCAACAAACAAATTGTTAGTTGTGGTAATATTGTGACTTGGCTAGGACAAGATGATGATCGTGAAAGCTGAGAAAGAGAAACAAATCAAGTATCTCGACTTAGCACACGAGGTTGTCGACTTGTGGAATGTGGACTCGGCTGTCATTGTGCCGATTGTCGTTACGGCCAATGGCCTGATGGCCAATAGCTTCGACGACCACCTGTCAAAGTTGGCGTTACGCGGTTGGGTAAAGGGCCTGATACAGAAGGCAGTACTCCTCGATACGGCTCGTATTGTGAGGAGGTTCCTTTCTCTGGAGCCCTAACCACCGGTAGCTTGGACCCTGCTCCCGACACCGGCGGACTACTATTTTTTATATTTTTAAATGTATTTTTTAATGTTTTTTTTTTAAGATATGTTTAAAAATGTAAAATATATGTATATTAAAATAATTAGACGAAATAATAATAACAAGATCATATCTGCCTCTCAAAATAGATGTAAGAATGGGTCCCGTGGTACTAAGGAGCTACTCCTCATTGATATGGCCATTAGTCAACAGGTTCGTCGTTCCCGAAAAGATCTGTCGACATGCAACATGCAAATTAATGCAACGCTACGCACCTTCCTGATGTCGTGTATGGGGCAATGGAGGACAGTCCTTCGCTATCCAGGATGTCGAAATATCCAGAGGAATAGCGAACCGGTAAGGGTCGAGCGGGGTATATTTTAGGGCGATAGTTTGAGTCCGCTTTGGTTTTGCCTAGCCTTGAATCCTCTTAGCACACTACTAGAGAAGACAGGGCGGGGCTATCGGTTGAAGAGAGGTGGTCAGGTCATTTCTCACCTCCTTTACATGGATGATCTGAAAGTCTTTGCCTCTACTAATCTGCAACTGATGGAGCTTCTGAAGATAACTGAAATTTTCAGTAACGCCATCGGGATGGAGTTTGGTATGGACAAATTTGCGGTCATGTATGTAAAGCGTGGAGAGATTATGGAATCCGTGGGAACTCAACTCTCGGATTCCATAAACCTGAGATTTCTCTCTTGAACTGAAACTTACAAGTATTTGGGTATGTTGGAAGCATTAGGTATCTATGTTACTGACATGAAGCAATCGTTGAAGGAGCGCTTCTTTGGCCGCCTGAAGAAGGTATTCAATAGCTTTCTATCAGGCGGAGACAAGGTGCGCGCCTTCAACGGTTGGGTCATGCCGGTATTGATGTACTCTTTCAGCGTACTTAAATGGACTTAAACGGAACTTGACGCTCTGGGTGGAGGGTGCGCACATTGCTTACTGCATATCGAATGCATCACCCACGGTCGTCGGTAATGAGACTGTATATCCCGCGAAAGTGTGGAGGTCGAGGCTTTTTAAATGCTAAGACTCTCCACAATCACGAGATATGCAGTCTCAGGGAATATTTCCTAGCTGTCGACGTGGGTATGCATCGAGATGTAGTGGCGGTGGACAAGGGACTCACCCTGCTCTCCTTGGCAAATGAGAACAAGCGCAAACCTGCAGCGCTTGACAGGGCAGTGACTCGCAGGGCGGTATGGCAGAGTAAGGAGCTTCACGGACGCTTTTTCCGGGCCGGACGTAGATCAACTAGCGTCCGTAGCCTGCCTGCGTTTCGCTGATCTTTTTAGAGAAACCGAAGGTTTTGTCTATGCAATTATGGACGAAGTTATCATGACGAATAACTACCGGAGATTTATTGTGAAGGACGGCATGGTCGACATATGTCGGGCATGTCACCGTCCGGGAGAAACAATTCGGTTCTCGTGTAGCTAACGGAGAATACTTGCATAGGCACAACCTTGTAGCCAGGATTATCTATCAGCAACTTGCTCTGAAATACTCTCTTATGGAGTCGGAGGTGCCGTACTACAGCTATGCGCCCGACCCAGTTCTCGATAATGGCAATATCACATTGTACTGGGATACGTCCATCATCCCTGACAGGACTATTGTTGCCAATAAGCCTGAAATAGTGGTGGTGGACCGAATAGTGAGGCGTGCAATGATTGTAGACATAACCGTCCCGCATGACGAGAACCTCGCGAAAGCCGAGACAGATAAACAAATCAAATATATTGACTTGATTCGCGAGGTTGTCGATATGTGGGAAGTGGACTCCGCAATCATTGTACTGATAGTTGTGACAGCCAACGGCTTAATAGCCACGAGCCTCGACCAACACCTCAGGAGGCTCTCATTAGGCAGCTGGGTCAAGGGCTTGATTCAAAAAGCGGTACTTCTGGACACGGCTCGTATTGTTAGGAAGTTCCTCTCTCTGGAGCCCTGACCGCCGGTAGCTTGGACCCTGTTCCCGATACCGGTGGGCTACTATTTTTATATTTTTAAATGGTTTTTTTTATTTTTTTTATTTGAATATTTAAAAATATAGATATATGTATAGTTAATTGAATAAAGGAAAACATAATAATAAGCTGGCAACTCTGGCTGTCAAATCATTTTTTGTTTTTTGTTCTCCATTTCATCGTTAATTTAATATAATTTTAGTCCTCACACATCCACAATTTTGTAAAATAAAATCTCAAGAACTAGAAAATGCACGTTTGCCTAGAAGCAATCTATTCACTCTTGTCTTAAAGACTCCCAGGTTGTAGCTATCTGGAAACACAGACTCTGGCAGGGAATTCCACTCCTTAGCTGTACGCACTATGAATGTGTTCCCAAAACGTTTAGTGCCTGTGGGTGGGATGTCCACCATGTACCGGTGGCGCATCGCCGTTCGTCTTGTGGTCCAATGATGGAACGGGCTTGGCGGAATAAAATCATGCAATTCCTTCGCACACTCCCCAAAAAGCAAACGATAGAAAACCGACAGGCCAGCAACTCGGCGTCGATGCTCAAGGCTTTGGAGCTTCGACTCGACGAGCCTGTCATTACCGATGATCCTCTTGGCTCGTTTCTCAATTGACTCAAGGGCATCAAGCTGGTATTTGGCAGATCCGTCCCAAAGATGAGAGCAGTACTCCATACACGATCGAACTTGCGCTTGATAGAGCTTGAGCAGCTGTTCCGGCGTGAAGTACCGTCTCACCTTTGCTAGGGACCCCAACTTTCTGGCAGCCACTTGAGCCTTTGCCTCTATGAAAGGGCCAAAATTGAGGGTAGATGTTAACGTATCACCAGGAAGCTCAAGTCGGTCGGTTATCGGCACGGTTACACCACGAAAAGATGGAGCTGGGTGGAATTAGCTCCTTTTAGCGGAGAAAAGACACGCTTGGGTCTTAGCAGCATTGAACTTGACCAGATTGGCATCGCCCCATTCTGAGACAGTCTGTAAAGACAAGTTCAAGCGCTCAACCATAGCCTCCCGGAGAGACCGGATCTGCGACCCACCAGCTCGTGCGTCGGACACGTATCTCTCAGCAACAGTGCTGTCGTCTGCATACCCAAAGGTACCGGGTTTTAGCAGATCATTAATATGCAGCAGGAACAATGTTGCCGAGAGCACCGACCCCTGAGGAACCCTGGCATTAATATCCAGTAGTCCAGACGAGCAGCCATCTATGACCACTCGGATAGACCGATCCCTCAGGAAATCTGCAATCCAATCACACAATCCGGCGGGCAGACCGAAGGAAGGAAGCTTACTAATAAGGCTATCGTGCCAGACCCTGTCGAAGGCAATGAAATATCAACGGAGACCGCATGTGCCTCCCCGTGCTTCTCTATGGCCTCACTCCAGATGTGAATGGCATACGCTAGAAGATCCCCAGTAGACCGATTTCGGCGGAACCCGTATTGTCGGTCGCTAAGGATATCATTCGCTTCTAGGTATGCTAGGAGCGTACAATTCAGTACGCGTTCCATACTCTTACAGAGTATGGACGTTACCGAGATGGGTCTATAATTCGATAAAACATAATGTAATGTGTAAAATGAAATGTAGGTCCGAATGGTGGTGGTGGTGGTGTAATGTATTATTGAAGATACTGTTGAAAACTTGCAGAACATTTAAGTAAACCATTTACAAGCAGTTTTTAGTCGTTAAGGTCAGACAGTCAAAAGAGATGAAGCTATTTGCACATTATGCACCAATATTTTGCAATTGACACAGATGTTAAAAATCTATTTGTTTTCGATGACGTGAAACTATGCATATATCAAACTAGCTTTCGCCCGCGACTTCGTATGCACATATCCCGTTTTTTCCGTTCCCGTAAGAATTTCGGGTAATTCTCTCTTAGCACTCCCTTGCCCTTCCCAAGGAACCTACATGCCAAATTACAGCGTTTTACGACCAGTAGTTTTGGCTGTGCGTTGCCTGTCAGTCACTCACTCAGTCACTCAGTAACGGAAGAATTTTATATATAAGGATTAATTTGTATGTTTAATCAACTGTAAAGTTGTTTGAATAGAGTATAATGTTAATAATTATAACTAGCTTCAAGGTCTACAGGATTAGTATATAAGTCATTTCCTTGTCTTTTACGTATTACAACACAAGAACAATTACCGACGTTATCATGAAGTTAGCATTTGGTAAGTCATTTATATATTTTGATAAAAAAGTGAACATTTATTATTTTGCTTACTTTACAAGCTATGGTCTGCGATTTCGTCTGACTGCATGCATAAATGAGCACGATGAAAAGTCATTCATATTCCTACTTTTTTGACCGATTCATTATCGGATTTGCGGATTCCAAATTAAAATTCTCAAGAATTTGAGTTTTGAATCTGTTAGGACTGAGTACGTTTAGGCTTTCACAAATGGGGGCCTGTTTGGTCAACAAACAATCAACTTGGGCTATTTTTCTATTTTATTTTATTTGCTTTGTTTGTTTTTGTTTTATTTGAAACTAACTTCTGCCCGCAACTTCTTCTGCGTAGACTTTATACCTGGCGCGCAACTACTTTGACTCATATTCTCATCCATGGAAATACATCTCCACGATTCTGGTAACCTGATAGTTTGTGAGTCTTTGCTGTTTGTACTTACAGCCCCATAATAACTTCGACATTTTTCCTGGTCTCCTGGTACTTGTGAATCTTTACTGTTCACAATTCTTGCCCAAAAATACTTTGACATGTTTCTGGTCTCCTAGTACTTGTGAATCTTTAGCGCTCATAATTCTAGCCCGGAAGTAAATTGGACATGTTTCTGTTCTCTTGGTATTTTTTAATCTTAACCGCTCATATTTACAGCACCGAAAATACTTTGACATGTTTCTGGTTTCTTAGTACTTGTGAATTTTAAGCGCTCACAATTCCCGCCGAAAAAACACTTCGGCATGTTTCTGCTCTCCTGGTACTTGTGAATCTATAGTTTTCATATTTCCGGCCCGGAAATATCTTCGACATGTGTCTGTACACAAAGGGTAAAAAAAAACTTGTTCAAAAATACTTTGACATGTGTCTGGTCTCCTGGTACTTCTGAATCTTTAGTGCTCACAATTCCAGCCCTGAAAATACTTTGACATGTTTTTGCTATCCTGGTACTTGTGAATCAACGTACAGCGCTCGTACTCCAGCTTTGCTTTGGGTAAGATCAAATTACTTATTACTTGCAAAATTAAAAAAGGGTTCCGAACAAATTTTTTTTTTAACATGTTTATTTAATACTACAGACTTCTTATACTCTTCCTGTAATCTTTAGATATAGGACTATTATCTGCACTTTTTTCGAAATTTTAGGCTCAGTAGTTTAAAATTTAAAATAAATTGGAGATAACAGATCTTTACCTAAAGATTACAGGAAAACCTAATAAAAGTCTATAGTGTTGAAACAACACGTTAAAAAAATGAAATTCGTTCGGAACCCTTTGCACGCGAGTCCGACTCGCACTTGGCCAGTTTTTTCAAAAACTTTCCATAGAATTTCTTGTCTGTCCTTCATTTCATTTCATTTTAGGTCTAATTTCTTAAATAACTTCAAAACTGTTTATTTTAAAATTATGAAAAAAAATATATAATAAAAACCCTCCCAGTAAGCCCTTTTATTTGATATGTCACACGATACAGTTTGAAAAACTTTTTTTTATTAATTTTCTTGTTTGACCCCCATAATAAAAACATATTTATTTACGTAAAGCGTTTGTGTTTGAGTCACAGAAGTACATATGTGTACCAAATTTCAACAGAATCGGCCGTGTAGATCCGAAGAAAACTGGCTGTGACAGACGGACATCCGATTGATCCTATAAGGTTTCCGTTTTTTACGGATGTTCGGAACCCTAAAAAGTGAAAATATTAATCACCGACAGAACTTATTTACATGAAGTTTGAAGGCATTATCTATATCAACATAAATAATAATACTTTAAATCACACACGTACGAAGTAGTTTTTTAAGAAGCCTCGGATTGGTTTCCAAACAGATAAATAGGTCGTCTTTCGTGACATTACAGTGCTTTTATAGGGTTCGTTCTGATTTCCCCCGTTCCTTTTCCCCCCCGAAACTTATTTAAACTATATTATATAATTACATACAAATACCGTATCCGTATACGACCGTACCCGTTCGTGTAACGTTTTCGTTTTGTATTATTGTTCTTTTGTTTTCTATAATATGTTTGTTGCTATGTGTTTTGTCTGTTTCGAATAAATATTTTCTATTCTATTCCATTCTATTCTACATTAATTCTCGATTGCCCCCAAAATTTTAAAATTATTACAGTCAAGTACAACTCACTAATTTTTACGCAAGTTCTTACATTTTGCTTGGCACCTTTCTGTACTAATAATCTTTGTTAATAAATTTGTCAAACCGGCATAATTTTAAACATATTTGAACAAAGCATACTCGGCACTGAACGGCTTATGAATAATAGGATATAATTTGAATAGATAGTATGCCTATCTCTCTCAAGCACAATCTAGTAATTCAATGGTTGAGTGCCATAACGTTATGTGATTTTATTGTTGCAAAGAAAGCAGTACCTAGTATTTAAACATTTCGAAATTGTAAGACAAACAAAATCTGTGATTTGATTGGTGATAATTTGAAATAAACACACCAAAATATATATAACAGTACTTTTTTAGGTTTCCGTACCGGAACGGTAGCGGAACCCTATTACTAAGCCTCCGCTGTCCGTTCGCCCATCCGCCTGTCTGTCAGCGCGCTGTATCTCAAGAACCGTAATAGGTTGACCGTTGAAATTTTCACAGATTGTGTATTTCTGTTGCCGCTATAACAACAAATAATAAAAATTAAGGTTTATGGTATGGAACCCTTCGTGTGTGAGTCCGACTCGCACTTGGCCGGTTTTCTTTGACAGTACCACCTTGATTTTATTTGATAAAATCCAAATATAAAACAGATAGATTTTCGGGGGGAAACAAGTGTTAAACATTGATTTATGAATCAAACCCCACTTTTTTGGGTACATAACAAAAAACGGAACCCTTATTGGATCACTCGGGTGTCTGTCTGTCCGTCTGTCACAGCCAGTTATCTCCGGATCCAATGGACCAATTCTGTTGAAATTTGGTACACGTATGAACCAAACACGGACGCGTTACGTAAATTTTTAGTATGGGGTAAGTTTTGGGGGTCAAACTAGAAAATTTCAAAAACAAGTGTTTTGAACAATATCGTGTAATATATCAAATATATTTCACACGATAGGTTTTAAATATATTTTTTTCATAATTTTAAAATAAATGGTTTTGAAATGGTCGTTGGTCATTTTTCGTCCAATTTCTTGAATAACTTCAAGAAATTGGACGAAAAATGACCATTTCCCCCCTTATCTCCGAAACTACTGAGCCTAAAATTTTTAAAATAAATTGGAGATAACAGATCTTTACCTAAAGATTACAGGAAAACCTATAAAAAGTGTATAGTGTTGAAACAACACGTAAATAAAATGAACCCTTTGCGCGCGATCCGACTTGCACTTGGCCAGTTTTTTCAAAAAGTTTCTATAGAATTTCTGGTCTGCCCTTCTCCCCCCTTCTCTTCACGAGACGAGATTCTAAGGATAAACCCCAGAGCCTTAGATACTTTTTTGACTATGTTGTCGACATGCGTATCAAAGATAAGCTTTGAGTCAAAAGTAATTCCCAGGTCTTTAATAAGATTAACTCTAGTTATAAAGGTATCTAAAATTTTATAAGTAAATTGGTACAAAAGTTTGTGACTGTGCACTAGCTTCTGTTTTGATGATATATACAATATTTTTTTCATTTCCTCCGCAGTATTCACCCTGATGCTGGTGCTGATAGGCGCCATGATGGTCAACGCGGACTGCTTCTGCACCACCGACTATAGTCCCGTGTATGGACCCGACGGAACTGAGTACAGCAATAGCTGCGTGTAAGTCTTAATTTTATCTAAACCTAAAATGGAGCTGGGAAAGACACTTGGTAAGGCGTGGTGTTAATAGAATAGAATAGAACAGAACAGAACAGAACGGAACGGAACGGAACGGAACGGAACGAAACGGAACGGAACAGAACAGAATGGAATGGAATAGAATGTTTTTACTTCAGACACCGGGTCCATAGGTGGAGTACATTGTTGCCATCGTGGGTAGCACCTGGATGGGGCAGGCACAGGAACGTGGGGTTTGGCACAAGAAAAGACATGCCTATGCTAAGCAGCAGGTGAAGTCGGGCTGTGGATGATGAATATATCAAATCTAATATTAAAATTATATTTTTTTCGTACTCCTCCGCTGTACTTTTCTGATTAAATTCGTTGCAGGATCCATGACAGTTAAATCGTTTCTCCGGGACTCGTCGGGCTTCATTGGCTCGCGTTTTTCTGGTGGTCGCTACTGTTGATTCTGGCTTTCAGGAGTTTGAGTTGTGGTTGGGAATGTGTGGCGGGCTTGTCCCATAAAAAAAATCTACGCCAACGTCGTAAAATGGGGCTACCCTTACGGATCAGCAGCAAAGATTGGGTGTGGAGCCAAGCCACTATGCTTCACCTTCCATCTTGCCCTCTGTGCCCCAGAACCTGCAGACAAAGTGACGTATGCGCTGCCACCAACGATGCCGTGACAGTGGCAATGTTGTGGGCCACTCAAATCTGACACACTGTCGTATGTGATAATACAGTTCATGTGTGTGTATTTTTAGGGTTCCGTACCCAAGCAGTAACCAACGGAACACTATACCGTCCGTCTGTCTGTCAGCGGGCTGTAACTCAAGAACCGTAATAGGTAAACAATTGAAAGGATATTGCAACGCGTCCATACATTGTTCGCCAAAGAATCAACAGAGACGTGAATTTACTTTCTGTGCTCTAAATAATGCATATATTCGACTGAAACTAAATTAAAATCACGGACACTTATGTATGTATGTAAATCAGGCTGGTTTCCGCAACTCCACGACTAAGCGCGTATTTTGCGTACAGGTGGGACAAATGTGTCATTCGATTCACCCTAGCTCCCCATGGAAGGTCAGCAACGCCTTGGTGTTACCAATTATCTCACTGAGGGTACCTGGGTTACCGAAGTACTTGGCCCTGTAATCCGCAACTATCGGACAGCTTAGAAGCAGGCTGCTGTCTCATTCTCCTCCATGCAGGCTCTGCATAGCGGGCTGTCAGTGACTCCAGATAGCATAGAGGTGTTTATTATAAGACCCGTGGCCAGTTGTTACGGCTGTGACTATACGCAACTGTTGTTTAGTCAGTCTTAGGGCTTGTTTTGTGAATCGGCCATCTATAGAGGAAAGTGCCTCTTTGGCCTGCCTACACTCACCATGCTCAACCCATAGCTTGTGTTTTTCTCCGGTGCATCACGGACACTTTTGAGAATTGTAAAAAATCCTAAATGCTTTCGGATTTTAAGGTTATAAAAGGGTTCCGTTTATTGCGGATGTTCGGAATCCTAAAAAATGAATGGAGTTATATTATTGTATTAAATGTTCTTTTATTTTCAGTATGGCCTGCGCACTGAGGGATCAAGCAATATAATCAAAGCTACGTTAACAGACTACTCACCCATAATGGAGAAAAACTATATTTTGCAATTATAATTTAAAGTTTTTAACAAAAATCTTTCATAATGTTGTTTTCAAATTCCATTATTATCTTAAAAATATAAACCGAGACAGCAGATTTACTAGAATTCAAATAAATAACTTTTAAACGCAGACTTTTGCTTTATTTTTTAATCCTTCGACTGTACAATTTTGTTTTTTAATTTTCATATTATTAGGTCTACAAAAAATAGATACGAAAGAGAGAAAAGTCGGTACCTACTCCAAATTGGAAGATCAAAGTCAAAACGTTTATTTCAATAAGGCCATTTAATGGAACTTTTGAACGTCTACATTACATTTAAAATTATGAATAATAATAACAAGTGACTCTACTGTCCATTCGGAAAGGTATGTTCTTATGGAGAAGAACAGACAAGAAACTCCATTTTTACTCTTTTCAAATAAATGTTTTACAATATTTGATGTACAACATTAATTAAATATTTGTGAGTACCATACACCTATGGAATATACTACTTATACGAACAAAGTATTCCCAGCAGAGGTAAACTTATTCACTGTCTAAATAAGTACATATTACTCACATATTTACAAACATTGGAAAAATTAATAAAATTAAAAAAAAACAAACTTAGTACATAAATAATAAAAAAAAATTAATACAACAAATCAACCACTTTGATTTTTTCTACACCCTTGATTGTCCTATGGAGCAGGACCAGCATGTTTCCAAGCATCTCGACCTTCACCCACCTGATATCTAGATATACGCGACGACATATATAATGCATACGACACATTTATTATTAAATATTATCGATTTATAAACATGCCTAAGATACTCTTAAGTGAAGGTCGGTCTTCCACCGTCACCTCTTCTATAGAATTAGACAAAACAGTTTTCCGTATACATTTTATTTATGCGGATCGAAACAAAAAAAATCCATTATTTATTAAAAGCCCTTGATAACAAATGGATCTCCGACATTAATTTCACATTACTTGATCTAAATAATCTTTATTGCATTAATTTGTATTTAATTCACAAATTGCAGCGAATTAAACCAATATCCTTGAACATGAACACATGAGCAACATACATAAAACATTGGCGCCAATAGTTGGTAACGTCACTTGGCCAACAATGTTCGATCGGTACTTGGCCAACATTGGCGCCTAGAACGTGACTTATCGTGGCTGTATAAAAGACACTTGGACTCAAGTTGGTCATTAGTCGTGATCAATTTGTGATTTCGCAAGGACAACATGAAACTTACTTTGGGTAAGTCTTTTTACATATATTTTAAAAATATATACAAGGTGTAACAGCATGTTTGTAAAACTCGACAAAATTATTGAACAGTTGATTTTGTTTTCGATACTCGTACCTGAGGGTTGATATTATGAAGAACAAGTTTTACTATGGGCATTGTAAAAGATTTTTATCTTCTTCTTATCGTGTGGACAGTAAGGTCTAACGGCCCCACACACCCTAGTGTCAGAGTTTCTATACCGCCTCAAGGGCCTAAAGTTTTTCATAATAGTGACGCAACAATAAATAACACAAAAAATGCATTATACTCGAACTTGTATTGTGTTGTGTATTCATTAATTGTACTAGATTTGCATTGTAGGTATCTGTTACACTGTGTATACTTTTGTCTTTTCTGGTTTATTTTTTTTTGCCTTTTAGCTGAAGATGAATATTTTTTTAATGTCATTTAATAAGTTTCCTTTTATTATTTCAGTCATCAACATAATATTATATTTTAATAGTTTTTTGTGGCGACCATTAGGGGAGGCCTATGTCAGGCAGTGGACGTCTTTCGGCTGATATGATAATGATGATGATGAATAGTTTTTGTGAGCCAATATAAGCAAGATTGTACATTAAAAAAAATTGAGAACCTCCTCCTATTTTGAAGGAGTTCTGCAGTGCTATTCTGTAAACATCTGACCAAGTAAGCTTAGGTCCATGTCAGAGGCCCTTGAGGTGGTTTAGAAACTCTGACACTAGGGTGTGTGGGGTCGTTAGACCTTACTGCGCACATGAGAAGATGAAGAAGTTTAGGTGAAGTGAACATAAAGTGAGCTTTCAATCCATACAATCAAGATGGAATGACAGTTCACGCTCACTCCTTCTAAGCTTACACGGTAAGCTGTTGACAGAACAGACTGCTGTTTTATAATTTTGATGTTTGTTAATGTTTAAGTTTATATTCTCAACTGACTTTTTTGCCCGCGACTTTGTACGCGCATATACTGTTTTTTCTCGTTGTCGCAGGAATTTCGGGAAATCCTTTCTTAATGCTCCTCTACACTCTCCAAAGAATCTACATGCCAAATTTCAGCTTCCTACGACCCGTTGTTTCGGCTGTGCGTTGTCACTTAGTAACGGAAGAATTTTATATATAAGGATGTTCACTTATGTTATACAACCCATTATTTAACAGCACTACCTATTTTCAAAAACCCCGAAATTTTATAGTATTTTAGTTTCTATAATCTTTCAGCTATACAATATCAATGTTTTGATACTTCAAATAAATCGAATCACTTAATTACTCGTATTTTTTATATTTTTCTACTATCAATCAATCAATCAAATATGTTCATTTGTCAGAACATAGTACAATAGATGTTACAAAAACGGTTCCCGCATATCCTGCCATAATATGGCTGGCGTACGAAAATTCTATATAAAAAAGAAACAAAGCTTATATTATTGACTACTATGTTAATGTTAACGATCAAAAGTGCCTTCTAATGTTAGAGTTGAATAAGCGATTTGACTGTGACTCTGCAACAACACTACCCCTAGTAATCCACATATGTTCCTCCAGTATTCACCCTATTCCTGGTGCTGATGGGCTCTATGCTGACCAGCGCCGCTGGAGGCTGCATCTGCCCCGCGGTCTACGCCCCTGTCTGTGGCAAGAACGGAGTCACTTACAGCAACTCCTGCCAGTAAGTGTCACTTGTATGTTTATGGCTGCAAATGAGGTTACTGTGGATATTTTGGCGCATGTCCATTTTTTTCTCTCTAGTCTAGGTCAGAGAAGATAGAGACAAAGTCTTCGATGGAGCGAGCTTACCCAGAAGAAGGCTGTTCACTCTGACTTTGAAGAGATTACGGTTGTAAGCGTTTGGAAACACAGACGCAGGCATAGAGTTTCACTCCTTTGTTGTGCGCATTATAAAAGACGTTTGGAAACGCTTAGTGCGGATTGGTGGAATACTTACAAGGTAGGGATGGTAAGTTGCAGTGCGTCTAGATGTCCGTTGGTAGAAAGGGGCCGGAGGGATGAGTTCTTCTAACAAGGGTTGAAGTGATAACAACTTAATGAAGCCAAAATATTACTGCCATGTTGTATTAACCGACTTCAAAAAGGAGGAGGTTTTCAATTCGTCGGAATCTGAGTCGAGTGTCAGAGTGAAAATCAAATAGTGCTTTTTTATTTAGACTTATTTTGATGATACTTTGTTTTAATGAATACTAGGCTTAATAGATTTATGAAAGAAAAAGGCATACTGTGCCGAACCCAAATAATTATATTTCGTCGTCTATATTATTTATTTTTGTCTAGAAGAGTAAGTAACTGTTGCAAAAACAGAACATCACTTTTTTATTTCTGAAGTAGATCACTTAATACCACTTGAACTCATATACCTATTTAGTACACGCAAGCCGCAAGTTAAGTACCGCATAACCAGAATTTCCGGGCTGCTACTCTGCAGAATTAATTGATGGCAAAACCCAGTAACACAATCCACGAACAGGAAATCGAATAAGGATTCCTAACTCAGCTGCCGTGTCTCCGATGACTAGATCGATGACGCTGTTATTATATATTTTCTTAAGGTTCCGTATCCGTAGGGTAACTAACGGAACCATATTGTTGGCACTTCACTTGGTCTATTTCGCACAAACATTTGCCATACTTGGTTGTTAAAAAATGAAGTTTATTTTAAATACTTTAGGGTGTATTTTCGATTGACCAATTTAACGGATCCTATTACTAAACGGAGGAAGATATTATATCCATCAGTCAGTCAGTGGTTCTCAGAACGTGTATTACTACTGCCGCACAAAAATGGGGTGACATACAAGAAACGTGAATTTTCCGTTTGTGGTATGCTATGGTAATACCCATCTGCGAGTCCGACTCTCACTTGGCTAATTCTTTTCAATCAGCTACATTCAGTTAGACTGAAACCCGACCTCAACCAGTTGGAAATAGGCTAGGCAGATGATGCTAGATAGTTTGTATCCTGTACACAATATATGTAGCTATATAGTTTGTATACAGGTGAATTTTTAAGGTGTGTAAGGGTAGCCAAATTCAAAATTATTAGGATTAGCAAAAAACACTTTTGGATGGCGTAGTAAATAATAATACAGGGTGTGTTTTTAAAACAATAGGTTTCTTTTTTATTTGTGATGGGTTTTCTCTAGACTCTAATCTAGGTCAGAGATGACAGAGAAAAAGTCTACGATGGAGCGAGCGTACCCAAAAGGAGCCTGTTCACTCTTACTTTGAAGAGATTAGGGTTGTTAGCGTTTGGAAACACAGACGCAGGCAGAGAGTTCCACTCCTTTGATGTGCGCATTATAAAAGACGTTTGGAAACGCTTAGTTACTATTGACAGGCACACGTTCGACCACTATCTCACCTGATGGTAAGCGATGATGTGGTCGAAGATGAAGCACGTTTGCCTAGAAGATCTTGCCGATGCGAGGCTTGTCGATTATCTGGATAGGACTACCGATTTTTCAAAAATCCATTAGAGCAGTTTTAGTTTTCATCAAAATCGGCCTCGAGACTTCTTTCAGTGTTTTTGGTTATTCCCCACAGTTTTGACCATTCACGCACACTTAAAAAAAATCACCTGTATGTACGTTGAACTACTGAGATTATGTTGATGTTCTATAGTTTGTTGAAGTGCTATACATTAAATAGTGTTTGTATCTTCACGGTACGCTTTCATCTCTACTTAGCAACTTGTTCCGAAGTTGCCAAGGCGCAGTGTTAATTGTGTTACGCTCATAGAAGTTTGAGATAGTTGCGGCTTAAGGCTTAAGTATTACACATTGTTGCGTCGCTGGTGCACGGCAAACACGGTATAAGTGTGTTGCGCGAATTAATGTAGCTTGGGATGCCTCCCACACCTACAATCTACAATGTAGGTCTAGAGCCCTAAGAGGAAATACGCGGATAGACTTTGTATGTTAAAAGTCATAATTCGAGGTTTGGCTCTCGCCTGTTTCCTATCGGTCCAATATTCGGGAATGTTGGACCGATTTAAAAAGACATTTCACAAACTTAATAAGAAGAATGTATATTATGTCCCTATGTTTTTCTTTTTTCATTAATAGTTCCCAAATTTGTACACAAGGGCTTTGTTGACAGCGGTTTATCGGACAATTTTGTACATTTTTTGAGGGTTCTAGTGCTTAAACGGTTAATAAATCATCAAAAAGGAAGGAAGAGAACATAGAGACATAGTATACATCCTTCTTATTCGGTTTGTGAAATATCTCTTAAATCGGTTCAATATTGGAGGAGGAAACAGTCGAGAGCCAAACCTCGAATTATGACTTTTTCTTTTTATGACCGCGTTTCCTCTTAAATTTAGACTTTATTATTTTTAGGGTCCTGAACTTCAATATAGCAAAACGGAACCCATTTAGGATCCCTTATGTGTCTGTCCGTCTGTCACAGCTAATTTTCTCCGAATCTCTAGACCTGTTTATTTTAAACAGACGAACGAACAGACGGATGGCGGAGGCTTAAATTACGGCGTACGCTGGCTCCGCTGGTTACTTTTCGGGCACCTAAGAAAAATTGTTAAGATAAGTTATAAATACTTGTGCCAACCAACCGGTTCACCTTCAAGGTCAGAGTTCCCGATCACATTCGCAAGAGGTTGGGTTGAGGAGAGGAGGCAGTAGTATCGTCACAGCGCTAAATTTTTATTCATTGTTTGTTTGCATGAACTGTTAATGTATATTCGTGTATTAGTTTGTTCTTTGAGTATGTATATTATAGTACCTATTGTATGTATAGTTCATATATATATTTAGACCTTTGTATTTATTAAATATCTATTAATCACGTTTCTTGCTCAAAATTGCACCTACCACTAATTGTCTCTGCATCACCTAAAGGTTGACTGGTAGAAAATGCCTAAGGCATTAAGTCCCCCTCTGTACATTTGTGTGCATGAAGTATTAAATAAATAAATAAACTGCATAGTTATGAATCGTTTTCTGTTTCCAGTATGAGCTGTGCTGGGGCGAAGCTGGGACATAACGGGCAATGTGGCCGCGACCTGTCGTAGTTACAGACACTGGAGCAAAGCAACCCGATATATTGCATTTACCTGAACGTTTTGACTGAATCTCCTATAGTTATAAAAAAAAAATGTTTTTTGAACAAAATTGTTCCTGTCTAATTGTTTTTTTTTTTACGGGCTTTTTATTACCTTGCTTCATACGTATGCTTCCAGTTAGTAACAGTAACCAGTAATATAAGTACCTATATAAATGTGACCAAGCTGATGACTTGCACGTTGTGTCTATCTCCAATGATTATTTAAATTTTATATATAGATGATTATTTAAATTTTAAACAAACAAACAACTATTGACTTATTTTAAGTATTGCCTTATTTAAATTGTTGACATTTTCTAATTATTGGCTTATTTAAATTTGTGACATATTTAAATTTTTGACATTATTTAATTTTTGACATTATTTAATTTTTGACATTATTTAATTTTTGACATTATTTAATTTTTATCATTATTTAATTTTTGACATTATTTAATTTTTGACATTATTTAATTTTTGACATTATTCAAATTTTGACATTATTTATGAATGTAACTAATAAATTGATGAACGATCTTAAATGTTAGATAATATTATATTCCAATGAAATAATCTTTATTAACGAAGCAAGACTGTAAATTTTATTATAACTTTGATGGAATTTCATGACATTATTATGCATGTTCTAGAAATATTTGCACGACTGATAAGTCGAATATAGTGAGACAAAAATTATCTTACCACCTGTACCTATATTCTAGCAAATAAATATAATTTCATTTCATTTCATTTCAATGATAACTGCAATATAATTTGGCAATATGAAGAATGGTCGACAAACTGTTCAGTAGTCAGTCAACAGTTGCACTGAAAAAAAATCAGATAGGGACTTTATTATATCAATTACTAGCTGACCCGTGTCCACTTCGATGGGCGGTATTTTTCCGGATAATATAAAACGTGTAACAGAATAAACGCGATACCTCTTAAGGGGTTATTGTACTCATCATAATGAACAACTTTTACTATGGGACCAATTCCGAAATCGCAAAAAAAAACTGGTGTTCAGTACATTTTGTCGAGTTATGCGCACAAAAATGTGTGGGGAGGTCGATTTTTTTTTTTCGCAATTTCAATGTTGGTCTCACTGTGAAAGTTGTTCATAATGATGAGTTCAATGACCGCTTAAGAGGTATTGCGTTTGTTCTGTTACAGGTTGTATAGCCTGTGACACTCACAAATAACGTGGCTTTCTGTTGGTAAAAGAATTTCAAAATCAGTTCAGTAGATCCAGAGATAACCCTCTTTGTAACATTAGTATAGAGTGAGTTTTTTTGATTGTTACGTTTTCACGCCTTAAGTGCTGAACCGATTTTGATGATACTTTGTCTGGCTCCGAAGTCACGGGCAAATGGTAATGATTTATAAATCATATTTTCACTTTAATTTGAATTCTTCATTCGGCGACGTGACTTGTGAGTCCACAAAGTTTAAAAGTTTATAATGGGTACCCACAGGTAACCATAATAAAATTGTGATAGATGGTGTGTGCGAGCAAGTACTCGTTGCAACCAGTCAACGTGGACCCTCAAGCTAATTAAACTTAGTCGGGGAAATTAACAGAAATGCGTGTAACGTGACTAATGGAAGCTTGTAACTAATGCTTGCTAAACCAATTAGTTATTAGCACGCTGTAATAAGCAAGTTGTAGGCGGAGGCAATTGCTAGAGAGCGGATATCAATCGGTGAGCGATATTACAGGCGAACGGCAATTAATATTATTATGTTGGCACTACGTCTGGCTATGACAGGGTTGGTAGTTGTGGAGAGAAAATGGCAATAGGTACATTGGAGCGGGCGTATAAGAACTCGGTTTGGGTGCCTATGTCCAGCAGTGGACGTGTTTCGGCCGATATGATGATGATAATGATGATAAGAACACTAGCGACCTGCTTGGGCTTTGCGCAGGTGCAATTTATTTATTTTTTCATTTTCATTCAGCCAGCAGTTTTCATGGAGTGACGAGGTCAGATTTAGAAGCCAGGAAATCTGTCAATAATTTACGAATAATAGACGGGACCAACAGCTTAAGGGCGCACCAAGCTTCTGGCTTTAAGTATTCTATGCAGTCCGTGTTTGTGTGCGTAAGCGCAAGCGAAAACCGTATATAAGGGCAAGCGACACAGAGTTGGGAGTCCGACGGCCGAAGCAGGACTATAGCGGATACGGGAGACGCGAGGTGACTCTAGCTAGAATGGACGGAGTGCACGCTAATTTAGGTATTTCGTTCCTATTTTCATCTTCTCGTGTGGGCAGTAAGGTCTAACGACCCGACACACCCTAGTGTCAGAGTTTCTAAACCGCCTCACGGGCCTCTGACATGGTTTTATTTAACAACTGTCATTTGGCGGCCGGGACCACCGGCTGATACGTGCCTTCCGAAGCACAGAATCGTCTTTTTTATGAGACAATCAGGTGATTTAAACTTGCAGTTTTCTAGCTAAACTGGAATACAACTTTATAAAGTATGTTTTCACACACACAAGGCAAACGCATAAACCACTTGACCACGGAGGAAGTTTCTATTATTATAACAAATACACGTCTTTTTTTTTATTTGTGATGGGTTTGCTCTTGACTCTAGTCTAGGTCACACGTTTCGAAAATGTGAAATGTATACGTTAGAAACATGTAGTTTTTTTATCGTGCTTCTAAAGCGTACAAATTATAGAGTGAATCCTTTTATATATCTTACATTTTATTTTTATTATCTAAAGGTTAAGAAATAACGATGCTGCAAGGGTTCAAACGAACGCCAATTATGTATCCTTTCCTTGGTGCCTCCTTAACGAGCTTTCCGAGCTATGGAGAATTCTTAGTATGTATTGGATGGTCACCCACTTTGGCAAGCGGTGTTTAGCCTCGTGCTTGACCAGTGTGACTGTAATTACATAGCCATGAACTACACATGCTTAACATGTGAATTAAATCGGATCACCAACGTCGGCGTACATTCGCAGGTTTATGTGAGTTAACTACCTCTGTGGTCGAGTGGTTTAGGCGTTTGCCCGGTGATCGTGGGTTCGATTCCCACGGGAAGCATACTTTGTAAAGTTGTTTCCAGTTTGGCTTGGACATTGCAGGCTTGAATCACTTGATTTTCTGATAAAAAGATTATTCCGTGCTTCGGAAGGGACGTATAAGCCGGTGGTCCCGGCCGCCAAATGGCGGTCGTCAAATAAACCACGTCAGAGGCCCTTATGTGCACTTATGTGAGTTGACTCCTTTGGATATTTCAGTGGTTTGTTGGCACGACTAGCCTCAGGTTACTGTGCAAATTGACTCTCTAAGAATAGATAGAAGTCAATTGGCATCTACAACCTTGTAGACAAGAATCATATGCGGCAAAATCTCACAGACTACCAGGAGTCCAAAATCATGAAGAGGATTATCTTCTTTGAGTAGTGTCTTTGGCCAACAGTCGGAGGGCATAACTAATACGCACAGCTGATAAACGTGGACGTTACTCTTGTAATTACTATCCATTAACACTGGCTAGACTTTAACTGATGCCCGTAAAGTGATTAATAGCACAGTGATAACAAATTGTGTCCATTATCAGGCGTCTGTTCTATCAATCAAAGTGAAAGATAATCACAACATACGGTAGAATAGTTGGTGCGGTACCGAGGCAGTGGAACTTTGTGGCTGACTGCAAATTGCGGTAATTAAGCGTCGTTAGATCTTGTATTGGTGAGCTATAGTTTTTTTAAACATACGAGGTAAGAGTTGGGGCGTGCCCGAAACGCTTGTGTTTAAATTAATGGAGTTTAGGTATTGTTGAATAATATTAGTACCAGTCGGCATAGTAACAAATTCCTAGGATTTTCTAGCTGATATCCAATATACAATTTTATTAGCTTCTGTTAGCGAAATTCCGGATTAAGAAGTATATTGTCCTTCTTATTCATCAAAATTGGTTCAGCTGTTTCCAGATTGTATGTTCCGATAACATTGATATGAAAGTTTAGCAAAAAGCTTGACATATAGACTTGATTTTTTTGTTTGTAACGAATAAACTGAAAAACTACTGGACCGATTTCAAAAATTCTTTTATCGTTAGAATGTTACATTATCCTTGAAAAATATAGGCTATATTGATTACTAGAAAAAATAGAAATCCCTACGCAAATTGTAGTACTAAAACCGCGCGGATGAAGTCGCGGGCGTAGTGCTAGTTTATAATGTTAATATTAGTATGTATTTAAATTTCACGTACTCGTACATAGTACTACAAAGGTAAACCACTAGGTAATCTCTAAAAGGCAAAATTATATAGGTTTAGGCATCAGTTAAACTTTCCCGCCCTTTCTCACGACTCTCACACAAACGTGGCAGAGGTTAGAAACTTATTAATGTGAAACGTGAGTAATGGGAAATGGAGGCAATTATCAGAAATCCTAATCTGTACCTCTGTACCTACCATGGTCGGAGAATGTAGTACATACAGGAATGGATATTGTGCGACCCGCAGCCATATTGCGTAGGTCATCCGTAAATAAATGCTATTAAGTATTGTTTAATTATTATTTCGTCAACCCTACAGTATTCATTGCATGTTTTATGTTGCCGAGCATGTAAATTTATAAACATATGAAGCAATTTTATAGATCTAGAATGCCTTTCGATTGTTTAAATAAATTTTAATGGGGTCGACAAGTAAAAGCTGATCTCAGATGGCGCCACCACCTACTGTAGTTGTGCCGCATGGAGTTTTAGGATTTCCAGCTTTGTTGAGAGTTGTATATGTCCCTCGTACGTGACCGAAGTGTGTGACAGTCGCTTTTGACAGGTTTTCTTTTAATTTGTTGGCAATGTTGCAGGGCGTGAAAGTAATCATAAATATCAACAAGTTTTACTGCCGACCTCACATACAATGGGAAAGGAAGAGGAAAAAGAGAAAAACCAGAGAAAAATGTTGGCTTTTTGAGTTCTAAACGTCCTTGTGGAAAAAAAAAACGGAATTCTTAAAGGATCACCTGTCTGTCTAGCTAGCTATCTATCTGTTTGTGCTATGTGTCAGTCACAGCAATTTTTTCTCCAAATCTACCGGACCGATTAAATATTTTTTGTTTGGCTCGTAAACTTTACGCGCGACCAACTCATGATACCATGGTAGATATTATTTATTTTTGAGTCTTTCAACCCTGAAAGATAACAACTAATTGAAAAATTACAATGCACAGTCACATTTCGCTTCAACTAGAACAATACAGAAAATCTGCCGACAAGGCCTTTGAAATGTCTAATCTTATGACAACAATAATAGTTACCATTAAAATAGAATACGCTTACCGAGATAAAGCCTAGTTTCCACAGACCGATTATATCGCATGACCTAAAGCTAGACTACACCATTGTTATAGCCTTTAAGCCCAATTAATCGTAACTGCTCAAATAAGGGTAATCACAGACAGTTGGACATTAGCCAAGCGCTAGTCATTGTGTGCCTTCATGTGGAAACATAGAGATATACGTTATGAGCGTTAACGCTGTTGAACGTGGTCATTTGTAGATAATGTATCTACAGACTTGACAGGGTTGATTAAGGATAAAGGATACACCTGACCTTTCTGTATTAGTAAGTCGAAAGGACCTCCACGAAGTGATAAATTTTATCAGTGATAAAGATTGCCGGAAAGTTATTTCTGGGATTGATTTGCGCTTGCAAAATGTCATCTGGTATACTCAAACCAACCATCAATCCAATGCAATCTAACATTGGAGATTTTCAAGTAAAGTGTGAATAAGTTTCCACATCATTGTTTATCATTAGGTCAGATAGTGACGAAACGAAGCTGTTCGAACGCCGATAAAACTATCACTTCTTCTGATGTGTTAATATCAAGCATTATTTGCATTAAGTAATCGGTTTCGTAACGTATTTCGTGTTACATGTTTGAAGAAAAAAAACCTTGAATGAAAATAGGAGCTCATATTACGTTCAATTGTATCAAGGAAACGCTCAAATTGCCCCAAATTAATTGTGCTTTACCATGCCCGTGCCCACCGCAATTCCCTCCTCGTATATTTCCCAGGTCGTTAGAGGTACAGACAAAGTGCTATCACGTGGATGCAGATCGCGGCGATCCGTCTCCAGCCTTAGACGAGAACAATCGAACTACGGGCTGCGTTATACATGCTTAATTGACGCTGGGTTTAATTGTAGTGCAGTCTGCGCCAGTATGTATACTAATTTGCTGTATAGAATCGTGGTTGAACTGATTTGAATACTGCAGAGAGTATATTGTACAGGGTAAGAATGGATTAAAATAATAATAATATGGGAGCATAATCCATTTGAAATGTCTAACAAGGCCTATATGCAAGTTGGCTTCAGCCCCTCATACGCCTAACATAGGTCCGGATCCCCAGTGTCTCGAGATTATCTAAGACATGTATACTTTATACTGTACTAGCTTCTGCCAGCGGGTTCGCCCGCGTGATTCCTAGGGAAAATACTCTCGGGATAAAAAGTAGCCTATGTACTATTCCAGACTATAATCTACCTCTGTGTCGAATTTCATGAAGATACTTTCAGGCGTTCTGACGTGAAAGAGTAACAAACACCCATCCTCACAAACTTTCGTATTTATACTAGTCTTTGCCCGCGACTTTGTACGCACATATCCCGTTTTTCCCGTTCCCGTAGGAATTTCGGGAAATGCTCTCTTGACTATGAACTAATTTAAGAACTGTATTTACTACCTATGTTATATAAATAAAAATGATTATTGATTATTAGTGCTCCCCGTCACTCCCCAAAGAACCTACATGCCAAATTTCAGCTTTCTACGACCAGTGTTTCGTCTGTGCATTGTCTGTCAGGCACTCAATCAGTCAGTAAGGGAAGAATTTTATATATATTGATAGTAGGAAGTAGAATATAATTTAATAAATAATAATAATAAGTGGGAGAAAAAAAATAATTTCGTTGACAAATACCTTATACCATCTTTAAGTAAAGAGTCTTACTTTTAGATAAGTATACTCCATAGTTACTAAGTAATAAGTATACTTCCATCAATCGAGATTGTGATCATATGCAAGCCTAGATCAATAACAAAAAAAACTTTTTACAAATAAATATAACCGACTTCCAAACAAAACACTTCAGAGAATAAAATAACCTTAATTTCGGGAGTCAGTGTTTTTGGTTTAGTTTCTTTGTTTTTTAACACCGACTTCCGAAATTAAGGTTACTTTATTCTTTGTAGTGTTTTGTTTGGAAGTTGGCTATATTTTTTTTTTAAAAAGTTATTATTTTTCACTTTTAAGTGGTGATACTTGGACGATGTCTTCGTCAACGCAGAAATTTAAATAAGCAAAGATGCTCATAAAATAAAAACTACTGAACCAAACTGAATCAAATTTTTACGGGACCAAATGGCAAGTACCGAACTAAAAAAGAATCACAGAAATTGTATCAGAATCTTCAGAGTAATCGGTGTAAAAATCTAAAAATACCCGCTGAATTGAGAACCTCCTCCTTTTTTGGAAGTCGGTTAAAAAATCTTTTTTAGTTCTCACAATCATTGTTGATGATAGGATATTACTGTGTTTAGAGCATAAGGGCCCACCATACGAGTTACAGTCAATGTCAGGCTGCGGAATGCTTTCTAAAATATCCTTCATTTGCAGTTAGGTTAAGACCTAATACCCAAGTGCTGTAAGTAACAGCCCTTAACGCTACATATTGTAACCAAAACAACCCAGTGTCTACAAAGAAAAACAAAGCTAAAATACCAGAAACCTTTCCACTGGAGCAAGCAACCGGTTGTTTTCAAAAGTTTATCATACCATAACATATCGGGCGATCCATACAGATACTATCACAACAGCTGAATATTCAGTGAAATATAAAGGTGGGGGACAACTGCTGCGGTGTAACGTGTGACTGTAGATGCAATGGAGCGTTTTCACGGTATAGTTGCCGGCACGAGTCGTGAGCACATATGAATGCAGGATGATCTCGGCAATGTCCGGTGTGCAAACGAAACTTACAAGCGCAATAGTGAATATTGACTGATGAACCAGTAACATGTAGCGTCAGAGCTGTCGTTGTCAAACCGACCAATGGAGGGTGTGCTCACGACTCGTGCCGGTTATTATAATGATGATACTTGATAGTTTCGTTTTCCTTGAGGTATGCGAGACTACAATATTTTTTAACGTAGCTTAAAGTCTGTATTATAATGGAAGTACCAAGATTAGTATTAGTTTCTACAGGTAAGTGTGTCAATTAATAGGTAAGAGGTTTGCATTATTGTAGACATTAATTTGATAAATGTAGCGAATGTGCGAATCAAAACTAGTGAAAAAAATGTAAGAAACGTTTCAAATAAATTCGTTCATTTAATGTTAATAGCTGATTATCAAGTTTGGTCGAGTGACAGACTACACGTGGAGCGTAAAACCTAATTAGGTGCCTTAATATTGAAGCCCCTAATTGGCTCACTGTAGTAAGTCAGAAAATTAATTACTTCTAAATAAAAATATGTGCAATCCAATTAGACAAATGTGCCATTGATTACCTAATAATTTGTACCCAAATGTAATACAATTTTAATATTATTTTAACCACTCAGCATCCGTGTCCCTTTCGAGACAAAACGCCCCAACCGTCAGAATCCGACTTATGGATCCTGACTGAAAATAGCATTTTCTAAAATTTGTTACACCTTAGCGTGCGCCAAGCTTGACGTATCTTTATCGTTGTGTTGTTCTGCTAACAAATATTTACCAGTATATTATGCAAGTACCCACACTTAACCAATTCTTTCACAATATTTCCTGCCACCTTGAATTTATTATGTGCATGCGACAAATGAACACGAATATACTTTTATAAATATAGGTTAAATTCACGTGGACGTGGACTAAAATAGAGTGTATTTTAGCGTTGTTCGAGTTACATTTGCCAAGATCCTGACGAAAGATTACCTAAGGCCTCGTAAGAAGGAGCTGTTTTTTTTAAATACGTTTTTGTTTTGCATAAATGTCACTTGGAGCGTCTGCCATACGAGCAGTCGTTGCAGTTAAATTACTGACACTACATTCAATGCGTATGTTACTTCAAGCCATGATGCTCCGTGGACTGACACACAACAAGTTAGTTTGGTTGCCCTGAACTTGTCAATAATATATTTTATATCGTGCCCAGAACTGAAATAAGACGAGAGGCACGCGCTTACCCACTCTTTGCTACGACCACGTGAGCTCTGCACGGTGCCTCTCCACAGATGTCATTTACAACCAAGATTTTGTTAAAATAAACATATTTGCGTTGTCTCACAATGTTTTTAAATAGAATTGGTTATTGCACTCAAAACCAATTCATAATTTTCTATAATATTAAGATTAGCCCCACCTTTCATCCATACTGAATGTCAGTAAATTATCCTTGTAATATGTGGAAACGTTGTTGATTGTACGTTAACCTACTTAATTGCCTTAGACGTAAGAAAAAATGCACAATTGTTTGTTTTCCCTAATATAATAAAATAAAATAACTGTTAGTTCTTAGACTAGGAAACATAGTGGTTTGGTAAATAAAAGAATATACTTACTTAGCAGATTTATTTTCAACTCTTTATCCGCTATCATCTCTTCATCAGCCTACCTTTTTCCAACTATATTGGGTTGGCTTCCAGTACAACCGGATTCAGCAGAATACTAGTATTAAACTAGCAGTAGCAAAAACTGGCTGTTATTTTCAATATTTCACGTTCAAAATATTTCAAGTTGCAAAACATTTATACGAATTTCAAAAATAGACCGACAACTTTGAACAGTGCAATAAACATAACAATTTCACAGATTTTGTATTGAAAATAATATTATAAAACGCTACATTTATTCTTCAATAAAAAGTTACACATACAAATTGATAGCGCAAGGGTGTTAAAATGTCGCATGTCTTGAATTCGAGACCTGTAATTTGTCACTGCTATTTTAGGGCACACCAATCTTTTTTGTGGTAAGAACAAAAGACGTGCGGCATTTCAACAAATGACCCGGTTAGGTGGATTCATTTCGTAACGTAACCTTTGGTGACAAAAAACACCGTATCTATTCAAAATAAATGACCCAATTTGGTATTAAATAAGTTAGAAACGTCCCCAATGAAGAATACCTGCTTCTTATTATAAACGGGTTTGTGAGGATGTATGGGTGGGTGTCTGTATGTTTGTAACACTATCAAGCAAAAACTATTAAATGGATTTTAATAAAACTTAACAGTAATACAGCGTATACATCTGAATGTGTTAATATGTGAGTAGCCTATGTGTAGTAGCTTATTTGCAAACTTATTAATTTTACCTCTGCTGGAATTACTTTGTTGCACCTATTAGTAGTATATTAGTGTTATTTTGGGTGCATCGTCCTCAAATATATTCTCATGTAATTTTTTTGATGATTTCTAAAAAGTGTGTTATTTAGAGAATTTTATTATTTTTTCCTATAATCTTACATAAACTTCTATCACATTGAATAATTTCCGATATTTTCTACGCTAACTTCGGAGATAAGAGGGGGGGGGGTACGGTATTGTTTTTCGTCAAAAAACGAAAGCCTAAAAAAGCGGCCTAATAAATGTTTGTGAATGTGCAAATAGCGTTCTTTCATTATGATACCTCACGTGCCCTAGTAGACCCAGTTCAAAATTTTAAGAAACACTTTCAGTCACTGTTTCAAGAAAAATGTGAACATTTTTATTTCTTTCTTATTTGCAAAATAGTTGAGCAAACGTCATCTAAAACTGTTCCAAATTTAAAGTTGATAGCATCAGTAGTTATTGAGATATCCAGCTGTGACAGACGGACATAAGGGTTCCTTTTTACCATTTTGCTACGGAACGCTAAAAACGGGCAAAGTTAAACGGGAAACTATGAAAAAAGACTCACACGAGTACCCGCACGCCGTTCCACACTAACTATTTTCTTTTTACCTCAAACTAACCCAGAACACAAAAGACTGTGCAACCCAACATATGCATTTACATGTGATAACGCGCTATTTGTTATTCCAAATAAGTAGTCATAATATAATTGACTGTTTGGAAAATTAGCTTTCGGTTTTATACTTATTTTGTAATTGTAAGATAAGATCTTATTGGTCCAAAACATGAGTATATATCAGTCATGTTTTGCCTTAACGGCGTACAAATATAAATAGGTAGGTTATACTGATTACATAAGCATGAAATAATTACAAATTTATTCACTATTATAAACATTAAACAATCCAAATACAACGGAACAGCATTATTAACTCATCATAGATAACAAAATTAAAATAATTCAAGCAATAATAATTCAATACAATTAATTTAATTCAAGTCAGTCCAATGTCAAAGTTATAATTCAATTAAATTAATAAATAATCAAAGTAATAATTCAATTAGGTACCTATATTATTTTTTTATTTAGTAATAATTCAATTTAATTGATTTAATTCCAGTCAGTTAAATGTCAAAGTAATAAATAAAAATAAAATAATAATAATAATAAAGTATAATATAAAACGTATAGAAATTAGATTAATTTATCATACAAAAATTCGTCAGTGCTGTAGTTGGCTTTTTCTAAAACAAGGCTTTTTAACCTACTTCTTAATATTGCTGTTGCATATTCCCTCCAACATTTTGCCAACTTGTTATTTAGAATTGGCGCCATACAGAATATATTTTCGCAATAGGGCTGTCTTGATTCTAGTAATGCAAAGTTTGCTGTTGTCGCGTCTATTTCGAATCACTTTATCTGATAATAGGGGGAACAGGTTAGTGATGGGCGTTGAATCAACGAACTAGTTTAATCAACGTTGATTTCTCTTCAACGGGATTAACGTTGACCGTGTACAAATTAACTCGTTGAATTCGTCAACGAGTTACGAGACAACGACGTTTATGAATTCAACTCGTTTGACGTAACGAGTTTTTTTTTTTTTTTTTGTACTTTATTTGTAAGAACAAAATTCTTAACAATTAATTACGATCTAGCCTAAAAGACTAATAAGCAATTTAACTCTAACTTAATATGTTACGTGATAGATTATGTTAAAACTAAGAATAGTGTCCATTTGCACTTTTACACAAGTCCGTAGCACTTTCTTAGAGTCTGATATAATTTATAAAACACTATGTTCATGTGTTATATTTATAGCACAACATTGTTACTATTATTCATTCACTTTGTACACTAAACTACACTAATTCAAAAGGTTTAGTTCTTTTTAGCCTACGCACTAAGTCTGTGTTGTCTAGCAGCTGAATTGCCTCAACATTCACGTGTCGATGAAGTCTGTGTTCGTGGGCTTCAGCAAATTTTTGGATAATTGTGGTGACGAATTCCATTTTAAGGTCACGGTGAAGGTCGTCATTTCTTATGTACCAGGGTGCATTGACAGCATCCCTGAGTACTTTATTTTGGAATTGTTGAATTATTTTGATGTTGCTTTGTTTAGTACAGCCCCAAAGTTGGATACCATACGTCCAAATTGGCATCAGAATATGCTTGTATATGGTTATTTTATTGTGTATTGATAGACAGGATTTCCTTCCGAGTAGCCAATACATACTTTTATAACGTATATCGAGTTCCTGTCTTTTCTTTTTGACATGAGCTTTCCAACGCAACTTGGCGTCGAGAGTTATGCCAAGGTATTTGGCTGTATTAGCATAAGGCACTAGCATGCCATTTATGTAGATTAGATGATAGTCCAAGTGTTTGTTTGTGAAGTCAATGTGAATTGATTTAGTCTCATTCAGTTTGATCTTCCATTTTTGTGTCCAGTCATAAACTTTGTTCACAGCTAGTTGAACTTTTTCTACCGCTTCTCTGTGGCTTGATCCGGTAGCCATAATTGCAGTATCATCTGCAAAGGTCGCAATGGTGTTATTTTCCAGTTCTGGGATGTCACATGTATATAACAAGTATAAAATTGGGCCTAGCACACTTCCTTGGGGTACACCAGCTTTTATAGGTTGTAGCTCGGAATATGCGTCCTCCTGCCGTATTCTGAACATTCTATTAGTTTTGTACGACTCTAGGATATTTGCAAATTCTGGTAGCATGCGCCTGAGCTTGAATATGACACCTTTATGCCAAACCTTATCAAAAGCTTGCGCAACATCTAAAAACACGGTTGCACAGACTTCCTTATTTTCAAGCGTTTTTTCGATTATGTTAGTTATTCTATGTACCTGGTCTATTGTTGAGTGTTTTTCCCTGAAGCAAAATTGATGATTTGGAATAAGGTTTTTATCTTCTATTATTGGTTTTAACCGTTTCAATAGCAGTTTTTCGAATAGTTTTGATAATACGGGCAACAGAGAAATAGGTCTATATGATGATGCTTCATGGGGTGGTTTCCCAGGCTTCGCAATCATAATGACTTCAGCAACCTTCCATGACTCAGGTACATGTTTTAAAATAAATGCAGCATTGATAAGCTTAGTCAGCTGTACTATGGCTTTGCGCGGGAGGTGTTTTAGAATTTCACCTGTAATGAGGTCGTAACCCGGAGACTTTTTCGAGCTAATGTTATTTTGAATTTCTTTCATTACTTCTTTAGGAGTCACAAGCTTAATTCTTTGGTTTTCTGATGGATTTTCACTCTCAAGTATTTCTATCGAGCTTTCATTTGGTTGAAACGTTTCTTCTAAGTGTTGAGCAAACCTTAGCGCTTTTTGGTCATTGCTTATGGCCCACTTGCCGTCGCTATCTCTGATGGGCGGTATTTGAACAATCGGCCTTTTTATTAGATTTCTTGTCGCTTTCCAAAGAGAGTAATCCGTTGATTTGTCATTGGTTAGCTGCAGAAGGTTGGTATTCAGAGTTTCATCCTCAAATTGTAGAATTTTCCTCTTTAGTCGTTTAGTAAGGTTATTTAGTGATGTTTTATCTCGCGGACACCTTGTTTGCTGCCACTGCTTCCTTTGCTTTCTTTTCTCAGATAGTAATTCCACAATATCTTTAGGATAGATAAATCCCTTATATTTACGTTTTAATTACGGTGTGTTGTTCCACGCACATTGTTGGATATTAACAATATATTTGTTTACTTCTGAGTCAAGCTGATCTTGCGATTTTATCGGAGTTTTAAGGTCGATAATATTATCTAGATCGAGGGCAAAACTTTCCCAATCTGTGAACTTATTAACCAGGGTTAAACGTACTCGTAGTAACGAGAAAATGAACCCAACGTTTTGTTATTTTCAACGTACGTAAATTGTATTTCTTTTACAATAAAACTCCCGCAAACTGCATCAAATTGTTCGTAAATTAACATTACAACAGTATACGTTAATAAAAGCGTTTAGGCGTTTATCGTTCATGCAAGTTGACATTCATAACACGTTTACTCGTTGACGAAATTAACTAGTTGATCAACTAGTTGACAAACGCAATTCAACGTTAACGTTTCGTTGACGGAAAAACCTTCAACGACCCAACACTAGAACAGGTGTGGGTTCGATTTGACAAATATTATGGTTTCCAAAATGTATATGGATGGAAGAGTTAACATTTTATATACTTTTTTTAAATGGTTTGCCGCTGCCAGTGACATGAAGTTTAAACATGGTGCTAAGGCACGTGTTTTAGTTTTAAAAATGACGTTCTTATTTGTTGAATTGCCCCAAAATATTACTCCATATCTTAAGTTAGAGGAAACTAAGCCATGACAAGCAGTCAGCAGCGCATCAACATTTAACTTTGGAGCTAATGTATGTGGTGGGATTACTTATTTTTTTGCTTAAGGCTTCCATATGCGCTTTCCAATTTAATCTACTGTCAATAATTACTCTAAGGAATTTAGCTGTGTCAACTTCGTCTATTTTACTATCACGATAGTGTACATTAACATTTGGAATCTTTGGGCAAAATGCACAATATTATTTTTTTCAAGCTTTGTCTTAAGATTGTTATTTTCTAACCATTAAATCATTGCTTTTATAGAATTGTTAATATCAGTTTCGTATGCGTCTTTATTTTTACAGGCTATTGTAATCATACTATCGTCATTGTATTTTTTTTTTGTTCTAAGTAAAGATGTATGCGGAACAAAGTGTTAGTTCAGCCACTACCATTAAAAAGGTCGGATCCTCCGACCAGATGGGTGTTGTGTGTTGCGAGTAAAAAGTAAATTTTAGGTAAAAATTTGAGGATAGTAGAAATAAGAGAAAAACAAAAGGATCAATCAAAATCAAACGACATTTATTCAAACTAGGCTGACAATCAGCACTTTTTAACGCCAAGAATCAAATGAAGACAGTCCTCTGAATTGCACAAGCCGTCACCACTTCCTTGTATTTTAGTTGGGAAAAAGAAGTGGGGCAACAAACTCCCCAGCCGTGTTTGTATTGTGTAAAGTGTAGTAAGAAAATTACAGAAACGCAAATTGTAGTAACACAAAAGCATAGTGAGTTAATAACGCCATGAACTTCCACGATAAAGAAGCATCAACGTAGAACATCTGACAGGCATCCAGCTTGTTGAATGCCGCTCGATGTAGGCGCTTCACATTCTTGCACAACCTTTTTTCAGCATCTGTAATTTTACTTAATAAATAGCCTTGATGGACCGAGGCAGTGCAGAGATCTGTAGTCTGTCCCAAAAAAACGTTTCAGTCTAAGATACGACTTGAAAAATATATTCCCATGATTATGAAAAACGAAAAATAAAGAAAAAAGAAAGAGGGAAGAAATAAAGAAAAAAAAAGAAAGATGGAAAGAAGAAAGATTATGACATGTGTAGGATCGAAGAAGATTGATAAATTTCATATGGGTTACCTAGCTAAATCCAGGACTCACACTGAAACATAACATTTTTAACAACTTTTTAGAAATGTTATTATGAAAAGATACTTAGTCGAGTAAAATAAGCTCAGAGGTACCTGTACAATTTGAGTTTAAAATAAGAGCGCATGAATCTTGAACATTCCACATAGCTATATAAAACTTCTCACAGTACAGATTCAACCCGACGTGAAGTGTCAACTTTTTCAATATGGCAAAGGCTATTTCTGCTAACATGACATGTAACAGATACTGCAAAAAGTAATAAAATACATACAAAGACAATCCCAAAAGTATAAGGATAAGGAACATGCACAGCATCGACTGTGCCACCTAGCGTTGCAAATTTGAAACTTTTACATCATAAATACACTGACAATACTGTGCTGCCACCTTTAGTTCCTCCACACTTCCACTAGAGGGAATCGTACCGAGCGTGGTCAGTGCCATCTTGTGAAGAAAATTTTAAACGTTTACCTTAACTTGACATTGATGCTTCCGTGCTACTACTAGTGAACACATTGTGTTTTTTGTGTTCACTGGCTAGCACTTATGTATAGTTCATGCACATAAGTCACTTTGGGCCAACAAAACTTCATAATTTAATTATATTTAATACATTTAATGTTAGATGGAATGCGTTAGTACTTACATAAGATGGTCTACCAGTTGAAAGTTTTGAAAAATCAATATATATTTGAATACTAGCAAGGCAGACATAAAAAGAAAGCGTTTTTTGAAAAATGATCTGAAATACGATATATTTCTGTTATATTTTAAAGAATATTCGAAGTTTAAAGGTCAGCGGTGGGTTTTTACTTACCATTAATTGGAAAAAAACTTTATAGATTTTATAGCAGTCCAATATATTAACGTAAGCCTGAAACATCTTTCTACAATAATCTTCTCTGTCTCCATACTGTACGCTTTGATACTGACGAACTTGAACACTCCATAGATCAACTTTATCTTTTAACATCTGAATGAGTCTGATAGCATAAACAATATTACCGTCAAAACTTAACAAGATTAAATCGACAAATACTCGGCGGGATGATAATTTTAGGATGGGATATAAAACAATTAAGGGACTGATGTAGAATACAAGGAACAAGAAAACTGTAAACCAGTTACAAATGGTAAAAAGTTCGAAACTGTTCTTATTATTGAGAAATTTGTGAATTTCTTGAAATTTTAAGACAAACCATATGTTTTCCTTTTTATAAGAATTTATAAGCCAAAAATTCATAACGAACCCTAAACTAAACAGAATGAAGTCGATAGTACCGGTGACGATCGACAAATATTTATAAAAATGTATTTTTCCGTTGAAATACACCTGATAGAATTCATAAGCTTGTATCGAAATGTATAATATTGTGGCACACAACGATACAAAATTCGATAGATGGCTGTTTGGAGTAATGAAATTGTCGTTGATGCAATATTTTGGATAGAACTGAATATTATGCAATATGTTTAAAGGTAGAAGCATCGACTGTACATCTTTGTCAATAAAGTTATTTAATGAAACTTCCACAATATGACTTCTTCGTTCACAACGTGTCCTTCTTTTTATTGATTCCATTCTAGAAAGGCTTCTCAAACACGAATGACGGTATTAGTCAAAAGCATTAAAAAAAAAAAAAAACCGGCAAAGGGCGAGTCGGTCTTGCTTAGCGAAAGTTCAGTACCATTTACTTTAAAATGTTGTTCCTTTTGCAACCTCATTCATTTAACCAATTCAACAGTATTCATTGCGTGTTTTAAGTTATCGACTAGACGAATTTTTAAACGTATGATGAAATGGATTACTGATTTCATTCGATTGTAATTAAATCTGTAATTTTGTGAGTTTCGCAATAAACGTGCTTGTATCCCAATCTTTACCTCGATTTCGCATATTGGTAAGCGATGGACGAGGTCTACAACGCGAGCGAGTCCAGTTTTCTTGTTCTTTTGTTTCATTAAAAAGTTCCATCGGGCCTCCGTATAAGTGACCTTCTTTAAATTCTATTTTTTATTTCATGGTAAAGGCCATGATTGCTTGTAAGGGTTTTTCTAATTATTAAAAACTGTGCCAGTCAGAGACATGTTTTTACGTTTTAACCTTTTTCTGCCGAACCATAAGAGTTTCATTAAATATGAAGATAACAACTCATTCTAAGGCTAAGTAAGTGCCGTACCTAATAAACCTGATTGACTAGATTATTGGTTTCAGAGAGGGAGACCTATTCATAATTTTGGTTTTACCCTTGACAGTGACAGGCTTTTTTGATGACAGATTACCTTATTATTTGACAATGCTTCATGCTAGGTCCGATTCTGTTATTCATTCATTGGTATCTCAAAAAATAATTTTTCTTTTTCCTTTTGTATATCTGTGAATATTACAAAACTGTCGCTTAAAATAGATAACTAGATCCCTGGATATATTATTGTTCTTCACAGTTTATTTTGCCAGGGCTCGTAAAAGTCTTAAGTAAAGAGGTCATTTGTCACTCGCTCTTGCGTCCTAAATCTGCCTAATACTATAACATTGCATTTGGGCAGTAATAATCAGACATAGTCGACGGAGCCCTTTTTCTAGGTGGTTTAAAAAATAACCGCGAAGGGGTAAGGGGGGTCTTAGTGCACTCGCTTCGCTCGCTCACTAGATCCGGTCATTCTCTTCGAACCTAACCTGTTCGAGTCAGAGTGCCCCAAGTCCCGAGCTTGCTTCACTCGCTCTTGCATCCTAAATCTACCTAATACTTTAACATGCCTTCGGGCAATAATAAGACATAGTCAACAGAGACCCGTAGCTGGGCTACTACTTATAGGCGATTTAAAAAAATAACCACGAAGGGCTTAGCGGAGTCTTAGCTCGCTCGCTCACTAGATGCCATATCGAGCCTAACCTGTCCGAGTTGGAGTGCGCCCAGTCCCAAACTCGCTTCGCTTCCTCTTAGTAGGTACAGTAATATTGCATTTTGTACCGATCCTTTCTACATAAATTTTACGACATACGGCTGATCGGAGACAAAAAAACACCAAGACGCTTTTAGCCTTATATTAAAAGTAATATACGATAAGAACGAGAACCAGTTACGTATACTCCAACCTAAGTGCGTGTCGAGCCTCGCGCAATGTAGGGGTCCATAGTTGCACGTCGCAATTGTAACATTTTATAGATTGGTCGATTATTACTCGTTAACTTGTAAAGCCTACATAGCTGTGATAGCTCTCCTTTTAAATTCGTTATAATTATACGATGAATGAATTTTTTCACATAACAAAAGCCCGGAGAGCCCTGATGACGTATCCGCACCTCAGTGCGTTGTTTCGGCCACGGAAGTTCCGTCGCACTGCCCTGACACGGACGAGAGTAAACGAGTGCAAATAAAATATATGCAACGATATTTTTATGAGCTCCTGCCAGGCCACGGCTGGTGCACGTCACGGCCACGTCCTGGTTATGTGTGAATTAACCTTAAAGTTTAATATTTCGCAAATGGAACCTTGGATGGAAAAATAGTTATCGCACACCCTAAATATTTTTAATCGACTTATCCAACGACACCCCACACTTTGGGATAGACGATAAAAAATCATGGCCACTTTACATGTAAGTCTTAGAAAAAAAAAAAAAACAAGATTTTATTTTACCACTTTGTTGGTATGATTAATATGGACATAGCGAAACTGTATGTTGACTACGCAACCGTAAAAGATGCTATAAAAATATGTTAATTTAACAATATTTATATGCCCTCGCTATCTAAGCGTAAATATTTATAAGGGTGAGTCAAGTTTGGATAGCGTCTAAGCTGCTCAACTCACCCTCATAAATATCTTGAAAACCCCAACATATTATTATCCAAGTATGCTAAAGCGAAACATTAAAAACGCCTGCCAATAAATTAACAAGAGCATAAAAACCACAAACTTGCCGCGACATTTCCCGCAGAATACGACTTTAGCCGCACACAAATCAGTACAATGCTTCTTTCTTTTTATGTCACATTTGGTAAACAAACATGGAACGGAAATCACGGGTTTTCACATCAAAATTTACATAGTCTTTGTAAAAAATATGAATGTGGTACTAGCTTTTTCCCGCCGCTTCACTTAAAATGCTGGTATTCAGTTGAATCTGAGTTGACTAGAAGCCGATCCCAATGTAGTCGAGGAAAGGCTAGACTTGCTTTTCCCACGGTTTTGCTTCCGTGGCATGCCACAGAGGAACCTCGAAATTTAAGGGGAAAAAAAACAGCCTATGAAGTGTCATAGGCTGCTTTTTATCCCCTATTATTTAAAATGTTATTACTGATAGGAAAAAAATACACTATTACTGAGTGCAGTAGTAGTAGTAGTGTCCTATCAGTAATACAATTTTGGTACCTAATCAGATCTGGATCAGCGTTGGAAGGGCTTTCACAAGGTAGACCGATGACCTGGTGAGGGTCGCGAGTATGGATACGAGACGCACAGGACCGCTTGTTCTGACGTCACTTGGTGGAGACCTGTGTCCAGCAGTGAAATTCTTTCGGCTGATATAATGATGTATTAGATCTGAATTTCCATGGTTGCCCAAAAAAAATAGGACTTTATAATAAGTTTTCCTTTACATGAATTATTGAAACAAAAAAAAACATCAAAAACTGTTTAAAATTTACCATTTCAAACTACCAAAATCAAAATCTCAGGAAGCCATATTTGTTTGCCAAATGGAAACAGAAAAGATGTCACTTTACCAGCATACAGCGATGTGTCACCTCAGTTTTCACCCACCATCCACTAGCCTAGGCAGGCAGTCGGCAGACCATTAATATTCCCATACGCGGTCGTATATTAAAGTAACAAAAATGCAAATAGTCTGATTTATTTCGGTAATGGCACGCGAGATTTATATATGGTAAACTGAGGCAGAAGATCCAGTTTGTTTGTGTGAAAAAAATTGAGCTACAGTGTAGTTTAATAGACGTATTTTTTTTGTAATAAAGGTTCCGTGTTTATGTGGTTCAAAGCGTCAGGTTCTGCTTACAATGCGGTACTGGATTCTTCGAGTCCGGCACGCGCAAAAACGATTAAAATTGTCAATATTAGCCAGGAGTCTTGTTCCTTGATATCAATTGACTCGCTCCTTGTTACATGAGAACATACATACACATACATATAATAACAAGTGGGTAAATAAAAGCTTGCTATAGGTACACTTTAACCTAAAACTTCTGGGAATGCAGGCTTTTTTAAGTTGTTTTAATAGTAAATAATAAAATAAAATGAATTATAGTAGGGCAATCAAAAACTGCATGCCAGCATGTCATAAGTTGACTTACTGTATTTCCTTACTCTGTGTTACGATATATTCGTATGCTAGTGATGGGCGTAGCGTGTCCGAAATAGTAGAATTTACAACTATCTACCAATTTATCGGTGAGTTTTGAACGTTATTGTTTTATCGGTATTTCAATCACGAACATAACGCGTTTAGTTTTATTATTTTATATGATACCATTTATGTGTCCATTGTTTTTAAGTAATTAAATAATGCCTTTCTTTATAGAGCTATCCTAAGTTTCTTCCAGATTTCCTCTTAAAGTAACTTTGGAAATAATGATTTATAGTAATCTGTCAAAGAAGGTACCTGCGTGTCACATGTTTACAATATAATCCCCGGTGAAGCCTCCTTTTGTTGAAACAGACAAAAAGATTGACGGGTTTCTAAAATATAATTTTTAACCTACATAATTTGGTACAAAATTCATTGGACTTGTAACAGTATTTAAAACAAGATGTGTGTTTTAGCGTAACAAAAGTTAACCTTATTCAAACCTATCTAACTTTAAACCCCAAATAGAACTTGCCATCGAATCAAATGCAAATATTCTCACTGATCTAAAACAAGAGAATAAGATTGAAGGTTTCACTTATCAAGCAGCACACGTTCTGAAAATCTAAGAAAATAACCGTTTTCATTGCCGACACACTTGAAATGCAGCCCGACGTATAGGAACTACATGACTGAAATAATGCAGTTTAAACGCCAATTAATAGCTTCCTCGAATAATTCCCAAAATTATTGCTGTACTCGGATCATGTTCGGAATACTGGAGGGAATATTGCGATGACGGGAGCAAATTACAGTGCGCTGTTCTCTAGAGTAATAAAATACGGTTTTTAACTGGAAAAATACGTTGAATTTTAACCAGTGTACGTGTTTTGGGATGGTACTATTTTGGTATCCATGCATAATCATTGCATGCCATTAATGTTATGCAGTGAGAATGTACATCGATAGTGGTTAAAATCACATAAAAACTGTACGTGTACATACATAAGTATAAATGTCTGCTTTTCTCCGTGGAGGATAACCAGAAACTTGCTTGGATTACGTTAATGTTTATTGTTAATTAATGAAACTGAAATGAATGAAATTATATATCTGGTCATACACACAGACACGCCTGTTTTTTTAAGGAACATTACCAATAATATAAAAATAGCAGAAAATAAGTACTTTTTTATATTTGTGAATTTCGATACTTTTACAATCATTATAATTTAAGACAAGTTCTCGCCCCAAAACTCTTTTAAGACGTAAAAACAAAAACTTCTAAAACCCAAAATCTAAAACATTCAAATACATGTAACTCATTCAATTTCAAACTCATGTACTTACCCACCAAACTTTAGGACACAAAAACAACTGAACATTGAAACAACACACCCCCTTTTCACCAACATTTTCATTTCACCGTCTCTTTGTCAATCCACCTCATAGCGAACATTCTCTTTGACTGCCAGCCAACTGAAGCCAAGCCACGCCACGTTACTCAGATAACATCCCGGAATACACCAAATTATCATATCATTAATTCCAATCTAAATGTAGTGTTAGCTATGTCGGTATTTGCATTAGTAATCGGTCATTTAGTTTTAGTGGCACTAAGACTTCCTTTGCCACATCCCTAGCGTCGCAATTTGGCGCGCTTTGCATATGGCTGCCATATTTGTTTAGTGTTTAAGTAGTGATAAGCAGTGGTTTATGATACAGTTTTATTAGTTTGTAGTGTATTGTTGAAATCTTTTTGATTTATTGATCTAATGACTATACTATACTAGGTGAAAAAACTTACTTGTTTTATATGTAGGTTTTACGTTTTTTTACGGTAAAAGGCCGACCTTTTATCTGTTACTTTTTACTAATTTACACTTAAATCTGTGCTCACTAGCTGTGACAGATGGACAGACAGACAGATAGACACCCGAGTGATCCTATAACGGTTCCGTTTTTTACGGATGTTCGGAACCCCAAAAATCAAGTCAAGTGTTGCTATTGACTGTTAATAATTCATTCAACCATGTTACATAATGCGCGTTTGACAATTTGTCACAATAATATTGTGTTTGAGAATCTAAGGCTGGGGCTTTTCTCAAGTTCTATTATTTTTTATTTTTCCTGCACCAGATCTCGCTCCGGTCATGTCGGTTTGCCGTCACATCGGGATATGAGAGCAATGGATGAAAGAGTTCACGTATGTTTGCGCACATCCTTGTGTACTTTAAGGCTGCTCTCTCGAGAATAATACTTGAAACCAGCGTGCGGATTAAGCAACTTTTCGTCGGCATTCACTGAGGAATTACATCTAAAAAAAAACTGGCCAAGAGCGAGTCGGACTCGCGTGCAAAGGGTTCCGAACGAATTAATTTTTTTAACATGATATTTTAACACTACAGACTTCTAAAAGTTTTCCTGTAATTTTTAGGTAAAGATCTATTACCTCCATTTTTTTTTTTAATTTTAGGCTCAGTAGTTTCGGAGATAAGGGGGGGAATGGTAATTTTACGTCTAATTTCTTGAATAACTTCAAAACAATTTATTTTAAAATTATGAAAAATATATAATTAAAACCCTTACAGTAGGCCTTTTCATTTGATATGTCACACGATATTGTACAAAAAACTTTTTTTTTAATTTTCTAGTTTCACCCCCAAAAGCATACTACAAATTTAATAAATTACGTAACGCGTCCGTGTTTGGGACATAGAAGTCCATATGTGTACCAAATTTCAACAGAATCGGTCTAGTGGATCCGGAGAAAATTGGCTGTGACAGACGGACAGACAGACACCCGAGTGATTCTATAAGGGTTCCTTTTTTTTTCGGAAGCCTAAAAATTAGGTAGTAATCTTCATGATATGGTTTAGCCAGAATTTATGTATCGGTATCACATAATAAGAAACAAAAACCACCAAATCACCTCCTTAATTTTTTAGCAAAAGTGAAAAAAAATATCTACCGCTTTGCAATACAAAGGAAAATAATTTGGTTGTGTTACTTATTTTAAAATATGTGTTATTTTTTTATCATAAATTAAAAATGCGGGTAGCGTAGTGGCGCGTAGACTCCTCTACGCGCCACTCTAGTTAGCTCCGTTTATATGCACAAGGTCATTGGCATGTATACAAGCCTTAAATATGCCCACGCCGATGGCTAGTCTCTGTTGAAATTGGCCGCCATGGTCAGGACTATATTATTTTTATTCAAACACCTCACCGCAGTAATATTTATCTCCTCTGAAAGAAAATCCTCGTTACATGAAAATCATGACACTCTAAAAGACACAAAATATACATACAGAAGATAATGCTACTACATAATTGCATCGGCAACATGGATGTAAGCGAACATTGTACACAGGTGACCGGTCGCCTTAATTGCCACAAAGCACCCAATTATACGGACAGCGAATATCAGACTCCAGAGGCAAAGATGTCCTCTATTATGAAACAAAACAGGGTAAAGCCAAGATGGAACATGTATTTAGAACGAGCTAACAGCTCCTCTAAAATACGGTAACATGAGAGTGGCAAAGGTAGTAAGGTGTATTGCAGTCCTTCCTCAGTTATTTTAATTTTGATTTTGCATCGCAGTGACCTTTATTCTTTAAACAATAAGGTTGATATCAGAGATAAAATAACTGCGAACGCACTGTAGTTTTAAAGTACAACCCAGTACTTATGGTATTCAGTCACTTGACAGTTCTAAATAAAATAAACTAGCCATGGCTGGACTGTGAACGAATTTTTAAAAATAATTAATGGTGAAAATTGTCTTGAAGAAATCTAAAAAGATGTGTAAAGTCTATTTATATAATGCAAATTATCATTGTGCATGTGTACTTTTAAATACGATTACATAATGATTGATTTTTTTCATATTGCCTTTTCAATTAATCAAAATTCAAAAGTGAATAATATTTGTTCAAAATAAGCAGCACTTTTGAACATTAGTTTTAGATAAATACAGTCCCCCAAAAAGCCCACGAGTCACAACTTCCTAGAACTTATGTAATAAGCAAATATAGTGTTTTTAAAATCTTTTAAAAACTAGCTGAGCCGTTCCCACTTCATTGGGCTGTATTTTTCGGGTTATTGTATAGCCTTTTACACTAACAAATAACGTCTCTTTCTATTTTTAAAAGAATTTTCAAAATCGATTCAGTAGATCCAGAGATTACTCCTACAACCTCACAAACTTTACCTCTTTATAATATTAGTATAAATTATATTATTAGTATAGATATGGAAATAAGTACTCGTACATTGTTAGGTTCATTTAATTTGGCTTTTGTTTTCACCCTCACTATTTTTTTTATAATTTGGTATCCCTTCAACTGTCAAGCCACTGAATACGATGATGGGTCGTACAATTATTACCAGACAATCAGAACTTTCAAGCTGTCATTTTAAACAAAGGCTAACAATTGACAGCTGACAGTTAAATGACAGCTCACATTAAGTTACTCGAGGGATGACAGAATTGACACTTTTCTTCATCCATTTGATGTACCTACTGCATTGGAGATAACTTTGCTGAACGTATTTTAAAATACAGTAAACTCGGTATCCAGAGGAGTGAATCCCATATTTTAAAGAAACTGCGTTTTAATCTCATTTTTATACTGTCTAAAACACATTAGAATATTGTATTATTTTTTAATATTCATTGAACCGAGAGCCATTTGTATCTTTATTTTTGTATTTGTTGCACATGTTTTTCTGGCTAAAAATCGTCTAAAATCTTCAAATCTTTGTGTGAATAATAACTCCCTGAAATATCCGGTCTCTTACAATATTTTCATATTTTATACAACATTTTAAAGCTTCTTTGGCTCATCTTCAAAAACGGTACACAGCTACTGGTTTGAAAGAAAATAAAAACAAAAGACGGCGATTTCAGAATTTTCATTCAGCCGAAAGCCATTATTGTTTTTAAAAGAAGGCTGTAAGTTTAAAAAGAAGTAGAATGGTTCGCTCGTTAGTGACTTGTCAAACGTATCCGTCACTTTGGGTTTTAAATCCGGAGGTTTTAGGATAATTTGTCGATAAAAACGCAGTCTTTACAGCGCTTTTACGGGACGCTCTTAATGTGCCTTTGGTTTATGTGACTCAATCATGGCAAAAAGTGGTAGGATCATTGAAGGTTTTTCTGATATAGGGTATCGACCATGCAGCCATGTCGAGTTGTATTTTGAGTAATTAAGTTTTAAAATAAACTAAAAAAGGCTCTTACATATATCATTTAAACAATTTTTTTTTTTAAATAATATGATTACCTATGATAATGTTAAATTGTGTCTAATTTAATATCAAAATGTAAAAGTTGTGTACACCTGTAAAGTATAAGTACAATTTTTGTAACTTTTTTTGCAAATATGTCGTTGGTGTTCCAAAATAAAATAAAAATAAAATACCTTTAATTAAACTAATCTTTAGATGCAATCATCTCTATAAAAACACGTTGTCAAGTCATAATCGCATTAAGTGACTGATTTAAGTTATCCTGTACCTATTGTGGTTTTCTTTGTCTCTGTATCTTGGATAAATGGAAAATAGAAAAAAAAACATACATTTATTTTCAACAAACATAAAAGCAAATAAACATTAAACTAAGAAATGGTTCACAAAATTATTCACCAAAAAACTCATGAATAATTAATACTTAAATATTTATTTATTTAAGCTTTTATTAGATCCCAGAAAAATCTATTTCAAAAGAGATAAAAATACCAAAAAGAAAGGTTTTTCAAATTATACCTATCCTGGCCCCTTTCAGGTATTATTATAAGCCTCCTCCTCTATTTTTTCCTATCGTTTGCTGTTTTCATCCAGTATCTTTACATTAAATATCATATAATATCAAGCAATGCTACATATTGACTGTTCGTATACATCTTATCTTAGAGATCTTACCTAGCGACAACATTTTACTATGCGACATACACGCGAACGAAGTCGCGGGCAACAGCTGGTATCAAATATATTTACATTATAAATATTTACTTAACATTAATTCCACAAAAACAACCCTGTAAAGCGAAAAGATGAGAAGCGACAACTTAAGTAATTGTAAGTCCTTCCTCGGGATTCGTTCTCAACAATTAATAACGGAGTCTAACGAGAAATGAATTAAGACTGCTCGAAGATTTACAAGCTTTCCACTAATTACTGCTGGCATTCTGTCAGATTTGTTGATGTGAAAGGACCAACAATACTGCGATAAAAAAAAAAACTTTTATTATAAGAATCCCTTACGCAATATCACATCGAAGAATTTCCTTTACTTCGCATGTCTTTTTTGTCGCAGCTGTGAGCACTATGTTTTTTTTTTTTGTTAACATTGTTACTTTTAAGGGTCCCATACAAAGAGTAACTAAGCCTGCGCTGTCCGTCCGTCCATCTGTCAACGGGCTGTATCTCACGAACCGTAATAGGTAGACTGTTAAACTTTTCAGAGTGTATATTTCTTTCTATAGCCGCTATAACAAACAATAAAAAGTAAATTCAATGAAACATTAATGTTAAACCCTTTAATGTTTCATTTAATTTACTTTGCATTTATTTAATTTACCATGCAAGAAACGTGTCTTTTTATACAATTTTGTGTATGTGTAGGTACCTGATTTACTGTAGTCAAATCTCATCTTAGTTTTTTTCTTTCATTCTTGATAACTTATCTCACAAGTGAGCCAAAATGAAGCCAGAAATAGATTCGAATTGTTTTTTTTTTCTCTTCTTTCAGAACATTGGAAAGAAATGAGCCAAAGCAAACAAAGAAATTGTTTTGAACTCTTAAAAATGCGAAGTTATAAACGTTTAATATCTATTCTAGGGAGAACCAGCACTGCCATCATCGGGCGTCACAATACAGAAATGGCGTAATGACTTTGCACCGTTCAGTGCAAGAATAACGTTTCGCGCAACTAAAACAGAACATTAACCCCAGAGCGTCTTGTTGTAGCTTCTTCACTGTTGCTACCAATATATTTCACACAAACCGTACCTTTACATGGTGCCACACCTTAACCGAAAACATATATATATATATATTTATGAAAATTTTAATTATTAAAAAATTGAAAAGATTATTCATTTTCATGACGCATGACGTAGTTTGAAACATCCAGGAGCGAGCGCAATTCGAGCCTTGTGTTCCAGGGACGCCGCGGAATGGAACGCCGACATTGCTTTGATACGTAAACTTTATTAACAGGGTTTATAATTATAATGCATTACTTAGTTTTCCTGTACCTATCATCATAATGAATTATTAAAAAAAAAATATCGCGCCTAGAAGTGCTTTATATCGGGTACATTAAGTAAGCCGCCTTTGTAAGCCGCCTTTGTAAGACGACAAAAATGGCATCGTGTAAAATGTGTTTTAGCAACATTTTTAAAATAAATATTCATTTTTGATAGTAGTCGTAAATATCTTATAGGATTGTCAAAAGTAAATAATATATCACATGTGTGTTTTGCAATAAAGTAAAGTGCAGCTTCTTAGAAAAGTATCGGATTCATTCATAAGTTGAGTACGTTCAAAGTTGAAACAGCAGCGTATGAGCACGCGATGCTTAATAAATTGGTTTTGAGAAACTTCCGTCTTTGCTAGTAAGATAAGTTTGTGTGAGGCATATTATGAAAATGTATACCATCTGCAACTACGCGAGACATGATATTCAAATTAAATCATACTTATGTCGTTTTTGTATAAAAATACAGATTAACTAGGCCAGCATAACAACTTAAACAGTGGTTTTTATTAAAGATAGCTTTGTATCATGATGTACCTAGAATAATTAAAAAAAATATATTATTTCCAGTCCGGCTTCACAAAAGTCGGTTTCAAAATAAAAGAATATCAAAGATAACGAAGTATTCTTCACATTTTCCTGTTAAGAATTCAAAAATTCTCATTTTGCTTATAATTTGAAATGTTTTAAAGAACCCTGAAAACATAAAACTCCCTTTTTGTGTAGAGCTGTAAAAGTACATAAATAATGGTAAAACCATAATTATAAATATAGAGAATGGATTGATCATGGCTAAATAGACAACTATGTAGAAGTGGATAGAGACAAAGACGGATAGAATATTACTTATTTTCACATAAAAAATGCGGTCGCAGTTGACAGTGGATGCCGGTGACGTAACATAATCGAAATTTTTAGAAAAAAAAACACTTTTGGCCGCGAGATAACTGTAGCGCTTGAGTCTTGATAGGGTTGTGGCGGTCAAATGGTAGATTGCTGTATGTAGAATTCGGCTGCATCCTTATTCTATTCTATTCTAGAAGCTGACTCGAAATTGGGTAAACGGTAGGCATGTTGACTGATGTAGTTCTCGTCTATGGATAAAACTCACCTGTTCGTGCTTATGGTCCTTCTTCATGGACCCGCCATGGCCGCCGCCCGTGCTCTGTACGGTATTCATGTCTAACACAAACACATAACACTATGATAAACCTTGGATAAACCGACTACGTTCAAAATGGACAGTTTTCACTACTTCAGGCACTGTTTAAGTCGTTTCGTTCACAGCACAATGTTTTATTTTCTTTTTATTAAAGATCTTTTTGATATTGTGAAGGCTTATACGCTGGAATAAGATTTTTTAATATTATTATTGGAATTATAAGATAGGGAAAAATATGAGGAAAATAATAACGCGTCTGCAATTGGATTAACTTTGATGAGGAAAGAGAATCTGGCAATGAAAGTAATAATGTTAATAAGATGTTGACCTACATGCGAGTTTATCGGAAGTTTATAATTTTTGGGTAATAATATAATTTTAATAAAAAAATAAAAATAGGATGAGTGTAGGACCCGAATCTTTTAATAATTTAATAGTCTAGCTCTTCAACAATCCAGTTACTGGAAATCTTAAATGTAGGGAAGCTAAGCGAGTTGGACGAGGAAAGAGTTTTTGAAATAAACCTCTTTCTGCGATGAAATTTTAAGAAAATTCGTAAGTTTTGCCCATCGGACCTAGAACTTGTGTACTTATAATACGCTACAAATAGTAAAGCAAAAGTAACTTCATATGAACTTCATCATAAAATCCCAGCCAATTTACTTAAATCTCAAGGCCTAATTTCTAAGCCCACTAAAACTTCACCGCCCAAAAAAACCTCATCAGTATGCAAACTAGCCAGAAACCTATACACTCTTTCCAACTGACCCAATTCTGTGTCTCAATAGAAATATAAACGACGCAGGCGGGTAGGGGGGGAGGGCCCCTTCCCGCACTCCCCTCTCGGTTTAAGGCCTCATCCGTAAGATTTGCATAAACCAATTTGCGGTCAGTCACGCGAGCGTCTGATGCCAGACGGCGGGACACAGTTGCGACACTGTTGCGCTGCGCGTGTGTTGTTTCATTAGGTAAGCGTAGGTTGATTTTGTAGGAAGAGAATTTGATAGCTTTGAAGGTTTTAATGACGAATGGAATATAGATGCCAAAATCAAAAGGCATTAATTCAAAATAGGCTAAAAATCAGCACTTTTTCAACGTCAAAATTTACATGAAGACAGTCCCCTAAATCGCCCAGCCTGTCACCATTTCCTAGTGTTTTAGCTGGGAAGAAGAAGTGGCGCAACTAACTCTCAGCAATACAACTGTCGGTTAAGCTTGAAGAACTTGAATTTAAATATTATTCAACATTTTATGATAGATAAACATTAAATTAAATGGCACATTTCAGCTAGCACCCTACATTATGTCATACTGTGTTCTCCCTACATCAATGGGACTGGAGAGATGTGGGTGTACAACTACTGAGAATGTCTGCATAGCCCTATGAAGATTACAGGCGTGATGTTTTTTTTTACTATTGGTAGGCACGCGGTTGACCACTAACTCACCTGGTGGTAAGCGATGATGTGGTCGAAGATGGAGCACTCTTGCCTAGAAGTAACCTATTCACTCTTGACTTAAAGACTCCCAGGTTGTAGCTATCAGGAAACACAGACTCTGGCAGGGAATTCCACTCCTTAGCTATACGCACTATGTGTTCCCAAAACTTTTTGTGCGTGTGGGTGGGATGTCCACCATGTACCGGTGTCGCATTGCCGTTCGTGTTGTGGTCCGATGATGGAACGGGCTTGGCAGAATTAAATTATGCAATTCCGTCGAACATTCCCCAAAATGCAACCGGTAGAAAACCGACAGGCCAGCAACTCGGAGTCGATGCTCAAGACTTTGGAGCTTTGTCGCGACGAGCCTATCATTCGGTATGGTACACGGCTTTGGCTGCCTTAAAATTTATTGAAGCACAATTGGACATTTGTAAATTGTATTCTTAAACGACATGTGTACTTCTTCCGCTTACCTAATTTGTAGGTTTTGCAAAAGATTTTAACTATGACAAAAAAACGGTGATTCTTCATATTTCAACACCGACTTCCCAAAATTAAAGTTATTTCATACTTTATACAGTTTTTTTTTTATTTTTTATTAGGAAGTCGTTTGTATTTTTTTTGTAAAAAAGTTTTTAAGTATTCACTTTCAGTACATCTAACAACACCAATGGAAAGTCGCAGGAAAGCAAAATATGCAATTTCGTTTACTTAGATGACAAACCAAATACGTCATCATCTAAGTAAAAGAATTCCAGCTATTTTGATTTAAATATCATGTGAAAACATGAAATAAGAAATTTACAAATCGGTTCATAAATGACGGAATTATGAGGTAAAACATAAAAACAAAATACAACCGAACTGAGAACCTCCTCCCTTTTTTGAAGTCGGTTAATAAAAAGAAAACGAACACGTATGTTATTTCCCCTTAACAAACAAAAACCAGACTACACACACAAATTACACACAGACACACAGAAATTACTAAAGAGTCAGCAAAATATTTAGTTTGAAATCCTAAACACAATTCCTGCTAACAAAGCTTTCCTAAACACTGAAAACTGCTTCAAGTAATCCATTCCATGAAAATCCTCTAACATTCCTACCAGTCGCCGTCGCATTAAAATAAAATCGATTGAAATCGGCAAGCAGTCGGGTTCCTTATAAAGTAGTATAGTGAATGGGCCGCTTGCAGCGTGAATACAGGAGCAGTTGCGAAACGACGCGAGGTAAATGTGACGAAATAAAGCCGGATTTGTTGGAGCTACGAGGGTACTACGGCGTAGCTGGTGTCTACGCGGTGCGTGCTACGGCGTAGTAGAAAAGTGATTAGTGGGCCTAATACGAGTTTATATTCGTAGGTACTCGATAGCGTTAACGTAAACGTTCATTTATTAGTATTAAAACTAAGGGCCAGTTCCCTCAGAGTGTCGACTGATGACAATAACGGAAGACCTTTTGTTTTCTTTACTTCTTTACAAATTGACACAATACCCGAAAAAAAATATAAAAAAAAAGTTTTACTAAAAAAAGTTTCGTAAATAAAAGAGTGCGTTAATGTGATCGAGGACCTACTTTTAAAAACTCAGCTACGCATTGGCTGAATTTTCATAATCTTTAGTGAAATGTTCCTACTGTAGCTCAGGGTGAATTCGAAAAAAGAAAATAAGTCAACCTATTTGCAAACTTTGCTATTATGAATTTACCTCATACGACTTGTAGCGTAACTGTAATCTTAGTAAAATAATCTGAAACAAATATTGAATGATGCAAAAACCCTACAATTTGGTCCAACTTTTCGATATGTCCATTTTTGTTGAATATTTGTCAACTTTCCGTGCTTAAGTGACCACAACATACTCGTTTACACGTCTTTAGCTAACCCTAAGATTGATGTACATTAAATCCATTTATCCTCGGACCCACACTAAATACACGATCACAATTTCCTAGCCCCCGATATCCCTTAGACCGCATATCCCTTCAAGTAAATTACCTCAGCGATATCATAATTCTATTGACACTTCATCACGTAATCTACTCTTAGGGCCTCGTATTACGAGGCTCTTTGGATAAATAAGGCTCTTAGATATATAGAGCTCTTGAATATACCATCATGTTGTGAGATGAGCTTAACAGGAGTTCGTGGTCATTCGTGGCTGAGTAGTGAAAGGGTCGATTTTCAAGTTTAAGCGACATGAGGTCGAGGACACTTCGTGGATAGATGACCATTCATTTCACGCCGAGATACTGCTCCGTGGTTGAAAAAACTCGTTAAGTAGGTCCCGGCTGCCGTTCGGAGATCTTTGACAGTCGTTACCATCATCATGTGCCAAGCCTTTTCCAAACTTTTTTTTTTTCTATTGTTAGCCACGCGTTTGACCACTATCTCACCTGATGGTAAGCGATGATGTGGTCGAAGATGGAGCACGCTTGCCTAAAAGTAACCTTTTTGCTCTTGATTTAAAGACTCCCATGTTGTAGCTATCAGGAAACACAGACTTCGGTAGGGAATTCCACTCCTTAGTTGTACGCACTATGAATGTGTTCCTAATACGTTTTGTGCGTGTGAGTGGGATGTCCACCATGTACCGGTGGCGCATCGCTGTTCGTCTTGTGGTCCGATGATGGAACGGGCTTGGCGGAAATAAATTATGCAATTCCGTCGCACATTCCCCAAAATGCAACCGGTAGAAAACCGACAGGCTAGCAACTCGTCGTCGATGCTCAAGACATTGGAGCTTCGTCGCGACGACTCTCTCATTGCCGATGATCCTCTTGGCTCGTAACCCAATTGACCCAAGGGCATCAAACCAACTATTTCAACTATATTGGAGTCGGCTTCTAGTCAAACCGGATTCAGTTGAATACCAGTATTCTTTGTGGAGCGGCTGCCTATCAGACCTCCACCCTCCTACTCCTTTGGCAGTCGTTACCATAAACCAGAAAATCTGACTGTCTGGCCAAGGAGTATCGTCTTAACCCGTTTCTAGCATTAGATAGATAGATAGAATACTCTTTATTATGTACACCATATAAGTTACAGAAAAGATAGATGAGAAACATTACATAGGGTGACACAATGGGCGGCCTTATCGCTAAAAGCGATCTTTTCAAGACAACCTTTGGATGGATTCTAAAGAGAAGAAGGAGATACAGTACTGTAGGTAGTCTTAGGTGCTCAGCTGTATTCTAAGCCATTTCGAGCCAAAAAGGCTAGGCATATAGTATGATCGTTGTAAGATGAATTTAATTGAAACCTATGTTATATTCAAAGGAATCGATCGGCTTTTGTTTATGTTTCAGTTTAAGTATTGTTTGGATAATAATAGTATTGTTTGGTGCGGTTAGGCGGGTGATGAGTTGGAAGTGGGTGTCTGTGTGGTGAGATTATTTTGAGGAAATTAATGTTTTGCTTAATTAAACGATGCTGCTCAAACAATTTGGACGGATTTTGAATAAATTGGTATCGTAGTATTAATACTGTTCTTGAAAATAATTAATTGATTTTGTGCTGTGTTCTCTCCCATGGTATATTCTTTAATAAATTCACTTTATATTGCTTTTTAATTTTCCGTGTAAAAAGTAGCTTAACGATGTGCAATTTGAAGCATTCATGTAGCTTTTAAACCTTCAAATAATTTTCATAATTAGTTATGAAATTTATTTCAAGGTTAGAATTACTTATACGTTAAGTATTATCAGCACTTAAAAGCAAAATTTAATCATTAAAGATTAAATTTTACAAACAAAGCCACTTATTATTAGTCTTGAAGCTTTACTTTAGTTATTTGTTGAACAACTATCTTAAGCAAAGAAAAAACGCATCTGTGTAAATGCTATTGTTAATAACTATGCCAATTCTACCACACAGAATAAGTACCCTTCCTTTTTAGCGTTCCAAACATCCGTGAAAACGGAACTCTTATAGGATCACTTGGGTGTCTGTCTGTCACAGCCAGTTTTCTCCGGATCTACTGGACCGATACTATGACCCAAACACGGACACGTTGCGTAAATTATTGAATTTTGAGTACTTTTAGGGGTCAAACTAGTAAATAAAAAAAAAAAGTTTTTCAAACTGTATCGTGTGACATATCAAATGAAAGGGTTCACTGCGACGGTTTGAATTATATTTTTTCATGATTTTAAAATAAATAGTTTTGAAGTTACCCTTATCTCCGAAACTACTGAGCCTAAAATTTTGAAAAAAAATGCAGATAATAGTTCAATACCTACAAATTACTGAAAAATCTATATGAAGTCTGTAGTATTAAAATAACATAATTAAAACAATGAAATTGGTTCGGAACCCTTTGCACGCGAGTCCGACTCGCACTTGGCCAGTTTTTTTTTAATGTATGGGAAATCATCAAATGACACCTCCCGCTCTGGTCGGAGCAGAAGGGAGTGTCAGACTCTTACTAACTAAAACCCATCCGTGTTCCTCCTAATGCCCTTTGCGTTCCAGGGCCGCGGTGACTCTTTCGAACAAATTCCGTAACCAGAACAAGTACCCTACAGGCGTTATATTTAGCAGCTTTTAAGGTTATCAAACAAGAAGTTAGTTTAGTTTTGTAACTATAATCCCTAAGATACTTTATGAATACTAACTCAAAACAAAGGTCGCACGACAAGCCCCCAAAAGTTCATAAATCCGACAATCTTGAACAACTAACAACAGAGGGTACTATATAACTTCATTTGAAAAATAACCTAGAGGTAGACTCCGCTGTCTAGGTAGATTTTTGGCTAACTTTTGACTTTTATGTAAACGTGTAGGTTTTAGATGAAAAATGCGTCGGCTCGTAGGATTTGAAGTTGTTTAAAGGACTAACTTTGCCCACGACTTTGTAGTAAAAGTTTCTCGTATAAAGTATTGAAAGGATTTTGATGAAACTATACACAACACTAATCCACCAAAATCTAATATGTCCGATTTGACAGCTGAGTAGAGAGGGACAGAAGATTGCTTTACTACTAAGTGCGAAAGAGATTTATTTTTATGTCTCTTTCATACTTACTAGTAAAGCAATGTTGTATCCGGCTGTCAAAAAGGGCCTTTTATTTCATGACAACTCTAAAGCTTATAAATGTGAGTCACATATAAGATTTAATTTATAATAGTGGAGGTACGTAAAAAACGATATCCCGTTTTTTCCCGATCTCGTAAGAATTTTGAGAAATCCTCTCTTAATGCACTCCAAATTTCAACTTTCTACGACCAGTAGTGCTATTCTGTAACAACATTTTCGAGTCTCAACGGCGGAATCCGAGGTGAGTATAAACATAAGACGATGTTGTATGTTATAAAGTTCACTTTGTGAGCTTTGTCACTTAGGTGAAGCACGATATCAAAATGGTTCGTTACAGAATAGACTAGCTGTAGTTTCGGCTGTGTTTTGCCTGTTAGTCACTCAGTAATGGAAGAGTATTATACATAGGTACACGTATATTTACGAGCTGTCATCCAGAGCCCAGGATTAGTACCTCGACCATTATAAATTAAATCTTATATGTGAATCGCATTTATAAGCTTTAGTATTGTATAGTTTTTTCAAAATCCTTTCAATAATTTTTACGAGAAACACAAACAGTAACAAACATCTATCCTCACAGCATTTCGCGCTTATATTACCTTAGTATAGTAACATTTTTGACGACACAATGGTACTTAATTTTTAAATTATGTCGTACGAGTAAACAGGAGTACCAAATCTTTTTTATATTTGCCTCTGAACACACATTCTCTCAAACCCGACAAAAAATAATCCCACAAAATGTAACCTCTACCTCGCCGCTACCTCAGTTTACTGTACTGAGTTTTAAACCAATTTAAAAAGGTAGACTTTAAACGGAGCCTAGGGGATTTAGCGCTAAGTACTGACGGTGAGCCTAGGAGCGCATCACAGCAGATTCTCTCCAAAAAACGAATGAAAATAGAGCGTCATAGAAGGTACATGCAATAAGCGTGTTTGTAAAGAAAAACAAATTTTATGTACCTATCATGTAAAAACTTTCTTTCAGTTAAAAGTGAATAGGTTACTTCTTCGACCACATCATCGTTTACCATCAGGTGAGATAGTGGTCAAACGTGTGCCTATCAATAGTAAAACAAAAAAACTAATACGTTTAGAAAAAAGTACCTACTCCATTTGCTACTTTTACAAGTGTTCATGTTAACTTTACAGGCCAAACGAGTTCAGTGATTTCTCTGGATACGTATTAGCCAATGGACTGGATTAAACACCACCAGTTTCTAATAGATTTAAAAATTTGTTTTCTTGTTATTTGCAACAAGGAGTAATTTGTGAAAAATCGTATCATTAATTAAATAATTCATTTATCAAATAATTAATCAGTTAATTCATCATTAATTAATGAATTGTTAATTTATCATTAATTAATTCATTGTAAAAGTCATAATATCAAAGTCAAAGTGAGTAGCTTATCTAGTAAAGCCTCTTACCCTGCTCGTGTAGTAGTGGGCTGATTAAAGAAAGGTTTGAGGTAAAGCAATACTAACCGAGATGCGTCGGTGGATGGGTGATCATCTATTATAAACAGAGAGTTCTCTGTGCCTCAGACAGCACGTTTCACTGTTGATCCAGACAGTATTTGTATATTATTCTATTTTTGCAGTTGCTGCATGTAAAATACTAGCACTCGGCTGTATCTAGTAAGCTGACCAAACATAGTTGGGGAAAGGTAGGCAGATAGATATTGGTTCCATTACTAACTGATATTACTCTAGCTGTACAAATTTAACCACCGCTCATTGCTTGTCACTCGCACAGTTAAACTGCTACTTGAAACTTTAATACCGGCGCGGCGCTAAACAATGGCCGCTTGAGTCGGTAATATCGCGGCATTATCGCAGTTTTACCTAGATGATGACGTCATGACAATATCGCGGTTTTACCCAGGTAAAATGACGTAACGACAATATGGCGGTAATATTCCAGTTGCTTGCGGAATTGTTCGAAAGAGTCTCCGCGGTCCTGGAACGCAAACAGCATTTGGAAGAAAATTGATCGGCTTAGTCAGTAAGAGTCTGACACTCCCTTCTGCTCCACTCAGAGCGGGAGATTATTCGATGATTTCCCAAAAAAATCAGTTATACTGACGTAATGACAGTTTATTGCTGACGGTATTCGTTAGCCTCATCACAAGGCTTAAAGTCACCCAAAAGGCAATGGAAAAGGCCATGCTCAGAGTTTCTTTGGTGATTGAATCAGGAAGATACCCGTAGGCAAAACAAGGTTATCACCGTTGCCTGAAAAATGGCTAAGTCACTACCACTTAGCCATTTTTGGGGCAGGGCACATTGCTCGCAGAACAGAAGTCGATGGTGACGAAAAGGTTCTGGAGTGAAGACCAACGTTGGAAGACCTCCTACAAGGTAGACCGCTGGCCTGGTGAAAGCCGCTGGATTGCAATTGTAGATAAGTGTAAAATAAATTGGTGTGTTGGTATCTCACTTTGTTTGGGAGACACAAACATTTCCTCAATTTTAGTTTTTCAGTTTATTGGTATATTATTTAACCTGTATTGTATTGTTTGTCCTTTAAAAAAAGGACAGTCATAGTCATCATCATCTACCTAGCCTTTTCCAACTATATTGGGGTCGTCGTCCAGTCAAACCAGATTTAGCTGAATGCCAGTATTTTACGTGGAGCGGCTGCCTACCAGACCTCCACAACGCATTAACTGGGTAACACGGTACTCCTTGGCAAGACTGGTGTCAGATTTTCTGGTTTATGACTATCCGTAACGACTGCCAAATATCACCTATAGTCCGGCGAGGCGGGCCGGGGCGAACAGCTTAACGTACTTTCCAAGGCACGAAGGAAACTCGGTATGTTAAGATGGTCACCTATCCACAAACCAACCTCGGCAAGCGTTGCTTAACCTTGAAGATCGAACTGTGCGACCACGAGCTCCTCGGACACAGTCATAGTAATGACGAAAAATTAAATTTGTTTTCTTCTCGTAGTAATAGGCGACGAAGTAGCCAAATACGGTGTGCATGGCCAACTTTTAGATAAATAATACTTTATAATGGAACCTTCTAGCCAGGTTCTGATAATGCAGGTACAAAAAGTGATGGATGTATAACCTTTTAATAGAACCGTCAGAATGCACGCTACGATGAATTATGAAGTTAGAACTTGATATGCATTTTAAATATGGTGAGATTATTATCATGCCAGCTAGATTTAACCCAAAGGTTGACTGGTAGAGAATGCCTTGTAGCTTTAAGTCCGCCCATGTACCACTCCTGTATAAACAATCATCATCGTCACCTATTGTTTGAGATAGGTGGATGGAGTATACTTTATTATTCACCAAAAATAGTGAGACAAATCTTTTATATGTCAGAAATAAGTCAGTCAATTGAACAATCGGAACACCAACGCCATCTAGTGGCGTTCGATGGAATCTAGGACGTTGTGCTCGACAGAGGCTGAGCTCAGTTTACAGGTGGCGGTCGAGCAGTGCAGACGTGCACACGTCTAGAAACCGCCGCGTGTTCCGAATACTTGATCAGTGTACCTATTGTGTGAGAATATTGTAATTGAAATTTTCGCGAGTGAATAATAATTTGATTTAAAAGCAAACGGTGTTTCTATTGCGCAATAACCAACACTTCCCATAGTACGCCCACTGAAGTACTAATATCCTGGCTGATGTAACCTGGAGAGTTGTGCTTCGCTGACATATATAAACTTTATTCTATGGGTACAATGCGATCTTATCGCTGAAACTGATATCTATTAGACAACCTTTAGATACGCTAGAACCTTTGTGAGAGCTGGAGTCTGAACTAGGTTCGGGTCCTGTATGACAACTCTCCAGGCTCACATCCTTTTAAACATTTTCATATTTTACGGCATCAATCAGATTATACATAACACTATTAGCAAACAATTTTGATAGAGAGATAAGTCTATATACTAAAAATGGGATTATATTTCTAATGTACTTTACATTACAAATATAATCCCACTTTGTTATAATCACGATGTCATTGTAGAATTGTACGTGTAGTGTGTGAGGGTGTTGTGTGTATGTGCATTTAGTCTTGGTTAGACTAAAAGAACTTAAAAAAGGAGGTGTAGTCCTAAGCTTTATCATTCAGGATTGAATATTTTTATAAATGTAACAGAGAATAGAGATGCTGACAAAAAATTCTAATCAGTCCATCAGATAGGTTTACATAAAATATTGGACATGTATTTTTTCTTTTCTCGCGTAAACAATTAATAAAGACGACATAGTGCGCTTAAAACTCGTTATTGATTTGATTAAACAAAAAAAAAAATCTGACGAACTTTTTTACTCAGGAAAAGTTCCTATCGATTTAATACTGTATTGCTTCATTAAACGGCGTCCTATATTGATATGAAAATTCAACATTATTTACGATATTCCTCACATAACTTCATCTCCCTCAGGCTCCTCTTCCGAGTAAATAAAAGGAATCTTTTAAAAATCCAATATTGGGACGCAAATATGATGGAACAGGACACAACCTACTTTGTATTCGTACTAGGAATCCCCTCAAGGATGCCATGAGATATTATTTCCCTGAAGCACGTCTTTACAGGGTTACAGGGTAAAAGGGGTAAAGGTTAACGATAAGGTTTAAAGCAAAGGGTTTTCAAACTTTTTTATTCTGGGCCCACATAGCGTTTCTACCATTATCATGTTGGGCCACAATAAACTACGATTAAATAAAACTATACATCTAATAGTGTGTACATGAATGGCTTTTTTTATTAGTGACTAGTGGACGTCACGCGGTTTCACCCGCGTAGGTCCCGTTCCCGTGGGAGTACGGGGATAAAATATAGCCTTTGTTACTCCTTGATAATGTAGCTATCCATTGCGGAAAGAATTTTTCAAATCGGTCCAGTAGTTTCGGAGCCTATTCATTGGAAAACAAACAAACAAATCTTTCCTCTTTATAATATTAGTGTAGATAAATGGTCAGTTTTCATTAAAATTGCTACATGCGATTTAAGTAAGTTTTTTCTATTAAGGGATCTTTTTCGTTCTGGTAGTGGGTAAATAGTCTCAGCACATTGCCAAAAAGTGAATTTATAAACCGAGTCCCTGTACAGTATATTATAAAGTTGTTTAGTACTCAATAAAAATGTTACCGAGATATAATAAAATACACACACACACAACATTGTACATTAAAAATACTCACAACTCTTTTACTTCATTCTGTGGGTACAAAGGTCTTATCACTAACAGTGATACCTACCCATTATATAATAGACTACAGGGCCTCATAGCAAAGCTTGGCGGGCCATGCGGCCCGCGGCCGAATGTTGAGTATAACTGGTTTAGTGGGACCACTTTCGGGTTCACGTAGAGTAATTGGCGGATAGAGAGGGCAATTGAGTTTAAGTTTTGTTTTTTCTTGCCGGTTACCTTAGAAATATTAAGATTTTATGTAAATTGCCTTGTTACTATAATTTCCACAAAACACATTTCTGACTAGTTTTGAAAGAGACTAGGTTTGAACACGGATTTTTTTTTTAATTTAGAAAAATCGGAAAATTATTACGTCGTCATTACGAGTCTAATCAAAATTCAAGATACTAGGTCAACGAAAACTATAGGGTATACATTTGATTTATTTGCGATAACTTGCATGTTTATTGCGTTGACTTTAATGTTTGAATTTTAGAGCCCCAGGGTATCGTAGTCGCATTGAATACTCGTATTAAGTTCATCCTTATACCTCCACGAGTCCCTGAGAAAAAGGGTCTTGACAGTTAGCAAGACGGACTGACGGACCAAATAGTGATCATTAAGGGTTCCGTTATTTTCCTTTTGAGGTACAAAACCCTAACTAAACGTAAAACTGTCCAGTGTGTATACGTAGCCATTTCTATTGGTTTAGTCGCTCTACGGTAATGAAATATAGGACGCTTTTGGCACCTTTTAGATTGAACGTGAATCCTTTGGGTTGTGGCATGAATATTATTATGATGACTCACTTATCGTCACTTCTTTCTTTGCATGTTATATTTTATGCCTCATGAAAACGACACTTTCAAGCATTATTCTTCATATCGTGTGGGCAGTAAGGTCTAGCGACCCCACAGACCATAGTGTCAGAGTTTCTAAACCGCCTCAAGGGCCTCTGACAAGCATTGTCTGACAGATTTAAATTTAAAAATTCGATTTATTGTCGTGTGACTGGAGGTTCTAGATTGATAGGCAATAACTACGTTATTTAAATATTGCAGTTGGCTGAAATGACTGTTACGACGAGTCGAAGAATCTTAACCAATTTTATGTTCATTGCCTGGAGTATATTTTTGCCTTCGCACATGTTTTTTTTTTAGTATTGTTAGTTATTAATACTTCTTTTTATTTTGTTGCTTGTTTCAGCGAGTCCCAAATAATGATTTTTCTTTAATTCTTTAACGCTTTTAGCATACTAAATACCTTTGCAAAATTGCTAACCATTGCCTACTTTAATTTTTTTTACCGACGTCCAAAAAAGGAGGAGATTTTTTTAATGTATGTACACCGATTACTGCAAGGCTTCTGATCCGATTTCTGTGATAAATTTTTATTTCGATTTTTATACTTGCCATTTGGTCTCGTAGTACAGCTTACCATTAGCTTACCCCTAGATAGTAGTAATACATAAGTATCATAAATCCATAACAGTCAGAATAAAAATGAACATCCTTTCAACCCAATCTCTTTCGACTTACAGATACTACATCGTAAACAGCACAATTTTCCCGCCGACAAAAACTCCCTCCAGACAGAATGAAATATAGTGTTCAAAGTAAAAGAACATCAGCTAGATTTGTTAAAGGTACAAGCGACTATGATATTTTACGTCAATGAGGTTCTTAAAATAAATCGTTTTGAAGTTATTCAAGGAAACAGACCAAAAACCACCAAACTACTGTGCCGAAAATTTTGAAAAAAATTAGGATAATTGTTCTTTACCTAGAAAGAAGACCTATAAGAAGTCTATAGTATTAAAATAAAATGTGACAAAAATGAAATTGGTTCGGAACCCTTTGCACGATAGTCCGACTTGCACTTTTTTCTACGGTACAATTCAGTTTTAGCCTATACTTCGTATATTCTATGTATTTCTATGCTTACTTACTTAGTATTATTTATTTATTTAAACTTTATGTACAATAGTGATACATAGGCGGCCTCATTGCAACAAGGCATTCTCTACTAGTCAACCTTTGGGTTTAAAAGACTTGAAGTCTTTGGGTTTTCTATAAAAAATCTTAGTAATATTGGAAAGAAAATAAAGTTTGTGAGGATAAATTAACGAATGGATGTTTGTTACTATTTCACGTAAAAACTGCTGCTGTGTACATAATAAAAAGTATTATTTTCCGTTCTACAAAACGAATAAAACTTTACAGTAAGTACGTCTCTTTATCTGAATAATACATACATTCAGATTAATATTATAAATTGAAAAGTAACTCTCTCCTTTGTCTCTTTGTTACCTCGTCACGTCGTAATAGCTGAACAAATAAGAATGAAGCTTAGTACACGAGTAGAACACCCTCCTGAAATAGGATATCTAAGTGATGAGGTAACAAAGAGACGATTGATAGGCATACGTTTGACCACTATTTCTCCTTAATTTTTTGTTACTATTGAATGGCAAACGTTTGAATATCTCACCTGTTGGTAAGCGATTATGTGATCGGAGATGGAGCACGCTTGCCTAGAAGTAACCTATTCACTCTTGACTTTTTCTAAACCCCGTAGTGTATGGTGATAAGATGTTTTTTTTTCGATGAACCATTCTGTTCTGTTGTTTAAATACTATGTAATATTTTACACAAACATGACAACATTGATATCGGTCTGAGCGCGGAGTGCGACTGCGGGTCGCGTCCAGACTGACTCCCAGGTTGTAGCTGTCAGGGCTACATTCCGAGAGTTGCTAGAATCTCTTGGGATACCTTTTAAATTTCACGCGAGAGACCACGGGCAAAACCTAGTACAATCCATAAGTCACTCGTAATACAAGTTTTAGTATCAAACAGTAAAATTACTCTAAAACAAGTCAGATAAGTATTCAAGTTTAATAATCCTGAAACCAGAGCTATTTTCACTAGTTTTACTGCTTACGGTCACTGGTACATACATTTTAACAACCAGCCGAGTAAAGGTTGTTCTACACATATCTGGGCAATTCCCGGGACGTTGTCGTGCCGTGGTCCGTCCAGAGCTAAAAATTATATCGCCGCGTGTATTTTAAACTAGCACTTCGCCCGCGCGGGTTTAGTATTTCAATTTTCGTAGTGATGCTTATTTTATCGAAAATAATAAATAGCCTGTGTTTCTTCCTGATAATTAAGCTTTGTTGGTGAAAACATTGATAAAATTGATCCAGTAGTTTAAAATCTTTCCTCTTTTTAACATTAGTATAGATTCTGATGACCTCGTTTAAACATGACTGTTTCGAGGCCGTTCCTGGGACGTGTCAAATTACGAAATGATGGACCACAGCCCGGGCACACCCGGTCACGACCCTTATATGTGTGGATAAACCTTAAACGTGTAACTAACAAAGTAATTCGTGTTTACTCGTGAAATTACTTCTACGGTTACTGCCTTCGACCACATAGTTCTACCAAAACGCTTAATTGAGTTTCTTACTCTACGTAGTGTTGACAGAACAAAGGATAATTAGGAAAGAGGTGACAAAAAAACGACCTTGAACCATTCATTGACGAGATGACATCATTCTGGAATCAACTTTATTTGGTGTTGGGTAAAGTTTCGATTAGATTAAGTCACATTATTAAAAAGGTACTGATTGCTTACTGATTTTATTTTCGTCCACACTAAATATGAAACCTAACATAGAAAAGTGTAATTTTTTCATTTAAAATCTCATGATTAGATCAATGATGTTTATGTTAATTGTTTATAAGTAACACTTTTACACGTCAATTTTAAATTTAAACTAGGTTAAGCCGGTGTTTCCTAGTTGACTACCCTGAGAAGAAACACCGAAATATACTCAGAGTTCAAAGTTTCTTTTGAAGTCCATTCAACCGTGAAATGGTCAAATAATTATGAAAACCATGTAAGTAATATCTGAGGTAGTCTTTTTAGGATAGGCTGAATGCAAACTCATGCACGCAAAGTTCATACAGCGCTCTCCGCGTATGTAACAAAGCGTTAAGGATGCTGATGGCTACCCCGCTTCTGTAGTGCGGTAATCGCAGATGCGCATTTGTATTATTTTTACACAATAATGCGTAAAAGATGCGCTTTCCTAGTGCGCAGAGTGTAGGGCAGCGCCAACAGTATCCTAAGCATTATCAGGTGTCTCCTGGACTCTGTTTCTGTGGGTCGCTGTTGTGCTATTAAGCGAAAAACACACTGGTCCTACGTACGCAACGTATGCAACGCTTTTGTATCGTATCGTATGTTGCGTTGCAAACTATAATTGTGTTTCTGCTGCATAGTTTTTCATATAAAACAAGAGTCCAGATATCATAATGCGTTGCATACGTTGCGTACGTGGGACCAGTAATGCTATTCTGTAACAACATTTTCGTATCTCGACAGCGGAATCCGAGGCGAGTATCAAATTAAGACCTTTATGCTGTGTGCAACAAAGCTCACTTTGTGAGGTTTGTCACTCAGGTGAAGCTCGATATCGAAATAGTTATTTACAGAATAGACTAGCTGTTCGTCTCTAGCTTTACTTATGGGTTGTCGCAAGGGTGATGCACCGTTATTTTTATTATGAGTGGTTTTAGTGCTTACTAACAGTCATAGTCGTAAGATTTTACTAACATAGCCGTAAGGTTCTACTAACATAGAGGTAAGTTTTACCATCTATGAGTGTTATTTTACTATATTATTTCTCACTCTTAATCCTCACTACTGTAATTAACAAAAGCCTAAATAAATAACTTTTCATTAATTATCTTCAGTCAGTTTCCTCGGGACTTGTTACGATACGCCATTGTTCTCACTAATTAACGGTTGGCCAGCGGGTAGTTAAGCCTCTGTGGGTAACTGAGGGATAAAAGAATGCGTTCATCTTTTGTTGCAATACTGGATAACCTTTTGAGAATTAAGTTTGTTTATTCGAAGAAGATTATCTCTGGAAGTTTTGGTTTTACCAAAACCAAACTACTAAGCTTCCGCTGTCCGTCTGTCGGTCCGTCTCTCTGTCTGTCAGTCAACGAGCTATATCTCAAGAACTTTAAAAAGGTGGACAGTTGATTTATTCACAGTGTATTTCTATTTTTATTATTTAATGCCGCTGTAACAACAAATAATAACAATTAAATTAAAAATTACAGGGCAATAGAAAAAATAAGTTTTTTTTTTAAATCGAGATATGTTTGCTCTTGACTCTAGTCTAGGTAGATTATATCACGATACACTGGAAGACGACCCAAAAATGTTTGGAATAGACCTGGCAGATGATGAGAATCTACCGATTGTTAGAGTACAGAACGGAACCCTAATAAGATCAATCGTGTTACTATCTGTTACAGCCAACTGAATGTACTAGACCGATTCAGTTGCTGAAATTTGGATTATAATGAACTTCTTTTACCCAAACATGGACGCATAAAGCAAATAAATACTATTTAGTTATCTTTTTTCGTTTTTTTTTTTATGGTATTTGAGATAAAAAAAAACCGAACCTGTGCCGTGTGTCACATTCAACGAAAGGGATTATGAAGATTTCGAATACAACGTGTAACAGAATAAAATGCAATACCTCTTAAGGGGTCATTGTATTCATCATTATGAACAACTTTTACTATAAAACCAATCCTGAAAATGCGAAAAAAAAAATCTGCTGTTCAGTACATCTTATCGAATTATGCGCACAGAAATGTATGGAGAAGTCGATTTTTTCATCAACATCATTAAACAAAATGATTTAAATTCATTCATTGGCACATAGTACTACACTACTGCCAATACCTAAAAAAATAACAGCCGTACGATATCAAAATAAAATTACACTATCTTGTAACCGTCGAGCATAAACCAAGCTAAGGACAAGGAGGTCTTCTATTACAAAAGGACACTGGACACCGCTGCTACGGCACAGTCGGCTCCCGCGGGATCTAGAATAAAATATTGTAACGATCTGAACTGCCGTGGAGGGTATAATGAAGCTGTGGCCACAAAAAACTGATGTATTTTATCAAGGACCTGTGCCTTCTTTTGTCTTTTCGACTCAATTCATAGTGTCGCATGTTATATTTGTCGAACACTTGAAACATCAGTCGAGATTATAAAAACACTAGCCCGGGATATATATAGCGTATGTATTATTCCAGACGATAATCTACCTCTGTGCCAAGTTTCATGAAGATCCTTTCAGGCGTTCTGACGTGAAAGAGTTACAAACATACATCCATCCATCCTCACAAACTTACGCAATTATAATACAGGGTGGGCCAAAAATTTTTGCAAATAGCAACACTAGATTTTTTTTTGAAAACCGTTTGAGAGATAGGCGCGCGGGTGGCGGGAAACTATGCATCACTTCATGCAATTTTAGTCACGATGGAGCGCTTCACGGGACAACAGCGTGCTTTTTGTGTAAAACAATTTTACAAAAAGAATGATTCCTACGTTACTGTACGACGCCTGTTTAGAATTGAATACGGATTACGGCGTATAAGTGAGTGTCCAAGTGTTGATTTCATCAAAGCTTGGGTCGAGAAGTTCGAGCAAACGGCATCGATAAAGAATATTAAACGAACAGGGCGGCCACGTTCAAGAAGAAGCGATGAGATCACTCGAGAGGTCGAAATATCCGTACGGAACGATCCAGAATCTACGCGTAATCGTTCGGCGGCTCTGGCAATACCAAGAACTAGTCTACGGGGGTTTTGCATCTGACCGTGGGTTGCAGTGGAGACAATCTCATACATTTTCATGCAAGGCGAAGTTTCACACACATGCGTAGCCTCTCCGTGCGCCGCGATGGGTTTCCGCCTTAAACCGTGGCAATGAAACTCAAAGACTACCGGAGAAACGATTCACTGAGTTAGGTTATATTTTATTGCCGGATCTTTTTAAATGTTTTTATTTAGAAGTAGGATGCTCCTGGATCTCTTTACATGGAGATAAGGGTATTGCATGACCCATTCCTTGTCCATGCCATTAATAACACGATACATGGAAAAGGTATAGACCATGTAAACTTGTACTGCATAAATACACACATAAACTTAAGCCTTTTCCCGTGGGGGTTAGCAGAGAATACAGAATGACACACGCCAAACTGCCACTCTCCTAACTTATTTCTTTTGATTTTTAGGGCTCCGAACAAAAAACGGAACCCTTATAGGATCACTCGGGTGTCTGTCTGTCTGTCCGCCTGTCACAGCCAGTTTTCTCCGGATCTACTGGACCGATTCTGCTGAAATATGTGCTTGCTATACATATGGACTTCTGTGACCCAAACACGGACGTGTTTTACGGACATGTGTTTTACGGATGTTCGGAACTCTAAAAATAACCATAAAAACTTGTTTTACTAACTTTTCCCTCAAATTAAATAAAACAAACGTTGACATCTCACCATGTTTGAAACAGTACCTTACATTTTACGCGTGTCATAGATACTGCTTTACAAACCAGTAAATCTCGATTTTATTCCACAGTAAACCCGTCAGTCAGCACATTGAAAGGCTAGTATCGACACGGCTCGTAATAAGAACACACGTCGAGCTGTCAACTCGCGACACAAAAGTTATAGACTTACTAGTGCGCTGTCCTAGTTCACTCATGTTGTGAATACAGTTGTGCTAGTCTGACACACAGACAGATAGACCCATATTTTTGAGTCGAAACATTAGGCCTGAGTGCTCATCGATTTTTTCTGACATCTTCAAGGAGCTAGTCAACTGTTCACGTGACCAGAAGGCTACGTTTTGCTCCGGCCAAAGAATTAGTATTGCCATGCCATTCAAAGTAGTAATGTTGCCAGTGTTTTGGGCACTATTTCCATTGACTGTGATATAGAGGAATATCTAAATTATAGTTATATCATGTTGTACCTACGTAAAACAAAAAAATATATCAAAAGCGATAAATCTTAGTAGTGAACATGACGCGGGGTAGTATTGGAGACTCAGTGGTTGCCCCAACTTACAAATAGTCGGTTGTACGTTTAAACCCAGACAGGAGCTTTACTTTGTGGTATTTATTTCATCACCACCACTATAAACGGTGAAGGAAAATATCATGAGAAAACCTATATGTCCTAAAGCAAAAAAGTCCAATAAAACATGTGACGACTATCAATCCGCACTAAGCCTGGGTGGTGGATTATGGTCCTTTCCCTCTTGTACAGGTCTCCCAGCCGTGGGAACAGTACCGTAAAACGATTCAAATTGTAAAATCAATATTAGTTTTATAAGGTTTATTCTTATTTAAAACCAACAATGTGGCATTCTAGTCAAAATACCACTAAAAATTTTGTTTCTATTCACCCCTGCGTTTCAAATCACCCCGTTTTGCAGTCATAGACTGATTATGTGCTAGCACGACGATGAACCTTGATTTAAGTCAAGTCAGAGATAATGTATTCACGCTGTATCAATCCTAGACGGATCAATGTAGTTTGTTAGAATGGCTGAAAGAGCCAAAGTCAATCTTTGGTTCAGTTTTAAAAATTGAAAAAGGTCCCACGCTCGTCTTCCCAACGATGTTATAAAAAGCGAATCCTTGAGAACTCGGCACTTTTAGACAAATAAATGAAATTGGGACCGTGCGTATACCTAAATCTTATTCACAAGGGTTCGGCTGTAGGTATGACAAAAAAAATAACACAAAAAGTTTTAGGTAGTCTAAAATCTAAACCTTCCTAAAGATTTCTTCAACAATGCCTTTTATTCCAAAACGTATCCGACCTATAGCAAAAAGCTTAGTATTTGGAAATGCGGTATCAAAAAAGCTCATCGTTCTCCAGTAATCCGCAAATCCGGTCACCTCTGGAGCGGAAAGATTTCTCCATCTTTATTGAGATTCCTGTCGTGATGGACGACACCAAATTATCGCAACCATCGGGCTTTGATCCGCGACCTAAATAAAATTGGTCTTCAGGTAGTATTGGTACAGTCAACGCATGTAAATAGTAACAATTTTGAGTTCCGCGCAACTGAATGTAGTTAGGAGCCTCAATAGTGCTGTTCTGTTACAATTTTAAACTTACGTGAAATTAAAATGCTAGCAATCTACCTAATCAAGGTAAATTGAGAGTTTGTTTCAAGCAACCTACTCCTAAGTTTTAACGTTGAGGTGTTTACGGAATAAACAGGCGGAACCTCATCCAACATCCCCCCATCCCTTTCACTACCAGATTACCAAGCGCATACTGCATGCTACCCGCACATGGTTGATTTTTTGGCTAGGCGCACCCAGCGCTAGGTACTCCCCACATTAGCCATACAACTAGTGTGTGACTTTGCCGGAGTCTGTGTTCCCTAATACCATGCGTTCAAAACAAAAGTGAATAGGCATCTTCTATACCTCGTCTACTGTTATCCATCACACGACATCGAGGTCCCACTGACCGATACAGCGATAAGGAAAAATGTCTGTCTTAGTGCCATAAAGGGCAGTTTTCCCAGCTCGTTTTGTTACCAATACGCGCGACTGACTGTACGATTTGAGAGAAAACTGATTGGACGATATATCACATATGTTGTTTTTTCGTACAAGTGGTTTATTTTTAGAAACGGCTTGTTTTTGTTTACTACGGCTGTTTTGTGAAGGTCATCTTCAGTCTAGGATTGTTTTTAGGTACTGTCTTGTGATTATTCTTGACTAGTGGACGTCACGCGGTTTCACCCGCGTAGTTATCGTTCCGGTGGGAGTACGGGGATAAAATATAGCCTATGTTACTCCCTGATAATGTAGCTATCCATTGCTGAAAGAATTTTTCAAATTGGTCCAGTAGTTTCGGAGCCTATTCATTTCAAACAAACAAATCTTTCCTCTTTATAATATTAGTGTAGATGTGATACAATTTTTAGAGATCTAGGTATTATTATGAATATTAATATGACGACAAAGTTTATTTTCGGTATTTCATATAAATCTGTAAAATAAAATGCTGTCAAGGTATAAGTCGGTTTTGTAAGGTTTTAATAAAAACGAAGTAGATTTTACCAACGATTTTTTTTCTCAGAGAGGGTAGATCAATGCCGCAAGAAAAAATTTAACGAAGCGAAATTTGTACGGTAACAAAAAACACCACAACGCCATCTATCCCACCAGCAGCGTACTATTAACAAAATCCTTCATCGCGGTTTCAGAGTTTTCCGTTCGATTTGAACATACACATTCCAAATTTCAACTATCGGGCAGTTACCCATTGGACACAACAACCATCTGGTCGAAGGGCCCTCCCTTTTCTACAGAGGTTTGCGGGACTTTACTCTTTGTTCCAGGTACCTCTAAAGGAGAAGCCCGCCATACTACACCCAACCACTGGAACTTCTGAGAGCCAGAATCAACAGTGGCGACCACCAAAAAACGCCGAGTGATACAGCACGACGAGTCCCGGGGAAACGATTCAGCTAATGTCTTGGATCCCGCGACAAAACTAATCAGAAAAGAACAGCGGAGGATTTAAAAAATCATAATTTCCACTTCCCTCCTTATCAAGCAGGAGACAGAATAGCTAGTCTATTCTGTAAATAACTATTTCGATATCGAGCTGCACCTGAGTGACAAAACTCACAAAGTGAGCTTATTGCACACAATATAACGGTCTTTATTTGAAACTCACCTCGGATTCCACTATCGAGATACGAGAATGTTGTTACAGAATAGCACTACAAACCTAGGCTTAAATACAATTTGCTGACCAATCATAATTATTCTTTTTTAAACTTAAACGGCACTGACAAAACTGAAAATGCAGTTTCATAAATCTCTTAAATATTTACAATTAATTAATCAAAGTAGTCAACTAATATATTAAATGACAACGCGACTATTTTCAAAACAGCCAAAATTAGTTCCCCTTGAGAATGAGAAGTTTAATTAATTACATAAGGGTATGTTTCGGGTCGTTCTGGGGTAGTTTCGGGGTAGTTGCGCTTGTAATGTAATAACTTGATTCGCATTTATTAAAAGGCTTTCATGGCCTTCATGAAAATATTTTGGTCCTCAAGAATTACGTGTACCGATTGATCTGGTATGGGATAAGCTTTTCGCGGTATTTTCGCAATTAAGAAGTATTACGGATTATAATATATTGTTGTTACTATGACGCAATGGTACTTTTAGTAATTGGACACCAGAGGGCAGGAATGTTTTTGACGTATAGTAACGTAACTTTAAATTTCACAAAATCTGTAACTCTCGTTTCGCACATACTATTTATTTGAATTGGATACTATATTTATAATATTTTTGTATGAAAATACTATGGCGTTGTAGTTTTTTGTTTATACTCAGAATTCTCTTACGTTAACGGTACTGTAATGTTGTGATACGGCAAAACATTTGTGCAAGCCCCTCTGATCCCGCTTTACTGGGTGAAGGTCCAAGGTGGTCCCTTCATGTCAAATAATGGTATTCAGCTGCATCTACTTGGACTGGGAAAGGCTTAGGTTTAGTAATCGTGTGTTCGACTCGCAAAAACTCGAAAATTCCTTCACTGATTTGAATATTTGTTCATTTGTGTTGTTCATCTCACTACTAGAGTAGTTGAAGTGAGAACTACCTTTTCATACATAAAACCCCAGAACTTCAAAAGTCCTTTCCACAGAACAAAACTTCACATCGACCCTCGTTTTTATCGAACTCCATAATTATTTTAATGATTCTAATTAACATTGCGCTTGCATTGCTCGAGAGGTCATTACAGGACTTTTACTCCTGTTATTAAGGTCATGACTTCAGGCTCCCACAAATAGATACGGCGTGACAATGCGAGAATTATGCTAAGAAGATTTTTCTTAAAATTATGTAGAGCCCAAGAACTCCACGACCCCACTGGCCCCCTTCTACCATCGGACATCCAGACGCACTGCATCTTACCATCCCTACCTTGTTGCTATTCCACCAATTCGCACTAAGCGTTTCCAAACGTCTTTTATAATGCGCACATCAAAGAAGTGGAACTCTCTGCCTGAGTCTGTGTTTCCGAACGCTTACAACCCTAATCTCTTCAAAGTTAGAGTGCACAGGCTCCTTCTGGCTAAGCTCGCTCCATCGTAGACTTTGTCTCTGTCATCTCTGACCTAGACTAGAGTCAAGAGAAAACCCATCACAAATAAAAAAAAGCAATTTTAAAACAAATAGAACGGAAGTCGATAACCGGTAGCCGATGGTTGCGGGACGCACAGGACCGGTTGTTGAGGCGAAACTTGGTGCCTATATCCAGCAGTGGAAGTCTTTCGGCTGATATAATGATGATAAGAATGGAAGCCGATCTTAAGATAGTTGGGAAAAAGTTAGGCCGACTAATTGATTTTTTCTATGAAAACACGTCGTCGTATCGCTGTCACATAGTTGCATTGCACTTGTGTGGGGGAAACTTTATTGCTATTCGTTTTGTACATAAAGACCAACCTTTACGTAAGCAGGTATGTTGTGGTAAGTTTGAAAGAGTCACACGGACCGTTGAGTTTTAGTCATTAAGAGTCTAATACTCTCTTTCATTCCGTTCAGAGTGGGAGGAGTCAATGATTTCCCGTACAAAAAAAACTGGCCAAGTCCGAGTCGGACTCGCGTGCAAAGAGTTCCGAACGAAATATTTTTTTTTAACATGTTATTTTAACACTACAGACTTCTAATAGTTTTTCTGTAATCTTTAGGTAAAGATCCATTATCTCCATTTTTTTCCAAATTTTAGGCTCAGTAGTTTCGGAGATAAGGGGAGCAATGGTGTTTTTTCGTCTAATTTCTTGAATAACTTCAAAACCATTTATTTTAAAATTATGAAATAATATAATTAAAACCCTCACAGTAAGCCCTTTCATTTGATATGTCACATGATATTGTTCAAAAAACTTTTTTTTTAATTTTCTAGTTTGACCCCCAAAAGTGACCCCCATACCAAAGATTTAATAATTTACGTAACGCTTCCGTGTTTGGGTCATAGAAGTCCATATGTGTACACAATTTCAACAGAATCGGTCTAGTGGATCCGGAGAAAACTGGCTGTGACAGACGGACAAACAGACAGACAGACACCGGAGTGATCCTATAAGAGTTCCGTTTTTTTTCGGAACCCTAAAAATAAGGTAAGCAGGTATTTTGTGTTAAAGATAAATCTATACTCTTTGCTAATATATAAAGGTAAAGAGTTTGTTGTTTGCTTGCTTGAACGCGCTAATCTCAGGAACTATCGGTCCGATTTGAAAAATTATTTCAGTGTTAAATAGCCCATTTATTGAGGAAGGCTATAGGCTATACATCATCACGCTAAGACCAATAGGAGAGGAGCAGTAATGAAAATTTTGAAGCAAACGAAGTTGCACAGGTCAGCTAGTACTAATTTGTAAAGCTAAAGAGTTTGTTTGTTGCTTTAACGCGCTAATCTCAGGAACTACCGGTCCGATTTGAAAAATTCTTTCAATGTTTAATAGCCCATTTATTAAGGAAGGCTATAGGCATATACATCATCACGCTAAGACCAATAGGAGAGGAGCAGTGATGAAAATTGTGACTCAGACGAAGTTGCCCGGGTCAGCTAGTTCAAGCATGAAATAACATTCCAGTGCCTGCCTCACCTTGAAGTAATAGAGTCATAATCTTAACACCACACTTAGAAGGAGATTGGTTATCACATTACGGCTTCTTTGACGTCATCATAGGTGAAATAACCTTTTGTCTTTAGTAGCTTTACCTACTTAAAATTTGAATATTATTTTTAGGAGTCCATACCTTAAAAGGAAAAAGCGGAATCCTTATAGGATCACTTTGTTGTCCGTCCGTCTGTCTGTCAAGACCCTTTAACTCGGGAACGCGTAGAGGTATCGAGTTGAAATTAAAACTATATACTCAAATCTGCAGCCTTTTAAAGCTGTGAAAAAATAAAACTTCCAAATTAACGTATAAAAATATGGCCGTTTATGCCAAAAAACGTATATTTCACTCTCAGGAGAATCAAAATGTATAGGGTATTTCCCGTTGACCTAGAACTATCAAATTTGGCACATAATACATTCGTAGACTACAAGTATAGGAAAAATCTGAAAACTAAACATTTGTAATTAAATCATTAAAAAAAATGTAGTCTTTATTTTAAAAATATAGTCTTTTTTTAATTATTATTTTAATAATTACGTAGCTACAAATTTGTACGGAACCCTCGGTGGGTGATTTGCACTCGTGCTTGGCCGGTTTTTAGGTTCAGAGTTGAAATTTTCTAATCTTATTAAATGTCTACCTATACTAGGTTTTCTAAACGCCTTTGCTACCCTGGCTTAAGACTGGACCTAACTACTCCTCTACGCGCCACTCCGCTACCCGCATTTTTAATTTATTATAAAAAATAACACATATTTTAAAAAAGTAACAACTCCAAATTATTTTCATTTGTATTACAAAGCAGTACATATTTAAATTTTTTGACTTTTGTTAAAAAATGAAGGAGTAAAATGGTTTCATCTCAACGATTTGGAGGTGATTTGGTGTTTTTTTTTCTTATTATTTGATACCGATACATAAATTCGTACGTATCATATCATGTTAATTACTAGCTATTTTTTTTTTCAGATGTAATTTCTCAGTAAATGTCGACGAAAAGTTGCTTCATCTGCACGCTGTTTTTAAGCGTTTCTCGAGAGAGCAGCCTTAACTGTCAGGAAACTAGCATTTCCCCAGGGTATAAATTAGCTTGTGCTATTTAGCGACAGTGTAACTTTTCTTTGTATTCTTTGCGTTCTATCTGGTGGATGTTGTTGAAACTTAAACATAGAACCGCATCTAGCTTAGTTCAATTTGTTCAAGTTTTACAATTATGTTAGTTAATTAGTTTATTTTACTTTGGGCAAACTAATCAAATTAAGATTAGTATTTCCGCAAAATAAATTCTATAAAATTAAATAGATCAATATTATTATCGAAAAAACCGGTCAAGAGTGAGTCGGACGTGCGTGCAAAGGGTTCCGAACGATTTTTTTAACATGTTATTTTAACACTAAAGACTTCTTATAGGTTTTCCTGTAATCTTTGGGTATAAATCTATTATCTAAATTTTTTGCAAAATTTTAGGCTTAGTAGTTTCGGAGATAAGAGTGGGAAAGGTCGTTTTTCGTCTAATTTCTTGAATAACTTGAAAACCATTTATTTTAAAATTATGAAAAAAAAATGTTAAAACTCTCACAGTGAGACCTTTCATTTGATATATCACACAATTTTATTTTCTACTTTGACCCCCAAAGGTAGCCTCCATACTATTTTTCTTTTATAATTTACATAACACGTCCGTATTTGGATGCCAGAAGTCTATGTGTGTACCAAATTTCAACAGAATCGGTCGAGTGGATCCGGAGAAAATTGGCTGTGACAGACGAACAAACAGACACCCGAGTGATCCTATGAGTGTTCAGGTTTTTGTTCGAAACCCTAAAAAAGTGAAAGAATGTTGTAGACATAGATCCTTTGATCACCTTTTACAAACATAATTATTATTTTGGGGATGGGAAATCATCAAATGACTCCCGCTCTGGGCGGACCGGAAGGGAGTGTCTCTTACTGACTAAAAGACATCTGTATTCCTCGTTATGCCCTTTGCGTTCCAAGGCCGCGGTGACTCTTCCGAACAAATTTACATGGGCAATATTATAAAACGGTAGAAGCTAGCGGACGGTTTCAATTTTGTCGTTTCCTATGGAGAAGAACCGACAAGAAACTCCACGATTCCTCCTTTAAAAACAATAAAATATAAACAGTATTACATCTTACATATAATAAGGTTATAGATAAGTTAAAAAAACAGATGGTTCTTGTGACATAATCGCCTACTCAGAAATATTTCTTTTGAAACAAAAGCTTAGAAATAATGAGGCGCAGGATCTAAAGTAACTCTGTAGTGAACAAAAATCCTAAAAATATACAGCTTTGTCTAATAAACCCGTTCTATTGATTTTCCCTGTAAAGAGTATAAAAATAATCTGATAACATTCCCTCGAATTCCCCAATTAGAGCTATTTTTACGCACAAGTGTGTATAAAATAACACGTATTCTATAAGTTATTGTAATGAATGCAATATCATTAGTTATTGTACTAGAAACTGTTACATTTATTTATTGAAAGCTGCGTGGGTGGGCGCTTTATTTTATTTCGTTTTATAAACATTTGAAGCGTTTGTTTTCTTGCGAAATGATCTTTTCTCATAGGTGTAGTATTTTTTTGTATCTTATAAATATTGAAATTTTGTAAATTTTGTTCATGACAGACATCGTAAACCAAGGCTTTAAACATCAGTAAATAAAAATAACCATAAAAAACCAGCGTGTGTAAAAGTGCGAGTTGGAATCGCACACTAAGGGTTCTGCTAATGGTGTCGAACCCTTAATTCTTATTATTTACGGCTACGACAATAAAATACACAATCTGTGAAATTTCAACTGTCTCCCTATTATGGTTCTTGAGATACAGCCCGCTGAGACAGACGGACGGATGAAAGGACGGACGGACGGACGGACGCACGGACAGTGGAGGCTTATTAATAGGATTCCGTTGGTTACCCTTTGAGTACGGAACCCTAAAAATGAGAGAAAATACATTTATAAAACAAAAATATAATGGCAGATAATAATTTTTGAGGAAAAACAAAAATCCTTCTATTTTAAAACGTCTAAAAGACTATGTCACGCTTCTGCGTCAAATAGGTCGATAAGATAAATTTCTTTATATATTTAAACATGGTGTACATACAAGAGCATGCAAGATATTATATCGTTTGATTTCAGCATATTTTCCAGTAATTTAAGATTTATTGTAAGTAATAGTACAATAATTATTAGTCCTTCGAAAATATCACGATTGTTAAAGCTACTAGTTTCTATTGACAGGTCGCCAAGTAACTATTTTCGAATCAAAACTTTTTATCAATTCTCATTTAATAATTAATACATTCGAAAAATTAAACATTTTAGAAATATGCCAGCAACTCTTTCTGTACTGAATGAAGGGCTATACGACCTAACTCCTTTCTTACAATCCGTTCAAACGCTAGCTGATCCTGTACGATAAGACTCCCATCGTACACTTCTGTTATTAATGTCTGTCCTGTGACTATCATGTGCCACAGCCATCTTCTTATTCAAAATGAACGGGATAAATTAATTGAATTATATGATTGTTTGTGTAATCTATCAAACCAAAATCATTATTTTATTTCAATTTTAGGAAATTCTATAATGCTCTTTATGAACAAGAAATCTAAGTATGGGGGCAATTCTACTATTTTAAACCAATGTTCGTATTCGCGTCTCAGTCACAATTTGTAAAAAAAGCCAATATTTTCATACATTTTTCACAAAAAAATATAACCGACTTCCAAACGAAACACTATAAAGTATAAAATAACCTTAATTTCGGAAATCGGTGTTTTTGGTTTTGTTTCTTTGTTTTTATTTAACACTGACTTTATAACTAAGCGACTTCGTCTCTGCAGACATTGAAATAAGCAAAAATGCTCATAAAAACGATATAGTGAACCAAACTGAATCAAATTTTTACGGGACCAAATGGCAAAAATACTGCATCGAACTAAAAAATAATCACTGAAATCGGATTAGAAATATTGGAGTGATTGGCATACATACATAACCGTACAACCTTACCTTACCGGAACTGAACCTAAAATAAGTAGAATTGGCTCTATGTTTAAAGTTTATTGCAAGAGATTCTCCTGTGCGATAAGACCCCTCATTTTACCTGCACTTGTTTCATAAAGAGGTTTTTTGTGTGTATTAATATTTGCAGTAAAGTAAAATGTAAATAAGAAAAGAATGAGCATCGAAACACGTTTGCATATAGCGTGTTGACGTTTTAAAGCAAGCCAAGGTTCTTTTGCAATATTTTCTTTCACATGTCATGCATTTGTTATTAACTGTTTATCTTTCATAACCAGATTTCTTTCTAGGATGAAGTGACATAAATCATATTTAAAATAAACACTTAAAAGTTCACTATAAAAAACCTCTGTTTGACATCAAATCTTTCAATTTTACTTTGTGTTTGAGTTTTTACCCGACTGCGCCAGGAGCAGGGCTATGTTTTTATTTCAAAGCAATTGCTTGAAGTTTAATAGGCATTTACAAAGTGTTTTCATAATTTTATTTCTTACTTTATAGTCTCTAATTTTCAGTCCATAATTATTGAATCTAAGACTGCCTACTTTCTGAAATAAAATACTTCATGAAAAATAATAAAATAAAATCTCACAAAACGTCGTGTGATGTTAGTGGCGCCCTAAGACAACAGTCCGAGAGCTTTCCACAATGATTCCCGAACTTAAGAAAATACCTTATGTTATTGTATTAGCCTTCACTTCAGATATTCTTCACGAAACACAAAGAATACGCGACGTTATCACAGCACACTATGGTATTAGGCCACTGTTATTTTAAAACACTGTTATTTCATAACACAAAACACTGTTATTTTACAACGATAACATTATTTTATTTAACGATTAAAACTTGAAAATTTTAAAATTGGAACGCGATTTATTATTTAAAATTCAACAACGATTTATTTTTAAAATTACAAAAATTCGAATTACAAACACTAGATCACTTATTTAAAGATAAAACACGAATTACGATAAGACAAAGAGAGCGAGGAAATTGAAACTCTATTTACTTTAGGGAAAGGTTTTAAATCGAGTGTAGGTACAATCCACCTGTAGATTTAGTTGTAATAATAATAATTTGTTTTTATTTTTTTGTTGTTATTTTAAGTCCTAGTTTTAGGTGATGGTGCTGGTAGATTGACATTAGTGTTTGGTGGTTAGGATAGGTTAGTTTAGAGTGAAGACGTAACGGGGTACGTCCGCCCCGGGCCGCGTCGGGTTGTATACTGAAGGTTTGCCCGGCAACGGGCGAACTGCGGAGGATCTGATGCGGATCCGTAGCTACTAGATCCGGCCCGTTGCGGTGCCAGCGTCCTTCTATGAAGGATACGTGCAGAATTATTTGACTACTTTCTCAGGGTGTTTTTTTATTGGGAGATAAGTGTACCTGTGTAAGTATTTATATCGTTACCTTGTGTTGTTGGTGGATTTGATTTTGTTTGATGTTTACTTTGGTTAATCAAACATGTTTAGCAGAAGATTTCAGTGTTAGGAGTTTAGGACTCCCTTGATTAGGAATCCTTTTAACCTTATAGCTTACCTATTTGTACATGAATACCTGTACAGTAAATGGTACTCTGCCGAAAGTATTCATTTTCAGGCTCGATTTTGTCTAACTGTATTGGGATAAGGTTACTTTGTAAGGAGGATAGACTTTTAGGCTTAAAAACATTTTTCAGAAGTTAATAAAATTATATTAGAGAGAAAATATTTAAAAAGATAAATATTTGATAGAAATAACGAACAATTTAGCTTTTACAAGCATGATCTTAATAATATTAACTTAAGTACCTACTCACATAAGAATAATTTATTAATAGAAACCAATTTAATATGAGTCTTCACAGTAATAAAATTCACTATGATAATATCTACGTAGGTATCAAAACTGAAATGAATTTATTTCACAAGATTACTGTAAAATACCGCGCCCAATTTACTTTAATAGCTCTAAAATTTAGATGTATGAGGTTTTGAATATAGCTCCCAATTTTAGTTAAAAATGAACTTTCATATGAAAATGAAATCGAAAAGTTATTTTTCTTGAAGATTTTGATTAAAAACTGGCCAAGTGTGAGTCGGACTCGCGTGCAAAGGGTTCCGAACATTTTTTTTGACATGTTTATTTAACACTACATACTTCTAATAAGTTTTCCTGTAATCTTTAGGTAAAGATCTATTATCTCCATTTTTTTCAAAACTTTAGGCTCAGTAGTTTCGGAGATAATGGGGGGAATGGTCATTTTTCGTCTAATTTCTTGAATAACTTCAAAACCATTTATTTTAAAATAATGAAAAAAATATATAATTAGAAACCCTTCAGTAAGCTCTTTCATTTGTTATGTCACACGATATTGTTAAAATTACTTTTTTTTTTTTTTTTTCTAGTTTGACCCCCAAAAGTGACCCCCACACTAAAAAAAATTATAAATTACGTACCGCGTCCGTCATGGTCATATAAGTCTATATGTGAACCAAATTACAACAGAATCGGTCCAGTGGATCCGGAGAAAACTGGCTGTGACAGACGGACAGACACCCGAGTGATCCTATAAGGGTTCCGTTTTTTTTTTCGGAACCCTAAAAACGATGCTATTGTCACCTAATCTTCATGAGATTAATTAAAAAAGATTATTTACTGCTCATTAACTTAATGTAGTCTCTTAGGAGCAAAATTAATTTTTTTTTCGTGATCAGAAGCTGGCCGATCTTTGGTCCTTTGTCCAAAATTCTTTGATAAGCATTACTATTCAACGTGACAATGTTACAAGTCTTCTGGGCACACAACAATACACACCACAACAATATACACCTTAACAATTAAGTTTTCTTACTTCATACGCAGACAGGAGGTCCAAAAAGAAAGAGTATTTAATCCTTACCTGAAACAAAAGAAAAACACAATTGTCAATGTTGAAATACGAATTTCATGCATACGAATTCCATTCCAAGCGTTTGATTTGAGAAAAGATATCTTTCTAAAATCAAACGCTTATTTAATTTTCAATTGATTATTCAGTTTACATTTATTTATTCCATTTTTAGGGTTCCGAAGAAAAACCAGAACCCTTATAGGATCACTTGGGTGTCTGTCTATCTGTCGGTCCGTCTGTCACAGCCAGTTTTCTTCGGATCCACTGGATTTTTTTTAAATATTGAAATTTTGTACACACATGGACTTTTGTGACCCAAACACGGACGATTTACGTAAATTATAATTACGTTACGTAAATTTTTAGTATGGGTCAATTTTGGGGGTCAAACTAGAAAATTAAAAAAAAGTTTTTTTAACAATACTGTGTGACATATCAAATGAAAGGGATTACTGTGTGGGTTTTAATTATATTTGTTTAATAATTTTAAAATAAATAGTTTTGAAGTTATTCAAGAAATTAGGTGAAAAATGACCATTCCCCCTTATCTCCGAAAGTACTGAGACTAAAATTTTGAAAAAAAAAAATGGATATTATAGATCTTTACCTAAAGATTACAGGAAAATCTATAAAAAGTCTATAGTGTAGTTTTTTTTAATTCGTTCCATTTGAGAAACAAAATAAAATGTAGGCTCTTTTCTTTTATTATTAGGGACACTTGACCTCGAGGCCCCGAACCAACGACTGTATCGAAAGAATCCTTTACTGAAAATACTCTTAAAGCAACGAACCGTCTCCTTGGGTTATTGTAATACTCGTACCAAACTCGAGTATTTCTGTATTTTGTAGAAATTCGGAGTAACTTCAAAGAATAGTTAGGATCAGAAGGTTAGGTCCATACAACGAGAAAACACGCACGCACACATAGACACGCTTCACGTACATCGAGAGTAAGCGCACTCGCGACCGGCTGACGTTTAAGATCGCCGCACGTACAGACACGCACGCACACATAGACAGGCTTCACGAACATCGAGTGCAAGCGCACTCATGTTTGAGATCTTCTTTGTGTGCGTGCGACTGTACTTGCTCGATGTATGGAGTCGACCTTCTGTTTCAATCTATTCTGCAGTAACCCGCTCCTGGGGGAAATCGTGCCGCTTTCAATGTATCAGATAAATTGACCGAATTCGGCATTATGTAAGCATGCTATGATGTATTTTGGATAACTACATAAAATAACACCTTTATGATAACGTTTTTTTTGCTCGTTTTTGCTACAGTTTTTGGTTTTGTTAGTTAAAGTTATAGGCACTCAACAAAGATTTTTAAGCAGAAGGAAAGTTTAATTTCATCCAACGATTCTTAACAGAGAAACTTGATATAAAAACTGTTCGTTTTAAAACAAAACCTAAAAGTTCTTTTATTTCACTGTTATCACTGTATGTTGTATGTAAAAAACAATTTTAAGGGCGCCTACAAATTTGTCGCAAAGTACCGCGCTGCGGCCGCGTGTTTATTATTTGTATGGCAACAAAGCAGCGCGGCAGCAGCGCTGCAGCCGCACTGCTGCCGCGTGGTACTTTACAACTTTGAAGGCGCTAAGGCGAGTCACAAATTCGCCGTTCTTCCTCAAACGTCATCGAACATTTGCTACGTGTCGAGTATTGACAAAACTAACATCAATGACGACAGATTAACCGTCAGGCGACCTCTGACGTCACTGTGACAACACTTGGCTTCCTTTTCGCAGGTCAAGGATGCGCGAATCATAAATGATTGTAATGGTTTTTTTTCTGGAGACGAAGAACTTTAAATTGAATTAATAATAGAGGTGATTTTATGACATCAATGTTTGATGATAATTTCGGGCAAGTGGGCGCCGCGGCTCGCGCGTACATGGCGTAATCTGGATGTCCAATTTTCACATACTCTTCTCAGTAAATCGGGAAGTATTTCAGGAATGACGCGTCGAATGTTGCCTTCTAAATACCCAATTGTTTCTGGTTTGTCGGCGTAGACATGCGACTTTACATATCCCTAGAGAATATAATCTAACGGCGTCAAATATCATGAACGAGGTGGCCAGTTAACAGGTCCATTTCGTATAATTAATCGTTCGTCAAACGTTTCTTTCAGTAAATTAATGGTATTTCATGCATATTATAAACATTTTTCAGTTCTTTATTTCAATTTAAAGTGCTTCGCCTCTAACAAAAACACCCTGTGTTTGCGTGCCAGTTTAGGAACGATAAAATGGCCTCCACGTGTAACGATTTAGCTACTTAATTATATGTGCATTCAGTGCACTTTGCAATGCATTATTAACACGCAATCTGAGCTATATTCACCATGGACGTAGGGTAAAAGAACAAACTGGGTGGATTTTTAGAAAAGAGATGATAAAATACCATTTATAATTAAAAAGAAAAACTGATTGAACTTCTTAACTTATGGGAACTAAAATCAAGAAGTCTACGGTTTGTCATGCTAAAAAAATATGAGTCCGACGGAACCCTTTGAACGCGTACGACTAGCACTGTGCCGGTGTTTTCAGTTCCAGCACTTGTTTAAGTTAATAAAGGGAAACATAGGGTACAGCCACGTTGGATAGGCCCAGGTCGACACGTTGTGTTCCACGCGCGCCTCAAGGAGATGACAGCATAGTAGACAGGACCCGCTAGGACCACTGCCTGCCAGCGTTGCGAAATTGTTCGAAAGAGTCACCGCGGCCCTAGAACGCAAAGGGCATCTGGAGGAACACGGATAGGTTTTAGTCAATAAGAGACTGATACTCCATTCCGCTCCGCTATAGCGGAAGGAGACATTTGATGATTTTCCATCCTTAAAAAAGGGCACAGACTCGTTGAACAAAAACTGGCCAAGTGCGAGTCGGACTCGCGTGCAAAGGGTTCCGAATGAATTTTGTTTTTTTTAACATGTTATTTTGACACTACAGACTTCTTATAGGTTTTCACACAGTAAGCCATTTCATTTGATATGTCACACAATATTGTTCAGTAAACTTTTTTCTTAAATTTTCTAGTTTGACCCCCAAAAGTGAACCCACACTAAAAATTTAATAATTTACGTAACACGTCTGTGTTTGGGTCACAGAAGTCCATATGTGTACCAAATTTCAACAGTATCGGTCCAGTGGATCCGGAGAAAACTGGCTGTGACAGACGGACAGACAGACAGACACCCGAGTGATCCTATAAGGATTCTGTTTTTTTTTTCGGAACCCTATAAAACACAGCAATAAGAAAAGGAGCCCTTACATTAAGTGACCCTATATTTATACCAGAGTCACGAACTCAACCAAAACCGTCCAATTTGTAAACTGTCAAAAAGCAAATAATTTTCCTTTTATTGCTATCCCACCATTACAGGAACCATCATATAACTCACATTCGCCTCGTTTTGGTTCGCAAGCAGGTAAATTGAAAAACTTGGGCGGCAAGCAAATCTGTGGGGTAAGAATAAATGGGTCATCATTCATAGGCATTTGTGCGTTCCTACTTATAGGTAGGTAAAGCTTTTACACAGCTCTGTTGTATCATTTTGCTTAGCGTTTAGGGTGAGTGGCCAGAGAGGAAGCGTGAATACCGGTTACCTAAAGAGAAGTTTTTAGGTACTACAACTATTATCTTAATGTACCTCAGCAATCATCGCATTTCCGAATAAAAACAAGCTTTCTTCCTATTTTTAAAATAAATTAAATTAAGTTAAAAGAGTATTAACAACTCTATACACTTCCAAGTTGATAGAGAGCGTTCGATCCGCACCAAGCTCAAAAGACAACTTTTAAAAATCCGACGACTGACTAAACACGCAATTAGCCGAGATACATTAAATAAAAAGCTGTAATGTATACTTCTTTTAGATTTCGTAGTTTTTCCAGAGTCCATGAGACTGAACGTAATTATCACCATTAACATCATCTATTTGTTAGTGCCATATGGAATCGGCCGGTGCTGTATGGTGCCGTAAAAGAATAATACCATCCCATCACTTCCCGTGGGTGTCGTAAGAGGCGACTAAGGGACTCACCAGAGTATTGGCAGCAGCGTTATCTGTAAAACGCAACACCATACACTGCGATCGCCAACCCGCCTGCCAAGCGTGGTGATTATGACCACCCTCCCCCCCTGGGGGGCAGGCCCAGTTATGATGATTTGTTAGTTCCAGTAGCTAGACGCGAAAACCGAAGACCGAACAACGTAAGAAATAATTACCTAAAAAAAACAACCCATTCCAAGGCACACCTCGAAACCACTAACAAACCAAAAAATGAGTCTAGAAATACCACCTTTTTTCAACTTCCTTTTGTTTCATATTCTTTTGTAAAGAATTCTCTGATTGTCAAAGAAACTATCACTTGTGTACGTGCCGCTAGCTGAAACAAAGATTGAAACTGTTTTCGGATTCCAGTCAGACTTGAGGCCAACTTTAGATAACGCTAAGAAGCCACGAGGTCTTTATTTTTAGTTTATCTTTCACAGTAAAATTGGTATATCGAATCTGAAGTTTTTTCAACAAGGTATTATAAGATTACTAGTTGACCTGCGCAACGTCGTCTGCTCCGCTCTTATTTGTCTTAGCGTGATGATATATAGCCTATAGCCTTCCTCAATTAATGGGCTATCTAACACTGAAATAATTTTTCAAATCGGACCATAGTTCCTGAGATTAGCGCGTTCAAGCAAACAAACTCTTCAGCTTTATATGCTGAGCGGAGCAGACGAAGTTGCGCGGGTCAACTAGTTAAGTATAAAATTATTTTATAAACACCTGTATGTAACCCATGTATCACAAATAATCGATTTGATTGCAACTTTTACCATGGGACCTACCCCGGTATCGCGAAAAACAAATCAGCTGCACATTTTGTTGAGTTACGCGCGCAGAAACGTATGGGGCAGTCGATTCTTTTCGCGATTTCTGTGTTGTTCCCATAGCAAAAGTCGTTCATAATGATGAGTTCAATGACCCCTTAAGAGATATTGCGTTCATTCAGTAGCACGTTGTATACAAGACAGCTGTTCTCATGGCCCGACTCCCAAAGGTCACGGCCTAGCGGTGGTGTCTGCACAAATAATATCAATGGTGGAAAACCTGGTATTTTGGTTCCCACCAGCCACTGAGCCAATACTTAACACAAATACCTACGTAAGTGAATTTATTATCTCCATCCATTTTCTTTCCAAGCATTAGATACCAATGAAAGAGACATTTATTTAAATAGATAATTTCTTGTTAGTCTAAATCGTTTTAGGTGATGGTAATCTTGTAATGCTTGCAGCGGCATCAATGCCACCACAAGAAAACCCAACAGAGCAAATCTACATCGCAACAAAAAGAACCGCGACGCCATCTATCCAACTAGCAGCGAACTAATACGTTGAAATCCTGCATAGCGCAAGCAGAGTTTACCGTGCGATTTGAACATAAACATCAGCCCGAAAATTAACTATCGGGCAGTAGCCCACCAGGCACAAAAACCGCCTGGTAGGAGGATCCTCCCTTTACAATGGTGTGCAGGACTTTACTCTCTGTGCCGCATACCTCCAAAACCTACAAACTGGTGACCCTCGACATTGAACGTCAGCGCATCCTTCGTGCAACTACTTCAGCGTGACGTCATCATCACTTCTCCTCATCGTGACCTCAAGCTCTCGAGCAGCTAGTGATACAGCCAGCCAGTACCCACGGCTTCTACGGGTATCCTGACCACCAGCATGCAGCAGCCGCGCATTCCTGGTCAGCATACCAGATCCAGCAACTGGAGCATAGCAGCGTCATCCCGACTCACTGGGATCTCATCATCCCGACTCACTGGGGCACCGCAGAGAGTTCCGGCTCACCGAGAACTCTGCGACTTCCGGTTCCGACTCACTGGAACCAAACTTCCTCTGACCTGGCAAGCATCTCAAGATGTATGGACGACTCATCCACTATCGACCTCCGGTCTCCGGAGGGAAGTGATGTAGCGCCATCAATGCCACCACAAGAAAAACCAACGGAGCAAATTAAATCGCAACAAAAAGAACCGCGACGCCATCTATCCAACTAGCAGCGAACTACTACATTGAAATCCTGCATTGCGCAAGCAGAGTTTACCGTGCGATTTGAACATATACATAAGCCCGAAGATTAACTATCGGGCAGTTGTCCGCCAGACACAACAACCGTCTGGTAGGAGGATCCTCCCTTTTCAATGGGGGTTTGCGGGACTTTACTCTCTGTACCACATACCCTCTAAATGCCAAAAGTGGGAATTTTTCCCACGGTAATATATTCCCGGGATGAAAAACCTACTCTAGGGCATGGTCTACCCATGTGCCAAGTTCCATACAAGTCCATTCAGCCGTTACGACGTGGAGAAATTACAAACAGACAGACCCACAGACACACAGAGTTACTTTCGCATGCATAATATTAGGGATGGAAGTATGGATTACATACTTTACTATTGACATGAAACGTTTTACGTTTTTATATGTGTGACAGGTAGTATTACCGCAAACCGCATAGGATAAGTGAGAAATCGTGTTTATAGCATCTATCAATATATTGTAGACGTTCAGACTAGGGCTTCTGAAACGTCTAGGGATCGATATGAATAAAAATACTTTTGGCGATTTAAGAGATCATTATATTGAGCGGGTGCTCTCAAGAAAAACTTTTACAGATCTGTCAGACAAACAAATCAATCATCGTATGTCAATATTTGAACCTATTCTAAATTCCTAATTCTTCTAAAGCTTTTTTTATGATTAAGTTGACGGAGGTCCCCGGAGGGTGAGCCAACCAATGAGGTTGTGAAACAATATTATGTGAATATGTTGGACTCTAATGGTCATATACTCCTTACTTTTTTTCCACCTTAACCATACACGGTGAACTCAAAATACGACATCGTTAAGCGCGTATTTCACGAACAGGTGAGACAAAAAACCTTTTTTACAAAAAATACAACTGACTTCCAAAAACCAAAGACCCGTCTTTGATAGATCTATAATCCCAACAGTAAGGCGAAAAAGCGAGCACGAAGACGCCATCTTTTTAAATTATTAATACATTCATGACATTCGAGTGCCTGTGATAATGACTGCGTTTAATATTGAAAGGTATTAAGCAGGTATTGAGAACGGGAGAGTCGGGAAGACGGGAACCGAACCATTTTGTATTCATAAATGTACGGGGACGTTAGGGATGAACACGGTTTTGTAGAAGCTTAGGATTTCTAAGAAAGCTGTGCTGTTCTTTTAGCGGCTGCAAAATATCAGTCACTTGGAAACCACATAATGATAAATTATGGAAAGCGTTTTTTGACGAGGTCAAAAAAGACATATTTAGGTATGCATATAAGACTCAGGCATGGCGAGGCAGTTGTTCCATGTAAAACTTTTTACAAAAAAATACAACCGACTTCCAAAAAAAAAACACTGCAAGCTTTGATATATAAAAAACCCAAGATACACACTCAGCATCTCAAAAACGTCCGCAAAAAACAAGCGCATAATGTATAATTGTGCGCAAGTTTCAAACAGTCTCGCATCGCTCGCCATACTGCTCTGCTTTGTAAAAACAACTTTCAGCGATCCGTGTAAGGTTGAATTTGCAAAAAAAATTATTTATAACTACACACAACTCACACATGACACTTGATACATGTCAGTTTTTGATGACAGTTTCGAGTGTTGCATTTGTTCGAGACTGTGCATCTTGGGTTTTTTATATATCAATGACTGCAAGGTAAAAAATAACTTTAATTTCGGAAGTCGATGTTTTTGGTAGTTTCTTCGTAGAAAAATCGCAGGAAAGCAAAATACGCAATTTCGTTTACTTGGATGACAAAAAACCGTCATCCAAGTAAACAAATTCCAGCTATTTATATCCCAAACTGCGTTTGATAAAATTTCTGCGGGACCAATCGGGAAGTATAAAGAATAAAGAAAAAAAAAGAAGAAAATGAATGACGAATTTGTTGTGATACGAACATAATCCTAATACTAACACCATGTGGATGATTTCCGAAATTTATTATTATTATTATGTAATGTAATGTATGTAAATCGGGCTGGTTTCCACAACTCCACGACTAAGCGCGTATTTTGCTTGCAGATTATTATTATTATATTCTTTCGGATAGAAAAAGAATTATTCATATTGGTTCATAAATGACGGAGCTATGAGGTAACAAACAAAAAAAAATTGGGAACATTCTCCTATTTTTTAAGTCGGTTTAAAATACTAGTGCTCAGCTGCATTCACTCAGACTGGAATCCGATGCAATATAATAAGTACTAGTTGACCCGCGCAACTTTGTCTGCTCCGCTCCTATTGGTCTTAGCGTGATGATATAGCCTATAGTCTTCCTCGATAAATGGATTATCTAACAGTAGTTCCTGAGATTAGCGCGTTCAAGCAAACAAACTCTTCAGCTTTATACATATATACTAGCTGATCTGCGCAACTTCGTCTGCGTCCCAATTTTCATTACTGCTCTGTTCCTATTGGCCTTAGCGTGATGATATATAGCCTATAGCCTTTCTCGATAAATGGGCTATCTAACACTGACAGAATTTTTCAAATCGGATCAGTAGTTCCAGAGATTAGCGCGTTCAAGCAAACAAACAAACTCTTCAGCTTTATATATTAGTATAGATAATAATGTGCTAAGGGGTAAGAATATTGTTACCTACTGACTGAATTAGAATGTAGTTTTGCTCGTACTTAATAAAAGAACTGGCCAAGTGCGAGTTGGACTCGCGTGCGAAGGGTTCCGAATGAATTTAATGTTTTTAACATGTTGTTTTAACACTATAGACTTCTTATAAGTTTTCCTGTAATTTATATGTAAAGATTTACTATCTTTATTTATTTATTTCTCTCAAAATTTTAGGCTCAGTCTTCTTCAGTCGGTCCCTCATTACTAAGGATCGTGGTCACTGGACCCCTTCAAGCGGACAATCTGTCTTCATCGATTCCGGTCCATAGTTACCATCACCACCTGCTGGAATTTGCTTGAGGACGTAGCTTCTTACACTTGGTCAGACCATCGTGTTGGTGACATGCCACGTGCTCTCTTTCCTTAGGTATTGCCAACGATTACCAGTTTTTCAAGACTGCTATCTCCCCTTCGCATTATGTGGCCAAAAAAGTCTTTAAAGCCAAATTGCTACAGTACCAAAGAACGCAACCGAATAATTAATTAAATGAATAGTTCATATAATTATATATACATGTTTTGATATTTAATTTCTATTGTGATTATCCTGATTATGGTGATTAATTTGTTTTTTTTTTTCATTAATGATTATGTGAATTCAATTTTGATTCAAGTGTTATTTAATTTTCATTCAATTTTATACAATATTATTCAATCTTATGCAATTTTATTCAACTTTATTCAATATTATTCAAATTTATTTAATTTTATTCGTATGTATGTATGTATACCTACAATCTCAGGAACTACTGGTCCGATTTGAAAAATTCTTTCATTGTTAGATAGCCCATTTATCGAGGAAGGCTATAGGCTATATGTTATCACGCTAAGACTAATAGGAACGGGGCAGTAATTAAAATTGTGACGCATACGAAGTTGCGTGGGTCAGCTAGTGTTTTTATAATACCTCGTATTTATAAGCCACTGAGTTTAAAGGAGAGAGGAGAAATTAATGTCTAAAAGAGAACAAAGCTAGTTCCTTTTATTTATTTACACAAGATGGCGACTAAAGTATCTTCCGTAATCCTAGCACAAACATTAAGACAAATTAAAGAGATAATGGTGAAATTAATGCGAACACACATTAGGTAGTAAACACTACCCTTAATGAGTTTTGTAAGTATCATTATATCAACTTGGCCTAACATTAATTCTGCCATTGTACTTGCCAAAGCAGCTGTTTGGGTAATTAAATACATATATATCTCATCATCTGCCTAGCCTTTTCCGAACTATATTGAGGTCGGTTTCCTGTCAAACTGGATTCAGCTGAATACCAATATTTTTACGTGGAGCGACCCCTAAAACCCAGTAACTGTCTAGGCTGACTGACTAGTAAATATCTAGGAATTATACAATACATTTTTGCATTTGCAAGCATGATGGCTGAGCTTGGGACCTGGATTCAACCTTCAGTTCAGGCAAGTTCATCCAGTTTTTAACCAACGAAAAAACGGAGGATTTTTTTATAATAAATTAAAAATGCGGGTCGCGTAGTGGCGCGTAGAGGAGTAGTTAGCTACGTTTATATGCACAAGATTATTGGCATGTATACAAGCCTTAAAAGGAACACGGATGGGTTTTAGTCAGTACGAGTTTGACCCTCCTTTCCACTCCGCTCAGAGCGAAAGAGTTATTTGATGACTACCCATCCTTTAAAAAAAGCAAATCTCAATAAAGATAATATCTCAATTGCCATTATGAAACTTTTTGATTGCCAATTTAGGGACGAAGCAATAAAATCTTTGTATTAATTATAAAAGCTTCAGTCTTCAACAGAACAATACATACTAATCGAGAACGGTGACGTAGCAACCATGACGTAGGCACACTTTCTTAACTGGCTAGCAACAAAAACATCGACGTTCTTCAACTAAAAGCACCAAAAATACAAACTCTTTGAATAATTTTATAGAACTAGATTGTTCTTATGGTTTTGCTTCAGTGGCCTATCGCTTATGAGCTGCGTACGTTTCCAGGATAACAAAAAAAAAATAAGTAACTTGGACACCCGCGGAGCTGTAAGAGGCTGTACACAAAGTGTCATTCTACCAGCAAATACGAAATATAACGTGGCATAGCCCCCCACCGACATTTTATTTTTTTTCCAAAGTTGCGGCGCACGATCTAACATGCATAATAATATATTATAGATAGAGGATACTTCAACAAACCAAAAATTGTAGGAACCTGCTGACTTTACCTCTAAATATCTCTGCAATGTGACAATCTGGGGCACCATATTCCTAACATTTAGTTTTTTTAAGTGTTCTCTACTCATACACAAATGTTGAATTGTGCGCCGTTATTTAAAAAACTGGCCAAGTGCGAGTTGGACTCGCATGCGAAGGGTTCCAAACGAATTTAAGTTTATATAGGTTATAAGTTTTCTTGTAATTTAAAGGTCTATCTATTGTTTCCATTTCTCTCAAAATTTTAATTATGAAAAAAATATAATTAAAACCCTCACAGTAAGCCCTTTCATTTGATATATCACACGATAATGATCAAAAAATTTTTTTGACCCCGTAAAGTGAGCCCCACACTAAAAATTTAATAATTTACGAAACGCGTTCGTTTTCGGGTCACAGAAATCCATATGTGTACCAAATTTCAACAGAATCGTCCATTGGATCCGGAGATAACTGGCAGACAGACAGACAGACACCCGATTGATCCTGTAAGGGTTTCGTTTTTTGTTCGGAACCCTAAAAAGACATCTTAATGGCGACTGAAGGCTATGCCATCTCCCATAGATATATGTTGGAATCCCTTTGATCGAAGATTGGCCACGTGTCGTTTCTACAGTCGTTAGATTGTCAGTCCTATTCATTATTGACGCTTTGACCATCGCCTTTGACAAGCTACCAAGGACGGAATGTCTAAAGCTTAAGTCTGGAGTATAAATTGTATTAATGTAATATTATTTAATGTATAAATTGTAATTATGTATAAATTGTATTATATACACTATCATTTAGTAACTTTAGTAACTCCATATTCTGTAACCTTACCTATCACTATTGTCACTAATGAAGCATATTAGACATTGAACGGTGCATAAAGTGATAATTGGACTTCAGATTTATGTATTGTATACTTTCAAAGCTGTGCTGAATTGTCTAAGTCTGTAGTCTGTCGTTGTACTTATTAAAATAAAATAAAATAAAAAGTAGTTTTCTGTTAGTGAAAATAAAAACATGATTAAATCAGTCCTAAAAACAAAGAAAAAATCAATGTATCCTCTTAAAACGTACCTCAAACTTTAATTTGATGTTGTCCTACTCGTAAAGTGACGAAGCCATACATTGCAGCGAAAAATGGCCCGATTAGAAGCCTCTTATAAAAAGAAACAAAAGAAAACTAGTACAATGGCTGACGTTCAAACTTTCGTCCCCAAACTCGTATACTCCAACCATTACACTATTGCGTCTAACTTCCCCACTTCCCAAAAAATAAACAAATAAAGAGTTCCAAACTTCTCCATCTGTTCCCATTCCTGATGACGTCATGACTCTACAATGGCGTTACGTCACAACGGTGACGTCATTCGCTTCACTTTGCTTGTCCATTAGCCGGCTGCAAATGGGTCGCGTGTTTTTGGCGATGCGACGACGTGTCATCAATCGTAGTGGCCGAACGTATGTTTGTTTTGCTTTTTTTTTTGTGATGTGTGAAAAAAACAGCAAATTGGATTGGCCGGAACTGTGAGTGAATGGAAAAAAGTTTTTAGTAAAATTTGTTATACTCAATTCTTTATTGTATTCCACAATGTACGTGCTTAGGTGGTACGTGAAAATTTAATGAGACACAATTGTGGACCCTGTTGGGCACAGCAAAAGACAATAATGAAGATGAAAAGGACATTTAGACTAACTTATTCTAAATACAATTAAATTAAACATACAAAATACAAACAATTTAATTATACATATTATTAAGTTCTTATTTTATATTATAATTCGAGCTGTATAAATTTATCATTAAAATATTCATTTATGCTGTAATAGCATTTACTTAATAATAGGTTTTTTAATTTATTCGTAAAAACAGTCATCTTTTTTTCATTTCTTAATAGCTCGGGTAATATACAACAACCTCTTAGGCAGTGAAAGTACACATGATTATAAACATCTTTTACTTTGAGAACAATCCCGAAAACTCGAAATAAATATCAGCTGTTTCATACAAAATGCTATATTTAGCCAATGAAAATGTATGGAACAGCTGATTTTTTTTCGAGTTTTCAGGCTGGTCACAAAGTAAAAGTTGTTTATAATCATGTGTACTTTCACTGCCTAAGAGGTTGTTGGTGTTTTACAAATAACCATGTATATATATTAATTATAAAAACGGTTAGAGGTAAATAGGTCTGAAAAGTTTAGCTGTCGCTCTTATATCACCACCAAATGGGTCCCATGCGAGACGATGTCGCGGTAGACCAAGGCCAAGATAGCGGGACGACCGGCATTAGCAAAGGACACAGTAGGGTGGAAAAGAAATAGGGAGACCTTACCTTAAACCTTTACAGAAAAAAATAGGTTACCTAGGTAAGTATAGTGTGAGTATTTTTCAAACTGGTTTGAAAGGCAACTAGAATAGTTCTAGTTTTTTTTTTTTTTATTTCATGTGTTACCAAATTTTTATTTTATAGGCCACAATAATTGTAACCTATGTTTTTTAAGCCCAATAAAAGGATACCACTATCAACGATGTCTTAGTATCACCATGTTATCCATAACAATTTTAAGTTATGTAGCTGTACTAGGTATAACTTGTGAGTACAATAGAAATATATTCTATCGGTCCATCTCAAAAAGATTCACTATTTTTTTCTTTTCGCACTTATTTTCTTTACCCATTTACTCACTGCCCCAATTTGCTAAAACACTTTTGCCTCACCTACGCAATGTTCTCCGAACCACCCCTTGGTTTAAGACATTATACTATACAAACATCCTCTGTCCGACCTGTTGGCCAATTTGTTGGACAACAAGTTGGCGGGCTACAGTGGGGCAAAGTTGAATGAGACTCGACATGTATAGGCACACACGATGGATTGAGATGACTTATAGATCATGTTGTAACATCAGATTACCATCAGCCCCTTTTTTAACCAACTTCAATTCAATTCGGTTGAATTTTTTTTATGTTTTTTACCTCATAACTCCGTCATTTATGAACCGATTTGAAAAATTCTTGCCCCATAGAAATTTTATCAAAATCGGATAGGAAGTTTGGCTTTTAAATCAAAATAGCTGGTATTTGTTTACTTGGATGACGGTTTTTTGTCATCCAAGTATTTCGTTAATTGCGTATTTTGCTTTCCTGCGAATTTTCGAATGATCTTTTTACAAAAAAATACAATCGAATTCCAAAATAAAAAAAATAAAAAATAACTTTAGTTTCGGAAGGCGGTTTCAAAATATGAAGAAACTACCAAAAATACCGACTTTCGAAATTAAAGTTATTTTTAACTTTGTAATATTTTTTTTTTAATTTGGAAGTCGGTTGTATTTTTGGATGGGAAATTATCAATGACTTCTCCCTTCTGACTGAATGACTTACTGACTAAAACCCATCCGTGTTACAAATACCCTTTGCGTTTCAGGGCTCCGTAACTCTTTATAACAATTCCGCAACCAATCATAATTAGATTAGTACGGTAAGTATGTTATAAGAATGAATGGACATTTGAAAACAAATCTCCTTAATCTAGTTATAAAGCAGCACTAAATAAACAGGGAGGTTGTACACTTTTGCCTTTATTTATAATCACTACAGGCGTTGGACTTTCACAGATAGACATACTCTTCACCATTCAAGAATCGCCACAAAAATTGTTGAACACTTTTTGGGTGAACAAAAATCATGGAAATCGCGTCATCGTCACCGAACGCCCCCCACCCCCAACCCCAAAGACTGCCCTGCATGTTTTTTATAGTTATTGCCAAGCAATTAGGCATTCTTTATCCAAATACTACACAAGAACAAAAGGTGTCAAAAATGGAGAACAAAAACCGTCTGATACAAAAGGGTGATGAAAAAATTCCGTCCCACCAATGCAATGCCTTTGTCCCAGTTACCATCATGTACGAATGTAACAAAAGGAACGCTCGTATAAAAGGGGGATCCATACTTTTACAGAAAAATCTTCAAAGAGAAATTCATGCATGCCCATTAATATCTTCTATAATGCAATGACGCCCTCAAAGGAATTGTTAATTACTCGTATTCATCAGACTCAATGGATGTTGAAAATTCCTATACTTAAAACTTTTTCTGAAATATGAGCAGCTGACTTGACAAAATACGCTATACATATTTTATTTTCTTACAGTAGGTGTCGTAAGCGACTTGCCAGAGAATGGGCAGCAGCGTTCTCTGTAAAACTCAACACCATACACTGCGATCGCCAACCCGCCTGCCAAACGTGGCGATTATGGCAAACCTCCCCACCCCTTATGGGGGAGTATCGTAATTTAGTAATTAGCTCATAGTCGCTTCGATGGTCTTCAGGAATTATTTGTTGTGTTAATTGATTTTGGTAATTATTTCAATGAGGACAATGTCGATAATAGATTGACAGTGAAGAACTGGCCCAGTGCGAGTAGGACTCGCGAGCAAAGGGTTCCGACCAATTTCATTCTTGTAACATGTTGTTTCAACACTATACACTTCTTATATGTTTTTCTGTAATCATTAATAAAGAATCTGCATTTTTTTTCGAAATTTAAGGCTCAGGAGTTTCTTGAATAGCTTCAAAACTATTAATTGTAAAATTAAAAATATATATATTTAAAACCCTCACAGTATACAATGGCTCCATCAATGATGGAGCCATTGTTTATTGTATTAGATACAGTTTTTTTTTTAATTTTCTAGTTTGCCCTCCAAAAGTGACCCCCTTACTCAACATTTATTTATTTACGTAACGCGTCCGTGTTTGAGCCACAGGAACATAGAACACAGGAACATAACACACAGGAGGTCCATATGTGTACAAAATATTGACAGGATCGGTCTAGTAGATCCGGAGAAAACTGGCTGTTGCAGATGGACTGACTGACAGACAGACACCTGAGTGATTCTATAAGGGTTCCGTTCCTCGTTCGTTCGGAACTGCTCTGCGTTGCGCTCCGCTATATGTACGCCGGCCTTTGGAATTGAATTTCCACAGTAATGCGAGTACATAAGTCTGAAAAAAGCATAGGTTATTTATTGAGATTAACCAAAAAATTTCATTCTCAGTGTCAGATCCTTAATGTCAAAAGATTACGGTAGGGTACGCTGTAACAGATCGACTTTCAACCACGTGATAACCAGATGAGACATATTTGTTTTAACCGACGAAAAAACGGAGGAGGCTCTCAAGTCGACGCATACATTTTTAGCGTTTCAAATAAAAAACGGAACTCTTATAGGATCACTCGAGTGTCTGTCTGTCTGTTCGTCTGTCACAGCCAGTTTTCTCCGGATCCAGTGGACCGATTCTGTTGAAATTTGATACACATATGGACTTCTGTGACCTAAACACGGAAGCGTTACGTAAATCATTAAATTTATAGTATGGGGGTCACTTTTGGGGATCAAACTAGAAAATTTCTAAAAAAAGTTATTTGTACAATATTGTGAGACATATCAAATGAAAGGGCTTACTGTGAGGGTTTTAAATATTTTTTTTTCATAATTTTAAAATTAATGGTTTTGAAGTTATTCAAGAAATAAGACGAAAAATGACTATTCCCCCCTTAGCTCCGAAACTACTGAGCCAAAAATTCATGTTGACATTTAATAGTCGTCTCAGCGACTATTAAATGTCAACATGACTAGGAAAATTAGCGGTGTTTTTGATAGTTTCATCATCATCTTTTTATGATATTGTTACGAGCTTGGGGTTCGTGACAATAAAAACAGCCGATTAATTAACCAAAAATCGCACTTTAACTACCATCATAACATTTTTTGTTCCTTTATTCGCTTTTCAGATACAGTTTTCTCATCTACCCCACCTATCGTTCCTACAGCGCTGCATACATATTCATTTCATTAGAATCTGTATAACTAATATGCTTTTTTTCGCAGGCATCGTAAGCTTCCTTTTAAAACCTCTTGGCGTACTGTGACAGAAACTTTTTCTCAACATCATATCAGCCGAAAGACTTCCACTGCTGGATATAAGCCTCCCCGCGCGTTTCGCCACAACAACCAGTCCTGTGCGTCTCCCATCCATCGGCTACCCGTGACCTTCACCAGGTCCAAGTGCACCTTTTCTCAAATTATTTTTTTTTGTCCCGACAAAGTTAAAATTCAATCAGAGAATTCTACTTCCTATGATAAAAGAAAGATCTCTTATTATAAGAAGCAGACGCCTCTTCTGAAAGTTAAAACCAGCGTCACTAATGTTCATTGAAAGGCTTGTATTTGACCAAAATCTCACCTAATGGTAAGCAAAGACATGTTTGAAGGCGGAGCCCACTCTTGCCTAAAAATAACCGATTCACGTTTGACTACTAGATTGTATATTTTAGGAAACACAGACTCCAGCAAAGAATTTCACTCCTTAGCAGTAAAGGCGCATTTTAGCTGCGTGGATTCATTTGTTTGACAACGTGGATCTACGTTTCCACTGTAGTACACACTATAGTAGGCGTATCTCAAAACTGTGCTCCAATACCGTTTTGACATTGTCGTGGGTTAGTATTCGTCTATAGTATGTACCGCATGCACAGCGTGCATGGTGTTAACAGCGTTGAGCTATGTGAGCGCCATATTCGAGCAAGCCACGCGTGTACCAATGACGTCAATTGATACGCAGCGTGTCCTTGGGTTGCAGTGGACACAATCACATACATTTTCTTGCAAAGCGAAGCTTAACACACATGCGTAGCCTTTCCGTGTGCCGCGGTGGGTCTACAACTTAAGAACAATGAAATTATTCGCAAAGCGTTTGTTCCGTATGGGTAGGATCTGCTATAAATTAGTGTTTCCAGAAGAATCCAGAATGTCTTATATTCCTGTAATTGCAGCAAAAAACATTGTTTGTAAGCATAAATATTTATTTCAGTGCTTCCCTAGACGAGGACCTTCAAAAGCGCTCTGCTAAAAACATAACATTAAATCAATTATGCCCATCAGCTACGAACCAATAACTACAATTTTCCGCATTTTCATATAGGTAACAACACCATTACGTTACTCAAAAATACAGCACAATATTTCATAATTTCAATGCTGCAGTAACGAAGGCGAGCGCACACGATCCCCGCGGTCCCACATAATTGGCTGCTACTCCTCTGAAATAAGCTCGAGTAGCTCGGGGGCAGCAAATAAAGTAAATAACATTAACATTTTAAACTCAGCTTATTGCCTTACAAGGCAATTTGTTAAGCAGAACAGACAGATCTCGTTATGTTAAATATTCATTGTTTTTGTTCAAAAATATGTCAAGTTTTTTGGATAGTACACTCGGGTTCTGTAGGTTGTATGATTATTTTGTATATTGATTTATGAATTAATTAAACTCCGACTGTTTCGGTATAGGAAAAAATCGTGTGTGTGTCTGTCTGGCTGTTAATAACTTCCAATTTTCTGCGAATCAACTAGACCGATTCAGTTGATTTCGTACAAGTACTTATGGTACGACTCACACTTTGCCAGTTTTCTGTTTGAAAACAGACATATACCGTATGACTTATTCAATCAAATTGTTCATAATCCCTACAATAGTGAACAAAAGTAACTACCATAATTTTCATACTAAGTTCCTCTAACCAGACAGTAAAATATAATTACTAGGTACTTACGTAAAAATTTCATGTTTCCTGCGAAACCCTAATACCGTGTTTAAAATTCGCATAAAACATGGAGAGCATGACACAATGTAGAAGCGACTTACAGGTTAAGTACGCACTTGTAATGCTTACAATTTATGATCGAATAAATTATCCTTTATTAAAAAGTATTTGAATTGGTATCTCTGGTATTATACCCCTGTGAATAGTGGAGAGGAGAGTAAATTAGAATGAGTGGAGTGGAATGGTGGCATATTATTTTATGAAAATGTACCTAGTAGTAGCTTTTAATTTTAATAAATAATTATAAAATTTATTTTTTTGTTTGTAATTTATTTAATAGTTTATGTACACACATTTAACGAAAAGATAAGAAGAAGGAAATAGAAAAAAGGGACAAAGGTAATGATGGTGTGATTATAATTTTATGAGTTTCGGAAGAGATATTTTATTTTTTAACCGACGAAAAAACGGAGGAGGTTCTCAAGTCAACGCGTATATTTTTTTTTATGTATGAACACGCATAACTTTTTTATGTATTAACATTTCGGGAGTCGGTGTAAAAATTACAAAGAAATAATCAAAAACGCCAAATTACGAAATATATATATTTTTTTTTTGTAAAAAGGTTTATTATTTTTTGTTTTTCATTTTTTTCGGAGGTTTAATTTTTTTGTTAAAAACTTTTTTTTTACTTCCAACATATTTGCTTCAAGCATCATTGCATCATTGCTTCTTTAACATACCTGTTTATGTACTTTTAAACTAACTTTGTTTTATAAAAAAGGAAAAATAAAACAATGATTTTCTTTTCAAAAATATTATTCACCTTTAAAACTTACGAGGTATACAAATGTGTATTTTTTCTAATTTTCATTCCATATCATTAGAAACTTTTCGAAAGCAAATTACTGGGTACCTCGAAACAAATAAAACAAAAATAAAGCGATAAAAAAGACAATAAAAAAACAAATAACGAAACAAAAGTAAAAGGAATTATACAAATAAATTACAAACACAGCGATGTTTTTGTAATGTGGCTCCATTCGCCCGCGGCTATGCGACGGAGACAAATTGTGCGATGGGACTGATTTTTTATCTAGAATAATTTGCAAATCTTGTAATTAGGATTCCGTATCACAACGGTAAAAAGGAACCCTTATGGTGTGACCAAGTATGTCCGTCTGTCACAGCTGGATATCAGAAGAACTACTTATGCTATCAACTTGAAATTTGAAACAGTTTTAGATGACGTTTGTTCAACTATTTTGCAAATAAGAAAGAAATAAAAATGATTATATTTTTTTTTGCAACAGTGACTGCGAAATTCGAAGTGGAGCTACTAGGGCATGTGGGGTATCATATTATGAAAGAGCGCTATTTGCACATTCTTAATACTTTTTTTCTTTTTTTAGGTCGCATTGTTTTCGAATTTTAACGAAAAATGTAAAAAATTTGACCAGGCCCCCCCTCTTATCTCTGAAGTATCATAATAAAAATGTGATATTATCCTATGTGATAGAAGTTTATGTAAAGATTACAGTAAAAATAATACGATGACCCGATGTCTTTAAATAGCACACTTTAAGAAATCAACCAAAAATACATTAGTTCCAATATTGGCCAAGAGATGACGCTTATCTAAAACTGCAATACACACCACAATATTAAAATTCTCTGAAGAATATAGGCCTCGCCGATGAAAATTTAAAAACATTTCACGTTTGACATGATGGTACGGAACCCTCGGTGTGCGAGTAATATGGTTTTAACGCAATTTAAGTCATCATCTGCCTAGCCTTTTCCAAACTATATTGGGTCGGCTTCCAGTCATACCGGATTCACCTGAATACCATTATTTTACGTGAAGCGCCTGCCTATTTGACCACAACAACCTAGGAACTTACACGATACCCCTTGTTAAAACTGACGTCAATTTACTCCCTTCTGGCCCATAACGGCTGTCAAACATCTTAAAATGACGGCCGGGACCATCGGCTTAATGTGCGTTCCGATGCACGGCGGAGATGTAATAAATGGTAACAAATACAAGGACCATCCTCGATAGGCGTCGCTTAACCTCAACGACTCGTGCGGCTGTTTTATTCAGCCAGAAGCTATTCTTTAGATCGACAAATGATGGCCACGACCAACAGCTTAAGCTTGTTATTTTTATGGTCAACCATACGCGGCAGTCCTGTTCTTTTCAGGGTTTCATACCCAAAGTGCAACCATCGAAACCCTATTACTAAGCCTCCGATGTCTATCCGTCCGTCCGTCTGTCTGTCAGCGGGCTGTATCTTAAGAACCGTAATCGGCCGACTGTTGAAATTTTCACAGCTTGTGTATTTCTATTGCCGCTGTAATACAAATAATAAAAATTAAGATTTATGGTACATCACTCTTCGTGTGAGAGTCCGACTCGCATTTGGCCGGTTCTTTTTTTAAATTTTGTTGTGAGATCCAAGTCACCACTGTTGATTCTGGATCTCGCGAGTTGCAATGGTTAGGTATAGTGTGACGAGGTTGGGCCAGTTAAAATATAATAACCACAGCCTTAGATGAAATCCTTACTTATAATATTATAAATGCGAAAGTAACTCTAAAAATATTTTTAAACTTCAAAGCCGTTTGGAAGAAATATCCAAAATAAGCGAAAAAATATAGCGTGTTGTAAAATATTTTTTACAGCAAAACTGTGTGTCTCTTGACTTCAGCCGTTAATAGGGAATATCCTTTAGAAAGCAGCCTTTTGACGGCTCTAAAGCAGAGGTAGGGCCTTAATACTTTATACCTTACTAATATTATAAATGCGAAAGTAACTCTGTCTGTCTATCTGTCGCGCTGTCACGCCAAAACTATTGAATCGATTTAATTTAAATTTGGTACACACATAGTCTGCAGCCTGAGAAAGGACATAGGCTACTTTTTATCCCGGGACTATGTTCCCTAGGAATCACGCGGGCGAAGCCGCTGGTAGAAGCTAGTATCATATAATGTGCCTCTAATTAGTTACGTCTGTAAAGAAAAGCTTCGAAAAGCTTTTCTGTACCTACATTTTTAGTATTGAAATGAAATATTATTATATCATAATAATGCATGATGTTGTTTCGTAACGTTAAGTTCCCCCAGGCGACGAGACGTGTACTAATGAAACTAGCTACGTTTTATTCCTCCTTCCAAATGTCTTAGTTTTCTTGAAAATTCTATGTAACATATTTGTTTCAAAATGTTTTAGTGCGTCACTATATTGTATAGCAGTAATACTGAAAATTCTGCATAATTCAGAAATATTAACCAATAGAATTGCATAAAATCTCAGCGACTGATGTGGAGCAATCTGCAATTCCATTGGTTAAAATTTATCCGCTCCTCTCCTTTCCGCTTCAGTGGACAGTCAGCCATAGGCTGCCTGTTCATTGACGCGGAACGAAGCAGTGGAGCAGAAAAACGCAGTAATGCGGAGCGGAGTTGCGGACTGTGTCTGTTCATTGACGAGCAGCGAGGTAGCGCGAAGCGGAGTATTTTTATATTCCCGGAACGGCTTTTCCGTTTCCCCACTCTACTTTCCCGCTCCGTTTCCCCGCTCTGGGTCCCCTCTGCGCTGCTCCACTCCACTTCCCGGCTCCGCTGCCCTGCTCCACTTCTCGGGTTTTATGAATTTATAAACTAGTTCGCAAATCCTTGTCCACTGAAGCGGAGCTGATATTTAATGCAATTCCATTGTTTATTATCTCTCCGCTCCTCTCCTTTCCACTTCAGTGAATTGTCAGCTTTAGGCTTAAAGATTTTCCTAGGTCGAGGATATTATGACGTAAATTACATGCAGACATAAATTACCTTCCTGAACATAGTCATCATTTTATCTGTTAGCACTTCAACTAAGGATTTACATTAAAAAACTGATATCAATCACTTGAATTTACATATATTTGATGTAAATCGCGTATCATTCAGTATATCTGAACCATAGAACAGAAATACACTGGCCTCTTTCTTGAGAAAAAACATCTAAAATGGAAAGTCCCAAATTACATTATCGCATTCTACATTTGGCTTGCAAAACCTGGAGATCATTGCTTTGCAGAAATCAACAGTCGTTCGAAAAACTTTTTTTTATAAATCAAATAAAAATATTTTAAACGTCACGAACATTCCTTACTGAGCGTTTGAGCTCAAAGAAGCTCTTCAGTTCTTCAATGCTAGCCGTGCTCGCGACAGTTTTCAGAGAAGAGATAAAACTGAACAGATCAAACGGGTTACTGCTTTGAGCATAAGAGGGTATCTTGCATAACGTGTGTTTAGAGGCAAAATGATTCATCGTAGGGGTAGAATGATTTGCGAACTGTGCTAGTTAGTGTATTAAAGCTATTTGGGAAGAGTTGTCAAACGTTTGCCTTTGACAGTTGTAGGTATGGGTAGGTAGTGCAAAGGGTAGTGTTTGACAAGTGGCTCAACCATAAACTGGCCTATAGTAATGCCCAGTAGTTTCACTAGGCACTAGTACTGGCCACTTTGCGCCGTTAGCAGATGATTTCGGCGATCAGAAGTGGCTATGTTAAATATTGATGGCAAAAATACTTAGATGGGTTTGCTCTTGACTCTAGTCTAGGCCAGAAGCTACAGAGACAAAGGCGACGATGGAGTGAGCTTACCCAGAAGTAGCCTGTTCACTCTAACGTAGAAGAAGTTAGGGTTGAATATATTCGGGAACACAGACGCAAGTAGAGAGTTCACTCCTTTGCTGAGCACATTATAAAAGACGTTTGATTTTCTACAGGGTTGATTTTTGAAAAGAAGGAAAAGAAACTTGCCCATTGTAGCTACAGGAAAACTATCTTAAGAGGTCCTTAAATTTCTATACTGTATATTTTAAAATTAAACAAATATATAGCAATATAACTCAGGGTTCAATAGATGAGGTTTCAGACGTGTCTTTTAGAACGCCGTGAGTGCATCTTACATATTATTTTTAGTTTGGAATGTCACAAATGACATCCCAAACTAAAAATAATTAACTTTGTATAAGTCTCGAGTTATTCCCATTACTAGAGACAAAGCCCCTATTCTACAAATTCATTCGATCCATATTCTTTAATCTCATTTCAATACCGATTTAAAAGCACTGAATATTAAGCACTAAATATTACTCTAGAATTTCATCAGACAAAGATCGCCTCTTAAAAACTTGAAATCGTAAATCTCACCCGTCTCTTTCACTCATTTTCACTGGCATGAGACAGGCGATAATTTTATTGGAATTCAAGTCTTTTGTTAATTTTATTGCACCTACTCTTTAGCTTCTGATTGTAGCAAATACATAATACAGGGTGTTCCCTGTACTATGTAAAGTGCGTGGTCATATTCAAGGGTGATGTTGGGTAGTTAATACACATTAAGGAAAAAATAATAAAACAAAAATATACGACTTTTTAAAACAAAATCGACCAAAAAAAGACTAAAAAGTTCCGAACAAATGAACGACTATATCATGAAATATTTTAGTTAACGAATGAATGTAAATGTATGTAAATAAATGCTGATGCTGACACATTACCCCAGCTTTATACAAGAACAACAATTAAACTTGAATAAATTAAATCAGCTTGAAATTATATCGTACGTACCTCCGCAGAGCATTGGCCTCGCGGACAAAGACTGTTTCTATTTTTTTAAACTTGGGAACGGCATTACTTGATATGCCAGCAGACAGAGTGACAGTCGATCAACGGTGTCAATAAAATTGAAAGAAAAAGAAATTGCTTTACGATTTTCTAAAACTTAAAAAACCATGTGACATTTCGTTAGGGATTACCAATCCATCCATTTTAAGCTTGTGAAAATCGTAACGCTATTGGTTAAGAGCTTCTGCGCGTCAATTCTACTAATTTTTAGGGTTCCGTACGCAAAAGGCAACCAACGAAACCCTATTAGTGGAATAATCATCATCATCACAGCCGAAAGACCTCCACTGCTGGACAAAGGCCTCCACCAAAAGGGGGGGGGGGGTGTTGCCATAATCGCCACGCTTGGCAGGCGGGTTGGCAATCGCAGTGTATGGTGTTGTGTTTTACAGAGAACGCTGCTGCCCATTCTGTGGTGAGTTCCTTAGTCGCCTCTTATGACACCCGCGGGAAGTGATGGGATGGTATTATTCTTTTACGACACCACACGGCACCGGCCGACACCATACGGCAGAGAGATTAAGGGACTATTCGTATTTATTCAGCTCTATTCGGCTTATGCTCATAGAAAACAACGATTTTGTAAAGAGACGCATACGAATCCGTTCAGCTTTCCGCGTCTTTTCAGCTTTCGCGGCAAACTAGTATAAAATAAGGACAAATATGTTATTATCTTGCGAGTGCTATAGACAGAGATTAGCGCTGTTACTACTAGTATACTTACGACGCTGTACGCGGCTGATAGAAGCAGAACTGTATAAGTGTGACCAAAATCGTTCAGTGAAACTCAAATGGAGCTGAATAAGTGTGAGTAGTCCCTAAGCCTCCAATGTCCGTTCGTCCATCCGTAACAGACCGTTATAGCTAAATAGTTGAAATTTTCACAGTCTGCATTTTTATTGCCGCTATAACAACAAATAGTAAAAAAAACTTTTTACAAAAAAATATAACCGACTTCCAAACAAAACACTACAAAGAATAAAATAACCTTAATTTCGGAAGTCGGTGTTTTTGGTTTTGTTTCTTTGTTTTTTAATTTTATTCTTTGTAGTGTTTTGTTTGGAAGTCGGTTATATATTTGGTCGGTGGTGATATTTGGACGACGTCTTCGTCAACGCAGAAATTAAAATAAGCAAAAATGTTCATAAAATAAAAACTGCTGAACCAATCTGAATCAAATTTTTACGGAACCAAATAACAAGTAGGCCGCATTGAATTAAACAAGAATCACATAAATCGGATCAGAAACCTCAGAGTAATCGGTGCACATACATAAAAAAGTACCCACCGAATTGAGATCCTCCTCCTTTTTTGGAAGTCGATTAAAAATTAAATTAAATTAAAAATTAAAGGATTTCTGGTACCCTTCGTGTGAGAGTCCGACTTGCACTTGCCCGGGATTTTCGTAGTACCAATCTGTCAAAAACACCTCAAACCCTACAAACTGATTGCATATGAGATGCGAATGCGAAGGGTTTCTTACCAGAAACCCTTTAATTTTTACCATAAACCTTAATTTTATTATTTGTTGTAATACGGGAATAGAAATACACAATGTGTGAAAATTTCAACTGTCTACCTATTACGGTTCTTGAGATACAGCCCGCTGACAGACAGACAGACGGACGGACGGACGGACGGACAGCGGAGGCTTAGTAGTAAGGTTCTGTTGGTTACCGTTTGGGTAAGGAACACTAAAAATGAGTAGAATTAACCTTCAGATTTTAGATTCCATTCTAGCCACTTTCAGCGTATGACAACAGATTAATGACAATTATGACAGATTCCATAATTAATCATCCTCCTCATCTCCCAAGAAGCTAATTAACTTTCCCTTCCTGATTACTAGTTCGCAAATTACCGAATATAATAGCGTGGAGCAAAAATAAACAACAACAAGTGAGGGAAACAAACATGGAGGACGCACGATACCAAGTTAGGTAGGTTAGTTAATTAGAATACATAGCGTGTTTGTGTATGTAAATAGGTGGAGTGTTATTATTTAGAAATAGGAGCTCGTGGCTAAATAATAACAGACGCACAGGTTGAACTTTGATGTTAAGCAACTCTTGCCAAGTTTGGTCTGTGGATGGCTGACTAAGTCCATCCGTTAATTTTCAAGTTTTCTTTATGCCTCGGAAAGCACAACATCTATAACAGTCGTTATGGGTAGTCGAAAGCCAGAAAATCTGGCACCAGTCAGTGCTCCCTATAGTCCTCAAGGATCCTACACAAAATTGAAATTTTAAGTTTATTTATATTGATGTAAATAGGAGTACAAGTGTTTTTTCTATGTACAACGATGCTGATGGGGAAGATGGCTTTAGCCGTTTGAGTTTCATATAAAATTAAATTTTCATCGAGAGCCAGCGCTGACTGGAACCGGACCATAATTTGTTTTTCTTAGTTCGTAAAAAAATAAGTACATTAGAAAAGTAATCTAATACTTGCAAAAAGTTAGCAAACCTTTTCTCAAACAACTAAAAATGTGCTACTGGAATTACATTTGACATTTCAGAACCCACACGCCCGCCCTTTTACTTTACTTGTAAGAATTTTCTTAGGAAAAATTAAATTAATTTCATTTCTTTCAACGCCCGTCTCAAAGATCAACAATCTTTGCTTACAAAGTGAACTGTCTGCGCAAAAAAATGAAATTAAACTGTTCGTCTGTATTGTAACAATTCCAACATAATACCACGCTTGTATTTCTCAAAGGATTAGGCAGAAATGAAGAGTTTATATTGCTATCAACCAGACTGTCTGCGTGTGCGGAGCGCCAAAAATGGTGATGACCGAAGCTCAAATGCGACTCGAGTGAACTCGACAGCCTCAGGCGGATCGGTATCCGAGAATCTATACAAGATTCGTTGATATTTGCAGTGCGGAGCATTCGTTAAATTCATAAATACATAGTTATGTCGGCGATGGTACAACTCTGCAGGTTCAATCAGCCAGGATATTGAAACTACAGTGGGCGTACTATGGGAAGTGTCCGACTTCAAAAAAGTGCAAAAAGTGCAAGAACTTCCTCGGTTCTCAACTCGACCGCGTATTTATATATCTTGTGTGTGTTCGCGGATAGCTTCGTCGTTTATGAACCGATTTCGATGAATCTTTTTGAAATGAAAACTTCTTTAGCGGCGTTGAGCACTTTTTCTGTAATGGGTATAAAATCTTAAACTCGCGTCAGGACACGTGACCTGATCGAAAAAGCGTAAGACGGACTCGCGTCAGGGTCACGTGATGCTGATCGAAAAAGCGTAAGACGGACTCGCGTCAGGGTCACGTGATGCTGATCGAAAAAGTGTAAGATCGAGGGGAAGGGAGAGGAACTAGTATCTCCCACTCTTTCTACCGTGCCTGAGTGTGCTGCTCCGCTTAGGCGGCACAGGGCGCTTGCGCGAATGTCCGTCTGTGTTTATGTACAGCGTGCCACGCGTATCCAAGGATACGAAATTACGGAATTACGAAATTATGGATGAAAGTTGATTTTTCTAAGAGATAAAAATTAATGTAATATATAAATAAATAACGATATAATATTATGAATAATAACATGTAAATTGTCATATTTGTGTACGATAGCGCAATAAATAAACATTGTATTCTACCTCATAAATGATAGTATTTTTGTACTTATAATTAAACACAACGTTAATACTAAAGTTTTCACTTCTGCCGGCACTCCCGGAGTGCTACCGGTGTTTTTTTATATGAAAGGGTACACTGCCGAGGTAGTTCCATTGCCACCACGTCACGATCTAATGATGGAAACCTTGAGAAACCGACACGGCAACTGTCTAAAATTGTAGGCGCGCATCCAGTAAAAACTTAATATTCGTGTGTATATCGGGTGATACTACAAAACGATGAAGGTTTGGATCAGATCTGATGATGGAGACGACAGAGAGTCAAGGGAACTCCACATCGGTATGTAGGAACTACCAAGTGTTTGGGCTTATTTCATTCGTATTGACGAGACCTTTACACCGAAAGCACTAAGTAAATTTTATTAAATAGGCCCCAGTTCATAACATAACATCACGCCGGTACGCTGTAAATGGGTACGCAGGTACCACTAAAAAGTGAAAAATAAAAAACTTTTTTACAAAAAACATAACCGACTTCCAAAAACAAAACACTACAAAGTATTAAATAACTTTAATCTCGGAAGTCGTTGTCAAAAAACGAAATAACCAAAAATACCGACTTCCTAAATTAAAGTTATTTTCTAATATTTTCACACAATAGGTACACTGAACAAGTATTCGGAACACGCGGCGGTTTCTAGACTTGTGACTGAGCTCAGCCTCTGTCGAGCACAACGTCCTAGACTCCGTCGAACGCCACTAGCTGGCGTTGATGTCCCGATTGTTCAATTGACTGACTTATTTCTGACAAATACATCTATTTCAAATCTACACACAAGGCCAAGCATAAAACACGAATACTTAAAAGTATATGAAATATAATCAGTCTGTATATTGCAACCCGTATACAAGATATCGTTTAGTGACCAACCTGTACCAGTTTTGGCGCTGCCATCCAGCACAGGAAGAACCTTGGTTGCCGCCTTGTCGCTGCGAATTACGAGATGGTGCGTTAAATAAAAGCTTTGGGCAGTGGATGCCTTTAGTACGATACGGGACAGTATACCTTTAGGTAATCACGAATAACTTCGACATATTTTCGACTCCGGGCTGCTACCGAGAAATTCCTGATGTGAAAGCCCAATGTAGCTTTGCTACTCGACTCGAGAAAACGATACCCAAGCGACCATTCCATTCACCAACAAGGCATATAAATCTGTGTCTTTAAAATCAACAAAATCACTCTGTAACCCGTTAAAAAGGTGAAAAAAAAACACATGAAATCTTCCACTAGCATTTCATTGGAAAACCTTGCTTTTCTTACTATATTTGTAAACAAATCACATCGTTGCAATTTTGTAAAAATCTCTGCAGCAGAATGGCAACATCGCATGCGATGGTAAACCTAATTGGTCGATGTCAGTTTTTAATAAAACTAATGCATTGTTGCCATTCCGCCACTAACGATTTACAACAATGTTTCTTTTGTGTGCACGGGAAAAGACTGACAGGGCATTCCTTTGTTTTATTTTGTGGATTCAATTACGAAATTGGACTTTCAAACGAACTGACCGAGGGAAATGCAGTACTGAAATAGGTACAACGCATTTTTTTAAAAGGAAAATCTGTTTAGAAAATTATAAGCCCATTCGTACCTTGTACAAAGCTTAAGTGTGTCTTATGATATAGTTGTCGCTGAGTGTGTCACAGTGAGTGAGTATTATGTTCCCGTACTAGCAAAGTTATTAATTTTACCTCTGCTGGCATTTCTTTATTGTACATATTAGTAGTATATAAGTGTTTTTTTGGGAGCATCGTCATCACATATAATCAACTGATTAATGTATGCAAATATTGTAAAGCTTATTTTTGAAAAGAGTAACTATGGAGTTTCTTGTCCGTTCTTCTCCATAAGAATCTACCTTTTGCGAACGGACGACTAGAGTCACTATAATATTTTATTTTAATTTGACGTTCAAAAGTGCCTTTATTGGTCTAGTTGAAATAAATCATTTGACTTTGACTTTGTGTCATTCTGAGTTCGAGTACCCGGCGAGTGAGTATTCAGGCAAAGTGATATTGGGTCTGTAATGATACAACATCCGCAGTAGGGATTTTTGCCTAGTTCATGACGATAGCACCCTCTTTTATGGAACTTTTGTATACTCGAAGAATGTGGGTGCGTTATAGAAATGTTGTGCCCATGTCATGTAGTTTTACTCGTAGTTAAACTACATAACAGCCCGCCTGGAGTCGGCTCCCAGTCTGAAGAGTAGTTTTGGTATTTCACATGCTGCCAAACAGACTTCTACCACACCCTTGCCAGACTGGTGACAGATTTTCTAGCCTCTAGCTACCCGTAATGACTGACGAAAATTTATCTCGTATCATCGTAATGATCGGTAGTTTAACGTGAACCCTTCATAAACAAACAGCATTTCCCTTGACACGATTTTTCCCGTTTTTACCAAAGAAACGTGAGAAAGATGTACGAAAGCATAAAAAAGGGTAGTTTTCACTCGCGTTCTTATCTAAAGGGGAAGAGGAAGAATAATGAGCTGCAATAAGTGACAAATTGTGGGACGAGAGGTACGGGATAGATGGATGGCAGAAGGATAGTTTTGTTATAGAATATGAAGATTGTATGAATGTTAAAAAGTATGGAGATTGAATGAATGTTAAAACATATGGAGATTGAATGAATGATAAAAAACGGAAAAGTGCGAGTCAGACTCGCCCACCGAGGGATCCGTACAAATTTGTTGGTACGTATTACTTTAAAAAAGACCATATTTTTTTATGATTTAATTACAAACGTAACTACAAGACGTATAGGGAAAAATCAGAAAATGATTTTCTGATTTTTCCCTATACGTCTTGTAGTAAAAGACGGTATTACTTGCGGAATTTCATAGTTCTAGGTCAACGGAAAATACCCTATAAATTTTGGATTCCCTTGAGATTGTCGAAATATAGGTTTTTACAGCATAAACGGCCGTATCTCTTTTTTACGTTAACTTAGAAGTTTGATTTTTCACAGCTTTAAGGGACTGTAGACCTGAGTATATATGGTTTTAATTTCAACTCGATATCTCCACGCGTTCTCGAGACAAAGGGTCTTGACAGACCGACGGACGGACGGATGGACGGACGGACAACAAAGTGATCCTGTAAGGATTCCATTTTTTTCTTTTTTCGGTACAGAACCCTAAAAATATGAAGATTGAAATTATGTTAAAAATATGGAGATTGAATGAATGTTCAAAAATATTGAGATTGATTTCACAGATTCAGAATTATAGTAGAAAATGGTGTTGAGACTGTTAAAGACTGACCTGTGGTCAAGTCACTTAGTTTCTGGTGTTTTATTTTATCTGAAGTGATTTTTAGTGATTTTTGGACTTTATTGACTATGGCAAAAGAGCATATAGCCATCTATGTCTGTACCATTCAAAATCTGTTCGGAATTTTATAAGTGAAACCGTAACAAATAACTTATAAATTAGGATTATATTTAAAACGGTGAACGTAAACATTGTCAGGTAACCTGCTTGCTAAACCAAAAATCTTTTACTGTGACTGGGCGACCAGTCTCGGTGAATTTATCTTCGGCCTCGGTTTCTCCTATAGACAAGATGCAAGTGTCCGTGTCCTACAACATACTAGACTAGATTCAAGCTAAAGGGCATATAACCAATTATGCCATAACCGCCGCCACTTTTATAGGGTTCCGGACAAAAAACGGAACTCTTATAGAATCACTCTAGTGTACGTCTGTCTGTCTGTCCGTCTGTCACAGCAAGTTTTCTCCGGAGCCACTGGACCGATTCTGTTGAAATTTGTAACACATAATATGGACTTCTGTGACCCAAATACGGACGCGTTACGTAAATTATTAAATTATTAGGGGGGGGTCACTTTTGGGGGGTAATCATAGTTTTTTGAACAATATCGTGTGACATATCAAATGAAAGGGCTTCCTATGAGGGCTTCAATTATATTATTTTCATAATTTTTTTTTTTTTGAAGTTTTTTAAGAAATTAGACGAAATGTGATCATTCTCCCTCTTATCTCCGAAACTACTGAGCCTAAAATTATTTAAAAAATGCAGATAACAGATCTTTACCTATAGATTACACGACACCTATAAGAAGTCTATGGTTTTAAAATAACATGTTTAAAAAAAAAAAAATTCGTTCGGAACACTTTGCACGCGAGTCCGACTCGCACTAAGCCAGTTTTTTTTTTTAAGTTGCGGCGCACAATCTAACGTTCATATATGCGTAGAGGACACTTAAAAAGACAAACAAATGGTAGCAACATGGTGTTCTAAAGTGCCAGCTCCCATAGAAAAAAGTTAGAACCCACCTAAATATAATGGATAGCTTATTCTAGAAGCACTCCTTCTGATACTTTCTACATAGTACCACGGTATCGTACCCCATAGAACCGGCTATTACGGTGGTCGCAGGCGATTGATTTTCCTCATTCTATTCAAGTACAACAAAGATAAGCTCACGCAATTTTTCCTTTTACCCCGTGATTTGGGGGAAAATAAACAGATGGATGAAGTAGCTGGGATAATATTTTGAAACATATTTTATTTCCGAATCAAAAAAGATCTTAAAGACTTGTGCATGCCATTAAACGCAGGTTAACTGTAGTATTACATGACATTTTGAAATACATTTGATTTAAACGCCATTCATCATCATCATACCAGCTGAAAGACGTCCACTGCTGGACAAAGGCCTCTCCCAAAAGGGGGGGGGGGGGGGGGTTGCCATATAGGGGGGGGGTTGGCGATGGCAGTGTGTGGTGTTTTTTTTGCATTCTCTAGCGAGACCCTTAGTCGTGACACCCGCGGGAAGTGATGGGATGGTATTAATACGGCACCGGCCGACACAATACGGCATAACCACCATTACAACAAAAAAAATTAGATTTTAATGATTATCTCTGGTTCTACCGAACCGATTTTGAAAATTCTTTTACCAATAGAAAGCCACGTTATTTGTGAGTGTCATAGGTCATATATTAACCCGAAAAATACCGCCCAATGAAGTGGGCACAGGTCAGCTAGTAAATAATAAGCAACAATTGTCATTTTTATTGAACAACCAACCTTTGATTTAAGTCTTCGATCAACAATAGCAACATTTTAGTGAAAGAAATTACGGAACATGTTACACGTGTTCGTGTAACAAAAAAGAAGACCAACAAATTACTATCTATTGAAATAAGAAATCGTTTTATGTTCAACTTTTTACTGTTTATCTTTTTTTTACTTTGAAAAATAAGAAAATGTTTAATATCTCAAAACCAGGAAGAAGTCTTAATTAAACCGAAGAAAATCTCATTATTCTATTAAAACAAATTAAACATCAGCAAAGAAATAAGTTCTTTCTCCTTTTGTTTTGGTATAGCCCGCAGATTTCAGCTTGTTATTTAGAAAACATTAATTATTTTCTGTATCAATAAAAACTGGCCAAGTGCGAGTCGGACTCGCGTGCTAAGGTTTCCGAACGAATTTTATTTATTTTAACGTGTTATTTTAACACTATGGACTTCTTATAGGTTTTCCTGTAATCTATAGGTAAAGATCTACAATCTCCATTTTTTCGAAATGTTAGGCTCGGTAGTTTCGGAGATAAGGTGGGAATGGTCATTTTTCTTCTAATTTCTTGAATAACTTCAAAACCATTTTTTTTTTAATTATGGAAAAAAATAAACCCTTACAGTAAGCCCTTTCATTTGATACGTCACACAATATTGTTCAAAAAACTTTTTTTTTTAATTTTCTAGTTTGTCCCCTAAATGTGACCCCCATACTAAAAAAATAATAATTTACGTAACGTGTCCGTACTTGGGTTACAGAAGTCCATATGTGTACCAAATTTCAACAGAATCGGTCCAGTGGATCCGGAGAAAACTGGCTGTGGCAGACGGACAGACAAACACCCGAGTGATCCTTTTCCGTCTTTTTTCGTATGAAAGGGTAGGTACAGCATACCGCATTGTCCGTGATACCTTATTGATCTTGGTGCTGGCCTAGTGTGGTTATTTTTTTTTAGAAATCGTTGCCCCTCACTTGGAATTTCTCCTGTGTCGTGGATGCGTTTACAAACATACAAAGTCACATACACAAACAGCCAGACTCGGAACAACTATCTGTAGGCCATACAAATATTTGTTACGTGCGGGAATCGAACCCACGATACGCAGCGTAGCAGTCAATCGCTCAACCACTTTTTTTTTTGTTGCCGGTTTGGTAAATCCTCATGGATGTCCTTCGCCTGGGTCAGGCGAAGGATCTATCAGACTCTTACTGACTAAAAACCACCCCGGTGTTCCTTCTCACACTTGGACCGGGGATCGTGAGAACTAGTGCACCTTCCACGATCCCCGGCTAAATCGCTCAACCACTGCGCCAACCGTGTCGTAGTACAGAGATTCAATGCCATACGAGGCCAGTCGATTCTGATTTTGTCACTACTGTCACGCTGCTTCAGTAGGCAAAATCATTTAGTAGGTCCAGTTACCTACTAAATAATTGTGAGATATAGTAACTAGTGATTTAAATAACCGAAACACAAATAAAAGGTTCCATACGAAAACGTTACGTTATAAAATTTACTAGAAAACCAAGGAGGGTTTTCTAATAAATTTTATTACGCCGCCGTTAAGATTTTTAATTAATTTATCTAAGGCGACTTTTGCCCTAAAACATTTTTATTTTATAACACCCAAAACAGTGGCTTGACCTTTATAATCCAATTATAACGCCTGAAGAATTACAAATTAATGAAAATTATTAACTTCGACAGGCATTCTTCTAATACCATCGGACAGGGGTTACCAAACTTGGGTTATTTTCATCGGCATGCTGATATAGGATTATTGTAATAAGTTTGAAAGGACTCTCATATTGTTATTGTTTGGCTTATTAAATATTGTAATTTATTCCTATAATCAAACAAACATGGGCTGTTTGCTGTTTATTTTGTAAGAATTTAATACAATAATTGAAAGTTTTTGTTCATTAAAAAAATGCAACTCAAATACCTGAAGCGTTCTCTACCAGTCAAACAGGGGTGGTTAAGAGATAACACATCAGGATTTTTTTTTCTGTCAGCCTATATTGTCCCACAGCTGGGCAAAGGCCTCCCCCATATTTTTCCAGACAACTTTATCTGGTGCCTTCTCCGGCCAATCCGTCAGAAATGAGTCCAAATCGTCACGCCAGCGTTTTTAGGCCTGCCTCGGTTGCGACGTCCGTCTTCGGGCACCCACTGCGTGGCGATCTTGGGCCATCTGTCGTCGTGCATCCTGTAAATGTGGCCCGCCCAATTCCACTTTAGCCTCGCTGTTTTGTCTCCAACATCAGCGATACCTGTCTTGGAACGTATAAATGTGCGGCGGATTCTGTCTGTCCGTTTGATCCGCAGAATGCTACGCTCCATCGCTCTTTGGCAAACCTTAAGTTTCGATTTCTGAGCCTCAGGCAAAGACCACGTCTGAGCGCCATAGGTTAGGATAGGCAGGATACACATGTCGACAAGCTTGCGCTTTAGTGACATGGGAAGGTCGCCCTTCATGTGCGCTATCATAGACCAGTAGCTCCTCCAGGCATTTTGGACTCGACAGTCAATTTCTTTCTCCTGCCTGTGCTGGACGGAAACTAGCTGGCCTACATAAGTGCACTCGTCGACGTGTTGTATGTCCTATCCATCAACCCTGACCCTATGTTTCGCGGCATTAGTCATAACTTTGGTCTTTGACTGATTCATCGTCAAACCAACCTCAAGGCTTGCAGTGCTCAGGAATATAAAAAAGAAGAAAATATACCAAAAGTAAAATTATCCACATACCTACCACATTATGATACGCTAACTGAAAGACAACTTTCATAAAAATGCGACCCTATTTTCGTAAAAGAAAACATGACATTTTCCTCAACATAATATGTCAAACGAAAATAATAATTATTGCCGCATCTGAAAATGATTGAGGGAAAAACAAAAAGAGACCATTTTGGCATTACCTTAAACTTACCGTACAATATAATGTTACTTATTTTTTTATCTTCTCACAACCATAAAGGATGTATTTTCTTGTTTCATTATATCATGCATAAAATCCAGTGAACATAAGATGTGTTCTTCATAGAAAAGCTTTTTATAAGTAAATACATACTAAACTAAATAAATACTTTAATGTTTCCTTATCACTTTTGTATCTGTTTTATTTCTTCTATTACATATGTGAAAAATAAACACTTCTATGTATTTTCTTTCTTAACACACAATTTATTGATAGTGATTGGGTTAATGTGTGTAGGAAAATCTGATTCCTGATTCCGTTGTGAAAAGAGCATAGTGCTATGCGTCTTGTATAGCTCCGTCTCCCTCCCACAACGAAATCAGGATGGTTTTATGACGTCGTAGTATGGCACATTAAATCATACACGTAGGACACGCATAGAACACTTCACAGTTGGGTACATGATAATTTTAAAACAATGATACTTGCGAGACTACGGAGGACCTCAGTACAATGCGTCATCGAACATTCAGCTCAGTAGAGCTTCCGAAAGAGTGGGTCTCAAAATGAACATGGACAAAACCAACATCATGGTAAACCCATGTAGCAACCACTCCTATCAAGATCGGAAGCTCTACACTCGAAGTTGTGGACGAGTACGTCTACCTAGGACAAAAGGTCCAGTAAGATAAGGCCAACTTCGAAAAAGAGGTCAACCGTCGAATCCGACTCGGCTGGGCGGCGTTCGGGAAGCTGCGTGGTATCTTCTCGACCCACATACCACAGTTTCTCAAGACGCAACGTTGGAAGGCCTCCTTCAAGGTAGACCGATAACCTGGTGAAGGTCGCGGGTAACCGATGGATGCGAGACGCGCAGGACCGGTCGTTGTAGCGGCGCTTGGGGGAGGCCTATGTCCAGCAGTGGACATGTTTCGGCTGATATGACTATGGTGATGATACTTGTGAAGTTTTGGATGTGAAAAATACATAATTAATGAGACAAATTGTCAAACGTGCGTTAGTAACGGTGATTGGTTGTATGAATATTCATCAGTCAATCGAATCACTTTACTTTAATAGTAACGTATTAATTATTTCTTATCCAGAAACAAGGGTATCCAAGACTAACCACCTAAAGTAAGAAGCTAGTTGTGGGAAGACCTCTGACTTCCAAAAGCCTCAGGAACATCTACCACCAAGACGTTTACTGTGGCCTGTGAAAAGCTCTAAAGCAAAATACTAATAACTAATGCTACTACAAAATCCTTTATTTCAAATAGACCAGTTACAGGCACTTTTGAATAGTCAAGGTCTGTCAGTCAAATAGATGAAGCTAGTTCTGCCGCGCTAGCGACAAGAGCAGCAAGTTGCTTTGCAGCAAAACGCACTCATCGACCCTATCTCCAGCGCGGCAGTGGCACGTTCTAAAGAGTAGATCCTATGGAGAAGAACGAGTAAGAAACTCCATAAGCGGTTCCGGACCTAAGTATACAACTTGGCGAAATGGTTTTACAGACCCACTTAATACAAGTGTAAGTGCGGTGCCCCTGCCCAAAACATGGCCCACTTTTTGGATCCCAAGTGCCTTTACACCTATTTCATTAAAGACTTGAAGAATGCCTCTTATGCTTTGTCACTATCATCTCTGACCAAGAGTAGAGTCAAGAGCAAAACCATTACTAATACAAGAACAGCTACAAATTAAAAAAAAAATGTGGCCACAAAAGGGCACAATATTTGAGGGTCATCCATCATCAACTCGAAAAAAACCGACCAAGTGCGATTTGGACTCTTACACGAAGGGTTCCTTACCGAAAAAAGACGTTATCACGTCAAAAAACACAGTTATTTTATAGGAGCCCCTTTATTTTTATTCAATTTTTATTATTTGTTGATATAGCGGTAATAGAAATACACATGATGAAAATTGCAACTGTCTACCTATTACGGTTCTTGAGATACAGTCCGCTGGCAGACATACAGATGAACTAGGGTAATAGGGTTCCGTTGGTTACCCCTTAGGGACGGAACTCTAAAGAGAAGAAGATCAAGAAATAAAAACTAAGTTTTAAGCACTGTTTTGGTCAATTTATATATATGAACTTTTCTTTTTTTGTACGAGCCAACAATTCTGAACGTATCTGTTTAGGTGTATCTGTTTAATATATCTAGTAGGTACTACTACTAGATATATTAGGTATTATGATACTAACTCCAAAAGATAATGACCTGTGTAGGCGGAGTAATGTGCGTACCTAAAGTAAATGTTTATTCAATTAGACAAACGGTTTCCGATTACAATTCGAACCGCAATTAGTGTAGGCGGTGTCTAACAAAATAATAAACACGGTAATATTTTAGTTGGAGTGAATATTTTATAAGTTTGGATGATATGGATTGATAAAACTTTTTTACAAAAAAATATAACCGACCTCCAAACAAAACACAACAAAGTATTAAATAACCTGAATTTCGGAAGTAGGTGTTTTTTGTTTTCTTTCTTTATTTTTTAACAAAAGGAGAAGAAGTTATGGAGAATATGTGAGAATTGTGCACTACACTGCTACTGAAGGGTTGGGCTTGTTCTTTTGTTAGCGATAATAATATTCTAGTCTATTAACGAATCTAAACCTAACCCATTATGAATGCCCAGTCAATCAAGTTTTTTTTTTTAATTTTCACATATAGTTTTTGCAGCTAGGCACCACTGTCCCTATTACTTGTTCAGTGCAACACACACAATAGCACAGACCAAGTAAAAGAAAAGAACAAACAAAAAACTAATTTAATCAAAATGTTCTGCATCCCTGACACAAAATGTTAGGTCGACATTTTGGGTCACAGTAATTAAATACCAGTGTTTTACTAACAAATCAGATTTAACAAATTACATAAGTAAACAAACAACTTAAAATCAATCTTCTTAGCCTTTTTAACCCCCGACGCAAAAACGACGGGGTGTTATAAGTTTGACGTGTCTGTGTGTGTGTGTATGTGTGTGTGTCTGTCTGTGGCACCGTAGCTCCCGAACGGATGAACCGATTTTGAATTTGTTTTTTTTTTTTAAAAGGTAAATTAGTCGGCAGTGTTCTTAGCTATGTTTGATGAAAATCAGTCCAAGATGGCCGCCGCCACAAAATGGCGGATTACATATTTTTTCACAACTCCCTCAATATGGGTATCAAATGAAAGGGCTTGACTAGTAAAATACTATACACTACGAAAAATTTTCTACTCCAATATTGGACCGATTTAAGAGATATTTCACAAACTAAATAAAAAGGATGTATACTGTGTCCTTATGTTTTCGTTTTTTGATTAATAGGTTGCCAAATTTGTACACTAGGGCTCTGTTGACAGTGATTTATCGGATAATTTTGAGTAATTTGTGAAAGTTCTAGTGCTTATACGGTTAATAAATCATCAAAAAGTGTTTCTAAATACCCAATCACAAAAACTCTATTTACTTGCCATGGACTTCATTATGTATAATTATGTAACTAAAGAGGAAAGATTTGTTTGTTTGTTTGTATGTTTGTTTGAAATGAATAGGCTCCGAAACTACTGGACCGATTTGAAAAATTCTTTCAGCAATGGATAGCTACATTATCAGGGAGTAACATAGGGTATATTTTATCCCCGTACTCCCACGGGAACGGGAACTACGCGGGTGAAACCGCGTGACGTCTGCTAGTATCGTATAAAATGAAAGCCGAAAGATGTCCGACTTCTACGATACAGGTCTGCGTACTTAGTTTATGGGCCGGAATACTGTCAATAATAATAATGTTCTCGATTGTATAACCTATTGTCTGCATGTGTAATGTATTTAGTCTTTCTAATAATAAACTATGGATGAGAGAGGCACGAGACAGAGATTTGTGGAAAGGTTTAGGAGAGGCCTACGCCGCAGAGGCGATTACTACTAGCATTTAAGTTATTCATACATAAATTTAAGTTACCATAAGTACTTATAATACAATATTATTAAATAGATTAATCTCATGTTAGATTCCTGTAGTAGTAAGAAATAAAGGCTATTTTTTTTTCTTTATTTTTTTTTTGTAATAATAAACTATAAGAATAATTATAAGAAGGTCACCCATCTACATACCGACCTCGGCAAGCGTTGCTTAACTTTATAGACCACAACTTGTGTGACTGTAATTATTTAGCCACTAGAACGAAAACAAGTACGAGTCGGACTCGCGTGCAAAGGGTTCCGAACGAATTTAATTTTTTTGACATGTTATTTTCACACTACAGACTTCTAGTAGGTTTTCCTGTAATTTTTAGGTAAAGATCTATTATCTCCATTTTCTTTCAAAATTTTAGGCTCAGTAGTTTCGGAGATAAGGCGGGTTATGGTCATTTTTCGTCTAATTTCTTGAATAACTTAAAACCATTTATTTTTAAATTATGAAAAAGATATAATTAAAACCCTCATAGTAAGCCCTTTCATTTGATATGTCACACGATATTGTTCAAAAAACCTTTTTTTTTAATTTTCTAGTTTGACCCCCAAAAGTGACACCCATACCAAAGATTTAATAATTTACGTAACGCGTCCGTATTCGAGTCATAGAAGTCCATATGTGTACCAAATTTCAATAGAATCGGTCCAGTGGATCCGGAGAAAACTGGCTGTGACAGACGGACAGACAGACAGACACCCGAGTGATCCTATAAGGGTTCTTTTTTTTTGGAACCCTACAAACAACCTTATAACGTAAAAAACTCTTTCCCAACCAAGACAAGTTACACAGCATGCTAAAACTAACTGCGTAGAACTCGCGCAGTTCCGTTGGGCCCGGAAATACGTCATTACCGCATTCACAATGGCGCCCCGTCTGTCTTTCTACCCGCGGTGCGGTGTTTGGCGTCATTATGTCACACCTTCGGGCTGTGGGTCAATGTGTGTCGGTGGGTAGACAGGCAGGTAGGTAGGTGAGGGCTCGTTTTTGTCATTTGCGGAGGGAAATAATGGGCTGGTAGTTTTGTGTCTTGAAGACAGGAAAAATTTGGGATAAGTATAACTTTACCAGTTTCAGAAAGATACAACTAGCACTTCGCCCTCAACTTCATCTGCGCATATTTGGAGTGAAAGGCGACAAAATTTTTTGTCGCCTTTCACTCCCTTAAAGGTTGAATTCCCAAAAATCCTTCCTTAAAATAAATTAAGGAAGGGTTCTTCCTTCTAGGCAAGCGTGCTCTATCTTTGACCACATCATCGCTTACCATCAGGTGAGATAGTGGTCAAACGCAAGCCTACCATTATTTAAAAAAAATACTTTATTTCAGACTGGAGTCCATAACCACAACTAAGTTACACACACATAAACACAAACAAACAGACTGCCAATTCTACTAATTTTTAAACAACGTTCGCATTCGCATGCAAATCGCAAATTGTTAAAAAAGCATTAATTTTCATACAATTTTGATAGATTGCGATTAAAATGCGAATGTGACGCAAATATGTTTTTTTATGTTAGTTTTGTGACACTAAAACTTTTTTTTCCTTTTTTTTATTTGTTATGGGGTTGCTCTTGACTCTAGTCTAGGTCAGAGATGACAGAGACAAAGTCTACGATGGAGCGAGCTTACCCAGAAGGAGCCTGTTCACTCTAACTTTGTAGAGATTAGGGTTGTAAGCGTTTTTCCTTTGTTCTAACAGTCAGGCAAACACCTTGTTTAGCCAACTAATTATCAATTTATTTAGTCCAAATCATGACCCAGTTGTTAGAGCCTCAAGTGCCCTTACCTGCATCATAATGGGCATAATTGACGCCATTAATGCCGCAATATACGTGGACACATACTTGCTACGAACTATATTGCACCTTTTTTTTAAGGATGGGAAATCATCAAACGACTTCTCCGACTCTGGGTGAAGTAGGAGGGAGTGTCAGACTCTTACTGACTAAAACCCATCCGTGTTCCTCCTAGTGCCCTTTGCGTTCGAGGGCCACGGTGACTCTTTCGAACAAAGTCCGCAGCCCCAGCAGGCACTGGCCCTAGCGGGCCCCGTCTTTTATGCTGACAGCTCTTTGAGGCGCGCGTGGAACACAGCGCGCCGACGACCCGGGCCCGGTTCTGATCAGACGGCGAGCCACCCAATGCTCGCCGTCCGCAGGCCCGCGCTAACTATATTGCACGGGGGTTAGGTAAACCATCGATTTAAAAATACAAAAGTAAAAACGACAACAGGCATTCTAAAAGGTGCATCAAGGGCCTAGAATTTTCCCAACTAGTTGAGATAGGATTCCAATCAAACTAGATTCAGTTGCATGCCAATATTTTACGTGGAGCGGCTGCCTACCAGACTTCCACAACCCTTTTACTGGGTACTTCTTGGCAAGACTGGAGTCAGAGTTCTGACAATCCCTAACGACTGCTAAATATCTACAAATGGCAACCGGGACCAACGGTTTAACATGTTTTCCTAGGCACGGAGGAGCCTCGGTATCATTTCTCATGATTAATGCTAAAATTCAAAAGACTCTTGTAAATATTATTCCACAATATTTTATTTTTCGAAATTATTTTACCATACCTTTAATGTATTATCTGTCTGTCTGTCACATAGAATGAGGTCGTTATTTCAAAAAACTTGTCATGAAAATTCGCTTGGGTTTTTACCTGGACAAGTCATTAATTTCTGTCACTTAAATTTCCCGAAAAATATCGCAGAGCTTTTATGTTCATGGAAAAATAATATATTATGGAAATATTTTTTCGCCAACAATATGCCATGGTTCTATTCATACCGTAGAAAAATATTACAAAAGGAACAATCCTGTTGTTTATTTATAGGTAGCTTTGTGAAAAAGTACTGATCAGGTTACTTGAATGAATTACACTATCGATGATTATGGGCTTTCCCTAAATCTGGCGAGTTCAGAAATTCCGACTAGGACCATTTTTAAAAGAATGATCCGATTAAATATAATTTGTTATTGTTTAATTTAGGTTATCATCAAGGTACTTGGGTACGCTACATTATCATGGCATATCATGATTTAGAAAGAAACTACAAATCATACAGCTGATCTTCTCTTTTTTGTGTTGATGGCAAAATTCTATTTTCACGACTTTATCATCGCCCTGGAACGCAAAGAGCATTAGGAGGAACACGGATGAGTTTTAATCAGAAAGAATCTGGTACTCCCTTCCGCTCCGCCTAGAGCAGAAGGAATAATTTGATGATGACAAACGCTTAAAAAAATCAGTGCCAGAACATAGGTTGCTTTTATTGCAGGCTTGTAGGTTGTATTTGTCTGTAGTGTTCTGCACACACGGCAGAACACTACAGACAAATACAACCTCCTACAAAGCAGAAAATATTCTATGTACCAAAACAGCCGCATACTGTATAAGACTTTTTCTTTTTATTCGAGTGCTACAAAAATGTTTCGTATTAGGTAAAATAAACAGGGCGGTAATCCCCCATCACGGCACAATTCTCGTACAAATTGCGTCACACTTTTTGCGTCAGCTTGTAACGATCTCGTCAATCACTTGCTATCTCGCAGACGGCTTTAAGCTGCTTCCATCTAACAAGAACGTACAGAAGTTTCACTCACTGGCAAAAGAAGAGTTTAGTTAAAGAACACTGATAGCATGGGTCAATACAAAATCATGGCCGAAGAATCAAGTCAAAACGTTACTTAGTATTAAATCACCGTTGGCGCGGGCCTGCGGACGGTGAGCAATCGGTGGCTCGCCGACCGATGAGAACCTGGGAGCCTATTCTCTAAGGCTGAATTCCGTAGTTTCGGCCTTCTGTATCACCTATGAACTTACGATTAGTTCCGCAACCGAACTGAGAATGAATGACAACACGATTTAACAGTAACTGTAAATTAGTGTTGTCATTAATTCTTAGTGGTTAGATGATATGGAGTAGAAAACGCCCGCAACTAAGGCCGAAACTACAGACTTCGGACTTAGAGAGTAGACTCCCAGGCCCGGGTCGGCAGCGCTAGAGCCAGTGCATGCCAAGGTTGCGGAATCGATCGAAACAATTACGGCGGACCTGAAACTCAAAGGGAATTTTGAAGGAATGTTGTGGGTGGGTTTGAGTCAGTAAGAGTCTAACAATTCCTTCACTTCATCCCCCCAAATCGACTAGAATCAGTTGAAGTCTCTGACCAGTTTCGTTCATGGATTCGCCAGAGATCAACTGAACTCCATAATAACAAAATGGTCAAGGGCTACAAACTGCAGACAGTAAAAAATGGCAGTGCCTACAGTGTCTACATCCACGACTAACAAAATGACTACTCAGCTTAAATATAAATAACCTCAGAATAATAATAGGAACAATCAAGGGCCATTGCAGCTTAAACAAACATCTCTTTAACATAGGCGCCACAGACAGCCCAATCTGCAGGGGCTGCTTTGACGCCAAAAAGTCAGCTGCCCAGGTCATCCTGGACTGCGAGGCCACCGACAACAAGTCCTCGGATCGGAGAAGACGCTCTGCGACGCCTGCAAAGCTCCTAGGAAATTTCTGTGCTTCAAGGCGGAGCTAGGCTGGCTAACTTAGCCGGGACACCTACGAACAACGGACCGAATGGGAGTCTAAGTACGGGAAATGGAGTCCACTGCTACTACTACCTAAGTCTCTGACCTTCTAGTCCTTTTCTGTGTCGTGTCACTATCAGCTTCATCCCGCGGGAGACATGTGATCGAATGAGTCGCATCGCCGGTAATAGGCTGTTGCGCGCTTTAAGGGTTTCATACACAAATAGCTACAGTGTCGTACAAATACTTATTTTTTTCAATTAGCAGATAGTGAAAGAACAAATTTATCAATATATTAGGCTGTTTGTGTCTGGATAGGCACAATGTAGCACTTTTCTTTTCTCTCTTACCCTGGCTTCCCACGTTTACCAGCCGATCTATTCTATCAACATCATCATCTGCGTAGCCTTTTCCCATCTACATTGGAGTCAGCTTCCAGTCAAACCGGACTCAGCTGAATATGAGTATTTTACCTAGAGCGGCTGCCTACCATACCTCCGCCACCCATTACATGGGTAACACGGTACTGCTTGGCAAGACTGGAGTCTGTTTACTGGCTTTTGACAATACGTAACGACTGCCAAAGATCTACAAATAACAGCCGGGACCAACGGCTTAACGTGCTTTCTGAGGCACGGAGGAAACTCGGTATGTTAAGATGGTCACCCATCCACAGACCAACATCGGCAAGCGTTGCTTAACCTTGAAGATCGACCGTGCGGCTGTTATTCTTTAACCACGAGCTCCTCCTATGCTGTCAACGTCACCGTGTTAACTTAGCTGAAGGGAACATGAAGTGAACTGTCATTCCATCTTGTTTGTATGGAAAGAAAGAAAAGAAAGAAAATTGTGTTTTTAAAATAACAAAAAAAAGACAAAAAGCAAATAGCTTTAGCTTTATGGATTGACAGTTCACTTCATATTCACTTCACTTAAGCTGACACGGTGGGAGGTTTACAGATTCGCACTGCAGCTCGCACCGCGGACGAACACGTTCAGCCACGCACCGCACACCAAGGCTTTGTATTGACTTCGCCGAGTAGAACTAGATAATTCGATACTAGATTTTTTTTTTTCCTCTCGAATATAAAAACAAGCCTTTTTTCAAGCAAACGGCTTGAAAACTTTCTATAAAATAAAATGTGCGAAGATAAGTGCCATCCTACACACTGCACACCCGGCGCCGCTCGTTGTCTCAAAATGTTTAGATTGGCACGGCGCGGCGGCGGCGCGCAGTCGAGCATACGTGCTGATACGAGTGGAGGTAGAATAACTGGCTGCTTTTCTTGCTCATGAAGTTGTGGTGGAGTGAGCTTATCTCAGAGCCTTTGCACACGGCATTTTTTAATGTATAGATGACGCGCGCTAACGCGCTTTAAACGAAATTCAGACGCACTCAGTACTGCTTTCTGGTCATCCACAGAAGCGCCGTGAACGCGCGTTCATAAAGCGTGTGTCGTCGGCGCGTTAAAATACGCCGTGTTCATAGGCTATTAGGGCAAAGTGTTTGAACGTCAGGTAAAAATGTTTTAACCTAAGAATATTTTGAGAGGTAGCATATTCTTTTCTAAGTGCATTATAGAAGAGTAGAAAATACTATTTAAGAAAACCAGAAGAGATTCAGGTTCTTGGTAAAATTTATTTTAAGTCAAACAGTGATCTAACAACATCAAGCTAGTTTGCGTCTTGGCCACTTTGCCGTCCTAAAGTTGTCATCAATAATAGTAGTTAGTAGGAACTTCACGGCGTTTTTCTTTCCTCGGAATCTATAAAAAATACTGTTGAAACAAATCGATGAAGAATTTCCGACTGATTACCGTGGCATCAAAAAACTAAACTCCGCTAAATGTCAGATAACAGCACTTTATCTTAAATACAATAATATTGAGCTATTGGCTACAAAGGTACAAAATATAAGTATTTGCATCGGTTTATACAAAAAACCACCGTGTGATCACCTGTGAACACCCGGTCGCAATAGCCGTCGCGACGCAACAACAATTGAATGATTTATTGTAAAAAAATCGGCGGCCGCTATGTTTTTTGGTCAATCGGGGGCCATAGGCTATTAACACCTCGTTTTAAAAAAAAAATTTAGACCGCGTGATTTGGTACGGCATGTGGGATGCCATTTTATGCGTCAATTTCAGTTGACGCCCAATGGCACACACGTGTGTCAATGAAAAATAAGTGAGCGCTAATTTCACCTTATGCTAACGATTTATAGTACACAACAGAACAGAATAGCTCTCGCTACAACAGAATAGCTCTTGTATACTACCAAAATTAATTCTACAACAAAATCTACATGAAGCTTTTCAAGTTATTCGTACATTCTATCAGCACCAACAATTCTCTTCCACACGATTCGTTAATCTTTTTAACACTCGCTGGCTTCAAACGCTTTACAGCTAAACGTTAAAGCTGAATACAGCGCTACAGCCCATTCCTTTGTTTTACGCCCTTCATAACGCAGATAATTCCAGTTTAGTACTCTGAGTTACGGCACTTGCTAACATTTTAAATTATAGGCATTACAACAGAGATGAATAATAAATTCACGATTTTTTTTTTGGAAAAAATGTTGAGCCTTATTCAGCGAAAACGCAAAGCACGTAATTTTTTTTGGCATGTTCGCACAAAAACATTTCATGTAATTTTATAATGTGGTCTCTTTTTGTTGCTGAATAAATAATATTTTCTTTTTATGTTACTTGGGCAGCGTTGTACGGGTGGAACTTGTGGCTCAATACCGCACGGAGTATATAAGTCGGGCTGGTGGTGTCCGTAACTCCAACGTCCAAAATCGTATTATGCGTAGCATTAGGATAAATAGGTCATTCGATCCATCCCAGCTCCTCAAGGAAAGACTGCAATGCCCCGATGCTATTGACTATCCCACGGAGTGTACCTGGGTCACCGATTTACCTTGTGCTGGACCAGCGATCACCAGCAGCTTAAGAGCAGATAAAAAGGTTCACAATTTGGGTTTATAGTGTCTTAAAGCTAAGTACGAGTACTAAATAAATAAAACAAAGCATACATGAGCTGCTATTTCGTCCTCCTCCAAGCAGGATCTGCAGGAGTTTCTTAACTGTATTATATTACGAAGCCTAAGCTAAAAATAATACTTTTAAAGGAACGAAACAAAAGAAAGCGTTTTTCCATGTAAACGAGTAACATATTCCGTGAAGAGTACTTATTTATTTCTCACCAACAGTTATTTTTTCTCAAAGTGTGCGCGATTTATTTATTACCGGGCTCTGCTAATGTAACGTATTGCTGCAAGTTGCTTCAAGGGCTCGAGCGACACGAACAACACACATAAATTATGTTATTATTCATTTCGAACCTTATATAGGGCAAGAAGAAGGAATTGGAGAAAGAACATTTTATCAGGACTTATAGTGCATCCACACGATACACACTTTGGTCTGCGCAGACTTTGAACTCGGACGGAAATCGGAGGCCATGCCATAGACAACTGGAACTGTGTTCTGTTCTGTCTATGGTGTGACCAGAGTGTCTTAAGGTCATGGCATATTATAACGGCACAGCAGCAGCACGGCCATTTACTTACACTTATATAATGTCAACTAGTTGACCCGCGCAATTTCGTCTGCGTCCTGTTGGTCTTAGTGTGATGATTTATAGCCTATAGCCTTCCTCGATAAATGGGCTATCTAACACTGAAAGACTTTTTCAAATCGAACCAGTAGTTCCTCATATTAGCGCGTTCAAGCAGGCAAACAAACAAACTCTTCAGCTTTATATATTAAGTTAGTATAGATAGATTTGAAAAAGCCAACGGCGGGCAGTCAGCGCGCTGTAAACAAGCCGACCACGTATTCGCCAGCGAAACAACGTCGGACCCGTGGTTGGACTGCGAGCTTGCACCTCGCGGTAGACGCACGGACGGCGCGCTGCAAGCACGCTGGCGGCTAGCCGTAGCCGTGCGGTGCCGTTATAATGTCCAATAACCTTAAATGTCCGGACATTTAAGTCCTGACATGGCCTGATAGTGACTAGTTTTTATTTTTAGTTAGTATTTAAGTTGTGTTCTTTAAATCAGGGGGTTTCTTTTCTTTTTCTTATTTTAGCCGCTATATGTTAAATTTAATGTGTAACCGTTCTCACATTCGTAAAAGTCATATTTCTACCGATAAAAGTCAAGTTGAACATCAACGTAAAAAATTCTTTAAACACGGCCAATTACGTTTCCTTTTTTCTACTAGTGGTACGTACTAGCAGAAAAAACTAACCATAAAATTAGCTTCTTCAAAGCGGCATTATTTAATAAAAACTTGACATTTTATGAAAGCTTTAATAATGCTGGCTGATGAGAGTGAAATTAAACGTTGTTTTAATAAGAAATGGCTTAAGACAGCGGCCGCGGCGGCGGGCGCGGCGGGCGTGGCGGCTGAGTTGTGTCGCTCAAACTGTTTCACTCCCAACTCGTAATGAACACGACACCGAGGCCATAAAGTGAGAATGTTACTGGAGATCTTTAAAGGCTGCTCTCTCGAGAAATGCTTAAAAACAACGTGCAGATGAAGCAGCTTTTCGTCAGCACTAACAGAGAAATTACATCTGAAAAAATTAGCAATCTACATGATATGAAACTTAATTTGGTTTAGCCAGAATTTATCTATCGGTATCACATAAAAACACCAAATCGCCTCCAAATCGTTGAAATAAAACCATTTTACTCCTTTATTTTTTATCAAAAGATTATAAAAATATATTTACTGCCTTGCTGGCAGCAACTGCTGCAATACACACGAAAATGATTTGGTTTTGTTACTTTTTAGAAACATGTGAACATGTGTTGTTGTGTGTGTGTGTGTTTATTTTTATTATAAAAAATGCGGTTAGCGGAGTGGCGCGTGGTGGGGTAGTTAGCTCCGTTCATATGCAAAGAAAGAAAGAAAATTCATTAATTTGGCACACACGGAATCACACAATGTAGGCGACAATATGCGGAAATGAAAATTAATTTTAAAAACACTAACATTGTGTGTCCCGCGGCTGCGCCAAATAGGTGGACCTGCCAAATAGGTGGTTCAGCAAAATGCCAGAAAGTAGGTGCTGCCTGATGCTGGTTTTCAACCAAAAGATCATTGGCATGTACTTATACAAGCCTTAAGAGTACCCCTTGGCAAGAGTGGTGTCAAATGGCATAGAACCATAATGTGGCATAGCCCCCCCCTCGCCGCTATTTTGATACTTTTTCAAAGTTGCGGCGCATGATCTAACATGCATATTTGGGTAGAAAACACTTCAACAAACAAACAATTTTAGTAACATGGTGCCCTAAAGTATTACATTGCCTGGATATTTCGAGGTAAAGTCACGATGTGACAGTCATGACAATCATTATAGATAGATCTACAAAATGACAGCTGAGACCATCAATTTATCGTGCTTTCTAACACGTAAAAGTCTCGGTATGTAATCGATGATCACCCACCCATCCACGGACCGACCTCATCGAGCACTGCTCTATCCTGTCTCCTGCTTGATAAGGAGGGAAGTGGAAATTCTTACTCCTCGGCTGTACTTTTCTGATTGAATTCGTTTCGGGATCCAAAACAGTTGGATCGTTTCTCCGGGACTCGTCGGGTTTCATTGGCTCGGCGTTTTTCTGGTGGTCGCCACTGTTGATTCTGGCTTTCAGGAGTTGCAGTGGTTGGAAATGTGTGGCAGACATGTCCCAAAAAAAAGCACTGCTTAGCCTCAAAAATGGAACCGTTTGCCTGTTATTACTTAGCCATTAGCTTTTCCTATAAAATATTCGTTGCAGTGTTAGATAAAATTATAGGTTCTAAGCACGCTCACCTACGTCGACTTTGGTACGTTTCATTATAAATATGTTGCTGTTTTGGCGGAACAACTAGGTTATTTTCTGCTACCATAATATGGCTTTACTAAAGACCATCAAACGATAAAATGTCTGCATCAGTATAGGAACTGCAGAGTTAAGTAGGCAAAACAAGAGCTGCAATGTTTGGCAGAAAAATTAAAAATAATATTTCTCCCTTTTAAAATTTTGGACAAACATCCAAAACAAATTTTCAAATATAAATTTCATTTAATTCAAATTTTAAACCAAACTTTTTTCCGCTTGAACATTCCAACAAAAATCCTCTCACAAATAAAAAGGTTAAACTAGCGCCATCTATCGCCTGTCGCACAAACCATTTCACTTCACCTTCACTACAAGATGGGACAGCACGTAATAGCAATGTCGTTAATCAATTACTTGCCCGCCCGTTTAGGAGCCGCAACTGAATTATACCTCCGCTGGAATCGAATTACCGGCGATTTCATTTAGAACGCTCGTGTAGCTCAGCTGACTCTGTCGTGACGTACTCTGATCCTGGAGACTGTCTTTTGACTTTAATTATTATTGTGGAATTTATTCGTTGAAATGAAATTCTCTTTTAGGGTAAGGTAAATAAAGGAGTCTTTTGGTAATTCTGTAATTGTGTTTTATGAAAATTGTTTAATTACTTTCGGGAGGTTTTTGCTTCGTTTAGGTGACACTGAGCTTACGTTGTGTTTGTATGAAACTTATTAAGAAATAGGAAAACAAAGACATACGTATTTTGTTTATCATGTTCCTAAATAAGTAAGAACCCTTATCTATTTTTATTAATTGGACCTACATAAAAATACAAATATAGAGAATGAAATGAGCTGAGCTCCTATAATTGAAATGAAATTATTTATTTTCTAGATTAACATCCAAATAAATATGTATGGATAGTACATACCTATTTATTTGATTTAATGTATCTACACATCATATATATTTTACATGAAATATTCCAATAAAATCGTGTAAATTGCATTACGTAGGTAATAACAGTGTAGTCAATCGGCCAAATAGCAAAATCTATTTGAAATAAAAAGCTTGAAATCTACCAATTATCATTTTTGTTACCTATCTTCCCACATTTTATAAAGAGGCTGTGTGAATATGGATAGACAAGCAGTCTACACAGTTAATGTACGGGCAACAAAGTTTTAAAATGTTACTAACGAATTTAAATTATTACGCCCACTCAAATGTACAATAGTTTTAATTCGTCACACAGCGCCATCTGTCGACGGTTTGCCTGACTAAAAATAAACTTAGGGAACGTAGTTGACAGTCGATACCATCATTCTCTACTAGATGGCGTTAAATTATGCTACTAAAAACTGATTCAGAATGCTATGTAATTTTGTATCATGTTTAACTACGCTATTGGCCACTAGATGGCGTGGGAAAATGAAAACGGAATAAAACGGGGAAATTAAATAAAAGCCTGATATTTTCCATTATTTTTCCTATTCCTTTCCCACATTAATTATAGGATGAAATCGCATGTCACCTTTGCGAACTGTTATCTTGATTTAAGCTGTTGTCAAGAACAAGGTGCAAGACATAAGCCACCAAACATTTTCATTCCTTAACTGTACCTACTTACTTAACTGCCTCCGTGTTCGAGTGGTTTAGGCGTTTGCCTTGTGATCATGGTCGTGGGTTCGATTCCCACGGGAAAGGATACTTTGTAAAGTTGTTTTCCAGTTTGACTAGGACATTGCAGGCTTGAATCACCTGCTTGTCTGATGAAAATGATGATTTCGTGCTTCAGAAGGCACTTAGAAGCCGGTGGTCCCGGCCGTCGAATAATAAAACATATCAAAAGCCCTTGAGGAGATTTAGAAACTCTATCACTAGGGTGTGTGGGGTCGTTGCATTTTACTGCCCACACGATAACAAGAAGACTGTACCTACTTACATACAGTCGGCTTGCAGTTTTTCTTACACGAACTTCGAAACACTCATCGAATTGCACCCGATTATATAAAGAACATTTCCGTCTCTTCAAAATTTTCCAAACACAAAATAGGACAGCTACACAATTCCCTTAGAACACGACATCGCATTCAACTCCCCAGACCATTACTAGGAACAGTTCCACACAAATCCAATAAGCCCTTTCCCAATAGGAAGTCGAAGCCAGACTAGCAGAAGAGGCCACTACAATATTAAGTAAATCGAATACATTCCTAGGATCCAAATGTATTTGTTCTAAATCCGTTACCCGTCTAGTGTGATACGCTGTGGGTTGATTTCCCGTGGGAGCAGAGATGGAATGCTTGCTAGGAGATCTTTCATGATTTATAGTGAAGGATCGGTGTTCCTAGTAGAAGGTTTGGGTTTGGCAAAACAAAATCACTCACTCTAAACATCTGAGTGAGTGATTTTGTTTTGTTTTTGTGGATTTTGTTGCTGAAAGTGTCAGCGTAAGGTAATTTATGAATTTCATTTAATTTTAAGTCCTTATGAAGGCAACTTTCCCAGTCTAATTAACTGAGTGGTTATAACAACAAAAAAGTCACGATTTTTGTCATAAACAACAAAGTATAACTGTTTGACTGAACCACTTGATGTCAAATCATCTCATATTTTGTCGTAGTTGAGTAGCAAGCTAGAAAATCCACGAGTTGCAGATTTTATTCCCAATAACACCTACCAAAATAGGTAGCATATTTTTAGTTTGGGTAGATAGATAAAATATTTAACTGAAGCAACGCAAAAAATATAAGGTAAATGTCCCATATTTCGGCATGTGCCTTAGCATATGAATATATGAGAGAATATGGGACATTTACCTCATATTTTTCATACGAATCCGTACCTCAAAAGAAAAAAATCGTCCGTCAAGACCGTTTATCTTGGCAACGCGTGGAGGTATCGAGAAATTAAAACTATATAAACAGGTCTATGACCCCATGCAGCCGTGATAAAATCAAACTTCTAAGTCAATGTAAAAAAGATACGGTCGTCTATGCCGCAAAAAACGTATATTTCGACACTCTCAAGGGGATCAAAACGTATAGGGTATTTCCCGTTGACCTAGAACTATGAAATTTGCCAAGTAATACCGTCTTATACTACAAGTATAGGGAACAGTCTGAAAACTATACATTTGTAATTAAATCTTTAAAAAAAATTATGTAACTTGTGGCGACAAATTTGTACGGAACCTCGGTGCGACGCTGCCTCGGTGAAACTGGCCAAGTCCGACTCGCACTTGGCCAGTTTTTTTAAATGAATTTATTTGTGGACCTCTTATTTGGCTCCTCTTTCGTGATAAAATTTGGCTCTGCTCCTAAGTTCGTGAATTCGTGGCTCCTGTTTCGGGATAAAATTTTCCAGAGTAAATGATGAAAATTTCTTAATAAAAAACATAAATGTTTAACGGGTTTATAAAGAACGGGTTAAAATAAAAAGATACATGTCAGAGTGAGATCCAGCTTAGGTAAAGCTTTTATTGTTACTTAAAATCTACTTATTTAATTACAGCCTACTATTGTAAAAAAATAATTGTTGTGCAATTCAAGATTCAGTGAAGTCTAACGTTGAAAAGAACTTAAGGGCAATATGGGTGTCAAATCAGCTACCAAAATTCCTATTCATTTAAAAAGATATTATCATAGGCAATGTTGTAGTTTTAACCTCAACTTTGCCTCCGTTTTCAAAGCAATTTTTTGGTGCTTTATAGGTGTTTTTTTTACTAGTAGCAACTGTATTCCTATAGCTTATAGTCCAATAATGGACAGTAATTGAAAAAACATACGACTTTCTTAACGATTAAAGATTTATCGAAGAAAAACGTCAAAATCCGTGCAAAGTTGCAGCATTTTACGGTACCTAAAACTTGTAAACTCAGGTCACATTCAAACTCGTTTTATGAGAAATATCGTGAACAAAACATGTACCGAATTTGGCTCAAACGAAACTTCATTAAATACATTATTTGATATGCAATTCAGATTTAAATTACCTTACTTTGTTATATAAACACAAAGTAATAAAAAAGTAACAATAAAATGACCGCTATTCAGTGAGTCGATTTATTGCAGTTTTAAGGGACTTCCATTATTTCATATAACCTTTTTCTATGTCAAATCAATTGTTTAAAAACCCGTAATAACACTATTAAAAGTTTTATTCAAATGGACTTACCACTGCCTTTCCATAACCTTATGAAATCGGAGCGAGCACCTTACGGCGACAAGGAGTACGCGGGCACCGCACATCTGCTAGTCTATTCTGTAAATAACTATTTCGATATCGAGCTTCACCTGAGTGACAAAATTCACAAAGTGAGCTTTATTGCACACAACATAAAGGTTAAAAATATATAAAGGAAAGATTTGTTTGTTTGTTTGTTTGAATTGAATAGGCTCCGAAACTACTGGTTCGATTTGAAAAATTTGCCATTATAATCCTACATCATCCCTGATGAACATAGGCTTTAGAGTATTTTCAAAACAGTTAGGGATCCGTATGAAAACTTGGATAATGTAACCCAAGGTGTCAAAAAAATACAAAAAAAAACCTTATATCGCGTACGCTGCGGAAACTATTGACAATAGAGCAATATGGTGTACTACAGTTTCATAGAAAACATCAATATCCACAAAAAAGTCCGCAAGGGTATACATCTAACTATTATGGTTAAGTCACAATAACCGCTTTTTGTTCAAATAATTCGATCAAAACCCGGGTGGAATGGAATAGTGGTGATTTTGGTATCATGATATTAATCCTTATCCATTTAAATGATTTGGTAATTTAGGTTGGTTATGTATACGTAAATTACACTTTAAATTATAAAAATCGGACCTTTCGTTTAAAAGTTACGACGGGTATAAAAATACTCTAAGTAAGAAAAATGTCGCGGATTGAGCTAACAGCCCTACGTTTAGTCTATTAATAAGTAATTTACACGTTAGCCTTTATAGAGAGAGGACAAGGACATGAATTTCGTGGAGTACCTACTAAATCCGCGCGAACGAAGTCGCGGGCGAATTGCTAGTGTGCAATAAAGCTCTGAAACTAACCTCGGATTCCGCTGTCGAGATACGAAAATGTTTTTACAGAATAGCACTACTGTTTGTAGTCGACCGACAGTTTCGTATTAGGTACTCACTTTCTGTTTAGTCGCTAAAATATTGGTCAGACTCGCGTGTAAAGGGTTCCGAACGAATATCATTTTTTAAAACATGTTATTTTAACACTAAACCTTCTTATGTATCTATTATCGTCATTTGTTTTTCAAAATATTAGGCATAGCACTTTCGAAGATACGAGGGGGGAATGGTCATTTTTCGTTTAATTTCTTGAATAACTTCAAAACTATTAATTTTAAAATTATGAAAAAAATATAATTAAAACCCTCACAGTAAGCCCTTTCACTTAATATGTCACACGATATTGTTCAAGAAACTTTTTTTTTTTTTTTCTAGTTGACACTTGCGCAAATAATTCTTTTTTGGTGCTAGTGGCCCATAGTGTTTTTTTTTAACTTCAATCACTTGATAAGAGAGGAAGAGAAAGAAAAGAGGCTGGAGAATTTGAAATGAGTTAAGTGACCATACTGCTAATTTATTTTTGAAAAAATGAAACAATTTAGAAGAAAATGATTACCAGCCCAACCCAAACGATAATTTATTGTTGCCCACAAAATAACATTTACGCGTAATTTCCCGCTCAACCATTACCCCAAATAGAAATAATCACCCTGTCTACCCAACTGAAGTGGCTCGATTTCCTGCGGGCCGTAATTCGATTCCCTGTTTAGGTATTTCTTCAGTGCTATCGTGTCTGATTGATGACTCGGGGCTGACGATACGACAGCCTTATTATCGGCATAAGTTTCCAATTTCGGGTGGTAGCCGATGTTATTTGTGCTGAGTACTATTGCTGGTTTATGTGTCATGCCAGTACGTGTCTTCGTTTTTAGGGTTCCGTACCAAAATGGTAAAAAGGAACCCTTATGGTGTGACTAAGTCTGTCGGTCTGTCACAGCTGGATATCTCAAGAACTAAATGTTATCAACTTGAAATTTGGAATAGTTTTAGATGACGTTTGTTCAACTATTTTGCAAGTAAGAAAAATAAAAATGTTGATGTCTTTTTCAACAGCCACTGAAAGAGATTCTTAAAAATATGAAGTGAAGCTACTTAAGGCATGTGGGGTATCATATATAAGAACGCTTTTTGCACATTCACAAACATTTTATCTTTTCTTTTAAGCTACATGGTTTTCGACTTTTAACAAAAAAGCAAAAAAACGATCATTCTCCCTTATCTCCTAAGTTTGCATTAGGAAAAATCTGAAATTATTCTGTGATAGAAATTTATTTAAAAATTACAGGAAAAATAAAGCAATGTCTCTAACTAGCAAACTTTTTCAGAAATCATGAAATAAATGCTTTAGTTCCAATAGCGGTCAATAGATGGCGCTGATCTAAAACTGCATTAAACAAAGTCGAGTCAAAACGTTTATTGCGAACTAAGTTTACAATGGTGTTGTGTTTTGTTAGTAGACACTTATGGCTTAGCAGCCTTTTACAAGCATTGCAATAGGTATTATTATTATTCGCCTGCCCTTTCCATCCTAAATTAGCATGCATTAAACATTTTTATTCCATAGTTATTTTAATTTATATTAGTACAATTAAATTCAGAAATTATAGTTATATCGAAATTAAAATGTCAGTAGTAATTAATTCAACACAATTTCTAGCAATGTCATAATTATAATTTAAGTGTAAAAATTAAAATGTCAATAAATAGTGTAAAAATTAAAATGTCAATATTTAATACAATTTCCAGCTAGGTATATTTAATGTCATAATTATAATTTAAGGATAGATTTAGTGTTATTGTTAACACCACAGTTTTCAAACTCTATAACGAATATAGATCTTGCCGATTCAAATTTGAAAATATTTCTCGTTTTAAATGATGGTATGGAAACTTCGGTGCGCGAGTCCGACTCGCTCATGACGTAATGTTAGATGTTTAATCAAACGGAGATTGTCGGTTAGACGGGAAATGAGGTTTTTTTATTTGATATCTAGGCCACGATAAAGATATCTACAGTATTCTATCTTCATACAAACGGTCGGAACGCGAGTCATTCCTACGCGCCTCGAGTTCAATATGCAACCAGTCGCGAATGCGCCGCAGTGACGAACGAACGGTGTGATGGTTTTGTAAGCAGTAAGCGTACGATTTGTGAATATTGGATTGAAATAAGTACAAGTACCTACTAAATATGGCAAAGAGAAATTAAAGTTGCTTGAATTACTTTTTCTCCTCCTTCTCCATGTTTCTCAATAGTATTTTGACGTGACATCATCATCATCATATCAGCCGCAAAACATCCACTGCTGGACATAGGCCTCCCCCAAAGGGGGGCGTTGTCATAATCGCCACGCTTGGCAGGCGGGTTGACAACGTCTAATAAATCGATGAACGCCGGCTGCACGCACGAAAAAGGATGACTCATGGTCCCGTTACGCTCATTGTAACGTTACGCTCATTGTTTTCTTAGAGGTTTGAAATTAATTTACTTTGAAATTAAGTACATTGTATGTAATCGTATGTTTTGTTATGACGTTGTCACGTTAAACTATCGTCCGTAAACCGAATTTACAGACAACCCATTTTTTAAATTAAACTTTTTAACCAAATGCGGATTTTTTATACCCACCAATAAATTTAACAATAAAGTTTTACGTACGTTTCAGTCGAGGCGCGAATATTTTTCAGTATCAAATTATAAGGGTGTTTTTTGTTATTAAATCTACTACTTAATCAAAAACACAACGTGTATTTTATTGAACACTTCCTATTTCATTCACAACGAATCATATTTTATTTTTATAAAAAAAAAAATATTATATTTACAATCACAAAACTAGACAGAAACTCAAGTAGGTAGGATTTAAAATAGGTACTGGAGACGGGCGGCATGCGGCAGCCCTATCGCGTGTTTACGTACCGCGCGGCTGTAGGTTATTATTTCAAGGTCAGGATCGAGTCACTATACTGGTAGATATCTATACTGTGTCTAGGTTCACCGACCAATCGACCTATCCCACGGTAAATAACGGAGAAAGCTTGCTAGAAAGAAACCTATTCAATCTTGACTTAAAAACCCTCAGGTGGTAGGTATCAGGAAACACAGACAGGATGGTGGATGTGTGTAGTAATCCATTAAAAGAGCTACTTGCTTACCCGTTGGTCTCATGTTTGCCACCACGTTGCCATCTCACCTGCTGAGCTTAAGGTGCTGAGTTTGACTCTCAGGTGGCGGTTGGGCAGTTTTATTTGTTTTTTTCCTTTAGGAATATGTATCTCCGTACCAGCCCAAAGTTTGGTAGTTGGCAGTATGATATCCATCTGCCTCGAAAAGCGCCTAAATACGTTAGTTAATGATGGTCTCTCTCTCTCTCTCCGATTTATACTGCGGTACCATTGGTCTATGAGAGTAAAAGTACAGAGAGTGTACCTGTGTTTGCACACACTTGTGCACTTTAAATGTCTCCTGCGTACATTGCTATTTTAGTTGAGATTTGACTGCGATTGAAATTGGGTTGGGAAGGAGTTTTCATTGCAGCCGTCGCCGTCACCGCACATCAATGCTTCTAAGACTAAGCAAGCAATTATTTCGACGTACGGAAACTGCCCTTGGGTCTTACCGCGTCGTAATAACAATCCATTTTCGTGGTTTTCATCATCATATTAGCCGAAAGACGTCCACTGCTGGACATAGGCCTCCCCCAAGATGGGGTTGCCATAATCCCCGCGCTTGGCAGGCGGGTTGGCAATCGCAGTGTATGGTGTTGAGTTTTACAGAGAACGCTGCTGCCCATTCTCTGGCAAGTCCCTTAGTCGCCTCGTACGACACCCACGGGAAGTGGTGGGATGGTATTATTCTTTTACGGCACCATACGGCAGGAAGAGATATATTAAACTACTTCAAATACAGAACCTTTCAGAAGCATTCTTTGATAAGCGGTTCGTCTTGAGCATGCGTTATGATTAATGTTCGTGCCTTCAATTCTGCTTCCTTACAGTGTCGTAACTAATATTTACAAAAGCGAAAGTTAGTCTGTTTCTTTGTAACACTCTCAGTTGGTTTATGGCAATATGAAACTTGAACCCTAACGAAGCCGCAGGCAAAAGCTAGTATTTTAATGAAAAACTTTAATTAATTAATTATTTATAAGCTACCTGGTAGAATATATGACGGGATAAATTATTCATCTACATAATTATATTTGTAAACTAATTGTAGGTACTCTTGTTCTTCCGTGTATGAGATGTGTGTTCATTACATTGGACGGTTTCATATTTGTATTACTCTTCTAGTTTAAATGTTCCCGACGGTTTATTAATTTGACTAACTTACAAAAGATCATAATTAATGCCATAAAAGGTTGATTGTTTCAATATAAAATTAACTTTTTATACCTCTTTATTACTCAAACAATTTAGTACGAAGCACCGCTAAGACTTTATAAGTTCGTCTTTGTAGGTTCGGTAATTATAAAAAGGTTCTTATTAACAAAGTTCAGTTTTCTGGAACGAATTAAAAATAATTTTCTACAAGAAAAGGTTCCGATAAAGTAATTAATTTTTTATTTTAGATTTGACCTTGATTGTTAGTTTTAGCAGACGTCGTGACGCTTTAGTTTTTAATTGTTCAAAATGTTAAAATGTCAACCTTTGCCAATATTTTCAGGTGAAGGTACGACGTACGACGAATACGTACCGACGTATTCGCATAAAATAAGAACGATTGACATTTATGTGATTACTCGCAACAGCCGAAATGAATGTGATAAAAGTTTCACCCATAAAATTATCGAATATCGATAAAACTCTCCAGAAAGCGATAAGTCAGAACAACGGGTGCACTTCAATGTGATGTGTTTTACATTATATTTAACAGTACTACTATGTACAAACACTATCGTCAAAGCAAATGATGTGAAAGATGAAATTCCTGAAAATAACCTAACGGTTTATGATATCTCTCATAGACTATTAGCTCTAGCCGACATTTCATATGAAAAAGGCAAACTTAAAGAACTGAAAGATAAACTTGAAAGAATCAACCATTATGTGGTCGACCATAACGTGGTGGCAGACATTCTAACTAATTTGACCACGGAAACTAGACTAAATGAAACCAACTTCTATGAAGCGCTCAATGAAAATGATCACTTTACATACTTGACTACAAATGAAACGAAAAGTTTGTACTTAAAGTTGAAGGAGAAGATGACTCGTGATGACATCATGAAGATTGTAGCAGAGAGAGGTAAAAAGAAGAATATGGTGAAGTCAGCTCGAAGGATGATGGAAGACAGTCATCCGAAACATAGTGATGATGAGAAGATGAATGATGTAGTCGATAAGCTGTTGGCAGAAACACCCAATGATCAGCATAAAATAAAGGCTAAGGAAAGTGTATATTGGGGTATGTTGAAACATAACTATGATAATATACTGTTCTATGTTAATTTATCAACTGATTTACTAATAGGACCGTCTGCTCGACAATCAGGCTGCTGGCTAGAGTGGAAAATTAAAAAAAATAAAGATAACATTAATTAATATAATCGAGCCAAAAGACCGTATGTGGCTGCCGTTCGTATCTTTATTTAGCTTTTACATAGTTTATTTTTTTTACTAACATATCGTGAACCTAATCGCTTTAAGAGTCGTATTCATGTTTGTGTTCAAATTAGTACTCATAGCTCAGATAAAGTCAAAAGAATCTCTTGCCATTTCACTACATTCTCCCTACAGACCCACAAGGCGAACTAACCGAGATGAAGAACTACCACGCCAGCAAGAGGAGCGGGCGCCGCATCTTCAAGGGCGAGCGTACCACCATCCAGTACTACCCGTTCATGGCGTCCGTCCATGTGATGGGCAGGTTCTGGTGCGGCGCGGTGCTCGTGGAGGCCGACCTCTGCATCACTTCGGCTTCTTGTTTGCAGCTGTAAGTGTTGATGTAGAGGGGTGTTCCCCTCCGACCAACGGGTGTAGTCTGGTGGGCAACTGCCCAATGGCTGATATTTATTTGAGCTGTTGTATACAAAATGAATTTTTAAAGTGTGCTTTCATGGCCACATCCGAAATAATAGTATGGAATATCGAAAAACACTTAAAGGAGTCTCTAACCCGATTTTGATGAAAACTAAAAATGCACCATTTGTTTTTTGAAAAATTGTTATTCCTGCCCAGGAATGGAAACGGTTGGACTGAAAAAAAAAACGGAATTTATAATTACACCATCCAAAAGTGAGGCTAATAAGGATCAAATTGTAGGACGTAGTAATACATGGTAAACTAAAGGAAAGAGCTTATTTTGAACAAATTAGTTTTAAAATTTCTGACTAAAGCTACGTACCTAAACCGTCACTGATATTTTTTCAAAAATCCAATGATAGGTATAGTTGTAGATTCTCGAGCCCGATGTTGATGAAAACTAAAACTGAGTCTCTGCTTCTGTTTGTGTTTTTAATTTCTGATTGTTTGTATTTCTAACTTAGTTGTGGTTATGGTCTCCGGTCTGAAATAAAGTTTTTATTTATTTACTTTTTGCTTCCCAGACTTTGATCTATATTAGCTACGCGTTCGGATGGTTAAATAATACAGTTTTTTTTTTTTTTTTCAAAAACAACCGGTTCGATTCCTGGGTAAAGAAAGATTAAATTAAGGAAGATTTTTCAAAAATCCAATGGTGCAGTTTTGCTTTTTGTCAAAATCGGGCTCGAGACTTCTTTTAGTGTTTTTCGATATTCCTCATAGTTTTGGATTAGGCCATGAAGGCACACTTTACTTTAATACCTGTATATTAAAATTGCTCGGAAAACTTTGATACGGCGAAGTAGGATTTGCGTCACGTCAGTTCTTTAGTAAGTATGTGGCAGTACAGAAGCTACATATAAATACATTCTTCGAGCTAAGATATAGTAGGTACCTACATATATTATTCGTACACATTCAAAGTATGTTTAAGAGAAATACTAAAAATTTGAAATTTCAATAATTGTAGTTCCAATTTTTATGTAGTTCACACATAATACCTGTGTAGTTACTGTCTTCATATTATAATTATATTGATTGTGGGTTACGACACTCGCGAAAGGAGTTTCATTTGCAACTTTTTTTTTGGCCTAATTTAGTTTTTTTTTAAATGCTTTATGTCCATCGACAGGATTGGCCCACAGTAGCCCAAAACCGGGAAGAAAGAGAGGCCTTAGCTCTGCAGTGGGACATAATAGGCTAAAGATAAAGAAAATAATGGAGTTTACTTTATTTTTCTCCCCAGGATGCACAACAATCGCTTCTTCCGTGAGAACCCTCGGATCCTGCAAGTGAGGATTGGTAGCAACCATAGCCGGATCGGGGGCGAAATGATAGACGTGCTCGAGGTAAAAGACCAACTAAAAATGCTACAAAAAGCACCGCGCCATAGAAGTTAAGTTACGAACGTGTCACAAACCTCGGTATTTAATGCACCTTCAATTTACTGACCGCCTGGATTGCGGAATTGTACAAAAGAGTCATCGCGGCTGTAACTTGAAAGGCATTTGAAGGAACACGGGTAAGTTTTAGTAGACTCGTCGAGTTTCATCGACTCGGCGTTTTACTGGTGGTCGCCACTGTTGATTTCGGCTTTCTGGACTTGCAGTGGTTGGAAATATGTGGTGGGCTTATCTCTCGCGTTCTCAGAGGGGAAAAAGTCATAAGATAATTTGCGTAAAAAAAACGTCATTTGAAGAGTTAAAAATTAAAAATCCTATGGCATTCAACGGTAGATAGTACTGGATGGAGCGATTATGCAGATTTTAGGAAGTTTATATTAGAATTGTTTAAAATGCACAGAATCGAAAGGTAACATAATGTTTTAAGAAATTATTTACAAATGCGTAGAAAAACAAAATAAATCAGTGGGAATCAAAACATTCGTCCACATCGCTGTCAATGGCAAAGTGCTCAGAACACAAGCAGCATTGCTGCGTTGAAAAGCAATGCTGATTCTTCTGCCGAAGAAAAACCCAACCCTCTGCTCACGTGAACAGTCGACAAGTTTATTGCTTATGATCCGAAAGACTCGATGAGCACTCGGACTCCACAGGCTTAAGAGGAAATGCTGGCGGTGAGACTTTATATGTAAAAAGTCATAATTCGAGGTTTGGCTCTCGACTGTTTTATCCTCCAATATTGGACCCATTGAGGAAATATTTCACAAACTGAATAAAAAGGATGTATACTGTATCCCTATGTTTTCTTTTTTGATGATTTATGAACCGTATAAGCAGTAGAACTCTCATAAAATGCTCAAAACTGTCCGATAAATCGCTGTCAACAGAGCCCTAGTGTACAAATTTGGCAAGTTTTAATCAAAAAAGGAAAACATAGAGACACAGTATATATCGTTCTTATTCAGTTTATGAAATATCTCTTATATCGGTCCAATATTGGAGGAGAAAACAGTCGAGAGCCAAACCTCGAATTATGACTTTTTACATACAAAGTCTCGCCGCCAGCATTTCCTCTTAATGTTTCAACCCCAATCGGCTCATGTATATTTATTTTATTTTTTATTTTTTTAAAAAAACGTTGCCCCACACTAGGAATTTCTCCTGTATCGTGGGTGCGTTTACAAACATACCAACTCACATACACAAACAGCCAGACCCGGAACAACTATCTGTAGGTCATACAAATATTTGTTCCGTGCGGGAATCGAACCTGCGATACGCAGCGCAGCAGTCAATCGCTCAACCACTGCGCCAACCGTGTCGTCTATATATAGTTAGTTGGTTGAGACATTAATACCAACAAGTAAACAACCTTACTGGGAGTTCCCAGTAAGGTTGTTTTATGTAGAAACATATTGAAATAAAAGAAATATTTCCCGCGTTATAATACTTATATAAAGTTTAGTTACACGTAGGCGTGGTCTTTGTTTCTGCAGGAGGCAGCACCACCCAGGGCTGGGGTCGTATCGCGCACAACTCGTTGTCATCGAACACTTTTAGTTATTTAAATATTGGTTGGTTGGTATTGGTATTTGAAGAAACTATTGCCGATGCGTCGCACTGTGCCCTATCAAGTAAAGTGCGAATGCGACAACTGCAGCAGAGGCTGATTTAACTTATAAAAACCTTTATCAAAAGACGTTTTCTATTTCGCTGTTTTCTTCTTCAAAACTGGACTGATCTACAAAAATTATATATCAAAATTTAGAAGAAGACTATATCTATGCTTCTATTATTTTTTATTTTGTTAAAAACTTATCAAATTTGTCTGATAGTCGTCTGAACATGGCGGTAAAAACGGGTTGTTTTTTCGGGTTTTTGGATTGTCATAATTTTTTAAGTAATTATGTTTTGGATAAAAAAAAATATAGAGGCACGTATTAATTCAGTTTAGATTTTGTGGAAAAAAGTCATTGCTCTAGCAGCATTATCTACGAAGAAAAAAACGGAATGCGTTTGTATGGAGAGAGGCCCAAGAGTACCCGACTAGAGTCCCCTCTTAAGAGTCAGGAACGCCTTTAAGGCTCAAAATATTTATGCTATTTAAAACGCTGGACAACCTATTCTATATAAAACGCTGTTAAACTTTTCTTTGAGATAAATAATGGTTTTCACGAACAGAAGAAGCAATAACCATAAAATAACCACGATTTTGTATTATCTTGATTTGAATGAAAGTATGTAGTATTTAAATGCCGTCCAGCCCTAGTAATTTTCGTAATTTTCGTAACGAGAAACTTCTGTACATCGTGTACAGTAGTTGAAGAAAGTTGTTAGGGTTGTTAACACGTGATGAGCTACATAAAGTTGGAGATGTAGATGAAGAAGTATACCAACCAGAAAAGAAGTATACCCCCGCAACGGATGGTCCATTGCGCTAAAGTGTTCTGGCTTAGTTAGCCAGCTTAGCTCCAACCAAATGCACAGAAGCCTCCTGGGTGCTCCACAGGTTTCACGGAGCGACCTCACCGTTCCGAGGATTTGTTCGCGTCGGGAAGCAACGGCCTCATTTCCAGGATGAAGTAGGAGACTGATTTGTCGGCGTCGAAGCAACCTCTGCAAATTTGGCTGTCTATGGCGCCTTTCTTGTAAAAATGTTTTTTTAGAGGGCAATGACCCGTGATTATACCTATTATTATTCGGCTGAGAAGTAAGTCGCACGTATAAGTTAGTCGCGTGTATAGGCTTAACATTGCCATTTTAGACTGCCATTGTTGATCTCTTGCAAATTCATGTACGAAACTGTGAGCAAGGTAGCAGGAAGAATGGGTGGTCCAGCACTACCATCTTGGAACCTCTTCGCGAGTTCGTCTGTAGCGTTATTGCCTAGGGATATACAGTTTCCCATGATCCACTGGAGGGTGAAGCCCGCAACGGATAATTTCTAGCCCTGAACTGGTCATGACGTACCTATCATAGGCTCACTAGGAATTTACCAGTTTTGAAAATAAATGGAAAATAATTGGGAATCAGGGGGATTCTGGGAATGATCACATCGTCATCAGCAATCAGCCGAAATCTTATTTCAGCTACTATAACAGTTTGTTCGGTATGTGTGAGTTTCAGCCGAGTGCTTTTGCAATATTTAATCGAAATTAAATGTGTAAATAAAAATCATAGAACTTAATAGGATGATGTGTACCGTTTCTTCCATGCTCGTTTTCATGGAAATATTTTCCTCACAAACATTTGTCAATATTATGCATATTGATGGTTGCTGCACGTTCGGTGGTTCCCCGTACACAGAAGAAATGAATTTATGCTGAAGCAACGGTACAACAGAGGCTATCTTCTAAAACAAACTAACCACCTTCTTGATTGTAGTAAACGCCGTCAGCAATTTTTAACAGTATTCGTAAAGATATGCGCGTTTGAGTGCTCTTCTTCTTCATCGTCGTTTCCTCATTGCTGAGGATCGCGACCACATAAGTCGCGTCTCCAAGCCATTCGGTCTACTTCAGTGTGGATCACTCTGTAATGCTACCTCCAACAGCCTTCTTTTTGGAACACAGTTAGACTTTTGATTAATCGAACTAATTCAACTGTTTTTGCAACTTCTCTATCATGGGACTTCACCACCTGCTCGCGGGTGACATGACTCCTGGCTTCAGGCCTGTAAAGGTTCATTTTTCTTCGTCTTTTCGAGTCGATGGTTAAAACTTTATGCTGTTTTGACCCAGTAGGTGGCTACGTTAATTGCAGCATTAGTGGCATTCATTAAATCCTCCAAAGTATAGGTCTTATTGAGCAGCTTTAGCTTGTTAAGCTTAGCAAAAATAAGCGCGCGAACGTTGACGAATATTGTAATTTTAACACCGCGAAAATGAGATGAAATGCATAACGCCATCTATGGAATATGAAGTTGAACTATCAAAAAATTTGTTTGGAGTTCGTTTTATTTTTGTTAGGTAATATGAATATTACATTTATTTAGAACGACATTTTTTTAAGGTATTAAAAGAACCACTTTTTAAGACGTTTTAAATGTACCACTAATGACTAACAAATTTAGTGTAATCTCATGCCGTCGAAAGTACTATTTGGGTCAATAGATGGCATTGCAGGTATTTTTTTTACGTAGTTATTCGTACGTTCATTTCATCTTCATTGCTACAAATTATCAGGTTCATGTGTAAAAGTTATCTTCTTTGGTTTTGTACTCTTTATCGTAATGCGATTGATGCGAACAAAAAGATTACAGAAAAACAGAAAATAGGTTCTGTTAATATTATCCTACTTATCTGGAATTTCAGTACTTCGTCAAATCAAGTTCCACACATTTTTAAACGTACAGGCTTACGAAGTCGCAGCCAACGAAAATATTAATGCAGGAACATAAAAAAAATATAAAAATAGCCAAAAATATTTTTTAAAATTGCAAAAATTGGGATTTGAAATTACACCAATTCATTCAGAAGCCAGTCATTGTACCGCCGGGTCTATGAATTCAGTTGACGTTTGATTTAAATATCCGATATTATAATAATTTATGGTTATTGACTGCTCAGCTCCTAGAAGATATAGCGTGATTATTAGAATTTCTAAAAATATTTTTTTAAAGGCTAATTTTATGATAACTGAACGAATAAGTGAAAGTTGGACAAAACTTGTCGAAAAACGTTGATAATTTTTAAAAGTCCATAACTTTTTTTCTGGTCACCAATTAGAATGAAACAAAGCCTAAATGTTGCTCAGAAATAAGTTTAATTTAACTTTGAAAACCCCAACAAAATCTGCTCACTATTTTCAGAGATTAGCGTGTACAGACAGACAGACCGACAAAAAAAATAAAAATGCTCTTTTTGTGTTCTATAGCTTTTTTTTGATAGCCCTTACTCGATTTTTGGTATTTTTGTTTAAGGTACAGAAATCATGGTCTCTACTGTTTTATTATACGTTCAGATAGATTTTGAAGATTGATTAAAATAACATTGATATCTACACATATGTATAGATATCAATTTTATTTTAATACGTTAGGAACTAAATAGCTAATAAACCTAACTATTTACATTTGAATATACAAAAACAAATACACTCAGGCGTCGAAGAATTACTCCGCATCGCTGTCATCCGGAAACGTGCCCTTTGGACCCCTAACGGCTCAAAACTGTAATTACCAATAAGGTACTTACATTAACTAAGCTTAATATTATTGTCCAGGTCTACTTCCACCCTACCTACAACCCTCGGACGCTAAAGAATAACCTGGCCATCCTCCGTCTCCGCCGGCACCTGTTCATGCGAGCCAAGTCCTTCATTAGGTTCCTGCCCATCGACTATGAAGGCAACGCGCTGCCTTCCACTGCTGAAGTACTGCTGCTTGGCTGGGGAGTCACTAAGGTATTATACCTTGTTTTTGTGGAATTTATTTAAAGTTAGAGTGAACAGACTCCTTCTGGGTAAGCTCGCTCCATCGTAGACTTTGTCTCTGTCATCTTTGACCTAGACTAGAGCCAAGAGCAAACCCATCACAAATAAAAATAAAAGTAAACTATGTACAGTAATGGGACATGGGCGATCTTAATGCAACAAGACATTATCTACCAGTCGATATTTGGGTTATTATTTCACGTTCTGCGTTAATTGACTATTTATAAATATATGATACACTTCAAAATCCCATACGTTTTATCATATCGTTCAGATTTGATTTATATTAAATTTTTTTATACGACAAATAGGGCCACAGACTTCAACGTCATGGTACTTGTATGGCTTAGCCTACGCCTGTCGGCGCTGTGTATGTGTTGTTTTGGTGCATAAACACTGTCTATGTATGTGTTGACTCTAAAAGAGTTTGCCGTGACACCTACGAACGAATGATGTGACACTAATCTAAATAGCAATCGGCTATCGACGGTTTGCCAAATTAGATGAAATAAAGTTCACCGCCCTTACCGTACGATATGTCGAGATAACGTCGAGAGGTGATCCGTCCCGGAAAGTATTCACTACATATTATAAAAAAAGTCTGTTTGTTCGCGATAAACTCAAAAACTACTTCACCAATTTTCATGCTGTTTTCACCAGTGGATAGAGTTCTCGAGGATGGTTTTAGTTTATACATAATAAGTCTAGAAAAAAATTTGGGATCCTTAAGAAAATTGCAGCGCGGACGAAGTCGCGGGCGAAGAGCTAGTATAAAAATAAATAATAATAAATTACATTTAATTTCGAGTAACAGGACTCATAGTGCCAGTAACAATTAACGTAGCCGTTCGATGTCTAAGCTTGAGTCCGACACTAGATTTTGCCAAATTTTGCAACCAAAACACTAAACCATGTTCAGTTTCAATGATGAATTAGCAACTACAGTAAACTGGCAATATGTGGTTGAACTGTACCGTCTGCCTTCACTTTAGTAGACACTAAGCAGATTGAAGAAGTACAAAAAATCACGTATTTTTTATAGCCTACATAATTTCAAGTCAGCGTTTAATAAAAGCAGCCATTTTACCAAAATAATAGCAGAAGGGACCATCAAACGGGATACTGGTGACGTTATAGACAAAAATGATGATACAATAAGCAGTAAAGATGTCGTTACGGTGGCTAATAACTGAGGTTTTTGCGGCAAGCGTCCAGGAATGTGGGTTAATGGTCTAAGGGAAGCGACTTGTTGCTTGCCTTTAATAATTCTGAGAAGTTTTAAAAAGAAATGTGAAAAGCTGTTGATTACCTTATCGGACGAAGGTAGTCGTGAAACTTTAAAAAACTATTACAACACACTTGCTCAATAAATGCATTTACGAAGCCTGTATACATTGTTTGAAAGTTAAAAGTTACGCATCATAAAATGGAACGTGTGGTGAAATAGGTACTCTCACCTAAGTACCTACTTTACCGCATGCTCCGTTGTATCGCCATACAATGGAGCGTGCGGTAAAGTAGGTTCTTACGTATCGTGCGTATCCTATACGTTTTTTATTTTTGTTAATTTCCTAAAAAGAATATACAAGAATTCCACCAAGGAGTTTCACAATACGAGAATAAGAAAAGTTCAGGAGGTGAAATAAATTGCAGTATACTTTCCAATACTTCTTTATATTTTTCTATAATCTACACTAATATTATAAAGAGGAAAGATTTGTTTGTTTGTTTGTTTGTTTGTTTGTTTGTTTGTTTGAAATGAATAGGCTCCGAAACTACTGGACCGATTTGAAAAATTCTTTCAGCAATGGATAGCTACATTATCAGGGAGTAACATAGGCTATATTTTATCCCCGTACTCCCACGGGACCGGGAACTACGCGGGTGAAACCGCGTGACGTCCACTAGTACCCAATAAATTACTAACAACAAAATTATATTCAACTTGCCATGGCGGGAAAATCACGAATATCACAAATTAAAAATGATCGCCACATAAAAGTAAAGCTCATTTTAAGTAGGTAAATACTTTTTCATTAAACTAAAATAGAAATGGAACATCCGAAAACTAATGCTTATTCATTTAAAGTACTTTGAAGTTCAGTTTTAAAAATAGAATAAGTATCAGCCAAATAATAAAAGATAACTGTTATTAATAAGCTGAACGATCGCACCTCCTTGGAAGCACTCTTGCTCATTACGTTTGAGATAGAAAATGAGACGACGATGTAGTTCTAATTTTAAATTTGCAAATTTAAGTCATTTTTATATTGCAAAGATTTTTGTGACTTTCCGACTGATATCTAAAAACAAAAAGTTTGTCTCATAACCTATTGTAGGTACTGTTTTCTCGCAAATGTATTGTGAAACGTTGTATGACACACGTGCGGATATTAGTATTTACAAACTCGTGACTATAGTAAGCCCTCGACTTTGTCTCGGGCTTACATTCGCCTACTCGTTTGTAAAAACCAACTTACCACACTAATATCATAACTAACTTTAATTTCGGAAGTCGGTGTTTTTGGTTATTTTTTCGTTTTTAGGGTTCCGAAAAAAAAGGAACCCTTATAGGATCACTCGGGTGTCTGTCCGTCTGTCTGTCTGTCTGTCCGTCTGTCACAGCCAGTTTTCTCCGGATCCACTGGACCGATTCTGTTAAAATTTGGTACACATATGGACTTCTGTGACCCAAACACGGAAGCGTTACGTAAATCATTAAATGTTTAGTATGGGGGTCACTTTTGGGGGTCAAACTAGAAAATTTAAAAAAAAAGTGTTTTGAACAATATCGTGTGACATATCAAATGAAAGGACTTACTGTGTGGGCTTTAATTACATTTTTTAAATAATTTTAAAATAAATGGTTTTGAAGTTATTCAAGAAATTAGACGAAAAATGACCATTCCCCCCCCCCCCCTTATCTCCGAAAGTAATGAGCCTAAAATTTTGAAAAAAATGGAGATAATAGATCTTTACCTAAATATTACAGGAAAACCTATTAGAAGTCTGTAGTTTTAAAATAACATGTTAAAAAAATAAATTCGTTCGGAACCCTTTGCACGCGAGTCCGACTCGCACTTGGCCAGTTTTTTTTGAAACCGACTTCCGAAATTAAAGTTATTTTATATTTTGTGATGTTTTTTTTTGGAAGTCGGTTGTATTTTTTGCAAAAAAGCGTTTTTATATTTCACTTTTTAGTGGTACCTGCGTACCCATTAACAGCGTACCGTGCGTAATGTTATGTTAAGAACTGGAGTAAACAATAAAAAGACATGCGATTTCAGCAATCCCGATCCAATTGCTATCATTTATTGAAGAGTTCCGTTGCCTACCTCCAAAATTCTTATCAGGTCTTCACCAAATTGAAATGAGGCCAGTCCAGGAAAATACTCTTCCAAACAAAAAAAGAATCATCCAAATCGCCTGACAATTGGCGAAAATATCGCTGAACAAACATTTTTCATGGGATTTCATCATCAGATCCTAATTTATGCCTTCCAACATCAGCTCAGCAGCATGAGATGATGATTACCAGGCACAAATATCTGAATTGCGTTAGAAAGTTTATGAAAAACATTATATGTGCCTATAAAGTTTGAGGGATTCCCTCGATTTTCATGGGATCCCATTATCAGATTCTGACTTGGTGACAATGGGACTAATCGGAAAGTATATCCTTTCATATAAAATAAGACTTTTACAAATCGGATCATAAATGACGGAGGTATGAGGCAACAAACATAAAAAAAATACAACTGAAATGAGAACCTCCTCCTTTTTTGAAGTCGGTTTGCTAATGTTAGTGCGTGTGTTTTAAGCAAGTTTTTCATCGTCTGCTTGCATTTTAGTTAGTAACAAATATTTTGATGTACACCTGCGTCATGATTACAGCCGCGTGTCTTTGTAAAAATACACAGAATCATGAATTAACAGTAAGAGTCTGTCAGATCCCTCCGAAGATTTTCGCACAGCAAAAAACACAACTCACAGGAACAGATTATTTTGCATAATTAACGTCATGACCAGCTAGCACGTAATCAATTTGCTCTTATCGCATTGCTTGATAATTTTCTTGCAGATGTCCCAGAGGCTATCATACGAGCCAATATTCTTACAGAAGAAGATCCTACCGGTGTACCCAAACGCGTTCTGTAAAGAAGTGTACGGCAAGTAAGTTCCTACAGTTATTTTTATAAAACTCTGTACGTCTACCATGAGTTTTATCAATCTATACTCGCTAGCGACTGTAGTTAAAAAAATATATGAAATCCTTTAAAAAACAAGTTTATTATTTACTTTTTTAGTTGTTTACTAAAGTTTTACTTGCAACTTGATTGTTTTTTAGTTAACAACTTAAACAAATAAATTAGAAACTTGTTTTTTAAAAGTTTTCATACATTTTTTTAACTACAGTCGCTAGCGAGTGTAGTTTGATAAAACTCATGGTATAACACTGGTCTCACATTGAACCTAGTGACACACGAGGCTATTGGCGAAGTCAAGGAAAACCATGCAATATTAATACGACACTATTTTTAGGGTTCCGTAACCGATGGGTAACCAACGGAACCCTATAACTAAGCCTCCGCTGTCCGTCCAACCGTCCGTCCGGGTGTGTATTTCTATTGCCGCTATAAAAAAAATCATTAAAATTAAATTATAGTGAAAATTATAGGCTCCCATTCTAGAAATGTGTTTTTGTCGGCTTTTGGTACGGAACCCTTTGTGTGAGAGTTCGACTCGCAATCTTGACTTAAAGACCCTAGGTCTTAGCTATCAGAAATCACAGACTCCGGCAGGGAATTCCGAATTGACCTATAAAATTCTCGGAAACTGAAGATTAATAGTAACGTGTTTATTACAGAAAGTTTATATCGGAAAGCATGTTTTGTGCCGGGACGCTCACGACTGGAGAGGGTGCTTGTGATGTGAGTACTGGTACAATAAATTATTTAACTAATTATCTATACTTAATTATATCTATAATTATATCATAAAGCTAAAGAGCTTGTTAATTTAAACACGCTTATATCAGGAACTACTGATTCGAATTGAATTTTTTTTTCAATACGAACCAGTACTTTTATTATTGGATAGCCCGCCATTTCCATAAGAATTTCAAAACAATTATTTTAAAAATTTCTTAGCTTTTATTATTAGGCATAAGACATGGGGTATTCCAAAACTATTTGTGCTATATTATAAGGCCGCTATTCCCAGATTCCTAGATTTATGACCGGTTTCCGCATTGAGATTTTGGAGTGGAGTATCAAACCCTGTTACTTGCTCAATTAACACAAATGCTTAATTCAGAAACCGGCGTTTTATCTCTCCGTGCGGCCCCATGTTTTTCTCCTAAGCCACTGAACCCAAAAGTAACACTTATTTTTAGGATTCTGTACCCAAAAGATAACCAACGGAATCCTATTACTAATCCTCCGCTGTCCGTCCGTCCGTCCGTCTGTCTATCAACATCATCATCATCATAACAGCCGAAAGACGTCCACTGCTGGACATAGGCCTCCCCAAAAGGGGGGGGGGGGAAGTTGCCATAATCGCTACGCTTGGCAGGCGAGTTGGCGATCGCAGTGTATGGTGTTGAGATTTACAGAGAACACTGCTGCCCATTCTCTGGCAAGTCCCTTAGTCGCCTCTTACGACACCCTCGGGAAGTGATGGGATGGTATTATTATATTGTGTAATTCTATTGCTGCTATAAGCTGTTTGAAATACTAATAAAATATATATCACCGTAGTCTTAAATAAACAAATTTTAATTTCATTTAATAATAACAAATAATAAAAATTAAGGTTTATATATAGTACGGAACTGTTCGTGTGCGAGTCCGACTAGTACTTTGCCGGTTTTATTTTATTTCCATTACCACAGCATGACGCGGGAGGTCCAGCGATCCTGTCCGGTCGGCTGGTCGGCATCATATCCTTTGGCCCGTCCATCTGCGGGTTCGCGAACGCTCCCACTGTCTTCACGAAGATCGGCTTCTTCTCTGATTGGATAGAAACTGTCAACGAGTCTGTTAGTATAAATATTTTGTTTCTGAGTGTTTACTTTACGATTTCTACACTAATATTATAAAGAGGAAAGATTCGTTTGTTTGTTTGTTTGAATTGAATAGGCTCCGAAACTACTGGACCGATTTGAAAAATTCTTTTAGCATTGGATAGCTACATTATCAGGGAGTAACATAGGCTATATATTATCCCCGTACTCCCACGGGAACGGGAACTACGCGGGTGAAACCGCGTGACGTCCACTAGTAATATATAATAATATAAATAAAAACTCTGAGACTAGGGTGTGTGGGGTCGTTAGACCTTACACGATAAGAAGAAAGGAGAACCGATTTAATGCAAAACCTGAAAAAGGGTCATTATGCTTTTACTATGCTCAAGGTGCTTGTGGCTAAAATAATTAAAGCCGCACGGGTCGATTTCAAGGTTAAGCAACACTTGCCGAGGTCGTTCTGTGGATGGGTGACCATCTTAATATACCGAGACTCCCGAGAAAAGCACGTTAAGCTGTTGGTCCCGGCTGTCATTTGTAGATCTTTGCAGTCGTTACGGATAGTCAGAAGCCAGAAAATCTGATTCCAGTCTTGCCAAGGAGTACAGTGTTCCCCAGTTTATTGTTTGTGGAGGTCTGGTAGGCAGCCGCTCCACGTCAAATACTGGTATTCAGCTGAATCAATTTGACTGGAAGCCGACCCCAATATAGTTGGGAAAAGTCTAGGCAGATAATAATAATACTTTTACTATGGAACTGAACAGCTAATTTATTGGCTATTTCAGAGTTTATCCAACATTAAAAGTTGCCCATAATAATGAAGAATGAACCCGTTTTAGGTTTAATTGGCAAATTATCAGCATATAATCTAGCATATTGTTATGGTAGGCGCCAAATAAACTTGCAATTAGTACAGAGAACGTAAAGGAACGCAAAGTCTTGAGCATCGACGCCGAGTTGCTAGCTTGTCGGTTGTCTACCGGTTGCCGTACCGGTGGACATCCCACCCACACGCACAAAACGTTTTGGGAACACATTCATAGTGCGTACAGCTAAGGAGTGGAATTCCCTGCCGGAGTCTGTGTTTCCTGATAGCTACAACCTGGGATTCTATTATTCAAGAGTGAATAGATTACTTCTAGGCAAGCGTGCTACAACTTCGACCACATCATCGCTTACCAACAGATGAGATAGTGGTCAAACGCGTGCCTATCAAAAGTTAAAAAAAGGATCACGATAGAAGTCGGTTCAGGACAGCTTTATGTCTATATTTCTGTATTCGAAATAAAAGAAAGTCAAGGTCAATGACCGTTGTTGCATATTTATCTGGCGCCTTGTACGAATTAGGATTCAAGTTAAAGCTTCCATTCTATCCAATAGAACGACTAAACTTGTTCCAGATTCACATTCTGCTGCCTTTTTAACGATTTCGACCTGTCTTGATTTATTTTCAACTTGGCTTTTGTTTTATCCCAAGACGCATGTTACAATCAAATCAAGGAAATCAGTGGTAACTGCTTCCGTGGTCAAAATCAAAATCAAAAGTCATTTATTCAAATTGGGCTGAGTACCAGCACTTTTTGAACGTCAACGTTTACAAATAGACAGTCCCCCAAAACGCCCGCCCGTCGCCACTTCCTAGTGTTTTAGCTGTGGAGAAGAAGTGGCCAACAAACTCCCCAGCAACACATCTGTCTGTTGAGTTAGAAGAACTCGCATTTATACAATAGTATGCAAAGCTTTATTAAAAAGAAAATAATAGACTTTGGGTGACACGTACAACCTAAAAACTAAATCATCAGGTCGAGTTGTTTAGACGTTTGCCTTGTGACCCGGTGGTCGTGGGTTTGATTCCCACGGGAAGCATACTTTGTAAAGTTTTTTTCAGTTCGGCTACGACAAATGGCGGTCGTCAAATGAACCATGTCAGAGGCCCTTGATGCGGTTTAGAAAGTCTGACACTAGGGTGAGTGGGGTCGTTTAGACCTTACTACTCACACGATAAGAAGAAGAGTGGTAAACAGATCCTAATAATACCTGAATAACTTAACGAAGATCACTGGCCGTAATTTCACTAAATACATACTTCTTAATCTCCATACCAGATGGCCACCAACTACATAGGCCACGCGCGCACAACCACAACCTTCCGCACCAAACTCAGCGGGTTAATGGCCAGATACCAAAAAGGGAAAGCTGCAGAGACCACTGTTATCATAGAACCGGCGTACGACAAACATAGTACGGAAGAAGAAACAACTGAAGAAATAATACCAGTGACTACTACTGCTGCCACCACCACCATGGCAACCACGCAACCGTCCCCAGGGCTGCGTATACTCACTTCTCGCCATGACTTTCAACTTGCTCGTGTAACACCGCCTCGGAACAGTCGGAACAAGGTGAAAGGAGACAGTCATTCTGTTGGAGATTGGAGTATTGACTTGAGTTAATAAAGGCGAGATACTGATATGGTTTTTCTTGGTCAGTCTCGTTGAGTTCTTTTTGAAGTCGGTTTTAAATCGTTAGTCCAGAGGTCGTAAATACTACTACTGCAATAGGTCTTGGGTTCAAATCCCAACTTAGGGCAGCTTAGTGGTGAATTCTTCAGTTGCAGCCCGAACTCTGAGTTTGGCTCCCTATTACGTAATCATCATCATCATATCAGAAGAAAGACGTCCACTGCTGGACATAGGCCTCCCCCAAGCGTCGCCACAACGACCGGTCCTGTGCGTCTCGCATCCATCGGCTACCCGCGACCTTCACCAGGTCATCGGTCCACCTTGTGGGAGGCCTTCCAACGTTACGTCTTCAACGTTATTTTTTATTACGTAATGCTTCTACCTTAATACTAAGTCCTTTTGAAGGAAACTTCGTCCACTCCAATCGACTCCATCACCATGACATCGCAAAAGTACACTCGATTAATTCCAATTAAAATCAAGCTATGGCTGGTGATGAAACATAACTGACAATATATAGATGTACAGACTATTGATGGTACATCTAAATGTATATTGTCAATAGACAGTATAGAGAAGTAGATAGTACAGAGTTATGCCGGTCGTATTGGTTATTATTATGATTTAATTTCTGTCTGATCCACTATGAACTTTGTCATTTAGGTCTGATCCCCTACTGTTTTAGCCAGGTAAGAACAGTCAAGAGAAAAAAACAGTTGTTCATAAAAAAAAATATTTGTTTCCATCATGCAAATGTGTGTTCAATAAATTCTGTCTGTCTGCCTGTCTCTGTCTGTCTCTCTGTGTATATTTTATTGCTTAGTATTCCAAAAATCTGTTATGAGACAACTAGGGTACCTGTGATATTTGTGTTACCCTGCACGGTGGATCAGACCGGAATAGAAAATATTATAAAATAAAACTGATCCCCCAGGGGATCTAGTACGGGGTATCCGACCGGAATAACTCGTACGGAACCCTTAGAGCTCAGGTTGTCATGGCACTAAGGCAGTTTTCACCTCAGTGCCGAGAATTTCAACAGCATGAGTACGAATATCTTTATTCTTACTGTAAGTACCATATTCAGTGGTCCCCAACATTCTAACTTATTTTCTTCAAAATGAACCCTAGAAACTATAAGAAAATAATAAAGCCAATTAGGAGCGTAATGACATGAAGCGATTTGATTTGGTTACATTCTGGTCTCTGTTAGCTCTGGCTAGGGGCCCTAAAAATGACTATGCATCATTTTTAGGGCCCCTGGCTACCTCATGCTACACCCCCAAAGTTATGTATGCACAACTCATGGAATGGAAACCCCTGGTACACGGAGTAGTCACGTTCAATTTTTTTCATACCTGCCATAAATACTTGGTGGGTGTTTCAGGCAGTTACAATTAAGTGCGGCAGTAACTGGCAGATGGCGCGCACTGCGTTATCGGGCTTTTACAGCGGTTTATGGTACGTAGAACGTGACGTAGGTCCCTGAGTTAGCTGGTTTTTATGTGTTTAGAATTTTGTATGATTTTTAGGGTTCCGAGCATCCGTAAAAAAAGAAACCTTATAGGATCACTCGGGTGTCTGTCTGTCTGTCCGCCTGTTTGTCTGACTGTTTGTCTGTTCGCTCGTCTGTCACGGGAAGTTTTCTCCGGATCTACTGGACCGATTCTGTTGAAATTTGGTACACATTATGAACTTCTGTGACCCCAAGATGAACATTTTACGTAAATAAATTTTTAGTATGTGTCACTTTTGGGGGCCGAACCAGAAAATTAAAAAAAAAAGTTTTTCAAACTATACCGTGCGAACATATCAAAGGGCTTCTTACTGTGAGGGTTTTAATTATATTTTTTTAAATAAATAGTTTTGAAGATATACAAGAAATTAGACAAAAAAAAACCGGTCAAGAGCGAGTCGGACTCGCGTACCGAGGGTTCCGTACCATTATATAAGTACCAAAATGTACCTTAATTTTTAACTTTTTGGATTTTTTTCTTTATTTGTGCTGTTAGACTCTGCTTTTTGCCAAATTTTGTGATTCTAGGTCAGCGGGAACTACCACATTTACGTTTTCGACCCAAAACGATAAGAAAAAGATAGAGACCCAAAAAGATAGAGTATTTTCGGTTGACCTAGAATGTTAATTTTGGTTAAAAGGAAATTCTTACAGCACAAGTAAAGGGAAAATTCCGAAAAATAAAAAAAGTCCAAAATTAAGCTAAATTTTGGTACTTAGGTACAAGTTTGCGCGAAAATCTAAATTTGACCATAACTTTTATCTTGCTGACTCAGGACCTTGATTTTTGTACACCTAATACCTCAGTATCTGGGTCTATAGTCCCTATTCAACTTCCCAGGTCAACCCATTCCTGAGAAAATCGGTGGTGACACACGGACAGACAGACGGACAAGAGAGTGATCTTATAAGGGTTCCTTTTTTACCTCTTGAGGTACGGAACCCTAAAAATTACCAGTCACCCCTTTTCTGCGAAACTACTGAGCCTAAAATTTTGAAAAAAAAAGCAGATAATGGTTCTGTACCTAACAACAAAAATTACAGGAAAACCTATAAGAAGTCTGTAGTGTTAAAATAACATGCTAGTTGCTACAACCTGGGAGTCTTTAAGACAAGAGTGAGTAGGTTGCAAACATGCTCCATCTTCGACCGCATCATCGCTTACCATCAGTTGAGATAGCGGTCAAACGTATGCCTATCTATAGTAATAAATGAAAAAATAACATGTTAAAAAAAATAAATTGGTTCGGAACCGTTTGCACGCGAGTCCGACTCGCACTTGGCCAGTTTTTTTGTTACATAGGTACTCGTACTACAGAAATGTGTTTCATGGTAGGCACTAGAAAAATGGTAACGCGCTTCTGTCAAGCTCTGAATTTATTGTTATAGCATAGCATGGCTAGTCGATGTAGCTTTAACAAACATGCTTTATGTCCAACAAAGATTCCGAATGACGATGATTTAGATATTTACTTGATAAGTATGAATTAAATAGCTAAACGCGGTTTTTGAAGTATTCCTTAAACGCTAAAAGTGTTTGCAACCATTCTCTTGCCATTTTGGCGCAGGACTTCCTTTTATAAAAATAATTGATCGTTAATCGTATCCACCGCAAGAGCATCACGCGGGTTGGTGAATGTTACATGTCTTGGATTTTGTCGTGTTATGTCGCCCATGATGTTGTTTTCATCTTTGGAAACTAAAAGGCAACCTTTGCAACCCACTTCAGTAACTAAATGTCTGATATATCTACGACGTAATACGAATAGAAAGAAAACATTTATTCAGCACGAACACAAACGTACAGCAACACTGACAAAGTAAACACAAATAAATAGCACGTTCATTATTGCACTGAGCGTGCCCATACAGAAAAGGTAACAATAAATCAGCATTTGTTGGACGTCAGGCACCCAGCGCTGGTTTTCAGTTGGCACCCCGCAGTGACACACGGACGAACAACTCCTATACTTCTATTACTTCATTATTCGTACTACTACAAGTATGTATTCCAAATTATAGTTCCTTTAGAACATGGGTGGCGGTCGTCAAATAAACCATGTCAGAGGCTTTTGAGGCGGCTTAGAATCTCTGACACTAGGGTGTGTGGGATTCATGGTCCGGAGCGAGGAGGCATGGGAAGCGATCACCTCCTTCTGCGAAGCAGTACTGCTAGCAAAGGAGGTGGCCGAACGCGTGAGAGAGAGGGAAACCTCACGCCCCAGCCGCCGCAACAGAAGAAGACGCCCCGGGCGTCGGGAGTCGTAGGGCGATTCTCGGCCACCGTAGGCGCGGGTCTGTGGACGGCGAGCATTGGTTGGCTCGCCGTCCGATCAGAACCAGGCCTGGGTCGACGGCGCGCTGTGTTCCACGCGCGCCTCAAAGAGCTGTCAGCATAGAAGATGGAGCCCGCTAGGGCCAGTGCCTGCCAGGGTTGCGGAATCTGTTTGAACTAGTCACCGCGGCCCTGGAACGCAAAGGGCATTAGGAGGAACACGGATGGGTTTTAGTCAGTAAGAGTCTGATACTCCCTTCTGCTTCACCCAGAGCGGGAGGAGTCATTTGATGATTTCCCATCCTTAAAAAAAAAGGTGTGTGGGGTCGTTGGACCTTACTGCCCACACGAGAAGAAGAAGAAGATGAACATGGTACATCCACAATCAAAAGCGTTAAACAATACAATTCAGCGTAGTATGTTAATATTGAAAGTTTGACCTTTCGCCCACAATCGAGTTTATAATAGAAGTGCGCTTCGAGACTAAATTGTTTCTTTGTGTTTCTTTTTAATTTGGCAAGTAATTGTTTGTAGACTTATAAATAAGATGGAGTTTCATCCTTATTGTTAGTTACTGTTTCCAGACCTACTCTGTTTGAGTCTGTATTATTTGAACAAACAACTTTAAAATCATTATACTCTTTCTGGGCTCAGCTGTAGTCAGGAAAGAGATTGAACTTGTACTCGAAAAAGGGTAGGCACAGTTAATAATCAATAATATATTTTATTTACTTCACTAAAAAAAATTACAAAAGATTGTCATAAGGGCTAAAAGAAGGCTTAAAACGCTTGTAGATAATTTTGAATACCCTGACTCCTAAACTAGGTGTATGTACCTGTGTTAAAGGAGTCAGAGATCCTCCGTGGTAACAAAGCCAACAATATCTATACTAATATAAAGTTGAAGCGTTTGTTGGCTTGAACGCGCTAATCTCAGGAACTATTGGTATAAACGGGGAAATCTGTTGTCTTACAAAAATCCAGACTGCGGCCTTTCGATATCACTACGATTATAGCTTCCGCAGCAACCGTGTCTGGTGAGTGCCTGCGTCAGGCGGAAGGTGAGGACGCCGTGGCGCCCTACTCAAAGATACTCCTCAAAGATGGACTTATCGCCACAAAAGTAGCGTGCCCAAACAGTCACGCCTGCGACCACTTTTCCGACATCTTTTTAGGGTTCTGTACCCAAAGTGTAACTAACAGAACCCTATTACTAAGCCTCCGCTGTCCGTCCGTCCGTCCATCTGTTTGTCAGCGGGCTGTATCTCAAGAACCGTAATAGGTAGACACTTGAAATTTTCACAGATTGTGTATTTCTATTGCCGTTATAACAAAAAATAAATAAAAATTAAGGTTTATGGTACGGAACTCCGGTTTTTTAGATTTCACGTGGCTAAATGAACAACGGAACTCTAAAATGAGGTCTGACAGACCCGACCAGGCATACCGAGGGTAAATACTATCGCTTGAAAACCTTTCTCTTACAATATAAACGTTCTTACTACAAGTGGCGTTTCCCAGCAAGTGGTGACAAATGCGGCCACTAAATCCTCTCCTAATATACCGCGGCTCAGACATATGGCACCATTACGATGTACGGCACCGTCATACCGCCCCACTCTGTGACACTATTTGTCAGACCCGTTGTATGGGCGCGAGTGCTTCAAAATGGCGTATTTTTGACGCCACATTTTGGGCTGGAAAATAATGATCTCGTTGGTTTGGTAAGGGTTTAGAGTTATGTGCAAGAAAGAACCCAAGTTTTATTAATTATTTATTCATTTATTAGTTCGTCTGTCCCACTTTTTATATAATACTAGCTACTGCCAGCGGCTTCGCCCGCGTGGTCCCTAGGGAACATATTCCCAGGATAAAAAGTAGCCTATGTCCTTTTTCAGGCTCTAGACTATCTGTGTACCATATTTCATTTAAATCGGTTAATTAGTTTTGGCGTGAAAGCGCGACAGAGTTACTTTCGCATTTGTAATATTAATAAAAATAAATAAGTATATAAGTAAGGATTAAATAATAATATTAATGGAGTATGGAAGTAAGGATTGAAAAGTCACACAATCTCATCTGATGCATAGCGACGATCTGGTCAACGATGCAGCACGCTTAACCTGCGCAGTAACCTGTTCACTCTTGACTTAAAGACTCCCAGGTTGTAGCTATCAGGAAACACAAACTCCGGTAGGGAAGTCCACTCATTAGCTGTACGCACTATGAAAGTATTCCCAAGATGTTTTGTGCGTGTGGTTGAGATGTCTACCACGTACCGCACTACAGAGCAAAGGCTTCCCTATGCCTTGCAGTTGCTTCCTTCAGTTTTACGTTTTAATTTGTAAATAAACATAAGTATTTTATGATGACCAGAAAAACAATTATTCTCTAAGTTTAAAATACAGAGAAACAATTATTCTGTGCTGTGGCATTTAAACAACGGAACATGAAAACCAACCATTAGAAACAAAAAATAGGATTTACATTTATATTGTACACATTAAAGTATAAGTTTCAAGTAAAATATATCTACCTAGTAAGGAGACCGATGAGAAATCTTATCAGTAGAATAATTAGATGCCCAGCTGAGATTATACCTTCTTCTTCTTATCGTGTGGGCAGTAAGGTCTAACGACCCCACAGACCCTAATGTCAGAGTTTGTAAACCGCCTCAAGGGCCTGTGACATGATTTATTTGATGACCGTCATTTGGCGGCCGGGACCACCGGCTTATACGTGCCTTCCGAAGCACGGAATCATCTTTTTATCAGACAATCAGGTGGTTCAAGCCTGCAATGCCCTAGCCAAATTGGAAACAACATTACAAAGTATGCTTCCCGTAGTAGGTCACAAGGCAAACGCCTAAATCACTCGACCACGGAGGCAGTCTGAATCTCTACTAAACGGCTCGAATACTACACTATTAATAACCCTAAAAAAACAAAATGTAGCAACAACCGTATGCCTTCAACCGAAATTAAACCTCAAAGACTGGAAAAAACGAGGACTGTCAGCAGTGCCGTATCAAAGAAACTTTTTTAATGTTCCGTACCTCAAAAGGAAAAAACGGACCCTGATAGGATCACTTTCTTGTCCGTCCGTCCATCCGTCTGTATTCATGACTATGTTATCTCAAGAACGCGTGGATGTATAAAGTTGATATTAAAACCATATACTCAGGTCTACAGTCCCTTGAAGCTGTGAAAAAATCAAAATTGTAAGTTAACGTAAAATAAAGTTACGGCCGTTTATGCCACAAAAAACGTATATTACGACACTATCAAGGGAATTAAAATTTATAGGGTATTTTCCGTTGACCTAGAACTATGAAATTTGGCAAGTAATACCGTCCTATACTAAAAACTTTTTTACAAAAAATGTAACCGACTTCCAAAACAAAACACTACAAAGTATAAAATAACTTTAATTTCGGAAGTCGGTGTTTTTAGTTTTTTCGCTTTTTGACACCGACTGCCGAAATTAAAGTTATTTTATACTTTTTATTGTTTTGTTTTAGAAGTCGGTCACATTTTTTGTAAAAAAGTTTTTTATTTTTCACTTTTTAGTGGTACCTGCGTACCCATTCACAGCGTACCGGCGTGATGTTATGTTATGAAAATAAAACTTACTAAGTGCTTTCGGTGTAAACGTCTCGTCAATACGAATGAAATAAGCCCAAACATTTGGTAGTTCCTACATACCGATGTGGAGTTCCCTTGACTCTCTGTCGTCTCCATCATCAGGTCTGATCCAAACTTTCATTCTTTTATTGTATCACCCGATATACACACGAATATCAAGTTTTTACCAAATACGTGCCCACAATTTTCGAGAGTTGCCCTCGATTTCTCAGGGTTTCCATCATCAGATCCTGACGTGGTGGCAATGGGACCACACGGGAAGCACCAGCTTTCAAATAAAAATAGAATCATGAAAATCGGTTCATCGAGTCGGTTAATATGAGGCAACAAACATAAAAAAAAATACAGTCGAATTGAAAACCTCCTCCTTTTTTTGAAGTCGGTTAAAAAGCATAGAAAATTTGAAAATATTAAAAAAATATTCTTTCAACCGATCGAAAAATCGTTGCTTAACCTCAGTTAAGCAACGATTTTTTTCCGTTTTTGGTACGGAACCCTTCGTGGGAGAATCCGACTCGCACTTGGCCGGTTTTTTTTGCTTTACAGCTCAATCGGCGTCCCCGACGTGTTTCCTCGTAAAACACGTTGAGATTGCCACAGTGTCAAGTCTTTTATATTGTATGTACACAACCCACAGGTTGTAGGGCTTATGTCCCTTTATATGTCCCAATATTCATATGTTGTAACATATCATCATCTGCCTAGCCTTTCTACAACTATATTGGGGTCGGCTTCCAGTCAAACCGGATTCAGCTGAATACCAGTTTACGTGGAGCGGCTGCCTGCCAGACCTCCACAACCCATTAACTGGTTTACACGGTACTTCTTGGCAAGACTGGAGTCAGATCTAGCTTGTGACAATGTGTAATGACTGCCAAAGATCTACATATGACAGCCGGGATCAAAGGCTTAACGTGCTTTCTAAGACACGGAGGAAACTCGTTATATTAAGATGGTCACCCATCCACAGACCAAACTTAGCAAGCGTTGCTTAACCTTAAAGATCGACCTGTGCGACTATTATACCTAACCCTTGATATGTTGTTAAATATAAAGAGAAATAATCCTTGAGCAATATACATATTTATCTTTTTCTAGTATAAAACAAAGTCACTGTATTCCTCTCTGTTTAACAGATTTTTACTATTAATAGGCATACGTTTGACCACTATCTCACCTGATGGTAAGCGATGATGTGGTCGAACATGGAGCACGCTTGTCTAGAAGTAACCTATTCACTCTTGCCTTAAAGACTCCCAGGTTGTAGCTATCTGGAAACACAGACTCTGGCAGGGAATTCCACTCCTTAGCTGTACGCACTATCAATGTGTTCCCAAAACGTATTGTGCGTGTGGGTGGGATGTCCACCATGTACCGGTGGCGCATCGCCGTACGTCTTGTTGTCCGATGATGGAACGGGTTTACTTCTTCTAAACCACGCAACGGTTTCTGACACAATTTTCAACAAAAAGAGCGAAAAACGAGGCAAGATTGTGAGTGTGAGATGCATCCATGCGAGCTGGGGCGCGTCGATGTGAGTCGTAATAAGGTGGTAAATACAGTGGAGTGGGTTCTTATAAAAATTGTAAACGAAAAGTTTTTCTTATCTGTACTCAACCAGCCAGCTTCAGACTGCCGTCTTTAATATTCTACTGAAACACAAAAGTTTTATGCTGCCATATATCATTTTACACATAAAAACAAGCAAACAAAAGAAATAACCACTTTTATTACAAGCCTCAGCATCTTTCCCGACCTTCGATGACCAAAGATACAAGAAAAACCTCTTTAAGAACCAACTCGCGTGTCCAAAGAACGTACAGCCCATCATTGGCTGAATTATTTATGTTGCTAGCCCACCCACTACTTGCGCCATAGTAAGATCATGCAGGTCAGCAATAGCTGCCGAAGTAACGTGTTAGTGTAGGGTATGGACGTGACTGATAAACGCAATGATGTTGTCTAGGGGTTCAAATAGGTCAAAGGTGCTTTGTTTAGCTATGTATAGGGTGGCATATGTGGTGGCTGTCTTTCAGGGGTAAATGTACTAAAGTTTTTAAAACATCTTTGAATAGTGGAGTCCGCACATCTACACATCTATACTAATATATAAAGCTGAAGAGTTTGTTTGTTTGCTTGAACGCACTAATCTCGGAAACTACTTAAAAAAATCTTTCAGTGTTAGATAGCCCATTTATTGAGAAAGGCTATATATCATCACGCTAAGACCAAAAGGAGCGGAGCAGTAATGAAAAATGTGACGCAGACGAAATTGCGCGGGTCAACTAGTAAAATATATAGCAACCGAGTTTGTGATAAGTTTCAAAATTATAATTCCAAGCAATAATATTTTTTATGCAAAGGTATCCCTTTCCCCATTTAAAAGTGAAATTTCCAAAAAACTTTTTTGATATTTCTTTCTTTTTATAAAAACATATTTTTCCCAGTTTTTTAGACTAAGTTTTGGCTGGACATTGATATTAAGTCAGGTCACACGATTTTTCATTGTATAGTTTAGATGAACAGTTTTGTACATATTAGAAACTCGAGAAAACGTAGAGAATAAGAAGTAGTCTTCAAAGTTAGAGTGAACAGTTTTCTTCTGGGTAAGCTGGCTCTCATCGCCGACTTAGTCTCTGTCACCTCTGACCTAGACTAGAGTCAAGAGCAAACCCATCTCAAATATTTTCCGCCAAGCCCGTTCCATCATCGGACCACAAGACGAACGGCGATGCGCCACGTACGTGCAGCTAAGGAGTGGAATTCCGTGCCGGAGTCTGTGTTTCCTGATAGCTACAACCTGGGAGTATTTAAGTCAAGAGTGAATAGGTTACTTCTAGACAAGCGTGCTCCATCTTCGACCACATCATCGCTTACCATCAGGTGAGATAGTGGTCAAACGCGTGCCTTTCAATAGTAAAAAAAAAACATTTTCATTCGCGATTTCTGTGTTGATCTTATAGAAAAAGATGTCTATTTACACAAATATAGAACCACAGCGTATAATTCAGAGCCTGTCAATAATTTTTAAAAGTATACTCTATCCCTGAAACATCGACAGCAAATAATGACAAGCCAGGCACCACCCTGTAATGCGAAACGAAGGCGGAAAAAATAAATCCTATAGGCTGCGACTTTTGTCATTTATAAAAATCTTTTATCTAAACGGACCTTTATTTTTTATAAAATCGTGCTAAATGAGCGTGAAGTGACAATTAGCTTAGAAACCATTAAATACTTTTGAAAAGAAAATCTTAATGGGAGCTAATGTTAGATTGGGGTCTTCCACATTTGACATTCAGAAATTCGACATGGACTTTTTATAGAATCTTGAGCTAAGAGAAAAAAAATATGAACAATATATTTTTGTAAACTTTTCGTAAATCAGACTAGGCGTGTCCTAATTAAGTAATTGCTAAGACTTTGGATACTCAAAAATAAACATTATTGGCAGTTTAAACATTTGCATTTAAACATCTGCCTCCGTGATCGAGTGGTTTAGGCGTTTGCCTTGGTCGTGGGTTCGATTCCCAACTGAACTAGCTGACCCGCGAAACTTCCTCGATAAATGGGCTATCTAACAATGAAAGAATTTTTCAAATCGGACCAGTAGTTCCTGAGATAAGCGCGTTCAAGCAAACAAACAAACAAACAAACTCTTCAGCTTTATATATTAGTATAGATATCATTTCCATTACTAAAATAAGGTACACATACAAACCATTACTCGGTATGGCCAGTGAACTTGCGTTTACATATTCTTTTACGATTCAAACTCAATAGTGACTCGGAAATCTCCGAGAATCGCTATGCAGTAGCAAATCCATATGACAGCGGAAGTGAGCAGTTGGATACTGCGCAAAAAACGAACTTAACGGACGTCATTAAGTTTGAATCGACATATACTTAAAAATCTGCGATCATCTCGAAAGATACATGTTTAACAAAATTTTACAAAATATTAATATTATTCATACCTAATAAATAAAAATCATTTATTTCAGACAAAAAAGTCCATATATAAGCCAGGTTGTTAGTAATAGAATTTTGCTTATAATTTATGTTAGTAATTAAAAATTAAAAAGAAGAAACTCGTCACCGTCTACCCCTGCACAGTAGGCTCACCCGTCCCGGAACACATGGAGTTCAGTGAACCTACTGAGCAGGACAGTATCGATTCTCTCGCCAATCATCCTCAGGACACTATTCAAATAAAGCGACAAATAAGTCGTTACCGTATTGCTTTGAACGTTATGCAATATGCAGTTATTTCTACTTATCTTCCGTTACAAAATTGTCTCTTCGTAAACAAATTTTTTTCAAGTTTCTACATATATTGTTATAGAATTCAACTGAAAAGCAGAAATAAATAGTTACAGTTAGTATATTGTTAGTTTATATATGCTTTATGCCTCTGTATCAAAATGACCTACTAGCAGAACGTCCTATTGTCAAAGTACAATTATGCTGAAAAATTACTATCGGTTTTTTCGTCATGGCTCATTATTTAGTTCTTTCTATACGTGTGTCCGGTTGGAGATTAGAAATTATTTTTTTAATGTTATAAATACAAATCGTTGGGATGACAATGTTGGGTAACTAGCATTAGTAAATAAGTGACATTATCATGATTTGAAGACAGCTAATAAGAAAGTATGTCTTGAACCATTCCATCGCAACTCGGGTACAGTGATAAAGTCACCAAAATGTAAACTGTAAAAAAATATTATACATGGTTTTTATTACTCCTATAAATTTCTGTCAGGCACTTACGCTGTATTTACCAATTCTAGTTGTACACACTGTTGAACTATCCTCGACGATATCTAAAATGAATATGCTTTACTCTAAAAAGTTAAAAACTGATTCGCTACCCAAGCTCCACAGATTGTAAAAAAAAACAACATAAACTTTACTGCAAAATATTATTTTCACCCAAAAAAAAGTAAGCCAGGAACACTCCAGTAAAGTGCTTTCAAAAATGCCACAGTTCAACGTTCCCGTTCATAAAACCGTTGGGACATTCGTCACCGTGTAACTATTCGCGGCAGGTGCATTATTTTTTTAAAGTGCAGTGTTCCTACTCGCGATTGGTTGGGCTCAACGGATCCTCGGGCGGGCCGTCTGTCACACCGGAGACATAACAACATAACATATGTATATTTGATGCATGAAGACTTTCGTGTATCGTGCGGTTCGTTGAAACAATGGGTTGGTACAATAGGGATATTTCATAGTTTCAGGCATGGATGTTGAACAATAACATTTCAGAATCTTTAGAAACATGTGTTCACTTTAGTATTACCATAAAAGCTGTTTTTTTTTAGAATTAATGAAGTTATAAATTAACCTATAGAAAACCATCTACGGAAATCTCTCCTGGTTGGCGCTATAAAAATTTCACTTCATTCGTCACAAATCGTATTTCTTTCACTAAGGTGGTCAAAACCAGCACTGTGGTTCTGTCTTGCACACAAATGTTAGCTTTATGCTGAGCGATGGCCGTTTCGCGTGGATGCGACGCATATCTTCCTAACTTGCACTTCACTTTCATTTTTTCTTTAATTCTATTTAAGTTTTACATTGTACGAAACACAAATAAATGTAGTGCATAGCTGCGGTGGCGTTTCGAGCAGTCCCGATCTATCTATACACAAGTGGTGACTAGACGTGCCCTTGAGTTTTAGGCACTTGTCTCACCGCCGGCGAGGAAGCGAGTGGCTATCGACCATTTGCTCGCTGCGGAAAGAGACTAAAATATAGATCTCGTGTGAGTAAAAGAGACACAGTCGATAGCTGGCTGTTCACACTGCCGGCGAGCGGCTCTCACCTCTAGTTGATCGCAGTGACAAGAGCTATTAAAGATTATACTCGCTCAGCGACACTCGCTCGGCGATGCTCGCTTGGCGGTCAGAACAACCAAACTGCAGTAATTTCTACCTATAGTGCGGGCCGGAGCGAGTATTGCGAGTAAAAGCCCGTCGCACTAAAGCACTCGCTGAAAGCCGAGCGACAAAACTATAGAAACTTTTCACTCGCTACTAGCTTTGAAGCTTTACTCGCTACTCGCTGATCGCCGGTGGTGAGACAATTGCCACATACTTTTTGATTTGGTTGTTTAACTCGAAATCCAAAGGATTTGAAGTTAAACATCCTTTTCAGTAAGTTCTAGTATTTCTACAGATCAACACATTGGTGATCATTATAGGCTTGCGCAATGTAATGTAAAACTCGGTTCTCCTCATTCAAATGCTCCAAGTGAAGGAGCACCTTTATTATTTTCTACCTTTTATACTTCAAAAATGCAAACTACCTACTCCCACATTGGTGTCACCGTATGACGCTACCGTCTCTGTGACAAATATGAGTTCATAACTTAGTGTAGCATCGTGCGGCGTGCCATTAGTCGCCACTCAGTCCTGTAATTGCTACTGCTGCTGTGGGCACGCGGCATGTGCTCAGTAATTGTAGCCAATTTTGAGAGGTAATTTAGTGGTTACTAGCTACTGTTTACATGTACCTAAGTACTTGTAATGTGAGGTACGTAATAGTTTTGAGATAATCCAGTGACGTCATTTGTAAATAATTATTTAATAACTACTAGGTTCTGCCGGTGGCTCCCGGGCGTGAATGTCGGAAATTGTTCCAAGCAATTAGTCTATGTGATATTTCAGACTATACCTAACTAAAACTCGACTATTAAAAAACATCATCCAGATTCATTCAGGTGTTCTGGCATGATTGAGTAGGTAACAAACATTTATCCATCAAAACTTTCGCATTTATAAGTAAGATTTATAGTTTTAACATACCAAACTCCCTTTTCCCCCAATGGGGTGAGCAGAAACGGCATAACGCTGCCTTATACACTTCTCTCGTTATCCTTACACATTGCTTTTATGTTCATCATCTGTTCAATCACGCACGCGTTATGTGCAAACAGTAGGCAACACAAAAATTTTCTGAATTATGTGGACAGAAAGCAATTTATTATCTCATCAAAAACTCGAACAAAACCACAAACCGCAGATTTCTGTATAATAGTGCGTAACCTAGGACCAAAATCACTAACGAAGTGTTTGAAAATGTATACCAACAACAAATAAATAGAAAAATTTTCAAGTTAGAATAAACAAACCAAAAAATATCCATCATTTTTAATGGACTTTCAAACTGTAGATATTGTTTGAAAGTGCTTCACACCGGTTGTCAGTTTGAAGCGGTTTGAACCAGATCCGAGTGGATACAACCAGTTATAACCGCTCGAACAATAAAAATGGCGGATTTATGTAACACTCGTAAAAGAAGAGTGGTTTTAAAATTTTAAATGAAACGCGAGAGTTTTAGTGTCCGGTACTGATTTATTTATGTTTGTAGCTCGTTGCCCTTGTTTCAAATAGGTTTACTTACTTAGATGTTATTATGAAGGACAAAATAACTTTACTTTTTTTACGAAATATAAATATTAAATGAATGTAACGCAGTTACCTTTTGGCGTTATCGTCATCATTATTTATTATTATGACGTTGTAACCTAGTTTAAAGATACAGGCTGCGTCTATGTCACATTTTCTTCAAAAGCGACTTAAGAGGAAATGCTGATGGAGAGACTCTGTACGTAAAAAAACATAATTCGAGGTTTGGCTCTAAACTGATATCTCCTCCAATATTGAACCGATTTAAGAGATATTTCACAAACTGAATAAAAAAGATATAAACTGTGTTCCTATGTTTTCTTTTTTGATGATTTTTGAACCGTATAAGCACTAGAACCCTCACAAAATGCTCAAAATTTGCCGATAAATCGCTGTCAACAGAGCCCTAGTGTACATTTGGCAACTATTCATCGAAAAAGAAAACATAGGGACACAGTATATATTCTTATTATTCAGTTTGTGAAATATCTCTTAAATCGGTTCAATATTGGAGGAGAAAACAGTCGAGAGCCAAACCTCGAATTATGACTTTTTACATACAAAGTCTCTCCGCCAGCATTTCCTCTTAATCAACGCAGTGGAAGAGCTCGTAGCTAGGTAATAACAGCCGCACGGGTCGATCTTCAAGGTTAAGCAGCGCTTGCCAAGGTTGGTCTGTGGATGGGTGACCATCTTAACATACCGAGTTACCACCGGGCCTCGGAAAACACGTTAAGCCGGTGGTCCTGGCTGTCATTTGTAGATCTTTGGCAGTTGTAATAGATAGTCAGAAGCCAGTAAATCTGACTCCAGTCTTGCCATGAAGTACCATGTTTCCCAGTTAATGGGGTGTGGAGGTCTGGTAGGCAGCCGTTCCACGTAAAATACTGGTATTCAGCTGAATCCAGTTTGACTGGGAGCCGACCCCAAGATAGTTGAGAAAAGGCTAGGCAGAGGATAATGACTTAATCAACGCAGTCTCAGTCTTGCTGAATGTATAGCAGCTAGCAGTATAGCTTAGTGCCAATACTTTACATAATAAAAATTCAATCTACTCTAAAACGACACTAGATCGACGCAGATATAATGGGTCCCACTAGAACCAAATTGAATTATAAACAACGCACTTAACTAGATTGAGTTTAACCTAAAGTGTAATTGGCGAACATCCAGTATTAGCTCGGTTAAACTGGTATCAACCGCTTAGATCCGGCGCGAAGGGGTTTGATCCGGTTTCAAGCGGTGTAATCCGAATACAGTTTGTAAGGAGTTAAGGGCTTGGAATATTTGACCTGAGATATTGGTAAGCTCGTTTGTGTCATCAAATGGTACCGACCATTTGATGTCGTTGTGTTTTGAAAGCAGAATTATGTTTTTGTGATATTTCGAGATAAGAATGGATTGTTCTTACACTGAGAAAAATACCCTGTTATTACGCCGTAAATGACGTTTCATAGTCCTCAAAAATGAATTTTTCGCTTGTCATAAGTAGTAGTCTCGGTACATTAGTTAAACGTAATGGCCAACCTCGTAACTTATCTTTTAATAGCTTTTTTTAGGGCGCCCATCCAGCCTTTTACTATCTTTTTCCGGCACTTTAAAAAAGTGCTTATGTGAGTCAAGCTCAGTACTATAGACCGTAAACCTTCATGTAAAATGACAAACGTATTTTTGTTTTAGAGTAACAACACAGAATAGTACAAAAAGTCGGCTCCATAGAGTGAGAGAATCTGCGACCGGCTGACGTATGTGATCGCCACACGTACACATAGACACGCTTCACGTACAGCGAGTGCAAGGGCATTTGCGACCGGCTGACGTACGAGATCGCCACACGTGCAAATAGACACGCTTCACGTACAGCGAGTGCAAGGGCATCTGCGACCGGCTGACTTATGAGATCGCCACAGGTACACATAGACACGCTTCACGTACAGCGAGTGCATGGGCACCTGCGACCGGCTGAAGTATGCGATTGCCGCACATACACATAGACACGCTTCACGTACAGTGACTGCGAGCGTAAATGCGATCGGCTTGATTTGACCTTTTGTACTATTCTGTGAAATTACTCTCAAACAGAAATAAATGTTCGTTTGACAATCTCAACATGAGAGGACGGATTTTGTAAAACGTTTCGTCCTCTCACATAGCGATCCGCTCGCGTTCAGGTTTTAAAACAATGGTCATTTATTATGTATCTTATCGTAATCTATTTTAGTAACCTTTACCTTCAGGAGGAAAGCGTTGTTTTCGACGAGAAATGTTTATAGGTTAATTTATAGGTAAGGTAGGCTATACGTGCTTATAAAAAAAATGTCGTTTTGCTATGTAGGTATCTCAATATCAATGAAAAGCGTCTCTCCAAATCTTGCACATAAAAATTAACATCCTTCTAAAACAATTTAAAATTATTCGGGTTCACCTAAATAGTTTCAGTAACGTTTCTTTGCAAATAAAAACATCCAGATTATCAGCGCCTTTATTCCTTACCAATAAGAGCGCTTTTTAAAGTTCAAATAATATCCAGCTAACTACCCACTTACTTGGCCATCCAACATTCAGGGCTGCCACGTGGTACATAAATAATGCGGCTGTGAAGTGTACTCGCGTTACGTACTTACCTGAAATGAGAAAAGTTCTCGTCATTTACAAGTAATGAGTTATGGAGGGCTGCTAACCCCTCTCTGGGTTAGCTTAGTAAGGCCCGGTAGGTAATGAGGACTCTTTGAGAGGGAAATGATGCAGTTTTTATATTTTAATTAAAAACGGGATATTATAAATTGCATATCAAATAAATAATCGCCTATCAATACATACTCATCACTTATATTCTTTTTTACATCAAATAACTTACTTCACTACAAATAAACTAAATGTTTAACAAAACTCAAACTGCAGATAATTCGAAATCATACATCAATATGACATTACTTTTTTCCTCATAATGCAATACAGTTAAATTTATTTTTGTACAAAAATACTACATACATAGCATAAATTTTCCATATTTATGGACTCACCCCGACTCGGATAGGTTAGGTTAGAAGGCTTAGCCTTCGTGGTTATTTTTATTTTAAACCACTCAGAACTATGGTGAGTCGCAGACTCGCAGTACAGTTTTGTCGTGCATTAAGATTAGCTGTGCATTGATGAAAAATTTTGCTTTAGGAAAAATCGCTGTACGCTGCGAAAATAAATTGTAGTGTGTTTAGTGATATTTTGAGTTGAATATTTTGCTGTGCAATCAGTAATTTTGATGGGAATTCGGAATCTTATTGCATAGAAAAAGGATATTTTTTGATTTGCGTTTAAATACTACCCATTAAAAACAGTGGGTGTTTTTTGTTTCGTAGCTAAATAATAACAGCTGCATGGGTCGAACTTCGGGGTCAAACAACGCTTATCGAGGTCGGTCAGTGGAAGGGTGACCATTTTAACATACCGAGATTCATCCATGCCTCGAAAAGCTGTTCGAGGCGTATCGTGTCACTTACTGAGTTGTTAAGGTCATACAGGCGATCGCTCCGGTTATTCTAAAAGCCGTTTCCAACATAATTTTGGAAAAGGCTTGTTAGATAGAGTTTTGTTTATATATGACGGCGCGCAGCTAAATTAAAGAAGAATCCAACATTTAAGTTACGTTAACAAATTTCTGAACTAAAACTGATTGTGTAAATTTGTCGAATAGTATTAGTAGTAACTGTTAAATTCTAAATTAAAATGGTGATTTATTTAAATTGGTCGAATATTAAAATATGAGCGGGTAGCCCCGAATAGGGTAGCAAGTGGGTAGTGCGCCTACGCCGTGACAGCTGGCAATCTGGCATTCGTTTGACTGACAGCGAACGAGGTGCACGCGTGCTAACCTATTGGCTCGTAATCCAGTTTCATCGTGTATTCCACCGTATATTTTGTGTACAAGTGTAATCGAATAAAATGAGTGATTGTTATTAATCACAAACGTGGTACTATTTCAACGATCCTGATATAACACGCCCATGATGGATGACGATTATCATGACCGCTCTGCTGCCTTTCCTGATATTCCGTTTATATATTTATTTGGAGATAGCCAGGAAAGTTAAATGAGGATAAAAGAAAAACTAGGAAAAATAAACAAGGAATAAATATCTTATCTTATCTTAAAACAAAAAAAAATCTATCAGCGGCCGTTGAACAAGAAAACTGTTGGTAGTTAGGTATTACTCCGTATTGGAAACTATAGATAATCTAAAATGTTAAGTTTTTATTTGTTTTTATTCATTTGACTCATGTAGATATAACGTTAGTCTGCGGATAATAAATTAATTCAATAAGACCATGTAGTAACTTTATTTATACCTTACTTATGTACTTGCTTTCAAGTTGATATCTTAACATTTTCTTCAAAGCATCTATAAAAATAATCTATAAATATTTATTGGCGAGCAGTTTCAATAAAATAATTTATTTGCTGGCTACAAAATAACACTCAAATGAAATGGACGCATAGTAAAGTGTCAAACGATTGATATTAATGCGAGTGGGGAATCGAACTTGGGACGCTGCCTGGGAGCTTGGGGCGAATGACAACGTCTCATCTTATTTTTAGCAATCACCCTTTGTGTAAGGTTAAATAAATTATACAGAGTTCAATACACAGCGTAATAATATTTAATTTGTATCTTTAACCTTTTTGAATACATTTCGAACAACGTGTTTTCTTTTCAAGGTTGCCAAGATAAATAGTTTATTTATTACAATGAGACAGTGATAAGACACTTTTGAATGTCAAAATTGACAGTCTAACAATTATAATAATCAATAGGTACTAGTGTTGAAAACGAGCATCTTGGTCACTTTGTACTTTATCGCGTTTTTTTAAGGATTGTTGGAGGCCAGGTAACATTTACAAAACTTAATTACTTCATTTTTTAAACGACTTCTTCAAAAAAGGAGGAGGTTCTATATTCGGCTGTATGTGTGTATGATTTCTCCGCCAATTGTGGACCGATTTAAAAAAATCTTTTTTAGTTCGAAAGCCTAAGGTGAGGTGGTCCCATTGTCACCAAATCAGAATCTGATGATGGAATCCCATGAAAATTGAGGGAAACCCTCAAATTTTAAAGGCAGCCTAGCTGACTCGGCAAAGGTTGTGTTGCCATACAAAAAAAAAACTAGCCTACCTAGGTGGTAGGCTATTTTTTTTTCTCGTACCTACCGAATATACATACAAAATTTCATGAAAATTATTCGAGCCGTTTCGGAGGAGTTCGGTAACAAATACCGTGATACGAGATTTTTGTATATTAGATACAATGTTTTCATAAACTTTCTAACGCAATTCAGATATTTGTGCTTGGTAATCATCATCTCATGTTGCTGAGCTGATGATGCTTTCATCAGCTCAGCATAAGTTAGGATTTGATGATGGGATCCCATGAAAAATGTTTGTTCAGCGATATTTTCATCGTACATAAGAGCAATATTTTTTTTCTATCTTTCCCAAATCTAATAGCCATCTAGAAAGGGCCCAAAAAATCTAAGAAGTTAACTATCAACTCGAAAAGAAGAAAGAATAGGTTTACACTCACAACATGCCTCACAAAATGGCCGTCATTCATCTACAAAATGAATCCGAAATCCAATATAATTCCTTGTAATTCTGAACCACTTCCAGCTCGCATTCACTTAAACCCTCTCGTGCTAACGCGAGACATTTCTTGTCTACGAACACCTTCACCACAGAATAAATAGGCACAGAAAGCCAGCTCTTTACAGCGAGTAAACACACGCACAAAGATACGCTGACATTTTGCGGCACACACGCGTCTTTGGGTACGTGCGACTGTTTTCGTCTGTTGTATGTGTCACCGGAAAATTGCAGACACCGAAACATTGTGATAAATCTTTATTAGATTATATTTTCTCGATTCTTTCATAATATTATGAAAGAATCGTTTCGTTGACAATAAATCCCATCTAAATTCAATAGTTTCCAATATATCCGTGTATTATTAAGAAAAAAAAGTTTACAATTATTTCACGCGATATTTTACAATCTTACGGTGTTTGCAATTTTCCGATGACATATGCAATCCGCTTTCATACCTTCAAAAGCTAATGTTAAGATCAAGGCTGTTAAATTGTAGATTTTTTGACAGTCATCATGATCGGTTACAAGCCAAAAAGTTCGTCATTCAGTTTTACTAAAGGGCTGTGTTACACACTTACTGTGTTGTTCGACTTAACCAGCTGCTACGTTGTAGAGTTCAGATACACAGTTGCTCCGTTGTGTATTTTTACACACTTTACAATTACTATAATTATTAAAACCATATTACTAAGTCCATACATAACCTGTTAGCTAATTTAACAACGATTCCAATGATTTAACTGGTAGAGGGCTAACTTTCGTAACTTCCGGGATATCGTCGTTTTAATCAGACGCGGCGTATTTCAGAAACCATCCAGACTTTGCCTCAGTTTCGTGATGACGCGCAATATGGCCGCCACAGTTGGTACTGATATTCAATTACAACCGGTTAGACTGGAAGTCGACCGCAACATAGTTGGGAAAAGGCCAGCTAGGCAATCAATCAATCAATTAAATCGTTTTTGTGATATATATGTTACATACAGGTGTTTATAAAATAATTTAAAGGCGAAGGCGAATGATAAATGTATGGCTCTGGCCTTCTGTATCTCTTTACTCCGTGGTGTTAGTGTGTCAGAGTCGGCTCTAAAGTGTCGGCGTTACTCTACACACGTCTGTCGCTTTGTGGGACTGTTTATACAAGCGCTTGAGTAAGAGGTATGTGGAGAAAATAATGTACAAAAGGGTTTTCTTGGATGATGGACCACCCCCACAAGCATTGTAGAAGTTTCAAATAAAATTGGGGTGGCTGGTAAGATATCATCGAAGTGAACAGGTTTGGGACTTCATTGCCGTATTGACCACCGGAAACTAATTTGGTCAATGTCTTTTCTTGGATCTTTATACACGGTGTCATTTTAGTAATCTTACAACGGCAACCCACTTCATCTTTTGAATGATTACTACACATTCATTAAAAATATACATGTCGGAAATAAGTCAGTCAATTGAACAATTTCATAAATTGAACAAACGCCAACGCCATCTAGTGGCGTTCGACGGAGTCTAGGACGGTGTGCTCGACAGAGGCTGAGCTCAGTCTACTGGTGGCGGTTGAGCAGTGCTGACGTGCATACGTCTAAAAACCGCCGCGTGTTCCGAATACTTGTTCAGTGTACCTATTGTGTGAGAATATTGTAAGTGAGACTTTCGAGTGCGAATAATAATTTGATTTAAAAGTTTCTGTTGCGCAACAACCAACACTTCCCATAGTACGCCCACTGTAGTTCCAATATCCTGGCTGATGTAACCTGGAGAGTTGTACCATCGCCGACATATATATATATTTATAAAAACTAGAATTATTTAAAAAACATATATTATTCATTATCATGATGCCTGACGCAGTTTGAAACATCTAGGAGCGAGCGCAGTTCGAGCCTTGTGCTCCATGGATGGCGCGGAATGGAACAGCGACATTGTTTTGATGCGTAAACATTATTAAAGGAGTGTTTCATAATTCTAATGCATATTTTATTTTTTTTTGTAGCTATCATCATCATCATTATCATATCAGCCGAAAGACGTGCGCTGCTGGACATAGGCCTCCCCCCAAGCGTCGCCACTACGACCAGTCCTGCGCGTCTCGCATCCATCGGCTACTCGCTACACCTTCACCAGGTCATCGGTCCACCTAGTGAGAGGCCTTCCAACATTGCGTCTTCCGGTACGCGGTCGCCACTCCAGAACTTTTCGGCCCCATCGACCATCTGTTCTGCAAGCAATGTGCCCTGCCCACTAGCCCCCACCACCATCCACTACCGCTCCTGACCCTAGAGGTAGTTTATGTCGGGAATATTAAGTGGGCCGCCTTTGTAAGACGACTTAAATGGCACACTGTTTATCACATTTTTTTTTAAAAGAGGTGGACATATTGTCATTGATATATAAAAAACCCAAGATACACACTCAGCATCTCAAAAACGTCCGCAAAAAACAAGCGCAATATGTATAATTGTGCGCTAGTTTCAAACAGTGTCGCATCGTTCGCCATACTGCACTGATTTGTAAAAACAACTTGAAGCGATCCGTGTAAGGTTGAATTTGCAAAAAAAAAATGCGCATCACTCGCCATACTGCACTGCTTTGTAAAAACAACTTTAAGCGATCCGTTTACGGTTGAAATTGTAAAAAAAAATTGTCTATTGTATAACTACACACAACTCACACATGACACTTGATACATGTCAGTTTTTGACGACAGTTTCGAGTGTTGCATTTGTTCGAGACTGTGCCTCTTGGGTTTTTTATATATCAATGCATGCAGGTAATCTATTCTGTTATGATGTTAATGTGACAACTTAGATGAAGTCTGCGTGAAGTGAATTGTCATTCCGTTTTTCAGCTATGGCTGGACCGCACACCGCACTGCCTTTTCTGCTGCAACTCGCTTCACTTGTGCTTACACGGTAAGATGTTTATAGATGAACAATGCAGGCCGAAGGAAGTATGACAACCGTCCACCTCAAACGATGTAGCTTCTATATAAAAAAATCTGCTCGTTTGCACACTCCCCACCACCCCAGTTGATCTATTTAAAAAAACACGACCGCTAAAAACGACTAAAAAGTTCGAAACAAGTCTTTTTTCAAGCAGTCTGATGCAGTTGATGGGGTCAGATCAGTGCAGTTTTAGCGGTCGGGTTTTATGACAAACTATTTTTTTTATTTCCTACATTTTAGTGAGTTACATTTTTGGAATCGTCTTCTCGAGACCTTTATCTTGATACCCCACTCGATAGGTTGTGAAAAAAAAAACAAAGTTGAAGGCATGATATGGCGCCAAAAATCGGCCATTTTAATTTTTATATACCCAGTGTCACTCTCACAGTAAATACAAATCTAACGACACCTGTCAAGCTAAAATCTATCGAGCTGTTCAGGCACAGTATGCCTAAAAATTATACACACATACATACTCTCGAAAAACATAGTCCTCCTTCTGGCGCAGTCGGGTAAAAACAGCTTTGTCACTATAATTATAAACAGTACGTTAAACCTTTTCCATAACAAAATTCATGTCGCCCTGGTCGTCTAACGTCTCATTGTATTTACCTCTCCTGAATAAGTTACCACTCGTAACAAAGTTACATACGCGCGACACTTCGTAAATGAGTTACCAGCCGGAGTCGGTAAGTTAGTTAAGGGAGCAACCATATTATGATGTCACATGCAAGTTTGATGTAGAATCCACATGTTTGCTTACTTACTTAGCTCAATAACATTGTTTTATGCTAAATTCAACTCTATCAAACACAAAAACCGGCCAATTGCGAGTCGGACTCTCACATGAAGAGTTCCGTACCATTAACCTTCATTTGTATTATTTTTAGGGTTCCGTAACTCAAAAGGAAAAAACAGGATCCCTTATGGGATCACTTTGTTGTCCCACTTCTGATACCAGTTTGTTAGGATGGCGCTCCGTGGATCCTTTTTTAAAAAAAAGACACTTTATTACTGCTAAAAGAATATTTAATTAAATGAGGTTACACTAGGACACACTGGTTACACAACAACTGAACTCTCGACACGGAATGTGCAATATGTACTGCAAAATGGCTATGACTGTCTGTTTGAGCACATGGAAATGCCCTTTTATAATATTGGTATCAATATGGAAGCGGCGGTGTTTTTATCATAGTCAGCATTTGATGCATTACAAAGTCCGTTTTCAACAGTCCGTCTGTCTGTCAAGACCGTTTATCTTGGGAACGCGTGGGAAATCAAGTTGAAATTAGTACCATATACTTTGGTATATGGCCCTTTGCAGCTGAAATTAAACTTCTAAGTTAACAAAAAAAAGATACGGTCGTTTATGCCGCAAAAACAATATATTTCGACATCCCAAGGGAATCAAAATGTATAGGGTATTTCTCGTTGACCTAGAACTATGAAATTTGGCAAGTAATACCGTCTCATAATACAAGTATAGGGAAAAGTCTAAAAACTATACATTTGTAATTAAATCATAAAAATATAATATTTATTTAATGTACGGAACCCTCGGTAGGCGAGTCCGACTAGCATTTGGCCGGTTTTTTGTTATAGCGGCAATAGAGTTACATAATCTGTAAAAACTTCAACTGTCTACCTTTTACGGTTCTTGAGATACAGCCCGTTGACAGACAGACGGACGGACGGACAGCGGAGGCTTAGTAATAGGGTTACCTTTTGGGTACGAAACCCTAAAAAGGCTTAGGCCTTGAATATCAATTCAATTCATTGAAAAGGCAATATATTCCATTAACTTCCATTCAGTATTTACAATAGCACTGTAACAGTAGATGGTGGGTACTATTCATTTATCTAGAGTAATAATTAAACAAATAATTAATGTTGTTTGTAGGAAGTGGAGATACTTAGCGGTTTAAACTCCGGTTACAGTGGTGGTGGCTCCAAACGTTAAAGGAAATGTTTCAAAATGGGCCAGGTTTACGTACACAACCTCAACAAAAGAGAAAAATCCAGAGAATTCGGGAAAAATACAGATAATTCAATTAAATGTTTACTGTTATGGTAGTTAATTGATGTATATAAATTACTTTTATGATTTTCAACATGGCGTCGCACCGATTTAGTTACTCTGTGCTTAAAAACAATGACAGTAAATCATAGATCACAGAAAGATAACTGTCAGCTGTCACAACAATGTCTTCAGTCAGTTTCGTCTCGTTGTCGGTAAATAAACATGTCAGAAATAAATGTCAAACGTCATTAATTAATCAAAATGACAGCTTACCGCCATGACGGGTTAATGTTGTGTGTTGCAATAATTTCAAGTGTAATTTCTTGTTTTTTACTAGCAAACAAAGCCATTTTAAAGAAATTGGACAGTTGAGAACAGTTTTAAATGTTTTTTTCCTATTTTTAAGTATAGTGACAAGGACCTGGCCAGGCTCCATACATTTTGGAACATCTCCTTTCTAGGAACAAGAGAACTGTTTATTTACCCAATTCAGTCCTTATTTATTTTTCTACTACGAAGCATCTTCGTCTGTTCAGTATTTCCCTAACTATCTTGGAGTCGGCTTCAAGCCGAACCATATGCAGTTGAATACCAGTATTTTCGTGAAGCAGCTGTGTTTTTGAGCTCCACAACTTATTTACTGGGTTATAATCTTAATCAACCTGCATTTGCTACTACCCAGTATCTGGGCAACACGATATTCCTTGGTAAGACTGGTGTCAGATTGAAAAACCGGTCAAGAGCGAGTCGGACTCGCTTGCAAAGGGTTCCGAAAGATTTTTTTTTAACATGTTATTTTAACACTACAGACTTCTTATAGGTTTTCCTGTAATCTATAAATAAAAATCTATTCTCTCCATTTTCTTTTTCAAAATTCGAGGCTCAGTAGTTTTGGATAAAGGGGGGGGGGAATGGTCATTTTTCGTCTAATTTCTTGAATAACTTCAAAACGATTTGTTTTAAAATTATGAAAAAAAATATAAATAAAACCCTTACAGTAAGCCCTTTCATTTAATATGTCACACGATATTGTTCAAAAAACTTTTTGAACAAAATCGTGCCCCCATACTAAAAATTTAATAATGTATGTAACACGTCCGTGTTTGGGTCACAGAAGTCCATATTTGTACCAAATTTCAACAGAATCGGTCCAGTGGATCCGGAGAAAACTGGCTGTGACAGACGGACAGACAGACAGACACCCGAGTGATCCTATAAGTGTTCCGTTTTTTGTTCGGAACCCTAAAAATGTTTAAATGATAGCTGGAATGAATGGAGTTAAATGCTTTCCGAGGAGCTTGGATCAATTTTGTTATTTTGTCGTCTAATTTAGTTTATTTTTAACCGACTTCCAAAAAAAGAGGAGGTTCTCAATTCGGTGGGTAATTTTTTTTATGTATGTGCACCAAATACTCCGAGGTTTCTGATCCGAATTTTGTGATATTTTTAGTTCAATACTTTCCATTTGGTCCCGTAAAACTTTAATTCCGTTTGGCTTGGTAGTTTTTATTTTATGAGCATTTTTGCTTATTTCAATTTCTGTGTAGACGAATACGTCATCAAAGTATCACCACTTAAAAGTTTAAAACTTTCTTAAATTAAAAAAAAAAACGACTTTCAAACAAAGCACTACAAAGTATTAAATAACCTTAATTTTGGAAGCCGGTGTTAATTAAAAAACAAAACCAAAAACACCGAATTCCAAAATTAAGGTTATTTTATGCTTTGTATTGTTTTGTTTGGAAGTCGTTCATATTTTTTTGTAAAAAAGTGTTTTGTCAAGTCTAATTTAATTACATTTTTTTTACTATTGATGAGCACACATTTGACCATTATCTCTCCTGATGGTAGGCGATGATGTGGTCAAAGATGGAGCACGCTTGCCTAGAAGTAACCTATTCACTTTTAACTTAAAGACTCCCAGGATGTAGCTATTAGGAAACACAGACTCTGGCAGGGAATTCCATTCCGTAGCTGTACGCACAATGAATGTGTGGTACATGGTGGTTCACCATGTACCGGTGGCGCATCGCCGTACGTCTTGTGGTCCGACGATGAACACTTACACTATTCCAGGCTTAAACTTAACGTCCTTAACGACAGTCGATGTCGTGAGTCGTAATCGTGAGGTGAGTGCCATCGTAAACTCTTTTGTTCTTTGTCTGTTCTGCACATACGAGTACACCGAGTACACGCAGTTTATGTGAGACATTCAGAAATTAGATTTAACGATACGTTTTATTTACATTGCATTTTAGCGACCCTCCCGTGTTTCATGCTCAAATATCGTCGTTATCTTTTAAACATGCGGCAATTATTTTGTTTTTTTTTTCATAATTGAGGAATGGGCTTGCTCTTGACCTAGATCACGCCTGATGGAAAGAGATGGATGAGGTCTATGATGGAGCGAACGTGCCCAGAAGATGCCGAAGATGCTCTCGTTTGTGAAAGGGAACACAGACGCTGGCAGAGAGTTCCACACTTTGGTTGTGCGCATATTAAATGTGGAGGAGAAGCGCTGAGTACGGCTAGTCGGTATATCGACTAAGCACGGATGGAACCCTACAGTACGTCTGGTAATTAATTAATTTTATTTAGAAAAATCTTTTGCCTAGTGGCTTTTGGTTTCTACAAACTTTGTACGTGGAAATATAATTATATGTAATTCGTAAGTAGGAAATAGAGCGTTGTATCTCATCTGTTTTATACTTACTCACCGCTATCACTTGACAGCCTGCACTTTAAGAAGTAGACCATTGTTGATGACTTTAAATTCGTATGCTTCAAAACTTTTGACTGTAAATTGTATGAGAGTCAAGAAACAGAAAGTACCCCTGTTTGTGAACACATTTGTGCACTACACATCTACTGCGTGCCTTGGTCAATCTTGTGGCAACTTTGCTGCCGCTTTTGCAGCTCTGTCAAGTACGTTTTCTGCGAAAGCCATGAAATGAGTCCGGCAATTATCGTCACTCAAAAGCTCTTAGAGTGCATCCAAGGGGTGCCCAAGTCTCTGTTCACAATCATGCCATTCCCGAGCGAATCTTTGACAGTAGATTAAAATATATTTTACTGTTTCAATAGACGTATCATCGCAAACACAGATTGGGGTCCCTGTCAACTTGAATCTGTGAAAGTATTCACGGACACCTCCATGCTCTGTGAATAACTGGGCCCTGAGGTTTTTTGTATCCCAATCTTCTCCAGTATCTTGTAGGCTTTGCGGATATCACTGAAAAAGAGTCTGATGCTTCGGTCCTGGTTGGTCTCCTCGATATATCTTGTTTGCCAGCTGTCTAACGATGACTCCCTGATGGTTCGCTTTGCATTCGGCAGTGAGAATCTGTTATATGCCGGGGTAGGTTTTCTATGTAGGGCAGCAAGCTTTGCCAGTTCATCCGCTCTCTCGTTTCCTGGTATTACAACGTGTGGTTTGATCCAGTATAACTTTATTTCTCTACCAGAGCTATGGCATTCCTGGTGTTTGGATCCGAAATAGACTCTAGTGCTGATCTGGAGTCTAATATTATGTTGGCAGAAGTTGAGGGCTTTCTTTCACGAGCGTGGGCTAGCGCTCTGAGGATGGCAATCATCTCGGCTTGAAAAACCGAGCAGTAGTTGCTCAACTGCAGCTCCAACTTGGCTATTTCACCCTCCTGGTTCCAGCATGACACCGCGGCGCCAACCTTCCCCTCAATTTTACTACCATCAGTGTAAAGCCGAGGCCAGTGGTTTTCGATGGTCTCGAGATCTTTATTGTCCGAGATGTATTGAAAATCAACAATGGTCCGTAGACCAGGGTGCGGGAGCTCGGATGGATGCACGCATTGTTCCAGTATTCTGCCGGGGAGTTCTTCCAGAGGCCGTTCCTTTTCACCTCGTATAATTTGAGGTATTCTACAGCCCTCTTCACTCATGCTAGGACGACCGCGGTAATCAATGATGTGGTCCTGTGCGATTTGGAGATCTTAATAGCAAACATCCTGGTAATACTGTCCAGTTTCTTCTTTGCATATTTCTTCCCGGTGACTTCCGCCCTTGAGCTGGCCGCGTACGTTAGTATGGGCTTTATCACTCCGGCGTAGATGATTTTCAGGATGTCTGAATTAAGTTCCCATTGCGCTCGTGCTGCCCTAGACACCGTTTTAAACAAGTTGGCCGTTCCCTTCGTGATTTCCTCCAGATGTGGGAGAAAGGTCAATCCTGCGTCTATAGTGAGACCAAGAATTTTCAGCCGGTTGGTGTTTTCCAGAGGTGTTCCAAGAAGGAAAAACTTTGGTTCTTGTTTAGTGACGTGTTTGCGATGATACGTCTATTGAAACAGTAAAATATATTTTAATCTACTGTCAAAGATTCGCTCGGGAAAGGCATGATTGTGAACAGAGACTTGGGCACCCCTTGGATGCACTCTAAGAGCTTTTGAGTGACGATAATTGCCGGACTCATTTCATGGCTTTCGCAGAAAACGTACTTGACAGAGCTGCAAAAGCGGCAGCAAAGTTGCCACAAGATTGACCAAGGCACGCAGTAGATGTGTAGTGCACAAATGTGTTCACAAACAGGGGTACTTTCTGTTTCTTGACTCTCATACAATTTACAGTCAAAAGTTTTGAAGCATACGAATTTAAAGTCATCAACAATGGTCTACTTCTTAAAGTGCAGGCTGTCAAGTGATAGCGGTGAGTAAGTATAAAACAGATGAGATACAACCCTCTATTTCCTACTTACGACTTACATATAATTATATTTCTACGTACACAGTTTGTAGAAACCAAAAGCCACTAGGCAAAAGATTTTTCTAAATAAAATTAATTAATTACCAGACGTACTGTAGGGTTCCATCCGTGCTTAGTCGATATACCGACTAGCCGTACTCAGCGCTTCTCCTCCACATTTAATATGCGCACAACCAAAGTGTGGAACTCTCTGCCAGCGTCTGTGTTCCCTTTCACAAACGAGAGCATCTTCGGCATCTTCTGGGCACGTTCGCTCCATCATAGACCTCATCCATCTCTTTCCATCAGGCGTGATCAGTTTCTTCTTTGCATATTTCTTCCCGGTGACTTCCGCCCTTGAGCTGGCCGCGTACGTTAGTATGGGCTTTATCACTCCGGCGTAGATGATTTTCAGGATGTCTGAATTAAGTTCCCATTGCGCTCGTGCTGCCCTAGACACCGTTTTAAACAAGTTGGCCGTTCCCTTCTTGATTTCCTCCAGATGTGGGAGAAAGGTCAATCCTGCGTCTATAGTGAGACCAAGAATTTTCAGCCGGTTGGTGTTTTCCAGAGGTGTTCCAAGAAGGAAAAACTTTGGTTCCTCGAACTTTCACTTTCTGTCTAATGTGTCGCAAACTTCATCTTATGCCTTTCTCCTTACTCCGCAATGACGACGAGCGCTTCCTTCGCGATGCTTTGGGGCTCTGCTTCCGAGTCCGCCTGTGCGAGAATAACCAGATCATCCGCGTACGCCTGTTTATTTGCCCTGAGTTTCTCAGCCGCAACCATAAGAGGGTCCAGTTGAATGTTCCAGAAAATGGGACCACATATTGAACCCTGAAAGCAACTTTCAGTAGTGGGTTTAGATACAGTATGAGTGAGATGTTGCGATCCGATAAATAACTGTCGATAAGCTCAAGGTTTCCCTGTCTATGCCTTTATTTTGCAGTTCCTGCAATATGGCTGGCCACCAAGCATTATCAAATGCGCCCTCAGTGTCCAATGAAATAATGATAACGGTCTTCTTTGCACGAATACCTCGGCGGATGTAGTTGACCGTATCGTACAAGGCGTCCACTGTACCACATTGTGGTCTGAACCCATATTGCCTCCTAAGGAGACCCTAGCTTCCCAGAATCCAGGTGAGTCTGTTAGCCACGAGCTTCTTTAGTACCTTACCCATGACTGGGAGCAGTCCGATGAGTCGGTAGGACTTTGCCATCGTATAGTCCGGCTTGCCGGGTTTCGGAACCACCCTGATCCTGGTCTCTTTCTAGGCTATGGGGAAGTATCCGACTTTAAGGCACTTTTTGAATAGAGCTAGCTGGAAATCTGTCTGGGCTTTATATGCTTTGTAGCAAATATCCGCTATGAAGCCGACAGCCCCTGGCGCCTTCTTTGAGTTAGTTCCGGAGTATACATTTCGAAGGTCAGTGTGAGTGAACAGTGTTGTCCTTTGCGGTTGGAGGCTCTGTTCTTATATCTTCTTATATGCCTCATCTGGTCCTCCACAACTTCTCTTATTGTTTTGTGAGCAGGAGAACCGGTCTCAGGATCAGCATCCGGAAAGAAGGTTGCAGTGAGGTGTTCCGCTGACGCCTCAGCTAACAGAGTTAATTTCGTCTGAGGGTCCGGCTAGACTGGATTCGGCTAGTGTTCGAGTTTACTCGCTGTGAACAGCTCCAAACAGTAGTAGCTTTTGGAAGTCCGAAAGATAGAATGATCTTCGTCTAGCGTTTGCTGAGTGTATTCTTCTCTGTAAAGTTTTTACCGCTCTTTTCTCTGACTTCAGTTCTTCCGTCCACCACAGCGGCTTTGTGCTTGGTTTTTGCTCCGCCAACCTTGGAATCGCCAAGTCGCTGGCTCTAGTGATTACTCTATTGTATTTGAAGTCAAGGTCTTCCAATTAGCTTCGGGTCCTTGCAACTGCTAATTTCTTCTTCAGTAAGTCCCAACTCCGCCAGTGCCATGCAGAGCTCATTTAGCCTTCCTGACATTATGACATTAGTTTCTCTGTGACACACATTCTTGGTCCTTGAGATTATCGGAAAATCTTAAATTAAGTATTCGTGTGCATTCCACATCCTTCTTTGATAAATCTTTCACTATTCAAGCAGCTCGTTTGTGGAAGCATTACCCATAGATGTGAGGTGCGCTCAAACGCTACCAACGTCTAAAAAATTGGTGAAGGAACATTACCTCTCACTATAACTTTTTGTCTCCTTTCCCTGTTATATACATATTTGATATTTATTAGTATATCATTTAGTATTTTATGTATTTGTTTTTATATTATCTATATCTCTCTATTAATGTTATTTATGATGTTTGTACTGTGATGTAGTATGTATTTGACGTATGTATGCTTGTGTGCATGCTTATAATAATATCTATTGGACCAAATATACTCAGTATTCAATCAGCATTACAGATGATTCATTGTGTCTAAGTCCCATCCTTATATGGCGACCGTGACATTTGATCTTGGATCAACTTAATTATGGCTGCGATTAGTCCGGATTGTGTCAATCTGTGTAAAAGTCGTCTAGTTACGTACTTCATAAAAGACAATCATCATCATGTGCCAATCTAAGGTGCAAGTGAGGAAATCTTTTTAAACCAAAACAGTGCCAATGGAGGAAAAAATTCAGCCACAGTGGAAGAATTTAAATTTCATCCGTCAGCAATAAGTATAGTGCTGATGGTCATATTTTATTTTATTTTATTTTGGGATAAAAAACAGTAGTACAATGCAATGTTATACATACATTGATTTTCTTAAAAAAGTAATTATTATACTACTAACAACATTATCCACTTAGTACTAAATTGTTGTTTATGCTACGGACGGGAGACAAAAGTAGGAAATGGAAGAACTAGAAAGTATATAAAATGTAAGGCTTAGAATAAATAATTCCAGTGGTTTCCAAAAATAAAGATAAACTACAGATTTCCTAAATTTACTTGAGGAGAGGTTAAAAATATCAATGCTCTGAAATCTATTATTATAAGAATCCACAAGTTGGCGCAGAGGAGCTCGAAGACCAGCATTAGAGTTACAGACGTGGCTGGTATTGGTGGATAGTAATCGGTGAGGACGAACTTGTCTGCGCACTACCGTTCTCGGAAGAACGTAACACAGTTTATTCAACAAATCTGTGCAATCATATTTATTGTGCACAAGACCGTGTAGAAACATTGCTCCAAGAAGCAGTCTTCTGGATGCTAAGGTAAGCAGTTTGTAATTTTTGAGTAAAATATCATGCGAACTGTGGCTGTGATAGCATCTATAATGCAAAGCTCGTAGGAATTTACGCTGAACAATCTCGATAGAGTCGATATATTTAGAATAATAGAGATTCCATATCATAGTAGCAAACTCCAGACACGGCCTTACTAGTGATATATATAAGTATCTGTAAGTGGATGGACGTTTGAAATCTCTGCTGTTGCGCATAACAAAACCGTACATTTTAAATGCTTTGTTGATAATATTGTCTACGTGGACATTGAAGTGAAGCTTTGAGTCTAATACCACACCGAGGTCACGCAGTGAGTGTACGCGTTTTAATTGTGTATCGAACAAGTGATAATCATAAATGTGCTGTTTTTTATTTTTCGTAAATGTTATCGAGTTACATTTGGGTATGCTCAATGAGAGTTTATTTTCGGTACAATAACTGGAAAGTCGGTCTAAATCACTTTGGAGTAAAATACAGTCTTCAATGCTTTTTATAGTTTTGTAGGTTTTAAGGTCATCTGCGTATAGTAGAAAATTAGAATGTTTAAAACAATCGCTAATGTCATTTATTAATAACGTAAACAATAAAGGACCCAAAATTGAGCCCTGTGGGACCCCGGATGTGACAAAAGTTAACTCCGATTGAAATCCGTTAATCACGACATTTTGAGTACGGTTTGTTACGTAAGAGATGAACCAACGCAGCAGATTTCCGCGAATACCATTGAAGGCGATTTTATGTAAAAGGAACTCATGATCCACCTTGTCGAAAGCTTTCTGAAAGTCCGTATAAACTGCATCAGTTTGTAAGCGATTATCCATGTTTTCGAAAATGTAACCAACAAAAGTGAGTAAATTGGTGTAAGTGGACCTACGTCGAACAAATCCGTGCTGTTGTTTAATTATGGACTTGTGTAAAGTAGGATATATTTCGTTATAAATCAATCTCTCAAAAAGTTTCGACAAGGCGGACAGAATTGAGATAGGACGGTAATTCTCAACGTCATTCTTGGATCCCTTTTTAAAGATAGGGGTCAAATGAGCTAGTTTCCAGACATCAGGAAAAACACCTTCATTGATGCATTTATTGAACAATAAATGTAGCGGCTCATATTAATAAACAGCAACGCGTTTGAGAAACGAGGGCGAAAGGCCATCAGGCCCTGAGGCTTTCGAGGAGTCAAGCGATTTTAGCTCATTAAGAACCTTTAAAGGATCGATGTAAATACTACTGATAATGTCACTATTGTCATGAAGGCGAGAAGGCGGTTGCCATTTATGAACATCAAATGTGGATGGCTCATAAACGGATTGAAAATAGGTTGAGAAGAGTTTACAGATATCGAGAGGATCGTTTCTGAAAGTGTTCTTGTATGAAACATTGGATGGAATACCTGAATTGTCTCGTTTACTGGCTACATAACTCCAGAAGTGTTTGGGGGTTTTGTGTACATTGTCTTCAATAGTTATGATATATTTAGAGTAACATTTATAGCATTCTCTGTTGAATCTGCGCCGGAATAGAGAAAATTGCTCATAGTCGGAAATGTTATTGTACACTTTCCATTTTATCCAAGCGTTGTTTTTGTTTTTGAATAACCTAATCAGAGAACGAGTGAACCAAATTGGAAAGTTAGAGGTTCTGTATGATTTTTGGGGAACATGTTTTTTAATGATACTAAACAAGTTACTATAAAAAGTATTCACAGCTTCTTGTGCTGATAATTTTTCTAGGGAACTATTCCAGTCGATCTCAGATAAGTCCGCTTTTATTTGATCGTAATCGCCCTTGTTATAATTAAATTTGACAATCGGGCGGCGTTTCATGTGTGAGTGTTTTAAGTAAGGGGAGGTGACGGCACAGTAAGGAGGATGATGAGGGTCAACGGGTACTAAGTTATCACTTGGTTGGTAAACACGGCAGTATTCGTTGGATAAGTCCAATGTCCTGTTGTTAACATTAGTAAAAGTATGGTATTGCGTAGCATTCAATTCGGAAATGAAATTTCCCAGACACCTACCACAAGCAGAATGGGTCTCACTAGGCTGATCGCGTACATCACCGTTGCAGGACGTCCAATCTATTGTAGGTAAGTTATAATCACCGATTACGTAAAAACAACGTATCGTTTGATTATTTATAATCGTCGAGAGCATGTCCAAGTATGATGTATAAATGTCCTCTGGTGTGTTAGGTGGTATGTACACTGCGCTGATAAAGTGTCTAGCACGGTCACGACTTGGTAATTCAATGAGAAGAAATTCTATGTGGGTGTGTAAATGGTTACCTATAATATTGGTTATCCGTGATGGTTGTAATGTATGTAAAATGGCAACAAGAACTCCTCCTCCCTCGCGTTTACCAGTGGCCGTGCGATCCCGGTCGCAACGAAAAACATTGTAGCGTTTGTCTACGACCTCACAATCTGCTATAAGTCATGTTTCCGTTAATACAATGATATCATATGTATTACTTAAGATATTCATATATATTGTATGAAGTTTGCCACGTATGGCCCTACTGTTCTGTTAATAAATACACAGTGAGTCAGCCATTGGGGAGGAGATAAGTTTTGATACGAATACTGAGAGAAAGTGGGATTTTAAAGATACTTATAGATGCTGCCACTAAGCCTGGTATTAAAGATAACCGAGGGAAATAAAATTGTAGGTGCATTGTTTTAAATTCGCATAAGCTATGAGAGCATAAATAATGATAACTTATGTAGCTGATTACAGTAAAAATACTAAATAAGATAAAAGATATACAAAGTAGAGTAATGTAACTGTATAATATGTTAGATGTTATGATCTGTAGTTTTTTCGTCGGTTGTGACAAACTTGTGAAAATCATTCTTGTTACGTATAGCAAAGATTGTTGAAATGTCAGTCCTGCGCACCAGAATCGTAGAATGCTTAACCCAGCAATGTTTAAATTTGTGCTTGTTAGCCTCAAGGCGACACTCACGATAGAACAGCTTTTTTTAACGTTAAGTGTTCGTTTACATAAATTGTATGTGGAGAACCTGTTATGCCAATCTGATCGGATTTCAGTCCCTTGGCCAAGCGAAAGGCGCTCACTATATTGTCATGGAAAGGCACAGAGGAGAATCTAACCACAATATTTTTGGGTCTATCTTTATTCAGAGTTTTCTGGGGGACAATATTGTTCCTCGGATTTTTGTATATTGGCTACAGGCTATATAAAAAAATCAAACTTGGATGAGAGACTAATTAAGGCATCATGTCCTGAGACGTTCTGATCGAACCAGGCATTATCGGAGTCCAGGAGTACCAGTTATAAGTGAAGATTGTAATTGCAGAGCTACCAATTCCTGTAAGGGAACTCTAGTAAAGTAACGAGTGGAAAGACCTATCTAAAACGGGAACCAGATGACTACGGCTAGAAGATTTTGTGTGATTGCGTAGTAAAAATGTGTCAAAGTGCTTTACAGTGAATCGGTGTATATGTAGAAATCTATGTGAATAATCATATCTATCTGTTTTATAATGGACCGTAATGTATGAACACTTAATTAATTTAAGTACTGAGCTTAATAAAGTAAAAACATATTTGGTGAAAATCGGGCCAGGTAGGCGTAAAGGTGAAATTGTTTTGAAAAATTAAAAGAAGCTGATAATTTAGTTAGTCAGTTTAATTGTAGTTTGGAAGAGTTAAAAGCGTTGAGACCCAAATTAAAGGAGGATGAATCTTTAAAATTTAATGAGCAAAGGTCATTGGGCACCTTTGTATGGAAACCATACCCATGGCGAACACAAATGAAATTAGTAGAGTGTAATGATATAAGACTCTGATTTACTATGGCATTAGTCACATTAATGTGAGCCACGGGAATCTTGAAAAATTCAAGTGTTATAAACTGATATGAGGAATATGAATAAAATGCTAGTTCATAAAAATGTTTTTATTCAATTTGATCCAAATCAAGCATGAGATCATTTAAGAAGGCAGCAGGTGCGTCTGTTGCTTCCTGATGTCTGGCCCAAGACAGATACTCAACTCATTTTCTGTATTTATATTTTGATTTATAATATCGACAAACTGATCGGCGTATATATTATCTTCATATGGCCGGGCCGTCGAGAAGCGTTGATAACTGCCGCGGTTATTTTGAAATCGGTCATCATATTTCGCATCGCAACATTAAAATATGTATGTCGAAATATTTTAAAATCTTTCTTAAATCGTCCATTAATTGTTTCGATTACCCAACGGCACATTGTAATTAATCGAGATTTGTTAGCGTCAATTGTGGATAACTGTTCTCCTCTTCCTCTAGTTGGCGGCATGTGGGGATTATATCCACGTTCTTCAATTGCAGGGATCGAATCCCGAAAGCCACGGTCCAATAGAAACACGTCGTTAGGTCTAAGATACCAATGCCAAACTGAATCTTCTTGCATCAGGCTGCGCATAATAGTTGCATCCGAAGTAGTCGCTGAATATGGTCCTACGACTTCTATTATATAACCGTCTGTACATACGATCAGAAAAGGCTTTGCCAGGTTGCGGAATTTGTGTAGGCTGTAGGTTTTTCTTTGGAAAAGGAAATTCGCACTCTTCTGAAGGTAAATAAATATAAGATAAATATGAGTTGGGATACGAAGATTTCGTGCCACCACTTCTTCTCTAGTTATATGATTTAAACCCAGATAACGTGGAACAAAATCTTCAGTTAAGCATTCTCTCGCTGTTTTTAACTTCCTCTCTAATGTTCTTCTAGATATTTGGAATTTCGTAGCTAAGCGCTCATCAGATTGACCAGTTCTTATTTTAGTCAAATACATTCCTAAAGTGGTAGCAGGACGATCAGACCTGTTACGAAGAGACGGTGTTTGGTCTAAAATAGTCATGAACTGATTTTTAGTTAAAGCCGTCCAAAAATGGAAGTGGTTGTCATCAATTGTATCAATATTTTCAAAACCCATTTCAGACCTGCTTTCTAATCCCCATTTATACAAATTGATTATGTCAAGTACATGAGCATTATTTAAGATTTCATGTATTGTCTTCCCAATCATTTTGAACTAAATGCGGGTGGCGTGCAAGTTCCGGTATGTATAAATTGTGTTTGTGCAACAGATAGAACTTGGCGTAGGTTGGCATGCGATGTGTAGTCATACCTCTGCAGTTTAAAAAAATACAGCGTCTCGCTGTATTTGATACACGTCTATTCTATATCCAGTAACAGTAATAAAACCAGGACCTTGTTGATCCCCGAATTCTATTTGTTGGACCGCCTCTCCAACTTCTCCTTGATTTGCGCCTTCTTGTATTGGCTCGGGTGGCACATTATCTAATTGCTGGTTTTGCAATGCTCGATCATATCTCTGCCAGCAAGGGTGGCATATAGATCTTGTACCGTCAAACGAAATCTGAAACAAGATAAAACATTCTGCACATATATATAAAAACTAAACACCTAACAACGAGATTATTAGAAAGTAGTTTCGAAAAGTCATTTTTATTGCACTGAATTCCTTAATTGCTGTTCTTAATGCATAAACTATAAGTTCTCGAACTTTTGTAAGGTTAACTGGTATAGGTAAAATAATTAGCATTACGTTTGCTTCTGTACAATAATAGTTAAGATTGTGTAAAACAAAGCATAAATAAATAAACAATAAATCGGTCGATAAAGACTTGCTTCCTACCGCTCTGCTCCTGCCTGTTTTCTTAGTAAATAGATAGATAGACGGTTTACTGACAGAGTACTTACCTCACGTGGTATGATTTCTTGTAATAACAACACTGCAAGATCCCGGTACCTTTCGAGAAACACTCCATTAAGACAGTGTTTTCTTCGACGTAACACAGATCGATTGCACGACACACAACTATTTTGTCTTTCCATATCAACGAAAATCCAATCCAAAAGCAAGTAACCAGAGTCCATAAAACACGCTAACGTAGTCGATAAAACAATAAACAAAAAAAATCAGATAAACGTACAGGTCACAACGATAGCTAACGAAGGACTGCGCAGAGGGCGGTGAGTCAGTGCGCGAGCGCAACAAAACTAGTTTGGCCTAACTAATGTGCGAAAGAGACAGCGTATACATGCCTCTCGGCTCATCAGTGCACCATGCTGTATGCTATCGAAATTCTTTTATGCCTTTAATGATGGAATAAAATCCTCTGAAACCGTTTTTTTTTTTATTTTTTTAAACGATCCTGTACATTTTTCTCCATCGATTTTTAAATAAATAACTATATACAATGAAAGGTCATATTATTCCCCTTAGTTTAAAACTATTTTGATTAATGTCCGCCACTCTTCGCAAAGCGGGTCAGATACGCCCAATGACCTTTATACCGAAATTTGCTGAAATTGTTTATCACTTAAATTTGTTATGCAGAAAAAGTGCTTAATTTGAATGGGATGATAATTGCCAAAAGGCATTTGAAATTCTAAAGAAATGTATAGCATCGCCTCCATTTATCAAGTAAAAACACATTTATTATACAGACTGATGCATCGGGTTACGCAGTGGGAGCTATTTTAGCAAATTCTGACGGCCGCCCAGTCGCGTACGCTAGTAGAAGCCTAAACAAGGCCGAGCTAAATTACCAAAAGATTGAAAAAGAGCTCCTAGCTATCGTATGGGCTGTGAAGCATTTCAGGCCGTATTTATATGGTCGAACCTTCAAAATTGTTACCGACCATAAACCACTAGTATATTTGTTTAGTTTAAAAGACCCCTCAAGCAGATTGCTTAAGTTTCGGTTATGCTTAGAGGAATACGATTATATTATTGAATATGTAAAAGGCAAAGAGAATGCAGCCGCAGATGCGCTTTCTCGTATTACAGTGTCATCCAAGGAACTAAAAGAGTTAAATAAGTGTATATCATGCGTCATGACGCGAGCCCAAAAGAAAAGATTAGAAACAAATATTTCCGTTACTCAAAATGTTACGAGCAGAGAGAGTCTGCAGAACGAGCCAAGGCTAGTAGAAACTAATATTGCTCCGAAAAATGCACTTGAACTTAGGTTTGCCGATATGAAGTATTTAAATAATAATAAAATTACTCATGAAAATAATATTTTTATGTTCGATAGCTATCAATTTACGATATTTATTAAACCGTCAGCACAATCCCAGCTGACGCCAGCAGAGTTCATGAAGGAGTTGTGTGAATTTTGTGCCACAATTAATACAGATAAAATTTTTATAATGAAAAATAAGAACAACAAGATCTTTATACAAAAGTTCACAAGAGAGGTAAAAAAGTGTTCTAACTGGAAAAGGCTCTCTATAATTATTATAAAGGAAGGAGAGAGAATCGAAAATAAAGACGATAGGAAAGTAATTTTAAATGACTTCCATCTATTACCTACAAGCGGTCATGCAGGCATTAGACGTATGTTCAATAGCATTAAAAATATTACTTCTGGCCGGGACTCGATAAAGATATTGTTAACTTTGTCAAAAATGTCCAAAATGTCTGCAACAAAAATATACGGCATTTGCTAAAGAACCAATGACTATTACCTCTACGTCTCATACTACTACTCATACTTTGACAAAATATATTTGGATTTAGTGGGACCGCTTGATAGGGATTGTTATAACCATTCATATATTCTAACACTACAATGTGAGCTGTCAAAATATGTATGTGCGTTTCCTTTGGTTTCTAAAACATCAGAAGAAGTCGCACGAGTGTTCGTGAACAACTTTATTCTCCAACACGGCGTTCCAAGAGAGGTTGCTACTGATCGAGGTGCGGAATTTATGTCTGACACCTTTAAAGAGGTATGTAAAATTCTAAATATCACTAAATTAAATACAACAGCATATCACCATGAAAGTATCGGGGCTTTAGAGAACTCTCACAAAAATTTAGGGGCGTTTTTAAGAATACAGACAGAAAATAAACCGGACTCATGGAGCACTTGGCTCCCATTTTGGTGCTTTGCATACAACACGACGGTACACACTTCAACAAAATTTACGCCATTTCAACTCGTCTATGGAAAGATATGTAATTTGCCAAGCAATCTTACCAAATCCGTAGAGCCACTAGATAACTAGGATAGCTACGCCCTCGAGCTCAAATATCGATTACAGATATCACAAACAGAGGCGAGAGATAATTTAATCAAAAGTAAATTACAAAGGAAAGATAAATATGATCACCACATAAGTCCTACTAAATATAAACAGGGAGACCGTTTATTAATTAAAAGCGAAACTGGTAATAAGTTGACGAACCTTTATACGGGACCCTACGAGGTTGTCCGAGATCTGTCACCCAATGTGGAGGTGAATATTAATGGTAAATTAGATTTAGTTCATAAGAATCGTACGAAATTGTACTATGACTAATTATGTTTGTCTTAGGTAATCGTCGTTAGCTATAGACCATATGAAACACTAAGCGAATGTTTATAAATCTCATTCAATTGCAACACATAAATTGCACCACATACTGGTTTGTATAATTATGTATAAGTAGAATAGTAAGACCATTTGTGTTTAGATAACAATAATGTTAATGACTTGATGATGGAGATCTAGTTACTCGCTCAGTTAACACCAGTTCGAAGGTGATGGCTCGGTGGTCGGTGACAATCGCTGACTCTACGTCTACCTTCCAATTGGATATTTTTGCCAGCAACGAATCACTACAGGCAGTGATATCCACAATGCTGGAATAAAATTTTCCGCCCCTAAGGACGTGAAAAGTTGGCACACTACCCTGGTTCACGACGCTCATGTTGTTTTGGGCTATCAGGTCCATGAACGGTCTTCCGCGACTGTCTTCAGCATCCTCACCAGGGACTCATTGTATGGAAGTTGCCGGCAAGAATGATGTTGTCGGTGCCAATCTCCCCAATGACCCGTTGGACTTTTCTTAGGTGTAGCTCCATATCCACGTCCCCTTCGAGGTATAAATTAATTAGGCCTATTTGGAGGTGCCCAACACTCAGAACCAATGAAGTTATATTGGGACAATTAAGGGTTTGGTTAGTGACAAAGTTAAGATTTGCTAATTTAACGGTACCGCGAATGTCTTGGATATTGGCACTTGGTGTTGAAAGTGTACGTGCCTTTTGCACCCACGTAGGCTATCGTGCAAGGAAGTTATCCGTGCCGTTCTTAGAGGCATCGCAGAGCATTTCTTTGGTCGCAGCGAGACCTTTTTTTTTTTTTTTTAACGGGGGGAAATCCTCATGGATGTCCTCCACCCTGGGGCGGGCAGAGGGGTCTGTCAGACTCTTACTGACTAAAACCACCCCGGTGTTCCATCTCTCACCTACGCCGGGGATCGTGGGATCTTATGCGACTTCCGTGATCCCCGGCTGGTGCCGGCCCGCCTCTGCGGGCCACCTCGGGTCAGCGGGGGGAGTGAGGTGTTTAACTCCCCCCGCGACGTCAAAGAGGGGCGCACGGGAACACCACGCGCCGCCACCTCGGGTCCGGATGAATGGGGGACGACGGACATCCCCAAGTCCGTCGCCCCTGGACCTAGTTAGGGGGGCCAGAAGAGGGCAGCGTATGCCCTCCTCCGACGCCCGGTGCGCCTGCTGCGGGCCGGGAGAGAGGTCGAGATCTCCCTCTCCCTTTCCGCAGCCTCCTTCTGTGCGATGACTATGTCACAGAAGGAGACCACCGCGTCCCAGGACTCCTCGCCGTCAACCATAGCACGGACTACGGCTGGCAGCGAGAGGTCACTGCCTACCACAGAAATGAGGGCACGACGCGGCTCCTCCCAAGCGGCACAGTCTGCCAGCGTATGCCGCGCCGTGTCCTCCCGACAGTCGACGCAGTGGTGACACCGAGCGTCCGGCTCCCTGCCTATGCGACACAGAAACCTCCCGAAGCAGCCATGCCCCGAGAGGACCTGCGTCACACGAAATGACAGGGAGCCGTGCCTTCTCCCGAGCCACAGGTCGAGCACTGGCCGGATGGCCTCGATAGTGACGAGGCCGGCGGAAGGGCGTGAGAGCCTGTCCCGCCATTCCGCCACCAGGACCTCGCGCAGCTGCGACCGACGCAGCTCAATGTGCCGCTGCATCAGTCGCTCGCCGCGCGCCCGCGCGTCCTCACGCCACCGATGCAGTGACGCGAGGACTTTTGCCTCCAGATCCCAGGGCGGAGATCCGGCCAGTACGCAAGCCGCCTCGTAGGAGATCGTGCGATAACCCCTGATGACTCTGACGGCCATCACCCTCTGCGGCTTCCGCAGAACGGTGATGGTGCTGGCCGTCAGGTCAGCCGCCCAAATCGGGGCCCCATACAGGGCCATCGATCGCACGATCCCTACGTACAACCGCCTGCAGGCGGTGCCCGGGTCCCCCAGATTGGGAAGCAGCGTTGACAGCGCCCCAGCGGCGCCCAGCAACTTGGGCGCCAGCCTCCGGAAGTGGGGGCCGAAATCCCAACGGCTGTCGAGCACCAATCCCAGGTATGTCGCAGCGAGACCTCGTCCAAGGTTGACATGCGTGAACTTAATGCTGCGTGGAGCGCCTTTAGTAATAGTTAATTGCTGACCTGGATATACGATCCCATTTGGACTATTCCGGGCATACGCTGGAGTAGATTGGGTGTAGAGGACTGTTGTGCCTCTTGTTGTTATGGCCGTTTATACAAAGGGGAGGCAAGGAGCGGTTGGGGCAATCTCGGGTATCATGTTCCTCCGCGCAATAACCACACTTGAGTTGCGATTTGCAGTCTCTTAATAGGTGTCCAAATCCATTGTACAATTGGGGACTGGTCAGTCGCCGCGACCAACTGGTATCCCAGTTTGACGCGCTTCCCATTCATGCGTTGCCACAAGCCCACATTTACCTCTAGGATGACGTTCGTGATTGCGGGTGTTCTGCCTTTAGTCCTCCTGACGACTCTGGCAAGCCCTCGATAAGGTTTTAGTTCTGTCTGCAGATTGCCAGAACAATGTTTGCGTCGTCCAGGTCATTTATGACCCCACCTAGCTGAATTAAAGGGTTCTGCGGTGGAGGATTAACCACTGTGAATCCCTCTCCCGTACCCTTGGTCGCGTTGCTGAGTGCCGCTCTGTCCCGCTCCAAGGTGCAGCCAATCGCGACCTTTTGGTTTCGCAGCTTCCTGATGCTGCTCACTCCAACCCCGAGCGCGACAACATCAACCTAGGCTTTAATGCATTTGATGACGTCGTCGCTGGTGTGTCGCGGGTCAATGGACTCCACAAAAAGGCTGTGTCTCGCCATGTTGAGTGTGTCTGCATAGGACTTGACGAGACCTCGGTGAACCATTGAGGTCCCTTCCACGGCCTGTTTTTGCGAAAGCTCAGTATCCGTTTGGGCCTTCATTAAGCCCCGCAGGTGCTCAACTGTGATCCTTAAAGGCGCGGCCGTCTCTACCGTGGAATACTGGAGCTCACTGATATTGAGTCTCATTTCATCAATCTTTGCCCTAAGAACATCCGCAGATTCACTTGACGGCAGAGCGTTATGTAGTGTAACTAGGCCATTCTGCATTCCCACTATTGCCTCTTGCGTTGCTGTACACGCCTGAAGGATCTGTTGGACGTCAATCATAATAGGCGAGGATTGAGTAGGAGCGCCCAGCAAATCCTCCTGTACAGCCACCCTGATCTCCTCCATAGAGGCATTATACCCCGCATCAGGAACCTCCATACGACGCCAGCTTAAAGATTCTATCTCTTGCCCGATAAGCATAAGTTCCGCATGGAGGACACCCATGTTGGGGCCCTGTCTTAGGTCAGGCTCCACATCCACAAGCGCACATGCAGGTAGCACTGAGTGGAGCGCCGCTCTCAGTGGCTCCAGTTCGGTGGACATTTTCACCACCTTTACGAGCACGGAGCTCAACATTTGGGCTGACTCTCTGAGTGCCAATGCCGTTTTTTGTTGAAGCTGCTTCAAAAGCTCATATGCGTCGAATAAAAGAATATGACGCAAGGCTTCGATATCTCTTGTGAGCTTCAATACTTGGCACTCGAGCTTTTTGTAGTCTGCCAGAGCCACCTCCAGCGTTCGAGCATGCTTTTGGGCACGTCGTTCCCTTTCCTTGGCCATGCCTTCTTTCAATCTGTGTGTTTCGACCATGTGGAGGTTTTGAAAGTCAGAGAGCTTTAAAATCATCTCGTACATGACGTAGAGGGCAGAAAAGACGTTTCCCTTTATCCCTCTCTTGAGATTTCCCGAGCTCTCCAAGTTCTGTTTTGACTTTTGCAGAATTGCACCCGCCTGGCGCGGCATCTCACTCAAAACGATTTATTCTACCGTCCACAGTCCTGGTGGAGTCACGAGAATTGATGGACACGTCTGAATCATAGTCGTCAGGATCCGCAACCATTGTTTCGTGTTTCGTTGATTTTCAATGTCCACCGAACCAGCAGCTATTGCCTGTCTTATTTGTATTTGTATGCGCAGATCAGATGGGACTAGTTTAGCTGCAGGTTTAATGGGAGTGGTCTTCCACTCCCATTCCCTATTTCCGGCTGTCCAAGATCCTTCTAGAGGAGGCTCCATACAAGAAGGTGCAGACGACTCGAAGGATCCGGGAACTCCAGTGGCTGTCAACCCGTGCCTATGAAGATTCAGCGTGCACCACCACACCGCTTCCAGCACCAGCAGTCCCTCCGATAGCCTTTGGTTTAACACGCTGCGCAGGAGGCGGTGCCAGCGCTGTTTTGTTTGCACGCCTAGACGGAGGAATATTCTTGGACTTGATGTGATTAGATGCTCCGCGGACACCTTTTCAAAGACTCTTGAATTTCACTCTAAAATTATTGAAAGAGATTTTTTTTGAACTCTATGTAGAGTCAATTTATGTATTTCTTTGGATAGATCTCTCCAATCTCTTTCAAATGAACCCAAACACGGCTAATCAACTCCAAAGGGCTCCAGAGATACAGCGATCAGAAATTCTGATTGTTTATTATAGACGACAACCAGAATTCGGTTACTAGAGGTGTTTTTGGGAACCGCTCGACCGAATACCACCGTGCTTGGGTTCTTCTGACTGGGCTCGGCGAGATCTGTCCTTTGGTATAATTTTCCACCTTTAATCATTGTGACCTCTGAAAACCCTTTCTGCTAGTTAAGAAGAAATAAGGAGAGCCAGTCAGTGTCCACAAAAAACCCAAGCCTTCTACGACCTCCGGTTCGGGAGTTATCCGCGCCTGAAAAATGGTTTGACAACTCAAGAACTGTCAAAGTCAATTTTCAACCCGGTATAACTGTCCTTACAATGGTCACAGAAAACCCGTGCTTTTCTGACTCGGCTCGTCCCGCCCTGTAGCGTAAAATGACTTTCAGTCTTCTGAAAAATTTCAGCGCGAAATAGCTAAAACCATCGTAGCAAAATCTTCACCAAAAAGAACCGCAACGCCATCTATCCTGATAGCAGCGAACCACTAACGAAATCCTGCATCGTGGTATTCGAGTTTACCGCACAATTTAAACTTGTACATCATTCCGAATATCAACTACCGGGCAGTTGCCCACCGGATACAACAACTGTCCAGTCGGAGGATCCTCCCTTTTCAATGGAGCTTTACAGGATTTTACTTTTATCTGTTTTCCATTCTTCTAAAATCTCTATCTTCTGAGATTGGATACCGTAATCGAACTTCTTTTGGGAGCTTTCTTGGGTGTAAAGTTTGTTAGGTTTGAAAGGTGTGACTATATGTGTGGAATAACGTACGAAGAAGAACGTACGCAATGTGTAAAGATTGGGAATGTTATCAGCAATGATGAAAATTGCACAGCTTTTGGAATTCCTTAAGGAAGTATTTTAAAAAATTAAAAAAAAAAAATTAAAAATTGTTTATTGTTCCAAAATCGTTACAATACGTATAGCATGAGGCAGCCCCATTAAGTTATTAACAATACTTGTGTTGGGGCTGACTCGCTACTTCCCCTGTAGTACATTTACAAAATGGAGACAAACTAAAAATAATAAAAAGGATACAAATTAAAAACTAGGATTCTATCAAAAAGAGCAGCTCGATTGTGTATGTGTACGTATGCGTGTGTGTGTGTGTGTGTGTGTGTGTGTGTGTATGTATGTATGAGTGTGCGTGCGTGCATGTTTGTGTATATGGTATGTGAGCGTGTGTGTCTGTTATGGATTCCATTTTAGTAAGGTCTGATTAAAATTGGTTCGATTTCCTCATATGTTAACGTTTTTAGCCAATCAGTAATAATCTTCTTGCATTTATGTTTAGACTCTGGATTGAATTTTAATTTAGCGTTTATTTTATTGTAGACGTAGGCAGATTGAGCGCTATACTGACGCTTTGCAAAAGCCGTACGAACCCGCGAGGAGTGAGCCACAATATGATTGCGTCTTTTATCCTTGTCTGCTGGGGTATATGGGGTAGATTTATGTAGGTATAAAGTCATGTTTAATAAATATAGCTGCCTGACTGTTAGTAAACCACACAAACTATATAGACTGCTAGTCGGATATCTGTATGGTTTAAAATACATCACTTTTAATAGTGACCTCTGGGCTCTTTCTAGCTCAAGCAATTTAGTTTTGGAGGCTCCTCCCCAAACCGGGATGCAGTATGTTAAAACAGATTGTGCTAGCGCAATATAGATTTTACTTAACAAGTCTGGAGGCATAACATAGCGAAGAGTTTTAAACATCCATATGAATTTCCTGACTCGAGAGATATTAGTATCAATCTGTGCATGCCACGATAAACGCTCGTCAATAATAATACCTAGGTATCTTGTAGTAGTGACTCGTTGTAATTCTTGACAATTTATGTTCATGTGAGAAGACGTCATACTCTTGCGTATTACTATTTTAAAATCTGAGCCTGGTTTCGATTTTGCACTTGGGGAAAAACAGATGTAGTTAGTTTTTGTAACGTTTAAGGTTAGAAGATTAGCTTTTAACCAGTTCCCAATAATAGTTAGGCCATTTTCCGCTTTTTGGCGCACAATCTCCCATGACTGCCCAGAGAAGACAATGGCTGTGTCATCCGCGTAGGAGAAGATCTTCCCACCGCTATCCCCGAGGTTACATAATTCATTTATATACACCAGGAACAGCGTCGGGCCGAGCACACTCCCTTGCGGAACGCCAAAAACAACGTTTTCTTCTTCACTAAGGATGTTTTCTATCTTGACCTGTTGCTTCCTTCCCCGAAGATAGTTGTCGAAAAGGGAGAGAGCCCTATCTCTTAGTCCTATGGCTTCAAGCCTCTGCACAAGGATGGGAACAGAAACGGTGTCGAACGCTTTTTTAAGGTCCAGAAAAACTGTTATGCATTTGTAACCTTTGTCTACTTCTCTTACTATTTCATTTGTCAACGCCGTAACAGCATCCTGTGTCGAAAGCCCCTGTCTGAAACCATATTGAGAGCTAGAAAGAATATTATATTTATTTAAGAAGTTTACAAGTCGGTTATTTAGTATTTTTTCTAAAATTTTGGATATTGACGGCAAGACAGAAATTGGGCGGTAGTTATTAACATCGTTTGTGTCCCCCCCCTTGTGCACAGGTGTAATTAAAGAACGTTTTAAAGCAGTTGGAAATATTCCAGTTTTGAAGCACAGATTCGTTAGTCTACATATTAAAGGGACAACAAAGTCTCTGGCCAATTTGAGGAAGTCATTGGGTATACCGTCCCATCCAGGAGCGCTTCCAGAATCCAGGGCCATCAGTATTCCATCAACCTCCCCTGGGTCGGTCTCTAGCAACACAAAAGAGGTCGGTTGAATGCATGAATTAGGGTAACTTGGGAGGCTCGTCATATGTCCAATCTGGGTCATTATATCCTCTGCCAGTATTTTACCTATAGTAGCAAAAAAGTGGTTGATTTTATTCAATGAGTCAAGCGGCTGTAGTGAAATTTGGAGTAGATGTACATTTGAAGATTTAGGTTTCTTATAATGGGTGATATTATTAATGTTACGCCAGAGTTTTTTAGGGTTTTTGATAGAGTACGCAATTTGTTCCTTATGGTATTGTCTTTTAAGTTTTTTAATTAAATTGGAGCAGAACGTGCGAAAACGTTTATAAGTTATTTTTATTACAATATTGTAAGGATCTTTTCTCAGCTGTGAGAGAGATTTTAGGGCCTTCACTCTTTTTAATTTACATAAACGATCTCTCGACACTTCCCTCCCCACTCGCGCGCACTGCGGTGTTTATTATATCGCTGCGTATTGTAAATTCGGAATTCGCGTTGTGTGTTTATTTTAAGGCTTGTGAATTGTTCCTAGCGGTGCTATAGTGTAGTAAGTGCGTGTTTTGTAAGTTTTCCAAAGTGTCTGTTCATTTATTTACTGGTAATTAGTCAATTTCTCCAGCTTTCGGTAAGTGCATTTATTTTTCTTGTGTGTGGGTAACGCGAAATAACTTAATCGATTGATATCTATTTGTTTAGTTCTTTTGATATTTTTTAATTCATCCGTGTTGTTATAAAGTAATTCATGATGTCAACAAATGATGACCCTCCAGATCGTGGCGGAGATATATTTCGTCGAAATACAAAAACCCAAAGGTCGCCCGTGGCGACCTCCGCTAATTCGAAACGCTTGTTCAGCGAAATGTCTCCATCATACATTTCGCCCGATGATAGGTCAAAACGGGTTCATCAAACTTTCGAAACCGTGGAAAAATCCTCGCCGATTTTAAATATCAGTAATGTGAGCAATACCGATTACTGCGACTTAGTTTCCGAGGCGTCAGCCTACCTGTCAAAAATTAACGACTTAGTCAATGATCAGGGCTCTCGCATTAACGTAGCAAATAAATCTGCCATTATGGATATGACACAGCGTGTCACGGCCATCGTTTCTATGCTGGCCATAAAATCATCATGCAACGAAACGAAGTTAGCCAATACGGAACGCGAATTAGAAAAAATCAAGTCGAATAACTATGTCAATCCCAATCCTGTCAATAATAATAATAACAATTGTAAAATTTCGTATGCGGACTCGTTGAAACTACGCTTGCCAAAAGTAGCTCTAGCAATTATGGAATCCCGTCCACCATTGCCGTGTGTGGTGGCTTATCCGACCGCAGCTCGATCAGCTGATTATAGCACTTCGTCCGCGACAAAACAAGCGCTTATGAAAGCAATTAAGCCCTGTGATGACGGTTTTCAAATTGTAGGCGTGAAAAAAACCGCGAAATCCGGTGTTGTTCTACGTGTCGCTAGTGAACATCAGCTTAAAAAATTGGAATCCGTGGACGCAATTAAGGCAGCTGGTTTACGACTAGAAAAACCGAAAGGTAGACGCCCTCGAGTATTAGTTAAGGATGTACCATCTTCAATGGATGATGGCGTTTTTCTGATCGCGCTATACCGCCAAAATATTAAAGATGAGCTTCAAATGAAAGAGGATGACTTTATTAAGTCTACTAAAATTATCCGTAGGCGCTCGTTAGACAACGGTCGTAAGTGGATAGGCATCGAGTTAGATTCCGCAGTACGTAAACACTTAGTTTCTACCAAGGATAAATTATTTATTGATTGGGCTACCTGCCGCTTTATTGACGATGTTGAAGTCGTTCGGTGCTTACATTGTCAACAGTTCGGTCACGTTAAGAAACACTGCGTTAATAAAGAACCGACTTGTGCTAATTGTTCGGAGGCACACGAAACAAATGATTGCCCGCATAAGGACGACGTAAATTTCAAGCCGACTTGCGTGGCGTGTAAACGCTTTAAAAAACCGTGTGATCATCGCTGTGGATCTCAAGAGTGTACTACTTACAAACTGAAACTCGAACAATTAATCCTAAACACTAATTACTAAAAATGGATAGTTTAACCATAGGACAATTAAATCTCCATAACGATAGGGTGGCGACATCTGAGCTGGATAAATTGATTGTGGATTATAACCTTGACATAGTACTTGTTCAGGAACAATATCAAAACGCGCGCTTACGTCACAAGGTAGTTCAGCTGGATTGCAAGGCGCGAGCCGGAATTTATGTTGCGCGTTCTTCGAGCTTTACTGTAACATCTATATGTAATCTCATGACGCCCCATTGCGCTGTGGCGGAAGTATCATCACCTACCTTTAAGGTTTACGTTGTGAGCTGCTACTTTCAATATTCAGACCCAGTTACTCCACATATACATAATCTCCGTCACGTCTTGCGGTCGCTCGCGGGCTACAAAGTTATAGTGGGTGCTGACGTGAATGCATCTTCTTCCCTGTGGTATGGCAAAGTTCGGGCCACTGATTACGAACGACGTTGTGCCGTTGAAGATTTTATTGCTGAGATGAACTAATAAATTCATAACACCCCAGACGCACCGCCTACTTTTTGTAGCCAAATGGGCGAATCTTGTATTGACGTCACACTTTCCAGTGCAGACGTACGCTTGGATAGGTGGTGTGTCCTTCCTGACGCGTCTTGTAGTGATCATCGCCTGATCGTGTACGAATTTGTTCCTACACTTAATTGGGAATTTTAGATATAAAAGTAGGGGCGCGAATTGGGAATTCTTTAGCTCACTTTTTGCTTGTCATGCCAAAGACTTCACTCGCGATGGACTGTCAGCTGAGGAAAGTGCTGAGATAATGTCAGACACCTTCACTTACTGTGCTGACATTGCTATTGGTCGCGCATCTATGACCAATATTCGTAGATGTGATTGGTGGAATGACTACCTTGTTGAACAACGTAAAAGCTATCGCAGAGCGCGCAGACAACTTAATAAGCTTAAAAAACGTAAGGTTATCGGGGACCCCCTTAATCTTGCTCTAAGTACTTTTAGAGTTGCCAAGTCGCGCTCCAGAGCATCGGTTGAAAAATCTAAGGGTAATTTACTCCGGAAAATTGTTGATAAACTTGATAAGGAGGGTCCGTGGTCTCCTTTGTACCACGAGTTCAAGGCTAATAGATCTGTCGACCTTGCGTACGTTCAGAACATTAAAGTAAATAATAAACATACCACCGGCATTGAAGAAACAACTGATGTTTTGCTTAATTCTGTAATACCAGACGATTCATCAGTAAATGATAATGAATACCACCAACAGATTAGAGCGTGGGCCGCGGTGTCACCTGAATCACCGGAGTCAGACCTTCCATCCAGAATTCATAAACGTTGTCAAGAGACTACCTCTCAAAAAATCATCCGGTGAAGATAAAATATCTAATAGAATGATTATAGAAGCGTGTAAAACAGCGGGCGACGCAATCTTATCCGTATATAACCGATGCATTGCAGAAGGTATTTTTCCTCGAATATGGCGACAAGGCTTTATACGCATTATTCCGAAGAGTGGCGATAAGCCCCCGGATGACCCTAAGTCCTACTGGCCCATAACACTACTTCCATCTTTGGGGAAACTCTTAGAGCGACTAATCGTTCCGCGCTTGCTACCGAATGGACCTAAATTTCATATTAATCAATTTGGTTTCACTATTGTTAAATCCACAGTCGACGCGGCTCTCTCTGTCCGTAAAATTGTTAACTTATCGGAACATAAATACGTGGTTGGAATCTTTCTCGACATATCTGGCGCTTTTGATAACGCATGGTGGCCGATGCTACTACTTAAAATGAAAACCCGTGGTTGCTACAAAAATATCTATAATCTGATTCTTTCGTATTTTCTAAACGGCTCCGCGAAACTCAAACTTGGACATCATTCCATTTCTAAGTCTCTAACCACGGGATGTCCTCAGGGCTCAGTTATCGGTCCATATGTATGGAATTTTGGCTACGATGATTTCCTGGCGCTTCCGCTCCCATGCGGCTGTTCATTAACCGGTTACGCGGACGATGGCTTACTGCTCATTGAGGCAAGCACTCGGGCGGGACTCGAGAACTTGGCTGACACATGTCTACGTTTAATATCACAGTGGGGCGATCGAAACCGTCTGACCTTTGCACCGCATAAAACCTATCAACTTATTTTAAAAGGGAACCTAAAATCCTGGCCTAGTATTAAATTTAATAACGTACCCGTTAAAAGAAAAGAATCCGTGTGCTACCTCGGTATGCTACTAGAAAGGAACTTTTCATTTATTGATCATATAAAAACAGTAGGTGAAAAAGCAAAAAAGAACTTCTACGCCTTGACGAGAATATCCAAAGCTACTTGGGGTCTCTCATTTCAAACCTTAAAAACTATCTATGGGGCTACTTACTTGGGTTGTATGTGCTACGGGGCACCTGTCTGGGCTGACAGGGCCACCATAGGGGCGGTACGCTGTAAATTGCTGCAAAGCCAGCGTTTGGCTTTGATATTCTTATGCAAGGCGTATAGGACGGTTAGTACTGAAGCCTTACCGGTGCTGGCGGGTGTTCTCCCAGTCGATCTAGAGGTGCAGCGTCGTGCTGCAATGTACTACTACGCTAGAAAGATCACGGACCCAGAGTTTTTACCGCAACGCGACCGTGCTAAGATCTGTAGATTACTAAAACCCCAGACTGACGTCTGGGAGGAACTTTTATCCGAATGGCAATGTAGGTGGGAAAATTCCATTAAAGGCCGACACCTCCACCAGTTTTTTCCATCCGTTCGTGAGCGGCTGGATAGGACATGGCTGGAGGTGGATCATTGTGTTGCCCAATTTCTCACAGGTCATGGCAACTTTAAGAGTAAATTATTTTCCTTTAGGCTTGTGGCCTCGCCTTTATGTCAATGTTCTACAGCCGACTATGAATACGAACAATCCGCACACCACATCTTATGGGAGTGTATTTTTTGGCAAACTGAACGCAATATTATGTTAGATAGTATTCAGGTTACATCTGGAGTAGTTACTGGAATCAAAAGTAGCTCACAATTTAGGACCCATTAGTTTTTAATTAATATATAATCCGTGGTGCTTGACAACTGGGCTTAACCCAGTTGTATATGTCCCTTGGTGCCTATTGGCCTAGCTCTATTCTGTCTCCTGCTTGAAAAGGAGGGAAGTGGAAATTATACATATATTTTATTTCCTACTCCTCCGCTGTACTTTTCTGATTAAATTCGTTGCAGGATCCAAGACAGTTAAATCGTTTCTCCGGGACTCGTCGGGCTTCATTGGCTCGGCGTTTTTCTGGTGGTCGCCACTGTTGATTCTGGCTTTCAGGAGTTGCAGTGGTTGGGAATGTGTGGCGGGCTTGTCCCAAAAAAAAAAAAAAAAACGATCTCTGTAATCTAAATTTAGATCATGGCCATATCGTTTGTTATGCCGACGACACTGCTCTGTTGTTTTCGGCTGACTCAGAAGAAAATGTCTACAAGTTTGCGCAACACGGATTCAATGTTATTAATAAATGGCTTCAAAATAATTCACTTACCTTAAACGCTGACAAGACAACTTACGTCAAGTTTTCGATGCGCAAGCAAAAACTAACTTGCACTACCCCAACATTGTATGCTCATAACTGCACATCTAGCACAAATAACCAATGTGTTTGTCCTAAAATTAAAATGTCAGATACAGTAAAGTACCTTGGAATTATAATCGATGAGACACTTTCGTTTAAACCTCATATAGAGGCTGTAAATAATAGGATTCGGAAATTGATATTTGTTTTTAAAAAATTACGCTTAATTGCAGACCCAAATATTGTGAGACAAGTCTACTTTGCCCTATGTCAATCGATAGTAACATACTGTATTACGACATGGGGTGGAGCGGGTAAAACATTGTTATTAACTATCGAAAGAGCTCAGAGGGCAATTCTCAAAGTGTCTACTTTCCGCCCTTTCCTTTTCCCTACTAACCTCCTATGTAAGGAATGTGGAGTATTAACAGTCCGGCAGTTATTTATAATGGGTATTGTATTAAAACAGCACGCAGATCTAACATATAGCACGGAGTTTACTAACAAAAGACGTAAAGATTTAGTCTGTCCTCAAAACCATACCAAACATGCTTTCTCATCAAAATTTTATATGTTTCTTGGTCCTTTCCTCTACAATAGATTGAATGCGAAAGCAAACATTTATAGCCTGAATAAAGTTAACTGTAAGAGAATTCTTATGGAAACTCTTCAAAAAATGTCCTATGATGATACAGAGAATTTACTGGTTGTGCTAAAGTGATTTTGTTTATACAATTCTTGACCTAGTTTAAGTACCTTGTTATTTAAAAAACTGTACGATTTATACAATTTTAGACCTAGTTTAGTTAGTTATCTAGAAGTTAAGTTGTTAACTGTCTATATCACAGATTTTTTACACATTTGTATTGTACTATAGAATCCTTTTGATTATTTGTTAATTTTAAATTATTTTAGATCTTCTCGCCTGAAACACAGGATTTCCTAGTTCAGGCTCGTAATCCTTAGAATTAAGATATATATTTAAGACTCTATGTAATTTGCCCAGTAAAATTGGTAATAAATAAATAAATTAAAAAATCGAGCCGTTTGTTTCGTTACAATGGAAATAGCTATCATTTCAAATTAATTAAGTTAGTTTAAAGTAGCCGATTATAGTTACACACATACATATACTCAAGCAATGGGGCTAGACGCGCAGGACCGGTCGTTGTGGCGACGCTTGGGGGAGGCCTATGTCCAGCAGTGGACATCTTCCGGTTGATATGATGATGATGATGATGGGGGTAGACAGAAACTACAGACCTACTACTATCCTTAAAAAAATCTTTTTGATTCTTTGACTTTCATACAAATTCTAGCCATACACGCACGCCCTACTAGTATCTAGACTCAGAACCGTTAATTTCTGAATTTAATTATTGTCAATTAAATATTTTTTAGTAGCTGACCTTGTTTATTCCTTTTTTTTTAGTGTAAGGGAGTGTCAGACTCTTACTGAGTAAAACCCATCCGTGTTCCTCCAAATGCACTTTGCGTTCCAGAGCCGCGGTGACTCTTTCGAACATGTTCCGCAAAAAAAATGTAGCTGACCTAAGCTCTAATCAGCCTATCTAGCCATTGTTAAAACCTCTATCATGAAAAGTAATATTTCGACCACCTACTAGCCAAAGAATTTAATGACATAAGACATTAACAAGCCTTCTTTCTGCAGAAGCCAATTTATGTCCTTAGTAAATAAATATCTTTTAAGCCCAAAGCGCTATTCCTACTTACTAAATGTAAATAAAACACCCCAAATTCTGCAGAGTCGCAAAGCGTATCACTGTGACCATGGCCTAAACCAACAGCGCCTAAGTAAACGTTGCGAGGCCGGCGCGCTAAGGAAGCGCTCACAGAGACAGACGGCGCGGTTTGCTAGTTCAAATATGTCGCTCGCTACTTTGTTAGCGTGTTTGTTTGTTTGCTGAAGTGTGGTCCGTGGCTAGTGTGTTTCGTTCTGTGCGATGGACGGTTTCCGCTTTGGTTTATTTACTTTTTCACCTAGTGTTACGTTGAAATTGCTTTGGAATCAAATAGGAAAATAGACTATTTTGCCATGAAAAATTGAATGACTTTAAAAAGTCAAATGATTTATTTCAACTAGACCAATAAAGGCACTTATGAACGTCAAATGAAAATAAAACATTGTAGTGACTCTAGTCGTCCGTTCGCAAAAGGTAGATTCTTATAGAGAAGGACGGACAAGAAACTCCATAGTTACTCTTTTCAAAAATAAGCTTTACAATATTAGCATACATTAATCAATTGATTATATGTGAGGACGATGCTCCCAAAAAAACACTTATATACTACTAATAGGTACAATAAAGAAATGCCAGCAGAGGTAAAATTAATAAGTTTGCTAGTAAGGGGACATAGTACTCACATATGAACAAATTTTTGCAACTATTGACTTATATGATCAGTGTGTGAGTTAAATTAAATATAAAAATCAGTAAATACACCTGTATACATAGTTATGCATGGCCAACCCTTACCAAGAACTATATTAGTAAACTAACATCACGCCATGCCACCCACTAGTTCCGAGTAACTTTAAATACCCATAATAAATTCCTAAGTAATGGTCGCCAAATCAATTAGAATATGATCCAGACCCATAAACAGTTTCTTGTTGCTGATCCATTGTGAGAACCAGCCACAGACGCACACATGCAAACCTCTCCACCAGTATATAAACCTATGTAACTTAGATTAAGGTGTTCTCTTTATTACAATGCTCATGCTGAGCGCACGTGTATTTAATTAAATAAATATATTTTTTTAATAAGTCCCGCTCGTTCATATTTGACTGGCGCAGTCGGGTCGGATTAGTAAAGTCGCGAACAGTAACCGTTGATAGACACATAAATCGGTCGCAACGTTACCTCGACGCATAGACTTCTAGTCTGCAAAGAACCTACACAAACAAATTCGTCAATAGAACAGCGCGCGCGTAACATCAGCAGCAGCAGCCTATCAGCAGCAGCAGCCATCAGCAGCAGCAGCCATCAGCAGCAGCAGCCATCAGCAGCAGCAGCTCAACGGCAACAGCAGCAACAGCACAGCGACAACAACAGCAGCAGTATTAAGAGAACCGGCATGGGATCGAGCAGTCTGTGAGTAGACCCTTTTTCGCACTGTTCTTTTCCTTGTCCTAACTCTAAGTAACGTTTAATTGGACTAGACATCGCCATCTAACGTTTAATATTTTTGGACTAAAATCGCCAAATCTTTAGTATTAGTTTTGAAGTAATTTGGACTCACGTTGCCATTTTACTCCGTTCGTGTTAATGATTCGAACATTAATCGTTATACACATTTTAGCGTAACCACGTTGTTTGGACCAAAATCGCCAACTACGTAATATTTTTGTGTGTCTTATTTAAAATTAAATTGTGAATAATGAATATTCAACTTATCCCTAAGGAAATTAAAAGCATCATTCCAAGATTTGATGGGGATGATAAGTTATTAAATCTTTTTATTTCAAAATGTGAATATGTAATTAGAAGTTTTAGAGGGGAGAACAACCCAGCACAACAAACCTACTTATTCCATTGCATTACAAGTAGACTAGTCGGTAAAGCCGCCATTTTAATTAGTGAACGTGAAAATGTAACCACTTGGGAAGGCCTAAAAGAACTTTTTGTCCAACACTTTGGAGACCCGAGATCCGAAGCTTGTCTTAGCATAGAATTAGAAAACCTCAAGATAAAACAAGGAGAATCATATATAGACTTTTGCCACCGCATCCAAAATGTTAGGAGCTCACTCATATCGAAAGTAAACCTTCTTACAGATGAAGGAATTAAAGCAGCAAAATATATTATATATAATAACACTGCCTTAAACGTCTTCATGTACAACTTACCGGAGGATATGATTAAGTTCGTAAGACTAAACAAATGTATGACACTAGAATCCGCGTTAAGTGTAGTAACTGAGGAAGTTAATTTCCAAACTAGGTACAATGCCCGAAACAAGATTAAGACAACCTCTAGTAGTAACACTAACCAATCAAACAATACTAGACCAAATCTTATGACTCCAATTCAATATAAATTTGGTATCCCAATAAACAATAATCAAGGTTTTAAACAGATGTACGGTTTTAGACCCAATTTTATTTCAAATCCCAATAATAATATCCAAAAAGCGAATCAACCACAAGGACCTAAACTAAATACTAATAATAATCAACCAAACCCAAAAGCAATAACTCATCAACCACAACAGATTCCGCGAACATTAAATAATTACAAACAATCAGGTTTCTTTAAAGCCAACCCAAATCAACAATTCCGATTTGGCATAATCAATCAGCCTAGACAAAACACAGATGCATCAATGAGAACAGTCCGTAATAACATGATTGAAGAGCCACTTGAGCTTGACCCAGATTCTAACTGTGAGCAGATATTTTTGTTAGATGACGAGAACATCGTAATGTTACTAGATGAAAGCAACCCACAAAATAATTGTGCCCAAAATGAAAATGAGCCTGTAAATTTTCAGATAGAAGCCTCTCCGACAGACCAAACAGACCAGAAACCGAAGTAATTAATTTAAATTATAGTTAGTTTACCAGAAATGGAAGCTATCTTTCTCATAGACACAGATAGTACACGATCTTTTATTAACTCAGAGTTAGCTGACCAATACTTTAAATATTGCAAAACTGAAGAACCATTTGAAGTTATTAGTACACATGGACGTAGCAAACATAGTGAAGTTGCACATATACCTTTAACAGACACTTTTAATACAGACATTCACCATAAGTTTTACATATATAACGTAGATAAAGCATATAACGGTCTTATAGGATCAGATCTGTTAAAAGAGCTAGAAGCTACCATAGACATGAAAAATCAAGTCTTAAAAACAAAAACTACAGAAATTCCCATTTTATATAATCCATCTTATCAGGTAGTACTATCCCCTAGATCGGAAACGCGTGTTAGAGTACCAACAATGTTAGAAAACGGAAATGCAATTTTAAATCATATTGAATTCTGCCCAGGAGTTCGTATGCCTGACGCTTTAGTTAACTGCGTAGACTCTTTAGCTCAGACTGTCATACAAAACACTACCGACACTGAGATGACTATAACATTTACAAAACCCTTTAAAGTCCATAGTATAGAACAGGATCTAACAGATGATTGCGTAATTCATAATCTAAACCATAATAACTCCGATTTAGAAAAAATATTAAATGAAAACTTAAACAAGTTACGTCTTGATCACCTAAACAAAGAAGAAAAATCATTAATAACTAAGCTATGTATCGAGTATAAAGATATATTTCATTGTGAATACGTACCCTTATCTTTTACTAACCAAGTTAAGCATAGGATCCGTACAAAAAACGAAGACCCCATTTACATACGCCCATATAGACACCCTTTTAGTCAAAATAAGGAAATACAGAAACAGGTAGATAAGCTTTTAAAATAGAGTAATTAAAGAATCACACTCACCTTGGAGTGCCCCAGTACACCTAGTCCCCAAGAAAATGGACGCCTCAGGTGAACAGAAGTTTCGGATGGTTGTAGACTATAGACGACTTAACGAGATAACAATAGATGACAAATACCCACTACCAAACATCACGGACTTGTTTGATAAGCTAGGAAGAGCATCCTATTTTACTACAATAGACTTAGCTAGTGGATATCATCAGATAGAGGTAGAAGAAGAAGACCAACCAAAAACAGCATTTACAACACAATCGGGACATTACGAATTTACCCGTATACCCTTTGGTTTAAAAACAGCCCCAGCTACTTTCCAACGAGCGATGGATAATGTACTCCGTGGACTTCAAGGCATACACTGTCTTGTTTATTTAGACGATATCATTGTATTTTCAACCAGCCTTCAAGAACACATAGATAAACTTAAAAAACTATTTGATAGACTTAGAGAAACGAACCTTAAAGTAACTCTGGACAAATGCGAATTTCTTAAGAAAGAAGTGTTATATTTAGGACACACAATAACTAAAGACGGTCTTAAACCAAATAACGACAAAATTAAAGAATTCCCTTTGCCCAAAACACCAACAGAAATCAAAAGTTTCCTAGGTTTAGTAGGATATTACCGTAAATTCATTAAAGATTTTTCTAAAATAACGCAACCTATGACAAACTGTCTTAAAAAGAAAAATAAAGTTACCATAACTCAAGATTTTGTAAATGCATTTGAAAAATGCAAAGAATTACTTACTAACGCACCCCTATTACAATTTCCAGACTTTGAGAAACCTTTTCTTCTAACAACGGACGCATCTAATTTTGCAATAGGAGCGGTCCTATCTCAAGGTCCAATTGGTAGCGACAAACCCATAGCGTTTGCAAGTAGAACTTTGAATGACGCTGAAACACGTTACAGCGCTATAGAAAAGGAACTATTAGCAGTTGTTTGGGCATGCAAACATTTTAGACCTTACTTATACGGTAAAAGGTTTACAATATTAAGCGATCATAGACCATTAGTATGGTTAAACTCTATTAACGAACCAGGAAATAGACTCACAAGATGGAGACTTAGACTTTCTGAATACGATTACGAAATTAAATACAAACCAGGTAAACAAAACAGTAACGCAGATGCATTGTCTAGAATCAAAATAAATGCCTTAGACAATGTTTCAATGATAGTGAACACCGATAACTCAAAGACTATTGCCATTTTATCTGATAAAGAAGACATTATTAGTATTTCATCCAGTAACTCTGAACTCAGACCTAAGTCACCTTATTCGATACCGTCAATAGGAAGTGAAACAGCTACAGCATCTGAAAGAGCAGACACATCTTCTTTAGTAACTGTTCATTCCGAAAATAATACAGATTCATCTGACATTCCAATACCAAAGGAAGCCATAGATACAAAACCCAATCAGATTCTCGTATACACCTGGCATAAAAATGAGTGTAGTGTTAAAAATTTATCTAGAGATAAACAAAAGGTGTTTGAAGTACACATGCCCGTAGATAATCCGGAATTAATAAAAGAATTCTTAAAAGAGTATATCCGTCCTAAAATAAAATATTACATCTATTTCGAAGACGAACGTCACCGTAAAGAATTTTCTAAAATAATAACAACCTTATTTAAAAAAGACGCAGTAAACATTTATGAATGCACTAAAAGAGTCATTTACGTTGAAGACGAAAATGAACAGAGGGAGATAGTCCTAAAATATCATGAAGGAAAAACATGTCATCGTGGCATTAGAGAAACCGTAGCCCATTTAAAAAGGACTTACTATTGGAACAATTTAGAACATACTGTAGCTTGTATCATTAACTCGTGCGAACTTTGTAAGCAAATGAAGTACGATAGAAAGCCACTAAAACCCGAGCTACAATTGACTCAAACCCAAACAAAACCTTTTCAAGAAATATTCATAGATATATTCTCAATAGAAGGAACTTATTTCCTTACAATCGTAGACGCAGTCAGCAAACTAGGCCAAGCATTTGAAATCTCTAGTAGATCCACACCAGAAGTTGTACGGGCACTTATAAAGTATTTCTCCATATATGGTGTACCATCAAGAATTAGTGCAGATCCAGGTTCAGAATTTAACAACAATTTACTAAAGGAAATGTTAACTTTCTATAAGATAGATTTACACATAGGCACGCCTCACAACCCAAACTTTATGGGACTAATAGAAAGATGCCATTCTAATAGAAAGATTCCATTCTAAGATGCAATTAAAAATAAAGTTACTTTAGTTTCTGAAATAGTCGACACATTCGTTAATATCACCAACTCAACTAGAAACAACTTCATAATACTTGATAAAACTATTAGAGAAATAGAAGAAATTTTAAATCAAACCGAATTTCAAAGGAGTAAGAACCTTGTCTTAAATACTTACAATATGTTAACTCATAACTTTCAAATATTATTAACCCGCTTAGACGAAGTGGAAACTGCATTAGCATTCAGTAGAGTCAATGTGTTACATCAGTCTATATTAGATACCACTGAACTTATCAATATTCTTCAAAACATTGAAAAAAACGGATAAGTTAGTTTTTCCTGTAACCAATGAAAACTTAGTTAATATTGAACATTATATTGACATCAAAGCCTATACAAAAGGCAAACAAATAACTTTTATTATGTCAATACCAACAGTCCAATTAGATGTCTACAACTATGTATAACCATGTATAACCCCCACCTGGGCTCATCCTTTCTAATCACTCCCAAACATTCCCATATCCTTGCGAAAGGGTCGAAAATAGTGTCACTCTCCCAGCCTTGCAGAGAAATAGACGAAGGAAAGTTCCTTTGTTACGAGAGCAACGTGTCTTCAGATGAAGAAAATAGCTGCATCAAGGATCTGATGACATTTTCCACGAGGATAACATCGTGCCTGCCTCTTCCAGTCAACGCATCTGATGTTAAAATAAAATCTATACATCAGGACTCTTGGATTATCTTCGCAGGATATCCCACGTTCCTGACAGAAAACTGTGACGACGACAGGAGCCAACACGACATCATGGGCACCTACATCCTAACCCTTAACAACGCCTGTGAAGTTAAACTTGGAACAACTACGTTAAGAAAACGCCGTCTTCAAACAGGAGAAGTTACCTTCCGCAGCTCACCATCAATACATCTACCCAGTATAATAACACCAAAGGACATCGCGCTACACAAAACTATCAATATAGACGAGATTGATTTGGAAAACCTGCAGTTCCTGTCACACGCATTAAAAGATAACAGTGTAGTGAAAAATAGTGAAAGCCATTTTGTGAACGTGCACAGTGTTAGTATAGGAACTATTTTAATTTTCGTCATTTTACTTTTCGTATTAATACTAGTTATATTGTACCGCTATAGAGGCATATTATTGCGTAGGCTTAGACAAAATCATCAACCTCGTACTGTAACCTCGGATGGTGATTTTGCTCTTATGGAGGGAGGAGTTATGCATGGCCAACCCTTACCAAGAACTGTATTAGTAAACTAACATCACGCCATGCCACCCACTAGTTCCGAGTAACTTTAAATACCCATAATAAATTCCTAAGTAATGGTCGCCAAATCAATTAGAATATGATCCAGACCCATAAACAGTTTCTTGTTGCTGATCCATTGTGAGAACCAGCCACAGACGCACACATGCAAACCTCTCCACCAGTATATAAACCTATGTAACTTAGATTAAGGTGTTCTCTTTATTACAATGCTCATGCTGAGCGCACGTGTATTTAATTAAATAAATATATTTTTTTAATAAGTCCCGCTCGTTCATATTTGACTACATAGTAAATATTAATATAATAAACACAAACATATCAACCAGTTTCACTATGTTTACCCTAAATTGTCCTATGGAGCAGGACTAGCATGTTTCCAAGCATTCTTATCTTGAATATAATCATCTAATTTGTAATATGCTTGTTCATAAAGAGTGTTTTTTATACACGTTTTAAATTTTCTTTCATTTAATTCTAATAGAAATCTCTTTGAAACTTGTTTTCCGTTTTGATCTAATATTAAATGACTCCAAGTCTCTGCAACATTCTTCAGCTTGGAAATACCGGCCTCGTCTAGGTTTTATTTGACAAAAAAAATAACGTGTAAAATAATTACTTTTGTTACCTACATAGTTGCAATTTTATATCATTTACCAGAAGAAATTTACCGCTAAAATAAGGTTCTGTCTTTCAATGTGCAATTGTACATATGTTAGAATCTGTTTATTTATTTAAAGGTTCACCTACAGCATATACACATAGTAATAATAAACTAATATAATAATAACTACCCCCATCGCCGTATCTCTACGTTGACGTCGTGGTGGGGCTTGCGCGCCCTAATGAACCTTAGGTACTCATACTTAGGGTGAGGGGCCAGACAAAGAGAGATACAATCCGCAAGGCAGTTTTGTGGCGAACTGTTGGGCAGTAGCGACCCCACGGATCTGATCTCCCGGGAAAAGTCTTGTTCTTCATCTCCGGCTTGCCTTTATTGGCTGGCTGGAGTGAACACTGACGAGGAACAGAGCTCCCACCTCTTTCTTGCCTTAATCGGCCGGTCTGAGTGGAGATTCGCAAGAGCAAACGTGCTCGGGAGAAGGATGTATAATCCAGTAAGATGCTGGTAGGGATCTTGACCGTACTTCCGGGATTGTCCTGATAGCCGTGGTATACCTCTCCACTCCTCTAGCACCTCAGGATATGTTGCCTCCTTGGCGCTACGTCACTTTGTGCTAGCGACCGTTTTCGGAGGCCCATTTATTGAGTGTGCAAGTCACCCCCTGCCATTTAAAAGCCGTGTATATTTTCAGTAGTCAGGCAGGGGCCAATAGTTCTTTCATAGTATACGGTAACGAATCCACTAAACCACCCAAACCCATAGCGTTTCATCTTTTGTTACCATATTCTGCAATAGTCCTGCTCCAACCGGGGATTGTCCTTGGGTATACTTTGATAGTGCATACAGGGATAATCGTCGGTTGGTGCCCCATTCCATTTGAAATGTCTAACGGGGCCTCTGCGAGTTGGCTTCGGCCCCTCGTACGCCTATCAAAGGACCGGGTCTCCAGGGACCCGAGAAAGTTAAAAACAATAATAATAATATTCTAATATATGTATAATGTAAATATATCAGTTATGCTAGGGCCACACCACCGTAATATGGCCATAATAATTGTGGTAGTGTAGCCGTAGCATTACAGGTAAACACAACATTGACAACAAAGACGCCAGATTACCGCTTGGTTGCTAACTTAAATCTAGCCTGTTAACTTTTCGTTATGGTGATGTGTTTTTAACATCTACTTACGTAAAAATGTCAAAGTCATCACTTTTGTTGCCTAATGTAGGACTAGAATATGCAATTCGGTAAGAATTTCTTTGGCCCGACGCGTGATCCGACGTTCTTATATAGGTACCATTCAAACATAATTACCAATGTACTATTCAGGGTTACTTGTAATTCGACCTATATCCGTCAGGTGCTGACAGGATTAAGATTTTTTCCATATTTACCAAAATTTGACATTTAATCTATAAATATAAAATGCTTTGTCCTGAATGACTGACGGATCAACGCACAGCCTAAACCACTGGTCGTAGAGACCTGAAATATGGAGAGTATGTTCTTTGTATGACGTAGGCATCCGATAAGAAAGGATTTTTCGAAATTTTACCCCTAAGGGGGTGGAAAAAGGGGGCAAAGTTTGTATGGAACAACGGGATTCCTTGGTTCAATCTACTTCAAATTTTGCATTAACATTTTTAATAGAATTGCCGAAAGACGTGTTTCGTATTATATGGAAATTCATCACCTAACGGGGTTAAAAAGGGGTAGACAGTTATTTTGGGGGTGATTTACTTCGAAATTTATATCAATACTCCTTAGTGCTTCTGATTTAAATTACATTTTATTTTGACACATGTTTGAAAACTCAATCCGATTTTATTGAAAAAAGGTTACACTCATATAAAAGCTTGGTGCAACATGGGTGCAACGAAAATAGTCTTTGAAATTGGAATGTTTAGTTTTAATGTGGTCGACAACTGTCAAAGTGGCGCTAGTTAGCTAGCTAGCACACGGACCAATAACAAAGCAATTTTTGATGAAAAGATGAGTAAATACTTAGGTAAATGATTACTTTCAGTTTGATTAGATCGTGAAAAACTATTTTCAATTATTTGTACGTTTCCAAACCTACCTGCATCACATAACCTCACATAACCTATAATGTAAGTTATTGCGAATTCGATTTTATAAACCTTAGAAGAAACTAGACTGCCTATAATACACAAACAAACGAACAAATGAATCTTAAAGACTAGAATCACAGACTAATTGTGTTTATCTCACTTTGACAAAGGTTCGTGTAGTGGTGGCGCCATCTGAGATCAGCTTTCACTTTCCAACCTCATTGTAAAAATATCAATGTTTGATTTGTTGTGTATAATATATAATATTATAAAGAGGTAGAGTTTATGAGGTTGTAGGGGGTAAGCTCAGGATCTGCTGAACCGATTTTGAAAATTATTTCACCCATAGAAAGCTACGTTAATAGTGAGTGTCATGGGCTATATATTAACCCGAAAAATACCGCCCAACGAAGTGGGCACGGGTCAGCTAGTCTATATCTATACTTCTTCTTCTAATATTATAAAGAAGAAAGATTTGCTTGTTTGTTTGAATTGAATAGGCTCCGAAACTACTGGACCCATTTGGAAAATTCTTTTAGCATTGGATAGCTACATTATCAGGGAGTAACATAGGCTATATATTATTCCCGTACTTCCACGGGAACGGGAACTACGCGGGTGAAACCGCGTGACGTCCACTAGTCTTGTATATATTTCTGCTACACTCGCAATAAAAAGACTTTGGCACAGCATGAAACGAATCATGCGTATGAATATAGAAAAAGTGAATGCATCTGGATTATTCACTATCGATGCAGTGACAATGATACATTTCTCTTCTATCATTACAAGTCACATCATTGTATTACTGCTGTTTTATTTCCGGTGAACTTATGAGAAATTTATATAAGCTTAAAGTAATGGTCTGTCACGATTGCTGGAAGAAAACTCATCTTTAAGTCAATCTCGCCATCGTACAAAAACTATTTATATTTCACCTCACAAGCGCAGGAAAACCATTGATAGAAATAAGTGTACAATTGGCGGTCTTATCGCACAGGGCAATCTTTTACAGACATCCTTTAGATGGACTGAACGAAAGGAGTTATGTCTGATAGAGGAGAAGAAATAATTACTACATAATAATTACTACACGCTATGTCATATTTGGTGTACAATAAAGAATTAAGTGGAAAAGTAAAAAATAATTTCTATTGATCCTTTTAGTTTAATATACGTACGATTCTTTGGGCCAAACGTCTTCGCCTCGGTATTCCGCAAATCTTTTTTATTTACTAAGTATAAGTATTATTAGCGGTCTTCCGACGCGATGACGTTTGGCCCAAAGAATCATACCTATATTAAACTAAAAGGATCAATAGAAATTATTTTTTAATATTTAAAGATTTTTTGCTGTCGGGGGATTTTTAATTTTTTATTTCATTCTTTTTAAACTCTTCATCAAAATAGTGTACATTATTGTACTAGTCAAGCCCTTTCAATTGATACCCATATTGAGTAGTTGTGAAAAAATATGTAATTCGCCATTTTGTGGCGGCGGCCATTTTGGACCGATTTTCATCAAACATAGCTAAGAACACTCCCGACTAATTTACCTTTTTTCCACGTTTTTTGTTTTTTATACACGTCAAACTTATAACGTCGTTATTGCGTCGGGGGTTTAAAATATAAGAAATGACTACCATTTTCTCGCGCGCTGGCATGAATTATGTTGGTTTTTATTTATAAAAATTGCTCCAAAAATAAAACAACGATTTGGAATAATATATTTTGGATTCTTATTAATACCTTTAATTTTTTTCTTTTCAAAACATAATAATATACAGACATATAACTAATTATGTGAAATACTCATGTGACCTCACTTAAATGGGTACTACTATATTCTTCATTAATTATAAAAATGCAAATTGCAACAGAACAACAGTGTAGTTAGTGAGAAGAACTATCAAACGTAATGGATGGCAAACATCTATGTAGAACATGCCAAATACGCTCATCTTTCTGAATGACGCTCTGTGCAGACGCAGAGCATTTTTGCACACCCTCTTCTCTGCATCTGTAAATAAATGAATCAATAATACTTACAACAGTATGATTTCTGCCTAAAAACTGGTGCTTTTAGGCAAAAGTTTGAAAAAAAACCCAAAATCTGCTATAGAAAACAAATAAGGAAGAGATATTTTTTCTGTACTTCACAGTTGGTCCTAAATCAACGAGATCAGGGTCAGCCTATATAGTATTTTTTTTATAAATGATTCGGCCAATAGTAATGAGGCACCGTTTGGGGCACAAGTCAAAGGTTGTGATTGCAATAATTCACAATGCGACTCTATTTAGGATTCCATACACAAAGGGTAACCACCAAGCATATTATAAACTGGAAGATTATGTCCTTATTAAAATGCTTGGCTAAATGCCGGTCCTGCTCCACAGCCACAGCCGCATGGGTCCACTAGTTAGGTTTTTGATAATTGGAAGGAATGCTTACCCTTTTTTGTTCTCCTTTACAATCATTTATTTATTATTTCTTTGCAATATTGTATTAGTAAAGTAAGTATACACAATAAAGCAACCTTCTTTTTTTTCCTTAGTTACTTGAAACCCATAGTTTTGTATATCGTAAAAGCAAATTTTCTATTTTTTGTAAATGTGAGCACTATGGAGCCATTTACATAATTATTATGTAATTAGTTTTAGATTTCGTTATTAAATTAGTTTGACATGAACGAGGGTGGCAGTTGAGAGCTTGTCATGCTCACACAAATGTTTTGCTGATGGTGGCGCGTGTTTTGGATCATTTGGTTCCCTTCAAAATTGTTGAGTTAGATGGTGCTGATGCACGCGTCATTTTCGTGAACGGGTGCCGTCAATTGAGACTGGTCATCTCTTATCTGCCACTGGCTTATTTTAGTCTGTACCTACATTTTGTATTGTTTATATATTTTCTTGTTCTTTGCATTGTCCTCACATATAGAAGCAATCAAAGATAACTTTAACAAGATTTTTGTAATACATCACATAGTTTAAAAGAGTGTCCGTGGAGTTTCTTGCACGTTCTTCTCCATAGAGATCTACGCTTTGGAACATGCAAATAGCTTCATGTTTTTGACTGACCGACTTTGACAATTCAAAAGTGCCGGTTGGTTTATTTGAAATATACGATTTGAAATTTCGATTTTTTCACACCCGTTAACCCGTCCTTCCGTGCATCTGTCTGTCAGCAGGTTGTATCTCAAAAACCGTAATAGGTAGACAGTTGAAATTTTCAGAGAGTGTGTATTACTTCTGCTATCACTAAACAGCAAATAATAAAAGGGGGCTCCCATACAAGAAACGGTATTTTGTCTCGATTTATGAAACGTAACCTTTCGTGTAAGAGCCCGACTCGCACTTAGCCGTTTTTTTATGTTAAACCACTTACATAATGATTAGTGGGTTGACATTTATAAAAAAAATAATCATGATTGATAAAATCGTAATTTACCAGTACGATCTGATGCTATAACAATGGCGCATGAATCTTGTGCCTTCTCCATTGTAATATAGAACTCTTCTAGTCGTAAACTCAGTGTTATTTGTAATGCCATGTTCTTTACTACCCATGCGTAAAGTAATCCTTGTACGAAATGCTAAAAAATATGAAACAATATATATTTAAAGCATTAAATGTTATGGTGATCAACATATGTCTCTTATTTGTTTGTTACAATGTAACACATACAATCGATTTAAGTGATGATGTTTATTGTACAAAATACTAAGGGTTAATAAGTACTTACTGATCCATGAATATTCAAAATAATTTTTGAAAAATCGATCAGGATTTGACAGTTGACCAATTCATGAAAGAAACATTCAGTCGTTTTGAAAAGAGTCTGAAAACAGTTTATAAAATCATTAATCATTAAGAACTAGCGCGACATTGAAGAAAACAATAATTTATCAAAATGTAACAAGTCCAGTAGCTGAATAGTTTCGAGGAAATGGTTTGTCATGGTTTCTACCTGTGATGCGGAGGATGAATATCATATTCATATGATAAACATCGCGTAGTTAAAAATAGAGGAAATAGACGTTTACGGCAATTATGGATTACAGATCATTGTTACGTCTAAAACAAACAGATGAGTCAACCATAAGTATGACAAAAGCAAAAAAGTGTATCCATTAGGTGTATTATACTCATAATAATATTATTATATCCTTTATCCAATTAATATTCCTATAAATTTTACATTTTTAAATATTTCTATAAAAAATAAAAAAAACATTTAAAAATATAAAAAATAGTAGCCCACTGGTATCGGGAACAGGGTCTAAGCTACCGGTGGTCAGGGCTCCTGAGAGAGGAACCTTCTAACGATGCGCGCCGTGTCCAGGAGTACTGCTTTCTGGATCAAGCCCTTGATCCAGCTGCCCAACGAGAGCCTCCGTAGATGTTGGTCGAGGCTCTTGGCAATTACGCCATTGGCCGTCACGACTATCGGCACAATGACTGCTGTGTTCACATCCCACATGTCGACAACCTCGCGAGCCAAGTCAAGATACTTAGTTTTTTTATCTTTCTCAGCCTTCACGAGGTTCTCGTCATGAGGGACTGTTATATCAACAATCATTGCGCGACGTTCTAGTCGGTCTATCACCACTATGTCAGGCTTATTGGCAACAATAGTCCTGTCAGTGATGATAGACCGATCCCAATACAACGTGCAATTGCCATTTTCAAGAACTGGGTCGGGCACATACCTATAGTACGGTACTTCCGATTCCACAAGATTGTATTTAAGAGCAAGTTGCTGGTGGATAATCCTGGCTACAAGGTTGTGCCTGTGCAAATAGTCTCCGTTAGCCAGACTAGAACAACCAGAAATAATGTGGCGGATGGATTCCCCAGGTCGGTGACATGCCCGACATATGTCAACCGTACCATCCTTCACAATGTATTTCCGGTAGTTGTTCGTCATCATAACTTCGTCCATAATCGCACAGACAAAACCTTCGGTTTCCCCAAAGAGGTTACCAAAACGCAGCCAGGCTACGGACGCGAAGAAGTCTACATCGGGCCCATGTAGGACCCGATAAAAGCGTTCGTGAAGCTCCTTGCTCTGCCATACCTCCCTGCGGTCGTTAGTATCTAATACCACAGGTTTGCGCCAGTTCTCGTTAGCCAAGGAGAGCGCGGTGAGGCCTTTGTCCACCACTACCACATCTTGATGCATACCCACGTCGGCCACAAGGAAGTATTCCCTAAGGCTGCATACCTCGCGGTTGTGCAGGGTCTTAGCATTTAAGAAGCCACGACCCCCGCACTTCCGCGGGATATACAGCCTCATCACCGATGACCGTGGGTGATGCATCCGATTTGCGGTAAGCAGTGAGCGTACCTTCCTATCCAGGGCGTCAAGTTCCGTCTGAGTCCATTTGAGTATGCCGAAAGAGTACATCAATACCGGCATGACCCAACCATTGAAGGCGCGCACCTTGTTTCCGCCTGATAAAATACTGTTAAGTACTTTGTTCAGGCGGCCAAAGAAGCGCTCCTTCAACGATTGTTTCATATCAAGAGCATTGATGCCTAACGCTTCCGACATACCCAAATACTTGTAAGTTTCGGTTGAGGAGAGGGACCTAAGGTGTATGGAATCCGAGAGTTGGGTTCCCACGGATTCCATAATCTCCCCTCGCTTTACATGCATGACCGCACATTTTTCCAAACCAAATTCCATCCTGATGGCGTTACTGAAGGTTTCTGTTACCTTCAAAAGCTTCATCAGTTGCAAGTTGTTAGGAGCAAAGAGTTTCAAATCATCCATGTAAAGGAGGTGCGATATGACCTGACCACCTCTTCTCAACCGGTAGCCTTGGCCTGAACCCTCCAGCAATGTACTGAGGGGGTTGAGGGCCAGACAAAACCACAGTGGACTCAGACTGTCGCCCTGAAATATGCCACGCTCGATCCTTATCGGGTCGCTGTTCGCCTGGGTCTGTCGACATCCTGGATAGTGAAGGACGGTACTCCACTGCCCCATACATGACATCAGGAAGGCGCGTAGAACTGCATCAACTTTATACAGCTCCAGCACCCTCATGAGCCATGTATGTGGCACCGAGTCGTAGGCCTTCTTATAGTCTATCCAGCATGTCGACAGATCCCTTCGGGAACGACGAACCTGTTGGCTAATGGCAATGTCGATGAGGAGCAGCTCCTTAATCAAATCAAATCAAATCAAATCGTATATTTCAAATAAACCATTTACAGGCACTTTTGAATTGTCAAAGTCGGTCAGTCAAAAACATGAAGCTATTTGCACGTTCCAAAGCGTAGATCTCTATGGAGAAGAACGTGCAAGAAACTCCACGGACACTCTTTTAAACCATGTGATGTGTTACAAAAATCTTGTTAACATTAACATTGATTGCTTCTATATGTGAGGACAATGCAAAGAACAAGAAAACATATAAACAATTCAAAATGCAGGTACAGATTAAAATAAGTCAGTGGCAGGTAAGAGATGACCAGTTTCAACTGACGGCGCCCGTTCACGAAAATGACGCGTGCATCAGCACCATCTAACTCAACCATTATGAAGGGAATCAAATGATCCAAAACACGCGCCACCATCAGCAAAACATTTGTGTGAGCATGACAAGCTCTCAACTGCCACGCTCGTTCATGTCAAACTAATTTAATAACGAAATCTATAATTACATATGTAAATGGCTCCATAGTGCTCACATTTACAAAAAATTGAAAATATGCTTCAACGTTATACAAAACTATGGTTTCAAGTAACTAAGAAAAGAAAAAAAAAAAGGCTGCTTTATTGTGTATACTTTGCTAATACAATAATGCAATGAAATGATAAATAAATGATTGTATAGGAGAACAAAAAAAGGGTAAGCATTTGTTCCAATTATCGAAAACCTAACAAGTGGACCCATGCTGCTGTGGCTGTGGAGCAGGACCGGTATTTAGCCAAGCATTTTTATCAAGGACATAATCTTCCAGTTTATAATATGCTTGTCTACATAATGTGCGTTTTATACATGTTTTAAATTTTCTCTCATTCAGTTCGAGAATATTAAGTGGTATTTTATTATAAAATTTAACACAGTACCCCATAAAAGAAGTGTGTACTTTAGCTAATCTGAATCGGGGTTGATCTAATTTTTTCCGATTTCTAGTATTAAAATTATGCCTATCACTAATTTTACTAAAAAGATGAAGATTTTTCCGAACATACATAATGTTTTCATATATGTATTGACAAGGTACCGTCATGATGTTAATATCCTTAAACAGTTCCCTTAGGGAATCGCGCCGGCGGAGATTGTAAATGGCTCTGATAGCTCTTTTCTGCAGAATAAATATAGACTCGATGTCTGCAGCACGTCCCCATAATAAGATATCGTAAGACATGATACTATGAAAGTAACTAAAATAGACCAGCCTCGCGGTATCAGTAAATTGACGGATTTTTCTGACAGCATATGCTGCTGAACTTAGCCGTCCCGCAAGAGATGTTACATGAGGACCCCATTGTAGCCTTGAGTCAAGCGTGATCCCCAAGAAAACTGTGTCATCGACGAATTCAAGTTTCTCTTGGTTCAATACTATGTCACAATTAATACTTTTCACGTTCGGTAATGCAAATCTGATACACTTTGTTTTTTTCTCATTTAAAACTAAATTATTAGCAGTAAACCAATTTTGGACCTGCTGAAGGGCGTTATTTACATCGTCAAGATTTGTGGCACGCCTATCTATCTTAAAAATTAAGGACGTATCGTCTGCAAATAACACCATTTGCGTTTGATTTTTTAAAAGATGGGGAAGATCATTAATGTATACCAGAAAGAGGAACGGACCCAATATTGAGCCTTGTGGTACCCCCATTTTAACTTTCAGACCCCGTGAATTGACACCATTTATTTGAACTTGCTGCTGTCTGTCATTTAAATAAGACCTCACTAAACTGAGTGCAAGTTTACCCAGTCCGTAGTGTTCTAGTTTTGGGAGCAAGGTTTCGTGATTTACACAATCAAATGCCTTGGAGAGGTCACAAAAGATTCCTATGGCATCTTGCGCATCTTCCCACGCTGTATAAATGTGTTTTAACAACGTGACTCCAGCATCAGTCGTAGAACGACCTTTGGTAAAACCATACTGTTGTTCGTGTAAGATTTTATTGGTGTTAAAATGATTGAGCATTTGATTGAGCATTACTTTTTCAAACACTTTGCTGAAAACCGGCAATACAGATACAGGTCTATAATTATTAGTATCTTTATTATCTCCAGATTTAAAAAGTGGTATCACCCTACTTTATTTCATTATATCCGGAAAGACCCCTTGGTCAACACATAAATTAAATATTAGTGCCAAGTATGGTGCTATGGTCTCAAATATGGACGTGCACACTTTGATAGACATTCCCCATATGTCTTCAGTCAATTTAATTTTGATTTGCCGGAAAGCTTTAATAACTGTCATAGGGTTGATATGTTTGAATTGGAATTCAACCGTACAACCTGGAATGTTTGCTCTTAATAAATCAAATGAGACCTCGGGTGAAGAATTTAAAGCTTCAGTTGTTTTTGATGGTATATCAGTGAAAAATTTTACAAATTCTTGAGCTACTTCTAAATTAGAGCTTATGGCACCATGCGCAGTCTCTAGTAAATAGTCAGTGTCTCGTTCTTTATTTCTGTTAGTTTCATTATTGATAACTTTCCAAACTGTCTTTATTTTATTATCTGCCAATTTGATCTTGTTGCTTATGAACAGGGCTTTAGCTACTTTACAAGTATTTCTGAAAACCTTAGAATATTTGTTTACATACTTATTAAAGGATTCAGTGTTAATGAAAGACTTAAGGCCGTATAGATCATATAGTCTTTCCCTACTTATCCTAATGCCTTTAGTCGCCCAATCACTAAATAAAAACTTAGGGAAAGTCTTTGGACTTCTTTTCAAAAGTTGCATTGAATTCTTTTAGTACCACTGAAAAGAAACCATCATAAAATTTATTCGCATCCTCAATATTGTGGCCTAGAGCATTTAACTTATTTTGTAAGGTCCCATTAAATTTTGCTAGTTTGCCAGTTGTTATTGGCCTAAATTGTATTTGAACTTTTTGCAAGGCTGCTTTATACTTAAATGTTACCAGTTGACCACTGTGATCAGATTGAAGGTAATTAACTATAGCTTTATCTAAATAATCACAATCGCAGAATACATTATCAATACATGTTGCAGAAGTTGGAGTTATTCTAGTTGGTTCTGTAAAAACATTAGACAGATTGAACGATTTAAAAAGACTTAAAAATCTGCTGCTATTTGAATTATTTTCTAAAATATTAATATTAAAATCTCCACAAATAATCACGGATTTGTTACCTGCTGCAAGTTTCGCAAGGACATCTTACATTGATGTTTCAAATAACGTAAAGTTTTGAGGGTTAGGGGGTCTATACACGCACACTATAACATGCTTATCTAGCTCAACACAGGACAGTTCGATGCAATGTTCCACTGACAAGCTAACAATGTCATTACGTTGCTTAAATTTTAAACATTTTTTAACTAAGATGAGGGAACCACCGCGCGACTTAGATTTGCGGTTAAAACAACTGCCCACACTATAATTTTCATAACTAATTAGCATCTGGTAATCCTTCAACCAGTGCTCACTAAAACATACAATGTCATTCATTGTTTTCTCTAAAAACATTTCAATTTCTAATATTTTGGAAGAGACACCTTGAATATTTTGATGAAATATTTTCAAGACATGCTGCTTACCCCCTTTCTGACATCTAGTTAACAGAGAGCAAGAAGATACATTGTTTTTGGTAGGCATAACTATTCTGTCATTGGTATCCTCTGTTGTCTTAAGACTTAGTTTAAAAGATTATCCGGAGATTGCCCCAAGAACTCAGTATCATCACTTGGCAGTGAGTTGCAACTACTTGTGGCCCCCACGTTAAACAATGAGACTTCCATAGTGATACATGGAACCTCCTTCGTACAATTTGTAAAAGAATTTGTAGCAATAGTGCTACAGTTATTTAAGCCCTCCACCTGATTCTTAGTATAATTACTAAACATTGTGGATTTAATTACACAAGACTTCGACATACTACTTATGTCTGAGTTAATATAATAAGCTAATAGCCTCGCTATTGTGTGTCTAAAACTAATTGGCAAATACACAGTATCCCTAGTCGATTTTAAATGTTCCACAAAAATATTTGTGTCAAGAAACATAAACTTGTCACTATAATGACTAACTAAAAAATGCATGTGTTTATTTAACCTATGAATATAATTATTTTGTCTAATTGTCATCTTATCAAAATATGGAAAAGCACACAATATTATTTTATTACAATTTAACTTTAACATCTCAGTTAGATTGTCTGTGATATCTGCTTTTTTACATTTAAACTATTCCCTATAAACACCGTAATGTTGGTATCAGAATTATATTTATTATTTATTAATGATGCCATAATATGTTTGTAGTCTTAGTACCGCGGGACCCGTTCCTGCATCCATTCTGAGAGGCAGACATTGTTGAATTACTATCAATATGATGGTTAATCTTTGCTCTCAAAACGGATGTAAGAACTTTATATTATTATTATTATTAGCCATTTACGTAATTTTGTATACGTCCGATATAATACACTAGCTTTTCCGCAGCATCACTAATAGTAAAATAATTTTCAAAATAAGATAGTTCTTCCCTAGATACCTCTACAAATACACAAACAATGTTACTACTTTATGATAGTTTAATAATTATATATAATTAAAACTAATGGTCACATTGTAGTAGATATTGTCTTACTCACCGTTAGTTGAAAATGCTTTTGAACTATCATATAGCATTTGAATATTTGAGCATAGGCCTTAAACATCCTTTCACAATACACTTCATTGCCTCCATCCTCAACTGGATTTAATACTTGTATTCTCCACATATCAAGTTTATCTGTCAGTAGCCTCATCAATCTAATTGCATATATTAAATCACAGTCCAAAATCAACATAAAAATCATATGAAAAAGAGTATACCATGGAGGATGCAGATACTTTATGTCCTCGTAAACAGTACAAAACATAAAAAACCCGATGATCAAAGCGACATTGATCCAACTGATAATGACAAAAGTCCTACTACTGTTATTTTTATTAAGAAACCTGTGTAATTCTTGAAAGGTTAGCACAAATGTAACATTTTTTTTCGTCTGAATGAAAAAGGTGATGTAGTTCATGACACAACCCGCGCTTACAAACGTAACATCAAAGATAGACGCGAAATACAGAAACGGTATAGGTTGGTATCGCATCATGTTGTTGTCTAGAAGTACAGTTATTAAATTATAATAATGGGTTGACAAGAAAAATAATGTCGCACACAACGCCATGCAGTTATTCACTCGATTATTAGGAGTTATGAAATCGTTTTTGATTTGATATTTTGGATGCAAGACTAGAATTTGCATTAGATTTAGAGGAAAAAGCAGTGACTGTACATCTTTGTCCACTTTATTTTGCGAAACCCTCTTGTCGGGAACGCATGACGGCAATAACGGCATACTAAATAAGTTATGTCCTTTTTGTATAAAATTATAAAGGAAATTTTATCTGAACAAATATATAATTATTTGACGGCTTGTACTTCTTCCGTCACATTGAAGTCCTATTTGTGAAGCTCCACTGTTTATGTTTCATTATGTTATTGGACAGTGTGTACAGTCAAAGGAGCATGTTATGTATTCAAATACTCTACTTCTAATATAAGAATCACATCTATACAAATATTTTAAAGAGAAAAGGTTTTTTTGTTTGTTGTACCGTTTGTTGTTTGTAATAGGCTCTGAAACTACTACACCAATTTTAACAATTTTTTCACCAACAGATAGCTAAATTATCTGAAAGTACCATAGGCTACAATTTATAAGAAAAAAGATCCTTAAGAAAATGGCAACGCGGACGAAGTCAATGGGCGAAGTGCTTGATGTGCTTCAATATAATCTTACACTCATTTACTTTCAACAATCTCTTACTCAAAGTGCTTAAAACACACACTTGCTAAATTTCAGCTTTCTACGACCAGTAGTTTCGGTTGTGCGTTGTCTGTCAGTCACTCACTCAGTCACTGAGTAACGGAAGAATTTTATATTATTGATTGATTGATGACATTTCCACAGTATTTTTCAATCCCATACTTACTTTTATGTTTTGATAATCGCCATCGCCACGCTACGGCTTGGCTCAGCTATATTAATGCTGACTGTACATTATTTGTTGAGTTATAAACAAACATTTAATATTACTTAGTTCATTTCTACCTAAGTAATGGATTCGTGATAAATTTGTATTGATTTCTTTTAATAGGAATTATTATTATTAAAAAAAAATTATTTAGGGTTATTCATTTAGAGCGCTCGTACTTTGAAATGGAATAAAACAACCTGTTGAAGTGATATTGGCACAATTTTCATTTTACACTAGTTGATTCGGCAAACGATGTTTTGCCATATAAATTATTTCTAGCTGCCCGGCGCTACTTCGTTCGCGTGGTGTTCTACCTCCTACCCTACTTCTACACTACTCTTACCCTACTCCTACCATACTCCTACCCTACTCCTATCCTACTCCTACCCTACTCCTACCCTACTCCTACCCTACTCCTACCCTTCTCCTACCCTACTCCTACACTACTCCTACCCTACTCCTACCCTACTCCTACCCTACTCCTACCCTACTCCTACCCTACTCCTACCCTACTCCTACCCTACTCCTACCCTACTCCTACCCTACTCCTACCCTACTCCTACCCTACTCCTACCCTACTCCTACCCTACTCCTACCCTACTCCTACCCTACTCCTACCCTACTCCTACCCTACTCCTACCCTACTCCTACCCTACTCCTACCCTACTCCTACCCTACTCCTACCCTACTCCTACCCTACTCCTACCCTACTCCTACCCTACTCCTACCCTACTCCTACCCTACTCCTACCCTACTCCTACCCTACTCCTACCCTACTCCTACCCTACTCCTACCCTACTCCTACCCTACTCCTACCCTACTCCTACCCTACTCCTACCCTACTCCTACCCTACTCCTACCCTACTCCTACCCTACTCCTACCCTACTCCCTAAAAATACAAATACTGTTGGCTATGATGGAGTGAACACTCAAGTTATAAAATATGTCAAAGAAATTATAGCGCCACCATTAACACATATTATAAATTTATGCACATATTATAATTTATAAAGTAATTATTAAGTCATTATTTAAACGAGATGATAAATCTGAGGTTAAAAATTATAGAACCATTGCCAAAATTCCCATTTTTTCAAAAATTATAGAAAAAGTAATTTACAATTCCATTTATAATTATTTTGAAAAAAATTAGTTATTCTGCAATGAACAAAAAGGATTTCGTAAAAATAGTAATATCAATATGGCATTGTTCGACCTTCTTTCTTACATTATGAATTCTGTCGATGAAAGAGTACCGGTATGCGCTATATACACCGACATGACGAAAGCGTTTGATTTTGTGAATCACAAGATTTTGCTAGAAAAACTGTATGGCTATGGAATCCGAGGAAATATTTTAAAACTTTTGGAGTCATATCTGGATAACAGATCCCAATGCACAGAAATATCACAACTGTGTCATAAACGCAATTTAGTAACCACTTACACATCTCAACCTAGATCTGTAAAACACGGGGTACCTCAAGGTAGCGTGCTAGGGCCGTTACTATTTTTGATCTATATAAATGATCTCCCAATACTCATTTCTCAAAATATGGTTCTTTTTGCCGATGACGGCACAGCTATCGTAAAATGTAATAATCCTGTCTGTTTCGAGAATGATATTAATGATTGCCTCAGTAAAATAATTAACTGGCTTAATAAAAATAACTTAGTAATTAATTTAAGGAAAACTAAAGTAATGCACTTTTATCAAAGGTGTGAGAAACCTCCAGTACATGTTGCTTATGACAAATGCCAAATAGAAGATACAAGCAAGGCTAAATTTTTGGGTATAACGCTTGACAGTAAACTAACATGGAAACCCCATATTGAAGAAATCTGTCTGAAATTGAATAGATCTGCATATGCACTGTTTCAGCTTTCAAAAAAAGTGAATACGCAAACACTTTTAATAGCGTATCACGGTTTGGTTGCATCAGTTCTGAGGTTTGGAATTATTTTTTGGGGGCAGTCTACTGAAAGAGAGACTGTTTTTAAAGCGCAAAAATGCTGTATTAGGTCCATCTGTAGCTTAAAAACTACCGAAACTTGTAAACCTCATTTTCAGTCATTAAAATTACTGACTATGCCAGCTATGTACATTTACTAGACTGCTTTGTTTGTGAAAATCAATTTACACCTTTTCCAAAAACTATCTGATGTAAAAAAGACTCCAATGCGTTGTCAATATAGTAATAAACTGTGCAACACAAAATGCAGAACTGCTCTAATGAAAAAGAGCTTTTTTGGCATGGCTCCAAAAATATACAACAATATACCCGATAATATAAAAAAATTGTCCTTATTAAAGTTTAAGAAAAGCCTCTACTCACTATTAATTGAAAAATGTTATTACAGTGTAGAGGATTTCATTAATGAAAAATTTTAATATTTCATGTGCAATAATAAACATTTGATGTACTTTTTAAATATTTTAAGACAACTGATCTCCTTTTAAGCGTCCTTATAATTGTAGATTTTATAAAGATATTTATTAAATTTTAAATGTTATCTTTCTTGTTAGTGCTTAATTTAGTTTTTTATAGTTTATTATTACCTTTTTTTAATAATATTTGTACGCCTTCACGGCAAAACATAGCGCTCATATGTTTTAACCTAAGACATTTATGTAAATACCTATGTTTCACAAATAAAGTTTGATTCTGATTCTGATTCTGATTCTGTAGACAGCCCATTTGGCAGAGGTTGCTTCGAATCGAGGAATCAATTTCGCACGTCATCCAAAAAGTAATGCCGAGGCGGCCCGACGTGAAAAAAAAACTGGCCAAGTGCGAGTCGGACTCGCGTGCAAAGGGTTCCGAACGAATTTATTTTTTTTAACACGTTATTTTAACACTACAGACTTCTGATAGGTTTTTCTGTAATCTTTAGGTAAAGATCTATTATCTCCATTTTTTTCAAAATTTTAGGCTTAGTAGTTTCGGAGATAAGGGGGGGGAATGGTCATTTTTCGTCTAATTTCTTGAATAACTTCAAAACTATTTATTTTAAAATTATGAAAAAAATATAATTAAAACCCTCACAGTAAGTCCTTTTATTTGATATGTCACACGATATTGTTCAAAAAACTTTTTTTAAAAATTTCTAGTTTGACCCCCAAAAGTGACCCCAATACTAAAAATTTAATGACTTACGTAACTCGTCCGTGTTTGGGTCATAGAAGTCCATATGTATACCAAATTTCAACAGAATCGCTCCAGTGGATCCGGAGAAAACTGGCTGTGACAGACGGACAGACAGACAGACAGACAGACAGACAGACAGACAGACAGACAGACAGACACCCGAGTGATCCTATAAGGGTTCCTTTTTTTTTCGGAACCCTAAAAAATCTCGATACGGTGAGATTACTCCGCGAAACCTATGAAGCACCCAGGAGGCATCTGTACATTTAGGCGGAGCTGGCTGCCTAACTTAGCCAGGACTGACTGAGAATGGAAGTCTAACATGTTGGGGATAGCAGAGTGTCTACTCTACTCTCTCCGTTGCAGGCATAGACTTTTCTTCTGGTTGGTTATGTAGCTCTATCGCACGTTACCAACCCTTTTTTACTATTTTTTTAAGGATGGGAAATCATCAAATGACTCCTCCTGCTCTAGGTGGAGCAGAAGGGTGTGTCCAGACTCTTACTGACTAAAACTCATTCGCGTTCCTCCTAATGCCCTTTGTGTTGCAGGGCCGCGATGACTCTTTCGAACAAATTCCGCAACGTGTTAACAACTCTAGCAATTTTCTTTACCATCATGTTTAAAGAAGCGTTATCATTAAAACGTTTCTCATTACGAAAACTTACTAGGGCTGGTCGGCATTATTTTGGAACAGTAGAGATGAAACAGCCAGTGCCTTGCATAATACTCTTCTAAATTCCTAAATCTAAGAAGAGTTAAGAAATGCTAAATATTGACTGTACGTATATGTTTTTTTTTATCTTAAGATCTTATCTAGCGACAACATTTAACTTTCCTAATAACTCGCGAACGAAGTCGCGGGCAACAGCTAGTCTATATAATATATAAAAGGCTTTATCCTGATTGATCGATCAACGCACAGCCTAAACCGCTGGTCGTAGGAAATTGAAATTTGAAGGAAATATTCCTTTTATGGTGTCGGCTTTTATATCCTCGGTTCATGGCACTGAAAAATTTGTCAGGAATATCCTAGCTTCCACACTGATTGATATTGATGTGCCGTGCTTCACCGAGGCTGCAAATGCCTGGAGACTCACTTGCCCAAATGAATATTTACCCGACAACGCATCTTACCAGAGACGGTGGGATGAGCCGCTCTGCGGAGAAGTTCAGAAGAACCTAATTGCCTCTGCTGCTACTTCTGCGGAGCGTGCGCGCCTGCTGGCTGTAGGTGAGTGGGAGTCGGGGCTCTGGCTTCACGCACTACCGTCGTCGAATATAGGCACCTTGTTCGACGATACTACTTTCCGCCTCGCTGCTTCCCTTCGCTTAGGCACATCCTGTTGTTCTTCTCATCGCTGTCACTGTGGCGAAGCTGTCAACAGCCTCGGGCACCATGGCCTGTCATGCAGTCGAAGTGCGGGTCGCATAGCACGGCAAACAAACATCAACGACATTATCCGACGCGCTCTTGTCACCGTCGGCGTTCCAGCCGTACTAAAACCCATTGGCCTGGCACGCGTCGATGGCAAGCGACCGGACGGTATGTCTTTATTTCCTTGGAAGATGGGTAGGCCTTTAGTGTGGGACGCTACTTTTGTCGATACTCTTGCGCCATCCCGTCTTCCTAGTTCGTCGTGCTATGCTGGTTCTGCCGCTGCTTCTGCTGAGAACTTCAAACGGCGGAAATATAGTTGCCTCGTTGGCAATTATATTTTTGAGCCGTTTGGGGTTGAAACTCTTGGACCGTGGGGTCCGAGTGCTCACGTTTTATTTATAGACCTAGCTAAACGTTTAGTTGACACTTCGCGTGATCCAAGGGCTGGCTTTTACCTCGGACAGAGGATAAGCATTGCCATTCAACGTGGCAATGCCGCCAGTCTTTTGGGCTCACTTCCAGTCGACAGTGATCGGACGAATTTTTTGGCGCCTTATTATAGTTACGAGTTTTATTTTCTATTTTAAGTGTACATAGTTTGTTATTTTAATAAATACCTCTTCCCAGGACGATTAAAAAAACTTTCACAAGGAAGGATTTTCTAAAATTTATCCCCAAAGGAGAAATAGGGGTTGGAAGTTTGGATGAAAAACCTAATTCCGTGAGCCAATTTTCTTGAAATTTGGTACAAATGTTGACCAAAGTAAACTATAAAGATTGTCATTATTAGTTTTTCCGAACTACCCCCAATAGGCGAATTAAGGGATGTTAAACTTTGTATTTAAGAATCTTATTCCTTGCGCCAATGAGTACGTGAAACTTAGCAAGAATATTGTCTGAAGTAAATACTAGAGGTTGTCATTATTAGTTTTTCACAAATATCTCCAAAAGACGATTTGGGTATATAATATTTTGTAGTATGTAAGATTCGTATTCCTTTGATTAATAAAGATGTTGGCACCTTATTAAATAGATTGCTACAATTTTACACAGAGGGCTTCTTTATAATGTGTACAAGGAATGTTAAAGCATATTTGGTATCTAAATTAAACTGCATCGTAAAACGGGATGGCAAAGTGTATAAGGAACATTTTTTTTTCTGGTCAGATTTACATAATACTTGATCATTGATATACTTAAACAAACATTTATTTTAACATTTTTTAAAATGCTTCCTTCAGAGGATTCAAATTTGAACTGTTCAGTTAGTTATTCATTTATTTCTACTAGGTCAGTCATATAAGACATTTTAGGTCGCAGTAAATTGCACTATCCTGGTTTTTTGGGATGTGATTAGGGTAGATGCCAGTAGCGTACCTTCAATTTTTCAACCACGAAATACTTGTGCTAATATGGAATGAGTTTGAATCAGCGCGGGGAGAGAAAATCATTGGTTATTTTAGTTTAGGATCCTCGCTAAAACATTCGATTTTAATTATGTTCATAGCTTAATTGAAGTGCCAGCTACAATATCATTTTCTAATGGTACCCATTCCAAACGTAGTTTTCTTTTTATTTGGAACTAGCTTTTACCCGCGACTTCGTACGCGCATATCCCGTTTTTTCCCGTTCCCGTAGGATATTCAAGAAATCCTCAGTTAGTGCTCCCTTAAACTCTCCAAGGAACCAACATGCCACATTTCTGCTTTCTACGATCTGTAGTATCGGCTGTGCGTTGTCTGTACTGGCAGACAACTCAGTCACTCAGTAACTGAAGAATTTTATATATTATATTGATTGATGATGATTAAATGCCAAATTTTGGGTAAATATGGAAAAAACCTTTAAAATTCAAATATCTCGAAAACAATTGAATTCTTGCCATACATACGGGGGGCTCGATTTTATTCGTTTAAAATGTGGAAGAAATGTCCAAAAGATTCTGACAAGTTCCTTTACATTTATGATGAAATTATTTTAAAAACTCAAAAAAGAAATACTGCACGATCAGTAAAAAAAAAAATGTGAGCTTTATTTTGGATTTTTTGAATATAAAGGGATAGTAGAGTATTCTGACGTACCATCTGCTGCACATCAATCCTTTAACTTAATAATGTGCCTGTAAAAGAACCGCCTGAAAACTTCAGTTTTTACCTGAAAGCTCCACTTCAAAATCATATTAAAAGAATGCTGCTGAGATATATGTCTCAATAATTCTAATTTCAGTTCTATGATATTAAAACATGTTCTCATAATTAGTTAAAAACATTCTTGTGGCACATAAAACGTGTTTTTTTGTTGACCAGTGATATTTGTCAGCGAGATTCCAACTAAATGGAATTTCCATGCGGAAAGTTGTTACATAATTTTTTTTAAAGACTGAAAATATTATTGTTCATTGAAATTATTTATTGTTCATAAAATTTAATAGACCAAAAACAATCTAAAATTGTTAGCCGTAATCTAAGTGAAAAACATAATTACAACACGGAACCCATCAAGGTCTACCGAATTCCCTGGAAACTCAATTAATGGCCGAATCAAAGTAAACTTAATTAAGTTTTTATTCGCCGAAGGCTTAGGATCATAATATTTTCGCTTACGTTACTGATAATGGTTTTAAGCGCCAATGGATAATATTTTTTTTAGAAAAAGCTGATTGTTTTTTTTTACGAAGTACGAGTAGTAGGTTTCTGAATTTAATTAAAAAGAAGAAAAATTATACAAAAAACCACAGTGAAAATATTTTATCAAAATGACTACTATTTCTATAAAATATATTTCTTTTTAGCTTCATGTTCATGGAGCTATTAAAGCACTAGGGTTTAAACATAATAGGGCACAATCAAATATGAGGTTTGAAGCTCGTGGCTAAATAACGTCAGCCGCACGGGTCAATTTTAAAGGTTAAGCAACGCTTGCCGAGTTTGGCCCGTGGATGGATGACTGTCTTAAGAGGAAATGCTGGCGGCGAGACTTTCTATGTAAAAAGTATTTCACAAACTGAATAAGAAGTATGTATACTGTGTCTCTATGTTTTCCTTTTTTGATTAATAGTTGCCAAATTTGTACACTAGGGCTCTGATGACAGCGATTTATCGGACAATTTTGACCATTTTGTGAGAGTTCTAGTGCTTATACGTTTAATAAATCATCAAAAAGGAAAACATAAGAACATAATATATATCCTTCCTTCTGATTCAGTTTGTGAAATATCTCTTAAATCGGTCCAATATCGGAGGAGAAAACAGTCGAGAGACAAACCTCGAATTATGACTTTTTACATACAAAGTCTCGCTGCCAGCATTTCCTCTTAACTAACCGAGATTCCTTTATGCTTCGGAAAGCACATTAAGCCGTTGATCCTGACTGTCATTTGTACATTTTTGACAATCGTTACGAATGGTCCGAAGCCAGAATTTTTGACACCAGTTTTACAGACGGTTGATGGAGCGGACATGTGTTAGAGTGGAGACTGCGTATACGCAAACGTAGTGTGGGACGCTGCGGCGCAATAGATCAATGATTTAAAGAAAGTGGCTGGCAGCGGATGGATGCGGACTGCTCAAGACCGGGATGGTTGGCGCTCTTTGAGGGACTGTTGGACGTAAGCCACGTTCAACAGAGGACGGAAATTGGCTGAAATGATGATGATGATGAAGATGAGTTTTGCTAAGGGATATCGTGTTACACATTTATTGGGTCGTAGAGATAGGCTTGGTTTTAGTACTGTAAAAGGATGCACCTTAGATGAGAAGAGTGCCGTATGGTGTCGGCCGGTGCCGTATGGTGCCGTCAATGAATAATACCATCCCATCACTTCCCGTGAGTGTCGTAACAGGCGCCTAAGGGACTTACCAGAGAATGGGCACCAGCCTTCTCTGTAAAACGGAACACCATACACTGCGATCGCCAACCCGTCTGCCAAGCGTGGCGATTATGGCAAACCCCTCCTTTGCGGGAGCGTAATGGATATAGGCCTCCCTCAAAAGGGGGTGTTGCCATAATCGCCACGCTTGGCAGGCGGGTTAGCGATCGCAGTGTTTGGTGTTGCGTTTTACAGAGAACGCTGCTGCCCATTCTCTGGTGAGTCCCTTAGTCGCCTCGTACGACACCCACGGGAAGTGATGGGATGGTATTATTCTTTTACGGCACCATACGGCACCGGCCGACACCATACGAATCCGAATCTACTGAGCCTAAAATTTTGTAAAAAATGGAGATAATAGATCTTTACCTTAAGATTACAGGGAAACCTATTAGAAGTCTGTAGTGTTAAAAGAACATGTTAAAAAAAAATCGTTCGGAACCCTTTGCACGCAAGTCTGACTCGCACTTGGCCAGTTTTTTTTAGTATGGTGGTCACTTTTCGGGGTCAAAAAGAAAATTAAAAGAAAAGGGTTTTCAAAAATATCGTGTGATATCAAATGAAAGGGCTTAATCTGAAGGTTTTAATTATTATTATTTTTTTTTAATTTTAAAATAAATGGTTTTGAAGTTATTCAAGAAATTAGATGTAAAATGACCATTCCCCCCTTATCTCCGAAACTACTGAGCCTAAAATTTTGTAAAAATGGAGATAATAGATCTTTACCTAAAGATTACAGGAAAACCTATTAGAAGTCTGTGGTGTTAAAATAAAATGTAAAAAAAAATTCGTTCGGAACCCTTTGCACGTGAGTTTGACTTGCACTTGGTCAGTTTTTTTGCGAACAAAGCTGCTCGTAGAATGTTTCCCTTTAACATTTTGGTATTTTTGTAATTTATTATTTTTTTTTACATAATTCTAATGCTTAACTTTCGACTCCCTAGAGAAGTACTTCTACTGTCAATTGAGTAAAACCTAGTCTTCTACAAAATAAACATTTGATTAGTGAATAGATAAAGTAAGTTACAGACGGGACGGAGGCTTTCAATAACTTGATACCTTATATATTATTAACCGTCGAACGTATTCGAAGATTGTAGTACAGGTGATAGGCGATATCGACAAAAAATCTTCCAGTTAAGCTTTTTTATCCTTCTTCTTCTTATCGTGTGGGCAATAAGATCTAACGACCCCACTCCCTAGTGTCATAGTTCCTAAACCGCCTCAAGGGCCTCTGACATGGTTTATTTGACGACCGCCATTTGGCGGCCGGGACCACCGGCTTATACGTGCCTTCCGAAGCACGGAATCATCTTTTTATCAGACAATCAGGTGATTTAAGCCTGCAATGTCCTAGCCAAACTGGAAACAACTTTACAAAGTATGCTTTCCGTGGGAATCGAAGCCACGACCACCAGGTCACAAGGCAAACGCCTAAACCGCTTGAATAGTTCCGGAACAAAATACCGTCAGAGCTAAGCCGTTGTAAACAGCTGTAATGCGGATTCGAATTTTCGGCGAAGTCAAGTCTTTATGTGCATAAACCAAAACATGTCTTATTAACCCCCGACGCTAAAACGACGGGGTGTTATTAGTTTGACGTGTCTGTGTGTGTGTGTTTGTGTGTGGCATCGTAGCTCCCGAACGGATGAAACGATTTTGATTTTGTTTGTTTTTGTTTGAAAGGTGAATTAGTCGGGAGTGTTCTTTGATATGTTTGATGAAAATCGGTCCAAGATGGCCGCCGCCACAAAATGGCATATTATATATTTTTCCACAACTCCCTCAATATGGATAACAAATAAAAGGGCTTGATTAGTCGAATAATGTACACTATATTGAAGTGGAGTTTGGAAACTATGAAATAAAAATTAAATTAAAAATTTAAAAAACCCCCGACAAAAAAACTTTGAAAAGTAAAAAATAATTTCTATTGATCCTTTTAGTTTAATATAAGTACGATTCTTTGGGCCAAGCGTCATCATGTCGGGATACCGCTAATAATATGTACTTACCTATACTTAGTTAATACAAAAGATTTGCGGTCTCCCGAGGCGAAGACGCTTGGCCAAAATAATTGTTCTTATATTAAACTAAAAGGATCAATAGAAATTTATTTTTTACTTTTTAAAGTTTTATTGTCGGGGGTTTGTTAAATATTTTATTAAATTTTTATAAGTCGTAAGTTCATAATAGAGGGCCAATTCTCCAATTATTTATTTAACAACGTTTTCATTCACATGTCAGTTGCAAATTTGACGACACGGTTGGTGCAGTGGTTGAGCGATCGGCTGCTGCGCTGCGTGTCGCGGGTACGATTCCCGCACGGAACAAATATTTGTATCTACAGATAGTTGTTCCGGGTCGGGCTGTTTGTGTAAGTGAGTTTGTATGTTTGTGAACGCACCCACGATATAGGAGAAATTCTTAGTGTGGGGTAAAGTTTAAAAAAAATTTACAAAAAAGTCTTAATTTTCATGCATTTCTGACAGATTGCAACTGAGATGCGAATGCAAACGTAGCTTGAAAATTAGTAGAGTTGGCACTCAGTCTAAAGTTCTCACAGATGAGACACTAACCTCCTTTTTACGAAAGAAAGTGGGCTATAATCACCCGTGCGGGGTCAGAGCGTATTAATAGCTGTCAGCATGTATGCCATTTTATTTTGGCTCTAGGAAATGCCAGTTTCTTCACGACGTTTTCATTCACCGTTTAATAGAATCCTCCTCCTTGCGTCGTATTCCTCAATGCTGAGGGTCGTGATTTCCCTTCTGTATCACTTTTACACGTATGATGTTTCTCCACCTGTTTCTGTCCCTGGCGGTGCGAAAAAGTGTCAAGGGCGGTGCGAATTTGGTCAGACCAACGTATTGGACTGGGTCCACGAGGTCTTCTTCCATCTACTTTGCCGGTTACGATGAGCTTCTCGAGGTTGTCACCTTCTATCCTCGCAATATGACCGAAGTATTCTAGGCCTCTGCGCAGACACTCAGCTGACAGCCGCGAGGAGATTTTCAGTTCTCGCAATATGGACACGTTAGTCCGAAACGCCCTCCAAGGAATACGGAGCATCTTTCTCCAGCACCACATCTCAAACGCGTCAATGCGTTTGCGGTCTGCAGCTCTCAGTGTCCAAGTCTCAGCGCCATACGAAAAGATCGATAAGACTAAAGTCCGTACCAGTTTAGTTTTTACGGAATTAATAGAATAGAATAGCATTTATTTGCAAATATGGGTAATACATAAGTAGGTAGTAGTAGGTATACATCAGAGTTCTGCCATATTTCACCATTTGGCATGCAAACATTTTCATTATACAATATTGTTAAAATTCAAATTCTCATTAAAACATTAAATTAAACTTCACATAGTAAAGCGTCTGTCATGCGTTAACAACCAAGTAAGTGAGTAACCACTGTCACAGTACGTATTTACGAGTATGTAATGTGCTACTGTTCTTGCCTTTCAAATCAATACCTACCTATCTAAATACTGCAAGGAATTCTAAAATTTACTTTTACTGGACCTCCAAGAACAAAACTGTCATGGTTAATTAACAAGAAGTCACACGAAAGAAAAAAAAGTACCTTCAAACGAAACATATTCCGTAACACAATTTGCTGCCACTTATACCGTCCTAAGCTCATCACTTGGACCACATCTGGTAACAAATTACCAAGTGCGGGGCTATTTCTCAACAGATGGCCATTTCCTGCGCAAATTGAGAGCTAGCCAGCTTGTAATCTTAGCCAGACGTACGGCCCAGTAACATTATACTTAGTGCCACATACGTAGGTAGCCACGGTCACTTATATGTACAGTCGAGTCGTGAATACCTTCGTTTGTTTACAAATTAAGAGCTAGCCAGCTTGTAATCTTAGCCAGACGTACGGCCCAGTAACATTATACTTAGTGCCACATACGTAGGTAGCCACGGTCACTTATATGTACAGTCGAGTCGTGAATACCTTCGTTTGTTTACAAATTAAGAGCTAGCCAGCTTGTAATCTTAGCCATACGTACGGCCCAGGAACGTTATACTTAGTGATACATACTTAGGTAGCCACGGTCACTTGTATGTACAGTCGAGTCGTGTATACCTTCGTTTGTTAACAAATTGAAAGCTAGCCAGCTTGTAATCTTATCCAGACGTACGGCCCAGTAACATTATACTTAGTGCCACATACGTCGAGTCGTTTGTATCTTCGTCAATTCATAAATTGTTTATTTTGTCATGTGAGGACACAATGCCCTTTCAAGCAATAGGATTGAGCAGACTATTGCGTAGAAGAGTGTATTTAAAAACAAAAATATAAAATTCAAAATGGCATAACCCTTTCAGAAATGTATAGTTGAATTTAGACTTATCGCTATAATGAACGGCAGATTGTCATTCTACGACATTGACACGACGACAATACACCGAATTCGTTAAACACAATGAAGGAGCAAGTAATTGACCTTTAGGTGATGGACCTAATCTTACCGTAACATTAGACGATAAGAGTTTTACTCTTACGTAGCTAAAAAAATAACAGCCGCACGGGTCGATCTAAAAGGTTAAGCAACGCTTGCCAAGGTTTATTTATTTATTTATTAAGAGTACTGCCACATCACAATACATATAACATTAAAAATATTATAAAAAATATTATATAAGTGGTGATGCAAGTGACAATAACAGCGTACATAAAATTGACAATTTTTCGGCTCGGGGATAATACACAATTATTTAAAAAAATATATGTATAGAACTATGAAAATTGATTTAAAAGTTTTACGACGAATACAATTTAAATGACCAATATAATATCATAGAAACGTCCAATACAATTTAATAGAAATGTCAAATATGATTATGATAGAAATTTTCAATTATTAAATATTTATAGAACAAAAAATTAAACGATTAAACAACGATTTACATTCTAAATTAGGGTATTTACACTTTTAATTTTGTTTTTAAATATACGCAGCTTATCGTGGAACACGCCAAGATTGGGTATTATTGTAATAAGGGAGAGTACTCATCAACGATTGTACGGAAGGGTGCTTGTCGTCCCAAATTAGTCTTTACAGGTGGAGTTTGAAAACTATATTTAAGTTTTCCTCGAGGATAAGTGCGTGGAACCTTTGAAGGCATATTCTCAAGGAAATAGCAAGACTGATACCGACCGCTCACGATTTTGTGGAAAAGCACATGTCTAACAACCGTCTTTGTTCACGAAGAGAACACATTTTAAATTTTTTTAAGCGCTCTTTGTAGGGATTCCTGTGTGAAAAACCGCAAGTGATATAGGCCAGATGCCTGGTGAACGCTCTTTGTATGCTCTCAACGCGCTGCGAATGTACTGCATAAAACGGATTTCATAGCACGCTGGCGAATTCAAGACTGACTGCGCACCTTGGTTTGGTAAAGTAAGATTTTGGTGCGCTGATGTTTAAATCCGCTTGCGTTCCGTTTCAAAAACCCGATCATTTGAGCTGCTTTTGTGACACACTTGTTGATATGCTAGGCAAATTTTAGTTTACTGTTAACTATCACGCCAAGATCCCTAATTTCGTTGACTTCTGCCGGTGGTGTATTATCGAGCTTGTACTCCGTAGCAAGTGGCTTTTTTTTTCAGAGTGAATTTAATATGAAAGCATTTACTTGCGCTGAGAGTCATACTGTTGCAGCGACACCAAATAGAATTGCGTCAAGGTCACTTTGCAATTGGCGAGAGTCAACAACGGAATTTATAGTTTTTTATATCTTCAGGTCATCGGCAAATAGAGATACCCTACAGTGTCTTATTTGGTGACCATCTTAACATACCTAGTTCGCTTCGTGCCTCGGAAAGCATGTCTAGCCGTTGGTCCCGGCTGTCATTTTTAGATCTTTGGCAGTCGTTACGAATTGTCAGAAGCCAGTAAATCTGACTCCAGTCTTGCCAAAAAGTACCGTGTTACCCAGTTAATGGGTTGTGGAAGTCTGGTAGGCAGCCGCTCCACGTTAAACACTGGTATTCAGCTGAATTCGGTTCGACTGGAAGCCGACCTCAATATAGTTGGGAAAAGGCAGATGATGATGATGAATATTACTCTCACTGCGCCATTATTTTTGCAGTTGGTTTTTAGTAGTTTTATTTAGTTATTGGTTGAGCGTTCTTTCAACTCTGTTAAACCAAGCTATACGAACAAAACTATGCCAGTTAGTATGTTGGCGAGATTATAGCGAACACTATGGAAATTAGTGCTTTTATTTATGGGTGGCAAGCGACGAGGAATATTACACAAAATTCTAGGTGTGCAAAATAAATAGAATGTGGACGACGCACGGTTCTGGATATAAATTATAGTCATTTTTCGATGCACTAGAGAACATATTTCATTTTTGTAAAAATGTTCAGGTGTTAAAAAATATGCGCTGTGTTTTTTGACTCGTATTGTTTTAACACACACCCAGGCAACAATATTCCCTAGACTATTTGAAATCAGCGCCATACGTTTTCTTTTTCCATTTCGCTTTGTCACGCAATCCTTATTCTATAAATTCTCTCACAATCCATTCAACTTTTCTTTGACGTCTCTCGCTTTCTGTTTACATAACTCTGCTGATCACATGCATGTCATCCTCATCGTATACCTACGCTTATATTACCTAAATAAATAAGTATCTTCTTGCCCTTATCACATGTTATTTGGCGTTAGCGCAATGCATTTTCATCTATTCTGTCCCAACTCCCGTCATGCTATCACTGACTCCCTTCTCTTTCATAATCATCACTCCATACAAAATCCATCCATTTTTATTTTGGCCTCTCTCTTTATATCACCTAAATAAATGCCGGTGCTCCCGGCTGCCAAATGGCGGTCGTCAAATAAACCATGTCAGAGGCCCTTGAGGCGGTTGAAAAATTCTGACTCTAGGGTGTGTGGAGTCGTTGGACCTTACTAGCCACACGATAAAAAGAAGAAGATAAAAGAAAAAAAAGGTGGATGTCTCATGAGAAAGCAGTGCACTAAAGTGGCATCATGTAAATTCTTAAATCTAAACCAGATTCACTTCGTTATCGGGCTCCCATAGCAATAATACCATTCGAAGTAAAAAACACGTAAAGTTGGAAGTGTTCTTGTCGCGTCAAGAGGGTGTAAGTAGAAATACTTGTCGCGCTGAGATACGGAAACGCGGATATGTGGACAATGGAAGCGACGCGATGACGCGCTGACACGATGTCGGGGCGAAGGGCGTTTTTAGACCCATGACACGACTTTACGATGATACGTTTTATTGAATTATGGGAAAAGGGAGAAGATCCTTTTGTTTTGGTAGTTATCGGGGCATTTTTTGCTCCAGTTTACATATTTGGGTATAAGTTAGTTAGTGGTAGTCTATAATAAGTTTGTGTAAAAGAGTTAAGTAGTACGGAACTAGTTTTGGTGTACACCAAAGTCTATTTATGTCTTATCTCATCTTGGGTGAGTAATTTTTATGTAGCACATACTATGTTTCTATAGTAGGGGCCAGAAAAATGTGCAAAAACGATCAGTGACCCACATACATTAATTGAATGTCTTAATATCAAAAACAGAAACACTTTCCTAAATCGACTTCTATCGCTATCCTTTACGTTATCTAGTGATGAAAACCGAAGGGATGTAAGGAAAAGGTACATATTTTATTGCAAGTTTATCTGGCGCCTACCATAGTCCTACACCATTGATTACTTTATTAAACGCAGCACAGTCAAATATTAATTCAAAGTCAGTCAGTGTATCTGGCATTTAAAACCTGTACAAAAGTAGATATAGACATTTAAAAAATATTGTAGGAAGATTACCACGGTACGCTCATACTTCCACCCTATTATTATGAAGTCTTAACTTTACAGTGTACAATACAGAACTACGTGTAGGTATATCTATTTAAATCTACCACTGCATTTTGTCGCCGCTTACTTGACTAAAATAATCAAATGTTATTTGATTTTTTTGAACAACGCTTGCAAAATCCAACTATAAAATAAAACTCGCTTATCTAACTCCTTAACACAATCGAGCCGAAATAAAAGCTCTCTTTAACGTCCTCACAGATTCCCGAACAAAGCTAGCAATGTATCGGATTTCCCTCGCACACATTATGCTGGGTTTACGCATACATTACTGTTTAAGTTCCTTGGCACGGAGCCAGGGTACGATTGGTTGGCTGTAAAACTATAAAACGGTCGATTTGCGGCGTGAATTTATTGTGATGTAGCAGCGATTGATATAGGCGTTGTTGTAAGTGGTTTCTGTTGGCAAGCGAGCATGTTGGTGAATTGATACTTGATCAAAAAGTTTGTACTTACAAAATGTTTAGCTAAGTTCAGACGATTTTAAGGCTAAGTGTTGTGGGATTGTTTGAATAAGTTACCGCGAAGGAACAGGTAAGTTTTAGTCAAGAAGAGTTTGACACTCCCCCCCACAGCACACTGAGTGGGAGACATTTGATGATTTCCTATTCATAAAAAGGCTTCGCGCTCACAGGTGAGACGCGACAATGCGATTAACCTCTTTTAAAGAAATTCATTCTGTGGCCCCTTATCTAGTAGAACGATTTTGAATTGGAGAGCATTACAAAATAACAAGTTTATTATAATTAGAAAAGTAAAAAAAAACAACTGCAAAACATAAACGTAGCAATACACTAACGGCCATTTTCAATAACCAATCTATCTTTTCTTTCAGCTACTAAAGATAAACAAAGCTATCATTTTATCCTTCTCCTTCAGTAGGTCCCTCATTACTGAGGATCGTGGTCACTGGGCACTGGGTATAAGAGAACAATCTGTCTCCATCGATTCCGGTCCAAAGTTGCCATCACCACTGGCAGGAATTTGCTTGAGGACGTAGCTTCTTTCACTTGGTCAGACCATCGTACCTACTGACGGATAGCATTATCTTCCCAAGTTGACTATCTGTCATCGGGAGGACGGATAGCCTACAAAGGGTTCCGGTCCATTACAGCGGATCGAGGCAGCGGAACGGAAAAACGGAGAAATTTTAACCAATCATGTCAGTCAAAATGTCAGTGACTCACGTGGGACGGAGATTTTATGCAATTCTATTGGCTATAATCTTTTCTTGACAGTTGGGTAAAAACTAACAGACAAGTGAGTAACGATGCATCAATCAATTAAATGAATTATTTTGTGAAGAAGATATTGTGGTCGTAAATGTGTTAACTAAAAGTGAACAATTCAAATGGATTTAATTCAATTCATTTCAATTTATTGTGTAACAGGATCTGTTACACAATAATAATAATAATTTTACATAGTAGATTTATTAGGGTCACTTCATAAATACTGATTCGACTAGCTTCGTGGTACCGGAGCGATATAACAAAATACATAGAACTTCCCCGCCTACTTGAAGCTTCCCTATCAACTTAGGTATTTAGAACAGTCGGATACGGTCAGCTATTAAATCATAAATTGGGTCGGGTTTGGGTTTTGTTAAAATACTATTTATTCTGAGCAAGGCTTTGCTAGTGACGTCACCCGCGTGCTGGTCGGTAAATTGACAATAATATTAATAATTTATTTACTTCAGATACCAATAATTCATATGTAAAATTCGCACACATGTCAACTTAAAAATACAAAAATACACAAAAATAAAACTGAATTCAAATTAAAATAATTAAATAAAATTATATAAAAATAATTTAATCATTAAAATAAAAGTCAGAATGAAATTAAAATTAAATCAAAATCAAAAATAAAATAAATAAAAAAAATAAATTAATATCAAAAATTAAATTAAAATAAAAAAATAAATTAAGATCAAATTAAAAAGCAAGCATTAAATCAAAACACAAAATTTTATTATTATAAATATTTTTATGAAAGACGAACGGCGATGCGCCACCGGTACATGGTGGACATCCCACCCACGCGCTTAAAACGTTTTGAGAACACATTCGTAGTGCGTACAGCTAAGGAGTGGAATTCCCTGCCGGAGTCTGTGTTTCCTGATAGCTACAACCTGGGAGTCTTTAAGTCAAGAGTGAATAGGTTACTTCTAGGCAAGCGTGCTCCATCTTCGACCACATCATCGCTTACCATCAGGTGAGATAGTGCTCAAACGCGTCAAATGAGTTCCTAAAATGTTTTGTGCGTGTGGGTGAGATATCCACCATGTACCGGTGGCGCATCGCCGTATGTCTTGTGGGTCGATGATGGAACAGGCATGGCGGAAATAAATTATGCAATTCCGTCCCACATTCCCCAAAATGCAACCGGTAGAAAACCGGCAGGCTAGCAACTCGGCGTCGATGCTCAAGACTTTGGAGCTTCGACTCGACGAGCCTATCTTTGCCGATGATCTCTAACTAAAGCCTATTCGAGGTCATGGTCTATCCGTATACTAAGTTCTGCCGCTCAAGCCTGCTTTATTAACAAACATACTAACTTAAACACTGTATATTAGTAGATATCTATGAATAGCTTCGTCTTGGCTATTATCTTAAATCTTGGATAGAAACTCCCCAATCCAGTACGTTTCTATATCTGGATTACGCAATTAATATTGGTTAGAGGATTAAATATTTAGCTAAGGCTTCACCTTACCCTTGGTATTAGAAACTCTATTTCATTTTGCTATAGGTACAAACGCCACTTTATTTATCAAGTTATTTTATAGGGTGTTGTTGATGTCAACTAATTATTAGTTTACTGTAGGAAGAAGAAGTGTTTATCAACGCCAAGTATGAAAGAAAGAAAGAAAGAAAAATTGTTTATTCCGCCCAAACAGACGCACATTAATAGTAGGTACACAAATAATAAAAACAGCTATAAAACAAAGTAAGAGAAAAACATTCTTCCGTAAAACCACTGCCAGCCTGTGTCAGGGACGGGCATTATAAAAAAGTCATAACTGTCGCGGTCATGTCATAGACAAACCATGGATAACAAAAAAAAAAAAAAATAGATGTTGACGTGTGTGGCCATGACAGTGACTGTCAGTGAGTCATGGATGCAAGATGGTTGTCATCCTGACACAGTCCCTGACACAAGCAAAACAAAACAATAAACGTAAAAAACAACAAACTTAATTTAATTAAACCTCAAACTACAAAGTTGCATATCATACACGAAAAAGAAATAAATTGTTTAATAATTAAGGTTGGTTATAGGTTGACGTGTAAATTAACCTTTAAATTATTCAAATTGGACCGCTCGCGCTCGTTTAAAAGCTACGACGGGTATAAAAATACTCTAAGTAAGAGAAATATTGCGGTTTGAGCGAACTTCCCTACCTTTAGTGCACCAAGCACACAAAGGGTTTCGTACCATTAACTTTAATTTTATATTTTTTTGATATATCGGTAACAGATATATGTTTACACAATCTGTGAAATTTCAACTGTCTACCTATTACGGTTCTTGAGATACAGCCCACTGACAGACAGACAGACGGACAGCGGACAGCAGGGCTTAGTAATAGGGTTCCGTTGGGTATCCTTTGGAACCGTAATTAGTGACTTATACTTACAATAGTTCTGGAAAGTATGAGTCGAATCCGAGCAAAATGGCCACGTATTTATTTATTAATACACTTTAGTGTATACCTCATAAATGTATATGTACCAAATGACCGATTTTGGTCATGGCGGCCAATCTCAATGGAAACTAGCCCAGCGACCAAAGACAGAGCAAAGGAGAAACATTGTTCAGCATAATAGCGCTTCATTTACCCAGCCTCGCTCAGCGCCAACGATTCTATTAGTTCTTAAATAACACATCCCTCGCTACGCATCCTCGCACATCTTTGGTCGAAACGCACCCTAAGAGTGCCTGTCCACTACAGCGGACCGAGGCAGCGAAGCGGAGAAACGGAGAAATATTAACCAATGGAATTTTTTTACATATCTATGATGGAATTGCATAAAATCTCCGTACTACGTGAGTAACTACCTCTGTGGTCGAGTGGTTTAGGCGTTTGCCTTGTGACCCGGTGGTCGTGGGTTCGATTCCCACGGGAGGCATACTTTATAAACTTGTTTCCAGTTTGGATAGGATATTGCGGACTTGAATCACCTGATTGTCTGATAAAAAGATGATTCCGGATGGTTTGATAAGCCGGTGGTCCCGGCCGCCAAATGGCGGTCGTCAAATAAACCATGTCAGAGGCCATTGAGGCGGTTTAGAAACTCTGACACTAGTGTGTGTGGGGTCGTTTGACCTTACTGCCCACACGATAAGAAGAAGAAGAAGACCACGTGAGTCCCACGTGAGGCACTGACAATTTGTCCGGAGAAACGGAGAAATATTAACCAATCATGTCAGTCAAAATGTCAGTGACTCACGTAAGAGTCACGTGGCTCAGAGATATTTCTCCGTTGCTCGCTCGCAATAGACAGGCACCCTTGGTACTTGTGTGTCATCATATCATCAATCAATCAAATCGTATATTTCAAATAAACCATTTACAGGCACTTTTGAATTATCAAAGTCGGTCAGTCAAAAACATGAAGCTATTTGCACGTTCCAAAGCGTAGATCTTTATGGAGAAGAACGTGCAAGAAACTCCACGGACACTCTTTTAAACCATGTAATGTATTATAAAAATCTTGTTAACATTATCTTTGATTGCTTCTATATGTGAGGACAATGCAAAGAACAAGAAAATATATAAACAATTCAAAATGTAGGTACAGATTAAAATAAGCCAGTGGCAGTTAAGAGGTGACCAGTCTCAACTGACGGCGCCCGTTCACGAACATGACGCGTGCATCAGCACCATCTAACCCAACCATTTTGAAGAGAACCAAATGATCCAAAACCCGCGCCACCATCAGCAAAACATTTGTGTGAGCATGACAAGCTCTCAACTGCCACCCTCGTTCATGTCAAACTAATTTAATAACGAAATTTATAACTAATTACATATGTAAATGGCTCCATAGTGCTCACATTTACAAAACAGTGAAAATATGCTTGTACGTTATACAAAACTATGGTTTTCAAGTAGCAAAGAAAAGAAAAAAAAAGAAGGCTTCTTTATTGTGTTTTTTATGTGTCATACACCTACCAACCGATGTACTTTGATAAACCGTTCACAAGATTGTATTATTTTTTGATAATCATTTTATCAAAAAATAATACAATCTTGTGAACGGTTTATCAAGTTCTTACTCAAACTCGATATCTCGAAAACAATCGCTGCCAGAACAAAGTTACCTCAAATTTTGTTACAAAACTTCATCTTACTTCGAATGAATTGATCGTTTCTCAAGTAATCAATGTAATTATTCAGAATATTGATGAACGATTCGACTCGACGCATCTGCTAACTTCTGTTTAACGACTTTCTGAACATCTGTAAGTAAGATCAACACCACTTCAGACTTAGCAAGAGAACTGCAAAAGTCACTCTTATTCCTAAGGAATTGAGGCTCTGTCAATTTTAAATCGCTTACTGTACCTCGTGAACGTAAAATTGTAAGCACATATGTGTGGTTCGTAGCACGTATCGTACGTACGATATTGCTAAAGTTTTTGCAAAGGTTAATAAATATATTTTTATTAGGTGCGTCACAATTTTTCTTTAGAGTCTTGGATTCCAGATTGGTTCAGGTAATAAATTAACTCATTTTTGCATTCATAATATTAAATAGGATTAAATTTACATTCCTTAAAACAATACTTTGAAACCATGGAAACAGACATAGAAAACTTCAACCACTTGATTAACAATTTTTGTAAAGATTTTTGTGTGTACTACCGCTGGTCCATTCAAAGAGTACATACGTCCTTCTTCTTTTCCTCATATTTATCAACTAATAAAAGAAGTATAGTTAGCCTCACAGAAAACCTATAAAAAAATAACATAACAGACCTCTTCCTCCTAAACGTAGACCTCACTCACAACCACGCCGACACTCATTAGCCGGCACAGCTGATGCATTCCTCCCTCGTCAGGGCACACAGACGGAATAACACTAACTTTACTTATTTACCCGCAACTGGGGCCTAAGGTTGTGGCTATAAGAGTCTCGCTTAGCGGGAAACGTTCTAAAGTGATAAGAGTATAACTATGGTGGTATGGTTGCCTTCCTGGTTCCCCAGGGTAAGTCCTATGTAATTATTTATCTTAAACCTCAATTACTACAACACTTTTGAAAGCTAAATAATGATAGGACACATTTATTCATTTCCGACTAACTATTTACCTACCTTTGCCCTACTGCCCGAAAGTAATATTATTGTATTATGTTTTTTGGCACGCCCTGTGGCTTAAACAGCTGGATAGATTTTTAGCAAATCGTCATAAGAACCGACAGGGCTATTTGAATTTTAAAAAAAAAACAAGGTGGCGGTCGAATGTCAGGTAAGTGAAAATATATTTTTTCGTGGCACAGTCGTATTGTGGAATCTACACTAATATTATAAAGAGGAAAGATTTGTTTGTTTGTTTGTTTGAAATGAATAGGCTCCGAAACTACTGGACCGATTTAAAAATTCTTTCAGCAATAGATAGCTACATTATCAGGGAGTAACATAGGCTATATTTTATCCCCGGTCTCCCACGGGAACGGGAACTACGCGGGTGTAACCGCGTGACGTCCACTAGTATCAAAATAAAGAGCTCAAGAAGACGATGCAAAAAATGTAACTCACTAAAATATTTGCATGCCCTTGTGTCTATTAAATATGAAGGACTTTACTATGTTAAAAAAACATACCCATGTTCGCAAACATATAAATAAATGATTGATTGATGAAAGGAAAATAAAAAATACAGCCAAATCTAACATTGAAATAAAATAAATGCTACTTTACAACCATGGATACAAAGATAATAAATGCGAGCTTGCTTTGCCGTACGCCAAGTTCGTTCTATATAAATAAATGATTCGGTTTTACATCTCATTGCATTTCTAAAAACAAAGCCTTAAATTCTACCCTAATCAAGTTCACTTATAATCAGCCTGAGAGACAGAACGATCGCAACACATCACACGACACACGAGCCGTAGCGGCCATCTTCCTTCGTTTGTGTTATCGAGAGAGGCGTGGCTCAGGGCCCGTAGGTCTACATCTACTGTTCAGGCTAAATAATGAGCGAGCTGATAAAATTAATTTTAAATCGATTTATAGCCATTTGCTTGCTAATGTGGTTTTGAATGACTGAGCGAGGCTTAAAGTGTAATGCAATGCATTCTCTACCGGACAATTTCTTTGGGTTTAATGGATTTATTTGTTTATAAAATAGCAATATAAAATATTTACTTTAAACTTTCCAATTTCTGAAAGAAACTACCTGGAATAGGTACTCGGTAAAGGTGTTTGCGGAAGGCGATACCGATTTTATTACATAACTCTATTTTATTACTATATAACTGGCTTCGGCCACTCTGTTAAAATTAAATAAATAATATTGTTTAATTTCTCTTGTCCTCTTACCATCAACGTTATGTCGGTGTCATCTGTTGTCATCTTGTCATCTATTTCGAAATAAGTCCTTATTTTCATTCTTAATCTGAACCAATATTTACCCTCAGTTACCCAGGCTACCCTTCAAGGTCAGACATCAGTAAATACCAATATCTTGTTGACACCGTTTGTTCTCCCGTCACTGTCTGATATCTGTCTGATATTGGCAGTAACCCGAGCGGCGAGAGTCAACAACCCTATCACATTCGTGGCGATGTGGAGTAGGCCTACAGGGTCAGTCGAACAAGCTATTTGGTATACAACATAAGCAAAAGTATTCCTCTTACCACTTACTTGATGTGTGTATAAGATCTGAAATAGGACATTTTTATTTACTATAGATAGGAAGAAGGAAGAGTATGGCAATTTTTTTAAATAAAACAACGCCTTTCAATTATATGAATGGTTTAGTGGAGCGGAATTCCATGCCAGAGTCTGTGTTTCCTGGTAGCTACAAGCTGGGATCTTTAAGTCAAGAGTGAATATTTTGAATTGTCAAGGTCAGTCGGTCCAAAAATATGAAGCTATTTGCACGTTCCAAAGCGTAGATCTCTATGGAGAAGAACGTGCAAGAAACTACACGGACACTCTTTTAAAAATAATAAATTGTTGCAAAGTTTTGTTTACATCAAGTTGAAATTATATATACATGTGAGAACGATGTAAAAGACGAGCAGGATATAAGCGTCCGGAAAAAAGAAGAAAAAATTCAAAGAAATATTTAAAATAAACTATGGCAGCTGAGAAATGACCAGTCCCAACTGACAGCGCCCGTTCACGAACATGACGAATGCGTTAGCACCATTCGGCTCAACCATTTTGAAGGGAGCCAAATGATCCAACGCATACACCACCATCAGCTAGGCTTTTGAGTGAGCATGACAGTCCCAACCGCCAGGGTACTTTCAAGTCAAAAACAAACCTAAAACTGATAGCTATAGCTTAAGTTTAAGGTACACAGTACTCACACATGTGCCGTTAACTGTTACTTCTAGGCAAGCGTTTACATCTTCGATCACTTCATCACTTACCATCAGGTGAGATAGTGGTCAAACGTGTGCCTATCAGTAGTAAAAAAATACTGAACAATTCGTACATCTTGGTAACCCTAAAAGAGACAAATCATTCTTATGTGCCTTTAACCTTATGTATGCCTTAATTAAACCATACAACACAGTTGAGTAGGTATTTTAGGCACCCTATTTAATAAAGGCTTCGCAGTTATCCTCATGGGATCGATACTGTAATAGTCCTCGACACATCCAATTAATTTTTGGCGAGATCGGGATTAGCCAGACTTAGATCGGTCTCAATAGGTTGCCGCGACCTTCGACTAAAACAAGCTTTATCAACAAAAAAATAAGTATTTACAAACACAGTTTTGAACACATTTTGATCCGCTTTTAATTTTGAAACTATGAGCTATATACTTTTTAGTAGCTTTTGCCTACGACGTCATACGTGTATATCCCGTTCCCATAGTAGCTTCGGGCTATCCCCTCTATTTGCCCCCTACACTCCCTAAAGAACCTACATATCAAATTTCAGTTTTATACGTTCAGTAACTTCGGTTGAACGTTGACTGTCAGCCATTCAGTCAGTAACGGAAGAATTTTATTATAGTATTTGCTTCTGCTAGCGGCAGACCCTGCGTGAATGTCGTCAATTATCGGGGAGACTGGGATAATAAGCCTTATCCTACATGAATCCTATGCCTCAATCCAGCCCTCCTAATGTGACGTGACAATGCCATATTGATTCCATTGTGAATGAATAGTGATATTTGTTCCATATAGTCTCCCGTCTCCTCTCACAGCTGAATCATCAAAGCATTGGCAGTTGCCGCGCCATAGTAGCAGAGCATAGTCTATGTCATGTGCGATGCATATCCATTTAGCCGTTGAAGCTTGAGTGACTAACAGACATACAGACTTTAAAATATCGTACTTGGTTTTGTTCTTAAAGTAATACGCACCACAAAAAAAACACTTCGTCACATTAAATAAAAACTTCGTGAACAAAACCCTCGTTCCATCCACTATTACGTTGTCCTACATGACAATGACAAATGCTTGCAATCACTACGGCAGACGCTCTCAACCTTTTTCATGCATTCTTAACGCACAAGATACCACTTTGTAGCACCCGTACCGACCGCGGGACGTTGACAAATGTTGACAGTCCCTGGCATTGACGACTCCACTATTTTTCGTCCAAAACTATTTATCGAAGGCCCACAAATCGATCAGTGAAATAAATAACCTTTATTGGATGAAAAAATTGAGGACGATGAAAAGGAGGTACCTATTTTTTGCGCTAGAAAAAAATGTAGGGCGTCTAGGAAAAGAAAAATATGGAGGTGTTAGGAACATCTGTTAGGAATACGGTTTCGGTTTGAGACTGATTGTCACAAATGGAATTGAAAGAAATCGTAAATCGTGCAGATAAGATTTTATAGCCTTGACGCCGACTTTTCCCTCGTAGCGCTACAGTGCTACGGCGTAGCACAGCGTAGCACTTTCGTAGTGGACCTTACGTTTGCTCGTTATTTTTATTTGCGTTGACAAGTTACAACCAATGATAACTTTGCGAATGGTTGTAACTCAGCCTTTAAAGTCGACTGATTGAGACGAATAATGTTTTACATTCAGAGATGCTGCTTGGCTATACGTAAATAAAATAAAACAAAATAACATTTTCGTCTCCTACCAGATTAATTTACTGCTTTATCGAGTTTGACAGTTTATATGCTATTAAGGAAACCTGAATAGGGTGGGGTATTTCATCAGTGTGAACAACGAGTACATATACATACATATTATTTCTTTTCTCATAATTGTTCATACCGACACCTACGTTACAGTTGTTAACCATCATTATTTTCTTGCCTTTGTGTCTCCATCTTTTTCAGTTTTCTTTTCTTATATTTCAATAACACGTTTTCAGTATTTCAATTATTACACTTTTAGAAGACCAGTTTCTGAATTGACTATTTGGAGTTTTTAAGATTTACAATGAAAAAAGCTTCTGATCTGGGTATCCGGGATAATGTATTTGGTTTGAACTGCAGTATTTATCGAACTCTGTTAGCCTTAGAACCTCTGTTGTAGTGTCAAACTTCAAAGAGTTTGACTCGTTTTTAATTCTAAATACTTTATTCAGATACTTCCCGTATGTAAAACGTTTGTAACTTATTGCGATCATAAATTGCGAAACGACTGAAATATTCATGTTTCCTTCATAAGATACTCCCAACAATTTGAGCCTCCAAACCTGATTACTTATTAGATCTACTCGTTTTCATACATTCCGGTACACAGTCACCTGATCTGTCCTGGGACATGTAGTATCGGATTTTGACATCATGTGTCAGATAGCGGAGCGGTTGGACGTCGTTCCGATGTCTGTTCGTTTAGTTCGACAGGGGAGACTGAATGTTGTGTGCAATTTACTGGTTGGGAAGAGAATTGTTGACGGTATTGAATGTGTTGCTGGAATCGAATTGTTGTAGACTAAATTTTCCTTTGGTAAACTAATGCTAACTACGCTACAACATTGCCAAAAAAGATTATGGTGATAAACTTGGGTTTTTTTAAGTCAAGAGTGGAGTTACTTCTAGGCAAGCGTGATCCATCATCGACCACATCACTTATCATCATGTGTGATAGTTATCAATCACAAGCCTTTTAATAAACTTAAAAAAAACATTTTTGTACATTGAACAAAAAAATCACGATTTATACCTGCTCTTTCAAACAGGCGAACAGAGATACATGATTTTTAATTTTATTAATTTACTCGTATTTATGGTAGAATAAAACAAAACACAATTTATTTTTGAACTTCTATATCTAGCCAATGTCTTAGTGAACAGTCTAGGAAGGGAAAAGAGGGTTTGCGAATCAAGCGAAAAAAATTTGATCATCGCGAAACAAAACGAAAATACCCATGACACTTTTTTTAAGGAAAGGAAATCATCAAATAACTTCTCCCGCTCTGGGCGGAGCTGAAGGGAGTATCAGGCTCTTACTGACTAAAACCCATCCGTGTTCCTCCTAGTGCCCTTTGCGTTCCAGGGCCGCGGTGACTCTTTCTAACTATTTCCGCAACCCTGCCAGGACCCATGACACCTAATAGTATTGACAAAATCTTGAACAGTAGTAATAATTTTCAAAATTTTCAACACAACACAATAACTTAAAACGAACCAACACACATTATTTTCAAACTCGAAGACACAGCTGTTCAACCGCTCTACAACGAATCGCCCTACATTTGTTAAGTACGACAGAATGGCCCAACAGACGGCGATTATCGCCTTAGATCGGGATTATCTCTTCGTCTGAGTTGCATTTATAAGGGCTTATAGCGACTTAGTGGTAAATACTTTTAAATATAACATTTAAAGGAGGAGGAAATTCCTGGCGATAAATAAATCAATGGAATACTTTTATTGTACACATCTTTACTATATTATATATAATATTATAAAGAAGAAAGATTTGTTTGTTTGCTTGTATGTTTGTTTGTTTGTTTGAATTGAATAGGCTCCGAAACTACTGGACCGATTTGAAAAATTCTTTTAGCATTGGATAGCTACATTATCAGGGAGTAACATAGGCTGTATATTATTCCCGTACTCCCACGGGAACGGGAACTACGCGGGTGAAACCGCGTGACGTCCACTAGTTAACAAATAAAAAAGCCAGCCCAACGTTACGGAATTGTTCAAAAGAGTTACCGCAACCCTGGAAACAAAGTTCATTTGAAAGAACACGGGTGGGTTTAGTCAGTAAGAGTCTGACACTCCCATCCACTCCGCCCACAGCGAGAGAAGACTTTTGATGATTATCCATTCAATAAAAGACAAATTTAGATGTAACCGTAGCTAAATGTTGATTAAGCAAGCAACAGCATGCAAAGAAAATGTGTTATACCCGAGGATTAATTCAAAGCGAGTAGTCTGAAATATGCCCCTGATGCCACAATAAACCTGTCTACTTACAGGGCCTACATGCACAGCTATGTTAAAGTACTATCAACCCAAAAAAGAACAAGAATCCTTTAAATCCCTATGAATTTTCCCATCATCATCATTTTAGCCGAAATATGCTGGATTTAGGCCTCCAAGACTTATATCGACCGTTCCACCTTAAAGACGAAGCGTTACAAGGTCTCCCCTTCCAACGCTTCGTCTTCCCGTACTTGGTCGCCGCTCCAGAACTTTAAAACCTAATAAAATATTTGAAAGTTCATTGAAATTCATTTGACGATTTATTTCGTGATAAATGATGACCACACTAGCTTCTACCATAACATATCTTTAAAAATGTTTGGTGAATTTTTTTCCCGAATATCTGCTGGGATTGCCACGATACTTTTATTATTCAGCTGAGTTCAGTATGATTTATACCCGACCGTGCCGTGCGTTTGTGTCTGAGATACGAATAAACATGGTGATTACTTCATATGGATACTTGTACTATTTCCATGGCGTAGAACAACCATCCCTATATCGTCATCAACAAATAGGCTGAGACTGAGTCTTTCGACACAGTGCCATTCTTTTAGCACATACAACTTTCAAAATTACAAAATGCAAGGGTTCGATCACGTGACAGCGTTTGTCAATCCCATAAATAGTCTTTGTGACAATCGCGTGCATAGAGAATGTCACTCCTCTAGAGCCTTTTAACCAATGAATCGCCTCAACGACCGACTCGTGTGGCTCGCCAGCAGATTTCTGAGCGATTAAAACCCTTAAACTATCAATAGAACTCTGTCACAAATAAATTAAAACCAAGTTTTAACAAACTATTCGAACCAAGAAAACTTGGGCAAGAGAAACACAATAATTCAATCATTGCAGGAATATCTTTCACAAAGTATTTTTCAAAGAGATTGCGCGCCCGCCGCTTCCACCGTCGCTTTGGAGCGCCGCGGTACAAACAAACAGGAAACTTTGGTGTTGCGAGCGACCCTTAATCCTGTCTGGAGGAGTATGAGTTTATTTTTTTATTCAAGTTATGATGGGAACGAAGTAACGAAAATATCACAAATATTATATTATTCCCCTACCTTTATAGTAACAGAAGAGTTCGTGGCTAAATAGTAACAGCGGCATGTTTTGAACTTCGAAGTCAATCAACGCTTGACCAGGTCGGCCCAAGGATGTGTGATCTTAATCAATAAAAAAAATACTAATATAAAAACGGCTGTGATGTCATACCGCGCATATGCTGAGTCCTCACTACGGTATGGACTTCTGATGTGGGAAAATAGTACTGATCACAATAGAGCATTTGTCGCCCAGAAAAAAATGTTTACGAGCTCTATACGAGATTCCATCTGACGAATCATGTCAACCTATATTTAAGGAGCTTGGTTTGCTACCGTTACCTTCATTATATATTTATGAAGCATGCATGTTCGTTCAAAAACACAAAGAACTATTTAAAACAGCAGAGGAAATAAGCTCTCGAAGTAGGCGAGACCAATACAGACTTGTGCTGGATGTACTGCCTCGATCAGCGAAATATAACAAAAACTCTCTGGCTATGTGTATACGTCTCTATAATAAATTACCAAAAATGTTTAAAACGCTAAATTGTACATTATTTAAAACCCAATTATATAAATGGCTTACTAATAATAATTTCTATAGTATTCATGAATTTTTTTACATGAAATCAATGTAATGTAATTATGTCATAATGTATTTTTAGTAAGTAAGTTTGCACGTTTTAGTTTTTAAGCAAAACATGTTTGATCTATATTTTCCAATAACACCTTGTATACCATGTTTTATGCAAATAAAATATCTTATCTTATCTTATCGTATGTTAAAGTTTTGTGCCTTGGAAGGGATGTTAACCCGTTGCTCCCGGCTGTCATTGTAGTACTCTGACCGTCGCTACGGGTAGTCGAAAGCCAGAAAATCTAGGTCCAGGTCAGCAAAATGTAAATAGACGTGAAACAACGTAGAATGTCACCTTGCGTAGGTGTAAACAACCACAAGATAAAGTGAATTCTTCCACCGATATCACCACGACAATTCTACGACGTTGAAGCAGAATGTTGCTGTCGTACAAGATATTTTGCATAGGAATTTTAAAAACGCCTTCATGTGTTTTAGTACAGGCTGAACAAGTATTGATATTACCATCCTTGCTGGACGTAAAGAGACAATCAAGTACAGCGAAAGCGTTTTATAAACAACTGTATTACAATATGAAGATGAAGAAGTTCTCAGGAGAACCAAGGTTACGGACATAGCCCGAACGAATACCAAACTTAAATGGCATTGGGCAAGGCACACAGCTCGCAGAACAGATAATCGATGGTATTAAAAGGTTGATGAAGTGGCGACTGCGTACTGGCAGACCTATTTTTAGAAGACCTCCCACAAGGTGGACCGATGACCTGGTGAGGGTCGCGGGAATCCGCTGAGTGTCAGACGCATAGGACCCGCTGATGTGGCGACACTTGCAGGAGACCTATGTCCAGCAGTGAACGTCTTTCGGCTGAAATTGATGATAATGATGTATCAAAATAAAATGGACCTTGTGTTTACCGTCAATTTACACCCACATACATATTACCACAATTACCTTAGCTCATGGTTCCAGACGTCTTGTATCTCGCTTCCTATCGCAGATCTATTCCGCTGTGTGTCAGACTCGGATAAGACTAGATAGCTCTGAAGCGAAGCTAAGCTGTTTATTGGTTTATATCTGGTACAGACCAAGCGAACGAACGAAGGTACGGTTACTAGTGGGAATCAACGTATGCTCGCTTGTATGCACATTATACTACTTACTATACAGTTGGCAGCGGCAGCATGTCAAAACAAATGTCAAAAAGGTGGGATTAACAAACGCGAAATTTCACGTGATCAATCTTTATATTTATAAAAATAAATTGCTGTTCGTTAGTCTCGCTAAAACTCGAGAACAGATGGACTAATTTTAATAATTCTTTTTTTTTTGGTTCGCCAGAATACAGGGACGGTAAAAAAAATTGGGTAGGTAGGTAGGTAGGGTAGGTAGGTAGGTAGGGTAGGTAGGAAGGGTATAGGTAGGTTGGGTAGGTAGGTAGGGTAGGTAGGTAGGTAGGTAGGTAGGGTAGGTAGGGTAAGTAGGTAGGGTATAGGTAGGTAGGATAGGTAGGCAGGGTAGGTAGAGTAGGTAGGGTAGGTAGGTAGAGTAGCCAGTTGACGGGAGCGAAGCCGCGCGGGTCAGCTAGCTCCTTATATTTTGGTATTTCGATAACCGCAATCTCTAAATTGTTCCGTACCCGAAAGGTCAGCGTATGTCCAATAGTGATTTCCATTGGCCATCGTAATACACTTTACCATTTTAGTCGTCTTACAACGACAGCGCACTTCATCTATCCAATGTCTACTACTAAAAAAAAAAGATATTTATGAACATTTGAATTATTAAACAATGAAAAATTATCAAGTATCATGACGTAGTTTGAAACATCCAGTAGTGAGCGCAGTCCGAACCTTGTGTTCCAAGAACGGCGCCATTATTATCTTGGTGTTTCATAATTCTAATGCATTATTTATTTTTATTATGCTATTATCTTAATGAATTATTTTTCAAAGTAATCGCGCCTAGAGGTAGTTTATGTCGGGCACATTAAGTGGGCCGCCTTTGTAAGACGACAAAAACGGCACCGTATATTAGGGTGGAGGCCTGCAGGTCCTTTGAATTAAGAACACTTTGGTTACTACTACATACAACAATTTAATTTAAAAAACTAAACACGGAATTAAATTACCATGAAAATGCAAACAGTTTTATTTATTTAAGGATACCAACGAGTAAGTACACTACAAAAACTTCTGCAAAATACAAGGTTATTACACAATACATTTTCGTGTAATGCACACTTAATTACAGGTAACCACAACTTACACATTCATGAGTCTACATGCTCCGACTGAATATTAAAACAGCATAACTTTAAAATAAAAATAAAATGAAATAAAATTTATATACCGTATTGAATGAACGAAAAGTAATTTATTAAGTAAGTGTTCGCTTGGTCTGGCTGGCATAATGAGAACAGCTGTTGTGGAGGGAAATGTTCTTACGTTATTTTTTTTCCTTTCGGATTTCTACCTGGGAAATGATGTTACTTGTAAGTATCTAGTATGTTTAGTTCCCTCACGATGTTTTTCGTCCCCGATTATTAAACCATGGTGATGAAATAAATAGCATGTTTTTTCTGCATTAACATTATTTTTTAATATTTTAGAAAATAATCAATATTAGCAACAGTAAGAGGTATTCTAAATTCTACGTTCACTTTGCACTGAATAATTCATAATCCGTTGACCTAATTAACTAATTGAATGCCCTAATAACGATGTTTATGTTGTAATTTATATTCATTGCACTGGGATTGGTACTGACAGTTGGCGGAAGCTAGAAGTATTTTACTGAGGTTTAAAATATTATAGTTAGTTGTAAATTATAATAATACAAATAAATTATAGTTTGGTCTTATCAAATCTCATACGAGTTTAGGTGGAAAACCATAAATTTAATTTTTTGTTCTTTTATGCACGTAGCCTCAAATTATTAGTAAATTATGGTATTTATAAATATTGTTTAATCCACTTATATTTGCCCCTCATTATCAATCGACTCTATACCTATGCTTGCCCCATCAACTCAGCAACTAGTACCGAAATCCTTCAGCATCGCTTGCAGCGGGCACCTCGTCTGAACTCTGAAGTCGCGTTAATTATACAGCTCAGTCAGGGGTGTGCAACAAACTACGGTAAAGTCGACCTCGTGATTGTTTGCTTACTTTTGACAATACTCTTTGGCCCACTTTCACGAACTTTTAAAAGAATAATTATATAACTTGAAAGTAGTGTTAATCTCAGCCTACGGCAATATAACAACTTAGTTGGTAGTTATATTATTGAGCCGCGACAACTCCTGCATTACTTTAAGATCTACCCAAATGCCAAGTTGATCATTCGTGTTACCTAAGGGCTTTTTTTTAACCTTGGACAGAGGATTAACATCGCTATACAACTTGGCAATGCCACTAGTCTTTTGGGAACACACAAAATGATACACATATTTTAATGTTTCCTTAGTTAGGAGCTTTTATTTTCATTTTAGTTTCAATTATCTTGCATGCTCGGTGCCTAATGGATACTCCGTTAGGTACTAAGCACGCAAGACAATTGAAAGACAATACCGTTTGGCTCCAATCGGGCCTTACGGTCCTTGACAGGGTTAAATGTGTACAAACAAATAAAGCAATTTTCTAGTGACTCCTAAACAAAATCTTTCTGCAGCTTTAATGAAATATTTTGATTTCACATAACGTATTTAATACCCCGAAATTGATTGCGCAAACAGTGGCAGCCTTAGCGATGCATTCTCGAATTAAATTATTACTGAGCTTGAGTCTCGCTCCGGAGACCTGCACATGTATCGCCGGAGGACATTCTGGTGACACTGAATTAAACGTCCTCAGACACGGGCGAAGCTTCGATTAGCTTTTAGTCTATTAGGTAAATAGAGAATAGGGTTGTAGGTTATGTGCCCGCGCGAAACTGTGACAATGACTCATGAAGAGAAAAACATGGACAAAATTAATACTTAATCTTTCTTCACGGTTAAGTAAAAGCAGCCTCACGGGTCGACCTCCCAGGTTAAGTAACGCTTACCAAGGTCCCTCCATTACATACGGAGACTCCTCCGTGCCTCGGAAAGCACGTTAAACCGTTGGTCGCGGATATCAAGTATCTTTGACGGATTCTCCATCGCGACCATCAGTAACCGTAAAGATATCCTCAGTATTTATGCGAAAGTGAGATTGTTTGTTTGATACGCCTTAAACGCCGAACCGATTTAAAAAAAATTGGTACATAGATACCTAGATGGAACAATGGTTAATTTAACGCTGCAATCATCATCATCATATCAGCCGAAAGACGTCCACTGCTGGACAACGGTCTTCCCCAAGTGTCGTCATAGCAACCGATACTGTGCGCCTCGCATCCATCGACTACACGCGACCCTCATCAGGTCAATGGTGCACCTTCTGGGAGGCCTTCTCACGATACTCTTTCGGTATGCGGTTGCCACTCCAGAACTTGTCGGCCCCATCGACCATATGTTCTGCGGGCAATGTGCCCTGCCCACTGCCACTTTATTTTGGCGATCCTCGGGCTATGTCAGTTACCTTGGCTCTTTTTTTTTTAATTATTGATAGGCACGCGTTTGACCACTATTTCACCTGTTGGTAAGCGACGATGTGGTCGAAGATGAAGCAAGCTTGCCTAGAAGTAACCTATTCACTCTTGACTTTATACTCCCAGGTTGTAGCTATCAGGAAACACAGACTCTTGCAGGGAATTCCACTCCATAGCTATACGTACTATGAATGTGTTCCCAAAACGTTTTGTGCGTATAGGTGGGATGTCCACCATGTACCGGTGGCGCATCGCCGTTCGTCTTGTGGTCTGATGACGGAACGGGCTTGGCGGAATTAAATTATGCAATTCCGTCGCAAATTCCCCAAAATGCAACCGGTAGAAAACCGACAGGCCAGCAACTCGCCATCGATGCTCAAGACTTTGGAGCTTCGTCGCGACGAGCCTATCATTGCCGATGATCCTCTTGGCTCGTTTCTCAATTGACTCAAGGGCATCAAGCTGGTATCTGGCAGATCCGTCCTAAAGATGAGAGCAGTACTCCATACACGATCGAACATCCGCTTGATAGAGTTTAAGCAGCTGTTCTGGCATGAAGTACTCACCTTTGCTAGGATCCCCAACTTCTTTGCAGCCACTTGAGCTTTTGCCTCTATGAAAGGGCCGGAATTGAGGGTAGATGTTAACGTAACACCAAGAAGCTCAAGTCGGTCGGTTACACCCCGAAAAGATGGAGCTGGGTGGAATTGGCTCCTTTTAGCGGAAAATAGACACGCTTGGGTCTTAGCAGCGTTGAACTTCACCAGATTGGCACCGCCCCATTCAGAGATAGCCTGTAAGGACAAGCCTCAACCATAGCCTCTCGGAGAGACCAGATCTGCGACCCACCAGTACGTGCGTCGGACACGTATCTCTCAGCAACACAGCAACAGTGCTGTCGTCTGCATACCCAAAGGTTTAAGCAGATCATTAATATGCAGCAAGAACAGTGTTGCCGAAAGCACCGACCCTTGAGGAACCCCGGCATTAATATCCAGCTGTCCAGACAAGCAGCCATCAATTACCACTCGGATAGACCGATCCCTCAGGAAATCTGCGATCCAATCACACAATATGGCGGGCAGACCGAAGGAAGGAAGCTTACTAATAAGGCTATCGTACCAGACCCTGTCGAAGGCCTTCGAGATGTCAAAGGAGACCGCTAGTGCCTCCCCGTGCTTCTCTATGGCCTCACTCCAGATGTGAATGGCATACGCTAGAAGGTCCCCAGTGGACCGATTTCGGCGGAACCCGTATTGTCGGTCGCTAAGGATATCATTCGCTTCTAGGTATGCCAGGAGCTTATGATTCAGCACGCGTTCCATACTCTAACAGAGTATGGACGTTACCGAGATGGGTCTATAATTCGACGGATCAGCTCGACTACCCTTCTTGGGCACGTCTTGGTTCTCTTGCAGATATCATCATTCCTGATTCGATCACGCAAGGAAACTCCAAGCACTGCCTTCTTCATTGACCTTTGAGTGACTTAAAGCCTTCTGATGAGGTCCATTGCGTTTCGGTTCCATAAGTCACCACTGTAAACACGCACTGATCATAACTGGACTTTCGTATGTTTCTATGTGAGACGAGAAGATACCAGGCAACGCGGCAAGCTAGTGAGTAATTCGTTTGGGGAAGAGAAAATATGGTTATGTAATAATTACAAAGACTGCAAGTATTCTTCAAGTGCCAAAGTGAATCTAGGTTTTATAGCAGTACTTCGAGAAGTATCACAAACTCTCAAATCAATTATTGAGCCCCACTTGGAGTCGGTCGGGAGTCGGGACGTCCCGTTAAAGTTGGACAAAGGGCCCCAAATTTATAACTACGTTCCGAACTGCTACATATTCAGTTAGTGTTGGCTACGTTGTCTCGAATGAGAGGAATTTTAACTTGATAGTGCAATATGTAGAGCGATATAATTACCTACTGATAGAGTAGTACTTAACTAGCATAGAAGGGTCAGTTACTAACATTATCTAACCCACTTGCTTAGATAATGTTGGGCACAGACTGTACCAAATACGCTTTGGTAATCTATGTATATTCTTACTTCGCTAATCTGATGTTATGACAAAGTATCATATGACACTATATAGTACATAGTACCGAATTTCGTTCACGGTGGGCTATCTCAGCGGAGATTGGCCAAATACATACCTACGCATTTCACAAGTGTATGCGGCAAAGCCGTTAACACTGGTGCACTCTCTGTACCTTAACTCTTATCGTATGATGGGATATTCGACATGACTGCGGAGAGATTAGGCGCGGTTCATATTTATGTTCTTTCTGATGCACGGGAGTGTTCCAACTTCGAAACTCCGACTTCATATATACGTACTTCCTAAATTCCTGGTGGAAAGCCCAATAACACTGTTTGCACTACCTAGGAATCGAACCTAGAACCTCACGCTCGGCTTGTGACTACACTTTAGGCACAACAATGAGAGTATAAAAATGATTGAAACTTAGAAATGGAACTACTTACTACTTAGAATTGTATTTCATTTGGAAAGGGTCTTGTGTTACCTATACCTATTTCTATAAATAAATAAATTGGACGATGCTAAGCTGATTTGATGAATTAATATTAACTACTCGCTCCAATAGGCATTGGGTTCTCTTACAGAATCAATGTTCCAGTACTGTGATTTTATTTCATTGAATGTTCCACAAGTACTGAAGATAATACACCTGTTTTCTATTTCAGTATGATTTATTTTGTTCCTTAAGAATGTATCTTTACAGCACGTTTGCAAATAAGGCTTGTAGAAAATATATAGCCTCAGTACAAAAGCAGTAGGTACGCCTAGTGAGAAATGTATGAAAAACCTTGACTTCTATAACTTGTCTTCCACTAATCGCTTGGAATAATGTCATCATGATATACACTCCTCAAGAGCACGCGACTAAAATAATAACATTTGCACTAGCAGATCATCGAGTTTTTTAGGTTTCCGTACCTAAAGGGCAACGGCAACGGAACCCTATTACTAATTGTCCGTCAGCGGACTGTATCTCAAGAATCGTAATAGGTAGACAGTTGAAATTTTCACAGACTGAGTATATCTGTTGCTGCTATGATATCAAATAATAAAATTTAAGGGGCCTCCCATACAAGAAACGTGTCTATTTCGGCTTATGGTAGCATATCCTTCGTGTTTCAGTTCGGCAGTTCCTTTCTTGTATGGGAGACCAGTATGTAATGATAGCGAGCCTCCTCCGTGTCTCGGCGTTTGTCCAAGCTGTCATTTGTAAATCTTTGACAGTCGTAATAGGTAATCAGAAGCCCGAAATCTGACAACAATATTGCTTAAGGATAACGTGTAAGCCAGTTCTGGGTTGTGAAGGTCAGCTAGGCCGTCATTCCATGTAAAATATTGGTATCCAGTTGCATTCGGCAAGATTGTAAGCCGAATCCAACATGATTGGGGGTAAAAGCTAAGCAATTTGATTTCGGGACTACTCACACTTAATCAGTTCCATTTGCGTTTCGCTGAACGATTTTGGTCACGCTTATACAGTTCTGCTTCTATCAGCCGAGTACAGCGTTGTAAGTAAAATAGTAGTAACAGCGCTGAACTCTATCTATAGCACTCGCATTATAATAACACATTTGTCCTCATTTTATACTTGTTTACCGCTAAAGCTAAATGGATGCGTACGCGTCTGCATAAAAATCGTTGTTTTCTATGGGCATAAGTTGAATAGAGCTGAATAAGTGCGAGTAAACTAACCTTTAATATTTCATTTAAATACAGCCTTCCTTCATAACATATTGTTTACTGCTTTCTCAGCTTCTAAAATGAGGAAATTGTTATTAATGTGAGTATGTTGCTACCACGTCTAGTAAGCTTTGAGCTAAGCCGCCACTAAGCTTGACTTAATTATTGTTGGTACGCCTAAAATATGAGCACGATAGAGATTTATGCTCATAAGCTAGGTAGTATAATGTGCCAGTGTTCTTGTATGTAGCAGATCTTTGCGTTTAAAATTGGTGCTGTGTTTGAGTATGTTGTTTCTTAAATAGTTTTTTTGTTGGTAGTGCAGATATTTAATGTTGATGAGATGAAGTTTAATCACACTTCCTTATAAGGTGGACCGATGAACTGGTGGAGGACGCGGGAACCTGCTGGATGCCATACAGAACTTGTCAAATGTCTTTCGTCTAAATTGATGATAACGTTATAGTTGAGAGAAAATGAATGCGTAGTACAGCAATGGTTTACTCGCTACGATCCTTACTTACCACATTTTCTCTCACTAACAAACATAGTCAACATTATCAAAGCTACTGAAAAAAACCTGATTTACAGAGACTTCTCGTAGTTATCAACCATAGTGTTAACTCCAACTGTTGACAAACTTAAGGCTTCATGCCAATGACCTTGTGCATATATGCAGAGCTAACTACTCCTGTACGCGTCACTCCGCTACCCGCATTTTTAATGTATTATAAAAAAAAAAACACATATAGAAAAGGTTACAAAATAAAATTATTTTCGTTTATATTGCAAATCAGTAGATTTTTTTTTGACTTAAAAATGAATGAGTAAAATGGTTTCATCTCAACGATTCGGAGGTGATTTTTTTTTCTTATTATGTGATACCTATACATACATTCTGGCTAAACCAAATTACGTATCATATCACGTAGATTACTATCTATTTTTTCAGATGTAGTTTCTCAGTAAATGCCGACGAAAAGTTGCTTCATCATTAGCATTTCTCGAGAGAGCAGTCTTAATGCGATTGATAAGCAATTTAGTGTTATAGCAGCCAACTGTAAGGAAATGTACACAAATACAATTTACACAGTCATGACTACAAGCCACTTTCACATCGAACCATTAACTCCCAAATCACAGTACATTCAAACGTTCATGCAGTACATATTTACGTAGCTAAGTGAATTGTGGACGATATTATGTGCTTTGAACGTGACTGGCGGGTAGCCAACTGTGTTAGCATGGAACAGATAAGTGTAGAAGGCTGATTCTTTACATTTGTGCCTTGCCTTTCCTCAACTATGTTAGCGTTGGATTTTCAACAAGATACACCCGAATAATAGCATTTTACACAGAGTGGCATCTCTGACCTCCATGAGCCAAATGCTGGTACATAACGATTCCTCTTATTAAGATAGGTTGTCTGACTTTTGAGCTTCTGACTTCTCGTAACGGCTGTCGAAGATGTGCGAATGTCATCCCGGGTCAATTGCATATCGTGCTTATCAAGGCATAAGAGTGAGCAAGAACAGTTACACGCACACATATTAAAGTACGTGCGGCGATCTCAAACGTCAGCCGGTCGCGAGTGCGCTGGCACTCGCTGTACGTGAAGCGTGACTATGTGTGCGTGCATGTTCGTAGGTGGGGCGATCTCAAACGTGAGCCGGTCGCGAGTGTATGGAGTCTACCTTCTGCATCTAACTAAGTAGTGGCTTTCGTTTAGTAAACGATGCCCGGCGGGCTACTGTGCGCAATTGGGAACGAACGATAGATGATTGATAAGCGAAATATTGATGGATGGACTTGTTGAGATGTGTCCTCGAAAACTTACATCAAACTGATTGACCAATCACAACAGGCAGCAGCTTTGCTGATCAGAAGTACTTTCTGGTTTTTAAAAATGAGGTCATTATGTGCCTTGACTAATAAAGAAAGGCCCTTGTCATAAAAAAAAAAACTTAAAATGAACGACAGAACCAAGAACAAAGTTCTGTACGAATATGACCGGCGGTCTCTTTTAAGTTTTTTGCACTGAAAAAACGTTGAGATTCAATCATTTTTCTAAAATAAATACAGTCTAAGTTACTATTTATAGCATCAGCCACTGAAAGTACCGTCAAAATCTTTCCAACCACTTTGGAGATTAGGCGACAGAAACAGACTGACAACAATATTGATATTAAAAATATACACTTCTATTTAATTTATTTTAATCTAGTTTCAAGAACAAAATTAGAACAGAACCGTAGGTACGAATATCATAGGAACCCTTTTCCAAAAACAAATTAGGCACAGCTGTGTCCGGCACTCCACCAGTAGCCTCACAATGTAATCTACCTGAATATGTATGTAATATGTAGGTAACGTATGTAGGACAGCTGAAATATGTGTAAAATATGCAGGCGCATGCGTTACTGAGCAGGTACTTAGTATTCCGTGGAAACGGAGTGATTCTCTCCAAATACGCTTAAATGTAAGCGGTTCATGAAAATTTAGGCACACCATGTGTAGAATAGGAACGCATTGAGTGTAAATTACTCAACTTTGTGGTGCTGTGAGTTTCGAAAAGCATTTTGTTATTTTTCAACTTAATCGTTCTTTACTGTTCAGGTTGTTTTATTCAGGATGCAGCTGAATTTCAGTACTTATCGTGTTCGGTGTTCCCAGTTACCCCTTGATAACACTGCCCCCCCCCCCCACTGCCCCCTGCTTCTTGTGCGAGTCCCAAATAAACATTTTTCTTTCTTTCTTTCTGTCATATTTACTTGATAATACTGTTGTCAAAGATTTACAAATGACGGAAACAGCTAAACGTGCTGTCCAAGGCGCAAAAGAATATGTGTATGTTAAGATGGTCATCCGTCCTCGGACTGATCTTGACAAACTTTGCTTAACCTTGAAGATCGACCCATATGACTGCTAATTTTTAGCCTCAAGTTCTTCAGATAGTATGTTAATAATGCTAACGTTGAAAGTAAATTTATATTCAGGACTTTATAGACTTCTGAAAAAAAATAAATAGTAGATCTTATTAATGGAGACTTTTCCCTAACAAGTTTTATTTGAAAATCCCGTTTGAATCAATGGTAGGTACACGTAAGCTACAAAAAGTTTTGGAACCAACCAATTACAAAATTAAATTAGGGACACATTTAAAATACATATCTCCACGCTTTTGAACGCTCATCTCTGAACAATAAGATAAACAACTCTTTAAAGAAGTTTAAACACGTAACCTGCACACTTATCCAATAAAAGAACACAAAGTTCTTATTAAAGCAAATAGAGAAAGCTCACAAAAGAATTTTCTTAAACTTTTCCAAGCGACTGTAAAAGGGATGGAGGATCAAATTAACATAGTTTTTCATACGCAACACAAAATAACCAGAGAACCTTGAACTCTTTAATTTCACTTTTAAAACAGAACGAATATTATTCAAAACATGAATCTTTTGATGTTTCGAAGAATTTCATGTGTACCTACTGTGGAAAAATGATAATATCAACTTCAAAGTCGGTCAACGAATTCAAATTGAACTGAAAAAAACTGGTAACAGTAAAAGAGACAGCTATTTTTCTGCCGTATTCTAAAGCTTAGCGATTTTCAATCAAGTTGTCAAAGGGCTGAAACTGGTTAGTTACAAAGATATGTTCTCTTTGATTCAAGTCTTTGGGGATGTCTAGATTTATTGAGTTTTTTCTCACAGACACTAATGAAACACGGATTCGATTACTCATTCGTTATGGGAATAGGAAGGTCGTAATCGATATCAACCTCAAACACAGGACTGCAAGTACAGTTAACAACATAATTAATAGAATGGGAAGTAGGGAGTCTCCATTCCTCTATCAGCCCTTCAAATGATAAAATATACTTTGCTGTACACCAAAATGTTTGCACCACTCTTTATTGCACAATTTTAATTTTATGAGTACTATGGTGGCCTTATTGCTGACAGTGATAAATCATACAACCAACTAAAAGAACTAAACATGAAAAACGGTTTTAAAAAGAAGCTAGGACTGGTCTTGCCTAACTGGCATTGGCAACGCGTCCTCAAACTTAGTTGAAAGCTTGGGCATCAAGTCTCATACTCTCCGATGGTCTAAAAGTTATTTCATGTCACATTCTAGACTTAAAACTTTTCTCACAATCTTAATATTTCTAGGTGCTAACCGTTTCTTGAATAAACGTGATACTCGCAACAACGATATATTTTACACTAACACATATCCGAAAGCAATTCTCATGACAAAGAGTACACAGACCAAAACCGTTCAAACTGTACGATACATCTAAAATAGTTTACGAACAATTGCATTGCTCACACAAGCTGTGTGTGTGATCCACAACAAGTTTGTACTGCACTTGGAAACTATAAATATTGGTTCAAAAGCTTGGCCAACACTTTGAAAGCGGAACTTCAAGTTTCACAGAAGGAAGTCGAAAGGAATTTTGAAGAATTCCTGTTGTGTTTTCTGCAAAAATATGTAGTTTAAGGGTTCAGGATATTTTAGAAATGAAGACGGTATTTATGCGAATAAGTTCTCATCACCTAACATTATCATAATTTAATAGATGTCAGCGCAACAAGCTTTCTTCCATATTTCTCTATTAGTTAACATCTCAGGTTGTCCATCAATTCGTTCTTCTTCTTCTTTTTTTCTTTTATAAAAAAAAACGTTGCTACACGCTACGAATTTCTTATGTATTGTGGGTGCATGCACAAACATATAAATTCACATACCTACATAAAGGAGAGAGGGCGCCACAGTGCCACTGTTTACATCGAGTCCTTAATTAAATTGAAATTAAAAATATATTCTCTACAAGTAAGAAGTTAAAAGTGTATAAATCCGTGAAATAAGATCAAGTGTTGCTTAGACAATATGGAGAACTAAGTGAAAAACAAGTGGACTATAAGACCTTTTCAAAAATTGGAAAACAACGATCAATTTGTCAACTGTCAAGTAAATCAAAACATTATTTCGTGACCAAGTTATTGGACAAACGGTTTAATGAACGAAAAACCACTCGAACTGAAAACTCTGTTCATGAAGTGCGAAAGGAAAAAAACAACTAGTGCAATTAGTGTTTACAAAACAAAAAATATATCATAATAACCTCAAAACTGCATACATCATTCAACAACAAAGGACTCACAAGGCAGGACAACCAACGCCATCTGTCCAGAAACTTGAACACCACGTACACACCATACTATCAAGACATACATCGACCTCAACATCCTTAATCGATCAAAGTAGCTAAGCTCTCTAATTCAACACGTAACCAGCAGAGGGCGCTGTTCAGAAGTGTGATCAAAACACTATTTTTAGCATACTGACTGAGTTTACAAAAACACTTAAAATCATGGAGGAAATAAAAATGATGCTGGAAAACATGCAAAAAGAAATGAAACAACAAAAGATTGATATGCTCGAGATGAAAGAAGACATAAAAACGTCAATTATCAATAATATAAATGACAAGTTTAGGACCTTGGAAATTAAAAATGATCATCTAGAAAAGAAATTAGAGGTGCATACTTCAGCTATCAACAATTTTGAAAGATACACGAGAAGTAAAAACCTGGTCATATTTGGAGTGGAAGAACAAGAAAATTCCTATCACGATTTAGAAAAAACAATTTTAGACATAATAAACAAGTATTTCAATTTACAATATGAAAATGGTATAGAAGCGGTCAGAAGACTTGGGAAAAAAGGCGATAAAATACGTCCTGTTGTTGTTACGTTCAGCACAATGGGACTAAAAATTAAAATTCAGCAAAACAGGACTACCCCCTAGAAGTCTTGAACAAACGCAAAGATCTACAAACCCAATTGAAAGTAGAAAGAGAGTTGGGCAATAAAGCTTTTATAAAATATGACAAGCTCATTGTATTACCCAACAAAAATAAAAACATATCACAACACCATACAAACAAAAGAACCCTATCTGAATCACCCGAAACAGTGGCACTCAATAGCCAAAAAACCACAGAAAACAAAAACCAAGCTATAAAGAAAAGCAAGACAACTACTATGAAGAACTACATCCTACAAAAACCTAAACTTGTTTATAACAAGGAAAATGCTTTTCACGAACAAGTACTGACGGCAGACCACTATGAAATAGAATAGCAACCACAGAAGGCCCCTCCCGCTCTCCCAATCCGGCCGGTCCCCGTGGGAGAAAAAGACCGAAACCCTCCAGAGATCTCAAATAAATTAGAGTCTGCAAACAATAACCTACTCTTCATTGCGACATATAACGTAAGGACTCTATCAAGACGCGCCCGCTTACTAGAATTAATGGATGCCCTGAAAAATACTAAATTTGATATAATTGGCTAGTCTGAAACTAGGAGGCTAGGAAAATTCAATTCAAGAATATAAAAATGTTATCTTTCATTACATAGGACAGACCCCAGGCCTTTATGGTGTGGGCTTTCTTGTGAAGAAACGTCTCAAAACTCACATTGAGAGCTTCAATGGTCTATCAGAGCGAGTGGCGTTATTGACGTTAAATGTCAACAGTTTCAGAATAAGTATAATTCAAGTCTATGCCCCAACAGACGCTGCAAATGATACTGAAATAGAGTGTTTCTATGATACCATCGACAAAGCCCTAAATATATCAGAAAAGAACATAATAGTCATGGGAGACTTTAATGCCAAAATTGGTCAACCAAAATCAGAAGAAAATTTAATTATGAAAAGCCATGGTTATGGCACAAGAAACAACAGAGGTGAAAGACTAATAGAAATCGCTTATGAAAACAAACTTTCTATTATAACCACCTTCTTTAAAAAGAAAAATAACCAAAAATGGACTTGGCGATCTCCAGACGGAAAAACTAAAAATGAAATTGACTATATACTGACAAACTTACAGAAGAACGTGCAGAATCTACAAGTCCTTAACTTGAATTTCCCTACGGATCACAGATTAGTAAGAGCAGCATTTCTTATACAAAAAGTAAAGGTAAACAGAATGAATTATGCCAACAACTCAAGAAGTTCACTTAAGAACGAAAAAGAATATAAACAATCACTCAATGAATGCAGCGAAGACCTTAAGAGCTGCCAAGATGTCAACTCGGTTCAGGAATGCTACGACAAAATAATTAATATTCTGGAAACAAGTTTGAAGAAAGCGCTCATACTTAATAAAGACAGAGAAAGACGCAGTGTGATATCAGCTCACACTACAAAGTTAATACAACGCAGAAGTGTTGTACAAAAAATGAAACCAAAGACGCGTGCTATGAAAAATGAATTGAAAGCACTTTATAAACTAGTAAGCAAATATGTTCAAAAAGACTACTCAAACCACCGAAAAAATACCATCGAAAAACACCTTAATTCCACAGGAGGCATTAAAAAAGCGTACAAGGAACTGCAATCTCATAAAACATGGATAGAAGGACTTCACGACGCTCAAAAAACAACACATGACTGAAATGAGATCCTACACATAGCAACCAACTTTTATGAAAACTTGTACAGTGCCACAGCACGCCAAGACATTTACCAAAATGAGTCAGAAAATGAGGATAATGATGTAGAAATAAACCCAGTGGATGAAGCAGAAATTATAAAGGGAATCAAAAGGCTAAAAGAAGAGAAGAGCCCAGGACCTGACAGAATAACAAATGAGGCCATAAAAATTGCTGGTTCCTACCTAATAAATCCGCTGACACATTTATTTAATTTGATATTAAGTTCTTCCGTAACACCTAAACAGTGGTCTGAATCTAATATAATTCTGTTGTTTAAAAAAGGTGATCCAAAGAACATAGGCAATTACCGACCCATTAGCCTTCTTCCCTCACTTTATAAATTATTCTCATCAATTATAGAGCAGAGAATCAGTACTGCGCTCGAAAAATGCCAACCAATCGAACAAGCTGGGTTTCGAAAGAGCTATTCTACAATAGACCACATTCACTCTTTAGAATTGCTTGTTGAAAAATAGTAGAAGAAAATAGTAAGAGTACCAACGTCCACTCTACATAGGGTTTGTAGACTACCAGAAAGCTTTTGACACAATACTACATCCCTCCATATGGAAAGCTTTACAATCCAAAAAAGTGGAGAAAAAGTATATGCAAGTCTTAAAATACCTGTACGAAAACAACACTAGCAGAGTGAAGCTGGAGACCGCGGGACCACCTATCCCCATCAAAAGAGGAGTACGGCAAGGTGACTCCCTATCACCTCGAATCTTCATAGCAGTACTGGAAACAATTATCGGAAAACTAAATTGGCATAGAACAGGGATATCCATAGAAGGAAAACATATTAGTCACCTAAGGTTCGCCGACGACATTGTCCTCCTTTCAGAAAAGAAAATAGCACAGAGCTGGAGTCAATGTTACAAGCGCTACAACAGGCAAGCAGAGAGGTAGGACTAGAAATTAACTTGAGCAAAACAAAACTTATGACAAATGCTGCGCAAAACTCATGTGGAATGAGTCGGATATGGGATTCGAAGTCAAACAAGTACAGTAATAAAATCGAAAAGAAAGAGGCTCGGGAAAAAATATGCAATATATTTATTAACCACTCAGGAGCCCCCGAGGGGAAATATCGTTTTTTAACGTTAGAATCCGTAATTACCTATTGGACCAAGTGAAAATAAATGCAAGACACCTACAAACAACGTTTAAATCGCGCGAGCGTCGGCTTGTCCCGGAAGCGACTCACGGATTCCGAAGGTTGGGGCGATTTTGTCCTGAAAGGGACTAACAGATCCTGAGTGGGACCTTCACAAACGAGACTCCAAGTGAAAATTAATAGTATTAATTAATTAATAGTAACACTAAAAGCAGTGTTTCGTCATCACAGTCCATAGTGAGACTAAATATACAGCACTATGATGCTCGAAACTTGCGGCTGCAGGCGCGCTGCCACCGCGCGGCACTTTAGGGTGCCACACTAATTTAGAGATCTACAAATAACAGCCGGGAATAGTAAGATTAAAGTCTCCAAAAAAGAGCGACTTCGATAAGCGATTGAAGATCCAAGTGCCAATTTATTCTACAAATATTTAAGCAACGAACCATACGCATCACAGTCACAATCATTAAAAAAAAACCTCAAATTTCATACATTTCTGACAGATTGAGATGCGAATGCGAACTTTACTTAAAAATTAGTAGAATTAATTGGCACTCAGCTCGTGAATTATTATTTAACCGCTCTTCAAACAAAACCTACATCATTCGTTATTTACAAAATAATGAGAAGACTCAATGGATTGCAAATAACCCACATTACATTCTTGTTTGAGCCACAAAGCTAGCTTGGCAACGAAACAAAAAAAAAAACACATTGGAAAGCCCTCGACGCCGCGACGTGAGCCGCGAATAGACGTGCACGCTGAATAACGTATAACAATGTTTACTTTACAATCGACGGGTACCATTTTGAATTTCGACTCGTATGTATATGGGACATTATCGTTCCACACATTGGTTTGAAGACAAAGTAACATTTTATTGGCGATAACAATGATTGTCAAAAGTCCATTTCGAAATGTTGGGTCTGCGTAACATTTCGACTACGATTGTAAAATCTCTTACATTTTGGTTGTTTTGACAATTGTTATCGCTGAGACACTGTTAGTAGTAGAATGTTTCGTTGCCTAGAACACTAGCTCAGTCATAATGTAACTAAAAGCCAAGTAAACTGATTGTCAAATCTCAACATTATTACATACCTACTTGTCTGCCAACGGCTTCGCCCGGGTGTTAGTAGAAATTATTCCAAGGTAACCCCCGGTAATATAGCCGAAGTGGCAGTATACAGGGCACATATTGCTCGCAGAACAGATGGCCAATGGAGCCGAAAAGTTCTGGAGTGGCGGCCACGTATCGCAAAACGCAGCATTTGAAAGCCTCCCACAAGGTGGACCGATGACCTAGTGAGGGTCGCGGGTAGCCGATGGATGCGAGACGCACAGGACAGGGTTGTAATTGCGACACATGCGGGGAGGTCGCCGTCCAGCAGTGGATGTCTATCGGCTTATATTTATGCTGATGTTTAACCCCCGGTAAAAAAGCAGCTTGCTGTGCTATTCCAGACTGTAATCTAAGTTTGTGCCAAACACTAAGATACGTTGAGCTGTCCTGCTTGAATGAGTAACGAAATGCTTGCCAACTTTAGAATTTATAATAGTAGTATGATTAATCGTTGTTTGTATTAGCAAACTCATTTTTATAAGTTTCAAAAGCTTGCAAATTGAGATGATAATAAATGCTATAAGTACATCATCTGCCTAGCCTTTTCCCAACTAAACATATTGGGGTCGGCTACCAGTCAAAACGGATTCAGCCGTGGAGCGGCTGCCCACCTGACCTCCACAACCCTTAATTGTACTTCTTGGCAATAATGTCAGATTTTTTGGCTTCTGACTATCCGTAAAGACTGCCAAAGGTCACAAATAGCCGGGACCAACGGCTTAGCGTGCTTTTCGAAGCACGGAGGAATCTCGATATGTTAAGATGATCACTCCTCCACAGACCGACCTCGACAAGCGTTGCTTAACCTTGAAGATCGACCCTTGTGGCTGTTATTATTTAGCTACAAGCTCTTCGTATAGTTTTTGTTTATGTTAAATAAATGCTACACATGGAATTGAAACAAGCTTCTTCTACACTAATATTATAAAGGGGAAAGATTTGTTTGTTTGTTTGAATTGAATAGGCTCCGAAACTACTGGACCGATTTGAAAAATTAGCATTAGATAGCTACATTATCAGGGAGTAACATAGGCTATATATTATCCCCGTACTCCCACGGGAACAGGAACTACGCTGGTGAAACCGCGTGACGTCCACTAGTATTTAATAAGGGCACAATTCAGTTTTTCATAAAATGTGGTTCCCTTCTGTTTCTATCATAAGCTAGAGCGAGGAGAATATAAATTTGGTCTAACGCGACGACTTCATTAAGTACTGAATCAAGACACCCCTTTGAGCGTTTCAATGAAGACTTTTAATTATTTTTAAAACTAGGGATGTGCGTTGTTTATGTCGAGTCGACTTAAATCTATACTAATATATAAAGCTGAAGAGTTTGTTTGTTTGTTTGCTTGAACGCGCTAATCTCAGGAACTACTGGTCCGATTTATATCCGAATATCATCACGCTAAGACCAATAGAAGCGGAGCAGTAATGAAAATTGTGACGCAGACGAAGTTGCGCGGGTCATCTAGTATTACCTACTGCTGTATCAATGCCTCTCCTTATATCATCTCGTATATCTAGTCGCTATATCACTAATGTAGCGACTAGATATACGAAACTGACTCCTGTAAACCATTTTTAGGGTTCCGAAAAAAAAAGGAACCCTTATAGGATCACTCGGGTGTCTGTCTGTCTGTCTGTCTGTCTGTCTGTCTGTCTGTCTGTCTGTCCGTCTGTCACAGCCAGTTATCTCCGGATCCACTGAACCGATTCTGTTGAAATTTAGTACACATATAGACTTCTATGACCCAAACACGGAGGCGTTACGTAAATAATTAAATTTTTAGTATGGGCGTCACTTTTAGGGGTCAAACTAGAAAATTAAAAAAAAAAGTTTTTTGAACAATATTGTGTGACATATCAAATGAAAGGGCTTACTGTGAGGGTTTTAATTAATTTTTTTTCATAATTTTAAAATAAATGGTTTTGAAGTTATTCAAGAAATAAGACGAAAAATGACTATTCCCCCCCCCTTATCTCCGAAACTACTGAGCCTAAAATTTTGAAAAAAATGGAGATAATAGATCTTTATCTAAAGATTACAGGAAAATCTATTAGAAGTCTGTAATGTTAAAATAACATGTTAAAAAAATTAAATTCGTTCGGAACCCTTTGCACGCGAGTACGACTCGCACTTGGCCAGTTTTTTATTATATTCGATTCACATATTATTCTCAATATTTTTAAGTAAAACAAAACATTAATACGATTTACCAAAACAAAAATCCTGTCGTAATTTACAGTTCCAGCAGCAAAAAATTTCAATGAACTAACCCAACTGAATGGATAAACAAAATAAATCAAAGCCTCCAATCTGTTCTTCTAATTTGAATATTCGATAAATCTCTGTCTCAAGTCGATCGACTAAGAATTAACACAGTCGACCAATTAGCTCAGCGCCCATCACTACGAGGACTTGGGACAATTTTATTGGATTTCACGGCGAGGTAACGTTACTCAGAGTTTGAGTCACAGATACAAGATTGTAGAATGGTCAACAAAATATTTTCTTCAAAGACTATTTGAAAAAAATAATAACGTGAAAAGATTGCTCGTAATTACCTATAATAATTTTATTTATTTATTGAAGTGAAAACTTCTTTAGCGGCGTTGAGCACTTTTTCTGTAATGGGTATAAAAATCTTAAACTCGCGTCAGGACACGTGACCTGATCGAAAAAGCGTAAGACGGACTCGCGTCAGGGTCACGTGATGCTGATCGAAAAAGCGTAAGACGGACTCGCGTCAGGGTCACGTGATGCTGATCGAAAAAGCGTAAGACGGACTCGCGTCAGGGTCACGTGATGCTGATCGAAAAAGCGTAAGACGGACTCGCGTCAGGGTCACGTGATGCTGATCGAAAAAGCGTAAGATCGAGGGGAAGGGAGAGGAACTAGTATCTCCCACTCTTTCTACCGTGCCTGAGTGTGCTGCTCCGCTTAGGCGGCACAGGGCGCTTGCGCGAATGTCCGTCTGTGTTTATGTACAGCGTGCCACGCGTATCCAAGGATACGAAATTACGGAATTACGAAATTATGGATGAAAGTTGATTTTTCTAAGAGATAAAAATTAATGTAATATATAAATAAATAACGATATAATATTATGAATAATAACATGTAAATTGTCATATTTGTGTACGATAGCGCAATAAATAAACATTGTATTCTACCTCATAAATGATAGTATTTTTGTACTTATAATTAAACACAACGTTAATACTAAAGTTTTCACTTCTGCCGGCACTCCCGGAGTGCTACCGGTGTTTTTTTTATTATTAGCTTTTGCCTGCGAAGTCGTGCGTACATATCTCTTTTTTTCCTTTCCAGTAGGAATTTCAGGAAATCCTTTCTTAGTGCTCCCCTAAACTCTCCTCAGTCCTCTGCCCCTTAATTTATTTACCAGGAATTACCCCTAGAACTTATGTAACCTTCATTTTAAGTGACACATTGGCCAGACCTAATTAAACACAAAGTAATGCCACTTCCAGTCAGTCATCAAGATATCTGTGTGGAACAAGCTAAGGAGAACACTCCTTTGTTTGCGTTCACGGTAAGTTTTATCAAAGCTGACGTTATTTTTGTTGAAATCGTCGAGATTGTATCGTCCTTTGTGTTGTTTATTTAATTTCCGTGAAGATTTACAAACTTTGTGGTTTAAGTTTCGGGTTTATGTTCTGCGTCTTATTTTCATGTAGGGACGTTATTTTTATAGTGCTTTAAGATAAGGGTTAGAAAAGAAGCCAGCAGCGTTGACTATTTCTAGACAATGTTGTACAAAACTTTCATAATATTACATTTGTTTTCCCCGCAGAGAAAGACAGAGGTGTAGGTTTACATACTTGTGTGTTTCTGTTTAATTCATGTTTAAGCCCCATGTAATATAGGCGAGCCACGAACAGGGAATAATACAATATAGTCATCAATAGCCAGGAATGATCAACAGCAGCACAACGAAACACTTACAGAACAACGTGGAACTCATAGCACTACAGTAATACTAGCTTTACCCTGAGATTTTCTCGCGTTAAAGTAGCCTATTACCGTCTCAGGGTCTCATCTATCTGTACACGTAAATTTGTCAAAATCGGTTCGAAGATTCTTGCATGAAATCGTAACATACAAACGAACTCAAACGTTCACATTAATAACATGAATTACGTTTACTTTCTCAGCTATTTGAAACAAGGATTCAAATATGAATTTTAAGCTCAAAAAAAACTTTTTACATGAAGGTGTTTTTGCTTTTGTTTCTTTGTTTTTTAACACCGACTTCCGAAATTAAGGTAATTTTATACTTTTTAGTGCTATGTTTGGAAGTTGGTTATATTGTTTTGTAAAAAGATTGTTATTTTTCACTTTTATGTGGTGATACATGGACGACGTTTTCGTCTACGCAGAAATTGAAATAATCAAAAATGCTCATAAAACAAAAACTAATGAACCAAATTGAATCAAAATTTTACGGTACTAAATGACAAGCATGCCAGCCGCATCGTGTCAAAAAAGAATCACAGAAATCGGATCAGAAACCTCGGAGTTATCGGTGTACATACATAAAAAAAAGAAACAAAAAATATACCCACCGAATTGAGAACCTCCTCCTTCTTAGAAATCGGTTTATGAGACACTAGCTGTTGAGCTATTCAGAATCTCAAACTTTCATCTCCATCCACTAACTACTAACTGCATGCACGAAACATTAAAATGTCACTCCGAAGTGTGCCAAGTATTCAGCGCACAACTCGAAGTAACGTGACTTTCACAACTTTTAGTGCTAAAACCCCGCAAGTTTAGCTGTAAGTTCGCCGAGGGAATATTTCCGTAGAGAAGGTGCTCTTGAAGGCCGAATAAGAGTGTAGACAGGTGTTTTATGTGCTAAGTAGTACATTATGCAGTAAAAGGAACTTGGGTCTTAGAAGTTTGACTATATGACAAACAGGAACATTATGAAAGGTCAGAGGTCGCCAAAAACCATACATGGTTACAAAACTAAATGTATTTGTTTGTCCCTTAATGCTGTGCCCGGCAGGGTCTATAATTGTTTCTATTTATGCATATTTACCACCTGTATGTATATATTAATTCAAGCAATAATAATTCAATTCAATTAAAGCAATAAATAATCAAAGTAATCATTCAATTAGGTTTATTATTTTTTATTAAGTTATAATTCAATTCAAGTCAGTTAAATGTCAAAGTAGTTAAAAATACAGAAATTAGATTAATTTATCATTCAAAAATCCGTCAGTGCTGTAGTAGGCTTTTTCTAAAAGAAGGTTTTCTAACCTACTTCTTAGATTTAATTAAATAAATTTTGAGACTGAATCAGTACTTCCTGTACTCCCTACAAACAAACTTAAAAAGTTACCACGTTAAAGCTTGTAGCTAAATAATAACGGGGTCGTTCCTAAAGGTTAAGCAAAGCTTGCCGAGGTCGGTCTGTAGATGGATGACCATCTTCACAAACCAAGGTTCACCGGTCCTCGGAAAGCACGTTAAGCTGTTAGTTTTGGTTGTCATTTGTTGTTATTTGACAGTCGTTACTGGTAGTTAGAAGCCAATAAAACTGACAACAGTCTTGCCGAGGAGTGTCCAGTTAATGCCTGTGGAGGTCAGATAGCCAGTCACTCAATATCAAATACTGGTACTCAGCTTCTGGTTAGCCTGGAAGTGTAATGTTTGAGGGGTATGAAATAACAGCCGAGCGTTCCACTACAGAGCTTTATTACGACTTAAACAGTTATTACCTAAATCTACCGACATACTTATAAAATAATTAACCCCGCACAGTTGGGAATAGACAAACCCCTCGATATTCATCAACATACGTGTATACATAGCAATAAACAAGGAAGTAACTCTGAAGCATTCAACTCCATTCAACCTTTTTTAAACTTATTTACACCCTCAGTCCTTTATTTAGATGAAAAGGTTCGTCCGAGCGACACAACGTCTACATACACAAAGTAAGGGTGGTATTCTTGGCCTTCGTCCAATATACTTAAATATTGACTCGCACTACGCCTCGTACGCCTCTTGTAAGCCTCGTGACACGCCTCGCACGCCCAGCACCTTTTACTATAACACTAACGATAACTGCCTATCCGTAGATGAATAAAGAAAGTTAATTAAAGGTAGACACTGAAACTTTAGTCCAGTAGTAACTATTTGGAGACTGAATTTATCGGTTTATTCCCGATTTCTGAATTACAAACCCTATTTTAGCCAGAAATTCTGTCAAAGTTTAGCACTTGAGTAGGATTTCATACATTCTCGGCTCGAAATACTTAATTCAGAAATCGACCCTCACACTTGTAGAGTAGGCATTGGGCTAGATTAGAAAATTGTCAAATGTGTTATGTTTTTTGCATTAGGTGTGTATTGATACGTGGATTATAAACACTTCACACTTTAACCTATAATTATATGACCAATTTATATGAATAAGTTCTCATTTAACCAATTGTATGGACTGTTAAATAATTCAACCTCTGAGTTTATTTCGGTGTCTGTCCTCTGAGTTATCAACTAGTAAAAGAATGTGTTATGTCGAACCAAATTGGCAACTAAATTAAGAGCTTACCAATTTCACAATACTCTGGAAAAGCCTTATTTTTGGAACATTGACAGCAAAGCCTTTATGTTCGTGAAGATATGCAGCGAACTAATGTGCAAAGATAACGTCAGGAGGAAGAAGATGGATTGTTACAATTGCAAGATGTATCAGGAAGAAATGTAAAGCTCTCCCGGTAGGACCAGCATACGATGTACGCATTTTCCGTCAGTTGAGACTGGTCATCTCTTACCTGCCACTGGCTTATTTTAATCTGGACATTTTGAATTGTTTTAAATGCTTTTTTGTACTTTGCATTGTTCTCATAATCATTTAGAAGCAATCAAGAACAATGTTACCAAGATTTTTGTAATACATCACTTGATTTAAAAGAGTGTCCGTGGAGTTTCTTGCACGTTCTTCTCCACTCTTGGACTCTGGCCATCAAGCTAATGTCATATATACAGACCTCAGCAAAGCGTTCGATCGGGTCTCTCATCAAATTCTCATAGACAAATTAAGATCTTATGGTGAACTTTACTCTCATGGTTAAGTTCGTATCTTGAGAATAGGACTTTCTTGGTAGTAGTCAATGGCTTTCGATCAGCCGTCAGTCACATATCCTCGGGCGTGCCACAAGGGTCTCATTTGGGGCCGGTCTTATTTAACTTTTTCATTAATGATATTCCGAACTGCTTTCGCTACTCATCTCACTCGTCAAATTTTTATGTTTGCCGATGAATTAAAATTTGTCAAAATAGTTAAATCTAAGCATGACGCCTCTGAACTACAATGCGATTTGGATGAGTTGGTAATATGGTGCCAAATAAACCAGATGCTTTTAAATCCTAGCAAATGTTACCATATCAAATTCACCAGGAAGCATCATCTTATTGATCATGATTATTATGTTGACAGAGAAAAAAATAAGGAATTGGACACGATAAAAGACCTTGGTGTTATTTATTTATTTATTTATTTAAATTCAATTACTCTCTGCACTAACAGTAAATCTAATCTAATTTAGTCTAATCTTTTATGTTTGATCGGAAATTAACTTTCATCCCTCACATCGATAAAATCGTGAATAAGTCTTCCAAAATGCTGGTTTTTGTTATCAGAAACACAAAACAAATTAAAAGCTGCAGAACAAAAATTATTCTTTATGATTGTTTAATTCGAAGCATATTAGAGTATTGTAGCGTGGTCTGGCGGCCACACTATGCTAACCACTCATTGCATCTCGAACGTGTACAAAAACGTTTTCTGGGTCACCTGACCTATGCTAGTGGATTGTCTAAGAAAATACGTTCTTATAGTGATAGGCTCAAACATTTTAATATGATTTCTCTGGAAAAACGACGACGTCTGAATGACGCGATGTTTGTGTGCCCACAAAATCGATTGTCCGCAAATATTCAATAATTTTAACATCCGTGCTCCTTCAAGAATTCCTCGCAATCCTATAATACCGCTCTGCCCTCCACAGAGAAGAACGGTTCTGGGTGCACATTCTCCCTACGCGAGATTTTGCAGGGTTGTCAACAGTTGCAGTGATCGGATCGACCTCCATTTCGATGGTTTAAGGAAATTGAAAGCCAGTTTTCATAAGTATCTCCCCGAACATTATGTTAGTTAGCCCTGCATTGTCTCACTAGGTGAATTAGTATGGGTGAATTGCAGTAAGTATCACCAACTTACCTAGATTTTATTTGTTTTTTTTTATTTAGTTCAATTAATCTGTTAAGTTTAAGTTTAATTAAGTTCAACATTGATGAGACTTTTTATTATTTTGTTTTTTTGTAAGTTACGACAACGTTTTGTGTGCACGCAGAGTTTACCTGTAAGTGATTGTTACACTTTGTTCTGATTTGTTGCTTCTGTTTTATTTGTATATACCAGTGTATACAATTGTTGGTGAACCAAATAAAAATAAAACTAAAAATAATAATAAAGAGATCTACGCTTTGGAACGTGCAAATAGCTTCATGTTTTTGAATGACCGACCTTGACGATTCAAAAGTGCTTGTAAATGGTTTATTTGAAATAAATGTTTTGAGTTTTGAGCATTTATTGACATAATAGAAAAAAACTTACAATTATCGAATACAATATTTATGTAGTAGAATATTGTGCCAAAAGGGCCTCAGCTCAGCATAATGTGAGGTGGCAACACTAAGTATCACCACCTGACGCTGATTTTCAGCTGCAGTCCACGGGGCACCCGTATACGCTCATGTTCGCAGTAGGCATATGAATAACAATAACAAAGAAAATAAGTGTAGGTGTACACATAACAAAAACAAAGGAAAAAAAAGTGAATGATATCTTAATACACAAAAATCTGGTGTCACGGTGTTTGTTATCGAACTCCTCCAAAACGGCTTGACCGATTTTATTTTGTGTATATTGGGTAGGTCCAATAGGTCGTAGGCTATTTTTTTATATATGGCAAAACAACGTTTGCCGAGTCAGGTAGTAATATAGTGATAATGTGGCCGCATATTTATGAAAAGGCTAACACTATCATATAGAAAAGAAAAGAATTCCTCTTTATTCGAGTTTCCAAGACCCATAAATGGTAAGTAAAACTTACGACTACGTTAGTAAGCATAAACATAAACCAAAAAAACACAATATTTATCAGTAGAGCACTGTAATTGCGCCAGCCCAGCAGAAATCACAACAACGTCCCACGTATACACAGTCCAGTTTAGGATAATGTTGGTGCTGCCCCACACCCTGTGCTCCACGAAAGCGCACCTTTTACGCATTGTTGTGTAAAAATAATCTACATGCATATCTGCGAGCATCCAGACGCAGTACACAAGCGAGGCAGCTCCACTTGTCAGTACAGGTGGGGGCTGCCCGCTTGTGTAGTACGTTGTGTAGTGCACAAAGATAGTACACCGCAGTAGCTGTAATATCTTTGTGATCCGTATTAAAGGAATCATTTGAGTTATCCTCCGAATCTTATGAAACTATAAAGTTTTCATCCCAAGGTAAGCAATCTGCTTCCCAGTTAACTTTGCAATCGTTAAATAGTTTAAACGACGATAATTGAAACAGAAGGCTAACTTCCAATGATGTTTGAGATATGTGTATAAATTAACTGTTACTTCTTTCACCAACGAATAGTAACTTTACTGCTAACATAAGTTTTGACTCCGAGGAACGAAAAATTTTTTTCTGGCCTTGAAAAGAAGCCAACGATTTCCGAAGTATATTAGGAGGCATAGCGGCTGTCATACGTAGATTCAATATTACCTAGGGATACTATGTTTTCAAATAAGATAGATCTCAGTTTACTTAGATGAAAAGCCAACCCAGACCATCATGGCATCCACTGTCTAGAAAACACGGCGTGGTATACGCTAGCAGAGTGTGCCGCATAGGAGGACCGAGGAACCACACCATGCCTCGTTAAGTGGAAAGTAACCTGTCGTGGCCAACGGTGGTTTGTTTCAATGGTCGGCAATGCAGAGTTCTGAAATACGGTGATCTCCTTCTGTGAGAATAGCTAAATGCTTAGCCAATAGCTTGGCAGATTTCTCCAACGCTGCAAAAAGGCATTATCAGGCCTTCAGAAAGAAGTTGGTAAACTTCTGAGCACGCTTGTCTAATGGCAGTAAGTGGCTTTGGCCAGTAATCTAAGAGCGCGCCACGTCAGACGAACTTCCCACAAAGACCGCCCAGTAGCAGATATTTGCGCTTTGGTACCGCCACGCCCGGTTGAGTTGTGCTCGCTTAGACTGTCAGGGGCACAACTGTGCCTAGGAATTTGGTTGGTGAAATACTTGGGTTTAGCTAGATTCACTTTGTTCAAAACAATATCTACAACTCTACAGTAAGCGGATAGAGATAACTGTTGCACAAATAGGTACTTTAATATTCAATTTGATTCAATAAAATCATTTTAAAGACCGAAATGAAATCATTAATTTAGAGAACTATTAAACAATTTTAAGGCTTCACTATTACCGACCGTTTTGTAAAACTAGTTATTATTAAAAAAAATCGTTCATACGAAACAAAATATAAGTGACACGACGCACGCTCGAAGTTAGAAAAAGTTCATAAAGCTCGCGTGTATGTCTCCATTACCTGGCTTGACTTGTAAAAGAGCTTCCAACGAGTTAGTACCGTCTAACTTTTCTTTTAGTTTTCTATTAGTAACATCTGGCTGTATTAAAAGAAGCCTGCTACGTATTTATGCTTGCCTGGTACTATGTAACTCCTTTTTAGGGTTCTGTATCTCAAAAGGTAAAAAAGGAACCCTTACAAGATCACTCTCTTGTCCGTCTGTCTGTCTGTGTTGGGTTGAAAACGTATATGGTAGATCCCGTTGACCGTCGTCGTTGAGAAACGAGCCAAGAGGATCATCGGTAATGACAGGCTCGTCGAGTCGAAGCTCCAAAGCCTTGAGCATCGACGCCGAGTTGCTGGCCTGTCGGTTTTCTATCGCTTGCATTTTGGGGAGTGTGCGACGGAATTGCATGATTTAATTCCGCCAAGCCCGTTCCATCATCGGACCACAAGACGAACGGCAATGCGCCACCGGTACATGGTGGACATCCCACCCACACGCACTAAACGTTTTGGGAACACATTCATTGTGCGTACAGCTAAGGAGTGGAATTCCCTGCCAGAGTCTGTGTTTCCAGATAGCTACAACCTGGGAGTCTTTAAGACAAGAGTGAATAGGTTGCTTCTAGGCAAACGTGCTCCATCTTCGACCACATCATCGCTTACCATCAGGTGAGATTGTGGTCAAACGTATGCCTATACATAGTAAAAAAAAAAAAAAAACCTAGAATCACGAAGTTGGCAAAAAGCAAGGTGTTACAGCACATATAAAGGAAAAATTCCAAAAAATTAAAAATGTTGAAAATTAAGGTATTATACTTATACGGTGGTATGGCACCGTCGGTGCGTGAGTTCAACTCGGTCTTGACCGGCTTTTTTTAAGGATTTGAAATCATCAAATGATCCCGCTCTAGGCGGAGCAGAAGGGAGTGTCAGACTCTTACTGACTAAAACCCATCCGTGTTCCTCCTAATGGCCTTCGCGTTCCAGGGCTGCGGTGATTCATCTTCGACCACATCATCGCTTACCATCAGGTGAGACAGTGGTCAAACGCGAGCCTATCAATTAGAAAAAAAAAATCTTTCCAAGAAATTCCGCAACCCTGGCAGAAGTCCCGTAACCCTGGCAGTTTACCAAACTCCTAATTTGACGTTTTTCGGAGTTAACAAGAAGCAGCAAAACCAGTGTGAACAAGAATTCAATAAAATTAGAAGACAGCTTAAGGTGCATAAGCACTTTATTGTGTACCAAAAATAGAACTTAGACAATAATTTAACACAATTCTATGAGAACAATAGCGGTCTTATCGCAAACGAAACATTAACATAGTCCAGTCAAATTAGCATTTTACCTTGGAATGAGAGACAATAAGCTAGAAACTCGTATACACCTTCATTTTGGCGTCAATGTTGTGTCAAAAGTCTCATAAAATCTCGTGTCTGCAACTAAGTTATTTAAGGGCAAAGGTCACAAAAATCGGGTTCACAATAGGTAATACAATTTTTTATCATAGTACTATGATTGTATTATATATAAATGCGAAAGTATGCATGGATGTTTGTTACTCAACCGCCTGGCACAGAGATAGATTATAGTCTGGAATAGCTCATCGACTACTTTTTATCCCGAGAATATGTTCCCGTGGGATCATTTAAATCATCATCATCATCATCCACAGCCCGACTTCACTCACTGCTGAGCATTGGCCTCTCTTTTCTTGTGCCGATCCGCACGCTCCTGTGCCAGCCTCATCCAGGTTTTACCCGCAATGGTAACAATATCATCCGTCCATCTCGCCGCCCGCCGACCAACACTTTTTTTCTGATCCACATAAACTTTATGAATTGTCGTAAGTCACACAGTTCCAGTTTTTTATTCTAGAGTTAAAAAAAGTCTGGCAATGAAATAAACATCACGTTTTGAGCCTGTTTCCTGACTAACCCATGTTTTTTTTTAACAAACTGCTGGAAAATACACTCTACTAGATATCAGACACTCCACCACACCTAGGGATGGTCGTTTTAAAAGTCCATCCGTATAGTGGACGGTGATCGTTATCGAGGCGCGCTCGGATCGCGCAGTTACCGTCGCGTCGGCGATTTAGTGCGAAAGCCGTTGATGGCTGTGCGGGCTGCTGAAACAGCGAGGGTGACACATACAGTAGCAACTTTCTAAGATTTTAAGTGGGATATAAGTAAAAGTCTGAATAAAACACTATTCAGAAAGCCTAGCACGAATGTTTTTGACAAATAGTAAAGTAACGTAAAATTTTAATATAAATAAAAACTCGTTTCGCACATAAGTTATTTGAATTGAATACTCAAACCATATTTTTGTATGATACAAATCGTGTATGTCCTATAAAATTAAACCAAAATACTATGGGGTGATAGTTTTTTTTTAAATTCAAAGAAGGATTCGAAATCATGAAATGACTCCTTTCGCTCTGGTCGGAGCAGAAGGGAGTGTCAGACTCTTACTGACTTAAACTCATCCGTGTTGCTCCTTGTGCCCTTTTCGTTCCAGGGCCGCGGTGTTCACTTATCTACGTAAATGTTTGTAGGCTATTTACAGAGTAAAAGTCAGTGACAATAGCATACTTGGATGTCCAACTTAGGACTGACAGTTAAGTGAACAGCGTTCTGGCACAATACTTCGTTGTTAAATGAGAGTCGTTCGTCTTGGTAAGGGGTACCGTGTTACCCAGTGACTGGTTTGGTACTGTTTACGGTACGTGTTACTCATGTACTGGTACTAAGCTACCCCAATATAGTTGGGAAAATGTTCGGTAGATTTGATTATCCCTATGTATCACTGAATTAATAATAAAAATAAATTTATTTACTTAAGTAATTACATCCCATTACACAAAAATCACAAATCAAAACAAAAATTAACAAACTATAAATTTACTTCCACAGATTAAATTAAAACCAATAAAGTAACTCTTCAGTCTTTTTCGTAGCCCCACACAGACTAGGTGTGAATGTGGACGCAGGCACCTCCAATATCACGGCGAGCCAGCGTTGCGCACTGTTTAATGGGCGTGTACCTACACACTGGCCGCCAGCCAGTGCTTTTCACTCCATTACTCCATCTGTTTACTTTTTATAGCCGAGTTTGGTGTAGGGAATCCTGGAGTAGAGCTAAGTATAAAAAACCGGCCAAGTTCGAGTCGGACTCGCCCACCGAGGATTCCGTACAAATTTGTATCTACAAAATACTTTAAATAAAGACTATATTTTTTAATGATTTAATTACAAATGTATAGTTTTCAGACTTTTCCCTATACTTGTAGTATAAGACGGTATTACTTGCAAAATTTCCTAGGTGTAGGTCAACGGGAAATACCCTATTCATTTTGATTCCCTTTAGAGTTTCGAAATATACGTTTTTTCAAAGTCAAGGTCAAAGATTTATTTGCAAATAACTATGACAGCTAGCTAGCATGGTAGCTTAACATATTCAATCATAACATAATGACATGCAAATTTTGGTATAGGTACAATTAAATCGTTTATATTTAAACTGAAGGAATTCTTTTATATTATAGAAGGGATTCTCAATTAACCATCTGTGTAAGGCCCTTTTGAAGCGGACTATTGGAAGTTCTTTAATTCGGATAGGAACCTTGTTATATATTTGAATATACATAGGATAGTAACTTCGCCTATATATTTCCGTTTTTATTCTAGGATTAATTAATCTATAAGGATATCTAGTTTTGAACTCACCTTTATCTCCCAGTTTTTCAAACATCTTAGGGTGAGATTTGGTAAATTTACATATGTCTTCAATATAAATACCAGTTAATGTAAGTATTTTAAGTTTCCTAAACAGTAGTTTACAGGATGTAAGTGGGTCTACGTTACAAATATTCGCACGTATACGCCTCTTTTGTGCGATAATAGCTCTTTCAACATGCACCGAGTTTCCCCATACCTGTATACCATAACGTAGTATTTAACCAACATTTTACATGATAAGCCTGTAATGTGGCTTGTCTACTTGTAAGGTTAGATAAACGCCATAGAGCATAAGCAAACTTACTGATTTTTCCACATATCATATAAAAGAAAGAAAGAAAAATGGTTTATTCCGCCCAAACAGACGCACATTAATAGTAGGTACACAAATAATAAAAACAGCTATAAAACAAAATAAGAGAAAAACATTCTTCCGTAAAACCACTGCCAGCCTGTGTCAGGGACGGGCATTATAAAAAAGTCATAACTGTCGCGGTCATGTCATAGACAAACCATGGATAACAAAAAAAAAAAAAAATAGATATTGACATGTGTGGCCATGACAGTGACTGTCAGTGAGTCATGGATGCAAGATGGTTGTCATCCTGACACAGTTCCTGACACAAGCAAAACAAAACAATAAACATAAAAAACAACAAACTTAATTTAATTAAACCTAAAACTACAAAGTTACGTTTAGCTGTGCGTCGCATCTGAGCAGGAATAGGTGGTTGCTCGGCCAAAATGCCGTGATTTTGGAAGAACCAAACTCATCGGCGCCGGTTTTCAGAAACCACCATTGTCGAGTGACGCAATGGCGTCCCCCCGTGATATCAATATGATTAATCCAGGAACACCTCTCATCTAGAACGATCCCAAGAAAGGTCATACTATCTGATTGTTATATATGTTTATTTTTATAAGAGATGTTTAAATCTATTTTATTACAGTTTTTGTTACGAAATTATACATATTTGGTTTTATCTATGTTAGGTTTAAGGTTATTCTTTTCCATCCAAGTTATTATTTTACTGACGGTACTATTTATTTCTTCATTATAGTTTTCTTTAGTTTTAGGGATAATGACAAACACATCGTTTGCAAAGAGTATGCAGGGATGGTTACTTCTGCCAGGTCATTGATATATAACAGAAAAAGTGGGGGGGCCAAAATACTGCCCTGTGGATCGCCTGTGCAATTGAAACCTAATTTAGATTTATATTTCAGTTCACCTTTTTGATTTGATTTTGCCACAGTAATTTCTAAAAATTGCGATCTGTTTGTAAGGTAACTTTTCAGCCATGTATTTGTTTTACCGCGTATTCCATATTTATCATATTTTTTTAGTAAAAGCTCATGCGATACAAAGTCAAAGGCTTTTGACATGTCAAAAAATACAACAGTTGTCGGAAATTTCTGGTCAATATTTTTAGTAGCTAAGTTAATTAAGTTAAATGTCGTTGTGGTTGTCGATTTCCTTTTTTGGAATCCCTGTTGTTCACGTTTCAAAATTTGGGACTTATCAACAAAATTTATTAATCGCGCATGCACCTTTTCGTAAATTTTTGCAAAAATAACCAATAGGGCTATCGGTCTGTAATAGTCAACAAGTTTTTTATTACCTTTTTATGTATTGGTTTAGTAGTTATCACTTTTAATCTCTCAGGAAACACTCCCGTGAATAATGATAAGCCTATTAAACGTACTAGTACCGGAGTAATAATAGGGCCTATGAATTTTATAATTTTTTTAGGTATTTGATCATAACCTGTTGAATTTGTATCCCTGAGTGATTTTATTACTTTTTGTATTTCTTCATCATTAATGGGCATTAAAAACATACTAGAATTAATAGGATCAATGTCATAATTATTAGTATTAATTACAAAATCGTTTTTCGTCATAAACGTTTGCGGCAGAAGTTTGATTTTTTCACAGCTACAAGAGGCCATAGACTTGAGTATATGGTTAATTTCAACTCGATACCTTCACGCGTTCCCGAGATAAACGGTTTTGACAGACAGACGGACGGACAACAAAGTGATCCTATAAGGGTTGGGTTTTTTCCTTTTGAGATACGGAACCCAAAAAACTGGCCAAAAAAATGAGTTGGCCTTGCTTTGTCTATTTATTTATTTAGACTTCATGTATATGGGCACAAAGGCGGACTTAATGCCCTAGGCACACAAAAGACGTTTTGGGAACACATTCATAGTGCGTACAGCTAAGGAGTGAAATTCCCTGCCAGAGTCTGTGTTTCCTAATAGCTACAACCGGGGAGTCTTTAAGACAAGAGTGAATAGGTTACTTTTGGGCAAACATGCTCCATCTTTGACGACATCATCGCTTACCATCAGGTGAGATAGTGTTCAAACGTATGCCTATTAATAGTAAAAAAGGCATTCTTTACCAGTCAACCAAGGATTGTGATGAGACAATGCATCAGTCTCTTTCGTAAACTCCGTATTCTATTATAAAACCCAAAATCTGTGCCATCAGCTTCTATTTAATCAATTTCCCAGGCTATCACGATCACTTATTGTCGTGTCAGCTGATTCACAATGAAAGTGAGCCACAGTGAGGGGTTTAAAAGTTCGAGCTCAAGTATCTTGAGTGGCTAGCGACCTACTTCCTGTAATCGACGGCCCCCGCGACCAGATACATTTGGTTCTATTTACCGACTTTACTGAGTGAAGAGGTTCTTTTGTTCTTTATTGCCATCAGGAAGTACTAGGGAGATATTACTGGAAAGGTAGTAGTGGATACAGGTGTGACAAATGTGAAGTACATCCACATAGCACGAATTATTTTAAGCACGGTTTCCGAGGTACTTTATCTTTACTTTATCGGTTGTTTATCTGTCCGTTAACTCTATTTGCCGTAAAGCTTTTGGTTGGTTATGGTTAACGATGATAGAACGGGTTCAACGCAAATTTGCTCGCTATCTGTATAAAAAATTATATGGGTACTATCCCTATTTGTATCCGTCTCTGTTTGTCGCGGGAATGGTGGGCATCAACACGCTAGAACTGCGACGTAAATGTGCGCTGGTGATGCACTACTACTTATTACTTAACAATAAGATCGATGACGCCACCACGCTAGCTCGCTTTGCACTGTTCGCTCCGGACCGACAGCGGGTGTCGCGCGCGGGTGCCTCACGGTGCCTGTTCGCGTCACGTACCTTTACAGCTCGATATGCACCAACGGCCCAAGCGATTAGTTTGATGAACGCCCTGATTGCTCACAAACCGGAGGTTGACGTATTTACTTGGACTCAAGGTTCGATGATTCAAGCATGTATTCATTTTTTTAGTTGTTAAGATATATTTTATGTTTTTGGCTTACTATACGCCTTGGTGAAGACTGTTAGTATAGTAAGCAATTGTTACGAAATAAATAAATAAATAAATAAACAGACAGATGAACGACCGATAAAGTACCTCCGAAACCAGGCATAAGTCACACGTAAGATATCCCTAGTATATTCACATTAAGGTATCTTATCGATTAAAATTGCAATCTGATAACTGAAACCAGGACTGTCGAACACATACACGGTAAACTATAATAACAAATGAGTTTTTTTTTAATCAACCCATATTATCTCATTGCATAATATCCCAACAGCCAGAAGAAGATCTAAACCGCCATGCCCCACAACATACCAAAGCTAGACATCGACTCCCAAAATACATTCAAATGTAAAAAAAATACTCAAAACTTTTCTACTTACCCTAGATTATGACGAGACAGAAGCACTGGTAAAACCCTCATCCACATAAAACACCTAACATAATCACCATACAAACTTACACACGACCAGACACATATCACACACCCACCATATGACACTCTCCCTCCCACACACACACACTCACTCTCTCTCATACATACACACTACTCACGCACGCGCGCTCCTCACACGTACATAAATTATTACTAAAGTTACACGTTTGGTTCACAATATTCTTGTGGATTGTAACAACGGACGAAGAGATGTCCCCTATAATACAGAACTTTTCTAGCATACATTATTCATAAAAAAAATAAGTGAAAAAAAATAATTCATGGATACATTCCATGAATTCTTTTTTTACACTTATTTTTTTTATACACGTCATGTATTTTCCTATGGCAATAAATTACTATTATTATTTATTGATGATCAAGGTATTTAATAATAATAATAAATCAATTTATTCAGGTAATTACAACCCATTACATCAAAATCACAAAATCATAATAAGAACAATAAATTAAAATCCCATCAATAACTTTTTGCCTATGCCAATAAATTAAAATTCAAAATGTCAGTAAATTAAATTTAAAATGTCAATAAATTAATTTTTAAATGTCAAAAAAAAAACTAAATGTGTATGTGTGTGTGTGTGTGTGTTTCATAGCCTTCCACTCTTCCCGGTGTGACGTCTTCTTATACCAATCCGTTGTGAACACCTCTAAGGCAGATTATAATTAAACTAAACGTTTAATAAGTCACTATGTACTCTCTTTTGTAACTAACCGACTAACGAGATAGTCGATTTTGTGTTTATTTTATAACAAAGATGTTTTCATCCATGCTTCTACTCAAAATAAAATCCTATCTAATGAACTACTCCACGAAACGCGTAGGTAACAGAATATTCATGGAAATTGCTATTTTATTCAGTGAGTAACAATATCAAATCATGCTAAAGTACCGAGCCATCTAATTTGTACTGAACTTTAGAGTCTTAGCACAAATTGCTGTACAATAGTGAATACGACAGATAGTCTTCTTGGCATCTTGATCTTATGCTTTACAGAACGCTGGTAGCGGACGCGGAAAAAATGGCTAGAGGGGAATAAATTCTTAATCTCTCTTTTTGATATGAAAATAATAATCTTGTTCACGAAAATGCTCGCTTAAATGTAAGCGAGGTGGTAGCAGAAGAATACTACGGGATGATCATACGATCAGGTACATATTAACGAGATTGTGAATATAGCAATTAATTGGATTGCGCACGTTGTTTGCGTATTTCTGTTTAACCAAAACTGATAAAAAATTAAAAAAAAATACCTTTAACCAAAAAAAAAATTAAAACATCCCCTTTTTATTGCACACAAAATCTTACAGATACAGATATAATAGGACATACACTACTCAGAAATCCAGAATTGGAAACCGCTAACAATTTTTTTGTAAAATTAAACCTTTAATATAGGACGAAGAACATTCAACGACCAGCAATGGTCGATTCAACAAAGGACGTACTTGATGAAACAGCAAACTTCGATTCATAACAGCCTTCATCATAATATTATGCCAAGTCTTTTTAACCATAAGCGATTCGTGAGTCGCTCTGCATGTACCCCTAGCCTTACACTACCCGTGGCCCGCCCGCGCTATCGGGGCAATTATCTCGATCGACGTTTCTGCGCTGAACCAACTGAAGTCTGAAGGAAACAACTGACATTCGCAGCTACCACTGTTTATTAGCGCCTTGAGACTTTCAATTGAAGATGATAAAGAAAATAGAATTATCTGCTTTAATTTTCTTCAGTGTCTTATTTTAGTGATGGAAGTTTTAAAAAAGAATATTGTAAGTTTCTTTTGTCTTTTTCACTAAAGTAATAATTCAGAATATGATTGTTTTTGCTATTTTTAAGGGTACAATGTAGAACAAAATTGATTGATTTGATTCATCCAACCTATCTAAATAAGTCAAATCTGTTTTGTAACTGCACTACATTTCCTAATCCTATGTTTAATGCATGCCGTGGTAGCCTATAATTAACGCTACACTATAAAATATACAAATATGTGTACTTCAACATGTATGCTTCGTTGGTTGTCCTTAAATAAATAAATAAAAGAGGTAATGGACAATCTTAATGTTTTCTTTGGAACTAAATTTCTCGACAGATTTAACAGAAAAGGTGTGTGCATGAGTAATATTTGCCTAGCAGTGAGATTGCTATGTATTGGTTATTAAGAAGACTGCAAACAGACTGTAAAACAGTACGTAATGTATGTAATTAACAAGTGCTGTTGAAGTGTTACGTCCCAAACATAGCGGACTTTGTTTTCGTTGATATAACGTCGTACTTCATCTAGAGTTTCCCAAATAATAATTAATGTTAGGCTTGGCTTGTCTTTTAGTTTAGCTGGATGCAGGTGAGTAACAGTATTTTAAATGGGGCGACTGCCTGTCTGTATTGTGTACACTACCCAGTAACTGGGTAACACCATACCCAGTTACTGGGTAGTGGCCAATACCAATTTCAGATTCCTTAGCTTCTGACCACAGGTAAGATCTCGCAAAGATCTACAAATGATAGCCGGGTCCAAAAGCTTCAGGTGCTTTCCGAGGCACGTAGGAATCTCGTTATGTTAAAAAGGTCACCCATCCATCTACCAATTTGAGCAAGCGTTGCTTAACCTTGAAGATTGACCCATGCGACTTTCAATATTAAGACACGAGCTCTAATACCATGAAGTTGAATAGAGTAACGATATAAAGAAACAAACCAATCCTGAGTAAAATAACGCAAATCTACATTATTCAGGCACGACATCACGCTGAACATCACATTATTATCATGTTCGTTCACCAATATTTCTTCAGAGCGGGCTCTAATAAAACGTGTTCGCGTGTAATCGTCGCGTAACACTAACAATAAGGTTACGCCCGTAGGCTCTCTCGATTGCCCCCCGGCGTCCCTCGCGGCTGTAAATAGGATTTGGTGAGAAGCCCCTACCAACTGCTGAAGATCGATAATTGGCAATTGTTTTTGTTTATGACAAGCTCCAGCCAGCGGATTCGCCCACGTAAGGGTGCCTGTCCATTACAGCGGAGTGAGGCAGCGAAACGGAGAAATATTAACCCTTGGAATTGCATAAAATCTCCGCACCACGTGAGTCACTGACATTTTGACTAACATGATCGGTTAATATTTCTCCGTATCTCCTGTCCGTTGTCTCGCTCCGCGCAAATGGACAGGCAACCTAACAGTCGCAAAACATTCCAAGGGAACGTGCTCTCGTGATAAAATCTTATGTCTCTCGTGGCCATATCGTAGAGTCTTTGGCCATTTCAAGAGTGCGTGTGCCAAATTTCAACCATATCCGTTCGGCCGCTACGACGTGAAGAGGTAAAATATAGACAAACAGATTTTCACATTAATTATTATATTATTGTGTGGTGGTATGTGGTGTGTGTGGTGGTGTGTGTGTGTGTGTGTATGTGTGTGTGGTGTGTGGTGGTGGTGGCGGTTTTTGGCGAAGTTACACCTGTCGCTTACTTTATTTATCTAATTTAAATTTAATATTTAACGGATTTGTTTAGTTTGTTTGTAGCCACATAAGCTTCATTACAACTTTGGCTGATTCATGGGATAGATAGATATTTTGTTGTAATTCTTCATTTTACAAAAAAACATGCATTGTATAAAACGTGTTACAGAACAAACACAATACCTGAAAAAGTCATTGAACTCATCATTATGAACAACTTTCACTATAGGACCAACACTGAAATCGCGAAAAAAAAACGACTTTTCCTTACATTTCTGTGCGTATAACTGGACAAAATGTACTGAACAGCTGATTTTTTTCGCGTATTATAGCATTCAATGCTTTAATAAAAGCTGAGCTTTTTTTGCTTAATTTCTGTACATTGCCACGGGCTAATATCGTACAGCCAAAGAAAGCCGACTGACGAATTTTCATTTTGCAGAACATAACATTATGGTACAAATATTTTAATAACAACAAACTAGTATTACTTACCATAAGAATATTTTAATGAAACTTAAATAACTGTTCTATAATATCCAAAACCGTTCAGTGAACCAGTAGTAGCGGTCCAGTCATCTCGCTCCCTTTAGAGCGGAGTTCATAAAAGGATACTGGATGTCACAACGGTTACAGCGACGAGACGATAATGTTTCATATTCGCTGAGTAGACGGACATATCTAGCTAACTATATGCTTTGTGAGAGGACTGGTAATGTTTTCAATCCTTATTTTTTGACGCCATATTTTAGGGTTAACATAGGAGTTTTTTTTTTTCTGGTGTATAATTATGTAGCTAGTATTATCGATGACCGTTGGGGTAGACGAGTTCTTGAGTGAAGACCGCGAATTGGTAAACATAATGTAGGACGCCCTCAGGCTAAGTGGAGCGACAATCTTCGTAGATTGCTGGTAGCAGCTGGATGAGAGTTGCCGGAAAGGCTTGCACTAGGAGAGGCCTATGTCGAGCAGTGGACTGCTATAGGCTGATGATGACGTAATTAGTTAAGTATGTACTCAATAATTAATCACCTGTATTTCTAATCTAGCGGTTGATCCTGAATAGCACTAGGGTGACATGAGTTGCAATTGATCCCATCAAGGTGGACTGATGGTTGAAGTCTAGCTCACACCACTTAAGTTTTGACGAAAAAATGTGTTTAGATGGAGAATACACTAACTCACACTAGCGCACTAGGGCACATTGCTCGCAGAACAGATTTTAGAAAAGTATTTTAGTTAGTTCTGCAGTGGCGACCGCGAATAGACGCAGTGTTGGAAGGCCTCCCACAAGGTCGACTGACGAACTGGTGAGGTTAGCGGGTAGCCGATGCGAGACGTACAGGACCGGTTGCTGTGGCGATGCTTGGGAGAGGCCTATGTCCAGTAGTGGACGTCTTTCGGGTGACACGATGATGATGATGATGAATACACTAGTTGAAACATTGTCTACACGGCCTTGTCAGTTTGAGTCAGGGTTTTTGAACTATTAGATTTAAAACTTTACCAAACTAACCACAACACAATTCAGCAAAACATGCAGTGAAACAATTTTAGTGTTTCCTAAAGCGATTGTTCAACATGATTGACACACATGTCGGCAACAGGAGTGTGTAACAACGACGAATCGTTCACGGTCGCCGAACAGCCGCCTAGCCGGGCCGCCGGTCGACCGCGTAACCGGACCGAGCCGGCGACCAACCGTCTGAGTAAATGTGTGATGGATTTACACTCCTAGGGCTGTCTACAGCCGGGGTTGCGGAATTGCTCGAAACAGCTAGAAGGCCTTAGAATGCAAAGCGCTTTTGAAGGAACATGGATGGGTTTTAATCAGTGAGAGTCTGACACTTCCTACCGCTCCGCCCAGATCGAACGAATTTTATTTTTTTCAACGTGTTATTTTAACACTACAGACTTCTTCAAGCATTCGACTACGTTGACCACTCTATTTTACTTAAAAAAACTTGACTCATATGGAATAAGAGGCAATGTTCTTAAATTAATTGAATCGTATATGTCTAACAGAAGGTAAATAACAGCAATCCCAAGAATAGATCGTACCAATAAAGAGACTACGTATTTATCTCAAGAACTTATAGTGATATTCGGTGTACCCCAGGGAAGCGTTCTGGGACCATTATTATTTATCACATATATTAATGACTTTCCGAAATCTATTGAGCATCCAATGACTCTTTTTTGCAGGTGATAGCACAGTCACAATAGCAGGTAAGAAAACTGGCACCTATAACCATGACATTAAAAATGCTTTAGTCTCTATCATCTAATGGTAAACAATAATAATCTTAAAATTAATTTAAATAATCTTACATATTAGTCAAAGAATACCAGTAAGAAATGACATTAACTTAAACTTTAAAAATCACACCATATGCAGAGTTGATAGTGCCAAATTCCGCTCCGAATGGCTCCGAAAGAAGTCAACGAGATAATCGGAGACTTCGCTCACATAGTGCTAAAACGGCTCTCATGCGTAAGAGTGTATTCTGCATGGCCCCAAATTTATACAATAAGGTACCAAAGGCATACAAAGACCTAAATACTAATACTTTTAATAAGAACATGAAGAAACTTTTAATAAATAAGTGTTACTATAGTGTTGACGACTATTTAAATGATGTACTACAGACATTTTTATTATTATTTTATTCATTTTGACAAAACTATGATTTTTTTTATTGACTTGACATAACAATATTTTGTACTTCGAATTTATTATGATTTTTGTATTATTGTATTTGTACGCCTTTCTAGGCAAAACATGTTGAAACGTTTTTTTTTTCTTTTTGTAATCGTTCCAACTTATTATATAACCTACACATGTTTTTGACAAATAAATATATCTTATCTTCTTATAGATTTTTCTGTAATCTACAGGTCTCTACTTTTTATCTCTATTTTTTTTTTTAATTTACGCTCAGTAGTTTCGGAGATAAGTGGGGGAATGGTCATTTTTCGTCTAATTTCTTGAATAACTTTATTTCAAATTTATGATAAAAATATATTTAAAACCCTTACAGTAAGCCCTTTCATTTGATATGTCACACAATATTGTTCAAAAACCTTTTTTTATTTTGTATATTGACCCACAAATACTAAATAAATTTACGTAACGCGTCCGTATTTGGATCACATAAATTCATAAGTGTACCAAATTTCAACAGAATCGGTCTAGTGGATCCGGAGAAAACTGGCTGTGACAGACGGACAAACAGACAGACACCCGAGTGATCCTATAAGGGTTCCGTTTTATGTTCGAAACCCAAAAAAACAAAGGTTTGCCTATAGCCTGACAGCAGTTGTGTTAATTAATTCAGAAGCTAAATATTAATGGTTCTAGTCACTAAAATTTTTATTTAATAAAACATGACGTCTACCAGCCATTTACCAAAATCTTTGAATGCAGTTAACAATTATGCAAATAGTTATACAGTCTGCTGATGACGTTGATCTGTAGCAACTGGCTTCAATGGTTAAGTTTCCTTACTTTTGCTGTCCGTCTCAAAAATGCAACGAAATACACTCACGTGGGTCGAGCCTAATAGTAATATTTAGTCGTGTTATTTCTCTGTTGGTGTCACTTTTAATGGATTACTCATAATGCATATTTATTATCTGTGAAGCCAAATGTCATTTTGATGCGCAATGAAATCAGCGTGGCAACTCTCTGTCTTTTTGGATTTCAAATAGAATGACGTAAATATGTATGCGCTATCCGTACTTTATTCGAAGAAAACGTGCACTGAAACACATTAACAATTTCACTTACGAATTCAGTCACACTACTTACAATAGTCTAATAGAACTTTGTGCAAAGCTATGAAATTAAAACGGTTCAATGTAGTCTATGCCAGACTTACCTGTCTGTTCTCTAGCTAAGTACATTGACCTCAAAGGCTAAGTACCTATATTTTATACGCCAAATTCCCGGACGCCCAGCGGGACCCTTAACCCTTTTCTCCCGCTCTGGGTGGAGCAGAAGGGAGTGTCAATCTCTTACTGACTAAAATCCATCCGTGTTTCACCTAATGCTCTTTGCGTTCCAGGGTCGCGGTGACTCTTAGTAACAAATTCCGCAACGGATCCTTTAACCCTAGAGAGACTCTCTGGGGAGATTGTTGGTTGCGCCACTTCTTTTTCCCAGCTAAAAAACCAGGAAGTCGTGACGGGTGGGCGATTTGGGGAACTGTCGTCATGTGTTACATGGCGTAATGTAACATGTTACAAAGCGAACATTCGTGCAGTCATTACGTGGAAACGAGCACAAACACGCGCAAGTAACACGGATTGTAGGACACGGCGTATCGTAATATACTCGCTGCGAATGTTACATTACGGCCCGTAACACCAATTAGTATCCTTATATTTTGGCATTTCGACAATTTGCATTCGCTGATAGAATATAGATAGATACTTTGTCTAGAGCATCAAGACAACTTTATTTAATTACTAACTAATGTATAACGACTGGTTTGTATAATACTCGTACTATATGTATACATACGATTCAATGGCATGACGGTTGGGAAAGATCGTATGTCCAGCAAAGGACAGGCGTTTTTCGAATGAAAACATGATGATGATGATAAATACGATGGTATAATATCCAGTGCAAACACTCACCACAGCAGTTCGCGAGTAAGGACTTACCTGCAATCAAAACAACAGACAATCAAAACAAAACGCAAACGATATTGTTTACGTTCAACAACATTCCGTGTTTGTACAGCCAGCATGCAAACTGACAATCACTTAGTATCTACAATCAGTGTTTATTTTAAAAACTGTTTTTTTGAGACACGATTAATGTACACTTTGTTAATGACTACTTGCATGAAGTTGTAAATTCATAATTGTAAAAACACCATCTAAGTACTAAAAATTCAAAAGGTCGCTAGAAGCTTTTTTAGTACCAGAAGCCCAATCCTTCTGGTACTCTATCTGGTACTTAATAAAAAGCTTTTAAAAAAATCACAGTATCATCTCGGCGACTATCGATTTTATAAAACTTGTCAAAATGTAAAAAAAAGCGTCGGTCAACTACAAGAAAGTTGGTGGCTGCGATGCGAATGCCAACTAATTTTTAACAGACGAAAAACTTGTAACCTATTTGCCAAATATCATTTATTTATCATTTAACACGCATAACTTTTTACAGAGTAGTCCGATTTCGCTCATTCTATTTATTGGAAAGGGAGAAAGTCGGTGTTAAAATACGAAGAAACAATCAAAAACACCGATTACCGATAGTTATTTTTTTGGGTTTATTATTTTTTGCTTTTCAGTTTTTCCGGAGGTTTAATTTTTTTGTTAAAAAGTTTTTATTTTATACTTTTTTGTGGCTATAATCTACTAATTAATTACATTTTATTGCCGCTCTTGTTTGAAAAACTTTATCACCTCTTACGTTACTGAATGGCTGACATCGCCGCAGTCAAAACTACTAGAAAACTAAAATTTGGCATATAGGTTCCTTAGGGAGTGTAGGGGAGCACGAATAGAGTATTTCCCGTCTACAGAAACGGGAAAAAACGGGATATATGTGTACGATGTCGCAGGCAAAAGCTAGTTTTTTTTATATAAAATACTTAACATCCTAAATAAAAAAGATATATTACTATAACAACTCTTTCCCTTTACAACAATCCCTGCAATATTTTTCCAAACTATCTGTCTGCAATCTCCAATTACTGCCACTTCAGAACTCCTTACGATTCCTATCTCAAAGGGATCCTGTATCTCGGGCCCCAGTTTTGCGACGGCGCCGGATATGAGTTCGTCTGCCGGAAATACGGCGGGCTCGGTTAGCCACCTGGAGAAAAGCGACGGTTTATTTGCTGGCTGTATTAGGTGTGTGTGTGTTGTTTTGTAGGAGAAAGGATATTAATGTGCTTTCTTTTTCTTAATATTTTGTTTAGAAAACGTTGTTTGAAGAAGTTTTTTTTTATGTTTGCTTAATAATACACATTAGGGAGAAGGTGTTAAAAAGGCTATTATATTTTTTCTTGGATTTGAGCGTTTGAATCAAGTTTTGATGTGTATTTATGGTTTAAATATAATATATAGCCACAAATTAAAAAAAAAAATTGGCCAAGAAAATTTGATTCTTTTTTTTAGGAGTCCTTTAAATAAATATTTCAATTTGTTTACGTAAATTAGTAAAAACCTTGTCTCTGCAAAGGATGTTTCATAAAATTTTTCTTTTGATGCTTTGTTACATCGAAGATATAATAATTTTATCATTAATAAAAATGTTTCTGATACAATTGTATCTTCTACTTTGGAGTGCTTTAATCAATGTATTATGTTTCATAAAGTAATACACCAAAAATAATTCCGTAAAACAGAGAGTTACTGATAATTTTTCGTCAGATTTTTTTTTCTATGAAAGTATAATCCAAATTCAAACAAAAAGTAACTAATAACTAAGCTTACTATGTTACCTTGCTTGAAAAAAAATGTCTATTTAAATGTAAGACAATATTTTTAAACAATATTTGTATAGAGCGCTACAATCACTATAAATCTCGGGAAACGCGGTCTGTAGCTTTAGTCCGAGCCAAGCGCTCGATTTTGTAATAGCGCCCTTAAACAAAATATATAATCTTCTGATAATTCATGAGTTAGCCCTAAATGAGATGTTCCACAAAAACACATTTGATATATCTAATTTGGTTTGAAATTCTTGTAGAAGGCCGATGGTTACTTATGTAGCACTAGGGCTTAACCTAAGTTTTTATTTTATTTCAACTGTTCACATTTCTTCATTTAGTATTCTATTCGATAAGCATCACTTTAGCAAGGTATCTTTGAGTCAAACTTTGCCTAAAAGCTTTTATATAAAGTCTTAATTAATATTACTTTCGTTAATAGGCGCGTCTACGATTCTAAATATTGTGCGAAGCCAATGAAAGCTCTTAAATTGTAACCATACTTTATATTATAAATGCGAATCCCTTTCTGTCCGTCTAACCTCTTCATGTCTTAGCGGCTGAGCGGGTTTGAGTGAAACTTGGCACATGGGCAGACTATATACTGAAATATGACATAGGGCACCATATATCACAGAGTTGGATACGGGGGAAAGGAACATCCCTTGAGATAATTTTAGATATTCACGCGAGCAAATCCGCTGGCAGTATCTAGTCCTCTATAATAATCTAAAGAAAGCATTTTAGACGGACAAGGTCACCTGAATAAGATCGGTAGAGTAATAAATACCTGAACTACAAAAACATAAACAACAATCCTAGTCTCTTTAAAGTTAGAGTGAACAGGCTCCTTCTGGGTAAGCTCGCTCCATCGTCGACTTTGTCTCTGTCATCTCTGACCTAGACTAAAGTCAAGAGCAAACCCATCACAAATAATAAAAAAACGTATGTAACACAACTGATGTTACCACTCTTCTCTGGACTTTAAAAATAACTTTGATTACATGGATGAATTGTATGAGCTCACCCATCACCACTCCTAAATATTAAGCAGGATAGGAGAAGTAGCGCAAGAGACTTCACAGGAAAATCGAAGGAAGGAAGACAATGAATAGATTTGGTAACAAATTAAATTTTGTAGTATTTCGAAAATTTCGCGGCCCTGGAACGCAAACGTCTGACAGTCCCTTAGGTACGCACCGTCCAGAGCTGAAAGAATCATTTCGTGATTTCCCATCCTTAAAAAGAGTACAAAGGAAACATAAAGACTAACTTGTGCTTAAATATCAAGTCCAATAAAATCTTTACGACTATTATACCGAGATTTCATAATAGGTAGTATCCACTCTATGTTAATTACATTTTTCAAGTTTAGGTGCATACACTTTACCTGTTCTATACCCTGAATGTAGAAGTAATTCTCTCAAATTAGTCACTTCGTCTGTAGAGCATTAAATTGAAATGAATCTTAAAGCCGCTTTCCTTCATAAATACAGCGTGGGACGATTTTTATAGCCTGTGTCGGTGCTTCGAAGCACTTCACTTAATTACGCCGTTATCTCTTTACGTCCTAAGAGGCTAAGGTTGTGGGCTGAGTGATAGCGGGGAGCGGAGCGATAAGCGGTAGCGACTGTAGTCCGCGCCCCAATGGACATCATCTGCCTAGCCTATTCATAATTATGTTTCAGCTCGGCTGCTAGTCTAATTGGATGCATCTGAATACCAGTGTTTTACTTCGAGCGGCTGCCTTTCTGACCTCTACAACCCAGTAACGGGGTGACCGGATACCGCTAGGTAAGTCTGATTGGTAGACTTTTTTTTTTCTGACTATCTATAACGACTGACAAAGATCTCCAAATTACAGATAATCCCAACAGTTTTTTTTTTTTTTTCGATAGAAATCATCAAATGACTCCTCCCGCTCTGGGCGGAGCGGAAGACAGTGTCAGACTCTTACTGAATAAAACCCACCCGAGTTCCTCCAAATGCCTTTTGCGTTCCAGGGAAGCGGTAACTCTTTCAAACAATTCCGTTAACAACTTAATGTACGTTTTAGGGTTCCGAAAACAAGACGGAACCCTTATAGGATCACTCGGGTATCTACTCTATTCATTGAACCACAAGTAAATGTTTCTTTTACATTTTTTCAGCCGTAACACAGGGTTTACTATAAAAACTCACTTTACCGAACCACCGAGTCACTCGTAACTACGATCGTCGCGAACGTCGCGCACATTCAAGGAGTGGATTACCTTGACGGAATTTGTGTTTCCTGATAGCTAAAACCTGGGTTCTGTTAGTCAAGAGAGAGTAAGTTTACTTCTGGACTAGCGTGCTGCATCGTCGACTACATCATTGCTTTCCATCAGGTGAGATTGCCATCAAACACGAACCTATTAATAAAAATGGCGAGAAACACAAGCTGAAATGTAAATCCAACCGGTCAAAACCAGATAACACTGTCTAAAACCAGTTAAGCTGGATAAAACCGGTCTAAACCGGAGCGAACTGGTTTTTCCGGAATTTACCGCCGACGGGCGTACGCAAATGGAAATAAATTGCCGCCACACTCGAACGGTTTTTGTAAAATGTCGCTAAAAGAATCCTTTATTAGTGATATTTTACAAAAACCGTTGAGTTTAATCAACACACCTGCTGAGTTTATCGTTTTGCTGTGTGAAGGAGTGCGAAGAGTTTCTTTTGTATATGAAAATAAAGGTGACATTTTTGTTTTTCGTTAGTTACTAAAAATGGATTTTACAAATTATAAAATGAGATGTTTCATTAATTGGTTTCATGCTTGAAAAATTGTAGAATTTGGTGAGAATTATGGAAACTTCTTTTTTTTTGAAAATACGATTTTACATTCCTGCCTCCTCGCATGTCTCATGTGCGCAAGCGCGACTGCTGTACGCGGGTCTTGGGTTCAATTCCCAGGTCGAGCAAGTTATTGAGTTTTTCCACTTGGAATAATTATAATTCAAGTACTACCTTGGTCACAATAGTGCTGCCCTATTTACCCTACATAGGTACAAAAGTATGCAGCCCTATTATTTCTATGAATACTAAAAATAATAACAATGCCAGATACAGGAGGAAGTACTCCACACTCAAGCCCTAACCACCGGTAGCTTGGACCCTGCGCCCGACACCGGCAAACTACTATTTTTTTATATATTTTTGAATATTCTTTTATTCTCAAGTTTTTTTAAAGAATTATTTAAAAATATAAAGAAATATGAATTAACAGGATAGCATAATGCTAATCAAATTCCACACAAACTGCAATTTAATTGAAAGCGTATAGCCAAACAAAAGGCAGTAATTATGAGAGTCATCCATTCATATTAATCCCGACTATATAGCTACGTTAACGTAATTTATATGAATGAATGCTCGCGCCGGTTGACATAGAGCGAGCGAAGTTTAACAATTAAATTACTACAGCACTCTAGTTTGATTAGTGTGATAGCTTAGAATTTAATACGTAACACATTATCGGATTAAGTGAACCCCCTTTACAGTATGTCAAAATAGTATCTTGAGGTTATTAATAAGCACCATATAAAGTTAAAAACCAGTATAATTCCGAGCAATTTTTTGACACTTGCACTGACGAGAGAGCTAACTAAGCATCTTCTTTTCAGAACTCAAGGACGGCAAGCAGAAACAAGGCGGCCAATTCCTCAGATATAAAGACGTTCAGAAAAGATATAATAAGAAGCGATGCATTATAAGTGGGATTGTATGGCAAAATAAACAACTGAGTCCTCGTTAAAACCTTTATTTTTTCCACACGTAAAATAAAATGATCAGCGTTACACCGTAACAATAAAGACAGTCCTTCGTCCAGTTCTCTCTCTCACTCACACCCATACTTCCCTTTCTTTCATCCGCTGCGTTCCATGTTTACAATGCATGCTTATATTGAGCTGCGTTCATATTTTACTTATTACAATAATTCTATCCCACATATATATACTCCTCTCGCTAGGAGGAGCTTAGCAAAGAATAGACCTTTTTGAAGGCTCCATTTCCTTGAACTAAACAGTTCAAGGAAATTTCCAGCGGAAGAATCATGTATACACCGCATAGTGCACGTACTTTCTCGGCGAAAATCGGCTATATCAGCTATATTAGAGCACATGTTCGCAATTCTCCCACAACCAACACAAATCGATCAGTTGTCGTAGTTTAAATCGACAGTGGGATATTTATAATATTTTCTTGAGGCTGGCCGCTGGCCAAGTGGTGGACAACCGTTACCAAACATATGGGACAGGCACAGCTGAACAGAACGTACAGACAACGCAGGAAAGAGTCCGCGTTCTGGCGACTTCGAACGAGGAGGAACGACACCAACAAAACCGGCAAAGAAGAAGAAGAAAAATTGGAATGACTTTACAACGCACATATTGAAGTAATGGAATGCTGTAACATCTCCTTTCTACATTGCAAAATCTATACTCACACACACACACTTATGCTGCATACGCTGTCAGAAAAATTAGAAATTTAACTGATTTAGAAACAGCCCGTTTAGTTTACTTTAGTTATTTCCACAGTGTCATGTCGTATGGTATTCTATTATGGGGGAATGCTGCCGATATCCAGACAATTTTTGTTTTGCAGAAAAGAGCTATTCGTTCAATTTATAAATTAAGTCCTAGATACTCCCTCAGAGATAAATTTAAAGATATAAATATAATGACTGTCCCTTCTCAGTTTATTTATGAAAATATTTTGTATGCCCATAAAAATATTAAAATGTTTAAAAAATACAGTGATATACATAATGTTAATACTAGGAATAAACATAAATTTGTTGTTCCTGTAACCAGGCTTAAAAAGATAGGGGGCTCATTTAGATGCCAATGTATACGCTTTTATAATAAACTTCCAAGTCACATTCAAGATCTAAGCATAAATAAATTCAAAGCATTTGTAAAGCGTAAACTTTGCCAGAAGGCTTTTTACACCATAAAAGATTATCTTGAAGACAAAAAGGCTTGGGATTGAGCTGTTCCAATGAAATACACTTGCACAGTCTCTGTTTTTATTATTATTGTCAATGTATATTTATTTGCTTGGTTTATACATTGACATTTTTTTTTTTTTTTAATCAATTTTTTAGTTTTACTTTTGACATTTTCTTTTATTATACACAATTTGACTTTTGTACAATTTTTTTTTATATACAATTTGACATTTTTCTTTTTATTATATACAATTTGACATTTTAATTTAATTTTTCATATACAATTTGACATTAAATTTATCATTATTTTTATTATGAATGGGGACTATGTGGATTATTTTTTATTTCATTGAGTAACTTCAATGTTTGTCTGGCAGTTTGAGTGCTTTGTACGGCCTACACAAATGTCCTTTCTTTGGTATTGTTCGTCGAGTTGTTGAGCTCCTATGTGGATCTGAGTTGAGCTACACGACTACTGACAAAGGCTTGCACTGACTGGACAGGTTCACTCAAATCTGTGTGGTTCTTTCTTCTAAAGACCATCTCAGACACTAATCTGCATGGTTCTTAAAAAAAAGAATGTATTGTAAGTGTGAGGACTATGTAGGTCGTTATTTTAAGGATTGATTTCATGACTGTCTGGCAGTTTGAGTATATTATGCGGCTTACCCAAATGTCCTTACTTTGGTATTGTTCGTCGGTTCGTTGAGCTCCTCAAAGTTTTGAGTTGAGCTGCACGATTACTGACAAAGGCTTGCACTGTCTGGACAAGCCCACTCAAACCTGCGTGGTGCTTTCCTCAAAAGGCCACCTCAGACCTTAACCTACATGTTTTTCATATGTTATTGGCAATTGTATGGACTTCAAAAGAGACTGTGACCTCTGAGTTTGTTTCGGTGTTTCTTCTCAGGGTAGTCAGCTAGGAAACATCCGGCCTCATCTAGATAAATACGTCAAAAAAAAAAAATTGACGTGTAAAAGAGTTACTTGTAACCTATTTGCAAAATAAATATCATTTATCATTTATCATTTATCATTTATACTTCTAGATCATTATATCGAAAAATGGAAGACCCTCGCTCAATAGTTCACGTCATCAAGCGTGTGTTTCTGATTGAATGCTCGGATGATGTGAACTTCTGCAAATCCTTTTCCGAAATTAAGAATTTCCTGAACTGTGGTCACAAATACATACTGAAGAACAAAGAAATTAAGATCTTGACCCATTTTTACAGCCTTTGGAACAATGAAAACAGACGAGCAATAAAATTGCCCATTAATTTTATTGTTAATTATAAAATTGCTCACCGAGGCGCAAGCGACCTCGTACGAACGAATGGAAATAAAGTCCCTTACCGTGTGATGTGGGATTTTATTATTATCACGCATTTTGTAACTTCGTTAAAGGATAAAAACGTGTAAAATAAATCAGTCACATTTTATTTACGCTATTATTGTCACCGGTTTATACTTGGCACTGTAAAATTTTAATAAATAAATTTTCAACAGATAATTTCAAAAATAGATACTAAATCCCATCCAAACTCTATAGTCACAAGAAATAAAAGTTACAATCTTACGCGAGTTATTATACCTACTGAAACTTACGGTGTTTGCAATATCCCGGTGATATTGACACTTGTAATATTATATTAGTAGTTTACTATTATTTTAGTATCGGAATTTTCTAACAGAAATTACCAGCAAGCTGCAAGTTTTTTACATTACTTTAAGGGCTAAAATTAGCAGATTCTTAATTCAAGTTTTTACTCGTATAAACGTGCTTAACTACAGAACAGCTAACGAAGCGTTCTGATTTGCTACAACTTCTATCGCAGCTAATAAGAAGGGCTCCAATTTCAAATTTCTTGCACCCGAGCTGGGACCCAATTAGGTCTCAATCGTCCTTGGGGACGGACGTGTCACAGTAAGTTAAGATGACTGTATAGATACGCATCATTACCAATCAGGCTGAACCCAATATACCATCATTACCAATCAGGCAACTAAAAGGAAATATACATGCGATTTTTTTATTTGTTAAATGAAATACTTATTAGCTCTAGTAAACAATCATAAAATTATTTCTTAAATCAAGATCTTGATCTTAGTTTTAGGTTTAATTAATTTAAGTTTTTTGTTTTTTATGTTTGTTGTTTTGTTTTGCTTGTGTCAGGAACTGTGTCAGGATGACATCCATCTTGCATCCATTACTCACTGACAGTCACTGTCGTGGCCACACATGTCAATATCTATTTTTTTTTTTTTTTTTTTTTTGTTATCCATGGTTTATCTATGACATGACCGCGACAGTTATGACTTTTTTATAATGCCCGTCCCTGACACAGGCTGGCAGTGGTTTTACGGAAGAATGTTTGTCTTTTATTTTGTTTTATAGCTGTTTTTATTATTTGTGTACTATTAATGTGCGTCTGTTTGGGCGGAATAAACAATTTTTCTTTCTTCTTCTTTTAAATACCTTCATCAGCGATGAAGTTATAAAGCTCCAAAAATTACAATGAGAAAGAGAAGTCTGATATGAACTTTGACGTCAAAGTCCATGACGCCATGACGATATACAGCTGGCATATAAAAGAGCGTTTTCGCGAGGGGGATAGATATATTGTTTAAAATAATTTATATCTCGTTTGTTTTTCGAGCAATTTTGATTCTATTTTCACTGATATTATTATGTTTTTGTATATTTTTAGATAAACTTTACAGATAACAAATATTTTTTTCATGCATATTCCCTATTGAGGTTGACATTACTTAAGAATTTCAAGAAAAGTTCAAGTTTATATTCGGCTAGTTTTTACCAGCAAATCAATTTTTTATAGAGTAAATTATTGGCTTTTCAACATAAAAAACTGTAATTTTCGTAAGTATAATATAAAAATAAACAAAATACATAAAGCCAAATAACATGTATGTAAAAACTAGCCAAGTCGAATCTTGACCCTTAATTTATCTTATTTCAGGATTACCTAGAGAAATTGGCGACCATTTAGGTCTCGATTCTTTATTCACTGAAATCGAAAATCACAGATATTACTTACATTGAACTTGACTCCCATTTATGGTTTTGATGGTATTATTAACTACCTTATTGGATTAGTTCTCAAGCACAAGCAACTTAGCAAATAATCCCAATTCAAACTCTCAGGCTGAGTACTAAGTTGAAATGCCATTAGTCAGAAAATTCTCAGTATCAGGCCGGAGTTCCGAACTGAGCCCAACGTGTGTCAACAGGCTTAGCCGCTATTCCGGGAGACTTGATGCCGGCGCCGGTGACATGTGGGAGCAGTATTACATTACAATACACGTCTGTCTCTTCTCGGAATATTAGTCTTAGAGATAATATGTCGGTATTGGGAATGAAGTTAAACGGATATCTGATAATATCAGGGTTATTTTAGTAGAACGTGGATATCTGTTTATATCATACGCTTACAATAACTGCTCCGCTGTTGGTCTCGGGGTTCTGGGATTCCCAGGTCGGACTAAAAGTGAAATTGGGTTTCCATTAGGAATTTCTTAGCAACAGCCCGGAGATTCTTTTTTAAAAGACGTTGCCTTACTCTAGGAATTTCTCCTGTATCGGGGTGTGTTTTACAAACATACACAGTCAAACAGTCATTTTAACACGTCGCCATAGTGAGTTGCGTTACGCAGGAGTCACGCACACGTAAATGACGATGCTGCCGCCGTTTGGAAGTCGGTTGTGTGACCCCTTGCCTCGGTGCGCACGTGTCGCCTGATCTCTCTCGATCTTGTTGGATTGCCGACCCTGACTACGAGAGTAAAGGAACAGGGAGTACATCTGTGTTTGCACACACACCTGTACACTATAATATCTCCTGCGTACTTGGCTGATCTCCGTTGAGATCGGCCATCATCATCATCATACCAGCCGAAACACGTCCACTCGTGCTGGACATAGGCCTCCCCCAAAGGGAGAGGGGGTTTGCCATAATCGTCACGCTTGGCAGGCGGGTTGGCGATCGCAGTGTATGGTGTTGATTTTTACAGAGAACGCTGCTGCCCATTCTCTGGCAAGTCCCTTAGTCGCCTCTTACGACACCCACGGGAAGTGATGGGATAGTATTATTCTTTTACCACCCTACATTCTTGCACCATACGACACCGGCCAACACTATACGGCGAAAATGAGATCGATATGATCGGCCACCATGATCGGAATTCAGTCGAGGGTATTAGTAATAACAATAGTTGGAGGGTTGTACCCAGGTGATAACTACGAGTATGACCGCCCTTCGTGTACCTATTCCCGCATTTTTTCAGTTATATTTTGTGTCCCATTTAATAGGAATTGGTTAGAACACCGATTACACTTTGACGCGAGAATCGAACCCAGGATATAAAAACTGGCCAAGTGCGAGTCGGACTAGCGTATACAAGGGGTTCCGTACCAATTTCATTTTTTTACATGTTATTTTAATGCTACAGACTTCTTAAAGTAGTTTTCCTGTAATTTTTAGATATAGAACTATTCTGCATTCTTTTCTCAAAATTTCCGACTCAGTAATATCGGAGATAAGGGGGAAGTGGTCAATTTTGGTTTAATTTGTTGAATAACTTCAAAACTATTTATTTTAAAATTATATAAAAAAAAATATGATTAAAACTCTCACAGTAAGCCCTTTTATTTGATATGTCACACAATGCAGTTTGAAAAACTTTTTTTTTTTTTAATTTTCTAGTTTGACCCTTAAATTTACCCCCGTACTTACAATACGTAACGCGTCCGTGTTTGGGTCACAGAAATCCATATGTGTACCACAACGGAATTGGCCCAGTAGACCCGGAGAAAACTGGCTGTGACAGACGGACAGACAGACAGACACCTGAGTGATCCTGTATGGGTTCTGTTTTTTACAGATGTTCGTAACCCAAAAAGTTATAAGGAACGTTTGCGAACATAAGATCAAAAGGCCTAATTAATGAGATTTAGCCTTTTATTTATTCATCATCAATATTTAAGCCGATGGTGCTTCTGCTGCACATAGGTCTCCTCCAAGAGTCACCATATCGACATTGGGCATGTCTAGGAAGGAACCCATAAGGTCTACAAATTATACAGTATTCTCTAAAGCACATTTAACGTAGTCAACAGGAAATCTACTCATCTTCAATTCACTAGCACTTCAAAGAAAAACTCTTCAAAACCAACACAAAATTTAATCAAACACGGCTTCCTTAACAAGTCGACCTATAAGAAGCGCAGTTGATTTATTCTTATTTCTTTCCAGCCAATCAGCGCGGGTCGTAATCCGATGGCGGCATCTAATTGGCTGGCGGGCGAGTGCAAAACGTAGAGGACGACGTAATAAGGGTGTTGCAAGTCGCGACTCCTTGAGGTGATTCCATTGCTGTGTTTAGTAGGTTTAATTTATAAGCAAGACGTGGCGCTGCAAAATAATATTATGGTAGAATAATCTGTTATCGTTATATTAAAACGTATTACTTGGAATGACGCATTCAAATTGCACTACTATGTTTTCCCAGAGCTTAACCCATCTATCCAGCAGTAATGATCAATGGAACAGGTATGCAGTAAAACTCTCATTTCTGTGACGGATCTGCCAGAAACTAGCTTGAGTCGATTGAGAAACGAGCTAAAAAGTTCATCGATAAATGCACTGCTAGAGTCAACACACACAAGATGTAAGGCCATGCGGCGCCGGTACATGCTGGACATGCTACCCATACGCACAAAACTTTCTGGGAATACTTTCATTATGCGTACAGCTAAGGAGTGGAATACCGCTGCGGAGTCTATCTATGTCTTCTGATACTTATAGTGCAGAGCTAAAAATTGTTGTCTGTTTGTAGTTAGTTTTTTGAGAACCAAGGTTACTGACATAGCCCGAAGGATGGCCAAACTGTGACAGTGGGCATGGCACATTGCTCGCAGAACAGATGGTCAATGGGGCTGAAAAGTTCTGGAGTGGCGACCGCGTACCGGAAGACGCAGCGTTAGAAGGCCTCCCACAAGGTTGACCGATGACCTGGTGAGGGTCACAGGTAGCCGATGAATGTGAGACGCGCAGAACCGGTTGTTGTGGCGACACTTGGGGACCCTATGTCCAGCAGTGGACGTCTTTCGGCTGATATGATGATGATGATAATGACGAGTTAATTTCTCGAAATTCTATACACCTTGGAAAAAGCAGTTCGCTGGCATATTCAGTACATTGAGGTTTTAAAACTAAACCTGCAAAACCGGTTTATCCAGGTCACAAAAACTTCACGCGACTACCTTGAAAAGTATTACATACTCAAATCTCGAAAACAAAGACTCTTTCATCTCATAAGCGTCTATTATTTATGAAAATACTCTGAATAAATTCAGCAGAGTGTACACTGTAGATGTTCGTTTCATCGTGTATATTATATTTGCTAGCGCTGTTTCAACATTCATGTGCTCCTTCTACTCGCTTGGCATTCAAAACGTAACGCTTACTTAATTAAGAACGTTGTTTAGAATTCTAGATACTTTTATTATAATTCTGATGAGAGTTGTAACATGGGCTGTACTCGTAACATTATACAAAGCCTAATTACCTACCTACGTACTACAAATTATATTGTTATGAAATGTTAACAGCTCTTGAAAAGGCTCTTAAGTGTGTTTTAGACATTTTCGTCTAATACGGTTGCGATAACATAATCAAGAAACAAGAATATTAAATTACTAGCCCACTTACACAGGATGATAATACAAGTATTAAACTAAATTGATATACGTATACAAAGGCTTAACAGAAATAACGCCAAGCCAGAGTAGGTATCATTGTACTCTATTTGTCGAGTTGTGGAAACAGAAATGTATTTCAAGTTATGCAGTTGTTTTTTTCGAGAATATAGGTGTTTCTCCCAGCAGAAGTTATTCATTTTTATGATTACCATGACACCTTTCAGGTTTTGAATTTTTGACGTCATAACGTCTTATAAATCGATGAACGCCGGCTGCACGCACGAAAAGCTGTCACGTTCCGAAAGCGAGAGCGCGGAACAAGCGATAGAGAGGCACGATCGGCCTAAGCGTTCGGCTTGTTTATTAAAAATTCAATTGTTTTCTTATGACGTTATCACGTAAAATTATCGTCTGTAAATAAACTTTAGACAACAATTTTTTTTCCACCTTTTATGCTTATAACAATTACGTGATATAAATGAAGTTTTTGTATTGCAATAGAAATTTCAATTTCACAAATCCATTTTCATCAAAATTGACACTTCTTTTTTCCGTGATTATTCATATTCTTTGTCGCCTTTTTCTATCTTTGCCTTTTTAAAATACAAAGCAAGTCATACAAAAGACAAAAAAAAAGAAAAAACAAACAATTATAGATCACAGCTCTATCTGATCAGCTTCAGAAAAAGATTGCTTTCAATTCCATTCAAAGGAACGATGAATGGGACCGAACGACTGAACGAATAATGGAATTCATTCGCGAGCTGATTGACTCGCTCGCGATAACTTTCGGAGTAAAACCGACGTTTGGTTGGCCATAAATTTTACGCGATTAGATTTAACCGACTGTGCGGAAGTTAGTACGTATGTTGAGTGACAACTTTGTAAATGCTCGACCCAGTTAAGAGTTGGACTTTCAGTTTAATTGGGTAACTTTTCTGCTTATGTGTATGAGTTTATTCCACTTTTCATGAGTGCTTTAGAAAGTTAAGGGGTTTTTATAAAATGAATAAGCATTTTTCTCGAACGATTAACCACATTATTATTTATATACACTTTCTTAGCTCATTATAAAATTCTTGCCGGAGCCTGTGGTTCCTGATAGCTACAACCAGATACCTTTAAGTCAATAGGTTGCTTCTAGGCAAGCGTACTCCATCGCCGATTAAATTAATCATCGCTTTCATTAATTTCATCATTATTTATAAAAAAAGTATTTTTGATTTCCTGCGGAGGAGTCAGTTTTATTCAAACCTTGTATCAGTAGTCTTGTTTAGAGTCTGACATTTAGCACTAAGCCAACTTAGGAACTACACTAACTTTGTGACAATGTTTTGCCGGAGCTCGTCTCGATACTTGCAACAAAGCATCTGTTAAGTTCGCTCGAAAATTGCTTACTAAGAGAACCATAAATTGTTGCCTTCATTCTAACTAACATTATAAATGTGAGTTTGTTTGTGACGCTTGCACACCAGAAACGCTAACACGATTTTGATAAATATTGGTACAGAGATAAATAGGATCCTGGAGATCGTTATAGGCCACTTTTTTGCAAAAAGTATATTAAGGCTTGTATTCATGCCAATGACCTTGTGCATATGAACGGAGCTAACTACCCCTCTACGCGCCACTCCACTACTCGCATTTTAATTTTTTGATACTAAAAATAATACATGTTTTTAAAAATTACAAAACCAAATCATTATCGTTTGTATTGCAAAGTAGTAAATATATTTCTATACTCTTTTGATAAAAAAATAAAGGAGTAAAATGGTTTCATCTCAACGATTTGGAGGTGATTTGGTGGTTTATTTTCATATTATGTGATACCGATAGATAAATTCTGGCTACACCAAATTACGTATCATATCGTGTAGATTACTAACTATTTTTTTAAATTTAATTTATCTGTTAGTGCCGACGAAAAGCTGCTTCATCTGCACGCTGTTTTTAAGCTTTTTTTTCGAGAGAGCAGCCTTAACGCGAGCAATGAGGGCAAAAGCTAGTTTCAATATAAATCCATCACATTGTCGCCGGAATCCGCCATGATTGCGAGACCCGACTCTTTTCTTTCTTTCTTTTCTTTCAATAGGAATACGTCGCGTCCTCCGTCAAAAGCATAGTATCGCTTCGGCAAAGCATTGTATTGCATACATGCCTCGCTTCCGCACTCCACTCGCATTCATGTCATGCCCACTCTTCAAGCGATCAAATACTTTGGAAGTTACTACAATCAAAACCGAACTCTATTTCGTGAAGTAAAAGGTTTAAATTGGAATGGTTTTGTTTTATTTGGATGAGAGAAATTGATTGCTTGGCGATTAAAAAGTGGAATCGGTCGTTTTATGCATGAGTTGGTATGTGTTTGTGTTGAACAGAACAGTTTAGAGCCAAATATTGATTGCAGCGGATTGAAACGAAAATTAATGGAGTGTTTTTAGTTTAAAATGTTCTGTTGAAAAGCTTTAAAAAGTGAAAAAATCTAGTTACTATTTTGTTTTAACGAATTATTTTTAGCTTTCATGTTGGCATGTTTCATTAAAAAACTGGCCAAGTGCGAGTCGGACTCGGGTGCAAAGGGTTCCGAACGAATTTAATTTTTTTAACATGTTATTTTAACACTACAGACTTCTGATTATATTATCTCCATCTTTTTCAAAATTTTGGGCTCAGTAGTTTCGGAGATAAGGGGGGAATGGTAATTTTTCGTCTAATTTCTTGAATAACTTTAAAACCGTTTATTTTAAAATTATGAAAAAAATATAATATAAACCCTCATAGTAAGCCCTTTCATTTGATATATCACAAGATATTGTTCAAAAACTTTTTTTTTAATTTTCTAGTTTGACCCCCAAAAGTGACCCCCATACTAAAAATTTAATGATTTAAGAAACGCGTCCGTGTTTGGGTCATAGAAGTCCATATGTGCACCAAATTTCAACAGAATCGGTCCAGTGGATTCGGAGAAACCAGCTGTGACAGACGGACAGACAGACAGACAGACACCCGAGTGATCCTATAAGGGTTCCGTTTTTTTTTCGGAACCCTAAAAATAAGTTATGCGTGGTTATTCATAAAAAAACATTAGGTATCGTTCCTGGGGCAGTTGAATCTATACTAAAATATAAAGCTGAAGAGTTTGTTTGTTTGTTTGCTTGAACGCGCTAATCTCGGGAACTACTGGTCCGATTTGAAAAATTCTTTCAGTGTTAGATAGCCCATTTATTGAGGAAGGCTATAGGCTATATATCATCACGCTTAGACCAATAGGAGCAGAGCAGTAATGAAAAATGTGACGCAGACGAAGTTGCGCGGGTCAGCTAGTAAAACAATATGAGACGACTTGATAACCTTTCTCATTTAAGGCACTTGTCTCACCGCCGGCGATCAGCGAGTAGCGAGTGAAAAGTTTCGATAGTTTTGACGCTCGGCTTTCAGCGAGTGCTTTAGTGCGACGGGCTTTTACTCGCAATACTCGCTCCGTCCCGCACTATAGGTAGAAATTACAGCAATGTGGTTGTTCTGACCGCCAAGCGAACATCGCCGAGCGAGTGTCGCTGAGCGAATACAATCTTTAATAGCTCTCGTCGCTACGATCAACTAGAGGTAAGACCCGCTCGCCGGCAGTGAGAACAGCCAGCTCTTTTACTCACACGAGATCTATATCTTTTGTCCCTTTTCTCAGCGAGCAAACGGTCGATAGCTACTCGCTTCCTCGACGTCGGTGAGACAAGTGCCTTCATCTTTCAAAAACTCTGTCTGTTGAAGTTAAAGTTGTCTTTTCTAAAGTTTGCGACCTCTTTTCTTTCTAAGTTTTGACTTTGGAAAGTACCTAAATTGAAATAAATTACCTTAATAGTTTATCCTAATATTATAAAATTCTTCCGTTCGTTACTAAGTGAGTGAATGTCAGACAACGCACACCCAAAACTGCTGGTCGTAGAAAGCTGAAATTTGACATGTAGGTTCTTTGGGGAGTGTACGTTAGCAATAAGAGAGGATTATCCGAAATTCTTACGGGAGCGGGAGAAACGGGATATACGCGCACAAAGTCGCGGTCAATAGCTTGTTACCTAATAAATACAATGCGTCATTTACGAGCAAAAACTGAAAAATATTTAGAAAGTGCATTAAAAGAGCATATCCATGAGTGCTAAAAATCTTACTGACTGTCGGGAGTTGATGAAATATTATTTTTAAATAAAACTCCATTTGACTGTTATGGTAGATTTACGAATGTAAACGGACATAATTATATTGTAGATCTCTGACCGTCGTTACGGGTAGTCAGAAGCCAGAAAGTCAGAATCCAGTCTTGCCAAGGGGTATCGATTAACCCAGGTAATTGTGTAACAGGTGCCATGTTATAAACTGGTATTCAGCTGTTTTCTGTTAGATTTGAAACCGATCCCAACATAGTTGGGAACTCCCAACTATGTTGGGGCACTTCAGAAGGCTTAGGTTTTCATCAATAGCTCTGTGTTAGTAAATGGCGACAGAGCTATGTCTATTTTAGGGATTCAGTCATAAATCTGTTAGACCCGCCCTGTATCTTCCAGTGCCAGACTCATTATAAAGTATTAATAAGGGTCAGGAAGGTCTTCTGCTAAACCTTTTAGGGTTTATAATCCTTTGCAGGGCAAATAAATCTTTTACTACCTACATAGTGTTTATACATTGTATACACAGTTTTAGGGAAAATAAATTGTAGCATCTGCATGATAGACCAGAGTCGATAATTTTTGAAACCAAAAAAAATAATAGTAGGATGAAACCCATTGGAAAAGGAAGAGAATATAACAAAAATGAAAGGAAACATAATTTACGGGCGATCTGAGGTCGGGAAGTGGATGGGGGTGAGTTTTTAAGGGTAAAAAAAAAGAGTTTGTCTCGATTATCGGCAAAACTAAAAGTCTTACGGAAAAAAGTTAAATTCCAAAGTTTTAGGTAATAAAAAGATCTACAACTTTTGCATTTAAACTTTTTTCACATAACCACATTTATGTGGAAAATGCACATAACCAAGTTTTTGGTTTTTTTATCTTTCACGAAATTTGGTAAGAACTTACCTTTTTATGTCCCAAACACACTGTCATTTTTGAAATTTGAAATATTTATTTTTTCACCTTATTTTGACTTAATGTTGAAAAAGCACCCTTATATTCAATCGAAAATTCGCCCGTCAAATTATCTGCTTTTTTAAAAAGTCAGTGGGCTTTTTGTTCTTTTAAATGTCTACTTTTGATGGTGTAAAAAAAAATATACATTACTAAGGTAAATCTCAGAAAATGCACAAAAAAACTCACCCCCATCCACTTCCCGACCTCAGATCGCCCGTAAATTATTTTTCCTTTAAGTAATATTTTTTATATTCTCTTCCTTTTCCAATGGGTTTCATCCTACAATTTTTTTTTTCTCTATTAACCATTTTTAAAGGCTTCAGCCCTGGTCTATGAGGGTAGTTTGTACTCGTACATATTGTATACCACACCAAAACAAAATTCAAATGAAATAAAACCGACTTAAAATTTAAAATACGTATACTTAAGTACTACAAATTGCAAAAATATTTTAAATTCGAAACTCAGTGTGTTCAGGGTAACGAGATCATAGCGCCATCTTTTTGAGTTTAGAAAAGATGAACTGTTACTTCCCTAGATGGCGGTAAAAGCGAGATAGATCGCGCTATGGTTTCGTTACAAGCATTTAGCTAAGTAATTTTGTGGAATTAGTCCAGTCATAAACGGCAAGTCCGGTTAAGTAGTTGCAACCTTCCCAGGTTTGTAACTGCGAGTGGCCTTAGTAAAAAAACTGACTGCACTTTTTTTTTATTTTTGTGACCTTTGACCTAGAAATTTAATAGTTGCGTACACCCTAGCATATGTAGGTTTTGAGACAACTTTTAGGGTGTCAATATACAAGTATTTACAGACTTACAGCTGGGTATCTCGAATTCCGAGATTCTTACCTGATTTAAGCTTAAATGACTGGACTAAATCTTTTTTTGTGTGTGAGCAGTACTATGGTACCTACATTGTTATTCGATATACGTTAATATACGCGTTTAGTTACCAGTCCAGTGTTTGAATTAGCTACCCTTCTCCAAGTCGACCCGCGGTAAATACATGGTGCTTCGAGCCAGATATGGTCGGGAGTGTTTTTGGTGGTTTCCGGTGGTGGTAAAATTAATTAAAAAATAAACGCGGCAAAGTGCGTGTCCGTTTCGCATACTAATGGTGCCTAAAACCGAAAAATAAGCTTCCTGTATGGAGCCACCTTTATTTTAAGTTTTATTTTGACACTTGACACACTGTAAATATGTTTGTATTTTACGGTTCGTGAGAAATAGCCCGCACAAAGACAGACATACAAATGGGCACACAGTGGAGGCTTGGTAATAGGATTCCGTTGGTTACCTTTAGGGAAAAGAGTGTCTGAATTTAAGAATAAAATAAAAGGAATACACAGAACTCAGTATCCCTCAATGAAATTGCATCAATTCCCCCTGTCAGCGTGCAGTAATCAAGTTACCGTTTAGCAGGAATATACATTATACAGCAATCCTCGCCAGTAACGCGTAACAGCCACTGGCGCGAGTAAATTGACTCGCCCGCGTCGCTCGTCGGTCGTCAACCCTTAGGTACGTATTGAAAGCTATAGGTATTTAGGGCAAGAATATTACTGGTATGGAAATGGCATTTTCAGTACCTTGACTATAACCGCGAATAAGGCTGTCCATTGACGCTGAGCGAGTTAGCGGAACGGAGAAACGGAGTAATATTTTAACCAACGGAATTGTAAAATAAAATATAAAAAATTAAAAAAACCCCCGACACAAAATTAAAAAAACATTCAAAAGTAAAAAATAATTTCTATTGATCCTCTTAGTTTCATATAGGTACGATTTTCGGGGCAATAAGCATCTTCACCTCGGGAGACCGCAAATTTTTTGTATTTACCTATTACTAGCGGTCTATCGACGCGACGCTACTAGACAAACCCTTTCATTTTTTACCCATATTGAGGAAGTTGTAAAAAATATGTAATCCGCCATTGTGTGGCAGCAACATCTTGGACCGATTTTCATCAAACATACCTAAAATCACTTCCGACTAATTCACCTTTCAAACAAAAAAAAAAAACAAAATCAAAATCGGTTCATCCGTTCGGGAGCTACGATGCCACAGACAGACACACACACACACACAGATAGGTACGTCAAACTTATAACACCCCGTCCTTTTTGCGTCAGGGGGTTAAAATTCTCAGTAACTTACGCGGAGCTTGGGTTTTATGCAATTCCATTGGTTGATATTTCTCTGCTCCTGTCCTCTGCGCTCCAGTGGACAGTCAGCCATAGACTTGTGTGGTTAGAACCAAGGCTACTGTTAAGTTATTCTTCTTTTACTTGTGTAAATGGTTATTTTTTCCAATTAACAGTTGTAGTCAGGATGTGGCCTCGACTGATGACATAAGCTTGCTTAACTTCTTCCACTCCAATAGACTCAGTCGCCATGACAACGAATAAAAACTCTCGATTCAAAATACAAGCTCTAAAGTCAAAATCTAAGAAGTCCGATTTGACAGCTGAGTAGAAAGGGATAGAAGATTGCTTCACCACTAAGTGCGAAAGAGATTTATTTTAAAGTCTCTTTCATACTTACTAGTAAAGCAATGTTGTATCCTGCTGTCAAAACGGGCCTTTTATTTTTTGACAACTATAACTGTCAATTTGATTGACTCGAGTGGATGAATTGATATAGAACTAACGAGATCTAGGCTTACTTATTCACTCCTTGACGATATGTTGAGACCCACTCGACAGCAAAACGAAAAAGATCGCCCAAACCGTTACGTGTGCCAGTTTTATCGAAATCTGTCCATTTGTCAAAAATAGAAATGATTAAACGTATACCTAGTTTTATTTTACTGTAGCTTATGGTGGCGCATCACCATAGAATAGTGGCAGAAGCGCTATGTGGTCCAGGAAGAAAAATGTTTAGCATGGCTGATTTAAAATACTTTAATACAGCATTTTTCGGTGTTTCACTATCGTATCAGTATGACCTATAAATGTTGGCCGGTCAGCCGTGATGAATTGGTGATAGCAAAATTGACTGACAAGGCGAGGGCGCGTCGGATGTGGGCACTAATGTATTTTATCTCAGCATAATCGCACGATAAAATAGCTGTATGAAGTTAGATAGTTGTAGAATTTGCCTGTTGGCGAACCAATTACGCAAATAAGATTTCTAATCGCCTCTGAAACATTTACTTAAAACTGTACAAGGCAGGTACACGTGCAAGTAAATGTTATGAATGAATGAATGATATATTTATTTGCAAGAATATAGGTGTGTAGTACAGTGGTAGTGTGTGTGTGTGGGTATGTGTGTATGTGGCCCCAGGTGGGGGCGGGTGATGACGCGTATGTCACTTAAAATCAGAGATAATAAAGCCATTTTGTTTTGCAACATACTTTTCATAAAAAAAACACTAAGTTTACCTAACACGGCTCGCTCCTGACAATGCCACAAAGACCATGTAGCATCATAGCTGGCTGCTTTACAGAAAAAAGTAAACAATATCCCGAAGACAATAGGCTACATACATCATACCAGTATGAAATAAAACACACAACCAACAATAAAAACTTCAACTAAAGAAGTCAAACATTTCTCACAGCACACGTACAGTCAACCACACATCCACCTTACCAATCTTCCACTCACATCATCTTGATTTCGATACAGAAAAGGTGGTTTCATATTTCAAGAGTGACGCTCATACAGTCAACCGCATGTCCGTAACATATAAAGCGATAAAACCACATGGTATGTAGTGAAAAAAGGCAACTAACTCACAAAGCACACATACAGTCTCATCATCATCTTACACTATTATTTCGATACAGTAAAAAGTGGTTTCATATAAGACGAGCACGTGGCCAAATAGTAGCAGCCACATGGTCGGTCTTCAAGGTTAAACAACTTTGGTTAAGCATCGTTTGCTGAGGATGGTCTGTGTATGGGTGACTGGGTGACCATCTTAACCATCTATATATATAAAAATGAATTGCTGTTCGTTAGTCCCGCTAAAACTCGAGAACGGCTGGACCGATTTTAATAATTATTTTTTTGTTGGATTCACCAAAATACAGGGAAGGTTTAAAAGCAAAAAAAAAATGGGTTGGTAGGTAGATAGGGTAGGTAGGTAGGTAGGGTGAGAGTAGGGTAGGAGTAGGGTAGGAGTAGGGTAGGAGTAGGGTAGGAGTAGGGTAGGAGTAGGGTAGGAGTAGGGTAGGAGTAGGGTAGGAGTAGGGTAGGAGTAGGGTAGGAGTAGGGTAGGAGTAGGGTAGGAGTAGGGTAGGAGTAGGGTAGGAGTAGGGTAGGAGTAGGGTAGGAGTAGGGTAGGAGTAGGGTAGGAGTAGGGTAGGAGTAGGGTAGGAGTAGGGTAGGAGTAGGGTAGGAGTAGGGTAGGAGTTGAAAATTGTGACGCAGACGAAGTTGCGCGGGTCAGCTAGTTGATACATAAAAAACCCAAGATGCACAGTCTCGAACAAATGCAACACTCGAAACTGTCGTCAAAAACTGACATGTATCAAGTGTCATGTGTGAGTTGTGTGTAGTTATACTATAAACAATTTCTTTTTTTGCAAATTCAACCTTACACGGATCGCTTCAAGTTGTTTTTACAAAGCAGTGCAGTATGGCGAGCGATGCGAGACTTTTTGAAACTTGCGCACAATTATACATATTGCGCTTGTTTTTTGCGGACGTTTTTGAGATGCTGAGTGTGTACGAGTATCTTGGGTTTTTTATATATCAATGATCTTAACATACCGAGACTCCTCCGTGCCTAAGAAAGCACGTTACACCGTTGGCCTCAGCTGTCATTTGTTGCTCATTGTCAGACGTTACGGATTTCAGAAGCCAGAAATTTTGACAGCAGTGTTGCAAAGAAGTACCGTGTTGGCAGTCGCTCCACGTAAAATCAGCTGAATCCGGATTGGCTGGAAGCCGAGCCCAATATAGTTGAGCAAAGGCAGATGAAGGGTGGATTTATATTTCAAGAGTGAATTAAGTAATTTATATTCCAAGAGTAACAACCTGGGAATCTTTAAGACAAGAGTGAATAGGTTGCTTCTAGGCAAACGTGCTCCATCTTCGACCGCATCATCGCCTACCATCAGGTGAGATAGTGGTCAAACGTATGCCTATCTACAGTAAAAAAAAGAAAAGTGACTACGTCCATGTGGCTGACCGTACACGCAATAAAACCACATGTAATGGTATTGGTCGTCGACGTGGATGCGGGCGCGGTGGCCGCCATCATAATTGATTGATGATACGCGGCTACTCTATCATATTAGACTATGTTCTCTGGCGACTAGTTTTTGCGATGGATAGGCGATTTCTTGTCGGTGAATGTCTATTTTTGTTGGAGGTCAAATGGGTTTAATGTTTTACAGAAATATTGGTAAAAAGTTTGCGGTTTTTATCATTCACTTGAAACATAAGTTTGACCAAAGAATAAAACAATCGAATTGGACATTCACATAGATTTAATTAGTATCTAACTTATAAATAGATTCGCTTGAAAGTTTGCTTATGCGAGTTCACCGTACAAAAAAAAACAAGGTACTGATATTTTTAATGTTCAGGAGCGTACGACCGTTTATTACGTATTCGTATATTTCGAAGCGCAGGACCAGTCGTTGTGACAACGCACGCTTGGGAGAGGCCTAAGTCCAGCAGTGGACGTCTTTCGGCTGATATGATGATAATGATGCAGGCACTGGCCCTAGCGGGCCCCGCTTTCAATGCTGACAGCTCTTTGAGGCGCGCGTGGAACACAGCGCGCCGTCGAACCGGGCTTGGTTCTGATCAGACGGCGAGCCACCCAATGCTCGCCGTACCTACCAAAATAATACCTACCAAACAGATAAACTCGCGTAGTTTCGTAAAGCCTAATTGATTCTCTGGTCAAATCAATACGTAATCTAATTACTTAATGGAATGTAGACTACGAACAGAATAGATTTGCAGAATTTGTGAACGTCTGTATATTTTGATGTTCGTTAGTAAATCACGCCGCAATAGCTCGGAATTGGTTTGGGTGGAACTTGGACCATAGACCATGATCAGACGGCAAATGTTACTAATTTTCAAGCATAGTATCATTTACATCGTGGAAGTGTAGCGGGCTTAGTCGTATTTTGTCAAAAATGTACGGACATTGGAGCTGTTTTTGACGATTTTGACTTTCAAGTTCGTTTTATCAAGTTCTGCTTCGTGAAACATATATATCTAATAACACTAAAGTGTATCAATTATGTCTCAATGCCGCGTTCTAGATCATCAGCATCGGCCCTGAATTTAAGAATTAAGTTTGTGATGAGTAATATTAGACTTTCACGCAGGCGAGTCTACTAGCAAGAGTCAGTATCGACTAAATAATTCCAACAGCTAAAACTATCCCACGATCTAAACATGTCAATATAGCATTGCCTTCCGATGCAATAGTTAATAATGTACATGTCATTCTCCGCCAAGTCTCGTATCGATAACGCCAACCTGCCGAACTATTCCAATGTATGCAAACTATTTTCTATACTGTACAGATAATTCCATACAGACTATAATACAGTGGCTGAAGTTATCTGCATTGAACGCTCCGGTACACATCGCTGGTGAACTGACTGCATTCTGATAGTAATGGGCCATTAAGTCTATGTTAATGCGTTGTATAGAAATAAATAATGTGAACCAAGGTATTGCTTCGACTTCTGGTGTTCCGGCATTGCATTGGAAAAAATTGTTTTAGCTTTTTGCCTGTATTTTTACAGTTATTTAATGCTGTATTTCGTGAGCTTTGTGTGGATTAAAGTGAAATAAAAGGAAGTCAGTGATAGCATGACGGTAGACAAGACAGAATGGAGGAAAAAAACGTACTAAGTAGTACAGACAATACATAAGGACATGAATGGAACACAAAAACAGGAAGATGAGATGCTGTGTTTGGTGAACTGGCGTTGGTGCACTTGGAAACCTCTTTTATGATTTCCTAGTAGTAAGATAGTAGTAGTAAAAGTAAGATTTATTGTAAACAGTTGTGCGACTATTTTCGTGTAGAGTGGAGTCTTGTAATTGCAACTAAGAGAAATATAGATAGTTATGCAACTAACAGAAAACCCCTCCTTCTAGGATCACCGTTCTAGAGGGAGTTATTTCTGTTAGTAACAACCAAATAGTTGCAATTACAAGACTCCCACCACACAATAAAAATACTCCACTCTACAAGCTTTAGACAGTAAAGTTATCTTGAACCCTCATCTTCTCCGAGCTTTTTCCTATCATTCGAGCGGGCAGCTGAATACGAGTACCTTACATGGAACGACTGCCTGCCTGAATTTCTCAACCCATTCACAACACAACCGAAACCCCACCTTCTGAAAGAAAATGCTCTATGGTAAGAAGAACTGAATTTCATAGACTCAGCTCAAGATCTCTAAGCTTTAAAGCCAAACGATGTGCTAAACTATACTACCTACATCTGTGCAGACAGAGGCAGTTATCTGCACTGAACGCTTCGGAACACTAAGCCACTGAACACGAGTGCATTCTCAGCATTGTGGGGCGGGCGGTCCGTATAGTGGATCGAAGTACGTAGTCAAGTTGATGGAATTATATTTTTGTGGACTTGATTTTATTAGTAAGAAATAAATATTTAAGCTTATATGTCTGACTATGGACAGCGTTGCGACTTGTATTATTAGCAGAATATATTTTGTCAACCACATGTGAACTCTTATGATGTTATTGTTTGCTACTCCTTAAAGACAGAATAATAAGCTTATACTTAAAATGGAAGTTTTTAAAACATTTGGCTAAAGAATAAGGAGTTTTAGGCTAAGAGACATTCTTCTTTCAGTGCTTTTTGAAACGCCAAAATATGTGCGATTGACCACGTAAAATATTTATAACATCGCCGCTAAAAGACTACAATGTAAAATGTTAAAAAATATGATTCGTTTGAAAACTTTTGCGCGTGAGTTCAACTCACCAAGAAAAACCCGACCGTGTTTTTTTTTCATTTAGGCATACGGAACCATACAAAACTCACATCAAAAGGATATCAATAATTTTTGTTTCACTTTCTTATCATCTATACTTTATCGATGTCATAATCACAGACATAACATACGTTACTACATCCCTCCTGTCATTACGTACAGCTTTCCTTCGTAGTCGTAAAATAACGCTACTAATGTCGTTAAAATTCTAGGATTTTTACCTTTCAGTTCCGATAAAACCGTTTTACTACTAATTAAACTTATAAAAGCCCTCTAATAAAGCCAGACGTTAAATCACTTTATTACTTGCATTCCCGGTATTTGAAATGCTATTCATCGAAATTTATACTTTAAGTTTTTCCTGACTGACTATTAAGTCTAGAAAGCTGCAATGTGTGTGCGGGTGAAATGCGGTTTTATTTTAAGAAAGAGGTTGTGAAAAAAGTTTAGTTTAAATAAAAATAAAAAATATATAAAAAATAAATTGAAAAAAAAATTGAGAAAAAATCGTACCCCGATAACCAAATTCTAGGTGGAAGAAGTCGCAGGCATCTGCTAGTATATTTTTTATAGTACTTTTGTCTGTTATTTTAAGCGGCTTTCACAGAATGAACCACAAATGTCACTACCTATCAGTAGCTTTGTGCTCTTTTGTCTGTATTTCACTATCTTTTTTTAAGTTAACTGTGTGTACATAAATAAATAAATAATAAATAACCTAATTAAAGCACACTTCCCGTACCGACCCCTTGACACAGCTCTACGACGTACTTCCATGAAATACCACATATTAATATCTCTTGTTTACGTACACATAATAATTTTATTAGTATGTATGTACGTAGGTGGTAGCTAAACATATGGTCCTTCGGTTTAGACAAGTGACGTACGCTTCGTCAATCCTCTGTGACGTCAGCACATAGGTAGGGCTGGATTGTGAGCGCTCATCTGAGTTATAAGAATAAACCGGATAAACCCATGAGATTGAATAAATATAGTACTTACTTAGTCTCACAGGCTTATCAATGAATCTCCCAGCCTTTCCCAACTACGTTACGATCAGCTTCCAGTCTTAGCGGATGCAGTTGGGTACCAGCATTTCCCATTGAGCGCCTGCCTGTCTGATATCCACCCTTTGGTAAAACGGGTGGCACTTTTTCTGGCTCCTGACTTTCCGTACGACTCTCAATGACAGCTGGGACAGCTTAACGTGCTTTCTGAGGCACGGAGGTGTCTCGGACTCAGTTTCTAATGAGTGGTCACCATGGATCGACCTCGGCAAGAGTTGCTTATCCTGAAAGATGGGCCCGCTTTGTTATTAATTCAGAAAATCAATACACAATTGTCGAGGTTAAGTGACGCTTGCTGAGATCGGTCTCAGGATGTTTGACCATCGAATACATGATTGTCGAGACTCCCCGTGCATCAGAATGCAAGTTTAACAGTTGGTCTCGGTTGTAATTTGCAGATCTTTGACAGTCGTACGGGAGTCAGCTCGATAGTTTAACGCCAATCTTACCAAGAGGTGCTGTATTAATGTGCCGTGCTGTGTTTAATTAATTACCATTTATAATTTGATTTATTGAAATTTAATAGACATTTTGATTTTTTTATATATTGACATTTTGAATTTTAATTTATTGGCATTGTCAAATTTAACTTATTAACTTATTGATGAGATTTTAATTTATTGTTCTAATTTTGATTTGTGATTTTATGTTTTTTGTATAATGGGTTGTAATAACCTGAATTAATGAATTTATTATTTATTTATTATTACACATTTACTAGGTTATTGTATGGTTATATACAAAGAAAGAATTGTGAATGACCTCATTCACAATTCTTTCTTTGTACAATCCATTTCTCTGTGGAATGCGCTTCTCCAGGAAATCAGAATGGCAACCAATCGATTAACTTTCAAAGTTAAGGTTCGAGAGCACCTTCGTAAGAAGTTGGCAGTAGTATCGTCACAGCGCTAATTTTCTTTTTAATTTCTTTTCTCATTTTCTGTCTGCATAAACTGTTTAAGTATATTCGTGTTTTAGTTTATTAATTTGAGTATATATTATATATTTTATTGTATGTACAGTTTATATATATGTCGGAGTTGGTTATCAATTTAAGATGTGGGTACTTTAAAAAAATGTTATATTCTGCAAACAGATTTGTTTTGATTATCTTAATGTTAATTTAAGTGATTTGAACTATTAGTTATTGTCTAATAAATCAAAACATGATTTATTGAGTACTCTGTGTACACAAGAATTGGTTTTTAGCAACTTAATGCAATAATAGTAACCGTTTGTTTTCTTGGATTACGAATGATGACATGTTGCTTTAATTTTAAAAAGATTTACTTTGTGATTTCATTATTGTTAATTTACGACAATTATTCTTGTATTATTTGATTACTTTCTAATGTGATTATTAGATTTAGTACACTTTGTATCAAATAAACGCGTGACGTACTTCCGTGCGTCAATGGACAGAGTTGTTGTGGAGGGATTACAAAGTGGGGGCATCGTCCTATAAAACAGCTTGCACTCGGTAAGCTCGTCAGTCGGTCTTCGGATTCGACTCGATACAGAGCTCCCCTGCTCCCGACAAAACTGTCGGTTTACTTGGTACAGCGCTGCTGTATATTAACATAGCTGTATTTGGCTTGCCGATACACTGTGTAATTGGGTGGCTTGGCCACTGTACGAACTGTGACCTTAAAAAGTCTGTTCGCCTAACTTTTTACCTGCTTTGTCTTTTTCTAACTATCATTTTTGACTGTGTATTGTGTACCTTTTTGTATTGTGTACCTACCTGCATTAAATAAAAACTCTGTAATTGGTTATACAGTCTTGTTTATCCCAATAAAATGGGAACTCCAAACCCTGACGATATACCCCTCGGCACTCCTGATCCTACATCAGAAGTGGGATTAGGTTTAGCCCAGGAATCGGAAGGTATTGGTGATCCATGGCGAGTAAGTTAGAGCTTCAGAATCAAAATATGACTCAGTTAATTGAAGCGATTAAGTCTAACTCCGCTTCGTCTACTGTAATTCCTTTGCCCGATTTTAAACCAGACCTACCCGATTCCGATGCTCAATCATCTGAAAATCCTCTTCAAGGTGGTACTCTTATTATTGCCCTCACTAAAGCCTTAAAGGGCAGTGCTAACGTGTGGCTTTCCCAAGTATCGTATGCAGGTATGACCTGGACAGACTTTAAGAGTCTCTTCCTTTCTCGTTATGCCGTTTCGGAAACTGTTGCCGCTACCATCATTAACCTTCATAATAGTCAACCAAAAGAAGGAGAATCTTTAGCCGCATATGCTAGTCGACAGGTCACTTCACTGACATCTAAATGGAATAGCCTGAGTGTAGAAAACATTGCTGTTTCTACTGTACTGGCTCATGTCTCCAAATTTGATTCCCGTGCTCATCGACTGCCATTCACTACAGAAGTTCATACTGTCTGTTCCACCTTAAAAGAAAGTCTCAGATTTCCTCTGACCAGCAAAATTGTTCTCAGCTTAAAAATTTCAAACCAGGTATGCCACTTTTGTGGTATAGTGGGACATAAATCTACAGACGCAAGAAGGCCGAGAAAACGAACAAACATCCTGGACCAGCTAGCTCGTCACAAAAATGTCTGTTACCGCTGTGGGGAGTCGGGACACGTAGCTCCTCGCTGCCCAAAGGCGACCGGAAGGCGGCCGGGAGGCGGCCGGGAGGTTCAAGTGAAGATACCGGGAGTCAGCCTTCGAGCAGCCAACCATCCGTGAAGCGAGTTGAAGCTTGTGATGTACGACTTATCACTGGTGTTCTACAGCAATCTGGTGAGTTATTTTCATTTTGTAACTGCTGTGGCGCTGAGGCATTCATTAGTTAAACCATTTTTATACTGTGGAGACTGACTCACAAAGAGCTACAGTTTCATGATTGACAATTATCGATGTTTGATAATTGACTTGTCACTTTATGGCTCCTTAGTGTAGTAGTAGTTTAGGCGCTATAGCTTTGGTGTTGCCGGTTATGGCGTTTGAAATAATGCTGATGAAGCGATATTATTCTGCTATCGCTAGAAGAGAAATAAGACTAAAGAGCTTAGTGCTATTGTTGTTGGGACATTATAGAGATATGGTCACAATACCAACATCATCACAATACCCTACCTTACACTTAATTGTGGAAAGTGTGATAATTGCAAAAGCAATGTTTTGACTTATTATCACCATCCATAACCTGACTTTGTCCACTGCTGGAAATAGGCCTCTTTGTTGCGCTAATGTTCTAATTAGGTTTAGATTTTGATTGACTTTCATACTGGGCTACTATTCTAAACAGGAACCTTTATTTCCATCACTACTTTGATTGGACTTGTACTCTCGTAGTTTTTCTCAGTTTCAGATATCGTATCACTGGATGAGACCAGCAGGAGGCTAGCGTTTCGCATGCTGCTGTAACTGCTGAGCAGCTGCAACTTCTGAGCAGTTCTGAGCAGTTGACAGTCGCCAAACAGTTGACAGGCTGCAGTAGCTGATTATCATGTCAACATTTATGGGGTGAAGAGCGCTCATAGCAAGATGCCATTGAAGACGTTCAAATTGCTCTAAAATTGCACAGTTAATAGAGTTACTAAATCTAGTCCTTTAGACTTATTGATTGGACGAGTTGCTAGACCTTTAGGTTTGATGACTGTTGATTATGAGGAGATAGAAATAAATCTGTCTCGTATGGTGATAGATATTTGTTAAAAGCTTTGAATACCAATAGAATTTACAAATATGCCCATGATCGTGTACGAAAAATGCCTGAATGTCCAGTTACTGTTAGTGATGATGTCAATTCTGACACTGATGATGATTCATCTGCTACTGACATATAGCTGAATTAACAAGATGTCTATGATGACACTTGTTTAGCTTGATGCTTAATCGGATGTCTATGTTGACTCCTGGATTTGGATGTTGATCTTGACGCTTATGCGGGTTGTCTATGTTGACGCCTATGCGGGTTGTCTATGTTGACGCTTATGCGGGTTGTCTATGTTGACGCCTATGCGGGTTGTCTAATCGACTCCAAGTTACTTGTCGAATCCCATGGTGTGATTTCGGCTGGGAGACTATGTCTCTAGACATTACTTGAGCTATGTATTGTCAGTAACAGAATGGTTATTTTGAGTGATTACGACTCAATTGATTATTTTGAGAATAATTTTATTTGACTAATTCAGAATTTTTCTTATCATCATACTTTGAGTTATGGCTTTTGTTGTTCAGAAAGGCCGATCGATCCACCTAGAAATTTGTTTTGTTACAGTACCACACGAGGTCGTGTAGAACGTCAGTTCTGGCCGTGTCGGAGTTGGTTATCAATTTAAGATGTGGGTACTTTAAAAAAATGTTATATTCTGCAAACAGATTTGTTTTGATTATCTTAATGTTAATTTAAGTGATTTGAACTATTAGTTATTGTCTAATAAATCAAAACATGATTTATTGAGTACTCTGTGTACACAAGAATTGGTTTTTAGCAACTTAATGCAATAATAGTAACCGTTTGTTTTCTTGGATTACGAATGATGACATGTTGCTTTAATTTTAAAAAGATTTACTTTGTGATTTCATTATTGTTAATTTACGACAATTATTCTTGTATTATTTGATTACTTTCTAATGTGATTATTAGATTTAGTACACTTTGTATCAAATAAACGCGTGACGTACTTCCGTGCGTCAATGGACAGAGTTGTTGTGGAGGGATTACAAAGTGGGGGCATCGTCCTATAAAACAGCTTGCACTCGGTAAGCTCGTCAGTCGGTCTTCGGATTCGACTCGATACAGAGCTCCCCTGCTCCCGACAAAACTGTCGGTTTACTTGGTACAGCGCTGCTGTATATTAACATAGCTGTATTTGGCTTGCCGATACACTGTGTAATTGGGTGGCTTGGCCACTGTACGAACTGTGACCTTAAAAAGTCTGTTCGCCTAACTTTTTACCTGCTTTGTCTTTTTCTAACTATCATTTTTGACTGTGTATTGTGTACCTTTTTGTATTGTGTACCTACCTGCATTAAATAAAAACTCTGTAATTGGTTATACAGTCTTGTTTATCCCAATAAAATGGGAACTCCAAACCCTGACGATATACCCCTCGGCACTCCTGATCCTACATATATTTTATCTTTGTATTCATTTTAATCACGGTTCTGGTTTTTCTTTTGATCCACATTGCATCTACTACTATTATTCTCTGCATCACCCAAAGGTTGACTGGTAGAAAATGCCTAAAGCATTAAGTCCGCCTGTGTACACCTGTGTGCGTAAAGTATTAAATAAATAAATAAATGAGGCAGCCACTCCATGAAAAATACTGGTAGTTTTCGGTGTTTTTACCAAACAATTTAGCAATACGGTCGTGACGCGTTGACCTAATTTCATTTCTTTATTAAACACACTTATTACTTTTAAGTTGACTTTAGAGTCAGTGCACTTTGGTCTACCGCGTTAGCCGGTTGTATTCTAACATTCATCAACATTTCATTTAACATTTTAACATTAAGAACAGTTTGAGAGTGATTCAATAAATAGTGTTCAATATAAACATTTGTTTTTCCTCAAAAACACCGACACCTTGCTGCGTACCCCGACAGGTAGTAAGCTGCATCCAGAAAGACTGAAAGGCTCCCAATGATTCATCATTGTTTCATTCTTCATTGATCTGTTTTTTTTTTTTTTTTGGGGAAATGGTAGACATATTGATCGAGTTTCTTCCAATTTAATCAGCCTAAACACACCTTAGCAATTCCCTAGTCTTAAAGGTAAGTCTCTCTCTGTATCCACGTAGTTCGTCATAACATGATCATCAAAAACATGACGCATGTCGTTCATCAGAGCAGCACCAAGCCCGCGTTGTTTGCAAAACAAATACACTCCGTATTCTCTGTATACAATGTACAGTCATATGCTCACTGTGGCTTATTTAATAACAACGCTTTTTCGCCGTAGCATTAAGAACGTTTTTCGTATAACCTGTGTAACCTCAGATATGTGGTGGGCTGGTTGGTATACTTATATTATAGTACAAATACTACATTATGACTTATTGTTTTTATATTCATTGCTGAACGTTTGTTTGTACAAAGCGGCGAGAATACTCGTACTATTTATTTTGGTCCGAATCCAATGGGTTGATTTAAATAGAATCATTGGTAGGTTATTGATTGATGTTAATAAGGTTGAATATGCAGTTACATTGTGCGTGTTGTGTTTCCATGATTTCAGTATTGTTTTGTTTGAATTATCTCTCTCTTTATCACAAACTAGTGGACGTCACGCGGTTTCACCCGCGTAGTTCCCGTTCCCGTGGGAATACGGGGATAATATACCTATAGCCTATGTTACTCCCTGATAATGTAGCTATCCAATGCTAAAACAATTTTTCAAATCGGTCCAGTAGTTTCGGAGCCTATTCAATTCAACCAAACATACAAACAAACAAACAAATCTTTCCTCTTTATAATATTTTATGATTTATGAAAAAAAGATAGATGGATTGTGTGAGGAGCGATATGATATAAAAGGGAGTTAGTGATAGCGTCACGGCTGACGGGACAGAATGGAAGAAAAAACGTGTTGCGCCATCTCCAAGTAACATGGAATAAGGGCAGGAAGATAATGATCTCTCTCTGTATCTCTTTAAATTAAAAAATAAAATTGAAAGGTATAAAGAGCTGTTCATCTCGGCTGTCGTTTTTATTAGATTTTCGACTGTCGTTAAGGTTTGTCAGAAGTACTAAAGTCCAGTCAGTCCTATCAACGGGTGTCAGTAACTAGCTCGTGGGGCAGGGGCAGGGAGATACTCTATGTAAAACACTCGTATTTAATTTGCTCCTGTTAGACTTTAAGCCAAACCATCAAATGATTGACCACCACAAACCATAGTTTCCGAAAAGCCTCAATAGCCTCTAAAGAGGTGTACGCTTACTTACCCGCAGTAAATGTTAGCAAAATGTAATAAAAAGTAATTTATTATTTTTTTCGATGCTCTAGGAGTTCTTCCCATCTCGTTTTATACTCCGTTTGTATATTTATACACATTTTCTACTAGATATGGTTGATATCAATATTGCCGCATATATATATATATATCACAGATATAATACTAGGCTCCTCTTACTATTTTATCTGTGATCCCAAACCACTTCAACGCTAAGATATTACCCGTTCAAGAGTACAAAACCCTCCTAAAAAAAACTGGCCAAGTGCGAGTCGGACTCGCGTGCAAAGGGTTCCTTATTATTAGTTATTTTAACACTACAGACTTCTAATAAGTTTTCCTGTAATCTTTACGTAAAGATCTATTATCTCCATTTTTTTCAAAATTTTTGGCTCAGTAGTTTCGGAGATAAGTGGGGGAGTGGTCATTTTTCGTCTAATTTCTTGAATAACTTCTAAACCATTTATTTTAAAATTATAAAAAAAATAGAATTAAAACTCTCACAGTAAGCCCTTTCATTTGATATGTCACACGATATTTTTCAAAAAACTTTTTTTTTACTTTCTAGTTTGACCCCCAAAAGTGACCCCCATACTAAAAATTTAATAATTTACGAAACGCGTCCGTGCTTGGGTCATAGAAGTCCATATGTGTACCAAATTTCAACAGAATCGATATAGTGGATCCGGAGAAAACTGGCTGTGACAGACGGACAGACAGACAGGCAGACAGACACCCGAGTGATCCTATAATGGTTCCTTTTATTTCGGAACCCTAAAAAAAACATATCGAAGAAAATTGCATTTCATAACTGAGTAAACAAAACTGTTACTTTAATAGAAACTTCCATACATAAGCAGCGCGGTACAAACAAAACGAATTAAGCGTAGATTCTTCGGGAATCTTTGAGTTAAGCGGCGTAAGCGAGCTGGAAAATGTGCAGCAAATGAACCGAGCTAATCTCAGGCAACACGACCGAGGTATTTGATGCTCTGTTCGTTCAACGTGCTGACGACGCTACCACTTCTAATATGATGAGATTTTTGCCTCAGCCATCTTTGTTGAGACAAAGGTGGTATGCCAACTTATCTTTTGTGGAGATACGTAAAGTTGAAAGGGTTTTTGTACTTGGTTAAAAACATCTTTGGTTATTTCATCTGTAGTTTTTTTTTTGTGGCCCTTTTTAGCTCACTAAAGCGCAGGAACGTTGATAAACTCATTTTTTTTTAAATAGTTAATAGCTTTGGTTTTGGCGGTCATAAATTAATGGTTCAGCTTCAAGTCTAACTGGGTGCTAGTGTTTTACAGAAAGTACCTACCTGCCTGTTTTATATCCTCGACCCAGTTGCTGATACCCCTTCTGCTTGTTTTATATCCTCGACTCAGTTGCTGATACCCCTTCTGCCTACTTTATATCCTCGACCCAGTTGCTGATACCCCTTCTGCCCGTTTTATATCCTCAACCCAGTTGCTGATACCCCTTCTGCCTAATTAATATCCTCGACCCAGTTGCTGATACCCCTTCTGCCTACTTTATATCATCGACCCAATTGCTGATATCCCTTCTGCCTGTTCTATATCCTCGACCCAGTTGCTGATACCCCTTCTGCCTGTTTTATGCCCTCGACCCTGTTGCTGATACCCCTTCTGCTTGTTTTATATCCTCGACTCAGTTGCTGATACCCCTTCTGCCTACTTTATATCCTCGACCCAGTTGCTGATACCCCTTCTGCCTGTTTTATATCCTCGACCCAGTTACTGATACCCCTTCTGCCTACTTAATATCCTCGACCCAATTGCTGATATCCCTTCTGCCTGTTCTATATCCTCGACCCAGTTCCTTATACCCCTTGATAAGACTAGCTGTTGGACATTCGTACTTCTGAGGGCCAATTTTACTAATATTAAACAACGTCTGCATTCACATATCAGTCGCAATCTAACAAAAATGTATGAAAAATGAGACATTTTTGACAGATTGCGACTTAGATGCGAATGTGAACGTTGTTAAATATTAGTAGAATTGGCACTGACTCTGACTAAACGTAACGTTAGTTATAGATCTACTATTAAAGATAATTCAATACAAAATTATTCTGAAATCATCCAACCAGAACACGCACAACGAAACTAAATCCAACGTTATTATCATCATTCAATAATCTACCCATAATTCTGTTTAGATCAATTCGCCGGATTCAGCTTAAAACAAACAGTATTCTTGCTGCACCGCACTAACAAACGTTCATTGCTGAATAAAGCAATATAAGCATAATAGTTATACTGCAGTAAGTATGTGATTCCGAACGCATACAACCCTGAAAGTTATAGTGAACATGCTTCTTCTGGGTAAGCTCGCTCCATCGTCAACTTTATCTCTGTCAGCTCTAACTTAGACTAAGGTCAAGAGTAAACCCATTTAAAAAAAATTACAAGACACAATTTAATTAAGTCCAGCCAACCTAACATCTGAGGTTACACATTTTTAATATTATGTTATACAAAATTTCTATTATTGCGTGCCATAAAGCGGTGGGATAGGATCCAGTATTCAAGTGTGTTGAAAAACGTAAGTGTCATAAAAGGGACAAATACACAAGTTTACAAAAATAACTTTAAAAAAATGTTACAACATTTAATTAACGACAAGATCACTTAAGACCTTAATTTAATGTTACGGCTTCCTGTCGCCGCAGTTTCAGGAAGAAAATTAATAAAAATGTCGGTTTTAGTATTATAGCTAAGTGCTTGTAGGTAGCACTGTGGAGGAAGCAGGTGCCAACAAAGTAAACTCTTGCTGAATATTTAGTGACAAGAAAGATTATGTGGTGGTTTTTGTGAGAAGACTATGATTATTATGGCTAAAAGGGGCTTGTCACTACAAAATAACAACCATTTTTAAGGATGGCACGTCATTAAATGGCTCCTCCCGCTCTGGGTGAAGCGAAAGGGAGTGTCAGACTCTTTCTGACTAAAACCCATCCGTGTTCCTCCAAATTCACTTTCGTTCCAGGGGTTTACTTTCTAAGCCCGAAGTCCATAGTTTCGGCCTTAGTTGCGGGCGTTTTCTACTCCGTATCTCCTACGAACTTACGATTAGTCCCGAACCCGAACTAAGAATGAATGACAACAGGATTTGGCTGTAACTGTCAAGTCGTGTTGTCAGTCATTCTTAGTTAGTGGTTAGACTGGGTTTAGACAGAGTAGTTTGGACGATGATGCGGTCGAAGATGGAGCACGTTTGCCTAGAAGCAACCTATTCACTCTTGTCTTAAAGACTCCCAGGTTATAGCTATCTGGAAATACAGACTCTGGCAGGAAATTCCACTCCTTAGCTTTACGCACTATGAATGTGTTCCCAATTCGTAAGTGCGTGTGGGTGGGATGTCCACCATGTACCGGTGGCGTATCACCGTTCGTCTTGTGGTCCGATGATGGAACGGGCTTGGCGGAATTAAATCATGCAATTCCATCGCATACTCCCCAAAATGCAACCAATCAAAAACCGACAGGCTAGCAACTCGGCGTCGATGCTCAAGACTTTGGAGCTTCGACTCGACGAGCCTGTTATTACCGATGATCCTCTTGGCTTGTTTCTCAATTGACTCAAGGGTATCAAGCTGGTATCTGGCAGATCTGTCCCAAAGATGAGAGCATTTGCGGACTTCGGGCTTAGACAGTAGACTGTCAGGGCCGCGGTGACTCTTTTAAACAAATTATGCAAAGAACCTAACGAGGCGATTTCACAGGAAAAGCGACGCTTGTCAAAGTCAACCCATGGATGGGTCACCAATGAGTACACGCCGAGATTCCTCCGTGCCTTGAAAAGCATGCTAAGCCGTTGGTCTCAGATATTTCTTGTTAGTTGTAAATCATCTGTGTTAAGTAGTCAGAAGTTCAAACGTTTGACAACAAGCTATACCAAGCGGAATGGTGTTGCTCTAATCCAAAAACCAGTCCCAGTAAGTGTATTATGAGGAGAAGATTGGTAGTCTCACCGGACGATACGATGAAAGTAAACAAGCATCTTCTAGGCTCGCTCGTTTCATCGTACTCATAAACCTCATCTATTAACCAGAGTGGGCTCATCAAAAATGATTTGGAAGATGGTTGCTACCGAATTCTTCTTACCAAATTTTTTTTTGGTAAGCCTATAGTGTCTCACTGCTGGGAAAAAACCTCCCCCATATCCTTCCAGACACTCTTTTCCTGTGCCGCCTCGAACCATTCCTCGTGGTGCGCGTTCAGGTCATCCCGCCAGCGCTTTCTGGGCCGGCCTCGGCGACGCTGTCCATCCCCTGGCAACTATTGTATCAAGATTTATGCTCAATGTTTATCACGCATGCAGCCAACGTGACCCGCCCAATCCTATTTGAGCCTGGCAGTTTTGTTGCCCACGATAGGATGTGTATCCTATTTTATACAATATGTACTTTTATTTTTTTAGCCATGCTAACACGAACCTCATACATATCCGATCCAATTTACATAAAAACATACATATTCAAATACTGCCTGAATACCAGCCCCTACGTCCTAGTATCGATTTTCGATATTCATTGTGCATTTATTACGCTTTGATATCAGACAAAGTACCTCCCAATATACGTACCTACAGGCTGTATGATGAAGTAGTGGTGCCTCGTTCATTCATTGTCATGAGAAACAGTTGCGCCACTATGCGCGACAGTCGCAAATGTGCGGAATGTGCAGATAAGAACGTTTGCGAGAGCTGTGTGAGGTGTATTGTTGCCGGTAGAGTCCAGCTGGTGGAGGGTTTGTTTAGAAAAAGTGGGCACAACACTAACACACACTATAGTATAGTTATTTACGTCACAGATTGCTTTATTATTCCATATTTTCATCAAACATGCCGCATTTCAAACTCTGGAATGGCAAACAGTTTAACGTAACGTTCAACTTGAACAATTCAGAGCCACTCGCCCAAAATCATCATTGACTCCAATCAATGCTCGGTTTCTGAGGTGTTTTACACTTTTTTTTTATTTTGGAACGTAGTTCCTTATCGCGCGTTGTGAAAGGGGCTAGACGGAAAAAATTCTCACGAAAAGTTGTAACGACACTTTTTGCTATAGTTGTAAGCCGTGCGACGTGCGCGTGTTTCTGTCTGTCTGTCTCTCTCTCTCTCATAGAAAGCAAGCCAGTTATTTTCGTTTCGTCTTTCTATTTCTGTTTACATTGTATTTGTAAGGTAGGCAGGCTAGGCAGGGTAGGCAGGCTAGGCAGGGTAGGCAGGATAGGCAGGGTAGGCAGAGTAGGCAGGATAGGTAGGATAGGCAGGGTAGGCAGGGTAGGTGGGTAGGCAGGGTAGGTGGGTAGGCAGGGTAGGCAGGGTAGGCAGGGTAGGCAGGGTAGGCAGGGTAGGCAGGGTAGGCAGGGTAGGCAGGGTAGGCAGGGTAGGCAGGGTAGGCAGGGTAGGCAGGGTAGGCAGTGTAGGCAGGGTAGGCAGGATAGGCAGGGTAGGCAGGGTAGGTGGGTAGGCAGGGTAGGCAGGGTAGGCAGGGTAGGTGGGTAGGCAGGGTAGGCAGGGTAGGCAGGGCAGGCAGGGTAGGCAGGGCAGGCAGGGTAGGCAGGGTAGGTAGGGTAGGTAAGGTAGGTACGGTGGGTAGGGTGGGTAGGGTCTAAAATTGAGCCTACTGAATAAGTTTATATTACGTTATATTTGTTAAAAATAAAAATAAATTATTGTAACTTAAAAAAAAAAAAATACTTCCTTCACTAATTACTTCTCCGAACTTCGTTCCATCCGGGTGTCCCTTGAAACCTCCCAAGTTTTTAAACTTTGGTCAAGAACTACTATCTCTCTCTTTAAAGCGTTTTTTAACCGACTTCCAAAAAAAGAGGAGGTTCTCAATTCGGCGGGTATTTTTTTTATGTATTTACACCAATTACTCTGAGGATTCTGATCCGATGTCTGTGATTCTTTTTTTTTTAGTTCGATGCAGTATACTTTCCATTTGGTCCCATAAAAATTTGATTCAGTTTGGTTCAGTAGTTTTTATTTTATGAGCATATTTGCTTATTTCAATTTCTGCTTTGACGAAGACATCGTCCAAGTATCACCACTTAAAAGTGAAAAACAATAAAAAAAATCAAAAAAATATAACCGACTTCCAAACAAAACACTACAAAGAATAAAATAACCTTAATTTTGGAATGCGGTGTTTTTGGTTTTGTTTCTTTTTTTTCAACACCGACTTCCGAAATTAAGGTTATTTTATTCTTTGTAGCGTTTTGTTTGGAAGTCGGTTATATTAAAAAAAAAGTTGTTTCATAATTATCATTGTGTAAATTTATCTGTTTAGTATGTATTGATGTTTGTATAAATAGTACACCTAAGACTACCTACAGTACTGTATCTCCTTTTTCTCTTTAGAATCCATCCAAAGGTTGTCTTGTAAAGATCGCTTTTAGCGATAAGGCCGCCCATTGTGTCACCCTATGTAATGTTTCTCATCTATCTTTTCTGTAACTTATATGGTGTACATAATGAAGAGTATTCTATTCTATTCTATTTAATCGGTTTATGCCAATGGGCAACCAAAGTACCTCTGTAACCGAGGATTAGTTGCTAACCCGGGGCCATTATGCATGAAATATTTGTTATTTAACGTCGTGTTAACAACTAACTCTGAATTAAACGATAACCCTGGCTTGCACAAGTGGGCCTTATTAAGTCACTGCGATTAACTCTAAACGGTGGTCTAGTATAGGTCTATGAATTTATAACAGATTAAAGTTAATAACTTGTAAAATTTTACTTTTATTTCATTTAATAGTGAGACCAGTTTTCAAAAAATAGGGCTTGACAAGTTTTAACTTCTCAATACCGAAACCGGGAGTAAGCTTCATAAATTTTGAATACCTTCAAACCTACACAAACCGTCTGCATAACTTCTCATACGCAAACACCAAAAGATGTAAAGCTCTTAAGCCTGTAGCCATATTTTGATTGATAGCACATATGTACGGGTTTATTTACTAAACGTACGTAGAATTTTGATGAAGTTACTTCAGATCTGAAATTTAATTATATTTTTGAAAGCTTTAAACCAACAATCTTCTTTTGTACGGAATATATTATGTAGTATTTTCATTACGAAAGTCATAACACCTTCAATTGGAAGAATAGTTCACAGTATCATTGGCATCAGGGCTTTTGCAATGAATTGTTATTTTGTTTTTAATTACTTGTTTAAATTCACAATTAGCAATTCAATTCACATTTTTGTGAAAAAAAATCTTGTCAAAAAATGTCTGTAAAAATTTCAGGACCACTAATTCCTTTATAAAAAACAGAAGTACGGATCAAATGGCATCAGGGCTTTTGGAATGAATTGTTATTTTGTTTTTAATTACTTGTTTAAATTCACAATTAGCAATTCAATTCACATTTTTGTGAAAAAAAATCTTCAGGTCCACTAATTCCTTTATGAGTATACTGCAGAATCTACAAACTAGGTAAATCAACATTTTTACCAGCCTTAATTACAAACTGCTCAGCATCTTACATCAGACTCTGTAATGCAAAACAGTACGCAGAGCCGAGAGACCAGCCAGATTAAGGCTCAATTATATACATTAGAATGTTTTACAGTAAGCACCACGATTTTAATATTCGTATAAGAATCAATATTTTTAAACTTATAATCACTTTTTTTTTCGGAGTTAGATAGAAACAACAGAATGCCACCATTATACAACATGTTAAAAATAAACTCAAAACCTGAAAACAGAAACTGATAACATTGTAGTCATTTTTATGAACAAATTTCTATGAGACTAACCCCGAAATCGCGAAAAAGAAAACTGCACATTTTAAAGTGTATAAGTCGACAAAATGTACTGAATAGCAGATATTTATCTCACGATTTTACGTTTCCTAAGTGAAACTTACTTATAATTTAATTTTGAATATAATAGCCCTTTTCCAAGTTTTTCCTTTGTTCTGTTAGACGTTTTATATTATTTAGAATAATAAACAAAAAGTAAATAAAAAAGTTAAAAAGCTTTTTTCTTCTTTTCTGGTTTGACTAGGAGCCGACCTCAATACAGTTGGGAAAAGGCTAGGCAGATGACGATCTTCTCCTTCTTCTTATCGTGTGGGCAGTAAGGTTTAACGACCCCACACACCCTAGTGTCAGAGTTTCTAAGCCGTCTCAAAAGCCTCTGACATGGTTGATTTGACGACCGCTATTTGGCGGCCGGGACCACCGGCTTATACGTGCCTTCCGAAGCACGGAATCATCTTTTTATCAGACAATCAGGTGATTAAAGCCAGCAATGTCCTAGCCAAACTGGAAACAACTTTGCAAAGTATGCTTCCTGTGGGAATCGAACCCACGACCACCGGGTCACAAGGTAAACGCCTAAACCACTCGACCACGGAGGCAGATGATAATGAAAGTTAGTTCTTTGTCATCCATTCACAAAAAAAAATGCCGAAATAAAACATTATTGGATTCGAATAAAAAAGTATTTCTGTTTGTCATTGCCATACTCTTTTATCAATAGTTGGAAAATAAAAGAGAAGAACATTATTTTTATCTATAGTTTCTGGCTGTGATTTATTGGCAAAAATACTTGTACAGTCGACCACACGTCGACCGTAGATACCTACCACTTGACCTTGACCTGGCCTACGGAGTACGGTGCTTCTTAAGACACGAGGCCAGCTTACATTAGCTTTGTCAACATTGACATGTATGACTATGTGTCACTGTAAATAAGGATAGAACTTATAAGTTTAGTATGTATTACATACATTTTAACCCACTTTCTGAAAAGAAGTGTTTTATAAGTTCTTAAAACTTCAATTACGTGGAATACTGAATTTTTACTGAAAAAAATCCTGAAACTTTCCTATTCCCTACATTTTTCGTACGCATAGTAAAGTTGTAAAGTGAATGCCCTCCCGGAGGTTAAACAGGCGGCGTTTGTTTCTTTTCCTTTCATCTCGCTTGTTCGACGTTCAGGCTTGAAGTACTTCGTAATGATCAAGGTTATCTTACTCGTGGACGAATATGGAAAGTTTTCTCCACGATTCGAAGTAGGTAGATAAAAATTTGTATCGTTATTTTTAAAGCGATTTCTAGTCATGAGATTTCATTTGGAATTCTATTTAAGACATCAACTAAGCTTTTGCTCTCTCCTTAGGCAAGAGAACGAATACTTTTAGAAATCTAATAAATCCTGCCGACTGAATATAGGTTGCTGTAACCAATCTTAACGCAGATTATTAGCCAAGTACACAGGAGAACAAGTGTGTGCCAAACACAGTAAAATAATTTTTGATGGGCAAACCTTAGGGTTCGTTCTCTGTAAAACTCAACACCATATACTGCGATCCCCAACCCGCCTCATCGATCCCCAGCCCCCCAAATGATGATGATGAAACCTTAGGGTTTTGCCCATCAAACTACCAATAAACTAATCTAAGCCTCCGATGTCGGTCCGTTCGTTTTATATGACAGCGGGCTGCATCTCATGCACCGAGAGGGTGGACACTATAAAACAGCGAATAATATAACTAAAACTTAAAGAATAGGTTCTATATCATATTTATTTTATTTATTTCTAAACGCTTAGTTGACACTTCGCGTGACCCAAGGGCTGGCTTTTACCTCGGACAGAGGATAAGGATTGCCATACAACGTGGCAATACCGCCAGTCTTTTGGGCTCACTTCCAGTGGACAGCGATGCGGACGAATTTTCCACGCCTTATTTTAGTTAGGATTTTTTATTTTAAGTGTATTTATTTTGTTTTAATAAATTAATGAATTCAAAAAAAAATCCCAAAAATTTTCAAAATTCACATTTATTGGGCTAAATCGTTAAAAGCTGTTTTAAACATTGTAGATAATTTGAAATACCCTGATTCCTAAACTAGGTGTATGGGCCTGTGACTTAGGAGTCAATGATCCTCTTTGGCAACACAGCCATAAAACATAATAATGAAGCTGTCATTACAAATATGTGGTGTAAAAGAAAAAAAACTCTAATAATAACATTACAATTATACAATTAATTTAAAATAATAGTAGATTCTAATTTAATTTAATTATATTTTCGATATGTGGTAAGGAACTCTTTGTGTACACTTGCACAATCGCTTGACCGATATTTTAAAAATCATCGGCTAAGTGATTGTGCTAAAGATTAAACACAACATTCTCACAATACATATCGTAGGCTTCTTATACCATTTCACAAACATTTATCCATTTCAAAGAACGAACATCGTAAATATTCGTCCAAAATCCCGTTATTTCCTACAACACAAAGATTACGAAAATATCCACCTATCTCTCGGATAAAACTCCGCTCGGCACAGATCGGCTAAATCTGTGTGCATTTGGAAGCGTTCGGAAGTCGCTCCTGGGACGGCTATTAGCTGTGACTGATTTATTGTGCGCTTAAATCTTAGTAAGTTATGTGATACGAAATTAGGACCGTTTTATTGCTGATTTAGGGAGAAATAAAATTCAATTAGGCAGCGAAAAAAATGGCTGACGGAATGAGGAATACTTTTGTTATAACTGTCTAGTTTTTGCCTCTGATTGTTTCACCAATTAGGAATCGTTTGAAGTACTTGTCTGCGTCCGATCAATCTTATTTAGTTTATACTCCACTATATCAGCCATTAGCTTTTGCTTGTGGCTTCGCTCGAGTTGAAGCAGCCTGCTAGCGACTCCAGGCTCTCATCTATTTATGTACCAAAATTCATCAATTTCGTTCGGCGATTTAGGCATAAAATGGCAAGAACTAACAAATTCACTTTTGCATTTATATTATATTAGTGAGAATTTAGTCAAAAATAGTCATGTAGGTAACGATTTTTTCACTATTTCACTAAAGAGTTGTATTTTTATTTACGTTGCCCATTTGCATGTACTTTTAATCATATTCAATATTATGACTATAATAAACTTGTCCATCTATTTCGTGAGACTACTCCTAGCATTTTTATAGGGTACTTTACTTGCTACGAGTGTGCTACGCTGCTACGAGCGCGCTACGCTGCTACGAGCGCGCTTCGCTGCTACGACGTAGTATTTCGTAGCGCGTCAACAGCAATCATAGCCATACGACATTTTTAACTTACCAATTTGTTTTACTATACAGGTAGATTTTTAATTATTTGCCTTTATTTCAGGGGAAGTCAGTGATAGCGTGACGGTTGACAGGACAGAATGGTGGAAAAAATATCAACCTCCAGTAACATGGACTAAGGGCTGAAGATGATGGTTTCAGGCAATATAAGCACTCATGAATAAAAATATCTTGAACTATTGGACCGACACTAAAAAAAAACATATACATTATTAAGTTGGTCGTTTAGTACATTTTTCTTTACGACAAATTGTAGGTAACAGCTGATTTTAGCGCGATGTTAGTGTTAAGTAAAAGCTGGAGATGCCTTAAAAGATCACTTAGAACATCGACTTAACAATCACTCTGTATTATGTAGCTTAAGTATCATCAACCTCCTTATAATATTAGTAATTAGTTATAACATAAAAATACATACATTTCTGACGTACTGATCAAAGGTCCTCACCGCGGTCCTCCCGAGCAGCAGCGCGTCCATCTCACTCTCCGGCACTGGAACCACGGCCACCGTGGGCGCGGGACCTCCCTTCATTGGCACATTCATTGTGAACTTTATAACCGTCACACTAAGACACAAAATCCTTCAACACAAAACACTAGTCACAGGAGCAAAAGTTGAATTTACAGGAACTGTTTTGAACACATGACCTTTCAAAAAAGCTACTTGAGTTCACAAATGTATCATTATTGAAAGTAGAACCTTATGTCTACGACACAGAGTACCCTTTCCAACGTTATCACAATAAAACGCACCACTCATTTAGAATCATGTCTGGATTTGTTCTCATTTCTTGTTCAAATAAAAATTTATATTTTATTTTTCACTTTTACTATAGTTGAAACTGAAATTAATTGTATTGCTTACTTTATTCAATTAAACTGAGTGCTTTTTAAAACACAATTGCTTTTGTGTATTTATTGTTATAATATTGAAAATAAAAATTGACGGTAATTAATTTTTATATGTTGAAATGATATGGTTAGAAATGATTATTGTCTTTTGAATATGTATAAAACTATTGAAGATTTTTTTCTGGTATGTACTGTACTTCACTTCATCGTTTCCTGTATTGCATTTAATTTTTTTGTTTGTTTTAATTGAATTATATTTTTATTTGTATTTCACTTCACTTGATTGTATTTCAGTTGCACTGAGTAACATCTTTTCTCACACAATATCTGAGTGTTATATCATTTATCTTTCCGTTGATCCCGTGCGTTCAGTCTTCACTTATCTTTCTTGATTTACTATTTATTGGTTCTAGGATTGGAATGAAAAGAAAATTCGTGTTTGGACCGCTGTTACTGATGATATACCTACATATATCTGTAATATCAAGAAATAGTGGCATTGTTTGATTTTATATTTAACCAGAAAGTATTATACTGTGGTACCTGTGGCTTTGTTATAAATTGTACACATTAAAAGATACCTGCAAACGTAATAAGACTATGTGACTGTTCCTAAGTTTCCCTAGGCTGATAAAATTTTCGTATTTCCTAGAATTAACCTAATTGCTAAGTTCGGTCCCACCCGAAGGTCGGGAGAGCCAGGGCCCTTAGCTCTACAGGGCCAGGCGGAAGGCTAAGGCGCCTGGCCCTCCCGACCTTTGGGTGGGACCGACCTTAGCAATTAGGTTAATTCTAGGAAAAACGAAAATTTTATCAGCCTAGGGTAACTTAGGAACAGTCACAACTAGATATTTAAAAATTTAGTACACTTTCTTGCAATACAGTAAGTTGGCTCAAGTGAAAAACGCGTGATTGTCTGATAAACATCAAAGCACACAAACATCCACATTTTATAATTTAAATAGGAAGCTGGAGTAGCAGACTTTTATGTAGGTCCCTCATATTAATCCAACTGTGAAGTTCATTTTTCAAGTTTCATAGATGGAAGGACCTCCCCTCGACTCTATTGCCATGGCAGCGGACAAAAAACCCACTCTTGAAAAACGTCGGTCTTCCGACCAGACGGATGTTAGGTCTGCTAAGCAACTGCACGATGGTTGTTTTGAGGCTGTTGAACCCACTTGTTCAAATTTTTCGATAATCAAGAACTGTATAGTGCAATCTAGGATTTGCGTGACCTCAGATCTATTATTGTAGTTTATAAAGCTGAAAAGGAATCGCTCGTCAGCGATATAAAAGAAAAGGGAGTTAGTGACTGCGTGGCGGCTGATAGGAAAGAATGAAAAAAAAACGTGTGTGCGCCGACCCCAAGTAACGTGGAATAAGGGCAGCAAGATGATGTATGTGGTGGCATAGATGCCGCTACATGCCAGTGAATTTAATACCATTTTAGTGTACCTAATACGATTGTACCCAACCTATGTCGAATAGGAACAACCACAGGTGTTATATTAATTGGATAATCCGTTAATAACATTACTAGGGCTTCAATATAATTGGCTTGCTCGTTGTTAGTCTAATCCAGTACCTAGCCTGTGTCGGTCTAGTTAGATTTCCACGCTTGATCTAGCTTTCGTTGAGTTTTGACCTTGTGATAATATAATGTAATTATGAAGTAACTTCTCTTAATGACCCAGTGGTAAGACCTCGCCTCTCACGTACGACGTAACTGTCATCGTTGAAAGAAAATATCGTGAGGTAACCAGTGAACTCAGTCGAAATCTATCAAAAAGCCTCAATTTCCATACATTTTCGACAGATTGCGCATGAGATACGAATTGGCTCTCAGTTTATTTGTTACTTTTGTACCATTTCTATCTTCAACCTTACCTACAGTAAATATGTGTTGTCGCCAAGTAACCCACAATTCGTACACACTCAGCATATCTATACGCCTCATTAAGAACAGAGTGCTAATTACCGTATTACACTCAGGGCTCTTTGCAAATGAGAGCACTATCATTAGCATACTAATCTGCTAATAATAAACTTCTGAAGTCGAAATGACTGTTAAATATTATGGCTTTTAATATTAACTATCTACGAATACACAACAGCTCTGGGAAAGCTTAAGAGTAGGATGAGTTTGCACAAAGGCCAATCAAGACCATCCACCTATTGCGAGAACCAGGCTGTAGGAAGAAGGTCAACTGCCGCCACCCAACTACTTGAAACCCTAAGAACATATGCCACCTGGACGTGAACTGCAGTGTCCTATATGGGAAGCACTCAATTGGTTGCGCACCCAGGTGGCGACTAATGGAGCGGTTTTTAACCGACTTCCAAAAAAGGAGGAGGGTGGAGGTTTTCAATTCGGTGGGTATTTTTTTATGTATATACACCGATTACTCCGAGGTTTCTGATCCAATTTCTGTGATTCTTTTTTAGTTCGATGTAGTTATACTTGTCATTTGGTCCTGTAAAAATTTGATTCTGTTTGATTTGGTAGTTTTTATTTTATGAGCATTTTTTCTTGTTTTAATTTCTGCGTAGATGAAGACGTCGTCCAAGTATCAACACTTAAAAGTAGCAATTGTTTGCGGACCCAGGTGGTGATGACTACGGCGGTTTTAATGGGGTAAGAATCCTACACTACCTAGGCTTCACCGAATGCGCTGTAATACATATAATTTGTTGACAGGACAAAAATGTCCCATAGTTTTTGGTTGGTAATTTAGTTGGCTGAATAGATTTTTGAAGAAATCCACCCTTTCTCTGTAAAGGGTTGGCAATTAATAGAATACACACATTAAACCAGTTCTGTAACGTGAATCCCTCTTGTAATTATCACGCCTGCTTAATGTGACTAATATCAATCTTGTCAACAATGTAGTGTAATACAAGACAAGTAGGCATGTCACCGGAGCGCGTCCACAAAGTATTGAAGATCGATATCTGTCTCAAGTTACCTAATTAGTCTGCAGCGATACTGGGGGGCTACTCTCTAACGAAATCCGTAGTTTCGGGCTTAGTTGCGGCCGGGCGTATTCTACTCCGTATCACCTACAGACTTACGATTAGTCCCGAACCCGAACTGAGAATGAATGACAACACGATTTCACAGTAACTGTCAAATCGTGTTATCATTAGTTCTCAGTGGTTAGGTGATACGAACTAGAAAATGCCCGCCCGCAACTAAGCCCGAAACTACGGATTTCGTTAGAGAGTAGCCCCCCAGGCATGTGCCGAGCCTTTGACAAAGTTGCCACTCTAATAGATAATTAAACATTCTCTTTCAACAAAACCTGTCATCAGCTATGTAAGTTTGACAAGGTATGTAAAAGGTTGTATTAGGACAAATGTCTTTCTTTATTAAACGACTTCAAAAAAAGGTGGAGGTTCTCAATTCGACCGCCTATATATATTTTTTTTTATGTGTGTTCGCGGATAACTTCGTCGTTTATGAACTGATTTCGATGAATATTTTTTCATATGAAAGGGTATGCTGCCGAAATAGTCCCATTGCCGCCACGTTCGGATCTGATGATGGAAACCCTGAGAAATCGAGGGCAACTCTCGAAAATTGTAGGGACGCATCTAGTAAAAACTTGATATTCGTTTGTATATCGGGTGATTCTACAAAACAGTGAAGGTTTAGATCAGACCTGATGATGGAGATGACAGAAAGTCAAGGGAACTCCACATCGGGACGTAGGAAGTACCAAGTGTTTGGGCTTATTTCATTCGTTTTGACGAGACCTTTACACCGAAGGCACTAAGTAAGTTTTATAAATAGGCCCCAGTTCATAACATAACATCACGTCGGTACGCTGTGAATGGGTACGCAGGTACCGCTAAAAAGTGAAAAATAAGAAATTAAAGTTATTTTATACTTTACAGTGTTTTGTTTTTGGAAATCGGTTATGTCTTTTGTAAAAAAGGTTTTTTTTTAATATTGATTGGCACACGTTTGACCACTATCTCACCTGATTGTAAGCGATGATGACTGTGGTCGAAGATGGCGCACGCTTGCCTAGAAGTAACCTATTCACTCTTAACTTAAAAACTCTTAGGTTGTAGCTATTAGGAAACACAGACTCTGCCAGGGAATTCTACTCCTTGGTACAGCCAATGCCAGCATAATGAATGTGTTCCAAAAACATAAATACAAATGAATGTGTTCAAAAATCATAGTGAATGTGTTCAAAAAACGTATGTTTATAGGTACTATACTTTAAGGGACATCAGTGATATTTGTGTCACAAAAGCGTCTTATAAAATACTAGTGGACGTCACACGGTTTCACCCGCGTAGGTCCCGTTCCTGTGGGAGTACGGAGATAATGTATAGCCTATGTTACTCCCTGATAGTGTAGCTATCAAATGCTAAAAGAATTTTAGAAATCGGTCCTGTAGTTTCGGAGCCTATGAATTTAATATTATAGGTTTATGAAACTATTTTCGTTACAAGTGGGCGTTTCTCGACGTTCACACAGTTAGCGATAAGGTTCCGTGTCGGCACCATCAAAGGCGAATTAGTTTGACGTGATGGAGTTTTAATATTTACTTCGTGTGTTTGATTACCATCTGTACTGTTGGCGTTATTAATCTACCGTTAGCTTGAATATATGAATTTGATTTACATTTATTTATTTATTTGCCTTTTTACTAATTACCTCTTTGGAGTTATTACAACTGCGGTTGCAAAAAATTACGCCTAGGTTTGTATTGTATTTTTTTTTTTGTTTTAAACTGTGTCCTTTCAGCAATAGCTTTATCCTGTTTGGAAATAGTAGCAACTATAAAAATCACCTGTTTAGGAACAAAACATGGCGATTTTATCACTTTGATGGTTAATTGTAACAAACATATTGCTTAATCAATCAACTGTAAATGGCCGTTGCGGCGTATACAACAGAAGACATTCCCAGACGTGAGTCACTCTAATTATAACTTAGTAAGGTAGGAACCAAAGTCATGATCGAACCAAACCTTTTTTTAAATTTGTGATGGGTTTGCTCTTGACTCTAGTCTAGGTCAGAGATGACAGAGACAAAGTCTACGATGGAGCGAACTTACCCAGAAGGAGCCTCTAACTTTGAAGAGATTAGAGTTGTAAGCGTCTTACCTGATTTCAACCCGGGCTCAGATAACTATAATTGGATTTTTTGATCTTTTGAGATCTTTTGATGATTTGGATTTACGATCGATAATAGGACAGTATACAGCAGATTCTTAATTCATAGAAAATTGGAATATAGAATCTGCCAATCTATAACTAGTTATATGCTTAGAATTTCTTTATGAGTATGCCCGCTAGCATCTGGCAATCATCAACAAGCCATAATCGAAGAAATACAACCGACATATTAAACTTGTAGATTCTAGTTATTATTTATGTAAGCAAGAAAACTCTACGAAGTCCTAACCACCTGTTGACATCCCCATGTTGACCCACTTTCCTTACCATAACAACACTCGCCGCCGGTTCGTGAGCGTCACAAACATAACCTTATGCTTAGGAGTGTTGTCCCATTAAGGGGTGAAGGTAAAATTACTTGACCTTGTAGTGGGACTAGACTCTTTACATTTTGTTTTTATGGTTGAGATGCTTCCGTCTAACAACAATCTCACCTGATGGTAAGCGATGGTATGGTCGATAATGCACGCTTACCTAGAATTAACTTATTCATTTAAATAAGTTAGTTTTAGACAAGCGCAATAAAATAACTACAACCTGGGGGAGGTTAGATACAGTAAAAATATTCTTAAAACGTTTTGTGCGTGTGGGTTGTCCTCCATGTACCTATGGCGCAAAATGTACACAATATAGTAGTGGTTAAATGCTTTAGACCAGATTGCACCAATGAAACTGAACGCAATCATTACATCTATGTAAACTGCGATCAAGAGCTGTCAGTGTCAAAATTCCACAGAAAATAACGACACTGACAGCACGCAAACGTGGTTTGTATGCTGATTCTCACTTGAATCATGATTATCACTTTACTGGGTTGATTTTACTTATTTCTACTTCCATCGAAAACACAATTTAAACCTGCATGCAAAATGCAAATAGCGGTTACACAATGTGATCAACATAAAAACGTTACGGGTGCGTGTAAATTATTTCTTAAACTAGAAGGTATACACAGGTAAAGCTAACTCCAGGTACAAAACTTGCCCCTGCCTAGTATCGTTGCCCCCTATTTTCTTTCAAATTACCGCACTCTTAAAAAACCGATAAATTATCATCCTCCTCACACAGTTCCCCTCCCATCCATTGCCTGGCGTTATAAATCTCCATTGAGGGACAAGGTGGGTCCTCTCGCGCGCCGGGGCAGAGCGCCATACATCATTGTGTGTTCTGTAGGGAAGTGTCGGCTCGGAGGTAACTGAAGATGGATGGCGGAATCTGGACGAGTGTGGCTATTGTGGTGTGCCTTATTAGAAGCAGCATAGTTTCATTATTTAATAGGAAAAGTATTTTTTCTAAATAATGCGTAAAATACGCACTGTAGAACTTTTTAAACACTTCTAAAACTATATTAAATGAGAGATGGCGTAATCTATACGAGGTATAATACTTGACTTAAGTTCCTGTGACCCTAGATTGGGCAGAGGGCGTCCACAGTGCGCCACCATCCCGAACGGTCTTGAGCTTCGCACTTCATTTCGATCCAGGTCTTTCCTAATTGTTTCGCTTCTGCAATGATCGTCCAGCGCCAGGTCTGCTTGGAGCGACCACGTTTACGCTTTCCTTAGGGATTCCAGTCTAGGGCTTGCCTCGGTATGTCTCCAGGATCCCTTCGGAGCGTGTGGCCGATCCAGTTCAACTCGCGGCGTTTGATCTGCTGGTCGGTCGGAGTCTCACGGCAGCGTTCCCACAAATATTGGTTGGAGATTTTCTCGAGTCAGTAAACACCGAGGATACGACGAAGAAATCGGTTGATAACGACTTGGAGGTTGTGCGAGATGTCCTTAGTGACCTTCCACGTCTCACGTCCGTACAGTAACACGGTTTTTACGTTGAACCGGAATATTTTGAGCTTTACTCTTCGGGTCAATTTCCTTGATTGCCATACAGGACGGAGCTGTGCAAAGGTTGCTCTTGCCTTGGCAATTCTCGAAGAGATGTCTTCTTCAGTTCCTCCAGTTCCTGACACTACACTACTAAGGTATGTGAACATGTGGATTATCTCCACCTCCTCTGTGCCGATGAGCAACAGCAAAGAGCTTGTCGCCCCGCACCTCATTTCCTGGGTTCTTCCGGATGTTGACTTTTAGTCCCGCCTCCTTAGCCTCTCGTCGTCCAGCTTGACTTGCATGTCAGCGCATGTGTGGCTCAGCAGGCATAGGTTATTGGCATAATCCAGATCTTCCAAGACGCTGGACAGTCTCCACTCTATTCCGCGGCGCTTGTTGCTCAATGTATTGAGCATGATGCCATCCAGAACAACAAGGAAGAGGAGAGGTGGGAGAAGACACCCCTGTCGAACTATCGCATGCACCGGTATGTCCTCCGAGATGAAGCTGTCGTGTGTCACTCTACAGGAATACTTCTTGTAGATGGCCTTGATCAAGTTCGTGATTTTCTCGGGGACCCCAATTTCACTCAGCCGGGCCCAGATTCAACTCCACATCAGCATATCGAAGGCTTTTTAGGTACGAGGTATTATAGGTAGAATGCATCTTCATTTAAAGCAGAAAATGTAAATTTTTGTAAGAAAACATTATTGCCAGAGTTAAGTAGGCATATGAAAGATATTAAAATTAAGCTCGAATGAAAATGCTGGAGTGTTTTGGGGACCCGTTTTAATTTACCAATTTACGATCTAATTTAAATTTATAAGGTACAACATTTTTGAACACGTTTTAAAAGCTACCTAAAAAGTAAAATTGAAATGATGACTAAAACACTATAATTTATAATTCTAGCAAATCTTTAAAACAAGGCAGTCATTCAAGGTTAATTCTAAGTGTTCAGACAAGTCCAACTTGAAAAAGGCGTATATTGTTGCAACGGCATGGCTCTTGTTTATTATTTATATTCTTCTTAATTATTCAAAGTTCATTTAAAATCCCTAAAATTATTTCCTTTTACTAAATGCAAATGAAATTATTTACTACTTATTGTTTTTGGAACGAAGTTCCTTATTGCGCGTTGCGAAAGGGGGCTAGACGGAAAAAATGAAGGCCAAAAGTTGTAACGACACTTTTTGCTACAGTTGTAAGCCGTGCGGCGTGCGCGTGTTTCTCTGTCTCTCTCTCATAGAAAGCAAGCCAGTTATTTTGACAAGCCATTTATTACTAAAATTGAGCCTACTGATTAAGTTTATATTACATTATATTTGTTAATAATAAAAAAAAAAATTACTATAACTTAAAAAAATAAAATTTTATTGTTCCAGCTAATGATCGAAACAGCTTGACCAAGATTGACGGAACTTTCACTGGCAGATAGCTGATTTTATAAGGATTTAGTACTTTTATTTTAAAAAGGATTAGTAGTTTCGTGTAAATAAGAAAAAAAACACCATAAAGTTTTTAACAGATGTGGCTAGTTTTCTCTCAATTGGAGAAAGTGCCCACTCCAACGAGCGCTTGTGTTCTGTCGCGTCATTTTGCGCTAACAGTGCGCGCGTCACCGCAGTGTGAGCGCGTCGGGTTTATTCGAGCGGTGAGGCGAGCGCTGACGTTTTAAACGTTTACATACTGAGCGAGGCTACGTTGTTCGTCGTTTACGATCGTGTGAACAGCTATTTCTAACGCTCATGTTAGAAATAGCTCAAACCTATAATATTTTTTTCTGTATCCTTACAGGCAATAAAAGCTCCGTGACGATTATTTTTTAAATTGATTACGTAAGAATTGGTATTCTCTGTCTTGAGTCTGCGTTACCTGAAAGCCACAACCTGGGAGGTCTTTAGGTTAAGAGTGCATAGGTTATTTCTAGGTAAGCGTGTTCCATCGACCATCGCTGATCATCAAGTGATATAGTGGTCAGACACGAGCCTATCAATACGATGCTATATTGCACGAGACAAGGCTTTATAAAGGCCTGCAAGTCGTTTCTCGGGAACACATCAGCTGAAGCAAATAGTCATTTAGTACTCCTTAAGAGTCTAGATCCTTGCTAGTTACTACTTGAAATCGTAACTATTAAAGTTGTGAGTGCAGAACCCCAGAAGGGGTTTCTTTCTACCTACATCCTCTTCCCTTCTTCTCAAGGACCAATAGGATCGGAATCTGGAATTCTACGTGGTTTTTATTCGTCACATTAAAAAAAAAATAACTTCAAAGTGTCAGATTAACAATACCCCTACAAATAATCGTCAGATTTTTCGAAAACATGTCTAGAACATCAAGCTGAACCTCCTGTTTAAAAAATTCGTCACATTTTCGTGAACATACCTTTTTTTATCAGAGACACGTTAGAGCCACTGAACGGAGAAACATTACAGAACCTTTTATTCTTCTTACCGTCTAAACTGCAAAATGTAATAGGTCCCCACGACGCACAAGTAAATCCACATTTAGCATCAATGCCTCCCCTACTATTACAGATGGTCACAAGCCAGGAAATGTGAAATAAGTCTTGCCAAGGGCTATTATGATTCTGGACTATGGAAGATAAATAGGTCGTCGCTCCATTCTAATTATTATCTGTATCCAGCTACATCCTGGAAGGATCTGGAAGCTGATCCCAACATATTGGGGAAAAGGTTATGAAGATTTATTTTATTACAGTAGATTAGATTGAATAAACAATAGTTGTTCAACAAACACGTAATTTTATCTAGCTTCTTTGCTTGGTGCATTTTTAATTTCCGGGCAAGTTCAATGTAAATCGAGAACTATAGACTTGCACAGGAAATTATCTTTCCTTTCTCTTTCAAACGATTGTTTTCTTTATACTTCGACAAACATAATCCCTACGGTTGGGATTCGTTATTGTAGTTAGCTAATATACCTCTACATATGAATATCGTGGCATATCGAAGAATTAACCCTTTCATAATGTGTTTGACCATTTCATGAAACGGGTGTGTTCCATTTAATGGCCAGCTATAACTGACTACATCGTTTAAGCGTCAACGTTTGATGATATGTCCATCCACGTTTTGCCATATCATTGACGTGGCCACATCATGAAATTACAACTTCAAACCTAATTTCGACATCAGAGCCCCGCTGCAGGGTTCCTACTTCTATCAGCAGGGTTTAAAGGAACCTAAAATGAATGGTATGACGGGGGGTAAGTTCTGAAAAACATCATCAATAAAATCTGTTTATGTCCTCGTAGCTCGTCTCCTTCCCAAAGCTTTAATAAGTCACAATGGATTACCATTTCGATTGCTATACCAGAAGTATTTACTTGTTTATCATCTTTAAAAACTGAACTAGTGGTTGTTTCTAGTGAACCACTGAATGACCGATCTTATCGAATAATAACAGACATTAGCAGTCGATACATTAACTGACAGTATCGACTGTCGCTACTGCGTGTGTGTGTGGAGGAATGACAGGTTGCCTGTAGTACGAGGTTGTACTGAATAATTGGGATATTGTAGTGATGGTTTGTAGAGAGGTCGTCAGTTTTACGTATCGGGCCCAAATGTATAGGGTAAGTGATCGGTATACCATAAAATGAAATGTACTAAAATTTTAACCGAAATATCACTTGTAAATAATGGTCCCAAACAGGCATTGAAGTACTATAATCGCAACTATTTTAAATGCAAATGGTAGTCACTAGTAAAATGTAGTAGGTACTATTATAATGAACTTAGTAGTAGATATTTTTTTTTTTACTATGTATAGGCATACGTTTGACATGCGGTGGGCGGTTTAACATAAAATAGATTGTCATTATACTAAAAGATTGTCCATCAGCCACGGGCTTTTCAGAGTTCTCTTTGAAAGCCATTTCACATTACTCTCCCAAACCACTGGTATCACCTTTATTTCGGTCATCAAAAACTACCGACACCTAACCCATACCTAATGATTCGCCGTAACATGATAAAAGCGGTCTATCCCCATCTGATGGGGGGCCACACACACGCACAGACAGACAGTGACATGTTACGAAGATTCATTCATCCGGACAAAACGTATATCTGTAGGAGTACGGTGTTCACTTATTTATCACTTTCTTTGTAAACGCACACTGTGGTGGGAAAGACTTGTGACGTCACTGGATAGAGAAGTGCAAAAGGTTTACTGATTACCTAACTTATTTAAGACCTATATAGTCAGGAGCCAGAAAATCTGATACTAGTCTTGTCCGTATCACCCAGTTAATGGGTTGTAGAGATAGTTACTTCATGCAAAATACTGGTTTTCGGCAGCAGCTGAAATTGACTTGATTAGACTGAAAGCTAACTCCAATATAGTTGGGAAAAAGTATGCTGATTTAATGATTACAGAAGCCCTGTGAAAGGGTCACACTGCCTTAAAACCTTTGAAAATTGATTTAGCCATATCAGATTGGCCTATCAGATTTTTGCACGAAAAATGCCAATGCCACATCGATCATCAGAATGTAGGATAGGCTACGGAACTGAAACATACGCTACAAAAACGTGATTTCTTAGTGTCTCTAGTCTAGGCTTGGTAATTTTCCAAATAAACAAACGTTGAGGTATTTTTTACCGTTCTCCATGGCGTCCCAGCACATTCACTGAATATGTTATACGTTATGGTTTGAAGTGGACATTCTGTGTAACGTTTGTCATTGTTAACCACTACATAGACATTTGAATAACATTGTTGACGGTCAGCTTTAACTTTACCATATGGAAATTGTTCAGGGTAATAATTGCTTTTAGTTTTGGGAAATAGGATAAAGTGAGTTCCTACGTATAATTTATCATACATGATATCACCAACCGCAAGTAGAGTGTAGAAGTTTCTTCCAGGAAAGCCATACTTATTCTATGTTCTCCATTCGAGTAAAATTCAATTTAGTCTTCTGCAATAATATCCACATTTTAAGTTTGTGATTTATTGACATTAATAGAGAGTTTTTGTCGCTGTCATAGCGACTGTGTGGAGTGGAGGTGGAGGCAATTTCCTTAGTTAGGACTGAAATTATAAGACTAAGGTTTACATATTAAAAGTTGGAAACAATTTAAAGAACTCAAGTTAGAGTAAACTTTATCTTCACTGCACCTACTACATATAAGTTGTTTTGGTTTATGATTAGATACACCTACCTCTTCTGGAAGCCTCCAAGATCTATCTTTTTGGTATCTTTAAAAAGAGATAAGTAGGTATTCAATTATGCTAGTTTCTATAATCTCCTTAACACAACACACACTTCTAGTCTGATCTAATTTCCAATGACCTCACAAAAAATACTTATATCACCTTTGTATTATACCAGTGAACGCTTTCTAAAGCGTTAAGTAACGTCATATACTTCTATGGCAGAGAACTATTCTAAAAGACTAAACTTATTCGACTGACATCACAAAACTTATGTGACTCACCTCGCTCTTTCCAATTCACTTTACCAGAAACAAATCTAAACGGCAGTGAACGTGTCTTTCAATCCGCAGACTATAAAACTCCCCCATTAAACTGTCACTCGCTAATGGAATAAGGACGTATGTAAACGATAGCACTTTTACGACCTAATTAGTCTGCATTCAGACGTTGATGTAGGCATTTAAATACAAGCCTCACCGAAGTGCCAATGCTACTAATTTTTAAACAACATTCGCATTTGCATCTCAGTCGGAATCTGTCACCATATATTTTATGGCCCTCTGAGTCTTTAGGAAAGTGAAATTCCGTCACCATTAGCGTGACGGAGGCGATTGTTCAACGTCAAAACTGTACGTCTACCATGAGTTTTATCAATCTACACTCGCTAGCAACTGTAGTTAAAAGAATACATGAAAACTCTAAAAAAAACAAGTTTATAACTTATTTGTTTAAGTTTTTGACTAACAAGGAAGCAAGTTGCAAGTAATAGTTTAGTTATCACCTAAAAAAATAAATTAGAAACTTGTTTTTTAAAAGTTTTCATAATTTTTTTTAACTACAGTCGCTATCGAGTATAGATTGATAAAACTCATGGTAGACGTACTGTATGAGAATGACGAACACCGTCGAAATTTCACGTGCTCAAACCCTTACATTTTGGCATTTCCAAAAAGTCAGTTTATCGTTTTATTCAGTTTGTGAAATATCTCTACTGGAGGAGAAAGCAGTCGAGACCCAAACTTCTAATTATGATTTTTTACATACAAAGTGTCACCGCCCATGTGTCCTCTTAAGCATCTGAGTGTAAGTATGACACACAATCTTACAAAGGATCGTCGCGTTTCCCCGTAACTTGATTATTGAGGTCAGACAGTTAGGCAGTCGCTCCGTACATAAAACTGGTATTCAGCTGCATCTAACTACACTGGAAGCTGATATCAACATAGTTTGGGATAGAAAAGGCTAGTCAGACAATGATGATAATAAGTACCACACCAAGCTTGAGAAAGAAACTATCATACAGTTATGAGTGGCAGAAAAGGTGCAATTCAAAGCTACGACGTGCCTTTGAAGTTCTGTTGTGAAAAAGAGATACCGCTATGCGTCTTGTATAGTCATACGTCATATTAGGGGTCTTGATCTGTTTCTAGAATTTGTTGCACCATTTCCAGTGGCTACGCTTCCTCGCTCTATCTCACAGAACCGTGTATTTTTCTGGGTTCAAAGCGATAGTTGTGTCTTCTATCAGAGAATTTTGTTTGCAACCGGACCACTAAGTACATCGAAGATTACGTTCTACAAACAACTTCATACTATTTATGTTTAGAATTAAATAGCGCAAGAGAGAACTCTGAAATTAATCTTGGTATAGACGTAACTTCTTTCGTAGACATAACGCCCTAGTAATTCTGATTTAGAAGCTTTGTACACGATCTAGATTCCTGACTGTTTGTCTCGAATTAATTTATTGTAAATAAAACGCTTTAATACGAAATGATTTTCCTAAATTCAGGACAGTGTTGAACAAATGTTTGTTTAACTAATTGATTCAATAAATTAGCAAGCTTTCCTTATTAGTTTTGATCAAAATCGAGCCCAAGGCCCTTTGAGTATTTTTTGATATTCCTCATAGTTTCGGAATTGGAAACCCACGTCCGCTTGAAAACTTCACCCTGTATACAACAGAATTCAATCTCAAGTTGCAACATGTAACTAGGCTACAGAATCCCCGATGGATTCATTCGATAAGACCTTGACAAGTTGTGAAGGTCGTCCCCTCGACTTGTTTGAACATTATATGAGGATTGTTCGCTTGTTCAGGCCGAACCGAACCGATACATTGTTGCTGAACTGAATTAGTACGGGGTTTCTGCAGTAACTATGAGAAGTTAAAAATTGAATGTCTGCTAGCAACGAAATAATTTTGATTCTATTTTCAATTCGTGGAAAGTGGTAAACGATTTTTTTAAAATTTTCTGCTTTTAATTAATTCCCTTTGAATTTGGAATGGTTTCGACTCGTCTCTTTTGATTTTTTTGCTAGCGAATATTAGACGCTGGAATTTTTAGACGCAAAATAAATCTGAACTAAATTTCTGCTTGATAGAATACTCAACTATTTCATTTCACAAAATAATAACGGGCAAGTTTTTTACTAAAATCACCGTAAGAAACTTTGTACTAACAACCCCAACTTTAATACAATTAAATCAGTAGTTCTCTCAACCCTTATAAGTAATATAAACATAACTAAACCTTACTACAAACAAAAGTGCAAATTCCCATAAAACGTATCGGCCAGCGTCCACACATAACGGCCCCACGGTCAGTACACAATACTCCAAACACATAACGGCGCAGAACGGCACACAACGGCGCAGCACTTTATGGGGCATAAAACATACGTTACGTACGGGACATAAATGGTCTAGACTGGGGGCGATAGGGAGGGGTCCTAAATGTAGGGATAATGGCTATTCTATTAATATTGGTCTTTATAGGGGTTGATAGTGCACTAAAAGTGATAGTAGTAATAGATAAGGTAGTGCGTGGGGTTTTGCGTAAGATATTAGCTTCGGGGTTATGGGTTGCATGTTCTGTTGAATAAGTATAACAGTAATTATGCTTTGGTGAGAAAAGACGAATTTGCGTTTTCTGAAATAACAAATTACTTTTATTCACAACACAATTAAATACAATGTTTTAATACAATTGTATTAAAACTTTGTATCTAACTGTTACTTTGTATTTTACCCACTCTAAACAGAGTAACTTACCTGAAATAACAAAAAACAACATTTAAAGCCTTTTATTTATACAGGAGAATATTTACTGTTCCACGTTTTTGCTAAAATAGCAAAACCTAGCTCAAACTTCCTAAAAATTACCTCAATATTGACAGCCGGTGACACTGACGTGACACTGACATGACACTGACACCTATTAGAGATCTGTAGATAATAAATCTTTAAAGAATAGTAACAACACTAGTGTAGTGATATTCTTTACATGTATGTACCCTGATATTCACATAAGCTCTTCTGGGCACGCTCGCTCCATCTTAGACCTCATCTATCGCTTTCCATCAGCCGAGATTGTGGTCAAGAGCAAGCCCATTCCTAAATAAAAAAAAAATAAAAAGGCAGGTTTCTAATCTATTTCACCAAGGCCAACAGTATCCTGATCGTAGTAGCTAGCAGTCCAGACTGTGCGTTTGTGATCCATTGCTGCAAGGTTTCGGCTGAATCTGTGACCTTGCAGTAGCGGTGTCACTAACTTTTTTTTGTTTTTACTAACATAGTTTGTTATTAAATTGTTATTAACACTTATAAGTTCTGTTCCTCGAAAATAATTTTTGATATTGGGAACATTGATATATAAAAACCCAAGATACACACTCAGCATCTCAAAAACATCCGCATAAAACAAGCGCACAATTTAAAATTGTCCACTAGTTTTAAACAGTCTCGCATCGCTCGCCATACTGCGCTGCTTTGTAGAAACAACTTTAAGCGATCCGTGTAAGGTTGAATTTGCAAAAAAATTGTTTATAGTATAACTACACAACTCACACATGATACTTGATACATGTCAGTTTTTGACGACAGTTTCGAGTGTTGCATTCGTTTGAGACTGTGAATCTTGGGTTTTTTTATATATCAATGATTGGGAAAGATAAACTACAGAACCTGATGATAGGTCTGTCAACTCACTGGCACTACCCTATACCCCTATCTCATAAAACTTATAACGGCAATGCTGCTTTGGCAGAAATTGGGACATCAGGCATTCTTCCCAACAACCTCTCTCACTAGGACCTCTATTTATCAAAAACCTACAAGTAACATTTAGGTCACAAAATCAACAAGACCTTACAGAAACCAGTTCATATTCATGAAATAAATTTCTAAATAGTCTCCACGTAGGCATTACCTGCGTCGAGCTAAGGACACGGTCGGCCGGACACTCCGGACGAACGGCAGGGGGCCGGACACCTTGCCGTCCGGACCGGACCGAACTCACTTCATAAATATGAAAAACGTTAGCAAACTTGTTGGCAGGTTTACTACAGACACTACAGTGTTCCGTAAAGTTATACGAATGGATAGTTATGTTTGTGTGAGGGTTTCGGATATGCTATCCTTAGATTAGAATAGATGTGAATGTAAGGAATTTTGTTATAAGTTATGTTGTGAAAAGAGCTGATCGAATATTAATAAGCAGAAGTGAAAATGATGGAAATCAAAATATTATTACGTACATAACAACACGCCTACATTATCTGAAAACAGAGGTGCACCCATTTCTGTATATACGCCCATATTTAGCCATATAGCCCAAAGTGGGCTATCATCATCATCATGTGCCTAGCCTGAATACCAGTATTTTACGTGGAGCGGCTACCACGCTGGGTTCCCCCATCCCCAACCCCAAGTGAGTTATAACATATTCACTCATTATGACCCAACCAAGACCTCGGTCATTGGTTAAATTGCAGATAAAAAATACCTAAAACTCTTCACCCAGCTGCACATCTAACTCAGGTTCTCAAATAATATAAGATGAGCGGTATTAAAAGGAGGAAAAAAATAAGTCGTGTTTCCAAATGTTTTGATAGAATTTTTTACTAGAAAGCAATCACTTTTTATCCGACAAATAACCGAGTAACTCATTACAGAAAGGTATTTCAGGTACTCAACAATTTTGCAGACAAGTTCCTGGGGTGATACGGCGAGGTTACCACACATTTATAGCGAAAGCCTGACTAAGGGTTCGTGGTTTTTGATCTACAAAAAAACATAGGATCTTACACAAGTCTAGGACAAAACGCAAAGGTTTGGGTTTTAATCCTACCCTACGCTGACCCTAGTCAGTGGAGCGTAAAACCTGCCAAATGAGGGTAGTACGCTAATAGCGGCCATTTTGTAGGATTCATTGTGTCCTCATTACTAAGTCTAGGTAAAAGAGGGTTTAATGAAGAGCTGGAAGGTGATTGGGGTGTGCATTCACCTTTAAACGAATGATGCTGATTCTGTAATTAATCGATTATTCCGAAAACAATGATATTTTGTCCTATTTGCGATACTTATTTTTAAGGGGAGATTTTGGAACAAAACAATATTGCGACAAACTATCCAATCACGCCTTACAACTGGGATTAGTTGAGTGAATAGAGTATTTTACTGTATTTTTATTACATTTCTCAAAACATAGAGAGACAGGTGACAGACAAGATGAAGATAAAATGTAATGCTTGAAAAAAAAATGAAAGTGCCAATGCAGTTGCCCACTAGACAGAACTCCGGTCTGGTCGGAGGATGCTCCGTTTTCTATAGAGGTTAACGGAATTTTACACCCTGTTCCACATACCTCTTAATGTAGGTGGTAAGTTTTGAACAAATATGAATCTGTCTTTTATAAATCTTATTAAAACGACAAATATTTTGGATTGAAAACAAAACACAACAAGCGTTACTCAAAATATATTGAATATACAATTTCCATTTTATAACCTAAAATACTTTGCCAAAAACGTCTAAAACAAGAGCCAATTTAAAGTAAAAGTTACTTGAATTGGAACGTCGTTGTCCTTTCATTAGCAGTTAGTCAAATAATTTGTTAAAGCGATACTTTGTTCAGAGCCGAGCAACAACTCGGTGAGTACAAATTCTCTCAAACGTAGCAGACTTGTTCAAGTTACTTTAGAACCACTTATTTCTAAGAAATTACTGTTTAATCTTATTCAATGACTTTATTTGAGACTACCTTTTAGTGTTTCTATCGTCAATTTCTAAGGTAGCTCAATTGTTTTTAGTTCAATCTATGGAAGAACCATTTGTTACCATTTCTCATTACCATAGCTACTGTTACAAACCTATTTTATTTAAAACGAATGCATACTAAAATAATAGGTATAATTTTAAGCACAGCAACGGCATTAAATTGAAACACCCTTCAGCAGCAATTTGGATTTTCTATCTGTACCTATAAATCACCTTGACAGAATTGGAATTCCGTACTGTAGTCTGTAATATTGCCTCATAGTCTTTAGGTCAAATGCTACTTCTAGGCAAGTCAAAGGCGAGGCTATCAATAATAAGAAAACATAAAAACTTCTACAATACAAGTTCATGATGCCAAATCAACACACTGAACTGGACAGACACGGACGGAAACTAGACATTTCAGAACGTTAATGTCGGAAAATAGAGACAAAAACTGCAACCTTGACCGTTCGAGACAGAATAAACACTGATCCGTCACCATAGCAACGGCGGCGTGGGAGAAACCAGCTGACTGTCACCCGGAGTTAGCTCAGTCAGCTGATCGATGGCTGGCGAATGATTGATAATGTTAGTGCTATTCACTGGGGAGAGATAAGTGATTGATTCAGCGTACTTGACTTAGTTCTATGTGGTATGAAGTCACCACTAATACTATATTACTAACTTGTATGATCGGTGCTAACATGGACCTTTATGTAGGTACGTCCCTGTTACCGCTAAAAAGAGCTTTTATATGATATATTGCAGAATTCCATTATTGAATGTTGTCAAGCCATGGTAGAGCAGACAAATTTGACCTTAAGCCTTGTCTCCCAGTGGGGTGATGACAATCTGGTCACTTTTAAAGCCACCAAAACACAGGCGTGTCTTTTTACCGCAAAAAGGAGTCGCTTTGACCAAACTCCTACTTTACGGGGTGCATCTGTTCCTGTGACTGATCGGCTCGAGTTCCTTGGCATGGAGTTGACATCCAGTCTCAACTTCGGCGCCACCATCGAGTACAAAGCCCAAACCAAGGCCAAAAAGCTGGGCATCCTAAATAGGGTGAAGCGATACTTCAGGCCTCTTTTAACCCTATACAGAGCACAAGTTCGATCCTGCATGGAGTATTGCAGCCACCTTTGGGATGGTTCAGTTAAGTATCAGCTTGCCGCGCTTGACTCAGTGGAACGCAGAGCTAAGAGGCTCATCGGTGACGTAAAACTGGTATCCACCAGTTTGGCATCCGCAAAGCTACATAGCTTGGCTCATCGCCGTAAGGTTGCCTGCTTGTCGGTCTTCTACAGATTGTACTTCGCTGAGTGTGCCCAAGAAATCTCACGACCTCATCCCACCGTCCCCCTTCTACCATCGGGCATCCAGACGCACTGCATCTTACCATCCCTACCTTGTTGCTATTCCACCAATTCGCACTAAGCGTTTCCAATCGTCTTTTATAATGCGCACATCAAAAGAGTGGAACGCTCTGCCTGCGTCTGTGTTTCCAAACGCTTACAACCCTAATCTCTTCAAAGTTAGAGTACGCAGGCACCTTCTGGGTAAGCTCGCTCCATCGTACACTTTTTCTCTGTCATCTCTGACCTAGACTAGAGTCAAGAGCATACCCATCACAAATAAAAAAAATATGCATATATACTTATAGTTTTTATCCTTTGGATAATTTTGGGAGCAGCTGGCAGAAGCTACTGAATCAATACGAGTAAATTAATAATTAAACTTATGACCTTGCCTAGTCTGTGCTTAAAGCGTTAGAATCTGCAATATACACCTATTTACAATATATATTCACAGAATATTCCCACAAACACTCATATCAAACTTTGTATGTACGTCTGTCATTCAATCTCAAGCAACAGCTGCGGCTAGAGGTACGATATATCCTGAATTAGCACATAGAGTAGTTTCCATCGCTATTCGCGCGAAGCTCAAGTTTTCACGGGCAGAGCCGCGGGAACAACTAGTTTCTGCTGCGTTGTTCGCCTGTAGTTTCAATGAGGTTGAGTTAAAGTTGTGCTTCAGGGAGGTAGTTTAAAAATAATCAATTGTTATGAAGAGGAGAGAAAACTTCGTGTTTTATTGTAACTGCTTTTCCATCGTCTGTTGTTTTATACGTTAACTAGTAATGTTACGGCCACACTACCGTAATATGGCAATAATTATGGCCATAATTGGTGTTGTTTCAGTTGGTTTTGTTTCAATTATGGCCATAATTATTGCCATATTATGGTAGTGTGGCCGTAGCATAAGACACAGTTACAAATTGATGCTGTTGATGTAGGTCATGATGACGTTTTGAGTCGTTTATACTTTTATTATTAGATACACTAACTGAGTATACATTTTCAGACCAATTCCGAAGAAACAGTGATATCTATACTAATATATAAAGCTGAAGAGTTTGTTTGTTTGCTTGCTTGAACGCACTAATTTCAGGAACTACTAGTCCGATTTGAAAAATTCTTTCGGTATTAGATAGCCCATTTATCGAGGAAGGCTATAGGCTATATATCATCACGTTAAGACAAATAGGAGCGGAGCAGTAATAAAATTGTGACGCAAGCGAAGTTGCACGGGTTAGCTAGTAATATTATATTGCTGGTATATCTGCCCATTTAGAGGTAGTTATATACCACTGGGGTCATTGCAAACACCATAAGTTTAAAACAATCGCGTTAGATTGCAAACTCTTTCAACACAACAAGACTCGGATATACGAGGATATAAGAAGAATTTGGTAGGATTTATTGGGTTTAAGTTGACAATTTGTCGAGAGTTTATAATCTAAGCAAGATTTATTACAACGTTGCTTGCAATAATCTGATGATATGTAGAGAGCTTACACGTGACGAATAACTACTTTTATTTTTCATCTATGAATGTGCTGGTATTAGATAGAGACATGGTGACACTACTTTGTGATATCATTTTCAATTTCCCTCCACTTAATTCATATTTTTTCTTACAAAATTTCGTTATGCTTCGTTCTCACAACAGTTCCAGTTTCATTGATGTGATTTTTTTAATTATTTTATAAATTAACTATCAAAACCCTGTGAAAATATATGTAAGGAAAGCAATGCACGTAGTACGAACTTAGGAACATTTCTACGCAAGCGAAATACCGCGAACTAAATAATATAATGTGTGCTTTGTGGCCCGCCTACAACCATGCAGCCGTTTCACAATTCTTTATACAAAACCCGCCACAATTAATAAACAAAGCCGCAGGAACCACGTTGTTTGAAATTGTAACATTTTCGTAAAATCGCACAGTTTTCAAGTTTATTACGTTGATTGACCGCGCTCGTGGGATTCCAATCAAAAAGATACAATTTGTTTATTTTTACAAGCAAACTTTCTACGAATTGTTTTTGCGATCGAACGAAATGTAAACTGATTTTGATAAATGAAACACGAAATGCTGATTGAGTTTTGTTCGGTAACAATCACAATCTGAATTTATAGAAACTTGTACGTGAATGAAAACACAGACAGTGAAGCTCGTGGTGTATTTTCGCGCATTTTCCAAACGCTGCACGTAATCTCGCAGTTTTTTAATGAAATTCCATCGCTTTTTCAAAACACTGTGTCCATTCCAGGGTAACCAAATTACACTTAAAGCACTTTTCGAACTAAAAACTGTCCGTTTCCACAAACGTTTATTTTCGCAAAAAAATACTTACAAAAAAATCAAACAATACCACAATAAGACACTTCACTACACTAGCTAATCTACAGGGTGTATAAATATAAACACTAAAGTGGTATGTATAAAAATATCGCTTAAACTTTGGAGCGGAGCGGGCGGTGAGCGAAGCGAGCGGAGCGCTCTCGCCGCGCGTCAGTCGGCCACTGACGCGCCGCCGCCGCCGCCGCCGCGAGAGATGCAAGCACTCGTTATCAGCGAGCTATCCTTAGCAGAGGTAGTTAACATCTCACTCTGTTAGAGGTGAATAGAGGATGTGTGTTGAGGTAGGTAAGTATGACTGCTCCACGGTTACGATGTATTAATTAGGAGTTGGTAGAACATTTCGGAGTTGAACTTAAAAAGGCTGTTTAGATATTCCTTAAATGAGATAAGTTTTTTTTTAACGTTGGTTATTACGAGTGAAGGCAGTATACGAATGGGAGCCTATTATTAAACCTCCGATGTCCGTTCATCTATCTGTACCTCAAGAACCGATGGGTAGACAGTAGAATTTCATTTTCACAGTAAATATTTCTATTTCCGCTATAGCAAAAATACAAAAATAGCATCCAAATATGTGAGTTTTCGGAATGGAACCCTTCGTGTGCGAATTCGACTCGCACTTGCCCGTTTTTTTTTTTAATTACCTATCACGACTGTTTGTAGGTACTTTATTGCTTGATTTATTTCTCTGTAAAATTAAGAACACACTGTGATCACTGTATATATGTAGAACATCGAACATCCTAAAATTGAATTACATAAAGGTTGGTTTTGTATTCATTTTTTTTTTCAAGGTAAAAATATACAAAACCTACCTTTTAAAAAACTGGCCAAGTGCGAGTCGGAATCGCACGCAAAGGGTTCCGAACCAATTTAATTTTTTTAACATGTTATTTTAACACTACAGATTTTTTATTGGCTTTCCTGTAATATTTAGGTATGGTAGATATTATCTCCATTTTTTCAAAATTTTAGGCTCACTTGTGTCGGAGATAAGGGGGAAATGGTCATTTTTGGTCTAATTACTTAAAAACGTATAATTAAAGCCCTCACAGTAAGCCCTTTCATTTGATATGTCACACGATACAGTTTGAAAAACTTTTTTTATTTATTTCTAATTTGACTCCCAAAAGTGACCCCCATACTAAAAAAATACGTTATTTACGTAGTGCATCCGTATTTGAGTTACAGAAGTCCATATGTGTACCAAGTTTCAACGGAATCCGTCTAGTAGACCCGGAGAAAACTGGCTGTGACAACAGGACAGACAGACATCCGAGTGATCCTATAAGGGTTTCGTTTTTTGTTCGGGCCCTAAAAACAAACAACGATTACAATCATCCTTTCACAACTTAAACTTCAAAAGGACACTACGACACAACACAACACGACCTAGATATGAGTCCACTAATGATATGACCTAATATCTAAAGTGGAGCACCTTCGACAGCGCGGCATTCTGTGCGCTTCTGTGAGGATGCAAATACCTGAGATATTATTCACGGCGAGCCTTCAGACCGAGGCTGCGATGTCCCAGGACGATACTTTACTGTGGATAATTTATCTGTGTAGTAGACTTTGGGATTCAGTTTAGTACTGTAAGCTATGATATAAATGTCTCTTGCCTGTTATGGACTGTCAAGGATTAGAAAAGTGAAATTTTATCAGCAAACGATTGTCAAAATCTCAAAAAAGATATTTGCACGCCATGAGAAACGGCAGACATGTCGTGAGGCATTCTTATTTAGGATCATGCAATTAGTATTAGTATTAATTTAATTCTAATGTGTCTACAGTAATAATTGGTATACAGTCAAGTATATTAATTGTGATGTGTCTACAGTTGCTGTCCCGTCCTAAACAATTTTAATAAGTTTTTAACCTTAATAATAATATGCACAATTGCTTTTCCAATTTACTTTAGACATTGGCAGAATAGTCAACATGGGTTCTGCTTGAACAAAAAAAAACTAATAGAATTGACATTCCGACAGTCGCTCGTATTTAGAGCTCGTGGCACTTTACATAATAGTATCAAGTTTATTTTTCTTTGATGTTAGTTTGAACTTTAATAAAGTGTTTTTTTTTATTTGTGATGGGTTTGCTTTGACTCTAGTCTAGGTCAGAGATGACAGAGACAAAGTCTACGATGGAGCGAGCTTACCCAGAAGGAGCCTGTTCACTCTAGTTTCAACATAGTGGGAGAGCGAGAGTTTTTGTCAAAAATGTTAACACTTGCCTATGAGGTAAAAAAAATCTATCACATTTAAACAAATGCTGTGAATATGCTACTACTGAACTGAGAATTTTGTGGCACTCTTATTTTTTTTATTTTTATGGTTCCGAACAAAAAACGGAACCCTTATAGGATCGGGTGTCTGTCTGTCTGTCTGTCCGTCTGTCACAGCCAGTTTTCTCCGGATCCACTTGACCGATTCTGTTAAAATTTGGTACACATATAGACTTCTGTGACCAAAACATGGACGTGTTACGTAAATCATTAAATTTTTAATATAGGGGTCACTTTTGGAACTAGAAATAAAAAAAAAGGATTTTGAAAAATATTGAGTGATATATCTAATGAAAGGGCTTACTGTGAGGATTGTATTTATATTTTTTTCATAATTTTAAAATTAATGGTTTTGAAGTTATTAAAGAAATTATATGAAAATGACCATTCCCTCCTTATATCCGAAAGTACTGAGCCTAAAATTAAAAAAAAAAATGGAGATAATAGATCTTTACCTATAGGTTACAGGAAAACCTATAAAAAGTCTACAGTGTTAAAATAACATGTTAAAAAATTAAACTTGTTCGGAACCCTTTGCACGCAAGTCCGACTCGCACTTGGCCTGTTTTTTATATTTGCTCTGATTTGTACCTATGATAAAAGATATTTATTTTGCAAATAGGTTACAAATAACTCTTTTACACGTCATTTTTTTTGGCGCATAAATCTAGATGAAGCGGGTATTTCCTAGCTGGCTACTCTAAGAAGAAACACCGAAACAAAAGAAAGATGAGCAGTTTTCCTGTATGTGTATACTAAGTAGCTTATCCAACATGACGATAGGGTATTTGCAATAATACTAGGCTTGCCTTATTCTGGGAAGGAAATTACAATTGTGTTCTAATTAAATGAATAAAGGAGGTATTTATTGGATTGCTCTGTAAGCTATTGCTTCACCGAATCAAATTAATGATAGGACTTGAATGCATGCGGTTGCGCCTTCCTAGACCAAATATTGCTACGAGCCTTTTTATTTAAATTAGGAGGTGCGCGTGTCTAGGTTAAGCAACGCTTGCTGGCAGGCCATGGATAGATAACCGTCCTTACATACCGAAACTCCTTCGTGTTTCAGAAAGTACGTTATGCCGTTGGTCTCGGCTGTCACTTGAACATCTGTTACAGTAGTTATTGGAAGTGAGAAGCCAACAAATCTGACACCAATCTTGCCAAGGAATATCGTGTGGTAGCACGATATTCATTCAACAATATGACCTCCACAACCCAGTACTGGAACCTCATTACTGCCATTGCATTTGCATGCCATTTGCTCCGTGAAAAATACCGTTACTTCCGTTACCGCTACATTCGGTTGGACTAGAACCCGATCCCAAAACCGTTGAAAAAAGTTAAGCAGAATGATTTTAGTTAAATTATTACGATTTAAAAAAAGATCATTTGTTTCTTTGAGAGTTAGAGAATAGCTGATGCATATTAAACAGATTAGTGAGACTGACTGTTCTAAGTATAACAGATTTGAATATTCTCATTTATTGAGCTTGCTTTCATAAAGCTTTGATCTTAAAAGTCAGGGTCACGGTAAAAGAAACGTATTTAAAATAATGAAATAAATCTTCCATCACGAGGTAACTGTTGGGTACGTCGACCTTCCCAGAGGGACATTGCTGTAACTCAATCACTATCACGCCTGCTACTCAAATTGGTCATCACAAAGTGGTTATTTAACAACCAGCGGGTTTTTCAACTCAATTACATTTTTGTTTAGATTAAAATGCAGTCGAATGACGAAAAGAGATATTGTAGAGAGATTCCCTTGTAGACGACACTTTTATATCCCGTTATAATATGTCAATCCGCAAGGTTACCCAAGGTTAACCAAGGTTACCAATATAGCCCGAAGGATCGCCAAACTAAAGTGGCAATGGGCAGGGCACATTGCTCGCAGAACAGATGGTCGATGGGGCCGAAAAGTTCTGGAGTGGCGACCGCGTACTGGAAGACAAGGTGGACCGATGACCTGGTGAAGGTCGCGGGTAGCCGATAGATGCGAGACGCACAGGACCGGTCGTTGTGGCGACGTTTGGGGGAGGCCTATGTCCAGCAGTGGACGTCTTTCGGCTGATATGATGATGATGATGATAATATGTCATAGAACTATGATGTTATTAGGGTTGAACATTTGTAATGGAAAAACCCAAAAACAGGCCCCGAACTGAGGATCGACGATCTAACCTAGGACGCCGACTCAATAGATAATAGACACCAAGATTGGTTAGGGCTAGAATATGATTTTATTCAATACTGAATGGCGATCTACATTACGATATCCATAGTCCATAAATACTATCTTGGACAAGAAGCCCCTAAGCCCTAGTTGATCGCTTTCTGTATGTCGAGTTCGATTAAGATTGAATAATGTCTGTGTATCTTACCTAACTATGACCGTACCGTAGTCTGAGTGCCCACTATTAGATCAACATGCTTATACGAGTAATGCATTGTGGCTTTGTGTATGCTAATCTTGGATAGGACAGGTTTGTCTGTCTGTATTTATGTGTGAGAATGTCATCTTATTGTTCTGGATGACGTCCGGTAGACGCAATGAATGAACAATTGGACATGTTTAATATTTTCAGTGTTCGTGTTGTAGTTTAATGAACTTGAAACATTGTCTTGAGGTGGGTTTTGACTACTTTTGAATAGAGATCGATATAAGAGTAGGTACCTACAGGATTCTATCATCATCATAATTCCTAATGACGTTCACCAGATCGTAGGTCCATCTTGTAGGAGGCGTTCCTACGCTGCGTCTTCTTTGTTCACCGAGCAATGTCCCTTGCCTACTGTACTTTAGTTTGGCGATTTTTCGGGCTATGTCAGTAACCTACACCTTTTTTTGGGATGGGAAATTATCAAATGACTCCTTCCACTCTGACTGGAGCGACCCCTACCCGTGTTCTTCCTAAAGTTCAACCAGGTTTCAGACTGGCTAAAGTTGCCTCATCTTTTATGGGGTACTGTTTAAAATGTAATAATAAGATACCTCCCCATATATTAGAACTTAATGTGAGAAAATTTAAATCTTGTATTAAACGCGCACTATGCAGGCAAGCATATTATAAGTTGGGGGATTATATTGAAGATAAAAATGCTTGGCTGAATGCTGGTCCGGCTCCACAGCCACTAGGGCGCACAAAATAATCTGTTAGCATTTGGAAACATTCTTGGACCGGCTGAAGATTGTAAAAAACAATATTTGCATTGTATAGACTCAATTTATTTATCAATGTATAATTTCAACCATTTTAACGGCACATGTGTGAGTTCTGTGAACCTTAAACTTAAGCTATAGCTATCAGTTTTAGGTTTGTTTTTGACTTGAATGTACCCTGGCGGTTGGGAGTGTCATGCTCACTCAAAAGTCTTGCTGATGGTGGCGTATGCGTTGGATCATTTGGCTCCCTTCAAAATGGTTGAGCCGAATGGTGCTAGCGCATGCGTCATGTTCGTGAACGGACGCTGTCAGTGGGGACTGGTCATTTCTCAGTTGCCATGGTTTATTTTAAATATTTCTTTGAATTGTTCCTTTTTTCCCGGACGCTTTTATCCTGCTCGTCTTTTACATCGTTCTCACATGTTTGTATAATTTTAACTTGATGTAAACAAAACTTTGTAACAATTTATTATTTTTAAAAGAGTTTCCGTGGAGTTTCTTGCACGTTCTTCTCCATAGGGATCTACGCTTTGGAACGTGCAAATAGCTTCATCTTTTTGGACTGACCGACCTTGACAATTCAAAAGTGCCTGTAAATGGTTTATTTGAAATATACGATTTGATTTGATTTGTTCTTTGCGTCCCAGGGCCGCGGTGACTCTTTCGAACCAATTCTGCAACCTATACTTACTACTACTACTACATTGATTGTGAGAAAAAGGTGACTATTGTGACAATGGCTATAAAAATGAAAGAAAAATAGAGTTTTCCTGCAACGACCGGGTTCCCTACTCGAAATCGAATGATGTGAGATCGAATAACAATTGCTCGAAAACGTTTGCTCGATAAATTATGAGCGCGACAGTTCACTACCTCGATGCATCAAAATCTTGAAAAACTACAAGCTCGAATCATCGGCCGCACGAAGGCCCAATATCTTGAAACATAATTTCTCGACCAACCGAATCTTACCGATTTACAGAATTACGTAGAAATAAAATAGTACTCAAATAAAACCTTAAAACTATTCTGTAAATCGATTAGATGGTTGGTCGAGAACCCAAATACAATACCCGCATTTATAAAACAAGTCTTAAATCTTAAGAACTTTGACTCCAAAACTTGCAAGTCCTAATTCTTGGAAATTGATAAACCCATTTCAATGAAACCTAGGTATTTTGCAAATTCGTATGAAGTTTCATTACAATTGGTTCGTTCATTTCCAAGAATTAGAACATACGTGTTCCTATGAAATACCATGGAGCAAAAGGCAGATTGTTACACAATTAATTTTCACTGTTTTTGATGTCTCCTCGTGCTTTAGTTAGTGGTTGCTCTAACGATTCATATTTCTTTATCAAACACGACTGAAAACCATCTCAGTGGTGCTTTAATTAAAGGGAGAAGTTAAAAGGTTTGATAATTGTTATCTCACTTCAACCGAGTCATTATTCAAGTAAATGAATCGGAAAGATTTTATCTCTAAGATTAATTGCTCCACGCCAAAATCAGGCAGCTCATTGTAGACTGGAACGTTTTGACTCAGTAATGCCTTCAGACGTCTTACTTAAGTACCGTGATAGACTGGCGACGTACAAACATACTGAAATTCATCCGAATTCGTAAGAAATAAGTGTTCAAACAATTAACTTTCAAGATTGTAACATACCGGTTGGCAAAAGTGCGTGGTCATGTACGAGCTCAGATACAAAACATCTGAGCTTGTGACTAATAAAAACGCACGGGTCGAACTTGATCCTTCCTGGATCATTTATTTTGCTGTGCGTAAAGCCACTAACGATTCTCTTTGAGTAATTAGCTTATGACAGGTTATACGTATTCATATAATATTGTTTTTTTTATTTATTTTTTTATTTATCTGACTATGTAGGTCAATTTGTTATTTATATACATTTCTATCATTATCAGTATCATAGTGTGCTAGCTAACAAGTTATAAATTTCGTGTCATGTATTAATTACATGGTGACAGGCGGGCGTTTTGGGGGACTGGCTTTTGTAAAACTTGACGTTCAAAAAGAGCTGGCTCTCAGCCTAATTTGAAAACGATTTTTGTTTTTTTTTATACTAAGCTACCACTTTTGTTTCTTTCCTGCTTTGTTAAAATCCGGAGAAGCACGTGGTTAAAATTATAACAGCCGCACGGTTCGATCTCCGAGGTTAACCTACGCTTGCCGAGCTCGGTCTGTGAATGAGTGACCAACCATTTCATACCTAGTTTTCTCCGTGCATCGGAAAACACGATAAGTCATTGGTCCTGGCTGTCATTTGAACATCTTCGACAGTCGTTAACTGGGGCATTCAGAAGCCAGAAAATCTGACACCAGTCTTACCAAAGGGGTATCGTGTTACCCAGTTACTGGGTTGTGGAAGTCAGACAGGCAGTCGATCCTCGTAAAACACTGGTATTCAGCTGAATCCAGTTCGACTGGAAGCCGACCCCAATATAGTTGGGAAAAGACTGGGTAGATGAAGATGACGACCCGGGGCGAGTCGCTAGTAATAATACAACAAACCGATCAAGAACGAGTCGGACTCCCGTACAAAGGGTGCCGAACGAATATTTTTTTAACATGTTATTTTAACACTATAGGCTTCTTATAGGTTTTCCTGTAATCTATAGGTAAAGATCGATTATATCCATTTTTTTTTTCAAAATTTGAGCTCATTAGTTTCGGAGATAAGGGGGCGAATGGTCATTTTTCGTCTAATTTCTCGAATAACTTCAAAACCATTTATTTTAAAATTATGAAAAAAAATATAGATAAAACCCTCACAGTAAGCCCTTTCATTTGATCTGTCACACAATATTGTTCAAAATTCGTTTTTTTCAATTTTCTAATTTGACCCCCAAAAGTGACCCCCATACTAAAAAATTAATTATTTACGTAACACGTCCGTGTTTGGGTCACAGAAGTCCATATGTGTACCAAATTTCAACAGAATCGCTCCAGTGGTTTCGGAGAAAACTGGCTGACAGACGGACAGACAGACACCCGAGTGATCCTATAATGGTTCCGTTTTTTGTTCGGAACCCTACAAATATTTGATACTACACACATGACAATGGTCTGTAGCCTGTGTAGTTCATCATTCAAAGTTGACGTGGCATTTGCACGTCATAAAACATTAAGAACCCGAATTCTCGTATTTAAAAAGCGTTTGTTTTCACGTTCAAGTCGCAATACCAATGTCAAAATGGATGGAAATTAGATATGTTGTTGACAGTTTGCAGCTTTAATGCGAATACAATCGCGTCTTAAAAGTAATACGAGGGTAGAATTCTCGCAGTTTTATCAAACATCGAGCTTTTGTCAAAAGTGGAAAGCAATAAAGTTACGTATAGTTTTTCAAAGTCCTTTGCAAACTACGGTCCTACACGTGCTCTCAAAGAGCCTCAAGCTTAGAGCCTTTAGTTTATTGGCGAGTGTATAGCCGTCGTGACGTCACCAGCGGGTCCTGAGGGCTTCGGCCATGTTATTGGTTTAGGTTCTGAAATAAAGCGCCTTTAGTCAAACATGTTGGGTTTAGTGTATTATGTGAGCCTTTCTGACGTCAATGTTTTGTCTGAATTATGTATGGTAGGCACGTGTACGGTCTTTGATTAAAACCAAACAAAATATCTATCGACGCTTGCTATCTATCTACTCAAAAATCTTTACTACTACTTCTTAATGTTCAGTGTTTTGTCTCATACAAGTCCGCTACGTTATCTTGAATCACTGCAACTCCTAATAGCCTGAATCATCAGTCACCACCAGAAAAGCTTTGCCAGATTTCTTAGAAAACTCAGATCTTCAAATGCTAGAAAAAAACGAAACTCTCTGACACAGATAGACAACCAGCCAGATGAACACACGAGTGATCCTATAATGGTACCGATTTTCCATGCGGACGTAAAAAAAGTCTAACAATCGATTAACGTTTAATTATGTATCAATTTATTCACATAAAGAGTTATATCTTTAAAGACGACAAGTTTATAAAGTCGCGCTGACCTCGCAAGAAGCACGCTTATTGGTCAGTTCGTCTTGTTGAGCTTTAATCAATTATCTGCTGGCCTCAGTCTCCAAAGAATTATCTATCTGCCTATTTGGTCTCACTGCTAGGCAGAAGTATCCCTCCCCCCTTTTCACAAAACTCTGTCCGGTTGATAGTACGGACCAGTCTAACCTCGCTTTGCCGCCATGTCGTCAGGCATTTAACGGGACGATGGATATGAACGGGTCATTAACGCTTATGCTTAGCGGCTTTTTCAGTAACGTCTATGATTTTTTCAGCGCGCACTGATCTATTATAGAGAGAGACTTAAGAATGCTCTTCGAATCTTTGAAAATACAGTAACGCTACTTACTGTATTTTCAAAGATTCGAAGAGTCTGGTGAGAGAAGCCCGCTAATGTTGAATAAATTGGTAAAATCTGCCAATCTGGCGAGGTTCGGAGGCGTATCTTTTCAGTAATCGAGTTACTGGGGTCGGGCGCTACGCTCGGCCGCTCGGGGCCTGATACTCATACTTTATTCACTTATATAGGAGCAGGGAGTCAAATGACGATCATCGCGGTCGTTATGTGTTTTAGATTGCTTGCTTCTAGGTACTATTAATAGTTAAGGAAAGTAGTACTTTCTATAGATGCGATAATAGGCGTCTGATATTCTGCCCTCGTAATAGCAAATGCAATACATGCAAAATAGCTGTTTCGAGAAAAACGTGATTAAGTGTTTTTTCTAAATCTTTACTTTAACTGATATAAAACTGATTTGTTTTGTTATGGATAAAGTACAAAAAACACAAAAATTGTTTAGTTTCGTTTTGAAGTTAATTTTTAGGGTTCCGAAAAAAAAACGAAAACCTTATAGGATCACTCGGGTGTCTATCTGAAAGAAAGAAAGAAAGAAAAAGCGTTTATTTGCGCCAAGCATGACGCATACCAAAAAAAATTAAAATTAAATAAAACAAAATTACAATTTTATAACAGTTGGGAAGATATGCGTCACATTCGCGCAAAACGGCCATCGCTCAGCATGATGCTAGGACCCGTGTGCGAGACAGAGCCACAGCGCTGGTTTTCAGCGACAGCCGGCGTTGAGTATGACGTCGATCGGAGCAGCATAAACAGTAATTAAACGGGACAAATAAACAGAAAAATAAAGTCATAAGGGTAAAATATAATAAATAAGACGGTAAAGAGATGGCAAGTCTATTGTGCAGACGGTGGAATGAGGCTGACTAACAGTGGCGCGCACAACTCTAAAAAAAAAATAGCTATGTTATCTGTGCGCACCAAAGACAACAAAAACTAAAAACCAATAATCTATGCAATGCGCACGCCCACAATATGGCTGCCAAACGAAGGAATGCGTAATTAACATTATTATGCAATAATGTTCTTGACTTGCGCAATACACGTAATATTGTTTCCGCTATCACAGAGTAAGAGTATATTGTATTTAAAGTGAGTTTTGTTATGTGTTCAGTGTTGTTAGATTGTGTGTTGGATAATGTTATTTGTGAGTCATTTTGGTGTGTATTATGTGATAGGGGCGTAAATAACTATGTTCATAGATGACAAACACGCTCAGAAGAGAACCCAAACCGAGCAAAAGGGGAATATCGTTATTAAGTCAAGTAGTACCTAACGAGGATCCTCTGCTAATAAGTTTAAACTATCATGGATGTGTAGGTTAGTAATTATTTTATTAATCATATTGGATCATCATAAGTGAACAATTGAAATTGCAAACGTATAAATAAAAGATTAAAATAGTGTAAATAAGTCAATGTAGTTATTGTATATTTATGTCAGATCAATTCAAATAAATTTACTAAACTATTACAGGTGTGAGGTAAATACCATTCAAAGAGAAAGTAAATCCAAGCACAGAAACAAGGAACGAAACGAATCAAAGGAAAGGAAAGTGGAACCTCAGGATTTAAATAGCCCGCACCGTTGGAGATCCCAGCCCAAGTGTGATAGCCATGACCCCGAGGTACAGTACAGTGTAGCAACACAAAAAAAAAAAAAAAAGAAAACTCAAGATGACAGTTGTTGAAGCATAAGTAACTTCTTAAATTGGTACTTGAAACACTGTAATGTTTTCAGGCGTCCCATTGGTGGTGGGAGATCATTCCAACAATGCGTGGCTGCAAACCTGAAGCACCCTCTGAAAGAAGCAGTTTTGTGCATTGGCACAATCAGCGGATTAACCATGGATCGAAGATTGTTCTTTAAGTAGCTTTGTTTCCAAGTTAGCTTCTCATACAAATAGTGTGGTTTCATGGACGTAGTTATACCAAACATTAAGTTGGCTAAATGAAGCTTCCTCCTGGCAGCCATCTTTAGCAACCCAATCTGATTTATGTAAGGAGTTACGTGGCTCCTACGTGGTACAGTAACACAGAAACGCACACAAGCATTTTGAATTCGTTGAATCACTCTTTCCGTTCTGCTGAGTAGGCATGGGCCATACACTATGTCGCAGTAGTTTAGTTTAGAAAGTATGAGACTATCAACGAGTTGTTTCCGCACAGGTAGGCTCAGGTATTTACGAATCCCGTATAAAACCTTCAACCTGTAAAAACAATTTCTCAGGACATTGGTTATATGGGCTTCAAAGTGCAACTCTGAATCCATAAGCAGCCCAAGGTTGCATGCATGCTCCACTCTGTCAATAATCTCGCCCTTGATCATTATTTCTGGTTTGGCTGATATTATTGCAGAGATCTGCTTCTTAGTGCCTAGCACTATGAATTTAGATTTGAGAGGGTTCAGAACCAGAGAGTTTTCCTCTGACCATGAGACCACTCTTTGCAAGTCTTCATTCATCTTCTTCACTGCCGAGGATGTGTCATGAGCCTTAAATGAAACATACAACTGGATATCATCAGCGTACATGTGGTACCTGCAGTGCAAAAATGATTTTATGATATCAGCACTGTATAATATGTACAATAAAGGGCCCAAAATTGATCCCTGTGGCACTCCTCGTGACACGTGGAGGGGGGAAGAAAACAAAGTGGATCCATCCTCCCTACTGATTTCAACGTATTGCGATCTTCCAGTCAAATAACTTCGAAACCACTCCACAGTGCTACCATCAAAGCCGTAGTAAGCTAACTTTGACAGTAGCAAAGTAGTATTAATAGCGTCAAAAGCCCGGGAAAAATCCAGTAGGGCTAGAATTGTTCCCTCACCCCTGTCACGTGCCTCCAGGATATTTCCCACAACGTCAGCTAGAGCTGTCGCAGTACCCCTTCCCTTTCGAAAACCAGACTGAAGGTCTATCTGTCTGTCTGTCTGTCCGTCTGTCACAGCAAGTTTCTCCAGATCCACTGAACCGATTCTTTTGGAATTTGGTACACATATGGACTTCTATGACCCAAACACGGACGCGTTACGTAAATCATTAAATTTTTAGTATGGGGGTCACTTTTAGGGATCAAACTAGAAAAAAAAAGTTTTTTGAAAAATATCACTTGACATATCAAATGAAAGGGCTTACTGTGAGGGTTTTAATTTTATTTTTTTCATAATTTTGAAATAAATGGGTTTGAAGTTATTCTAGAAATTAGACGAAAACTGACCATTCCCCCCCCCCCCCTTATCTCCAAAACTACTGAGCCCAAAAATTTTGAAAAAAAATGGAGATAATAGATATTTACTTACCTAAAGATTACAGGAAAACCTATTAGAAGTCTGTAGTTTTAAAATAACATGTTAAAAAAAAATAATGTCTTGCACTTGGCCAGTTTTATTCTTATGTGGGTCTTTAGATAGTTGAATACTTAAACCTTGTGTCCCTTTTTTTAATTTACATCTAAGTGGTGGAGTAAAATGCAGCACTCGTGAAATTTGTTTCACCTTTTCTTCTCAGGAATATCCGCCTTTCCTTCATGACCTGGCTTTAAAAAAACATGAAAAGTTATTTTGATATCCTATTCGCAGATTAGGGGAATCGGAGAGGCCTATGTCCAGCAGTAGACATCTTTTGGCTAAAATAATGATAATTATTCGCAGAATAGATAATGCTATTTCATTTCAAACCTGCTACAGAAATTATCCAGAAGCTTAACGCTGGCCTACAATTCACAAAGTAAAACTATCCTTATTACATTTGAGTGTCTCTAGCTTTTAGGTACCTACAACACGATCAAACAGGACATACCTAGATATATAACGCCAGATGTATTAGGTTCATGGAAGGTAAGGTTATATATTGAATGTTTGTTGTGAAGCTAGGTAGGCACAGTGGGCTAACAGGAGAAGACGCCCCAGGATTTGGGAGTCGCAGGGCGATTCCCGGCCACCGCAGGCCTGAGGACGGCGAACACTGGGTGGCTCGCTGTGCGGCGGCGCACTGTGTTCCACCAGCGCCTCAAAAGCTGTCAGCATAAAAGACGGGGCCCGCTAGGGCCAGTGCCTGCTGGGGCTGCGGACTTTGTTCGAAAGAGTCACCGTAGCCCTGGAACGCAAAGGGCACTAGAAGGAACACGGATGGGTTTTAGTCAGTAAGAGTCTGACACTACCTCCTGCTTCACCCAGAGCGGGAGGAGTAATTTGATGATTTCCCATCCTTAAAAATAAGGTGTATTAAGTTCATCTCGTTGACCCCGCTTAGTGCTTGTGACCTTATTGAAGCACGGATCTAAGTGATGTTATTGAAGTATGGATCTCACTGACCCTGTTGGACCATCCATCGTGCATGGATGACTACACACTTTTGAACAAGTCACTGTAACCTTCCTTCCATGATAGTAGGTGTTATCTAATACCGCGTTAGGTGTGAATCTGTTAAGGAAAAAGTAATAAACAAAACTTTTGCGTACAGCTAAGGAGTCCTCAGTCCTCAGTTTAGTAGTACAAGAATCGCTATACTGCGTTCTTAAGCTAAAGTTACTTATTTGATATTTGGCGGGTTTTCGGTTCTCGATACCACTGTCTGATTTAGAAATGACCGCGTTAGTAAGTTTATTCACAATTATTATAGTCACTCATGATGGCCCATGCAATACAAAATGTTTTTGTTTAGAAAAATGCCTTCATCGCTTCCCATCAGGTGAGATTCCGGTCTAACGCGAAACAATACTAATTAAAAAAACATTATTTTTAGTCAAAAAAAAAACTATTAGTAACATTTAACACATCTACATGTATTTAGCAAACTATTCGTCCAACTTAAAGGAGCAGTGAACAGGGATAGTTAGAGGGGTGGTGTGGAACTTGAGGGGTGGGAGGGGTTTGCGGTCAGATCGAGGACACTCACTTACGAACCAACAGATAGGAAACAATCTGGAGAACATGCCTGTCTTTGATACCGCCGAAGGACCTAGATACCCATGTGGTTAGTTAAATATGTTTTCCTTTATCTATTGATCTTAGTTTACAGTCATAGTTCATTGAAGACTGGTTTTTCGGGTTCCGAACAAAAAACGGAACCCTTATAGGATCACTAGGGTGTCTGTCTGTCCGTCTGTCACAGCCAGTTTTCTCCGGATCCACTAGACCGATTCTATTAAAATTTGATACACATATGGACTTCTGTGACCCAAATACGGACGCGTTACATTATTCATTAAATTTTTAGTATGGGGTCACTTTTAGGGGTCAAACTAGGAAAAATTTTAAAAAAGTTTTTTGAAAAAATATTGAGTGACATATCAAATGAAAGGGCTTTGTTGTGAGGATTTTATTTATATTTTTTTCATAATTATAGAATGAATGGTTTTGAAGTTATTCAAGAAATAAGACGAAAAATGACCAGTCCCCCCTTATCTCCGAAACTAATGAGCCTAAAATATTGAAAAAAAATGGAGATAATAGATCTTCCTAATAATAGACCGATCTATAGATTACGTGAAACCTATAAGAAGTTTATAGTGTTAAAATAACATGTAAAAAAAAAATCGTTCGGAACCCTTTGCACGCGAGTCCGACTCGCACTTGGCCAGTTTTTTCAATAGTTAGATATCTTTTAACTAAAGAACGAAAATAACAGATTTTACGTTTTTTTTTTATTGTGCCGCTCATTTAGTAAGTATATGAAAATTTGCGAAATTGATATTTTGCGAGCAAAGCGTTTGATTCAAACATTGCTTCCGTTGTCCCATTCATGTTAAGTTCCATGAAACCAGCCGTACTCTACCTCATTTCTCTCAGGGCCACATTGGGCTTCTACTAATGTCATGATGGGCGGCAATAACCTACAGTAAAATAAAATTATACATATAGTAAATAGTATCTACATGAATGGGCTTTTTCAATTTGCGACAAAAGGACCATTTTCATTTGGCATAGGGCAACTTTTTCACGTTGATAGTGGATGAAAAATAGCAACACATCGTCAAGGACAGTCACATCAGTATAGTATAGATAAATACACATTGATACACTGAATAAATATAGCATCAATAATGTGCTAGGCTACACGTCACACGATACTGGTAAATGTATCGGTAAGTGCCGTGCCGTAAAAGCTTGGCGGGCCGCAGCTTTAGTATAGCTTTAAACCCTGCAGACGTTGTTATGTTAAAAATATTTATATCAAACATTTTTGTAAGTATAAAAAATGTGTCACACGCATTGATATTTAAAAACCCAAGATACACACTCAGCATCTCAAAAACGTCCGCAATATGTATAATTGTGCGCTAGTTTCAAACAGTCTGGCATCACTCGCCATACTGCACTGCTTTGTAAAAACAACTTTAAGCGATCCGTGTAAGGTTGAATTTGCAAAACAAATTGCGCATCACTCGCCATACTGCACTGCTTTGAAAAAAAACTTTAAGCGATTCGTGTAAGGTTGAATTTGCAAAAAAATTTTTTATAGTATAACTACTCAACTCACACATGACACTGGATACATGTCAGTTTTCGATGACAGTTTCGAGTGTTGTATTTGTTCGAGACTGTGCATCTTGGGTTTTTATATATCAATGGTCAAACGGCCATATTTACTCTTCAGTTTATAAATATCTGACTAGTAAAAAAGTTTGTAAAATAAGCCCTTAGTTACAAACGGACTTCTAAAATGTAACTAATTACCTATAGGTGTAACCCCTCTATGATGTTGTCTGACGTTTCATGCGAACAATCCTGTAATTATGCAGACAAAGGAAAATATGCATTAAACTAAAGGACTCGCGAGTGAGTCTTATCTCAAAAAGGATGAGGTCAAGTGTTTTATCTGACAAAAAGCTTTACCGTCCCTCCTGGGCAGTCGGGTAAAAATAGCAGATGAATCTGTGTAAGCTACGCTATAAAATAAAAAAAGGATTTTGTGGTGTAATGAAACCACGGTAAAAGTGAAACTCTTTTTCACATTATAGACAATTAACTAAAAATTTACCTAGAGGCCTACTCCGCGGCCGACCGTCACGCGACATGCAACACACAGACGAAAAAGTTTGAAACGATGTAATAAAAGTTTCACTTTAATAAATTAGGAGAACACGTAATTTTAATACTCAACTACATATTCATAGCATCTACCTCAACTTCTTCAAAGTTTCGGTACCTAAACAATTTATCATGGCCTCGACCGTCTCGTGTATTCTCATCAAGTTCAAAACACGTTACTAGCAACGCCATCTATCAGCAGCTTACCACATTACCAAGCCGAGCGTCTGACTGGAAAACAAAGGTTGAAGAAATTTTCCGAACAGTAGCGACACATTGCGGCGAGTAGCGAAACTACTGCATTCGAACAGTTACTTTCAGAACTGGAAAGATGTCGCTATTTGTAAAGGAATCGTATTGTTAACTTTTAAAAATACCTTGTTTACAGCCGCTAGATAAGGGTGAAATAAGTAGATGCACAATGTGCACATGTGTCTAAGGGGTAAAATATGGTCTATACACATAATGTTTAGCCACCAACACAACAGAGATTAGCAATTTGTTTTTTTATTTACTTTTCAATAAATCGTGTAATTGATTGAGACCTGGAGGGAATAAGCTCTAAGCCCGAAGTCCGTAGTTTCGGGCTTAATTGCGGGCGTATTTTACTCAGTATCACCTACGGACTTGCGATTAGTCCCGAACTCAAACTAAGAATGACTGATAACACGACTTGACAGTCACTGTCAATCGTGTTGTCATTCATTCTTACTGGTTAGGTGATAAGGCCACAAAAATTAAATGAAAAAAAAAAATTAAACTCGTACAGTATATAAGCTATCGCTGTGGTAGCGAATTCTGCCGAACTCTGTGTTTCCTACTCACTCTTTACTTATATTATATACATAGTTACTGATTTAAAGCCCGAGATGTTTAAGTAAAGAGTGAGTAGGTTACTTCTAAGCAGATGTTTTTCATCGTCGACCACATGATCATTCTCCATCAGGGAAGATTACGGCCAAACGCGAGCCTATCTATAGTTCCAAAACGTTCAAGTTCAATGTGGACTGTTCCTACACAATGCTTTACCAAATATTGATTAATTTGCATCAAACAAAAAATGTATAAATTTTATAATAACTAGTTGACCCTCGCAACTTCGTCTGATCCGCTCCTATTGGTCTTAGCATGATTAAATATAGCCTACAGTCTTCCTCGATAAATGGGCTGTCTAACACGGAAATAATTTTTCAAATAGGACCAGTAGTTCCTGAGATTAGCGCGTTCAAGCAAACAAAGAACCTCTTCAGCTTTATATATCAAAATCGTTATTCCTACCCAGGAATCGAACTGGTTGATTTTGAAAAAAAAAACACAGCCTGTACTAATAATAATAAATCTTTATTGCAGACCATATAAGATCCATATTCACAAAAAAAACACCCCTCGAAGCGGCTCGGCTCGGTACTATTTCATTTCATTTATTCATTTTGTGAACACAGAGTACAAAGATGTTTTATAAAAAATGTTTGGTCCATCCAATGTTCCGCCGAAAGGCATACAAAATAAGGCATACAAAATAGTGTCGCTAAACTCAATATTATCAAATTTAAATTATAACTGTGTCAAATCTCTTAATATTACTATGTCACCAAAATTAGACTATTACACCATTCGAAAGTGTAGCTTATAAGGATCAAATTCTGAGATGTAGTAACACATGGCAAACTAAAGGAAAGCTCTCATTTTTAGGAATAACGATTTTTCAAAAATCCAATGATGCAGTTTTAGTTTTCATCAAAATCGGGATTTCCCGAAATTCTTACGGGATCGAGAAAAAACGGGATAATCGCGTACAAAGTTGCGGGCAAAAGCTAGTGTAAAAACATTATTTACGCTCGTGTAGGACGGTTATATGTCGGGGCCTAATTTATAGTTATAATATTATTTCTGGAGGACTGCTTCCGGAAAAGTCCCATTATAATTAATTTAACTCTTAAAATAATAACTTTACACAGTTCGCCGCTTTCCGTGACTAAGAGCAATTCCAGCGTTAAAATTAAATTATCAAGACAAAGCTCTGAGAATTAAGAAATTAAAATTATAATAGGTATTTGAGTTACTCAATTGGTTCATAAAATAACTTCATTGCTGTAGGCGTGGCTTGAGCTGCCTTAGGGTGCTCCTTTGATTCACACCCGGCGTTCAAGGACAGAGGGACTTGAACTTCCGAATTAAAATATACTTAATGTGGGTACATTAAAGCAGGAAAACAATAATTACGTTAGTATCCCACAAAATATTAGGCTCTATTAATTTCACTAGTTATTTTGAAGTCTATCGCCATCAACCGGGCACAGATCCTGCGTACACTTTGCCAGGCCTGGGAATCGAATTAGCAGCCTATCCGGAGTTGTCGCTGGGGGGGGGGGGGTTTGCCTTCGCTAAGTTTAGGTTTTAACTAAGTAATAAGCCTATAAAAAACTGGCCAAGTGCGAATCGGACTCCCGTGCAAAGGTTTCCGAAGCAATTTTTTTTAACATGTTATTTTAACACTACAGACTTATTTATTATATACTTTATTGTACTTGTTGTTGTGTTTGTTGACTTCTTATAGATGTTCCTGTAATCTTTAGGCATAGAACCATTATCTGGATTTTTTTTTTCATAATTTTAGGTGAAGTTGTTTCGGAGATAAGGGGGGGAATGGTCATTTTTGGTCTAGTTTCTTGAATAACTTCAAAACTGTTTATTTTAAAATTATTACAAAAATAAAATTAAAACTTTCACTGTAAGTCCTTTCATTTGATATGTCACACAATACAGTTTGAAAAACTTTTTTTTTAATTTTCTAGTTGGTGGTTGGTTTGTATATTTTTTTTAAATATTTTTTTGTTAAGTTCATATGTTTACCATATTTCAACAGAATCAGTCCAGTAGGTCCGGAGAAAACTAGCTGTGGCAGACGGGCAGACAGAGAGACAGACACCCGAGTGATTCTATAAGGGTTCCGTTCTTACGGATGTTCGGAGCCCTAAAACACGAAAAAAAAAATAGTTTAAATTGAATCAGGCTCAGCAGCAACACTTGAGACCGATACAAAAACAAGGCTTCATTATACTCAAGTGAAAATTTGCTTCAGTTGGGGATCGAGCCTACAACCCGTTTAGCTGACATGGAACCTCACAGCATTATGACCAAGTAGGTAATTTTCCCGTTATCCCTTACATCATTATTAAACAACCCTTGTAATATCTTGAGTCAAGTTGATAATATCTTGAGCCGCGGCTATGGGGTGGCTATGGGTCGGTCTCAAGTTTCAAACTGCGCTTCATTTTAATCTGCGCCTTTGTTTCATCTCATCGAGATATTGTTACTTATCGCCCAGTGACGGTTCAGTTAACAGACTGTTGTGTACTTAGCAACTTCATATCTTCTGAACTTTCCATACTTTTGTTAAAGTTGGGAAGTTTTTGAAGTGAAGTGTTGGATGATATTTCTAACTTTTCGCGCTCGGAAATGGTGTTTTTTGTATGGTGAGATTTCATTTAGAGATATTTGTACAGTCGGGGGCTCAAATTACTGATTGTTTTTGAATTTACATGGTGGGCCTCCCATACGCACAAAACGTTTTGGGAATACTATCATTGTGCGTTCAGCTAAGGAGTGGAACTCCCTGCCGGAGTCCGTGTTTCCTGATAGCTACAACCTGGGGGTTTTAAAGTAAAGAGTGAATAGGTTACTCCTGGGCAAGTGTGCCCTATCGTCAAGCACATCATCGCGGAGATTGTGGTCAAACGCGATACTTTAAATTATAAAAATAAAATGATTAATTAAATAAGCAGTTCTATACTAGTCTTCCAAATATTTTCTGCGTGAAACCCTTGAAATATTTTTCTGTATTGTTTTAATACTAAACAATTAATATCTACGAGTATTATACCTTCAAACCTTGACAGAATTTCCTTTTGAAATAAAATTAGTAGCAAGTTCAACGACCGCCACGCGACGAACGAACACAAATAAACATAATATAGATATATTTATTTGATATTGTAACCGCAATAACTTTTATACGCCGTATAAGTAAAAGGTTTCAACGTAAGTCTACGGTGATACAAGGATCAAAGGAAATGTATCGGTTGATGTTGCGTTCAAGTTATAAGAGATATTCAAGTAGTCTTTTCTGTGATTTCCTTGTTTTTTTTTTTTTCAGGTGACGTTCTCTGTTCGCATCACAGTACTCCACCTCTCCACGATCGCTGACACACGAATAAAGTGTTCCGAGCTGCCATTAAGTTTGGTTCTACCTGTACCTGTGCAGTCAATTTTTGTTGTACTTATTAAACAATGTAGTGTAGACATGACGATCATAGAATTTATTAGAAACCCATCGAACATTGAATAGAAAATTGCGTATTATAGCGCCAGTGCGAAGATATAGGCTTCACAGAATAACAAAAATATCGGGAAAAAATCTGCATCACCAATTTATGGACCAGTTTTCTGTGGTATACTTACAACTTTTGTTCGTCATTTTAATAAAATTCAAACATATTTTACTATTCGCAGCCATCAGTAGACTTTGTGACAAGAAATGTTAACGGTTTTACTTCGTAGTTTTCTCTTTACAATTCCCTACAACCTCAGTTTCAATCAGCAAAAAAACCGCCTCTTAAAACCCTTGTAACTTTAGCAACGTTGATAAAAACCTGACATTTCCTCCATTCCGCAATCGTTTATGTCTCGTTCCCACAGCTTTCATTACTTTACAACATAAAATAAAACTTTACTGCTGGTTTTTTTGTCGTCGAAAATATTTGATGTCGTTTTTATCGACGGTCGAGTAAAGTTGAGTAAAGTAAAATAAAACAGCGGTAGAATTGTGGCAGCTACAGGGCGGCAATGTGGCTACTGACGGTATGGACCTTCTAATGATTGAGGCAGATAATCTGCGCGTGTGTTTTATGTCTTTTGGCGTTTATTTTGCTTGAATAATTGTGTGATTAAATTGTAAGTGCGCTTTGATTTTTTAGGTGTCCGTACCTGACGGGTAACCAACAGAATCCTATTACTAAGCCTTCGCTGTACGAGCGTCCCGTCCGTCCGTCTGTTTGTCTGTCAGCGGGCTGTATTTCATGCACCGTAATAGGTAGACAGATGAAATTTGAGTGCGTATTTCTTTTGCCGTTATAAAAACAAATGATAAAAACCAGCCAAGTGTGAGTCAGACTCTCACACGAAGGGTTCCGTACAATAAACCTTAATTTTTAGGGTTCCGAAAAAAAAAACGGAACCCTTACAGGATCACTCGGGTGTCTGTCTGTCTGTCCGTCTGTCACAGCCAGTTTTCTACGGATTCACTGGACCGATTCTGTTGAAATTTGGTACACATGTGGACTTCTGTGACCCAAACACGGATGCGTTACGAAAATCATTAAATGTTTAGTATGGGGGTCATTTTTAGGGGTCAAACTAGAAAATTGAAAAAAAGTTTTTTGAACAATATCGTGTGACATATCAAATGAAAGGGCTTACTGTGAGAGTTTTAAGTATATTTTTTTTATAATTTTAAAATAAATGGTTTTGAAGTTATTCAAGGAATTTAACGAAAAAGACTATTCCCCCTTATCTCCGAAACTACTGAGCCTAAAATTTAAACAAAATGGAGATAATAGACCTTTACCTAAAAATTACAGGAAAACCTATTAGAAGTCTGTAGTGTTAAAATAACATGTTAAAAAAAAATTCGTTCGGAACCCTTTGCACGCGAGTCCGACTCGCACTTGGCCAGTTTTTATTATTTTTTGTAATAGCGGCAATAAAAATACACAATTTGTGAAAATTTCAACTGTTTACCTATTACGGTTCTTGAGATACAGCCCGCTGACAGACAGATGGACGGACGGACGGATAGACAGCGGAGGCTTAGTAATAGGGTTCCGTTGGTTACCTTTTGGGTACGGAACCCTTAAAATGAAACAAAATAAAAAATAAAAGGGGGCCTCCAAACAAGAAACATGTCTTTTTCAGCTTATGGGGGGCTACTCTCTAAGCCCGAAGTCCGTAGTTTCGGGCTTAGTTGCGAGCGTATTCTACTCCGTGGCACCTACGGACTTGCGATTAGTCCCAAACCCGAACTAAGAATGAATGACTACACGATTTGGCAGTAACTGTCAAATTGTGTTGTCATTAATTCTCAGTGGTTAGGTGATACGGAGTAGAATACGCCCGCAACTAAGCCCAAAACTACGGACTTCGGGCTTAGAGAGTAAGCCCCCATGATACGGAACCCTTCGTGTGTAAGTCCGACTTGATCTTGGCCGGCTTTTTTATCTTTTAGTAAGAGCGCGCTCTTAAACAAAAATAAACTTTTAACGCGTATATTGGTTAAATTACTGTTATCAATTTCTTGTGAATTCCATTTTATGGGATCAACAAGTTTTGAATTAATATAATTTTTCAGCTGTTTAATTTTCACGGTCCAGAACAATTGAAACGTAAAAATAATCCATTTTCGCTCAAATTTCAAATTAAATACAACAATACCATGCTACAGGATGATATATATTTGTGTTCGTTATAAGCACTTGCCACGACACCCCGCTGTAAAACGAATTACTCGGAGATGATTCCTTTCCCAATTATTTTTAATCGTACGCACGAAATTAAAATGCGGTAATAACCCTCCATCATTTTATTTTTACATCGTTTTATTTTAAATCGGATATTGTATCGTTTACTCGGTAAAAAGTAACTATTTGAACAATCGAACAGTTTTAATGATAACTAATTAAAGGATTTGCGTTTCGATTTCTGCCTTCAATTGTCTCCCCAAAGTACTACGGTTTTGTTTATTTTGGGGCTGAAATTAAAAGTCCAAGTTTCCCTCGTTTAAGCTAACCCACCTAATTTTGATTTAATTTTACATTATCTTAGCGATCTTACATAGCGACATAATTTAACTTTTCGACATACACGCGAACGAAGTCGCGGGCAACAGATAGTTTTAAATAAACCACTAGAACGCCAAAATTCGCTCTAAAGAAACGTGATAAATTTGATAAAAATCCATTGGAAATATACATAATTATAGTGTAACTAGCGTTTGCCCGCGACTTCGTACGCGCATTATATCCCTATTTTTTTTATTATAAATTCTCTCTTAGTGGTCCTCTACACTGTCCAAGGAAGGTTTCTTCAAAATTTCAACTTTCTACGAGCAGTAGTTTCGGCTGTGCGTTGTGTGTCAGTCACTCATCAGTCACCAGTAACAAAAGAATTTTATATATTATGATTATTGACGTTTTTGATAGTTTGAAACTGAGATTAAAATACGAACGTCACTTAAAGATACGGAAACTGCGCCTCTGAATACAGTTTATAGTATCAAAAACATTTGTTCAGGAAAATCACTCGACAGAGTTTACTTTCACTATGGTGTTTTATCAACGAAATCTTCTAAAGCGAATATCCTCAATTTTGTGTAATCTTTTCCTCAAACAACCTGTAAGCAGTTCCGTTTGCGTCACGACGAGATTTCCGACAACAATGTAAATTGTCGTAAACTTGTCGCGGAGTTGTCGATCGAGAGATATTGAATGTCGCGGAGTCTGCGGGCGACGGAATGTTAGATGCCTCATTTGCTTGCTTGAGCAAATCCTTTTGTATTGACGCAGTAAGCGGCTTACAAATATATATAAAAATACTCTTAGAACGTAATCTCAAAATAATGACATAAAAAATAACGAAAAACTCCAATTAATTGAAAATCTTTTTTCATTGAAGATCTAAACATGGCTTAGATCTAATGACCGAGTTAGCTTCGAAAATAAACCCAGTGACTCGTAAAAGATTGATTTTATTATTATGCTCGTATGTTGGTTGGTAATATATCAGCTGAAACCGGTTTGACTGGAAGCCGACCCCAATATAGTAGGAAAAAGGCTAGACAGATGATGTTGGTTGGTAAGTAAATTCATTAAAAAGAACAAAGAAAAAGAAGAAACAATAAAACGAAAATAATAATAAAACATACAAACAATAGGTAAAATATATACGCGTATCTAATACATATTTTAATAGTGATCGTGTTTCAAATATTCGGCTTCTTCCCAAATTGTCATATTCCCGATTCGACAACATATCAAAAGAATAAAAGCAAATTAACACAAGTGGCGTTTTGTCAAGATATTCATATATACATTCATTCCCGATTCGTCAACTTTTGAGAGTGACCGTAGTCATTCCCGCTTGGTCAACTTTTTGTTTGACAAATACAATCAGGATTAACAAGAAATACCACTGTTAATAATTAACATAATCAACAGAATCCAATAACTCCCATTAACCTAGAATACAAAACTTCTCAGCTAGACAGTTAATTTGGAGCAAATAGGTAATAATCTTTTACTAGCTCGCCTTAAACTCGATTATCTGAAGAATTTGATAAAGAACTGTAATGACTTCCGCAGTCGTAGCGAAGTTTGAAGGTGAGTCGTGTTATAAATTGATAATTTTATTGTATTACGCGAGCTTGGTTCTTTGAGGAACAAAGTGATCAAATAAGAACGGGAAAAAGAAAGAAGTTTTTTATTGAGTTCGATTAAAAATAAGGTTTTTGGGGTTATTTTCTTGTTATGCGGTGTCACGTTGTTTGTGAGTGCCATTTTTAGGGTTCCGTACCAAAATGGTGAAAGGAACCCTTATGGTCTGTCCGTCTGTCACAGCTGGATGTCTCAAGAACTGCTAATGCTATCAACTTCAAATTTGGAATAGTTTTAAATGACGTTTGCTCAACTATATTTCAAATAAGAAAGAAATAAAAATCTTTATATTTTTCCCTTATCTACGAAGTTTGCATAGAGGAAATTCTGAAATTATTATATGTGATAGTTTATGTAAAAATTACAGGAAAAATAATACGATGTCTCTAAATAACATACTTTTTCAAAAATAAACAAAAATTACATTAATTCCACTATCGGTCAAGAGATGGTGCTGATCTAAAACTGCAAAATATACCGCAGTTTAAAAAATACAGGTTTGATATCCCTTTTTTAGAGTATGTTAAAAAATATTCTAAATTATATAAAAAGGTTTGCGTTGTTGCTAAATCAAAATTTTTAAGTGAGAAAATTAAAAATTCTAATAATAATAATAATACTCCGCAGCCTAAAATTATTAGATTTAGAAGAATCAGTCTACATAAACCTACAGAAAGCCGCCATATTAAACACATGTAGAATAGTTCGAAAATTCATGCAGTTGGAAGATGAATAAATAGGTACACACTACTACATACACTGCATTTACTTGGCCTTGGCCCGTAAATGTAGTCGAAACCAGCTAAGAGCTGAGAAATAAAAAACATCCGATAATAATAATAATAATATTTCACAACTATCACACAACGCCATCTAGTCCCAAGCTAAGCAGAGCTTGTGTTATGGGTACTAGACAACTGATAAACATACTTATATATTTCTAAATACATAAATATTATAGATAAATTACACCCAGACACAGAACAAATGATCGTGCTCATCACACAAACATTTGTCCTGGGTGGGAATCGAACCCACGACCTCCGGCATAGCAGTCAGGGTCACTAACCACTAGACCAACAAGCCAGTCGATTCTAATAATAAAGTAAAAGCCACTTGGCAAATCATTAACAATGAAACGGGCAAATCGGTTAAACGAGACAATCAGTTAGAGATTATAGTCGACAGCAAATTAGTGACTGATGCTGCAGTCGTAGCTCAGGCATTTAATGAGTTTTTTTCCAATATTCTTATAACTACAACTCGCTCCTTAAATTCATCCTCTTCTAAAGCTGAACACCTGTTGCATAGTAGTGTGCCTAAGTGTAATCAATTATTTAGTTTTGAGCACGTTAGACCAAGTGATGTAGTTGACGTTTTCAATACAATTAAATCTAAAAACACAGGTGACTTCTGGGGCATTTCCATAAAACTATTGAGTAATATAATAGACGTAGTAGCTCCCTACCTGGCTGTAACGTTTAATAAATGCGTGGATTTAGGAACTTTTCCTGATCTTATGAAGAGTAGTAAAGTCATACCTTTGTTTAAATCAGGTAAAAAAAACGACATAGGCAACTTCCGGCCTATCTCCATCTTACCTGCATTTAGCAAAATATTTGAAAAGTTAATACTCAAGCAGTTGTTAATACATTTTAATTTAAATAGACTACTCCATAATGAACAGTACGGCTTTACAAAAGGTCGTTCGACTACAGATGCGGGTGTCGCTCTCCTAAAACATATATTTAACGTATGGGAGAGCTCGCAAAATGCAATTGGAGTTTTCTGTGATCTCTCCAAAGCCTTTGATTGCGTACACCATGACACGCTTTTGCGTAAACTACGTCACTACGGTCTCCAAAGCGAAGCTCTTAACGTAATTGATTCATATTTACATAATAGGTTCTAATCTGTTAATGTCAATGGTGTGAAATCTTCCGGGCTACCAGTGTATCTAGGTGTGCCTCAAGGCTCAATACTGGGTCCCTTCTTGTTTCTGGTGTACATAAACGATCTACCATTCTTTTTAAAGGGTATCTTTGACGTAGTATTGTTTGCGGATGATACCTCTCTTATCTTTAAAGTAGATAGGAATAGACAAGATTTCGATAACGTAAACAACGCTCTTTCAATGGGTACGGATTGGTTTATGACGAATAATTTAGTTCTAAATGCCAAAAAAACGAAATGTATAAAATTTGCCTTGCCTAATGTAAGAAATTTAGGACCCAATGTAATCTTAAGTGACGAGGTGCTTGAAACTGTAGACACGGCAGTATTTTTGGGCATAACTGTTGATTCCAAACTACAATGGGGCCCACATATATCAAGCCTATCGGGAAGGCTCAGCTCTGCCGCACACGCTGTCAGGAAAGTAAGACAATTTACTGATGTTGACACAGCTCGGTTAGTCTATTTTAGTTATTTCCATAGCGTTATGTCCTACGGTATTCTATTGTGGGGAAAAGCTGCTGATATACAAAATATATTTGTCTTACAAAAACGTGCCGTGCGTGCAATATATCAGCTAGGGTCAAGAGTTTCTTTTAGGGAAATTTTCAAAGAGATTAGAATTCTCACGGTAGCATCTCAATTCATTTTGCAAACATTTTATATATTAGGCAAAATATATATTTATACAGTAAAACGAGCGACATCCACAGCTTTAACACCAGAAACAAGCACAAGCTACATGCTCCTTCCCACCGACTTCGTAAGGTCCACGACTCATTTGTGGGGCTCGGTATCCGTTTATACAATAAACTTCCACTTTCTTTTCTTGACCTGCCTTTTATCTCATTTAAAGCTAAAGTTAAATCTAACCTTTGTTCGAAGGCATACTATTCTATTAATGATTATTTAGACGATAAGAATAGTTGGTCGCTGTGTTAAACGCAAGACAATGTCATAATTATCATGTTCTTTCTCTTTCGTATTCATATAATATTGCTTTTTTTTGTTTTTTTTTATTTATTATTATTATTATTTTATTTTTTTATAATCTGACTATGTAGGTCAATTCGTTGTTTTTTTATATACATTTCTATTATTATCAGTATCATAGTGTGCTAGCTAACAAGTTATAAATTTTGTGTCATGTATTAATTACTTAGCATACTTTTATATAGATTCAAGTTCTTAAAACGTAACAGACAGATGTATTGCTGGGGAGTTTGTTGGCCACTTCTTCTCCACAGCTAAAACACTAAGAAGTGGTGAAGGGTGGGCGTTTTGGGGGACTGTCTTTTGTAAAACTTGACATTCAAAAAGTGCTGGCTCTCAGCCTAATTTGAATAAACGACTTTTGATTTTGATTTTGAGTATTAAAATTCTCTGACGAATATAGGCCTCGCCGATGAAAATATAAAAACATTTCATGTTTTATATGATGGTACGGGACCCTCGGTGCGCGAGCCCGACTCGCTCTTGACCGGTTTTTGTTTATGAGGCTGTTTAATTCTAAAAAATAGACACTTGTTTCAACTGATAGTAATTGAAATTACAAGCAACTAAGATAAGATTTCTTTCTCTGTATTTCAACTGAGAGATATGAATATTTCAACTGATTTGTAGGTTAATTAAGGAACGATACGAATGTTAGTAACGTTTATTCTGGAACTAGCCGCACTACTTCGTCTGCGTCACAATTTTCATTACTGCTCCGCTCCTATTGGTTTTAGCGTAATGATATATAGCCTATAGCCTTTCTCGATAAATGGGCTATCTACCACTGAAAGAATTTTTCAAATCAGAGATCCTGAGATTAGCGCGTTCAAGCAAACAAACAAATTCTTCAGCTTTATATATTATTAGTATAGACAGTAAAACGAATAAAAAGCTTAAATAAGAGTAGCAATCTATAGTAGCAATAACTATTGTCAAATGAATACGAAAAAGAATTTCTCCTAAACGCACCTACCGTTTAAAGTTAATATGTTTGTAAACGCACCCAGCGTACAAACATTAACTAACATACACAAACAGCCAGATCAAGATCAACTATATCTGTTAGGTGGCCATATAAATATTTTTGTTCCGTGCGGGAATCCATTCGCGACACGCAGCACAGCAGCCAATCGCTTAGCCACTGCACCAATCCTGCCGCCATAACAACTTGAAACCAAATTATTTCAGTATATTAAATGATTTTATTCCTAATATAAATTAGCAAATCTCGCTTACCTCAGCAGTATATCTGTTGTTCCCCTTCCCCCCCTTGCCGTGCTCGGGGGAGTGGCGCAGCGCCTTCGTGTCGATCTGCACGTTCGTCTGCATCCTGCGTCGGCGCACTTTTACCCTTTCACACTATTACCCTCGCGCACTATTACCCCCGCGCACTATTACCCCAAGGGCAATCTCACCCAACGAGCGAGTATACGCGTACTTCTATCAAAGATAATCAAACACATGAACACTGTTACCCACTCGGTGTATTACCTACGCGCACTCGTACCCACTCTAAGTTTGTATTCACAATTAGACATTTACCCTACTGTCATGTTCGATGTAACGTTTCTCTCTCATTGTTCATTAAAAACGGTCAAGATCATGTTCACTTCGCGGTATTGTGTTTCATAGTCATTTAATTCAATGAATAAAATATTAAGCTATAACTTCTTCAATATCACCGTCTTTTACTGCCACAAAGTCTCGTTAAAGTCCACATCAACTGTTTTCGTGTTTATGTTTTTACATTTACCGCAGAGTTCCAGTGCGTGGTTTTACGAGGTGTGTTCAAAGGTGCATTTCCACCGGCCATAGCGCTTTACAACGCTCTTTTACGACACTTATACGATTTCATTTGCACCTTAACTGCGCACTCATACACGCTCTATCGTATTTCAACGCGGTTCCGTTTATATGGAAGTGTTTATTATATTAAATGCTGCATTTATCGACCTGAAACAAACAAAGTTTATTGTTACTCGTGATGATACATACATGGACTTCATTATGTAGATACTGTAATAATGCTGGTGCATAAATTTTTAATCGACCGCCGTATTATTATTTAATCTTGTTTCTGCACGGTCAGAAAACAGGGGTGTTTACAATAGTACAACATGATTTAGTAAAAGTAGGTTGATTTGAGGGTACTGTTATTTTAGTTTGATATGTTTATTTTGCTAAAAAATTAAATTATTTGGTCTAGAAGACTTTTTGATCCTTATCTAAGACACCCCCTTACTTTAATCTCTTCAAAGTTAGAGTGAACAGGCTCCTTCTGGGTAAGCTCGCTCCATCGTAGGTCTCTGTCATCTTTGTCCTAAACTAGAGTCAAATAAAAAAAAATAACAAGAAATGTCTTTAAATAAAGTTGGCAATGTGCCCATTTCATTGCTGACTGTTTTTTTTTTTTCACCAAAATTAGTGAACAAAAAGTTATGGATGCGACTGTGTTCTTTAGCTAAAGCGGTTAAAGTTTCCCTTACGACCAAATTAAACAAAAATCCGATATTTCACCAAATGAACTTCACGGTTAGTTTTTACCTAATTCATAATTATTTTTAGGCTCGTGATGTTATGCAAACCGCCGTAAGTACCTACTATTAGTACTATTTATTCAATACTTTCAACGTGGATAAATATTAAAACTCAACTTTACCTAAACTCGCTTTTGTACTTTGAACTCGCAGCGGAAAGTTCCCCGCGTCGTAACTAGATGGCGTGCAGATCGAGTAAAGCCGTTTACCCTCAATTTGTTTTCATTGCTCATAATACATTCATAAAGGAGAATACAAGAAGTATTGAAATTAATCTGATTTCTATACTTCTTGTACTCTTCCGTATGTTACCCGCATGGTATGGGTAGGATGTGGAAAAATTAAAAAAAATGTTCATCATCATCATCATATCAGCCGAAAGACGTCCACTGCAGGCCTCCCCCAAGTGTCGCCACAATGACCGGTCCTGTGCGTCTCGCATCTATCGGCTACCCGCGCCCTTCAGCAGGTAATCGGTCCACCTTGTGGGAGGCCTTCCAACGTTACGCCTTCCGGTACGCAGTCGCCACTCCAGAACTTTTCGGCCTCATCGACCATCTGTTCTGCAAGCAATGTGCCCTGCCCACTGCCACTTTAGTTTGGCGATCCTTCGGGCTATATTGGTAACCTTGGTTCTCTTGCGGATTGACATATTATAACATGTAGAACCAAGGTTACCGGATTGACATGTCGGTAACCTTGGTTCTACAAAATCTTCTTGGTAAAAAAATGTTCAGTAGGTACCTATGAATGTGGATGTGGGTCATAAAGCAGGGGAAGACTAATAAACCGATTAATGGTCTTTTAGTATTTGTGATGTACACTTTTAGTATTTGTGATGTACACTTTCAGTGTTTGTGTTGTACACTTTTAGTGTTTGTGTTGAGAGAAGATATATTTAGAAAGTCGTATTGTCAGTTGTCACCCTGTCCTGAGATGACGACTAACGGAGAAGTATGGAAGAAGTAATGTAACGCCCACGAAACTGAGGTTAGGACACAAGATAATGATTTTGATGAAACTTTAAAATTACATCAGTGAATTATTTAATTCAATGAAAGAGATCCTATTTTAAGTCACAACTTCGACATTAATAACAACACACGTATTTTAATTTTCTTTGTTGCATAAAACTTCAAAATAATGCTGTATCTAGAACTAAGTTATCTGCAAGAGTTGTGTCTCGTGCTCGCTTTATATTAACGATGTTGTTTATTAACAGTTTGCTCCACAGTCGTCTAACTCGCTGTCTTCCAGACAACTACCGAATAGTTGCTTGTAGTGAAACTTGTTATTCAGCATTGTTTTCAACTATTAAAAACTTGTACATTGCAGTTCAGTAGTTATTTAGTTTGTGCCGGGTTCGGAAATTTTTCTAGAAACGAAACTAGTAAACAAAATATATCGCTAAGTGTAAACGTTTACAATACCTCAGAATCACAAGCGCCACGAGCGGCGAGAAAAGTATCCAACTTTTTAGAGTTCCGTACCCAAACGGTAACCAACGGGACCTTATTAGGTACTAAGCCTCCGCTGTCCGTCCGCCCGTCCGTCCATCCGTCCATCCGTCCGTCCGTCCGTCCGTCTGTCTGTCTGTCAGCGGGCTGTATCTTAAGAACCGAAAATGAAAATTTTATCTGTTTCAGACAGTTGATATTTTCACAGCTTGTGTGTTTCGATTGCGGCTATAACAACAAATAATAAAAATTAAGGTTTATGACGGAGGGAACCCTTCGTATGCGAGTCCAACTCGCACTTGGCCGGTTTTTTATTATTCTTTAAAATTAGGAATTACAGCCATCCTATCAACACAGCATGAGACAAGAGAATTATATCATTGTAGATATTGTTTGCGTGTAATCAATCCGTGAAATCCGTTTTTAATTTGAAAAGCAATAAATAAGTTCAACAGATTCTGCAAAATGAATATTTTCTGAGTCACGGCGTATTTTTTAATGTATTGTAGCTTCAGCAGTCAAATGTTGACAATTTTTGTTAATAACACTGAGTTATAGCTGTTCAACAAGTTATAAGAAGCTGTCAAATATACGTCTAACTATTCATGGCTAAGTTTTTATGACAGTATTCAGTATTTATTTATTTGTTAACATAGGTAAAGAATTACAGATCTTATGTTTGATTAACAGAGCGCCATGTTATGCCAGGAGGCGTACAAATATTGTGTGCTAATCTAGGTGAGGTTTACAAATTTATTAAAAATCATGCATATTTATTATTAGTTTTAGTTTTTTTTCACAATAACAGTTTTAGTTTTTACATAATTGTTCTATATGAGCTTTCCAATTAAGATTATTGTCAATATGGATACCTAAAAATACACTTACTTTCATTTCTTCTATTTCGTTGCCATCGTAACTGACACAAATTTTTGGAGCTTCAATTCTTTGGTGGAAATGCATTACTTTGGTTTTCTTGAGGTTGATTATTAAATTATTTATATTAAGCCAATTGATTATGTCAGTAAGAGTATTATTAATGTCAATTTGATAAGTATTTAAGTCCTTACATTTTACTACTGCAGTGCTATCGTCTGCAAACAAAATCATTTGTTGTTGTGTAACATTTGGCAGATCATTTATGTAAATGAGAAAAAAAGGTGGCCCAAGCACGCTACCTTCAGGCACTCCAAACTTTATTCTCCTGAAATTCGACACATATTTTCGTTCCATTTTGGTTTTTGCGCACACTCTTGTGATTTCAGTACATTGCAATCTATTACTTAGATATGATTCTAATAATTTTAAAATGTTCCCTCTGATGCCATAGCAATACAATTTGTCTAGAAGGATTTTGTGGTTAACATAGTCAAAGGCTTTAGTCATGTCTGTGTAAATAGCACAGATGGGAGTCTTTTTATCCACCGCAGACATAACATTATTTAAAAGGTCGAAAATAGCTATGTTAATGGTTTTATTTCTCCGAAAACCGTTTTGTTCTTTGCATAAAATATTATATTTGTGAAGATATTGGTATAGCGAGTTGTAAATAATTTTTTCAAAGATATTGGAAAAAACGGGAATTTTGGCTATAGGCCGGTAATTTTTGATATGCGTCTTGTCTTCCTTTTTGTGAAGAGGTTTTATTATGACTTTTTTCAAGTCTTCGGGATAGATGCCCTCGATAACACACATATTAATAATATGTGCTAGAGTAGGTGCTGTGCTCAATTACATATTTAATTACATTTGTTGAAATACCGTCAATACCTACAGTACTAGTATTTTTAAGCGTCTTTGTGGCTAGGATAGTATCGGATTTTAGAACAGGCTGCATACACATTGACTGCATTGTCAAATTTTCTAACTTATTTTTTTTTTATGTCATTTATTATGTTATTCTCAATGTCATCTATAAAGTAGTAATTAAAAGCATTTGCTATGTCAGTCGGGTTTGTGTAAGTCAAATTCTTTGTTTTTATTGTCAGTATCTGTTCTTTAGGCAGGTTTGTTTTAGATCTATTAACTATCTGCCATGTGGCTTTGGATTTATTTTGCGAGTTGTTTATAAAGTAGCTATTTTGTGCCTTCTGAGTTAGTCTTACATTTTTTTTTATATTGCTAGTGTATTTTTTCAAGTCACTTTTAGCTTTTTTTGTTGGGTGTAGTCTGTACGCCCACAATAACCGTCTCTGTTTTTTACTACATGTTTTAATGCCTTGAGAAATCCATTTAACCTGTTTGTTAGTGTTTATAGTTATTATTTTCTCTGGAAAACATAGTTTGTAAAACAATGAGAAACTATCTAAAAAGGTCTTATAGGCCATATTTATATCATTACTTTCGTAGACTTCTTTGAAAGATAAATTTTGTACACAAGATTTAAACTTATCAAGATTCTCTTTGGAGTAATTTATTTTTACAGTTTTCCAAAATTTTAAACGACACGTTTTATTGACAGGTATTTTAAGTATTTGTGATGTGTGATCTGACAACATGAGGTCAATAATTTCCGTTTTCCATCCTTTTCTTAGATTATGTGCAAAATTATCAATGCACGTTTTACTCTGAGGCCTAGTAGGCTGGTTTAAAGCTAGAGTCAAGTTATAGTTAAGTAGGAAATGTTCCAAATCCAGAGTAATTTTATTTCTTAACACTACATTAATGTTTAGATCACCACACAACACAATTTTTTTATTCGATAATACACATACTTTTTTTAATACAATGTCAAGTTTTTCATAAAATGTCAAGTAATTGTAATTTGGTACTCTACACACACATATAACAATAATTGAATAGGATGTCAACTCTATAGCACAAATTTCAAACACGCCTGATACAGACTGTTTAGCAACATCTGGTAGTTCCCTGTACTGGTGCCCCTGTCTTACAAGAATACAAGTACCTCCCCGATTTGTGCTTCGTGAAAAAAAAGCGGCTAGATAAAAATTCGGAATATGCAACAAACTCTCATGTCCAAATGTTATAAAATGCTCTGTTAAACATATTACATCTACAGTTGTCCCTTGATTTTCCAAGTTTTCTAATTGTACAGTTAACAAGTCTGATTTGTTTAACAGTCCAGCAATGTTTTGATGCATTACATTAATACGATTGAAGAAAAAAAATGTCCCGTGTCTTCTGATTCAGTTACTGTCTACATTTGACTGTCAGGTTTGTGCAAGTCAGTGTTTGATAATTGTATGTCCATAGTAATTTTGAGAATGTCCTTAAAAATCGATTGCATTCCAGAGTAATTTATTATACCCGTGCGTTTGTTAAACATAGTGTCGTCATACTTTAGGTTCATGTTGCTGTCCAGAAAATATGCGTGTTCATGAGTGATAATATCTAGATATAATAAATTATTGAAGGTTTAAACTCTTGAATTATATAGGTAGTTGTTTGTGAAGAATTTGTATGTCGGAGTGCAAATAATTATATTAGTATTTGAAACTTCTTGCAACATTTGCCTAATTAGTAAAATGCTATCAAAATATTTATTTGTTATTTTAAAATCTTCCTCACCTATCTATATAATACAGGGGGGCTACTCTCTAACGAAATCCGTAGTTTCGGGCTTAGTTGCGGGCGGGCGTATTTTACTCCGTATCACCTACAGACTTACGATTAGTCCCGAACCCGAACTGAGAATGAATGACAACACGATTTCACAGTAACTGTCAAATCGTGTTATCATTAGTTCTCAGTGGTTAGCTGATACGAAGTATCATAAATGCCTGCCCGAAACTAAGCCCGAAACTACGGATTTCGTTAGAGAGTAGCCCCCCAGAAGTCCTATAGAGTGAACTCTGTCAACTTTTCTTTAATTCCTTTTAACAGAAGTTGCATAGTACCATGAGGCGTGATGTAATGGCATAGTTCACAATTTTCAAAAGTGTTTTCTGCAATTTGAAGCAATTTATTTTTATTATCTGTGCTTAGTATGCACATTTTTTTACGCTTCGACTGGTTTTCGTCCGCATTATTTCTGCATTGGTTTATTGGTAATATAAGTTTATCGTTTTGCTTGACCATTTTCGGGTTATTGCATTTATTTTTTCCTGGTGTTGTTATTTTCTGTTATTGTTTGTGTGGGTATATGATTTTTATTAAGTTTTTTTTGCCTTTTTTGTGCTAGGTGATTTTAGTTTAGTTGGACTGCAAGTAACTTTCTTGTACAGCTCATTTTGTTTGCTTAGATTTATATTCATTGTTTTGAGATTATTATTTTCCATAGTCAATTCTTCAATTTCTAAGTGAGCGCTCTGCAAGTCAAGTGTGAGGTGAGTTATTTGTTCTCGCAGTTTTTTTATTTCATCGTTATCATCGTCGGACATCTCCGGTTCACTAGTGACTGTCTCATTCAACATAGCACGCGTAGTGGCTACCTCGCTGTCGTTCAACATTGAATCTGATTTAGTCCTAGTACGGCGGAAAGTAATATTTTCTAGGAAATTCATATCGGATACAGTCGACTTAATTTGGTTTCATACGTAAAACATGGAAAAAGAATACCAATTCTTTGATTTGAACTCGCGCACTTACGAGTAGAAATGTATAACTTGCGGCCTCTAGACCAAACGTGTCTTTACTAAACGCTGCGAAATAGTGATCCCAGTTCGTTATCTATTCGCAGCGACACCTATTAGTCACTGTGATATTCATAGGTACAGGGTCACTCTCACGCGTCGGGATGTACGATAACAATCCATGTAAAGATCTCATTAGACAGTACGAAATTAATTCGCTAGATGACGCACGCTGTTAATACTTACATAGCGCGATCATAGTGATTCTGCATACATGATTGAATTTGTTTTAAAATGTCACACACAACCATTATTTTTTTATTCACTTTAAGTTTTTTTTTCTTGAACAATTCTTCTTGAAAATGGTTTATTTCGGTTTTAACAGTTCGAGAATCAGTATTTAAGGTCGACGTTCACACAAAAAGAAACTAGGTACCTAGTTATATTGTTATACTCGTAATTTCACTGTTGATTTATGTTGTCATATTGTTTACTGTGTTGTTTTAACAGTTTGGGAATCGGTATTTAAGGGCGATGTTCACACACTAACTAAGTAATCAAATTGTTAGTTACAATGTTGATTTGTATTGTCATATATTTCACTATGATAATTTCACTTTAACGTCAATTTTGCACATTGTTATTATTGTAGTCCGTGCGTCATAACTTAATTGTTCATCCAAATCACTTTTTTATATAGAAGTAAACATTTTTACTATTTAATAAACGTTGAAAATCACAGAGCCGATGTTAACGTGACATTCACGACTACTCACTCATTATTTTGTCTCGTCTCTTGTTTTGACAGGAACCAACGAATTTTTACTAAAGCAATATTCTATTTGAGTATTTTGCTAACAGATATCAACAGATGACGTAATCGACTCGTGAATTATGTGGAACCAATCCCAAAGTGACATCATTTATTTATTTATATATACTTTATTGTACTCCAAAATTAAAACACATTAAGGAAACCTTAAACTAAAAAATACACAATTGGCGGCCTTATCGCATTCCGCGATCTCTTCCAGGCAACCTGGAATGGATAGGGATAGCCTGGACACGAAATGGGGTTGCACTTGGTGCAAATATAAAGTTAACAAAATTATCATAGTAGAAGTTAACATCTTTTATTTTTATTTCCATACTAAAAAGTGGCTGAAGAACGGAAACGCACGTTTCTGTAAAACTGGGATCTTCAGGTAAATTATTTCCATACATAAGCTTCAACCCGCGACTTGATCCGCTGCAGTCAACTATACCATAAAAACATAACCCTATGGCGTTCGCCTTTAGCATAGTTTCTGTCAGCAAATGAATGTTTGGTTTTGGATTATGCGTAAGTAGGTACGCTAGATGTAATAAACTATCGTCACTCTAACAGGTTTTCCAACCTCTTTACAAAATTGGCAAGCTTTCAGTATAATGGAGTAAGTTAAGGGTTACTTATTACCCACTTGACCAGTGTTCTGACTAGTACCTGCGTGCGAGTACATCATTATGTATTCCGTCGAGAAGGCTACGCTTAGTAGGAATGTGCGGGATGTTGCATGCGGGTACAGTGACCATGACACAGTAGAAGAGATTCCTTCCTGAATGAGGAAACCTCGTTGGTCTAGTTGTCGCAAGCTACTGCTGAGCTCGGTACTGGGTTCGATTCCCGGTCCGAGTAGTGATATTGGGTTTCTCGTGAAATTTCTCAGTAACAGCCCGCGTCTGACTTAGTGCTCGATTGTTGACAATAAGATCGGAACCTTTTGTATACAGGCGTGTTGTTATTTTGCGTGAGGCAGACTATTTGTGAATTACAAATAGTTACTTCACGTACGTGTCACAATCAGTAGACATTCCTTGTCAGTGAATGTGAATTCTCTCTCTCATGTATTAACTTTAATGATACAACATAAATTATGCCATAAAAGCATCGGTTGATAAGTTTTTACGAAAATATCCCGCTCCGCGGTACCACAATGATATAATTACAAAAGTTACAAACTTGAGGGAGGTCAGTAATTGCCAGGTTCTCGTAAACGTCCCTGTTTAATACCAATTACAATATTGAAGGTAGTTACTGTAATTACATAATTACTTGTGACAAAACACTCCCAGCGGATAATTAGTGCGAGTCATATTGTACTAGTCATTTGTTTTGCTCATTTTGTTTGGCTGGTAAAATAAAAGTATCAATTTGCGTTAATACTGTGAATCAAACTTTGATTCCCTGACGGAAAATATTTATATGCGTGGCCTTTTAGCGAACAACTGCTTATTATAAACTGGAAATAAATTATCGATATGCTTACAATTTAACATAAGTCAGTGAGGTGATTTCAACAGCTAACTCGCGTTTGACGATTTGTTTAGGTAACTAATTTTGCGATAATTTCTGTTCCGGAAACGAGGCCTAAATATTGAACATGAGACATTTAACTTCCCCAGTTTGATGAATTTACAAGAACATGCGTTATAATTTCTCGTTATTTTGTACTCCGATTTCGTGACGTATGGTCACAGTAATCGCGTGACGGTGCACAACAGCGGCCAGTGTTGAGCTATCTGTAACATACGCCGCACGTAATTGACCCATTCTTTACGTGGAATTGTAAGAAAAACACATTTTACGAACAGCTCATAAAACACTAAAGTTCAGATAAGTGTTATGGGTGCTATTTTAAAAGTCACGCGCTAGTTGTGAGTTATAACTTATGAAGCAGTATTGCAAGCATTCATTAGGACATAAGGTTAACGAATCTTTATTTTCTCATAAGAACATGATACAATTTCACTTATATGAGATTTAACCTTAAACACAAATAAATCGCTGATGCAGAATAAATAGAGTTATTAATCAACTAATAATTTAGTCACAACCTGGGAGTATTTAAGCCAAGAGTGAAAGGTCTACTCGTAGGCAATTGTGCTCCATCTTTGACCGCATCATCGTTTGCCACCATGTGAGATAGTGGTCAAACATGGCACACGTTTGACCACAGTAAAAAAAAGTATAACATCATTTACAAACAAAGCAAATGTGAAGGTACTCACATCTAAAACAGTTAAAACAGGTTGCCAATGACATCAAGGTAGGTGTACCGTAAGTACTGATTATTCACTTACTGAGGAACACAAAAAACGATTAAAAAGGGCGCTTCTGGGTAAATATGTTTGTGACTAAGTTTATTTTCCTGATTAGTTGCAATTGATAATAGGATTGAGCTTAATATATTTTTAAATTCGATAAATAATGCAAAAGCGATTTTGTTAGTCCCTTTTTTCCTTGCAGTATAGGTATGTTCCTAGGTACACTTTAGTCGGGCGTACCTATAACAAATTATCTTCACAAAAACATTACGTATGTCAAGTGATCCTCTCTAAGCTGTATGTAACGTGACAAAGTGCGTGTCGTCCCTCCGTCCGCTCATCTGTCACTAGCCCTGATCCGCCGTGATCTGCGGATCACACAGATTGTACTCGACGAATTTAAGAATAGGTAAGAAAAGACAACCATACAAGTACCTAAATAGTACTGAAACAACGAAAAGTGATTTTAATGCTACGAAATAAAGACGGTATCGATGTCAAACTGATGTCATGAACAAACGGTTGATTGTACTATTTAATAGGTTGAGTTGATCAAAGATGTGTTTGAGAAAGTTTTTGGCATCATAACGTTGGAAGTGACACGAATTCAGAAAATATTTTGAACGAATATATTCGTATTTCGAATAACGGCGGAGACCCACATTTCTAAATCAAATCATACTTTAAAATTCGCAAAGACCTGCGAGAGAGATTTGATGAATATTCATTTGAGTTTCAAAGTTTCTATACGTATAAATACACAATCTACATAGTAGGCAGCTAATTGATTTTTTAAATAAATCTACACATTCATGACTGTTCACATTACCCAAACTTTATCTAAAATGACTTGCGGTTTGCAACACAAAATCCTCATTTTTTTTCATTTGTAAATTCATTCATGTTTCCAATTTGTTCTAACTCATGGAACCTAATGCTTTTGCTTGAAACCCTTCATCTCAACACTTAGCGATACATCTATTAGCATTTAACGCACTCACGCCACCGGTGGGAGCGCCAGTCAATCATGAATAGCGCACTTAGCGTGAACTAGTGCCGCGTCACGAACTGATACCCAGGCTACGTATGCTACCAGCATACTCGGGTGTAAAGGAGTTATGCAAGTAACTCGGACACTCGAAATATGTAGTGCCTTGAATCCGCTACGGCTAAAGTGAAATCTACATTTACACTAATATTATAAGAGGTAAGATTTTTATTTTTGTATGTTTGTTACGAAAAAACTCGAAAACTAATAGACTGATTTTAAAAATTCTTTCTCAATTAGAATGCTACATTTTCTGTGAATAAAATAGGCTATATTAATTACCAGAAAAATTAGGAATCCTTAAGAAAATTGCAGCGCGGACGAAGTCGCGGGCAATGGGCTTTGACGACACGGTTGGCCCAATGGTTGAGCGATCGGCTGCTGCGCTGCGTGTCGCGGGTTCGATTCCCGCACGGAACAAATATTTGTATGGCCTACAGATAGATGTTCCGGGTCTGGCTGTTTATGCATGTGAGTTTGTATGTTTGTGAACGCACCCACGATACAGGAGAAATTCCTAGTGTGGGGCAACGTTTTTTATAAAATGGGCTGGTTTTTAATTAAAATATCTACTTTTCCTCATGCTACATCCTAAGTCTCTGAAATACTGCTACTACTCAGAAGTGTAGACATAATTATGAATATTACAGCTTCTGACGACATTGTTTTCGTTAAATAAACGTAATAGTTTTATTCTACTCGGCAAACATGTATTTTTCTATCATGTTTAATAATGACTCAGTATTTTCTTTTGCCAAAAAAAGCTATATAAAAAACTTTTATCAGGAAGTCATCGGGTGTTTTTATCAACGGACAAAGAGCCATAACTTCCATCTCCTGACAAAACCACATAATCTACAAAAACGACTCCCGCGGGGACAATGTTTCCGGCAACACTGCCAGAGTTCATTTCAGCTCGTATATTATTTTACCTAGTTAACTATTTTATCTTTTACATTTTGTTAATCTCTTATTAAAATAAACGTATAAACTCAATACCCATTAATATGTTCATGTCGTGGGTGACGCGTGCTGTGGGCGAACTCCAACGGCTTCATTCAATATATTCAGTCATTACATGTGTATGTGTGGAATTGGAAAGAATTGCGTTAACATAGCTTCGTAAAGTTTCAAACGTTTAGTTTAATGACACAAAAGTTAAAATGACTCGAGTGAAAGTTCAGCTTGCAATAAGGTGCTGTTTAAATTACCTACTACATAAGGTCGAAATTACGTCGCAATTTGTAAAGAGAACTAGTTCGTGGGTTTACTGTTACGTCATTTTAGGCGGATATGTAACTTTAATTATACGGTTCGTCATCTCTCGCATCATGTGAGGGCTACTGGAGCTATATAGAATGTTCATACAGGGATGAAAATCATCGCCTGTAGACACGAGCTAGCCTACCGGCTACCTACTAACGGTCGATTCCTTACAAGGTCACTCTAAATAATAAATTCAAGATCAATATAGAGTAAAACGCACCAGTAACATTTTTTTCTTCTAAATCTATATAGATCGTTATTTGTTTCATAATACGGCATGGACTTGGAAGTTTACAGCCACCACAAGTAATAGTACCTACATTAGGACACAAACCGCTCCCCACAAATTGTAAAGAAAACAAGTCAAAAGAAACTAATCACGCGCGCTGTACTCCTCCACCGCAATACTCACAGCTTAGCTAATAGTTTTGCCACCATCCGATACTCGACCGAGCTCGGCAACACTCGGCTCCACTCGGCTCTGCTCGATATCGCTCGGAAGTCATCGGCAATTGTTTGTTTCTTTTGTGTTGCTCAAGCGAGCAATCAGACGCTCGGGAGCAACAATTAGGTCAGCCGCAGACTGAACGAGGGCTGGAGAATACTTTGTGGACGCACTAATAAATTAATACTAGAGTGGATATTGTGAATAGAACTTTATCTTTTGTTGTTTACGTTTTGTTAAGTTTTTTTGTTTTTGACGTGATAACGTCTTATAAATCTGTGAACGCCAGCTGCATGCACGAAAAAGTGTCACGTTCCGCCTGAGCCGAGCGTGCAAGGGAGAGGGCGGAACAAGCGACAGAGAGGCACGATCGGCCTAAGCGTTCGGCTTATTTGTTAAGAATTCAATTGTTTTCTTATAACGTTATCACTTAAAATTATCATCCGTAAATCGAATTTACAGACAACCATTTTTTAACTTGCAGCCGTGGTGTCTCCTGCAATACCTAGCACCGCTTTAATAACATGGGCCATTTCATTAGCGACACACCTCATATAACAGTGTCATTAGTTGAAGAAAATAACAAGAATCGACAATAGCGCAGTAACTATCCTCTAATTTCCAAATTTGAAGTCGAATATATTTTGTCAAACGCTACTTTAGCAAAAAAATCCGAATTAAATTAAATTAAAACATTCTTGAAGGGTGGTTTTGGTTTGAAGTTGATTCTAATGCAGTATTTAGCCGACTACGAAAGTAGGGTTCTGGTTTATTAATTTAGAAATATAGTATTTAGTAATAATAGAAGTACAACATTTAATTAATTTAGAAAACTAATCCGGGGTGGATTAGGATATAATAATACTTCAAATTAAAGCTCCAATATCAAATAAAATTAATACCAGTACTCATGCGTAATATCAATATCCCAGCTAATAACATAATCCCTGTAATTACCTCCCCCGCAGTCGTCGGCCGCAGCCTCTGATTGCTCTAACTCCTAATAAAACTCGTCACTTTCGCTCATCACGACTCAAACTCGCGTGAAACAGGTTCAAACATTCGGATATCTAATAACACTTCGCTAACTCACATATTGGGATGGATTTAGAATTCATATTTGGTATTTGAGAAGTCAACTCGAGTCAAATCTCGTAGCTGCTACGACTGGTCTACGGCGTAGCGCTACGCCGTAGCAAGTTGAAGATTGCCTCGTTGGTTTACGTTTCTGCTGAGCATGTGTTCCTGGGTTCGATTAGCAGGTCAGGCAAAGTGCTATTGAGTTTTTACATCAGGATTTTTTCAATAGCAACCCTCACTCTGAATTTATACCAGGTTGATAGCAATAGGCTCCCTATACTAGTCGACCGTCCACTGCTACGTAGGATGTACACAGAGAGGTTTGTCACGCGTAACATGAACGTGGGGTTTAGAAGTGCGGTGCCTGTTGGAACTTCAATGTAACTGGCGCAATTACACACCTCTACCCAATGTTATGGAAAATAGCAGAAAAGTACGAGCAAGCGATTTTACTTACTACCGCAGAATCCGTACGGTAAAAATTATAAACACATAAAACCCACACAGGGTCGTAAACAAATCCCAGTCGCACATGAGACTACATTAACGTTCAATCCCGCGATCACTATAAACAGTATCACCCATCCTCAAGAGATTGTCGAGACTCCCGGGATGTCGTGATCCCCTCGTGATCAGTGTTTACCGACGTCACTGATTACGTCACGGGATTACGATGTACATGCTGTGTATGTGGAGCAAGGCTCTTATCCTCAGCTGAGAGCGAGGAAGGCTGTATGTAAATGAAGACATAAAGTGTAACTTATAGTTTGGCGTAAGCTGTGAGCCTGCCTGTCGCAGCGAGATATATCGAGGCTAAAGTACACCCTAAAAATAATTGGTCGAGTTTGTTTGGTTAATATCTTAGAGAAATTAAGTTTCAGCATTCAAAACTCAATACTCAAATTAAACCATTTACAGGCACTTTTTAATTGTCAAGGTCGGTCAGTCAAAGATATGAAGCTATTTGCACGTTCCAAAGCGTAGATTTCTTTGGAGATGAACGTGGAAGAAACTCTATGGACGCTCTTTTAAAAATCATATATTGTTACAAAGTTATGGTCATCATTTAAATGAAAATCAAGTTAGCTTTTTTCAGGATTCCGAACGTCTGTATAAAAAGATGAAGCTAGTCTTAACGGTTACATAAAAATATTGTTTTTCCTGTTGGATTAATTCCAGCAGTTGTTAAAGACTCTTGTGTATTTGACCACTCAATATAACACATTACACAATTACATTAACTGACTAATTAAAGTCTCTGCCATGTTCCTATTACATTGACCACGTTTGGCTACTTGGGAATAGAAGCCAATGCCTATATTATGCGGCGGTTACATAGCCATCGCTCCTAAGAGAGCTATTTATACAGCTTTAAGGGAACTCAGCGTTTTGTTCACGATGCTATATAAACACAAGTAGGCCTTGTAGAACTTCGGGTAGATTCTGTGTTGAATTTCAAACGTGTAAGTTCTTATACATTCTTTGTTATATAAAATAGATATTTGGTTAAATAAATAATGATATGGTAATCTTGAGCTTCTTACACCTCTTCATATATTTTGGTCCATTACTCCATTAGTCTACGATTTATCACTGAGCACATGCCATTGATCATTGAACTTATTCTTCACATTCATCTTATTTCTTTGATAAAGATTTCAAAAGCGATACTCCGACTATCAGTGTGTAATAAATCAAGTAAAGCCAGACTTCATAGCTTGTATAGCTCGGCGCGAGTAATTAACAGACCCATTGTATGGGATTACAGCGAACATCGACTAATTAAACAGATAATATCATGATGTCGATGAATAACCACAACACATCGCACGGACAGCAATTTGCGGTAAATCAACAGAACGTACTAAATATACTATATGGTTGTGGAGGGATGTGTAATGGTAACAAACCTGCCAAGTGCGAGTCGGACTCTCATACGAAGGGTTCCGTACCATAATCCGAAAAAAAAACTCGTTTTTTTTACTATTGATAGGCACGCGTTTGACCACTATCTCACCTGTTGGTAAGCGATGATGTGGTCGAAGATGGAGCACGCTTGCCTAGAAGTAACCTATTCACTCTTGACGTAAAGACTCCCAGGTTGTAGTTATCAGGAAACACAGACTCCGACAGGGAATTCCACTCCTTAGCTGTACAAACTATGAATGTGTTCTCAAAACGTTGTTTTCTTGTATGGCCTTTAATTTTTAATTATAATACACACTCTATGAAAATTTCTACTGTCTACCTATTACGGTTCTTGATACAGCCCGCTGACAGACAGACGGACGGATGGATAAACGGACGGATGGACAGCGCAGGCTTAGTCATAGGGTTTCGTTGGTTACCCTTCGGTACGGAACCCTGAAAACCAATTACTATTAAAATCCTGCAGCTCTTTGTTAATCCCGTTCAAGCCAGCGGAGTAATTCGTATAATCTCAGTCCTACTTTGACACTTCAATAATATTCATTACGTTATTTACTTCATCGAACAGGTGACTTTTCAAACTCATGAAGCAATGGAATAGGAATTCCCTTTTTCCAAAGGTATAGAAAGTCCTTATAGCTAACTCTATCAGTACGTCTACCATGAGTTTTATCAATCTACACTCGCTAGCGACTGTAGTTAAAAAAATATATGAAAACCTTTAAAAAGCAAGTTTCTGATTACTTTTTTAGTTGTTAACTAAAGTTTTACTTGCAACTTGCTTGCTTGTTAGTAAACAACTTAAACAAATGAATTACTAATTAATTCATATTTATTTTTAAAGTTTTCACACATTTTTTTTAACTACAGTCTCTAGAGTGTGTAGATTAATAAAACTCATGGTAGACGTACTGAACACTGTTCACGTAACTCGGCTTTAGTTAACTCAATAAATTAATTGTTTACAAGTTTAAGAATAGAATAATCGTTTATTTGCACAGAAAGCAGGTACAATATACAGATATTATTATTAGGGGAGCCATATACTTTCTACCTTGACTAAGGCATGCAAAAAATAATATAAAGCTAATAAATTCAATTAAACAATACAACCACAACACTACAAGCATAATTCAAGCATATTGATAAAATAAGTCATTAATTAAATTCACAAATAAAAGGATAGCATCTTAGGTTAATATGTATTTTTCAGTACAATTGAATATAATTAAAAAATGTTTTCTTAAAAATAGATACACAATTTTAATATTAATTCAATACTTATCGTTCAAAAAATCGCCTATCGAATAATAACATTTTTTTGTCAACAAATCTGTCAACTGCTTCTTGAAAACTGGAACAGTCTGTGTTTTTATTCTATCGTGTATTTTATTAAATATTGTCGGACCCATATATAACACACTTTTCTTTAATAAGGCGGTGTCATAACTACTCACATTCAGCATGTTTTTATATTGTTTTCGTATTGGCCTATTTCTATTATCAGATGCTTTATTAAAAAGATGCATATTTGACTTGACGAAAGCAGCAATTTCAAAAATATAAAGAGATGGGAATGTAAGTAATTTTAGGGACTTAAACATAGGTACGCAGCTATCTGTTACTGTTAAATTGCACATTGCTCTTAGACATCGTTTTTGAGCCTTGAACACCTGTTCTCTCAGGCTACAATTTCCCCAAAATATTATGCCGAATCTCAAAATCGACGCAACTAACCCATGGTATGCAACCAATCTCGTAGCCGTGCTCACTTTTTTAGACAGGTTAAAAAGAACATATGCAGCTATACCGAGCTTTTTGCACACTTCTTCTGCTTGTGGCTTCCATGTTAGTTGGCTATCTATCATTATACCTAGGAATTTAGCAGCAATTACCTCTTCATCTTTTTGATCATTATAATAAAGATTTAACATTTCTGGTGGAATTCGTTGATAAAAATGCATAACATTTGTTTTTTGAATATTAATTACTAAATTATTATGTTCTAGCCAATGTATAATATCTGTTAATGTATTATTTATGTTCTCTTCGTATGAATTTCTGTCAAGGCATTTAATCAAAGCAGTGTTATTGTCAGCGAAAAGAACCATGGGATCTTTAATGTGTCGTGGCAAGTCATTAATGTACAGTAAAAATAATAATGGACCTAACACACTGCCCTGTTTTACACCATACTTGACAATTCTAACTTTAGATAGATATTTTTTTTCTCTCTTAGTTTTCAGGCATATTTTAGTGATCTCTGTTTGCTGCTTACGATTACTGAGATAGGATTTTAAAAGATTAAGTACATTTCCTCTAATTCCTGTGGCATGTAATTTATTTATCAAGATTTCTTTATGGACACAATCAAATGCCCTCGTCATGTCCGTCAGAATTGCACAAACGGGTACTTTTTTGTCAACATTTTGCATGATTACATTTATCAGATCATAAAGTAGTATAAGTAGATCATAAAGTAGTAGTATAAGTAGTATAAGTAGTTCGATTTTTCAAGAGAATGACCAAAATCTTTTCTTTTCATTCTATGCACTAGCTTCTTCTAGTGGTTTTGTCCTCGTGATAGTCTAAAATAATCCCCGACAAAAAACAAAACACCATGTTGATTAAGAAATTCCAGGTCATGGTTAACCTGTGTTCCAAACACCAAATACGTTTAGCTATTGAGTATAGAAAGACCATACAAAAACATACATACACACTAACCAGAATCATTTAGTTCGGAGATATTAACTACTGTGGTTTGCTCGTCGCGTCAAGTTAGCCCTTTCATACTTACAAATTTACGTGTGTACGTCTGTAAGTATGAAGGGCGGCAGGAAATGAAATCATTCGGGTGGTAGTCACCGGTTACAAGCGAGCTCTCACACAGGACATTGGAGCGTGACGACAGACTTGTGCTTGTGTCGTCATATGTAGTGAGTTTCTTGAAGACAGTTTACGTATTCAAGAAACTTCTACACGTGCTACATACTATTACTAATTACTGTTGATACCTCTCAAGATATATTGTTTTCTTCAAAACATTTGAGTACAGAAGGCCTAGCATGAATGTTTTGACGTATGTTACAGTATCGTTGACGTAAGTGAATTTTGAATATAAACAACTATAATCCCATAGTACTTTGATTTAATTTTATGCGACATATACAATTTGTATTATACAAAAATATAAATATACTTAGTATCCAATTTAAATAAATATTATATGCGAAACGAGTATTATAATTATAGTAAAATGTTACGTTACTTTACAATACGTCACAAACATTCGTGCTAGGTCCCCAGGTTTGTAATTTGGTTGGTTTAGAATTTTACGTAATTTCGAGGGACTAGCAGTGATAAATTTACTTTTGTTAGTTGAGGGGAAAATGTAACCGAGTGTAAATACAAATTAAATCAAAATTATGTTTCAGACACTGATTTCCACTCCATTGAATACAAGCGTGGAATGTAACACTAAAGTTTGTACACAAATAAAATATTTTATCATCCCATCGGCAGCTCGAATAGTTTCTCAAGGCAACAATGTTTGTACAGGAATGTCAACACAAACAATATAGAATACGTTATTTGTTAACCTTGAAGTAAATGTAGTGAAAGATGAGAGGGAGATAAAAATAGATGCGGCTATAACGTCGTAAACATTTGACGTTACTTCTTTATTGCATGGTCTCAGTTATATTATTTGTTTTGTATGTTATCAACCAAAAAACACCTGGCCAAGTGCGAGTCGGACTCTCACACGAAGGGTTCCGTACCATAAACCGAAAAAAATACGTTGTTTATATGGGAGCCCCTTATTTTTATTATTTGTGGTTACAGCGGCAATAGAAATACACAATCTGTGAAAATTTCAACTGGCTACCTATAACGGTTCTTGAGATACAGCCCGCTGATAGACAGACAGACGGACGGATGGATGAACGGACGGACGGACAGCGGTGGCTTAGTAATAGGGTTCCGTTTGTTACCTTTAGGGTACGGAACCCTAAAAAGCTATGATCTACATATTGTTATCTACAGTTTTAGACAATAGTTGAATGCATATCTTTACCTATGCCAAGGAAATATTTCAGTCAAATCCGTTAAGCTTAATTTACTTACAAACTTCCAGATTTTCATATATTTTATGTAAGATATTGATAATGGATCTAGAGTGTTGCTATTCCACCAATTCGCACTAAGCTTTTCCAAACGTTTTTTATAATGCGCACAGCAAAACAGTGGAACTCTCTGCCTGCGTCTGTGTTATCGAACACACCCATCAACAAGCGCAAGGACATAATACGTGGCTGTCTTTTACGATTGGACTATTCCGAAACAGAGGAAATTTTAAGCGGTTGAACTTCATAGTCTACATAATTTAAATAATTCATAATCTATTATAATTATTCACAAATTCACCAACTCATCAGACTACGCACCACACTACACACACAGGTACTTGTATTAACATACAAATTTTCAAATTTTTGAGGTTATGTTTTATATTTTCGTTTGTTTATTTTCACAATTTTTAAAAGCCTAAAAATAGTTCAACAAATTATTACTTTTACTTTTATTTTTTCTGTTAAAACAATGAATCATGCTATCTATGTACACAGGGAGGAAGACGCTGTCGACTGTGACACAGTTTATACTAGTACAGTCGTCAACGTAGTCTCCTAAGCATTAGTTGTTAGAAATTGCCATTGTTTACCTGAGATAGAAATTTGTAAAGTTTTATGTGATAAATAAATAAATAAAAAATTAAACATTTAACCTCAATCTCTTCAAAGTTAGAGTGAACAGGCTCCTTCTGGGTAAGCTCGCTCCATCGTAGACCTTGTCTGTGTCATCTCTGACCTAGACTAGAGTCAAGAGCAAACCCACCTCAAATAAAAAAAAATAAAGATTACTATTCTTGACCTTTCCATCAGATTTTATAGATTCTTTCAATCGATATCATGAACTTTAAAAATGTCACCTTCGCTTTCCGTTAACAAGTCTCAACAGCTCTGACCTCACTTGACCTTTGTCCAAGACATCGTTTACTCGACACTTTAACATTCACGATATCTTCTGTAGCGGTGACCAACACCGCCGAGTTCGAAATCAAAGCACTCTGATGTATGAGGGAACTGATCGCGAGCGTCCGAACTTGGACGACTTGTTAGAGAAGCTTTGATGTTTGGGCTGCATGTAACTGTGTTGTGTTGGGAACAGTTTTTATTAAGGAAAGGTTCTTTTAGTTTAGGACCTTTTGATTTGATTGTAGGGGGTCGGCAAAATGTAATGTTAAAAAAAACGGTCAAGAGCGAGTCGGACTTCCGTACCATCATATAAAATGTAAATATTTTTAAATTCTTATCGGCGAGGCCAATATTCATCAGATAATTTTAATACTATGCGGTGCATATAGCGGTTTAAGATCAGCGCCATTTCTTAACCAATAGTGGAACTAATGTATTTTTTATTGATTTCTGAAAAGTGTGCTATTTAGAGACATCGCATTATGTTTTCTGTAATCCTAACATTAATTTCTACCATATAGAATAATTTCAGATTTTTCTCTACGCAAACTTCGGAGATAAGGGGGGAGAATGGTCAATTTTTTTACATTTTTCGTCAAAAGTCGAAAACTATGCGGAAAAAAAGAAAAAAAATGTTTTAAAATGTGCAAATAGCGCTCTTTCATATGACACCCCACATTTCCTAGTAGCCCCACTTCGAATATTCAAGAACCCATTTCAGTAGCTGTTGCAAAAAAAAAATATAAACATTTTATTTCTTTATTTGCAAAATAGTTAAACAAAAGTCTTCTAAAACTATTCCAAATTTCAAGTTGATAGCATTAGTAGTTCTTTAGGTATCCAGCTGTGACAGACGGATAGACTTAGTCACACCATAGGGGTTCGTTTTTTACCATTTTGGTGCGGAACCCTAAAAATCTCATGTAAAACAAAAATAAACAATTTCAGTTTTAAAAACTGACCATTGTGATTTCAGAGGCTTAAAGTGTAGGTACCTACTTTTTGAAATGTTAATAACTTACGTAGAGTGAAAATGTAGTAAGGAAATCCGAACAAAAAGGATCACCCTTAATAACCCACCCATAGCGTACCTATTTAGGTCAATTTAAACTTAGGTTTCTGAAAAGCTTAATGAAAATGACTATTTTTTAATCGTCTGAACCTTGTGACCCAAATAACGCGTGGCTTGTAATAGAGGCGAGTCGATTATATTCAAAGAAATAAGTTAATAATAACTTGGGCCCATCTTCCTCTCAGGAGCACACACAATCAAACTTGACATTCGTATATTTATTTAAGCTGGCTCCCTCCCAAATCCTTTCAAAACATATCGCTGCCAATTGTATGGAAAAATGGCATGTCCGTCTGTGTGTCAGCGTTAAAGGCTCCTTGATATTAACGAGGGCTTCAGGGAGGAGTAAAAAGTACATTAAAAGAGAAAGAAGTACTTAGTATCAACAGCTTTTTGTTACTTTGTAAATTTGCATCATAATCCCGGGTCGGGAGCGAGCTTTTTGGGGAAGAGGGTGTGATTTATGTTTTGTTTTTTTTTTACTATTGAATAGGTTACTTCTATGGTCTTCTATGGTGTTCTATGATGTTCTATGGTTTGTTATTATTTATTTTGTTTAATTTTAAGGTGTTTTATTTGTATAATGCCAATAAACTCAATTTTCTTTCTTTCTTTTCTAGGGACGCGTTTGACCACTATCTCATCAGATGGTAACCAATGATGTGGTCGAAGATGGAGTAAGCCTGCCTAGAAATAACCTATTCACTCTTGAATTAAAGACTCCAAGGTTTTAGCTATCAGGAAACACAGACTCTGGCAGGGAATTCCACTCCTTGGCTGTACGCACTTTGAATGTGTTCCCAAAACGTTTTGTGCGTATGGGTGGGATGTCCACGATGTGGTGGCACATCGCCGTTCGTCTTGTGGTCCGATGATGGAACGGGCTTGGCGGAATTAAATTATGCGATTCCGTCGCACATTGCCCAAAATGCTTCCGATAAAAAACCGACAGGCTAGCAACTCGGCGTCGATGCTCAAAACTAGAGCTTCGTTGCGACGGAGTTTTCTTTATTAATAATTATGCATTATGAGGACCAATTTACGACGGAATTAACATATCTATATGGTTACGTTCTACTAACCTTCCGCACCACAAAAAACAGTGAAAGAATTTTCGCTTTCGGTATATAAAACTGCCGCACGGGTCAATCTTCAAGGCTACCAACGCCAAATCTTATCTACAACGCTTGCCGTTGATCTGTGGATATGGATGATGGGTTTTTTTCAAATCGACCCTTTTTATTTTTTTTTTTATCATGAAAACAATAATATTTCGTGTTTTCACTTTTACTTGCCACTAGAACAAGGATGTATCTCTCACATGTGCTTTTTCCGGGCTTAAATTCACTTATTTGACCATTTCCAATTGACTTTAAAGCAGCCTTCATTCGGATAACAGCCTGTTAACATACCGAGTTTCCTTCGTGCCGCAGAAAGCACGTTAAGCCGTTGGTCCCTGCTTTCATTTGTAGATCTTTGACAGTCGTTATGGATTGTCAGAAGCGGTAAATCTGACTCCAGTCTTGCCAAGAAGTACCGTGTTAATAAAACTGGCCAAGTGCTAGTCGGACTCGCGTGCAAAGAGTTCCGAACGAAATTATTTTTTTAACATGTTATTTTACACTACAGACTTCTAATAAGTTTTCCTGTAATCTTTAGGAAAGATCTATTATTTCCGTTTTTTTTTTCAAATTTTGGGCTCAGTAGATAAGGGGGGGGTCTACTTTCTTGAATAACTTCAAACCCATTTATTTCAAAATTATGAAAAAAATATAATTAAAACCCTCACAAGCCCTTTCATTTCATATGTCACATGATATTTTCCAAAAACTTTTTTTTTTATTTTCTAGTTTGATCCCTAAAAGTGACCCCCATACTAAAAATTTAATGATTTACGTAACGCGTCCGTGTTTGGGTCATAGAAGTCGGTATGTGTACCAAATTTCAAAAGAATCCGTCTAGTGGATCCGGAGAAACTTGCTGTAACAGACGGACAGACAGACAGACAGACACCCGAGTGATCCTATAAGGGTTCCGTTTTTTTTCGGAACCCTAAAAATACTTGTATTCAGCTACAGCAGTTTGACTGGGAGCCGACCCCAATAAGGTTGAGAAAGGGCAAGCAAATGAGTATGATGCTAAAGAGATTACTGCACTGGCATAAAAAAAATGTTACCTCTTAACTACACCTATAAGTATTTATTTTCAAAGAAAGCCATACTCAAACAGACTGGAATAACTTAGCGCTTTGTAACTTCGATTGCTAGGTTCAGGGTTCTCTATTACTGTTCATTCATTGGTCCATTTTAATGCTGATACAATCTGTGTCCAATCACTACGTTATTAAAGTAGCTCCAACAAAAACCGTTGTCTGTAAGAGATTGCTTCGTGCGATAAGACCGCCCATTGTACACTTGTTTTATCATCGTTTTTCCTGTGCTTGAAGGTATACCATAAAGAATATAATAAACAAATAAATAAACTATTAGCGTCTCCCGCACCGCCGCAGCCGAACGACAACCGAATTGTTTGGACTCATTTGTGAGTCGAAATACATATATTTACCTAGTAGTTTTCGACTCCGCTAACACGAAAACATTTTTGAGGGAACAAAAGTAAGGTATTATGGTATTTTCAGTCCGTCTGTCCGTATTATTACTGTAGGTACCTATTCACTATAATATTATGTACATAAATACAGAATTAATAAATACTCAATTCAATAGGCACGGATTTCCAATTTGTTTGATGTGAGTACCAGCAATGTTAAAATTCCACATTTACAAAATATTATTGGTAAATGAGTTAATACTGTTGTATTCGGATGAGTTCCTGATAACAGATATTTGAATCCCACCGTTTCGAATGAAACGCATTTATGCCACGTAATACCTTTACTTAGCCACTTCATAGAAATCTAAAAATAAAAACAAGCGTTAAAACAGAAACAAAAAACCCGACTGCATAAAAGTTAACTTATAAGCAATGCACTAAACAGATCGAAAAAAATGTAATCTCCTTTTAATTTTCTTCATTTTGATACCCAACTCAACAAGTTTGGTTAAAAAAAATATTAAACACATTCAATTTAGCGCTAAAAATCCGCCATTTTGATTGTGTTTTTATTTTAAACCTATCTAAGGAGACTTGGCTTTTTGAGACAAATCTAACGAAATCTTAACCGACGAAATCTATCCAGCCGTTTGGTAAATACGAGGTAATGAAGAAATTTACAAACATACATACAAAATACGCACGAAAAACACCTTTCACCCTTCCATGCCAGTCGGGTAATAAGACAAACAGTTGTACATAAATAATAACACAAATGATTTGTTCAGTTGACTTGCTCTTTATCTGCCAGGGGTTGTCAACATCGCGATTAGTATCAGGACAGCTCATCGAGTCGTCAGCTGTCTCGACGACCGCAGGGAAAACAACGACGTTGTTTAGCAATAATTGATTTTGTCCTCCATTTTGAGATACATATTTGAAAACCTTGTTTTGAGATCCCCGTGTACTGCCAGACTAAGAAAACAACTAATATTTTAAGAAATTGAAATCAGTTGTATTATATATTTCTCACCGATGTAAAATTACATCGTAATTGGGCATCGGATTATATTTTATCCCACTAAATGCACAGATTCTGTGAAAACGCCACGGGAGCAAAGCTGCATGCTAAAGCTAGTCATATTGTTACATTAATTACGTCGCAAATGTTTTTCTATTTCATAATAATAAGTCAAATCGTTGTTCTAAAAGTTGTATTGTTCTTATTGATATTAATAGCTGTTCGTATAATGTAATTAATTAAATATCAAAGTTCAAAGTACTGTTCAAAGCAAAAGTTGAAACTTTCTTGTTAATCATTTAGATTACTCCTTTGTTGAAGTTCAGTTAAATATTAGTTATTGAAGTTGAACTCAAAGTTAAAGAGTCTAACAACCAATGAGTATGGCTCACTTGTAGTAACTAAGTAATTATTTTTAGGGTTCCCAAAAAAAAACGGAACCCTTATAGGATCACTCGGGTGTCTGTCTGTCCGTCTGTCACAGCCAGTTTTCTCCAGATCCACTGGACCGATTCTGTTGAAATTTGGTACACATATGTACTTCTGTGACCCAAATACGGACGTGTTACGTAAATCATTATTTTTTTAGTATGAGGCTAACTTATGGGGATCAACTAGAAAATTGAGACATATCAAATGAAAGGGCTTACTGTAAGGGTTTTAATTATATATTTTTTATAATTTTAAAATCAATGGTTTGAAGTTATTCAAGAAATTAGACGAAAAATGACCCTTATCTCCGAAACTACTGAGCTTAAAATTTTTAAAAAAATGGTGATAATAGATCTTTACCTAAAGATTACAGGAAAACCTATTAGAAGTCTGTAGTGTAACATGTTAAAAAAAATAATTCGTTCGGTACCCTTTGCACGCGAGTCCGACTCGCACTTGGCCAGTTTTTTTTTAATGTACCTAACTTAGTTTTTATGTCTTACTACTAACCATATTATGGACCAAGTAAGTCTGAAATATTTTTTTTTTAATTATTTTGATATTGTTCCCATAGTAAAAGTTGTTGATTAGTACAATGAGCCTTTTTCAGGTGTTGCGTTCATTCTGTGTTAAGTTGTATATAAGACGACCCAAAACATGATCATTTGTATAAACTCGTATCAACTGAGATAACTAAACTACCTCCCACATACACCAAGAAGCAGCACATACCTACTACCTACGTTATAGTATGTGTAATGTAAACAAGGGAACAGACGGAATATCGGAGTGCCGCGGAAGACTTACCCGTAATACATGCGGTAAGAAGGGAATATGATAACGTGTTCACATACATAAGATGGGGTCGGATCAAGTTATTATTAGCATAGATTGTGGATTAAACAGGGATAGTACCCATTATCCATACTCACATTATGCATGCAGAAGTGACTCTGCCCGTGTGTTTGTTACCTCTTCACGTCTTAACCGCCTAACCGATTTGGATGAATCTTAGCATAAGGGTAAACCATGAATTGAAAAGGGCAAGTCGTACTTTTCATTACGGGGAGTATGTCCTCTGCATTTTCTTTTAGTCTCAATATTTTTAAATGAGCCTTTATTTCCATTTCCATTAAGTGTATGTGTTTTCTTTTTTACTCCATCACTTAATGAACCGAGTATTTTAATAGAAAGGAAAGGATGCAAAACCAATCAATATATAAAATTCTTCCGTAACTGACCGATTGAGTGACTGACGCACACTACGGGACGTAGAAAGCTGAAATTTGGCATGTACGTTCTTTGAGGAGTGTAGAGGAGAAAGCTAGTCAATACTAAATGTTCTTTTTGTGGGTATGGGTGGCATGTCAATATGTATCGGCATGGAGGACATTCTACGCACATACACGTACAGCTAAGGAGTGTGTCATAGCTACAACCTGAGGAATTTGAGTCAAGATTGAATAGTTTACTTCTAGGCTAGCGTGCTCCATCGTCGACGAAAGCATCAAAAGAAGAAAAAAGGTGTTTATTTTTCCTTTGAGTCGGCTAGCAGACAACATTTAGGTACTTAATATCGCAACAATAAATCTTCGCGCGCCCCCACGAGACGCGGCGAGCAACAGGTCGCGTCGACGATCTCAGACACAGTCGATACAACCCACAAACCTAGCTCGACGCTAGAGATTTCTCCCAGGCTGCTATACACACCTGCTTAGCTAGACATGGTGTAGACTAGTCGGCGCCGCTCCTAATATCTCGCCTGGCAGAACTCGCGCCAGAAACTACGAGTAAGTTGAACGCTTGAACGCTGACACAATGTTTTGGAACAACTGAGTGTAATATTTTGAAAAAACACAAGTAAACAGGCCTTCACCTATAGATTAAAGGAAAGCCTATAAGAAGTCTACGATTTTATTTTAAACTAACACATGAAAATATATTATTCGTTCTGAAGCCTTTGCATGAGAGTTCGACTCTCACTGGTTTGTCTGGTTTTGAGTAGATTTCAATAACAAAATAAATATAAGATCTTCCTTTAAATCGAATAACTTAAACCCTTTTAAAACTTTCAACTTTGTAAAATGTACTTATGTAGGTGAGAAAAAAGTTCAACTAAGTTAGTTACGCAGGTCCCCGCGCGGTGCTCCACAACATCCACGCAAAATGTACAATTACTTACAATTTATCTGTCCTCACGAGCGGAAGAACCTCTTACAGCCCGCACCCCCTGCTCCAACCCCTAACACCCCTGGGAACCAAGAGCTGTTGTTATTATTGTGAAGATAATAGTCCGCGAATGGTAAGTAATAGGTTTCAATAGAACTGCGATGTAATACAACGCTTGATCAGTTGACATTAGACAGCAGATATTGGAATATTCGGATAATATCCAATGTTCATGAAACTGCAAATAATGTGCGCCATTTTGGGTTTAAGCTGTGTATTCGGTTTTGGCTGGTTTTCTAGTAACTAGGGTGGTTTGGACTGTGATTAAATTTCTATTTAATTATGCAGGGCATACCAAGACTGCCACATGGAGGGCAAGAACTTTAAATACTGATGGAAATAAAATAATATTGAATGAAGAGTTCATTTTTATTTAAAAAAAAATCAATACGAAATGCATTAAAAGAATTATATAATGATCGTCTGTCTGAACCAAATTTTAACGGGGCCAAATGGCAAGTATACCGCATTGAACTAAAAAAGAATCACAGAAATCGGATCAGAAACCTCGTAGTAATCGGTGTACAAACATAAAAAATAACCTGTAATTTAACTGTACCGATCGAAAGGCTCAATCACATAAATTTAATATCTTCCAGGAGCAACCATCTAAAAAAAAAGATTCCGATGAATTGAGAACTTCCTCCTGAAGTCGGTTATAAATTAAAGGAGGACCATGAAATTTAAAACCATGTTTTAGGTACCAGGCTCGCATACCTACGCAGAAGTTCTCGCGATCAAAGACCGTGTCCCTGCATATTAATACTGAGCGCCATAGCGACACGGACCAGCGAAGTCTGTAGGTACCTTCGCAAATTTCTCGTCACCGAGGACGCTCGGTCCGGCGTGGTAATGAAGCGAGGACAGAGCTGGGGCTCAGGGAATGGAAATTAAATGTATTTTCTGTTATTTGATGTTTTTTTGGGTGCTGAGGTTTGTTTAGTATCTGGGTATCTAAATGCACCTACTTGTTACTTTTAACCAAATGTACTTCAGCAGATTTTTTACCCAAAGTCGGTCTAAAGTAATGCAAAGAAAAAAGGAAGATTTTTCGCTGCAGTGCCACAGAAAAGCCAGAAAATAGATAGAATAAATATAGATTTGCAAAACAAAGAAAGACAGATATAGATTTGCAAAACAAATAACAATAAATAATTAGTAATTACAGATATATTTACGAACATAAATCATTTCAAATACACTTACGAATTGTTAAATTACGAGCTTACGTAATTAATTGATGAGTACTGTGAAAATAATAGTCATTTTATTTGTCTAATGAGCACGAATAATATTCTGAAGTAGATCGAACAATATTACTACCTACCAATTTTGTTATTCAAACAGAAAATTAACAACAATATTATTGTATTCAATAAAAAACGTACCACAGAGGGATTGTATCATTATTAGAGTAGAACATATTTATTGTTATTATCAAAATCATAAAATAATTACGATCCAATTAGCAATTTGTTATTTATGTCTATGGATAATAATATTATTATAACTGTTCTTAATTACGGTTGGTAAAATAAACACAATGATACTGTTAGTTAATTAAGGGGCTATGCAAATAATAAGGCCGTTTTGAGAATTGTTTTTTCTCGTAAAGTACCTATAATAGGGATTAGATATTTCGGTTCATGTTTCTTGACTTTATGATCTACCTAAATTCTAAAGGAATACACGATACGAAGAAATTTTCTCGATAGAAAAAAATTGCAAAGTTCGGTCTGTCTTTTTGCCATTTTCATTTTCATGGCGTAATGCATTGTATTGATTCTATGAAAACTATTTTTAAACATAGAAAATAATCTTATCTAGCTAAATTCTTAATATATTTCGATTTCGTTATACTTTTATGTCATAAAATCCGAAAATAAATTTTGGCACTTACGTTATTTATTCCGTGCCGCCCTCATTCTATCGCCATCTCATCTTTTACCTTTTAAAAATATTTGCCTCACTGTCGATTCAGATCAATTTAGATGGTCCGTGGGCCTTGTCAACGTAGCACCTATGTCACTTTTTCGCATATCCGAGCTATCAGATTTACGTAATTTAAGTATTTGTTTTACAATATTTTACATAGTTCAGCAGCTTAAAGTTGTAATTTATTAAAATTCGTGCTATGAAATTATTTTCCCTGTAATTTTGTGACCTTGAACAATATGTAATCGTAGTTATTTTCTATTCGTGCCAACATTGAAATGATGTATAAAATGATATGAAATAAAAGACTGAAACTAGATAAAACACAACGTTTGGGAACATACCTGAACGCAACAAAGGATTCATATCACAGGAAATTAATAGGGGCTAATAACACCGGCAAATCATTATAAAATCATCACTTTCACTTCTGTGTATAGAACATCCACAAACATTGTTTTTAGTCACGTAAAGTAATATAGCTATACCATTTTTATTTTCTGGACTGGAGTGTCTATTTTTATAGCTCTTATCTCAAAATTTATCTTAAGAAACAGGCTAAAATAAATTAATTTATTTCGTGCTATGAAAGACGTCAAACATCAATATGTCATGTAATTAAACTTGCCAGTTTACGAAAAAAATTGAGTTTAGAAACTGGCTTTTGCCCGCGATTTCATCTGCGTGAATTTCAGAACTAGGTCAAGAGGGAAGTGAGAATAATTCAAAAAATGTATAACGCATAATCATAAAGATAGGAATGAGGTCAGAGGCCTCCACACCTACTTTAAAATAAATGAAGAGTAAATAAATAGTAGTCAGTCCCGAAAATTTTACTCCTTCATGATTCTGACCCCCTCCTGGCCAGACACAGACACAGCGGATCACAAGGAAATGACGCGGCCGATGAGCTCATCGGCCGCGTCATTTCCTTGTGATCCGCTGTGTCGTTTTATCCACAGCAGCGTCACAGTGTTGCGGTTGGTCACCGTGATGCGTTCTAGCATTGTGGCAATGTTGTATGAGTTTCGAGGTGGTGTGATGCTTCCTTAGGAATTGAGGGACTGAGGCGCTGTCGGAGAGTATGCGAATGTGGGTGTCCGTCACTCCCGTCTCCGTACTCCGTGGCTTCTATGGCATAGACCGCCAGGATAAAGCCCACGCATTCCGCCTGATAGACGGTGTTGAGTCTACCTAGCGGTCTGGATATTCTGATGTTAAAGTCATTGGAGTAAACTCCAACTACGGTTCCGGTGCTTGTCTTTGATCCGTCAGTGTAGATTCTCAGCTCTTTGAGACCTGAGTGATCGCTTAAGGTGGTGTGGAAACGTGTGCATATTATGACGATTACAACTCTTCCAACTTTTTGAATCGATATATCTCAGAAACGGTGGCTCTTAGGAAAAAAGTATCTAGCCGCTTTTATAGATAATTATTTATCTGATCTACAGTTTTTGTTTGAAGTAATTTTATGATAAAACTTACCGTTTTGCTGAAAATTGCGAGAAGACTATCGTGTGTAATGCCTCATCGATCGATCGTGATGATGCGTGCTTCAGACGAAACGAAACGAAGTTCAGGCGCCGATGGTTAATTTTTGCATACAAAAATTTTGTGGCGCTGTAATCGTTGACCTATTTGTATCGATACAAACTCGCTTATACGGTGATAGACGGTATAAAAGCGCTGCAGTCGCGCGTATGTATTTCTATATAGAATTCTCTGTGTTTTCACCAGACTCCTCAACAGTAGTAAAATGGAGTCTGACGAGACAGCACTGCTTACGCTGGCTTTATTACTGAAAGTATAAAAAATAAGCGACGTTATTGGTTTGACCCATTCACGAGCGAAAGAAGATTGAGTGATGGTCATTTTAATACAACTTTTAAAACATTGCCCAATCATAAAAGATGAGGGAAAAATTCGAACTGCTATCGGATTTCGTGTGACTGACAAGTAAACCATGCAGTGCCTCTCCCCCACACCTTTCTCCGACAATTAAGAGGGGACTCTAGTCGGTAACTCTTGGGCCTTTCTCCATACAAACGTTTTCCGCTGCTAGAGCTATGATTTTTTTTTCCAAAAAATCTAAATCGAATTAATACGTGCCTCTATCATTTTTTTTTTCCAAAACATAATTACTTAAAGAATTATGACTATCTAAAAACCGAAAAAACAGCCCGTTTTTACCGCCATTTTGAGATGACTATAAGACAAATTTGATAAGTTTTTATAAAAATATAAAATAATACAAGCATAGATGTAGTCTTCTTCTAAATTTTGATACGTTATTTTTATAGATCAGTCCAGTTTTGAAGAATAAAACAGCGGAATACAAAACGTCTTTTGGTCAAGGTTTTTTTAGGTAAAACCAGCCTCTGATGCAGTTGTCGTTTTCGCACTTTAATTGACAGGGCACAGTGCGACGCATCGGCAATAGTTTCTTTAAATACCTATTTATCAAATTCCTCGGGACTAGAGTCCCCTCTTAATAAACAAACTCGATACACACGTACTTTGAATGCGCTTGTCGCGCGCGTTTGCAAATGCGACGATCTGCTTTTTGGTCCTTTTACCTATAACGCCGTGGACCCGCGTTCGAAAAACGTGCGTCATCGGAGCGGTAAAAATACGCCGTGATGAATATGATTTGGAAGTTCTTCAATAGTGTTAGAACTTTCGAATGAAGTTAATATAATGATCAATGTCTTGAAAACTCTCTAAAACAAAATGGCGGCCTTTGAACTGCAATCCTTGGCCTTAGCTTGGTGGCAAAATAAAGTTGAACATCCAATTTGACCACTCTATATAACACGAATGAAACATAGAGGAGATCTTGGCTAAAGAATAACAGCCGCACGGGTCGATCTTCAAGGTAAAGCAACTCACCGAGTTCCCTCCATGCCTCGGAAAGCACGTTAAGCCGTTGGTCTCGGCTGTCATTTGTAGATCTTTGGCAGTCAGAAGCCAATAAACTTGACTCCTGCCGTGTCAAGAAGTTCCGTGTTACCCAGTTAATGGGTTGAGGACGTGGAGGTTTGGTAGGCAGCCGCTCTACGTAAAATACGTATTCAGCTTAATCGGGTTTGACTGGAAGCCGACCAGAATATAGTTGGGTGTAGTTGTAGGCAGATGATGATATAACACGAATAACTTTACTATTTGTCTACTTTGAATATTTATTTTATTCTTTCTTTAAAAAGGTTGTTAATAAGAGTATCGATATATGTTAATATAATTTGCTTGCGAGTAACCCTGAATTATTTAGCGGTTTGAATTAGTTGATGGGGTGTCGCTATATTCGACTTTTTTAACTTTTGATGCGGGAGTACGAGGAGAGTGTGCGGTGCGCTCGGGGAGAGGGATGCTAAATCGCGCCACGAAATTATTTACTTAGGCTCTTAATTAAGAAATTGTTATGTCTCGAACAGAGAGAGTTCGGGAAAACATATAGAATATTCTTCTCAAATAAATCACACAAATACAACAAAATAAGTGGGTATATTTTTCATTTTATAATGGAAATAATAAATAAGTACCTTTAGCGAATGGTGGGTGTAGTTTACATCTGTATTTATAATTCTATACCTACAGAAGATTTTCATCAATCAAGAACTCACTACTTCCCTGTCCCGTTACTCTAGGAACCGTATTTGGGAATAAGTGAGTTCTTGATTGATGAAATATTCTGTAGGTATGGGTGGTGTGAAAGAAATAGTTTTGATGAGTTTATGGAATCATTAGAAGAGGTTATGATACGATTAAAGAAAGCAAACTTTACCCGGTACCTCCACCACTATGTGATCAGCAAATATCTTGAAAAATAACTAACATTATAGAACTAGCAAGTGTAAAAAAGTGGAAACTCAGAACTTTCTTTGTATCCTCTATGCGTAAGGGCGTACCTCATGAAGACCTTCTTGGTTAAATTGGCCAGTCGATAAAGCTTTGTAAGTTTTAATGAAAAAGATAGAATGGGATTCAAATAAATTAGAACGATATAAAAATGTCGAATAATTATCCCTTAAACTCAATCTTTGTTTGATTTATACTTAGTTTCCAGTGGCAGCATCACAATACTAATTTCTTTTCCTGATTGTACAGTCATGTTGCTGTTCCAATACTACATACACAGAACAATACATGTCTAAATGCGGTGGTTCTCGGTGAATAGCTGTGAATTTATTGGACTGTAACAATCGCGGACAGGTGGCACGTACCACTACCGCCACCTAGCTACCTCGAGTACACATAACACTCCGTGGTGCTAATGCACGGACGCCGACTGATCGCGCTCCATACCGCGCGCATTTCTATTGTTACACACGAATTTCGGAAATGGAAATAAAATATAGCGTCCGTGTGAACGATTCATTTGGTATCGATTCTGGTGTAGGAATGGTATTTTACTGTCCTTAGACTTTTACGTAGGTACCTACACTAGGCCGAGCGACAATATTTAAAAACCAGCATAAGCTGGCCTCGTATTCTATAACAACACCATATTGCGCAAGGACAGCTTCGGGTCAAAGTGAAACTGAAAATTGCTCGTTTGTGTTTATAGAGGTTCGGATCAATTTGAGCTATAGAAACACAAGACCATGGAATGTCATACCTTGACATCAAATAAAGTTGTCAATCTTAGTAATACAAAGATAGTGCTAGTAGTTAGCACTATCTTATTTATCACGTACAAGATTAATCCGTGACTCGAATATAAATAACAGAGAAACCAACAAACTTTTACTAGTTTGTGAAGCAAGTCAATATTCTTGAAAGTCACTGAACTATTCATGAATCATGTTCACCTCAGAAGGACTGAAAGTTCCTTCCTACGAAACATATTCGCACTGTATACATAATAAGGACTCGTTACCAGGGCGACAGGCAACGCCCAAAATACAGAAAAAATTGTACAGAAGGTCAGCTCGATACAACCAACAAAATCCGTCACGCGCCCTCAAAGACGTACGTGCGGCGATCTCAATCTAGTTTTACCGGTCGCGAGTGCGCATTATTGTACATACGTACAGCTTGTCTACGTGTGCGCTTGCTGTATGCAGTCAACCTTCTGCACCTGTCTGTTTGGTGGCAGCACAATAAGAGGCGAGGCGGCTACCTGTTGCCGTAACTGATTAAGGAATTCACTCGTGACGAAACAGCTGATGTTGTTAACAATTTTATTATTAACTTTGTTCAAATGTTTAGAATAATAAAAAACAAAATGATTTAGAATGTTGAATATCTTGCGTTGATCAATTAAAATTTATTTGTGGATGTTTTTGTAAAATGATTCAAAAAAGTGGTTCTTAATTGCAAGGTCAAAATAGCAGAGTTTTTTTTTGATAAATTAAATATTTCTTCTGGTAAAAGTAGATATCATCGGCGCAATAAAATATTAAACTTCAGTATTAAATGTAGTTTTAACAATACAGCTCTAAAACCACTCCATTCCATCCGCATTCCTTAAGAAAATCCCTTATTCCGTCAAGAAGGTCACCATCATGGGCTGAAAAGGCGACAGAACCATTGCTCGGCAATATACTGTCACAATTTGGACAATAAAAACCGCAATGTGGTGATAAACTATTTCTCACTTCCCCAAATTACAAACGTTACCACAAACTGATACTCGCTTAAAAAGACACAATGAAACAAAGTCCAACAATAACCTTGATTCCTCAGAGCAGAACAAACGCGGCTTCCTTCGTTCCCTTCTTTTGAATAACGAAGCATTATTTCTTTTTCTCTTCTCACCCACAGCGTATAGTCGACCCCAAGTCCAAGCAACATTTAAAATTTTCAGTACTTTGAACTCATAGCATTTAGGGCGGTTATTGTAGTTCACTTATAAGTGCAGTTGACGTTATAATCCGTTTCAGTTCCTAGCCTTCACATACATACATGCAACTGTATATAAATCTACGTTGAGAGCAAATAGTTGCAATGAGCGGAGATCAGTGGCGACGGCGACGCGCGACGACGCCAACTAAATGAGGTTGTTCCAAGATGTTCGTTTATTTAACGGATATCGGGGCTTTGATGTATAGTCATTGATTGTGTAGCTGTATACATCTTGAGGTCGTCACGAGTTTGCAACCGATTTAGTAAATACTATTTGAACGGATTCAATATTTATTTATGAACACTTGACTATTCTTCCATTTAGGTGTCTCTATATCAATGGACCCTTTTAAAATTAAGCTTGATTAGTTATTGGCGGACAATATGAAAACATCAAAAATGTACTTACAGCAGCCAGTAAGAATATAAAGTGCCTTAAAGACAAACGGAAAAAGCTTACTAACCATACAGTTAATCTAATAGAGGAGAGACTGAAACTATCATATCAGTCATTTGAGTACAGAGAGCTAGACCGAAAAGTAAAGCGGAGCATCCGAAACGATATCAGAAGTTACAACACTGAACTCGCTCACTCCGCTTTAACGAATAACTGCTCCTTGAGAGCAGCCATGCGTGGTATGGATACTGGCAGGTCTTTCATAACTCACTTGAGGGACAATAATGGTGTGAGACAGGGTGATAGGGCAAAATTAATCCAAATCTGCACACAATTTTACTAAACTTTATATTCAGACGACGATACTGCTTTTCAACTTGGAAATGATGACTATTCATGCCCAGACGATGTCCCTGTGATAACTGGCTTTGAAATTCACAGAGCTCTCAGCTGTATGAAGTACAATAAAAGCCCAGGAGAGGATGGCATCACAACCGATGCACTGCGAGTGGGAGAACCAGTTTTACTACCACATATTTGCAATCTTTTTAACTCTATTTTAAAAACAGGTATTTTTCCTAGTAACTTCTGCCATTCCAATATAATTCTATTACATAAAAAAGGAGATAAATCCGATATAGCAAATTATCGTTCTATTAGTCTTGTCTCCCATCTATATAAAGCTTTCGTCAAAATTCTCGAGAATCGCATTTCCGGCCAACTAGACCTTCACCACAGTGGCGTGCCTAGGGTTTCAAAATAAGGCAAGCCCAATAAAATTTTAACCGATTTCAAAAAAAGAAAGTTCAGTTTTCGACTGAGTATGTAGGTACCTTCGTATGTATCATCGCAATTTTCTCATAAACTGATATAGATGTCTCAATTCGTTGTTTACCAAAATTACCGAAAGAAACCATTGCACACAGGTGTTTATGGGAATTTGCGTGCCTTTTAATGGCGCCAGATATGTTATTTAAATCATTATAACCAGATGTATTCCAAACGGAATCTTCATTCGAAAAAAATAGGCAGCACCACGAACACAACTTATTAGTGTGCGAACAGCCAACAATCCAACTAGTTTTATACACTGATCTATTAAATTTTCGTTTATGCGATTTACTAGTCTGAGAAAAACACAGATTAGGCGTCGGTTTTAATAAAGAAATTAACTGTTTTATCTGAGCAAAGTTTAAAGATTTTACCTTATCTTCGCCAATCAAAACTTGAACGCATTTTAAATCCTCACAAGGTACAATTACCTCCATTGTTGTAGGTAAGTCACCAAAACAATTGTATCACTGAGAAAATCTAAGAAAACACACAAAAAACTTTAACAGCATAACTTTTCAACTCTCAAGCAAATAAAACTGAAGTGAGTTGCGATCCGGTGTCAAGAACTACTTACGCAGAGTTGCAGTGTTGTCATTTAGGCAAAAAAAGTCGCCAGGTATATGAAAAATCTAGCTAGATGTCGCAATTTTTTTATTTTTAAGATATTGCTTGAATATTTAATTTCGTTGTTTTAAAAAGTCGCTAGTTTTTAATGTTGCTAAAACTTAAAAAAAGTCCCCAAACTCGTTAAAAATCTCCAAGATCTCACAACGTCGCTAAAACGGCAACACTGCAGAGTTGGCAAGGTGACAAGGTACGCATACGCGTGCAACTTCATACGCATGCACGGCTTAATCTTCCATACTGATCGATTTATAGACGCACAAGGTTTAGAACTCGTTATACGGCACACCGCTATAAGTGCGAAAGTGACGGAGATAGTATTTGAAAGCCCGGTAAAAGCCGGTACGTGTAAGCGAGATAGCTATATATAGATGCTGCAAATGCGAAACTCTGCGCGCGAACAATCGCGATGTGTAGTTATGTAGTAATGTGGCATAGGTAGATACTTTGTGTTATTTTGATAAGAATTAAGCGCGCGAACTTTTAAATAGTTCGGGTTTGATATTGATTCTCTATCGAGCATTTTAGTAAGGCATGCCGCCGGGCTTTTGGGCTTATATGAAGTTACCGCCACTGCTTCACCAACCTCCTGAACAGGCTGGTTTCCGCCGCGGCTTATCCACCACCGACCATTTACACTCTCTAAACCAGTTGATAGAAAAACACCACGAATACGACTTACCGTTGTACCTTGCGTTCGTAGATTATTCCAAAGCTTTCGACAGTTTAACACACGAAGCAATTTTTGCGACACTTTATAAACAAAACATTGAACCTACTTATATTAAACTACTAGAACGAATTTACCTCCATAGTACAGCTGCCATACGCTTAGACACCACCGGCCCATCCTTTCCAATCCGAAAAGGGGTTAAGCAAGGCGATCCACTGTTTCCTAAACTCTTCACAGCAACGCTTGAAGAAGTGTTCCAGAAACTAGACTCACACTGGTGGGACAAGGGCATTGTCGTTGGGGACAGGAGATTGACTAATCTCCGCTTTCCTCGACATTGTCCTTTTCTCTTCTTCGGCAGCTGAGTTAGGCTTTATGCTCGAACAACTGAGCCAGGCAAGCCTCGAGGTCGGACTCAAAATGAATATGGCGAAAACGAAATTAATGACGAACAGCACGAAGCGCAAAGTAGAGATTGGGGGTGTTGAGGTTGAATATGCCCATGAGTATATATATCTTGGCCAAATAGTCTCATTCCAGGCGAGACAAGATAAAGAAGTTGCTCGACGCACCGAAAACGCCTGGAAGAGCTATTGGTCGATGAAACACCTAATGAAAGGACCACTTCCACTCTGCCTTAAAGGAAACTCATGGATATGTGCATCCTGCCCACCCTCACGTATGGAGCGCAGACGTGGTCATTAATGCAACGTCAAAAGTCCGCTCTCGGGGTCTGCCAGCGAGCAATGGAACGAAGTATCCTCGGAGTCAGGATAACAGACCGTATAAGGAACAATATACTTCGTTCCAAAACTCAAATCGCAGATGTAGGCAACACAGCTGCCAAATTGAAGTGGAACTGGGCAGGCCATATCTGCCGCATGCCACAGGAGAACTGGGCAAAAATAACGACGGATTGGGTCCCGAACATCAGGAACCGGCGACGCGGTAGACCCAAACGGAGATGGCGGGACGAGCTGGACTCGGATTGCTCAAAATAGACTGGAGTGGAAAGAAGGAAGGGAGGCCTTTGCCCTGCAGTGGGACACCACGGGCTTATAATAATAATAAATAGTTATTGGCGGGACTCATTAGAACAAAATAATAAATATCAAACATAACGACAGAAACGATTTGATAAAAAAAACTTTTTCAAAAAAATACAACTGTTGTCCAAAAGCAAAACACTACAAAGTATAAAATAACTTTATACTTTGTAGTGCTTTCTTTTCGGAAGTCGGTTATATTTTTTGTGAAAAAGTTTTTTATTTTTCACTTTTTAGTGGTACCTGCATACCCATTCACAGCGTACCGGCGTGATGTTATGTTATTCACTGGGGCCTATTTAATAAAACTTACTTAGTGCTTTCGGTGTAAAGGTCTCATCAATACGAATGAAATTATCCCAAACACTTGGTAGTTCCTACATACCGATGTGGAGTTTCCTTGACTCTCTGTCATCTCCATCATCAGGTCTGATATCACGAATATCAAGTTTTTACCAGATGTGTGCCTACAATTTTCGAGAGTTGCCCTCGATTTCTCAAGGTTTCCATCATCAGATCCTGACGTGTTGACAAAGGGACTACCTCGGTCGCATATCCTTTCATATAAAAAAAATCATCGTAATCGGTTCATAAACGACGAAGTTATCCGCGAACACACATAAAATATATGTATATATACGCGGTCGAATTGAGAACCTCCTCCTTTTTTGAAGTCGGTTAAAAATGTAAATAATCTAGAATCATGTCCTACAAAACACCAAAAAATTTTGCATTAATGTTTTAAATTCGTCTCATCTTCAAAACTTCTCTAACAGGACAACCCCTTAACAAGAAAAGCATATAACCAACTCACTAAGTAAGTAGAATAATAATATAAATCATAAATCAAAGCTTCTTTCAGAATTTCCTAAATACACGGGAAGAAACTTCACCTTTGCCTCAAAGCAACTTGACAGAATACAAAGAAACCACAAATCCCTCATAATAAGGCAACGAAAGTAAATACCTCAAAAAATGTCGCACATTTTATTTATCCATTGCTTAATAAGAGAACAAAATATAATTATAATGCGTAAAGAGCAAGCGGTGGAACGTAACATGCAAATATATAGCGATATTGTCGTGTCGTTGTGGGAGGCGTTCTGTAAGCGTATGCTATCTCATAACAGGCAAATTGTTATGATACTAAAATGAACGATTCTGCGTGAATATCTTTGTGTAAAAGGTTTTCGAATTGGCTAAAATGAGATTCTTCTTACACAAAATATTTTAGAATTCGTTAAAATTAAAGGTTCTATTCTTACATCAGAGTTAAAGGTGAGCCATGAACTGGCTTTAAACCTATCTTAACCCCTATCTACGAATGGGCAATGAACACGATTATTTGGAAATGGGCTTTCAAATAAGCCTATTTCCAAATAATCTATTTATTTATTTATTTAACACTTCAGCACACAAATGTACCTAGCCATAATCGTGCTCTAGCCTCGCTCGAGTCGACGGTTAACTAAGGTATTTAATCTCAAACACACGCACTGGTATGAAGGCACTAACACTAAAGGTCCATTCTAATAAACCCTTTATAGAACCGAATAAATTCTTCTGTGGTCCTTGGGAACATTGCTCATTGGTACCCAACACAGAGAAATCTTTTTGAGAGAATCCTTTTCAGTGGCCTACCATTTTCAGTCACTCGCTCTTTTGTGATTTATTGGCGACATACATGGAATAATGAAATTAATTTAATGGTGACATAGATACAAAAAGAAAGATAAGAAAAAAATGTTTTCTAATTTCAGTTTAACAAAATAGGTATATTGAAAAATCATCAAACAGAAAATATTATCGTGTTTCAAGAGAGGAGAAATTCGAGCACTTAGCATTATTAGCAACAGACAATAATTCTCTTCGTGGGAAAAGTCACAGAGAGAGAAACTTTATGAAATAGCGCAAATATGGGAGGAACCGAAGGCTTTGGACTTATAACACAAACTAGAAGATATTACCAAAGTATTATTTGGCTAGACAGGTTTATCCATTTTAAAGAATAAAGAACGCGCACTGTTTCTACACTGCGTAAGAGCGCAACAGGGCAATTTAAGTGTCGCGTAGTATTAGTGAAAAGGGGCATTACTTTATTTCGAATGTACTAATAATACCTAGTTATTATTCTTTGACTTAAGTCTTTAATAAGACTTAGAGAAGAACACAAAGCCACGGGCGGCAACAGAACGAGCTACTAAAACAATAACAATAAATAACGATATCAATAGCGCTTATATAGCGATATCCATTAGAGAGGGGCGATGACCTCGAGCATATCCGACGTATCCAGAACTAAGAGATATTCGAATTGTAATGTTGCTAGCTGATTGGGAAAAGTTAAGCATATTGAAGCTTTATTAGTGTTGGCAGTAAGCCGAATAAAAATAAATCCAAAAAAAGACTAAGAAAATCGTAGTGAGCAGTTTTCTTTATGTTATGTTTCGATTACTTCAAATCTGCTGTGACATTACTCAGGTTAATTTATGTGGATGAAGTTTATGACGGCATCTTTTGAAACTTTAATTAGGTAGGCATCTTATTAGCAAAGGCTACAACAACGTTTTATGGAAGCGACACTAACATTTGTTTCACAAATATCGACCGAATGGTATAATAATCTATCCCGATTTTGTTGCGTGGTATCCGACACTATCTGAAAACTCACTGGTGTATGCCACAGCATTATAGTCAGATCTACGACTCGCACTAACCATGTCTACTATTATATATGTCAGCGAAGGCAACTCTCCAGGTTACATCAGTCAGGAAATTGGCACTTCAGTGGGCGTACTATGGGAAGTATTGGTAATTGCGCAATAGAAACACTGTTTGCTTTTAAATCAAATTATTATTCACACTCGAAAGTCTCAATTACAATATTCTAACACAATAGGTACACTGAACAAGCATTTGGAACACGCAGCGGTTTCTAGACGTGTGCACGTCTACACTGCTCGACCGCCACCAGTAGACTGAGCTCAGCCTCTGTCGAGCACACCGTCCTAGGCTCCGGCGAACGCCACTAGATGGCGTTGGCGTCCCAATTGTTCAATTGACTGACTTATTTTGGACGTATAAATAAACTGCTTTGTCTTTCCTTCCTAAACGCTTTACTAAAATTATAAAGAAATTCCTTGAAAGAGGATTATTTCTCCTGTATTTGTAGTTTATACTCCACTTTACTCAAAATAAATTAATTAAACTTGTGATTGTTTGTTATTAAATAAGAAAGACCAAATTCATGTTAAAACATGAGTTACTTTGTTATAATCTATTTCTCTTTGGCAGAAATGTATAAATTGGAAAAGATCTTACCGATGAAAACTGATACCGATTGTACAAAAACTAAATAAGTTCTAATGAGTTCGAAAAAATGTCGTAAAAAGAAACAAACTTTAGTAATTTAGACTTCACTGTGCAGTAACTAAAGTACTGCGACGTAACAAGTTTGAGTCCTAACTAGGCAGGTTGTTAGGACAGTTTTTGTTTGTCTGCAAAAGTTTAGTATATCTGTAAAATTATAATCGTAGTCACTGTTCCTTTTAATCACAATGAAAAATATCTATCTCCATTTCACCACCCTGGCCCAAATAACAACTTTGTTTTAGTTATTTTGGTGGATATAGCTACTGCTGTAGCCTTACATACGAACGCAAAAATAAAAAAAAAAATGATTGCGTAACTACTCATTCCCAATATAATACCTATTACCTAATTAAGAAATGTTATATCTGAAAAACTTACTGCGTACGAAATCTTTTATGTATGCGAATAACTGCCTCCGTTGTCGAGTGGTTTAGGCGTTTGCCTTGTGACCCGGTGGTCGTGAGTTCGATTCCCACGGGAAGCATACTTTCTACAGTTGTTTCCAGGTTGGCTAGGACATTGCAGGCTTGAATCACCTGATTGTCTGATAAAAAGATGATTCCATGCTTCGGAAGGCACGTATAAGCCGGTGGTCCTGGCCGCTAAATCGCGGTCGTTAAGTAAACCATGTCAGAGGCCCTCGAGGCAGTTTAGAAACTCTGACACGATGATCTGAGCGATGATGCGGTCGAAGATGGAACACGCTTGCCTAGAAGTAACCTATGTACTCTTGACTTAAAGACTCCCAGGTTGTAGCTATCAAGAAACACAGACTCTGGCAGGGAATTTAACTCGCGGCGATACACTCGCTCATGGAGATAGCGCCATTGCGTCAGAAGGTTAGTTCTGTACAGCGAGCAAACACGCGCGCACTCATATACAAGCTTACCGTACAACGAGTGGGGTCGTCCCATATAGGTGTCTATGTGTGCGTGCGACTCTTTTCACTCGTCGTATGGAGCAGAACTTCTATGCTTATGTGTTTAGTGACGTCGCTTTACTCCTTAGTAAACGCAGTTTGCTAATTACAAAAAGAGGACGTATCTTTTAATTAGTTTCTGCCTTACTCTGCACGCTTGTGTGAAAACTTCTGCAGATAAAAGTGAAGGCAAGTAGGTACCCTAATACGGAGCTTTTTGCTAGCTTATTAAGAAATAGGTTATGTCATGTGTGTGTTTTAATATGGAAATTTAACATATTTCCTTATGATTCTCACTTCACCAATTCATCTAAGCCCTAATTGTAATTGCTAGAATTGAAAACTTCCAAATATCAGCAATTTTATTTTGGAGTATATAGGTTAAGATTGTTACGATGTACCTAAATAATTTCAAACCCAACAAAAAAAAAATGTTGCGTTATTGCTAGCACAACAATTTTTATATATCATTCAACATCTTAATAGCTGTAAGAAAATGGTTCAATACGTTATCTACTTTATGAAGGTAAGTTAAATGATGTGTACTAGTCCGAAACATTCGGATCATTACTCCCTACATAATGATTTACGTTCCAATCCATTACCCGGTGCGTAGTCTCGCGACCGACTCACACATAAGAGAAGCGGTCAGTGTATCAAGCACATTTACTTCCACACGCAACGTGTATTTCGATGATTAATATCTGGACCCTGTAACCTAAATAAACTTGTGGGTGGTATCAATGGTCACTGTGAGGTTATTTGATATGATTCAATTATGGGTTATTGTGGTCCTCAGGGACGCACCGGGAAAAGGTTCTACCAAATTATAGGTTTGTTTATACACACATCAATATAAAATTTTCGTTCGAGAAGTTAATTTATGCCAGCTGCTTTACCTGTTGGAAAGCCTAAGATTATTCCAAAAAAACTGGCCAAGTGCGAGTCGGACTCGCGTGCAAAGGGTTCCGAACAAATTTTTTTTTTTTAACATGTTATTTTAACACTACGGACTTCTAATAGGTTTTCCTGTAATCTTTAGGTAAAGATCTGTTATCTCCATTTTTTTCAAAATTTTTGGCTCAGTAGTTTCGGAGATAAGGGGGGGGAATGGTCATTTTTCGTCTAATTTCTTGAATAACTTCAAAACCATTTATTTTAAAATTATCAAAAAAATATAATTAAAACCCTTACAGTAAGCCCTTTGATTTGATATGTCAAACGATATTGTTAAAAAAACTTTTTTTTTTAATTTTCTAGTTTGACCCCCAAAAGTGACCCCCATACTAAAAATTTAATAATTTATGTAATGCGTCCGTGTTTGGGTCATAAAAGTCCATATGTGTACCAAATTTCAACAGAATCGGTCCAGTGGATCCGGAGAAAACTGGATGTGACAGACGGACAGACAGACGGACAGACAGACAGACAGACACCTGAGTGATCCTATAAGGGTTCCTTTTTTTTCGGAACCCTAAAAAGCTACTGAAATATCAGAAATAAACATCCCATATATAGGTCATGATCCGATCAACCAACCCAAGATTATAAATAGGCCCAATCACCCGTTGAGGTAAATATATATTTTTTTTTAACTATAGATAGGCATACGTATGACCACTATCTCACCTGATGGTAAGCGATGATGCGGTCGAAGATGGAGCACGTTTACCTGGAAGCAACCTATTCACTCTTGTCTGAAGACTCCCAGGTTGTTGCTATCTGGAAACACAGACTCTGGCAGGGAATTCCACTCCTTAGCTGTACGCACTATGAATTACTCTCAAAATTAAGTCGCAAACTTTACTCTGCTCTCTTTTTTTTATTGAAACAAAGACAACTTTACATTTTAAATTCTTAAGTGCCTGAAGTAACTTGATTTGTGCTGCAAAAGGTTTACAATAATTTTGACATTATTTCTTTGAAATAAAAAAGGCACTAATAACCCCGGAATAAAGTACTAGGCGCACAGCGTGTGACAGGAGGTACGGTAATAGCTAGCGACTGTTAGCGACTAACATTTCTCAGTACAATAACAGACACAGTGCGTGCTTTAAACTACAGTGCACTATGATGTTATGCACCCCGCGTCGTTTGTGCGGGCTTTACTTAATACATTAAGTTTTAAAGCGTGGCACACTGTTTCCTAGACCATAAAATATTTTATTATGAAAAAGAATGCTGCTGAGTTGCAATCAATTACGGGAAAGTGTGAAATTGTAGTTTACTTTTGAAAACGTGTTAAGTTTCTTTAAAGTCTGACTAGGGGATTTTATTTCTTATCAAAATGTTGAGAATCTTTTTGCACAATAACATAATTTCTAACTACCTACTATAACTTAGTTCTGTCAAATCACCCGTCGCCAGCTAATTTGCTAATAAAATCCCTCAGGAAATGGATAAAGCTATAAAACTTAGTTCTGATCATCCGGAGAATTTGTGAGTTAACTTGCGGTGCAGCGAAGTTTAGTCGCAAAACACCCACATTCGAAACTAGCGAAAGCATAAAATCTACTGAAAATTTTGTACTGATTGGGTGCACATAGGCAGCCAACTTGCAACGTCTTTGTTAAAGCAATGATGCGAGTGTGCTGACTAGTTTATTTATTTTACTTTACTTCAAATAACTTACTCCATCATCGACTTTGTCTTTGTCACCTCTGGAGTCAAGAGCAATCCCAACTCAAATAATAAAAAAGTTAACTAAAGAATTACAAAATAATGAACTTTTTAATCCGTACACAAAGCATCTTGTTTGACCGTACATTTTAATTTTCTGCTGCAGATAAAGTCTGAAACGTAGAACTAAGTTTCTAGTGACAGCTCGAGACCAGAGATGAAGCGCTTTATACCTAATTTTAACTACTTTACCGAACTATTCCGAGAGCACTCGGGCACGAAACGTCAGACAATCTCAGATGATTCACTTGTCAGGCAGGGGTTGTTACGAAAGGACAGTTGAGTCAGTGATTACTTTTTGGGCATATGATCGACAGATGTGAGCCACACGTAGGTATAGGATACTTTACACTGTGGTCTGAGTCTATTTGTTAGAATTAATTAACTTACAAATACCATAGTCTATTTATGTGCATAGTTAGTCGCGCTGGTTGACAAGCGGAACTGCCAAGCGTGAAGTCCTGGGTTCGATTCCCAGGTCGAGCAAAAACTGTTATTAAGTTTTCCAGTAGGAATTTCTCTGTGACAGCCCGGAGTTTGGAAGTTGGTGGTGTGACACCTTCATGCCTCGGAAAGCACGTTAAACCGTTGGTCCAGCGCTAGATCTCGCTTCGATCGTGTCAGATTACCGTCCCATCGGAATATGAGAGTGCGCAGCACTATAATATGTCCCACGCCGATGGCTAGCCTCGGTTGAGATTGGCCGCCATGGCCGAAATCGGTCAGGACGACTATGTAAATGTTATATATATATATATACAGGGTGGCCAGAACATTGAACATAGTTTTTAAGTTTCTATCTACTAACACAATCTGTATTATTATATAATAAAATGTAATTTTGTAAAGTATATATCTATGGGCCAAAGAAGCCTGAAAATAAAGAGATATATTTATTTATTTACCAACGTTCCTAAAATAGTATTTAGGTCCCTCGTATTGTGGGTTATCCGAATCACCCCCATGTATGTTCCGCGACTTATATAGTTTTCGAGCTATGGTCTTTTTTCTGAACTTTTGAGAATTATTGAACTGACCAACTTAAAAAAAAATCAAAGAATAGAAGTTTGTCGATTTGTCGAGATTTCTGTTTTGCAACTGAATCTTCATGAGTTGTACTTTTATGCACAAAATTATCAGCTTCGAAACTGTGTTGAAAGTTATGAAAATGTTGGTCTAAAGTCAAAAATTTGCGTTTGGTAAATTATGACCTAAATTTTCAACTTTAAAGGTTCGTAAGTAATTCTCCGATGGATGTTGTAGGTGGACCGATGACCTGGTGAGGGTCACGGGTAGCCGATAGATGCGACGTACAGAACCGATTGCTGTAGCGACACGTGCGGGGAGGCCTATGTCTAACAGTGGACGTCTTTCGGCTGATATGATGATGATGACGTGTTGTTCACCAAAACTAATTAATGCCATATACAGGAAAAAAAAATTAAGATATGAACTAGGTACAGCATTAAAGTACTAAATATATACACTTAAAATAAAATATCCTAACTAAGATAAGGCGTCAAAAAATTCGTCCGCATCGCTGTCCACTGGAAGTGAGCCCAAAAGACTGGCGGCATTGCCACGTTGTATGGCAATGCTTATCCTCTGTCCGAGGTAAAAGCCAGCCCTTGGGTCACGCGAAGTGTCAACTAAGCGTTTAGATAGATTTTTAAATAAGGCATGAGCACTCGGACCCCACGGTCCAAGAGTTTCAACCCCAAACGGCTCAAAAATATAATTGCCAACAAGGTTATTATATTTCCGCCGCTTGAGGTTCTCAGCAGCCGCAGCGGCAGTACCAGCACAGCACGACGAGCTAGGAAGATGGGATGGCGCAAGAGTATCGACACAAGTAGCGTCCCACACTAAAGGCCTACCCATCTTCCATGGAAACAAAGACATACCGTCCGGTCGCTTGCCGTCGTCGCGTGCCAGGCCATTGGGTTCTAGTACGGCTGGAACGCCGACGGCGACAAGAGCGCGTCGGATAATGTCGTTGATGTTTGCGTGCCGTACAAAGCGACCCGCACTTCGACTGCATGAGAGACCGTGGTGCCCGAGGCTGTTGACAGCTTCGCCACAGTGACAACGATGAGGAGAACAACACGATGCGCCTAAGCGTATCGTCGAACAAGGTGCCTAAGTTCGACGACGGTAGTGCGTGAAGCCAGAGGCCCGACTCCCACTCACCCACAGCCAGCAGGCGCGCACGCTCCGCAGTAGAAGTGGAAGTAGAATGCCATATTGATTGAATATTAGACAGTGTTCCTTGAAACAACTTGTCGAACTATAGCGAAAATTTACTTTACATTTAAATAACTAACTTTTAAATTTCAAGATAACCAATTTTACCTCCTATAATATGAGTTCTCATTATTATACATCACAGACGAAATGTTACAACGCATTTTCCAAACAGTTACAGAAGCTGTTTCAGCTGAATTATCTTCAGCAAAAACCTACATACAAGTAGAACAAAATGTTGTATTTAAGTCAAAGTTAGTTTTTGTTTTTGTTATGAGATCCTACTTCAGGGATATTCGCATAATGTTGTATTTGTTGCGACAGTTTGTTCCACATTTGCTTGCAAAAGTGATAAGATTTCACAAACGATGTCCCACAGATACGGTTACCATACAGAGTATCTCTGCGGTGCTTTGAACGTTTTGTAACGACGCGCCGCGGCAGCACAAAGCTCTGCCACTAAATGTAGAAACAGAAGGTAAACCGGATATAATTCTAGACAACACAAGTTATTATACATTACAGAGAATCGAGTTAAATACCGAATACTATAGAAGTAACCCAGGTAATGCAAATGTCCATGAAAATGGTGACTGATCTCACTACAGTCATAATTAATAAAAATCTTACAGCTTTTCACATTAAAACAGTCTAGACCGCAGGCCTCGGACTTAAACTTATTTCCAGCCGGAATAGCTTATAAACTACGATTGATTTAGTTTTATAATTCAAATCTATATACTTGTCTACATTTATTAATCTTAAAATTATTATTTTAATGGATGTAAGTGTAATTTTGTGTAAAAGTTCAATACAAGTTTACTAAATAAATGAAATGATCTTTGGCGCAACTGTCAAAGATTTTCCTGTTACTACAAAATATTTTTCTGAAATCTACTATGTTAGTTGCCCTTCTAAAACTAATCTGTGTCGCGGCTCACGCTCACATAGTATGTGGAGCAAGATTGTGGTGGCGTTTAGCGTTCTAATCTGAGTAAATGTTCTGTGGAAGTGAAATGGCGGAATGACATACTGCGAGCGGCGATTAAGATGTACTGATGAGATGTGTAAGCGATGTATCAGGTAGGAATATAACAAACTGTTTTCCACTCTAATTGATATAAATAAAATAAGACCATACATAAAACACGTCTTGAAACTTTGACAGAGCGTAAATCTGAATCGTGCGCTATAAAAGATTGATCAATGGTAAACAAGACCTATTTGTAGGTAGCGCGTAGCACATCGTAGCGGTGGTACGCCGCATGTAAATCATAAAATCACAAATTCATGAGAACTACATATTTGTTCATTGGTGTTCCCCTCAAATCAATTTTAATTTCTTGTTATGTATGTTGTTGAGATACATCCAATGTTTACATTAATTGGGTATGCAGTTCGTGTCGATGCGTAGTCGGTAGTGAGACGTCTGCGGTGATTTCCCACGGGCAGTATCACACGACACGACTAGTCTGTTGGGTTGCTTACAATATAACAAGGAGATTGGTCTATTGATATAGTTCAATAGCTTGCAGTTTAAGTAGTGGTTCTTTTTTTCTACTCCCCCGCTATACTTTTCTGATTAATTTCGTTGCGGAATCCAAGACAGTTGAATCGTTTTTCCGGGATTCGTCGGGCTTCATTGGCTCGGCGTTTTTCTGGTGGTCACCACTGTTTTTGGCTTTCAGGAGTTGCAGTGGTTAGGAATGTGTGGCGGGCTTGTCCCAATAAGTTTAAGTAGTCGTTTGATATCTCCAATGAACTAGGATTGAAAAAAAGCAAACAAAATTACAACACGAATCCATGACCTGAGGGCCAATTCTGTAAATATGTCCCTACATAATACACCTCTAATATCCCTATATTAGAGGTGTTCACATATATTTCGACTGAGATGCAAATGCGATCGTTACTTAAAAATAACGCTTACAACCCTAATCTCTTCAAAGTTAGAGTGAACAGGCTCCTTCTGGGTAAGCTCGCTCCATCGTAGACTTTGTCTCTGTCATCTCTGACCTAGGCTAGAGTCAAGAGCAAACCCATCACAAATAAAAAAAAAATATAAAAAAAAATAAGTAGAATTGGCCTCCTGGCGCCTAGATAATAGGTAGACCACCCATCCCCTTGGTAAGAGAGGACGCACATCTACACCCTTCTGATAAGTCGGAGCAAACTTAAGGTACCTGTCAGTAAAACATCAAATAATTTATTACCTTAGTTTGACTGTGCTAATACTAATATTCAATGAAGCTGTGAAAGTAAACGGTTTGCTTTTTGTCACAAGTCTTACGAGCTGGTTCCAGGAGAACATTGTGTGGAACGACTTAATAGAGCTGCCCACAGAAATAAGTCGTCGATATTGGACTTACTTAACTTATTCGTCATTTTGGATCATCATACTAAGTTTCTAAATGAAATCCTAGAGTAAGTCGAACTAATCTATAGATATTGAAAACGAAAGGTGATTCGATGATATGCTCCAAGATAAAACTATCTTAAAGAAAAACAAACAACTAAATCAGAAGATGACGTTATTTGAACGTTGAGTGAAAGACGCCGGCGACGGGCACGCGCTGCTACGAAACTCGTAGTATGTCGCACCGCTACGAAACTCGTAGCACGTAGCACCGCTACGACGAGCTACGCTGCCTACGCGCTACGAGTCTCGCCATCACAATTATTAAAGGTTGATCCACACATAGCAGGAACGTGGCCGTGCAGTGTCAGGGCCGTGTCAGGGCGCAGTGACCGTGCATCCGTGTCCCGTCAGGGAAGCTACCGGGCCGTGGCCGAGCTGTGCACGTGCCGCTCATTCATCAGTTTGTTTTCGTTGCCACGCGCACAAAAACACACGCGTTGGAGAAAAGCTATTTCACCAATGGAGAGATTATTCGTTTGTTTAAGGTTGGGCAGTTGAAAAAAACACTAATTTTTATTTGGCCAACTAAACATTTATTTGCAAATTAAGTATAAATGCTTCAGTAGGTTTCTGTTTTATAAATTAGCCATTCTGCTGCAATTCTGAAGGCTGTATACCTATTTTATAATGCACAACGTATAGATTTCAGAATTATCTGCTTGATAATTCGACCAGTTCATGTGGCTTGCCCATATACATTGGTATTTTTCATTTTCATCGAGTTGTTGAATACATTTGGGTACTATTAGACAGATCCACTAAAATCTGTGTTTTCTCATGATGCCTCAATGGCACTCAAATAATCTGACCATTTCAATATAATTGTATGGTCTTCGATAAGTCCATTTTCCTTCTCAAAATAGGTGGCTAGGAAAAACCGACCTCATAGAGTTTAATTCACGTTGAAAAATAGTTTTATTATAATCTTAAAAGTTACTTATTATAAAATAGGTACAAGTTTAATATATACAGGTATAATCATTTTGAATTTAAAGTCACACACAAAACATACAGGTAGGTAGCAATATTTATTAACGATTAGCAAATCTCAGGTAGTTATTGTTATTATCTTATCAAAATTCTTTGCTTGGCCATCCAATCCAGATTATACTTTGTTACAAAGTATTGCTCATCTGAAAAAAACATAATCAATCATCAATATATATAAAATTCTTCCGTTACTGAGTGATTGAGTGACTGAGTGACTGACAGACAACGCACAGCTGAAACTACTGGTCGTTGAAAGTTGAAATACGGCATGTAGGTCCCTTAGGGAGTGGGAGCACTAAGAGAGGATTTCTCGAAATTTCTACGGGAACGGTAAAAATCTAATTTATGTATAAAATTGTTCCGGTACTAGTGATTGAGTGACTTACCGTTGCCGGGTCTGATGATATCTGACCCATTAAGCTACTTCATCTAGTTTGAGTTGCCGGTGGTCTTGCAGAAAACTTACAACTGATTCATAGTTCAACGACGATGGTTTCGATGGGGTTGCCGAGCTACTCGTAGATACCATAAGCTCATAAATATCTTCTCCCATTAACACAATATGACTGGGTAACTGGACATCAGCGCCGATTTTGTTTGCCACAACATACATTTGAAGGTGTTTACCATACGACAAACAACAGCCGGATTGCAAAAAAAATCGCTTATTTTACTGATGAACGTTTTAAATACATTTGACACCTTCATTTTTCACTTTTCCTCGTCGCCTTGTTGAAATAGAGGTGCGAGGCCGACTTGAACAGAGTGGGAGAAAATGTTTTTTTCTATTCCGTGTTGGAAAGAATTACAATTGATGACAGGAAAACTTGCTGAATATTCGAATACTTCTAGGTTTTATTTTCAGTATTGCAAGCAATAATATCAACCAAAAAAATCTTCAAACCGTCAACATGACCATGACATGACAGAAAACAACCAGACAGACCTGAAACTGATGCATGGAAATAGTTAGTGCATCCGTCTAACTATATTATAGCCATGTTGCCAACTCAAAATACGTTACGTGCGAAATAATCGGTTGGGAATGGCAGAGGCGTTTTAAAACCAAGAAAATCACTGCACATAACTATTTTTAAAATTTTCTTATGCCATCAAAATTGAAATAAATGGCGGACTTGTACTCGAAAGCGTTTATTGAATAATTGTTTATGCCATTTTTTGGCCAATTGTCCATGACAGCTGTTGTCTCGTTTATGGTACAAACTTCGGCGTGGCCATGCATAAGAAAAGCCCGGAGAGCCCTGATGACATATCCGCACGTCACTGCGTTGACCCGGCCACGGAAGCTCCGTCGCCTGCCCGGACACGGACGAGTGTGAACGAGTTCGTATAAAATGTATGCAACGATATTTTTATGAGCTCCTGACAGCGCACGACCCGTGCCCGTCACGGCCAGGTGCCGGCTATGTGTGGATTGAGCTTAGTAAGTCTCCTATCAATAACACTCTAATAATATAAATCGCTCGACGCCATTTGCATGTAAATTAAACCGCTGTACAATGTTACTGTGTGCTGTATGTCAAAGCCATAAGGTCCACAATGCAGCAGTCACTAATCATCGCCCCATACGTGATACAACGCTATAATAAGGAGTAATGGAATTTTAGCGCGACCGTGAATAGGACACTGTGAACATTTCAATCTGAGATGAAATTTTAAGCTGTATGTGAGACTAGAACTTCGGCCACGACTTTGCATAGATTTTGTATATATTTGTTCCATTTTTCCCCCTTTAAGGCTGAATTTTCAAAAATATTTTCTTAGTGCTCACCTACATCATAATAGGACCCTTGGAGGAGGCCTTGTGCAAAATTTCCTAGTCCCAGTTATTACGGCTGTGCGTTGATATGTCAGTCACTTAGTTTCCCTTTTATTATATAGATGACGTTAACATCACTGTGTCACATACATAATATTTTGCATCTACAACCATACTTATACAGAATGTTTCAAAAGTGTCAGGCTTACGTTCTATAGTTTATGTCAAGAAACAATCGAAAAAGTCAATCAATCTTTAAAAAAAACACGATCCCGTCTAAAATGTATATAAAATCACTTTTCAGGCAGTCTGATGCAGTTGGTAGCTTCGAATCTGTGATTGAACTGAAGTAAATGTCACCAACTGTTTGAAAGTGATTTGTTTAGACCTTCTTAGTATTTTTTGCAGTCGGATTTTTCGAAAACAGATCGGTAATTTTTATTTTTCCTATGTCCTTACAGTACATCCTATTAACAGAACGTCATCGTTGAATATGAGGACGCACTTTCGAGACTTCTTGTATATTTGTGACGTAATTGGCCGCTCACCACATAGCGTGGCTCTCCCGCGCTCGAAACGATGAGCAAGAGCGACACGTCTGTCGGTGCGCCCTTGAAAATATTCAAGAATAACTATTCGTATGCAGAAAAGCGAAAATTCTAGCTTAAAAGCAGAAACATGAATGTTTATTGAACTAATTTAACGGACTTGAAGTCCAACGTGTTTCATATCTTGGAAAATTGGTTAGATTTAAATAAATGGGAACAAAGTAATTTTATTTTACTCGTGACCATTTTTAGATCTTATCACTTCAATGAAATATAAAGAAAGCTTAATTCCTTAGAAATTGTGCGCTACAAATTATCCTCAATTTAAATTGTTGTACCATTCTAATGCTAAATGTCTTCTTTATTCAAAAATAAACTTAACTTTCTCTTCGCTAAGGTATATTTTTACATGACAACAGTAATCTATGTCACAGATCAAGTCAGAAGTTCACAGCTCCCTCACAAGGTGTAAATCAAGACTGATTCGTTTTAAACACAAACTTCAAGGACTTCATCACTTCGAGTAGAATTAAATTTGATTCGTTTCAAGTGAGTATCAATCTGCACATATTTGCTTCCAATGAGGAATAATTTAACACCAATTGGATTCAGTTCAGAACTCGAGGATGTCAAGATTGTGTTTGTAGAGAGTAATAAGATCAGTTATTGAAATTCAAGCGGGATTTGCTTCAAAACACTCCAATGTGAGGAGAAACATCAATCAGCCTAGGTTTTCCTTATATTATTGGGGTCGCCTACCTGTCGAACTAGATGCAGATGAATACCGGGTGTCACGGTACCCCTTGTACAGGTAACAGATTTTCTAGTTTCTGACAATCAGCAACGACACTCATAGGGATATCTACCAATGGGAGCTAAGCTGAGCTCAGTTAATGTATGGTATACATTCATCAACAGTGCGACGTCGAAAATCGTTGATTATTGAACCGTTCGGTATCAAATATATTTTAGCTACATTTCTGTCTAATCTGAGTGTGTGTATGAATTGTTTCTAAAACTCTTGGATATGCATTGTCGAAGAAGGCGAACCTTCCGCTTTTTTTCAAGGATGGGAAATCATTAAATGACTTCTTCCACCCTGGGCGGAGCAGAAGGGAGTGTCAAACTCTAGCTGACTAAAACCCATCCCGTGTTCCTACTAACGCCCTTTGCGTTACTAGGCCGCGGTGACTCTTAAAACAAATTTTGCAACAGAACTTCTGCTGCCTCTTATATTATGTCAACAACAAAAAAGACAAAAACTCCATCCAAACCATCAGCTATAACTTTATGCAAATCTGTCACTCCCCAAGATACACGACACTCCGAGGATAGATTGAGTTCCGTCACAAAGAAGTGGACTACAGTCACGAGCTCATGAATAACAATATTACTAGCGGAGTTTATGAGGGAACATGAACAAGATCAACATATTTTGTTTGATAACAAAACTTTGTAGCTACCTATAGATAGGTAATCGATAGGTAGGTACTATACAAGTTACGTGCTGTAGGTACCCTTTTATCAAACGTTATACTACTATCACTGGGTTCATCATGCATCGTACGTACATAAATTAACTTTATTTTAACTATCAACAGAAAGTCAGAACAATCTGAAAAATGAGTCGTTTAATTGAGTGACTTTGGCAATCTTTCAAACTAAAAAAGTACTTTTTTATGGGACAAGCTCGCTACACATTCCTAACCACTGCAACTCCTGAAAGCCAGAATCAACAGTGGCGACTACCAGAAAAACGCCGAGCCATTGAAGTCCGACGAGTCCCGGAGAAACGATTCAACTATCTTGGATCTCGCAACGAAATTAATCAGAAAAGTAGATACAGTGGAGGAGTAGAAAAAAATATAATTTCCACTTCTCTCCTTATCAAGCAGGAGACAGAACAGAACTAGGCCAATAGGCAACATGGGACATATACAACCGGGTTAAGCCCAGTTGCCAAGCAAGAAATTCCTCATGAATATGTTATCTTTACTATGGGACCAACTCATATATTGGGTTAAATCCTCTTGACAGTTTTGCAATTTCCTTAGTTTAATTCCAAGTTAATCTTTTGAATTAAGCTAAATGTGCAAATTCTTAATTCCTCTAAATTTGGGGCACAATTTAGAAGCCACCCAGATTACCGGTAGCTTCCCGAAATCTCGCTAGATATCGCAGTTATGTGAGCGTCCCGACTGCATATGAGTCGTCGCTAAGTGAGCCAAGCTCTCACATGTCAAGTTGTGTCGGATGAATACACTAGCGAGTGATCGATTAGTATTGAGTTAAGCGTAGTTGCCGAGTTAAGCTCAATTCTTACGCTCCAGATCCGAAGTTTCAATTAAATCTTGTTTGAGCGAGAATATAAAGAAAGAAAAAGAAAGACGTTTATTTCACCGAAAGCGACGCACAAAACACAAAATTAAAAGGAAATAACTTAAAACTAACTCCAAAACTAAATAACCTATTAAAAACAAACCAAAACAACAAAAAAAAACAATAATCAATATGATGTAGAGTACTTAAATGTGCTGTGGTGAATCGTTTTTCACCCATACTTTGAAATTGTAATAACTAAAAACCTTATTTTATTTGACTTATTGGGTAATGACCAGTAGCACTAGCAAACCTAGCAAGTAATATCATGTTACATTCTAAGTAAATTATACATGTATAAAAAAACAAAATGTATTTATTCAAATACGGCTGTGAGCCAGCACTTTTTGATCTTCAGTCAGTATTTGTAGTAGGTAGTCGTCAGAATGTGCTTTGTTCGACAGACGGGACACTAAGGGCGAGCTTTTCGTTGATTTATTTATCCACAGGTAATTAAAAAAAAATCTGCCGTATGGTGTCGGCCGGTGCCGTAGGGTGCCGTAAAAGAATAATACCATCCCATCACTTTCCGTGGGTAAGTTCGTAAGAGGCGACTAAGGGACTCGCCAGAGAATGGGCAGCAGCGTTATCTGCAAAACTCAACACCATACACTGCGAACGCCAACCCGCCTGCCAAGCGTGGCGATTATGACAAAGCAACCTATCTTGGAGGAGGCCTATGTCCAGTAGTGGACGTCTTTCGGCTGAAATGACCATGATGATGAATTTAAAAAAAGGTGAAAACCGAAATTTATTATCGATTATTCGCCGAAACAAAGGAGCACCTCCAAATCATGCTCATAGACCTGGATAGAGGAACCGCAGGGTAGGCCTAACGATGAACGCCTCCAAAACCACTAACAAATGCGTCTGAAGACCTCATCGTCATAAACGGCGTACCAATGGAGTATGTCAAAGAGTATACTTACTTAGGTCAACAAATTTCAACGACTGATATAATGTTGAAGGAAATTGACACTAGAATTGGGAATGCTTGGAAGTGTTACTGGTGGCTAAAATAAATTATGAAGAACAAAAAAATCAAGATGTCTGTCAAATCAAAACTGTACAACACCTGCGTGCTACCAGTTCTAACCTATGGCTGCCAAACCTGGGCTCTCACCAAAGCGCAAAGCAAAAATTAGAAACTTTAATGCCAAACATAAATGGAGAGAAACATGCTGAATTTAAGAAAATCAGACAGAGTACGAAACAAAACCATCAGAAATCGCACTAAAATAAAAAAAATATTACAACTAGAATTCGGAAATTTAAATGGCAATGGACAGGACATACAATAAGAGGCATCGAAAAGTGGAACAGAAGCATGTTGTTTTGGTATCCTAAAAAAAGGAAAAGAAAACGAGGCAGACAGATTCAAAGGTGGGAAGACGAGATAAAGGCGCTGGCGGGAAAACTATGGACAAGGAAAGCTCTAAACCGAGTAAAGTGGAAAGAAATGGAGGAGGCCTTTGCCAAAGTTGAGCAAACAGATGAAGTTGTTGATGTCAGCGACTCAGCAGAGTCGTTAACTTAAGTTTGTTATTTTGTAAATATTCTAGTGTGTCTGAATAAAGGCTGTTATTATTATTAATAATAATAAAATTGAGGATGTTAAATTGCATGTTTCGGCCAATCTTTTCTTATGAATTAATAGCTTCTTACTTAAAGTTATTTATTTGAGCATTGGTGAAGCAAAATAAGGATCGTAAAACGCACGCTAACAAAATTTTCGTGTCCATAATCGTTAACTTCAAAAAACTCGTATTTAGTATGGCGCCAACACTACTCACACAACACTAGACCGACTTTATTCACATTTCCATCGACATGCCAAGAACGTAACTTTGTAATTGTAACTTCTATTACAAATATGTTTACTATTGGTTTAACAACCAAACCTTTCTTATTTGAAAATTAATATAATACGGGCTGTAATAAATTAGTTGCTTTAATAAATAACGATATAATTGTAAAGCCGGTGCCTCAATAAATCTCCTATAAAACACTATCAGACCTATGTCCTGCCCCCCCCCCCCCCACCCCATACTTCGCCGGCGGTGGTGTCTTCTTTGTTAACAATGTTGGTAAAATGTTACCTACGTTTATTTGGTAACATTTCACGTTATTTTTGACGGTCTTACCAAAAAATCCAGTGTATCATTCAGTAAGTTTTTATTTTCTTAACAGAAACCTCAGAAGCCTCTTCACCCCTTCATTGTTACCTAGGATTGTATCGACGTCACAAGAAATAAATTGTTTATTTCACTTTGATTTATTTATACAATGTAACTAGCTTCTGCCTGCGGCTTCAACCGCGTGGTTGTCGAAAATTATCCCTAGGGAACATACTCCCAGGATGGAAAGTAGCGTTTGTGCTTTTCCATACTTTAAACTATCTCTGTTCTGGCGTGATTGAGACAAACAACCATTCATCCAAGCTTTCGAATTTATAATATTAGTCAGATTAGATAGATAGATTAGATTAGTTAGATAGATTAGATTAGATTAGGTAGATAGATTAGATTAGTTAGAAAGATTAGATTAGTTAGGAAGATTAGATTAGTTGGAAAGATTAGATTAGTTAGATAGATTCGATTAGATAAAGTGCCATATTTTCATTTTGACGTCGTTTACCTGGGTCAAAATTACTTATCTCGTTAAAATTTTACATGTTTTTTTAGTTTAGTTAGACTATCATTCGGCCACTGATAACACTGACTTCGTATAAATTCGTATGAGATTAGAATAGAATGTTTTTATTTCAGACCGGAGTCTATAGGGTTAGTAACAATTTTACTTAAATTCTAGAGTTAGTAGGGTACAGACACAGATAAAAATATACAATTAACATTCAGCGTGGAGCCGCATTCACCTCCGCAACATCGGGGAATCTACACTGAGTATAATGCTGGTGCTGCCGCGAACACGAGTCATCAGGGATGCACATCTTTTTCTAATAATCCGGAAAAACCATCAATATTATTAGCTACAAACATCCCTGACGCACTACCCCGCCACGGCAGCCGCAGCAGCACTCCGCCGCCATTTATTACAATATCTAGTGAGAGGTCTTTCATTAGCTAGAGATATAAGTACTTACGTTTCTGGACGCTCATCTTACAGGCGACGGGATTGCGTTAGACGCTTTACATTGCGCGCACTGTATGAGGTTCCAAGTTTATCACGGGTTCCGATAGTTCGTTAGATTAACAAAACGCTGACGTTTCACGCTTGAAGATCTGAAACAAAGTAAAATTACTATGTTACTTAATATTCTTCTCTTTAAACATTTTTTACACTAAAGTTCCTAAGTTGTCTCGATTATACGATATGTGGCTTGGTTCAAGAATTCAAACACTATTTACTGTTCTACTTACGACACCAAAGACTACTGTGATGATCTGTCACTCCCAATAATACAAAATATTTATTTTATTTCGAAACGTTTCACATGTTGTGCGACACTTAGAAAAATCATAAATTGTACTTTTAATGGTAAGGGCCAACCTGTCACTTTATTCCGAGAATTGTGCACACATGTGCATGGCAACACACATGTGCTTGTAGAATGCAATATTTTACGTTAGTTGAAATGCTACCTTTTCTACCATTTCTTAGAGTCGATATTGGAATAGCCGCGAGCACGTCGCACTTATCAAAAACTTCTGGGTTAAAAACCTATGACCGATCCTTACGAGAATGAAGATACAAGAAAAACAAAAGTGTTTTGGAAGTTTCTAGAAAGTAGACAAGAGAGCTGCTGTCTTGGAACAACGATTTAGAAAAGGCGGGGGATTCAAGCTTTGGCCACGCTAGTAAACAGACGTCTGTTTTGTTTAACGGGAGTTAGGGTTGGTTAGGTCGGAAGCGATGTCTCTGTATAAACTAAGGGGCTCAGTGAATGCCAAATGGCGAGTTGTGTTGTTGTAACCCATAATTTAGCCAGTATTATTTATTAAGTAAAATAAAAGTTAGATTAATTTAGTTTCAATATGTGTGGTGTGTGTGTTGGTGAACTAATGGGTGAGTGCTGTGCGTATTATCCTACCTTATTACCCTCTCTGACATAAACGAGGTAACCGACATATGTGTTTGGTTCTAGGGAGTCGGAGAAGGCCTTCCTATAGAGTGTGCTTTAGACATAGCAACAGACTGTGTGCAACAATGACTCTAAACTGACTTAAGACAAATCTTACCAAGACACTGCACTAAGACACTGCTTATGGAAGGCTGAACCGAATAATACTCGCCACAAGTTAGGGCCTGTTTGAACTATAATGTTTCCTTGCAATGTCTAAGGTTATGTCATATCAACCAAACATTAGTAGAGGTTGCCTCTCCCTATCGACTGACTGAGTGCAGGATACTTTGCACTGTTCTTGATATTTGCACACTTCCATTGGGGTAGGTTTCACCAAGTATGGGTTGAAGTGAATTGATAGCCCTCCTAATGGACAATAGGGATTGTATCTCGCTAAATCACAACCAGCCCCCGAGGCCTCTCACTGATATAAAAAAAATAATATTTAGCGAAATACTTATTTTAGGAAGCCTAGATGGAACGCTGAAACGCAAACGACTGACAACGCGGTACGCTTGTGCTAAGTTATATGATGCGTTAGTAAAGAGTTGATAGGCCGATGTAAGGGGCTAATTTATATAGCGCGCGTCCAGTATTTCTGGAAACATGTCTCGCTCAATGACAGAGGCACTTCGCAGTCCTCTGCCTTAGGATTGTGTAAAACATGCTTGAGTGTAGGGAACGTGTACTGTTGTGACCGCAGCAGGTTCTCTCTAGGCCTATGCACCTTAGGATCGACGGCACACGTCCGATGTACAGGCAGTTGTAAGACGGCCGTACATCACTGGGGTGAGTCTCTAGATTATTGTAAAGAAATTCACTATCGCGCTTTGAAATTAACTATTTCCACACAAGCGTTACGTGTCATTTTCCCTTTTGCAGTCCTCTTGTCTTCTTAGCTTCATACATTGTAATCTCGTCATTGTTCCATAATTATTTATTGTTTTACGTATGTATACTAACCGTGACTTCCCAATATTTACTTCACCTTGCATCCCCTCCTTGTCCCTAGCCGCAAAGGTCGGACAAGGCAGTAGTTTTTGGGAATTCATTTCGTACTATCGGTGAAAGAGTGTCCAGTCTGGAGGCGAGCTCTACAGGGCCAGGCGGAAGGCCAAGGGGCCTGGCCCTCCCGCCTACTGGCGGGACCGACCTTGACAATTAGGATAATAATTCTAGGAAAAACGAAAATTTTATCAGCCTATGGTAAATTAGGAACAGTCACACTACTAACAGTACTGTTTTCCCTTTTCTCAATACAATTCATCCAAAGGTTGTCTTAAAAAGATCGCTTTTAGCGATAAGGCCGCACATTGTGTCACCCTACGTATTGTTTTATTCGTGTATCTTTTCTGTGACTTATGTGGTGTATATGATAAAGAATATTCTATTCAACTTATCTTATTTTTTCCTTGAGATTCTATAACAGTTACGAGAATAATACCGATCTTTCAATCTTGACCCCTGCAACATGATATCCTTGACCGATAAATCCAGCCACCAGAATACACAGAATTTGATAATAAAATGTACGATCCTCGCCCGCGCAGTATACAGATGTTCCATTACCAGACCGGATGCGGCCAAGCGGCGCCAATGATCGCCCCGGACATACTCACGTATGTGCCCTCAAATTGCTTCATTGATGGCTCTTTTTCCCAACACAATCTTTATTCTTTCTTAATTTCACCCCTAATTCGCTGCGTTGATATTGTTACGAGCTTGGGGTTCGTTACAATAAAACAGCCGATTAAACAACCAAAACTGACACTTTAATCCACAACACTAATTATCACTTTAAAACACACTAATTATAAAACACAATCGCACTACTGAACACTTCACTTCACTATAATTCGCAGTTGAAGATCGCTCTCGAAGTTATCGTTTGTATCGCCAATTCAATACTGACTGCCGTCGCCGGATGTCCGCCCTTTATATACCGACAGTCATTTCCAGAACCCTCCTGTATGGAAACCTCTGGAAAGTTCGGGCACACACGGGTCCCGACCGACCAGGTGTCTAAACATCGAGAATGTTCTAGCACGTAAATGCCTGCTACTGGATACTAGATGACGCCAGCAGCACGCAAGTGTCTGCTACTGGATACTAGATGACGCCAGCAGTATGCCAGTATCTGCTACTCGATACTAGATGGCAGCACGTAAATGTTTGGTTGGTTGAAACTAGATGGCGTTAGCAGTACGCAAATGCCGCCATGTACCCAACATTAATTCTGGCGCGTAACACTGCCCCCTCCTAAGACATGCTCGTCCCGAGCATTATCGGCCCCATAATAACGCGCCAGTCGATCCACGTGGACGATTTTAGGAGCACTTCTTGTACCTTTTTGTATACGGTAGGTCACGTCATTGATTTTTGTCACAATCCGGTACGGCCCGTCCCATTTAGCTTGAAGCTTAGGAGATTTCCCTTTACTGCGAACTGGATTGTGCAACCACACTAGTGAACCTTCATCGAACCCTTTATTGTTCATTTTGCGGTCATAACGGGTTTTCATCTTGTTAGACATTTGCCGGCCTGATTCTCTGACGTGCTCATAAATGTCATTCATTTTGTTCCGCAAGTCATTCGCATAATCGGTTATACTACGTGGGGCATCAGGTGGCATTCCAGTGATCAGATCTGCCGGCAGCCGTAATTCTCTACCAAAGTTTGCGAAAGCTGGTGTCACTGATGTGCTTTCGTGAACAGCACTTCGGTATGACAACAAAAACGGTTGTATATGCTTGTCCCAATCGCGTTGCCGATTTTCCACAACTTTTGTCAAGTATCTCTCCAATGTCTGATTGAATCGTTCCACCATTCCATCCGATTGTGGGTGGTAAGAAGTTGTTCTCGTTTTATGAGTACCCATAACTCTACAAGTTTCCTGGAATATTTGTGACTCGAAATTTCTTCCTTGATCGCTGTGAATTTCCAAAGGTACTCCAAAACGACAGAAGACTTCATGAACCAGTTTATCTGCAACTGTTGAAGCTTCTTGATTTGGAATGGCGAAGACTTCCGGCCACTTAGTGAAGTAATCCATTACAACCATGAAGTACTTGTTACCACTATCACTTTCCGGAAATGGTCCCGCAACATCCAGGGCTATCCTCTCCCATGGTGCACCAACATTGTACAATTTCAATGCACCTCTGCTACGAGTCTGAGGTCCTTTTACAGCCGCACAACTTGTACATTTCCGACACCAGTCCTCGACATCGTCACGGCAATGGACCCAGTAAAACCGTTCCCGTATTTTCAGTAGAGTGCGTTTAACTCCCATATGGCCTCCTGAACAACCATCATGGTATAGCTGTAAAACATCCGGTACCTTAACTTTAGGGACAACCATTTGCAAATGGCAGCTGTCGCCCCTAACATTTTCCCATTTACGGCACAGTACTCCATCCTGCATCACTAAGCTGTCCCATTGGGCCCAATAGCTTTTAGTGATCGAACTCATCGCTGAGACATCACTCCACGTGGGCTTAGGAGCACTGGCCTCTATCCATTCAAGAATCGGCTTGATGTCCGAATCTTCCTGCTGCGCACGTTGTATGCTCTCCTTCCACTCCTTGCTGAGGTCTGTCTTGAGCATCTTCACAGTTACGACTTCTTTACCCTCTTGCCTAGTACAATGCTTGCAGTCTTCAGGGCAAGGTCTTCTTGACAGTGAGTCTGCGTTGCTATGACATTTCCAAATGCGATGTTTGACCACAAAGTCGTTTTCCTGCAGCCGCTGGGCGCTATTGTTAGCCGCCCTGTCGCCCGGAGATCGGCTATCTGCCCTTTCTGTAGTTCGCTTAGGGCAACTGGATCGTATGTGGCCCCTCTCACCGCAGCCATAGCATCTAGGGCTATACCCTTTAAAACGGTCACGAACTGCAGCTGCTGCAACCTCCTTGCCACGGTGCGGACGATAATCCTGCCGCAAAGCTTCCCTTTCTGTAGTTCGCTTAGGGCAACTGGATCGAAGGTGGCCCCTTTCACCACAGCCGTAGCACCTAGGGCTGTATCCTTTTAAACGATCGCGAACTGTAACCGCTGCAACCTCCCTGACGCGGTGGGAACGATGATCTTGCCGCACAGCTTCCACCTCCAGTGCATGGGCCAAGGCGTCCTTAAGCGTCCCGTGGTGCCCGAGCCTCACTGCAGCCCTAACCTCAAGGTCGCGGATGCCGTCGATGAATGCCTGCACCAGGTTCCCTTCAATGAGCGCTGGTGCAGACTGGTATGCTTTTCGCACCAGCTTCTCCACTTCGAGGGCCCACTGCTGCAGGTTCTCACCGCTGCGTTGCACGCGATCCCTTAACTGCGCACGAAACACGTGCTCCAGATGGGCGTCGCCATACCTAGCTTCCAACGCCTCAAGCAGCTGCTCGTAAGTCACCTCCTTACCGAGAGCTTCCAGGACAGTTAAGGCCTGGTCGCGCAGGCCTAGGGTGAGGGCAGTCATGGCCTGATTTTTACTCCACCCGTTCGCCTTCATGACAGCCTCAAACTGAATCTTGTAGGCCGACCAAGAAGACGTCCCATCGAACGGCGGCACTTTGAACCCACGTGGCGAAGGTGTAGTGGCTGCTGAAGTAGCAATCCCATCTCCAAGTTTAAGGTTGCCCAACTCCTTCTTCATATCAGCAATGACGTCATCAAACTTGCTGATCCTGGTTTCAGCGTCTGACAAGCGGTTGTCATGCTGAGCAACCTTATCCTTCACCTCCTTCATGTCTTTCCTGAAGGACGCGTGAAGTTCCTTCATGAGGAGCATCTGTTCTTCCTGGCGGCGCGCCTGCTCCTCCTTGTCAAGCTTGAGCTGCTCTTCCAAACGACGGGCCTGTTCCTCCTGTCGTCGGGCCTGCTCCTCCTGTCGTCGGGCCTGCTCCGCCTTGTCGTGCTGCAACTGTTCTTCCAACCGACGGGCCTGTTCCTCCTGTCGGCGGGCCTGTTCCTCCTGTCGGCGGGCCTGTTTCTCCTGTCGGCGAGCCTGCTCCTGCAGCATCATCATCAGAGCAGCAAAGTCTGGTGGTGGTGATGTCGGAGCTACCGTGGACGGGTCGGCCTCCATGGTCGGTAGCTGACCTGCCGACGTCTGCGGCGTTGCACCACCAAAACGCCTCTGGTCCGTCTCCTGCTGGCGTTGACTACGGGTACGGATACCCTCCGTGTCGTCCTTTGGCAGAATCGGCATGATTATCCACTATTCTGACACCAATTGTTACGAGCTTGGGGTTCGTTACAATAAAACAGCCGATTAAACAACCAAAACTGACACTTTAATCCACAACACTAATTATCACTTTAAAACACACTAATTATAAAACACAATCGCACTACTGAACACTTCACTTCACTATAATTCGCAGTTGAAGATCGCTCTCGAAGTTATCGTTTGTATCGCCAATTCAATACTGACTGCCGTCGCCGGATGTCCGCCCTTTATATACCGACAGTCATTTCCAGAACCCTCCTGTATGGAAACCTCTGGAAAGTTCGGGCACACACGGGTCCCGACCGACCAGGTGTCTAAACATCGAGAATGTTCTAGCACGTAAATGCCTGCTACTGGATACTAGATGACGCCAGCAGCACGCAAGTGTCTGCTACTGGATACTAGATGACGCCAGCAGTATGCCAGTATCTGCTACTCGATACTAGATGGCAGCACGTAAATGTTTGGTTGGTTGAAACTAGATGGCGTTAGCAGTACGCAAATGCCGCCATGTACCCAACATTAATTCTGGCGCGTAACAATATTGATGAATTTTGGTGCAGAAATAGATAGGACCTGGAGTCAGTTATAGGCTACTTTACACCCGAGTGAAACCGCGGGAAAAGCTAGTGCATAAATAAAACGGCGTTGTTTGATTGTCATCGCTCTCGACTACTGAGTTAAGTAATGGAATCTCGCAATAAATTCCACGTTGTAATCCCATTTATGGAATACATTTTAGAAATATTGATTATCTACATATTATCAGTTTCAATTACCACAGTTGAATCTTTAGAAGCAAAACGGTACCGACAATTATAAGTTACTTTAGCTCTTTGGTTTGTATACCAGAGAATACGCTCTTTGATTTGTACAGTCGTCGTTTGCTTTCTGTATTTATTAGTAAATGGTCTTCTGTAACTGAGCTAATAATTTTGCTTAATATTATGTATAAATGACTAAATTTCAAATACCTTGTCACGTGCTCAATAATACTTGTTTGAAATGAATTTCAGACGAGCAGCACTCCAATCTAAAACACAAACTATTCTATTTAACATTTGCAAATCTGCCAATCGTGAACAGACATGATTATACAAAATCTAATTATCCTTTGACTCGCACTCTTCATACTGGTTTCAGTATGAAGTGTAAAAGTCAAAGGATAATTAGATATTGGATAATTAGAATCCGTTCAGAGAATAGTGTTATTCCCTGAACAGATTATCCCCTCCCCCTACAAGAGGTGACCACAGGGTGTGACGCGACACAACTCACGCGGCTAATAAATCGCGCTCACTGCGAGATGTGCCGCGTCACAGAGCAACCACTCCGCACTGTTTGAAGTACAAAACATTTCTGCTGAGAATAATGTAGATAGTATCCACATTATACCTACTTAAGACGTATGTCTGGTAATCCCCGGACGAGGCTGGAGCAACGTCCACTTGTTTGTGTGACGAAATGTATATAAATAAACAAGCAGTAGTTAGGGCCTGGGATCTCAGTAAACAGAATCTGGATCTACGAGTATTCTTGGTTGGAACTTAGCTGAACATAGCTTATCTATGGCGCAACGTTGCTCTTGTCTGTTCCTTCTCGTAAAACTTTCGGAAAGATAAATCTGACTAAGTACAAAAAGTTGCTATCTACAGGGACCAAATAACATTGTTGTGGTTTCCTTTTTTTTCTACTGAGCTTTTGCACGTCATTTCTTGGTAATAAACGCAACCAAAATAGGTATAGAAAATTTTAGTAAAGGATCTTCCAAGCGATTATACCATCCTAATAGCAGCTATTGATAGAAATAACGCGTTCTATAATTGCGTACGACGACGCCTTGTTTACTATCAAACTAAGCTGGGAGAGTGCTCCCCGAAGCGCGGTATTAAACCCGCACACATAGTACGCAGAGCTGTAGATACAAATATAGGTATAGATATCTTTTCATATCAATGTATAGCTATGATTGTGGAGACCTGTTGATGGAGGTGGGAAAGGTCTCGGTATTTTAAAATGGTCACCGACCAACTTCACTGGTTGTTTGCAAAAAGATGCTAGGTTTTATTATATCCTACCCTGTTATCCCATTAGCATAGCGGTAAGGCTTGAAATTCTCTCTTATGCTCACTCGTTGCCATTTCATATTGTTTAGAACACACCGGTACGTATTAATTCTGTTCGATTTCAATTTCAGCGCTCAACCAGCGTTATTTAGATTCCAGGAATGAATAGAAATGCTTTATGCTTTTTTATGTTTATAGCATTTCCACGCCATAAACTGAAATAATTGCAAACCTATTTGATATAAAGCAATTAACACCGCATGCAAATAATTAATTTGTTCGTATGAATGTGTACTCAATTCAGTTTGAGTCCGATTCGGATTTGTATTCAATACAAGCGTCACAAAGCCGCCGCTGGGATGAATGACCGGGTGGGGAGAGGGGGGTGCGGGACACACTGATGTGCTCAACTATGAGGAAATGCGATGTAAAGCTTCGATTAAGTTCACTCGAATGTTAACGTTTTGTGATACGAATATCATGCTGGCTTAACTGACTGCCTCCTGACTGACACCTTTATCATCATCATCACCATATCAGCCGAAAGACGTCCACTGCTGGACATAGGCCTCCCCCAAGCGTCGCCACAACGACCGGTCCTGTGCGTCTCGCATCCATCGGCTACCCGCGACCTTCACCAGGTCATCAGTCAACCTTGTGGGAGGCCTTCCAACGTTGCATCTTCCGGCACACGGTCTCCACTCCAGAACTTTCGACCATCTGTTCTGCGAGCAATGTGCCCTGCCCACTGCCACTTTAGTTTGGCGATCCTTCGGGCTATGTCGGTAACCTTGGTTCTCTTGCGGATATCATCATTCCTGATTCGATCACGCAAGGAAACTCCAAGCATTGCCCTCTTCATTGCCCTTTGAGTGACTTGGAGCCTTCTGATGAGGCCCATTGTCACCTTTATTAAAATCCTCAATTGCTTGTATATGTTGTGGTTAATAAGAAAAATTTATAACGACAATCCCTGAAAATTATTTTTTCAGACAACTTAATTTTAACATAAGTTGGTGCTAAGCAGTTAGCGACCTCTCAAGTGATGACAAATGACAGAGTGCTGTCTATCAGCAAGTTTGTAAAGTTCAAGTAGCTGTGATTATTTGAGAGGGATTAAAGAAGGTGTTCAAGAGGGCGTTGAGAGCACCGTTTGGTTGAGAGTTAATATTAAAGCTGCGGATTTACTTTTTTTAATGTGTATAGATTAGTTCTTTTAGTAGATAATAATGTAACACTCGCTTAATGAACACAATTAGGTTTTTTCCGAACATTCTTTGGTCACCACTATTTGACGCCTGCCACATTGACTCCACCGCAACCAAATATGTGAATCGAATACTCTAAACCTTTTGATATTGTTCATTGAAGCATCGCCATATCAATGTATTCTATTATTCTGCACACAAAATTACCAAAAAAAAACTTTGCTTTAAGGGTTTTAGACTAAATGACAAAAAAAACGTAGACCTTAAATCTCACACGAAAGGTAATCAAAACACCCGACGGTTTCTATTTTCCGGCTGTGAAATTGAACAGGTACGCACAAACATACAAGCAGTACAGTTTATTTATGTACACGTGTGAATGCAAGACTCAGGCCGCGCAAATAAACGGATTGTCGGCGTTCTAGTCTACTGAATGGAATGATAGAGTTGGAGATACATATATGCATAGAATATTGCTACCAAGCTATATAACTACATGCATGTTACAATAAACATTGGTTGAAATATCCTTTGGTGACTGGAATTCTGTATATCTGTGAATGATCTTCTAATAACCAGTCTATACACGCCTGGATTTACCCCAAATATCTGTCTAACAGTCGTGACTGGCGGACAAAACTGGAAATGTATGGATGTATGGCAAGAGCAGGTACTAATATACCGGCCTGATGCTTGCCTACTGCCCGTGCTCAAAACCAACAGATCGGACACGAGCATCCAACTGTGCGTTTGTGAGTAGGAAAAGATGTGCCTGCTGGATCGCCCCTCGGTCGCGCATTACAGACAGACAACAGTTTCTGATAAAATCATGATCACAACAGAGGCCCGTGTCAGATTTGAGATGCCTCCGACGGGTAAATTCGTACGTGTATTGCGAAGTCACGGATCAGGGGGGCTACTATCTAAGCCCGAAGTCCGTAGTTTCGGGTTCAGTTGCGGGCGTATTCTACACCGTATTACCTACGGACTTACGATTAGTCCTGAACCCGAACTAAGAATGAATGACAACACGATTTCAAAGTAACTATCAAATCGTGTTGTCCGTAGAGAGTAGGCCCCCAGATGCATCGGATGGGTAATCGGGTGGAATCCGTACGTGTATGGCTAGCTAATAACCTCAAATAGGTATGACTATCGAATGGTTCGATGACAGAATGAATTTCAAAGCTATTTTAAAACAGAATGTACACAACATTCTATTTCCAAAATCATAGAAATAATTGGGGAATTATACTGAAATTGGTAAAAGTTTTAAATTAACAACGTGTGGGTCCCAAAACTCTCTTATTTTCTGCTTCGTGTTGTCCGAAATCTAGAGCTTTAAACGAAATAACATTCCCCAGAATGAATCAGAGTGAAGTAAGTAGGTAGCTATTCAATTTATCGGAGTCAGCGTATAATCACAGTAAACACACCGAAGCCCGAGGAAGGAAGATGAGCGAGTTAGCGCGGTTCATCCGATTAGAATTGCACTTGAAGTCTCGGTACTGATTGAAGCTGAACAACAATTAGGAGTGTTGGATTTAGTGCTAATCAGTTTATTACTTAGAACTTCTATTTAAAATCATTTGCAGACAAGCAATGCAACCTCTGCAGATTATGAATTGTATTGTATTAAACCAGGTTTTTCTAGCAAAGTCGAAAATGATTCAAAGGGAATGTACTGCCGTGTTAAAATATATCACTTTCAAATCTATATGCCCCTTTACTGTGACGTAGCATTGTCGTCATGGTTCTTAATTGAAAAAGAGATAGTCCGTTTAGGCGTGTGATAGATTATTTTAAAATTAAGTACCGTTTTAGTGATTATTTTGCTCCATTTAAGTCTGAAAATTATATTCTTAATTTATACTTGTAATCTATGTACTAACAGAAACTTTAAGTAACCGTTTAAATACAAATATGATTCTTTGTTATAGTAATTTTTAAGAAAAATAATGAATATGTTGTATTTATTTATACTATAGTAACCTAATTGGGTACAATTCTTTTAAATTGTATAATTTTATTTATCTTGTTACACTGTTTTTAAAAATAGAGTATTTGGATGTTTATTTGACATCATTGTTGAGTCATGTCGTCACGAGACCACCCCACCTTGTTTACAAGAACCGATGTTATAAAAGAGAGAACGGACGGTGGGAGTTCAGTTGCTATTTGGCTTTCGAGCTGTGCGGACCTCGACTAAAGACAAGTTGTGGTGGATCAAGTGATCAAATAGTGAGCTGAAAGGAGTCTTTGTTGGAAAACAAATAAAGTTAAGTAAACACCTTATTAATTACTAACTGTATTTGACGGCGCTACGTCATCGTACGGTTGTACACGGCATGTGCCCCGGACCGATCAGGCGATGTCGCCATCCTAACCTCCCCCACTACTCGACTTGTTTGTGCTCGGACGTAAAAGGAGACCGCGCGGAGCGATCGGGGCATTCTATTCTAGACCTCGGTCCGATACACGTGTTGTCATAGCGCCTAGATTTGCTAATATCGTGTTAAAACCTTTCAGTTAATAATTATGATATGATAATTGAGTTCACAGTTATTATAAATTAAGTGAGTTAATCGAATAAAATTGATTAATAAGTAAACTACCTACTTTTTTACTTTAAAATATCCAATCCTGACAATACGCCTATATCAGAATTGGGACGTAACTCAAAGGGCCCACATGGAGATTCGTGACAATGCTAGTGAAATATGTGGCGGTTACGTTTTGAAATGTAATGACAGTGATAGTGAAAATTGCGGTTTGTTTTTAAAACGCATGCGTTTATCCAGAAAAAACTTAAAAACAGCTAAAAACTTGATGTGTGCCGTGAAGTGTCGTGAAGTTAAATCCGATAGGCCGAAGTTCGACACACGATCATAGTGTGTCACCGTGGTGGTATGTTTTGTCGAGGATACAGTGATGTGCAGAGCAGTTTATTGTTTTACCATATGGCGCTGAAGAGCTTTTCGCCGAATTCCTTTTCGACGAGTTTTATGCGGCTACCCTCATCAACCTGATCTAAACCAGTTCCGTCCGGAGGCAAGCAACTTCACAACAGCTGGTCAGGTCAAGGAGAGGAGTGTGAATTTATATGAAGATTTCTACGCCAATCTGGTGAGTCGTTTAAACTTTTTAATTGCTGTAGAGCTGCTTTTTATTTCGTTTACGAGTGTTCATTTTTATGATGTGGAGACTGACTTACAAAAGGCAACGCCTTTATGGATGGCAATTATCGATGTTTGATAATTGGCCTGTCGCTTTATCTTAAAGTGAAGCTATTATTAATAGCATAAGTGTTGCAGATTAAGCGATAGCATTTTCAATGATACTTCTTCTTTTCGATTCAATCGTTAACTTTTTTATTGTTTTGGACCAGTAGGTAGTTACGTTAATTGCAGCAACAGTGGCATTAATTAGATACTCCAAATTACAGGAGAATGGGCACTTGGGGCACTGTAACATATGGCTCGTGCTCTGAAAACGGGCACTGCACTCACGTTGGGTATACAACAGATCATTACATCCTCATTTCGCCAAGTTGTGTTTGCAGCGGCCTACCTGGGTGCGCAAATTGCGCTGGCGCGCGATTTAACGCTTTCCAAAGGCCATTGCGATTCACGACCAGGGGCAATTGCTCTTTGGGTTTTATGAAGTCGTGAGGTGGTGGATACTTCTCTTCCCACAGTCTGCTTCTCCCTTTAGATGGCATATCCAGGATCGCCTGTGTAGAAATAAGGAAGCTCTTGCGACTTTTTAGTCTTCCCGAAGTTGGCATGTGGCCATACAGGGATGTCGGGAATCGGTTTTCAGATCCTTCGAACAGCAGGAGGTGCGATGCCTGCAAGCGGATAGTTTGTTTTGTGGAGTCTATTTTAATCAGCCTGATATTATCTGACACGTTTCGTTTAGGGCAATGTCTACTTTACGAGAAAGAGCAGGTCGGTGCCACACTGTGCAAGCAAACACGCCAGCAGAAAAAAATAGGGACATGCCGGTTGTACGGAAAACATCGGGTGCCGCTCCCCAATTGATGGAAATTAGGTGACTGAGCAAGTTATTCCGGGTTCGACGGAGCTAAGTATTGTAACAGTTTGACTTTTACGCTTAGGCCATATCTAACGTCACACCGAGATATTTTGGATTCGAGCAGTGTTGGACCTTGGCTCTACGCCATGTGATGTTAAGCATTCGATTTGCGGGCCTATAGCAGAGATGGAAGGCGCACGACTGTCTCTTAGATGGGTTCGGCCGTAGAGCGTTGCGGTCACACTAATCTCTCAGTACACTGAGTGCCATTGTACGTTTATGCTCCACGTCCATAAAAGTCGCTGCTTGGTTTGCTAGGGCCAGGTAATCCGCGTACAAGAACCGCTCCGTGTGTTAGGTGGAAGGCGGTTCGTTCGCGTAGATGTTAAAAAAAGCGTCGGCGCCAACACACTGCCCTAAGGGAGACCATTCTTTTGCTGTCGCTATCTACTCTTGGTGAATTGGAAGCACATACCTGGAAGTGGCGGTTGCACAGGAGTTCGCTTGAAATGGGCACAAAGCCTTGGTCATTGGTCAAATAATGCTGATGAAGCGATATTATTCTGCTATCGCTGATCGAGTCATGAAGTGAAATACCAGAGAGCTTTTATTTTTTTGGACATAAGAGCGATTTAGTTACCTAACACTTTATTTTGAATATTTTGATTTTATATCACCATTCATAGGCATAGGCCGCTTTCTTGTGCCAATGGTCCGATAAAATTTAGATTTTTATTTACTTTGATACTGTGACTACTACACTTACCTGAAACCTTTTGGCCCACCACAGCTTTTATTGGACTTGTACTGTCGTAGCATTTTTCGGTTTCAGACATCGTATCATGGTGTATAAAGCCAGCAGGAGGCTAGCGGTTGGCATGCTGCCATAACTGCTGAGCAGTTGCAACAACTGCTGAGCAGCTGCAACTTCTGAACGGTTCTGAGCGTGGCAGACCGAAGGTTGGCAAACTGCAGTAGCCAAGTATCATGTCAACATCTGTGGGGTTAAGAGCGTTCAAGGCCGACTGGAATACTTGGTGAGTCGCTCAAGTTTTATTTGAATAGCAAACGAAGCTTTAAAGGGGTTGATACCAATTCGGTGGTTGCATTGATAGTGCTAGGTAATTTTGACATAGTTAGCACAAAGCGAGTACTTAAAAGAGTTTCCCATTGGCGGTAATAGTGTCAAAATTTTATTCAGTGTGAGCTTTAGGTTTAGTTATCGCATAGCAAGTACCACAAGGTCATGTTTCAACTTAGACGTTTTTTTTTAGTGAAAATTTGGATCTAGGCTTTCGTATTAACGTACGGAGGCAGTTTGCCTAACATCAGTTAGTAAATTTGATAGTATCAAAACTATCATGAATAGCAATTTGATTTTAATGACATTGATAAAAGCTTTAAAGGTACAGAGAATTCTGAGCTATTACAAGTTCTAAATAGATTTTCCATTTTGTGCAATTTAATACGGGTGAGATTATAATAACATTGATTGATTCGAACCGCACAGCGCAGCGATGATTTTGATGATTTTAGATTAACGTAAAGTAATTCGTGAGTGCTTACATGAACGTTAGATGCAGAAAATATCAGTGATGACGTGACGGCGAATAATAATGAAGAACTTGTTCATGAAACTTCCCATAAAAATAAAGTTTTAAGTGGTACTATTTTAGGGCTCACACTTTAAAAAAAAATTGCCGACTCTCGTACTTAAAAAGCCAGTAGCAGTAGTTAACGTATGGGGTACTGTGTTAAATTTTATAATAAAATACCACTTAATATTCTCGAACTGAATGAGAGAAAATTTAAAACATGTATTAAACGCACATTATGTAGACAAGCATATTATAAACTGGAAGATTATGTCCTTGATAAAAATGCTTGGCTCAATGCCGGTCCTGCTCCACAGCCACAGCAGCATGGGTCCACTTGTTAGGTTTTCGATAATTGGAAGAAATGCTTACCCTTTTTTTGTTCTCCTATACAATCATTTATTTATCATTTCTTTGCATTATTGTATTAGCAAAGTATACACAATAAAGCAGCCTTCTTTTTTTTCTTTTTTTAGTTACTTGAAACCATAGTTTTGTATAACGTAGAAGCATATTTTCAATTTTTTGTAAATGTGAGCACTATGGAGCCATTTACATATGTAATTATAGATTTCGTTATTAAATTAGTTTGACATGAACGAGCGTGGCAGTTGAGAGCTTGTCATGCTCACACAAATGTTTTGCTGATGGTGGCGCGTGTTTTGGATCATTTGATTCCCTTCAAAATGGTTGAGTTAGATGGTGCTGATGCACGCGTCATGTTCGTGAACGGGCGCCGTCAGTTGAAACTGGTCAACTCTTACCTGCCACTGGCTTATTTTAATCTGTACCTGCATTTTGAATTGTTTATATGTTTTCTTGTTCTTTGCATTGTCCTCACATATAGAAGCAATCAATGTTAATGTTAACAAGATTTTTGTAACACATCACATGGTTTAAAAGAGTGTCCGTGGAGTTTCTTGCACGTTCTTCTCCATAGAGATCTACGCTTTGGAACGTGCAAATAGCTTCATGTTTTTGACTGACCGACTTTGACAATTCAAAAGTGCCTGTAAATGGTTTATTTGAAATATACGATTTGATTTGATTAACTTAATAGATCATGTAGGTACATCATTGGAAGGGTCAACAGACTGGACCAGTAGTATAATTCTGAAGGGTCATAGGACCGGACCAGAAGATATTGCTCTGAAGGGTCTTGGGACCGGTCCAGAAGATGTTACTCTGAAGGGTCTTAGGACCGGACCAGAAGATTATTACTCTGAAGGGTCGTAGGACCGGACCAGACCATGAGATAAGATTTTAATGTCAGGATGAACGAACAGTAAAATTGTGGTTCTCATTAAAGATACCTAAGTGCTTCTAAAGTGCGCGTCCGAGGACGTACGCACGTCAGAATGGCCGTGACGGCGCTACGTCATCGTACGGTTGTACACGGCATGTGCCCCGGACCGATCAGGCGATGTCGCCATCCTAACCTCCCCCACTACTCGACTTGTTTGTGCTCGGACGTAAAAGGAGACCGCGCGGAGCGATCGGGGCATTCTATTCTAGACCTCGGTCCGATACACGTGTTGTCATAGCGCCTAGATTTGCTAATATCGTGTTAAAACCTTTCAGTTAATAATTATGATATGATAATTAATTGAGTTCACAGTTATTATAAATTAAGTGAGTTAATCGAATAAAATTGATTAATAAGTAAACTACCTACTTTTTTACTTTAAAATATCCAATCCTGACAATACGCCTATATATTTATTGTAATATTATTACTTTGAATTTGAGTAAACTATTTTCATAATTATGTTGGTATTATTTAGACCATTGTCCTTTTGTTCCTATGGACCAATATAGCTTAAAATTTACCCTCATTATGCTTTTATTTTTTTAATGGCTACCCTTCTCGGGGAAATAACTACCTACCTACCTTAGTTTTTAATGTCAAATGAATTAAATTACATAATTGCAAATATATAATAATCCTAGACTAGTATTATATTGATATAAATACTTATATCACATAATCCATAAATATAACTATAGTAAAATATAACCCAGAATATTAGTTTAAAAAAAATATATAATAACGAAATTATTACAAGATTTATATTAAGAGACACTTACACCTACTAAAATAGATAAAGTTATTATCAGAAGTGGGATTTGAACTGACATACCACGTACTAATTATTCCTTTCGTTTTGTTTTTTTTTTAGAGTGAGCGTGGCTTGCAATGGATCCATCAATCGTAGAGGGTTTGCTGAAGGCCATACGCGACGCAGTGTCAGTGAAACAACGAGGGGAAGATGTCGTGCTGCCACCATTTGATCCCGCAAAGAACGATAACGGTGCGGATAACTGGTGTACTACTATCGAGTCAATTGCAAAAGACCTCGAATGGAGCAGCATTACTACAGTGGCTAAAGCAGGTAAGGCCTTAAAAGGGTCTGCTTTGTTATGGTATGAAACCTGGGATCCTGAGGAGGGAAGATCGTGGGAAAATTTCAAAACTACCATTAAAGACTTATATCCGGAAAAACGAAATTTGACTGAAAAACTAACCAAGGCCGTACTACTTAATTCGGAATCATTTGATTCATATTGTGAATATGCCAGAGAAAAACTTAGGTTATTAAAAAATAGTAAGGTTTCTTTTACTGAACAGCAGTTAGTAGAGCTTATTTGTGGGGGATCCATGACGTAAATGTTAAAATGGCATCTCACAACAGTCGTGTTAAAACTACTGCTGAACTGATCTCTCTCTTCACAACATATGTCAAAATTTCTAGAAAGCGTCCATTAGATACCGACAGTAAATCAACTGACAAGCGTGACGGTGAATTGCCTAGCAAACAATTAAAATCCAACGAACCTCCGGAAAAACGCTGTCATTATTGTAAACAATCGGGTCACGTTAAAACTAATTGTTATAAATTAAAAAATCAAGAAGCCCGTTTTAATTCCAAGACTGCGGTTTCAACTGATGGTCCTGGAACCTCTATAAACCCAATTCAATGTACGTACTGTAAAAAAATTGGCCATGCTGAGTCGGTTTGCTTCTTTAAAAAACGGGCTGACAGTAAATCTACTACAAAAGATAAAGATCTTAACATTAATTGTCTCGCAAAAGTAAATCTTAAGTTAACCGAAGTCAATATTAAGGGCAAGATAATTAAGGCACTTATAGATACCGGAGCAAGCTGTAGTGTTATAAAAGATTCCATTGCTAGACAATTAGGTTGTAACTTTGTACCGTATTCTTCTGTGCTTGAAGGTATAGGTAATGGTAAATTATATATATTTGCACAGGTAAAAGCTCCTGTAAAATTTGATGATATTTGTCTCGAAATTGAATTTCATGTAGCAAGAGATGGAGACTTTTATTATGATTGTTTAATTGGTAGAAATGCTATCCAATATCCGGATATTGCCGTTATTCTAGACTCCTCTGGTTGTAGACTGACCCGTACTTGCTTACCCCTATCTAAATGTGTCATTAATCATGTTTCAAATAGTCTTGATGATGAAATGGTGCAGTTGAATGAATCAATAAGTCATTTGGATTACAATTTACAAATGAAAATAAAAAACATATTTGAAAAGTTTCCGTCAGTATTACCATTACAAAACCATATTGGTACAGTGAGGACTGGTGAAATGCATTTACGATTAAAGAAAGACGAAATAATATATTACCGACCATATAGGTTGGCCCCCGTAGAGAGAGAGAAGGTAAAAGAAATGATTGATGACTTGTTGAAAAAAAATATTATTAGGGAAAGTGATTCACCTTATGCTAGTCCCGTGTTACTCGTTAAAAAAAAAGACGGAAGTGACAGGATGTGCATAGACTTTAGAGCTTTAAACAAAATTATAGAAAAAGAAAGATACCCTCTCCCTCTCATCGAGGACCAGATAGATAAATTAGGAAACGCAAAATACTACATATCTATAGATATGAAAAATGGCTTCCACCAAATACCAGTGGCTCAAAATTCGATTAAATATACCGCTTTTATCACACCGGACGGCCACTATGAATTTCTAAAAATGCCCTTCGGAATTTGTAATGGTCCATCCGTCTTTCAAAGAGCCATAAGTAAAGCTGTACAAGATTTAAAATTTCTCTTAGTCTATATTGATGATTTATTGATTCCATTCAAAACTGAAGAGGTAGGGTTACAATATTTGGAACAAACTCTCCAGGCCCTTAGTTCCGCGGGATTCACAATAAATTTAAAAAAATGTGAATTCTTTGTTAAAGAAATAGAGTATTTAGGTAGGCAAATATCGGAAGAAGGGGTTCGGCCTAGCAACAATAAAGTGTCGGCTCTCACTAACTCGCCCATTCCTACTACCGTTAGAGAAGTTCGTCAGTTCATGGGTCTGGCAAGCTACTTTAGGAGGTTTATCCCAGAGTTCGCTTCACGTACCTCAGCTATAACAAAATTAACTAAGAATAATCAAAAATGGGAGTGGGGCCAAGAACAGGATGAGGCTAGGAATTACGTAATAAAGCATTTAATAACTAAACCTCTGTTAACTATATTCGATCCGAATTTAATAACTGAATTGCACACTGATGCGAGTTCTTTGGGATACGGTGCCATCTTGATGCAAAAAGTGGACGGTCAAAGTAAGGTTGTAGCATATTTTAGCAAACGCACCTCCTCTACAGAATCAAGATATTGTTCCTATGATTTGGAAACTTTAGCGATTTATAACGCTCTTCAGCATTTTAGAGTGTATTTATTGGGTATCCATTTCACCATTGTAACGGATTGCAATGCCATTAAGCCAACTATGAACAAAAGGGATTTGTCACCTCGTGTCGCTAGATGGTGGACTTTTATGCAGGATTTTCAATTTGAAATAGTTTATAAAAAAGGAAAGTTTGTGGGTCATGTAGATTACCTCAGCCGCAATCCTAACAAACTTATGGTAATAGCTCCTTTAGTAGTTAACATTATTAATGATGAAAATAATCCACCATCCTGGTTAGAGGTTGCGCAACGAAATGATAACGAAACTCAATCTCTAATACATAAGGTACAGATTGGTGAAGTGGATTCCAATCAATACATTATAATCAACAATTTGTTGCATTATAAAACTTGTCCCGATGCTACGCCAAAATTATATATCCCCAGAGGTTACAGACTAAGTTTATTGCGTCTTTATCACGATGATAACTGTCATGTGGGATATGAAAAGACTCTAAATAAAATACGAGAAAATTTTTGGTTCCCTAGTATGGCAGCATTCACAAAGAAATACATTACACATTGTTTAATATGTACATCACGAAAAAGTCACTCCGGACCAAAACAAGGCCTATTACACCCAATCCAAAAATCAATTCCTTTCCACACATTGCATCTGGATTGTACCGGACCTTTTAGACAGTCAATTGAAGGGTTTAAATACATTTTGTTAATTATAGATGGTTTTACTAAATTTTGTATTCTAAGACCACTTAAGAGTTTAAATGGCCAGGAATTAGTCTTTATTTTAAGAGAAAATCTTACGCTTTTTGGCACCCCGAGTCTTGTAATCACAGATAGAGGTACGAATTTTACCTCTAATCAAGTACAGTCTTTATTTCAAGAAATGCGAGTCGAACATCATATGATAGCCACCGGTACCCCACGTAGTAATGGGCAAGTAGAGAGATATGTAGCCACGGTAACAAATATGTTGTCTACAACCGTTAGTGATTTGCCAGAATGGCCAAACGTACTTTGGAAGGTACAACAGTCCCTTAACACAACTTTTCAAAAAAGCACTGGGTTTTCCCCAATTAGATTGTTAATAGGCAGAGAAGGGAATCTCCCTTCTATACAGGCACAACTAGCTGATGTTGTAGATGCGTCAACACAACCAATTATTAATATGCAAGCTGATCGTGAATTAGCTCAGCAACGTCTCGCGGCCGTTGCAAATAAATATAAAGAGCGTTTTGATACTACCCGACGAACCAACAAAACTTATAATCTTGGAGACATGGTTTACATTAGTCAAGAACATAGACGCCATGAAAAGTTAGGTCCTAAATTCAAAGGCCCATACGAAATAATTGAAATACTACCAAATGATAGATTCTCCTTAAGAGGTCACGGTAACCTAAGAAATATTACTGTCGCTAAGGAAAAAATACGGTTTTGGCCTGGTGAATGGATTGAGCAAAATGCCTCTTTTGAAGAATCTTTGTAAATAAAATATGTCTATTTATCAGTGGTAGACCGTGATAGATTAGGTTCTTACCTTAGTTAGTTCATAATTATTATTACTGTACCTATTAATATTTTCTTTTTGTCATGGACTATGTTACATTTAGGTAAATCTTAATTACTTTATTTCTTAATATTTTCTGTATGTGATTTTCAAAGCAAATATTTTTGATTGTTGTTTATACAAAATGTTTAAATCAAAGAATATTATTTGTCATATAAGTTATCGTTTATATATATAAATGTTTATCTTAATGTGTTTATTGCATTACAATCTAGCAAAATAGATGATTGGTAAATACAAAAGTGTTGATTGAATCATTTGTTTCTTTATTTATTCTTTCTTTTTTTACCAACCAGTTAAGTTAAAAATAAACCAATTTGAAAAATGGTTAGTTACAATTAAAGTTCGCTTCTATTGTGAAATAAATCTTTGATTTTGCTGCTGGTCGGTCACTGGCCTAGTGTTAGTTTGGATCTCATGTACAGCAGCTGGGAGCCCTAACATGTCCGAGGTCAGGGGCTTTTGATAATTTACTGCTGGTTGGTCACTGACCTATTGTTAGTCTGGATCTCATGTACAGCAGGTGGGAGCCCTAACATGTCTAAGGTCAGGAGGCTTTTGATAATTTACTGCTGGTTGGTCAATGACCTATTGTTAGTCTGGATCTCATGTACAGCAGGTGGGAGCCCTAACATGTTAAAGGTCAAGGGCTATTGTTACAATAGAAATGTTCCGCTTGTTTCTCTTGATACTTGTACTTCGAGAGCGAAGCACAGTTCAGTATGGCCGTGATAGATTATTTTAAAATTAAGTACCGTTTTAGTGATTATTTTGCTCCATTTAAGTCTGAAAATTATATTCTTAATTTATACTTGTAATCTATGTACTAACAGAAACTTTAAGTAACCGTTTAAATACAAATATGATTCTTTGTTATAGTAATTTTTAAGAAAAATAATGAATATGTTGTATTTATTTATACTATAGTAACCTAATTGGGTACAATTCTTTTAAATTGTATAATTTTATTTATCTTGTTACACTGTTTTTAAAAATAGAGTATTTGGATGTTTATTTGACATCATTGTTGAGTCATGTCGTCACGAGACCACCCCACCTTGTTTACAAGAACCGATGTTATAAAAGAGAGAACGGACGGTGGGAGTTCAGTGGTGCATTCCGCGCGCGCCGCCCGACCGTGACGGACGTCTGCTCCGTGACTCATCGCTGCTCGCTCGCTCGCTGCTCGTCCCGCTCGCCGTGACGTCACTGTGGTCGCTGACTACACATTTTGATCCGACGCTGTCTTTTTCAAGGCAGCCGAGAGATATCCTATTTCCGTTTCGGGTACTGTCAAAAACGTGGTGACCCCTTCAGGGTAAATCCACGTTTCTCGTGGTCACTCGGTGGAAACCTTTCGGTGCCAACGAAGCCGAGTGGGTGTTGACCCGACACACCGACCTAGCCCCTTCAGGGCCTAGGTCAAGTCGGAAGGGTATTGGACCCGCGGCCTTGGGGGGCCTCCTAGTCGCGACCAATTACCTAACCCCGCTCTCTTCCAGCTTCGTCGGTCGGTCGCAAGACCCATAGGGACTCGCTGCACAATGAGATTGGCAGCGAGATCACAAGCTTAGGGCACACCCTAGGTACTCACCTCCCTGTCTACACCCGACAGGGAGGGTACACATCCCCGGGAACTCCCACCCGGGGAGTTAGGTTGATAGGAGTTTAGGTTTAGGATCCCCCTCCCCCTGCCCTTAAGGCATATGTTTCCCTCCTCCCAGTAGTAAAAATGCCTCCCCCTAAGGAGGTGGACGCGATCCTTTGGGATCTCGTCCAAAGACTAATAGAGGACCACCCCAATCAGGAGTTGGTCCGAATAGTCAACTATAGGTTGCATAGGCTGGAGAGCCTTAAAAACTCCCAGCCCAGTAGGACTAGCTCGCCTCCGCCGCGTGAGTCACTCTCCCCCGTGCCCCCTCAGGGCCCCTCCCCCCCTCTCCAACTCACGATGACGTCACTGATTTCAGTGACGTACTCGAGAGTGCCCCGCTCACATTAGAGCCTGACTCCCCCACTCCCCCCCCCATGGACTACGAGTCCGGTTCGGATAATAACGACTCGGGTACCTCAGACTCTTCCGCCGAATTTACCCTTGTGGGTAAAGGTAAGCGGAAGAAGAAGAGCTCTGCCGCTCAGGAGTCCGCCCCCAAAGCCAGGAAGACAGTAGTCCCAACTGTCTCCCCTCCCTCCCCCGCTGCCACGACCTCCGCAGCCCCCAAAGCCAGCACCTCCCAGCAGGCGTCTCGTCCCCCCAGCCCGATGGCCACTGCCCCCCCGGCCACCCAGTCCGACCCGGCGCTCGTCAAGAAGTCGAAGCCTCCGCCACCCCTCTTCATTCATGAAGCGGCGAAGTGGACGGAGGTTTCGGGCGCTTGTAACGAGCGCCGAATTCAATTCTCCCACGCCCGTGCTGTGGGGAATGGAATTAAGGTCCAGGTGCCTTCTGCCCAGGACTACAGGGAGTTGCATAAACTCCTTGTAGCGAGGAAGGTACCTTTCCACTCGTTCGCCTTCGAGGAGGAACGCCTAGTCCGCGTGGTAGTGAGGAACGTCCCTCACGCCATATCCCCTGAAGAGATCAGTAATGATCTCAAACGTCAGGAAATCCCAGTCGCTGCGGTCCACCGCATGCACCGCCGTGGTGGAGCGCCATATAATATGGTGCTCATCGTCTGTAATCCAACAGACGATAAATACCACCCCATCTTCAAAATCTCGAAGATTTGTTTCCTAGAGGGCTTGAAGATGGAAAAGCCCCGTCGTAGCGGTATAGTTGGCCAGTGTCACAACTGCCAACTATATGGCCATTCACAGCGCAATTGCTTCGGCAAGCCGCGCTGCGTCAAGTGCCTGGGCGACCACGGCACCCCTGACTGTCCCCGTCCTAAGGACCACTCACAATGCGCCGACCCGCCCAGCTGTGTGCTGTGCGGGGAGGCTGGGCACCCGGCTAACTACCGTGGTTGTCCCAAGGCCCCCAAATCGTCTGCGCCCAAACTGGCAAAGCGTGCAAACGCTCGCCAGCAGTGGGAAGCCCCCACGACCCAACCCCCCGTGGCCCTATACCCTCAGCGCCCCAGCCCTTGGAACGCGCTGAACCATAGGGCCCACTTCCCGGCGCTCGGACCCGCGCCTACCCAGACCCAGGCCCCTACGGCCCAAAAGCCCTCCCCGGCCATCCCGGCCCTCATGGATGTAGCCATACCTCCATTCCCCCGACCATCGGTCGCCGTCGCCGGAGCAGCCGCCCCTCAGGCAGCCACTCCTCCCCCCCCACCACCAAAGGCTACTCCCAAAGTCCCAACCCACCCTATTCCCGCGAATGCGCCTGAAATGGCCATCCATATTAACATGGCCTTCTACAAGGCCTTCTACTCCCCCAGAGCTGTGGCTATGACCGAAGCTCTGAAGGCCTCTAACATCACTGAGCACGGTGCCGTATACCGTGAATTCAGTGATGTAGTTCACTTCATTAGCCTTTACGAACGTCTCCATGGCTAAGTCCCCCGCAATAACATGTAGGTTTAGGCCGAAGTCCCTCCGGATAGGGTACTTCAATTCCAACAGCCTCTCAGGCCAACGTGATGAGATCGCCAATTTCCTCCGCGACCATCGCATAGATCTGCTTCTGGTGCAGGAGACGTTCCTCAAGCCCCATCTTCGGGATCCTAAAATTGCGAACTATCGGTTAGTTCGCAACGACAGGGCCCGATGTCATGGGGGAGGAACTCTCATATATTACAAATCGTCCCTATACTGCATCCCCATGGATCCGCCCGCCACCCTAACCGAGCTTGAGGTCTCTGTCTGTCGGCTCGGCATGACAGGCCACCAACCCCTCACGGTCATTTCTGTCTACGACCCTCCCACCACCACTCCCATAGGCCCCTCCCTCAGAAATGACCTCACAACTCTTCTTGGCTTGAGTGACTCCGTCCTTCTGGCGGGGGACCTCAACGCCAAACACCCCTCATGGAATAGCCACACGGCTAATCCCAGAGGCAGAGCTCTGTTCGAGCTCAGCAGCCCCCTCAACTTCGATGTCATCGCTCCGATGCATCCTACTCATTACCCTCACCAACCTAACTGGCGACCCGACGTGCTCGACATCGCTCTCCTCAAGAATGTAAACTTACGTTTGCATTCTGTGGAGGCGGTGGACGAGCTCAACTCGGATCACCGACCGGTTATTCTGGAGCTCACTCCCAGATTCGGTCCTCCCGACCCCTCCCAACCTCCTCCCACCAGAGTGATCACTGACTGGCGCAAAGTAAGTGAAAAACTGAAAGTCACCACGTCACATCACCTGGATAAAATCCCAGATCACATAGAGTCAGCTCCCGACACGGCGGCCGCGATCGGCTCGCTCACGGAACATGTACAGTCAGTCCTGGACGAATGTTCAAGGGAGGCTCCGGCGACGGACGACCGTCGCTGGAAACTCCCGGACGATGTGCGTGAACTGTTGACCGAGAAGAATGCGGCCGTCCGTGCCTACAGCTCTTTTCCCTGTGCTAGTAACAAGGCTTTTATGCGTTACTTACAGCGTAAAGTAAGCAATCGCATCAAAGAGTTTCGTGACAAGCAATGGGATCAGATGCTCAGTGATCTCCATCCCAATCACCTCGCATTTTGGGAACTTCAGAGGAAGTTACGCGCCTCCGAGGTTACCACTATGCCCCCCCTCACCCGCCCCGATAACACTCTCGCGTTTAACGACGACGAGAAGGCCGAATGCCTGGCTGACAGCCTAGAGGCCCAGTGTTCCCCAAGCTCGAACCCAGTCGACCTGGCCCACCTCGCCGAGGTGGACGCCGAGGTCGAACGTAGGACCTCCCTCCCTCCCGTCGAGGACCCCGACGACCCTCTCCCTCCCGTCACTCCCGACGAGGTGGAGAGGATCATCGGCCAACTCAGACCCAGGAAAGCCCCTGGGCGCGACGGCATTACCAACAGGGTAGTTCGACTCTTTCCCAAGACTCTGATCGTGTTGATGACCGCCATCTTCAATGGCGCTCTGTCCAACAACATGTTTCCGCAGCAGTGGAAAGAGGCTATCGTGATCGGCATTCCCAAGCCGGGTAAGCCCAAATCCTCCCCGTCCTCCTACCGCCCCATCAGTCTGCTCAGCTCGCTCGGCAAGATCTACGAGAGGCTTATCTATAAGCGTCTCAAGGATTACGTCGAGCGAAAGAGTCTCATCCCCAACGAGCAGTTTGGCTTTAGAGCCACTCACTCGTGCGTCCAACAGGTCTACCGCATCGTTGAGCATATCAACGGCCGCTATCAACGCGGCTTGATGACGGGAGCCCTGTTCTTCGACATAGCGAAAGCCTTCGACAAGGTCTGGCACAACGGTCTGATATACAAGCTATATCAACTCGGGGTGCCAGATCGTCTCGTGCTCATCTTACGAGACTATTTGTCGAACCGCACCTTTCGATTCCGTATCGAAGGTGCGCTTTCCACCCCCCGCCCCATCCGCGCCGGCGTACCGCAAGGCGGTGTGCTGTCGCCTCTTATTTTCACGCTGTTCACCAGCGATATTCCCCCTGATCCCCAGTCGCAATTAGCGCTCTTTGCCGACGACACGGCCGTTTACTACTCTGGCAAGAGTGGTAAATCCATATCTCATCACCTCCAAAGATCCGCCAACCGCCTAGGCGGTTGGTTTCGGAAATGGAGGATTGAGGTAAATCCCGAGAAAAGTCAGGCGGTCCTGTTCCGCAGGCCGCGGGCTAGACTCCCCCCGATCCTTCCACCGATCAAGATGTTTGGCAAGCCGATCCCTTGGGAAGAGCGAGCCAAATATCTAGGAGTGATCTTGGATAAAAACCTCAGTTTTATGGAGCACATTAAGGCGGTGCGCTCGCGCGCCGCCTTCGCTCTCGGTAGGCTCCACTCGATGCTGAACCACAACAGCAAATTATCCCTAAAATGCAAGCTGCGTATCTACACCACTTGCATTCGCCCCATCATGACCTATGCGTGTGCTACATTCGCCCACGTAAAGTCATACCGGATCCATAGGTTGCAGTCCCTCCAAAACCGTTTTCTCCGGAAGGCCACGGGTGCCCCGTGGTTCGTTCGGAATGAGCGACTCCATGTCGATCTCCAAATCCCGACCATCAAGCAGTTCATGAAACGCCTCACGAAGCGTTTCATCGAATCTGCTGAGAGGCACCAGAACCCTCTTATCGCATCGGCTACCCGATACGCTCCCTCCCAGATTAGTAAGGTCCGCCGTCCACGGCATACCTTACTAGAACCCGATGACCCAATCACCCTTGTACAAGAGAGCTGTAGGGAAACCAGTACTCTTAAACAAGCACACAAACCGCGACCCGCCGCCTTCCGGCCTCGCCGCCGAGGCCCCGCGCGACGTCCCAGTAATAATAGCAATGTTGTTGTTGCTCCCCGTCTTTTGCCTAACGAGCCAGCCCGCGTCGCTGAGCCATTAGCTTTAAACCCCCTAAATAATGTCATGACCCAGCCTGTCCCTTGCTGCCCTCCCGATAACGATGCCACTGAGCCGAGGCCCGAACCCCACAGGGGGTGCCCCCAGTGAGCAGAGTTGTAGTTTTAAGTATTTTTAGTTGCCTTGGCTGGGGGCTTTAGAGTCATTCTGAGGCCACCACAGGCTAGCCCGGTTAAGTAGTTACCACCCGTCTAGAGGTGAACTACGAGTGGTCCGAATCAAAAAAAAAAAAAAAAAAAAAAAAAATGGGAGTTCAGTTGCTATTTGGCTTTCGAGCTGTGCGGACCTCGACTAAAGACAAGTTGTGGTGGATCAAGTGATCAAATAGTGAGCTGAAAGGAGTCTTTGTTGGAAAACAAATAAAGTTAAGTAAACACCTTATTAATTACTAACTGTATTTATTGTAATATTATTACTTTGAATTTGAGTAAACTATTTTCATAATTATGTTGGTATTATTTAGACCATTGTCCTTTTGTTCCTATGGACCAATATAGCTTAAAATTTACCCTCATTATGCTTTTATTTTTTTAATGGCTACCCTTCTCGGGGAAATAACTACCTACCTACCTTAGTTTTTAATGTCAAATGAATTAAATTACATAATTGCAAATATATAATAATCCTAGACTAGTATTATATTGATATAAATACTTATATCACATAATCCATAAATATAACTATAGTAAAATATAACCCAGAATATTAGTTTAAAAAAAATATATAATAACGAAATTATTACAAGATTTATATTAAGAGACACTTACACCTACTAAAATAGATAAAGTTATTACGTGCATGATTGACTAATAAGCATCTAATAATATACAGGATAGAAAATAAGACAATCAGTGAGAACACTCGATTGCCAATCACACTTAGCTGGAGTCTGAGCCGTTCCAGCCGCTTAGGAACCAATCGCCTAAATGCTTTCAGTTTTAATATCACGATCACCTCATGAGTTCGTTTGAAATTCATTCTTGCTCTATTCCCAATACCTACTTATGATTACGTGAAAATCGACGAGATGAGCAAACTAGGTACATTGTTGCAATCCCAGGAAGACCCTGGACGAGGTTGACACAATAGCGAGTGCTGCATAAGTAATGAGGGAGTTATGCCTAGCTGTGGGCGAAATAAGTAGGATGATGAACATGTGAATAAAAATTTTTCCTATTAACCATCCAGTACACAAAAAATACAAGGATTCAATGATAGTTTTTTTTTACTTTCCGTTGACAAAGTAAGATTTCGCAATAAATAAAATAACGTAAGACCATTTTCTCTCGGTTATAAAACCTAACATATTGACTTGAACCGCGTTTAAGAAATCCTTTCGATATATAACATGACAGTTTTATGAGTGCCCCGAAAGGGAAGCCTACGTATGACATCGTTTAGTATCCGAAGTGCCTACTAAATCTAGTAGCACAATCAGCTGCACATCACTCGTAATACTTTAATCTTGAGCTGGCCTAGCTCAACACGTATTTTCAATTGAATACGAGGTCAGCTTATTCTGGATTTGTCACCACTCCATGCAGCCAACTGTATTCCTCACTGGCACAGCTACGGCGACTTATTTCCTTTAGTTTTATGTTTGTTCTCCAATATATCGCAGACGATGCCGAAGGTTTACGATCGGAACCTTCTATATTATATAGTGTTCCAATCAACAATACGCACACTCGTTTAGTTTTTCTCGTCTAGTATTATCTGTAGCTCCCTGGAGTCGCTCGGAGATACATTGAGCCGCTGTTTAATTAACATAGGCGGGCATTGAACCTGTCTAATATTAGACGACGCAAATTACTAAGAAAATGTAGTCTTGTGTTTCGCAAACGAATAGAAAAGAAAACATATATTCGACAAAAGGGAGCTAACCTATTTTGGTGATGTTATGATGATCCATGTCAGTAATTTAGTCCGAAGCAATAGTACTATGCTTATCTGACGACTTTCATGCTACAGAAATAACTTTGTAAGCCAATCTAACTTTCTCACAGTCTCACCATACTTGCGTTAGATTTCGCTGAACTACTGAATTTTGCAAGATTCACCCACAATATCCTGTCATTAGTACATCAAGTTAGTAAGTACCTGTGCCACTACGGTAATATAAACAGACTTGTAACCCCAGTCCGGTGTGGGTCAGTTTACGAGTTCTGTAATGAATGCGGTCGGAGCCTCGTGTGGAGGCAGAGTGCTCGGTAACTCGAAATGATTGCGTACCTACCCTTGCCTCACTACAATGTCCAGCGTATTCTACTACCTGTTTAATATATTTTTATGCCGTATGGTGTCGGCCAGTGCCTTTTGGTGCCGTAAAAGAATACCATCCCATCACTTCTCGAGGGTGTCGTACGACGCGACTAAGGGACTCACCAGAATGGGCAGCAGCGTTGTCTGTAAAACGCAACACCATACACTGCTATCGCTAACCCGCCTGCCAAGCGTGGCGATTATGGTAAAACCCCCCCTTTGGGGGAGGCCTATGTCCAGCAGTGGACGTCTTTCGGCTGATATGATGATGATGATAATATATTTGTCGTGACAGATCAGCGACTTAAGATGAGGCTGTGATGAGTATACCTACGTCCTTGTCTAATCTTATTTAGAGATGGGCTACCTTATGATAACAAAAGTTTGTCTGCTGTGCGACGACAGAAAGCCTAAAAGACTGGCGGATTTCTACCCATTTAATTTCTAGTCACACACAAAGCATTTCAACCACTAACTTTATGTCAACTTAAACGTATAATGTCTGGAATACGACCTTGGCGTCAAACCTTCCTAGGTTCTCCTTACGATAAGTTATCGCTTTAGTATTCCACACCATACAACGCAACTACTGAAACTTAGGCAAATTAACATACTTTTGCATATATATACTCGTAGCTTGGATTAAACAAATCCTAGATTCGGGACAAACGGTCTCGTTACTATGGACGTGTGGAGTGTGGTGACGTCCCCAGTAACGTTAGTGACACGTCACGTCTGTCACACTTTGAGAACGAATGAGACAAGTTATCGATGCCAAAGAACTAACAGATTTAAATTAATATCAACTTATCTCGTCTTGAACATTTATGTGCTCATGTAAATGTCAATACTTTATGAACTTTTGTGCGATAAAGCTTAGTAATAATATGTGTGAAATTTCTAGCTAGTTGCATCTTTTGGCAAGGTCTCCAGTAACGTAAAAAAACCTTTAAAAAGTTAAAAATAATTTTCGCCTCGGGAGACCGCAAATATTTTTTATGTACCTACCAGGTATAATTATTATTAGCGGTCTCCCGACGCGATGACGCTTGGCCCAAATACCTACCTATATTAAAATAAAAGGATCAATTGAAATTATTTTAACTTTTTAAAGGATTTTTTTGTCGGGGTTTTTTTTCATTTTAAATTTCATTTTTATTTCATGTTTTTTTAACTTAATTTTCATTTCGTTAGTTAATATTCCTCATTCCTATTGTCAAGTGCTTTCATTTGATACCCATATTGAGGGAGATGTGAAAAAAAAAATTATTCGTCATTTTGTGGTGGCGGACATCTTGGATTTGAAATTTGTCATAGTGTATAATATTGCACTAGTATAGAATAGAATAGAATAGAATCTTTATTTGCTTAGAATGTAGGTACATAAAAATAAGCTGGAAAATAATATATACGAATCCATGTACATTCTGCCTTAATATAGCATGCAAATATAATATTAGCAGAGAATAGTAAGCATAGGTATTATAAAGAATTATCATTTAAGAAATCCTGAACAGAATAATAACATTTGTTTACAAGTAATTCTGTGAAATGTTTTTTAAATTTTTGCAACGGTAAGTTTTTCATTTGTTCAGGTATTTTATTAAAGATTACAGGAGCCATACAAATCACATTTCTTTTCAATAAGCTAGTTTTAAATACACCCGTGCATAATAGATTCTGGTATTGAGATCTCATAGCTGTAATTCGTTTTCTAGTTTCTATTAAAGTTGAAAATAGACATCGATTTGTTATTACGAATATTGCTAATTCGAGCATATAGAGACATGGGAAGGTTAATAATTTATGAGACTTAAATATAGGAACGCAACTGTCTGTTACTTTAAGACCAAATATAGCTCTCAAACAGCGCTTTTGAGCTTTGAAGATGCTTTCTCGTTCACTACAGTGACCCCAAAATATTATACCATATCTTAATATGGAGATCACTAGACCATGGTAGGCTACTAATATTGTCGGTAGATTTACTTTTTTCGATAGATTATGCAACATAAATGCAGCTGTACTAAGACGTTTACATATATCTTCTGCTTGCGGCTTCCAGGTTAGCTGGCTGTCAATTGTGATTCCTAAAAATTTTGTACTGATTACTGTCTGTCAATAAGTCTGACTTGTTTAGAAGTCCGGCAATGTTTTGGTGCAGAACATACATGTTATCAGAGAAAAAACTCACGACCTGGGGACACGGTGCTAATAGTAGTAGCCTCACATTCTGTGAATGAGCTCTCAGATATAGTTAGCAGTAGACTGTGGAATATATTGCGCATTCCACGGTCATTTAACTTTCTAGTGATTTTTGAGAACATACTAAAATCATAACGCAAACCCAAATTAGAGTCAAATGGAATTGCATAGCCGTATGTCTGTAAGTCTAGTTGTAATAAGTTGTTAAAAGTCTCTATACGCCAATTAAACATATTCGAGTAATTACCTAACTTAAAGGTGGGGACACATAAAATAACATTCGTATGGTTAATCTCTTGTAGTATCTTCCTTACCCCCGTTATTATTTCTACATAATTGTTGGTTTTTTTGAAGTCTTCCTCTCCAACTAGGATGACACAATGATCATTCATTGTGTAGTCCACAACTTTTTCATGTAGGTTAGTAATAAGTTGTAATAATCCACAGTTTGGTGAGATGTAGTGACATGTCTGGCAGTTTGGAAATGTGGCCTCTGCGATGGATATAATATTATTCATTTTATTAGCACTAAGAATGCATAGTTTATTCCTGGTGGATTCTGATTTGGTAGCCTCTGTGTCCTTTCTTCGAGTTATTTCCTTTTTTGACGTGTTTATAGAACAGTCTTTACGTGTGTCTGGTTTGTCCGATGTAAACTGTTTATTGATTGGCTTCTTTTGTGATTTTATTTGAGAATTTCTCTGTGAAGTTATACTTGGTGAGTTTTTACTAGGAGATCCTGCTATATTTGTTTCTGTTTGTGTCTCCTTTGTACTTGAACATTTTTTTGAGCTTTTTTTTGGTGTTGTTCTTAGTTTGACTGGGCTGTTAATCTTTTTGAGAAGCTCGTTTCTTTTACGTAATTCTTCATTTGTTTGCTTTAGGTTGTTATTTTCTAATGACAATAGTTCAATTTCTTTGTGCGCACCATTTAATTGGGAGGTTAGTTTTTCGATTTCATTTGTTAATGTTTTAATTTTTGAGTCATCTTCGTCCTCGGACAAATCAGGCATGCTATTAATGGTTTCATTTATTGTTTGTGAGCCATTACTAACATCTGGTTCCGAGCGAGTGCGCGTGCGACGGAACGTGATATTTTCTAAGAAGTTCATGATTTAAGTTTTTCCAAATAATATTTATTTCAAAAATATTTTCTTGAAGTGAGATTCGAACTCAAGCCTCTTTACGCCGAAGTCTGACGTGTTGCTAAACTGGCTATCTGTGCAGTTGCTGTAGAGTCAAAATACCAGGTCGTATTAAAGTTTTATACTTATTCCCTGAGTAATAGATGTCGCTATTTACAAACTCAATTGCCGATTTGTTAATTATGAGTCCGATAACATTATCGTTGCACTGTGACAACAGTTGTTAGTGGTTTATGACGTTTTAGATAGATGGCGTTGTCATAAGGCGAAGTGTCGAAGTCACGTAGGTGTAGTATTTGAATAAAAAACGATTTTTTGCTTGTTACAATTTTTGATTAGACCATTGTTTTATCAGCACTGTCTACAGATAGTTCAAAATTATGATTGTTTTGTGGGTTGTTGTTCTTAAATTCGAATGTTTACACTGGTATAACTTATATTTTTAGTCACTGTTTACACATTTGAGAAACAAAGTTTGTGTAGTAACCCGGTGTTTTTCATAAAGGATAACACTGTCACTGCTAGTTCTCGAGTCTATAATCACTTTTATGAATAATACATTGCTTAAATACTGGGTTTACTATTATTTAAAAATTATTTATACGAGCACAATCACATCTGATGTTTACTTGTCAGCGCCATCTGACGGAATCTTAGTTAGTCAAGCCCTTTTATTTGATACCCATATTGAAGGAGTTGTGAACAAATATGTCATCCACTATTTTGTGGCGGCGGCCATCTTGGACGGATTTTCATCGAACATAGCTAAGAACACTCCCGACTAATTCACCTTTCAAACAAAAAAATCTAAATCAAAGTCGGTTCATCCGTTTGGGAGCCACGATGCCACAGACAGACACACACACACAGAGAGAGAGACACACGTCAAACTTATAACACCCCGTCGTTTTTGCGTCGGAGGTTAAAAACGAATGACTGCAGGGGTTTCGTAGCTCGTAGCGCTACGTCGTAGACCTTCGTAGCAGTGTGCTACAAAGTCGCCTAATGTAAGGAAACCGATGGATATTGGGTGGTTAATAGTCAGTAAGAGTCATTGATGATTTCCCATGCACAAATAAAAGAAATATTGGGAAGCGTTGTGTTGTTGGCTATTGATTATGAATAGAATTCAGGACGAATATAGGAAGCCTATAATCATGCTGTTATTATAACTAGGATATAATAAAAACCGAAACCATAAGAAATACAATATCATTTACCGTATTTTTTTTTAGTGGAAACAAGAGCGGGTATCGTTGAAAATGAAGTAAACTCCGAAAAAATATATTTAAGGCTTCTCGACTCAGCGTTATGTAAGGATTATTTCATTGTATCCTGACAAACTGTACGTGTACATTTATAAAGGGTTTTAAGGACAGTAATAGCTTTTGTTCGAGTTAATCAGCAGAACGTAAACGAAACGGAATAAACACCATCTGTACAACATTCGCTGGACGCGGTAATTAATAGCAGCTCATGCTCCATTAGCTCAGGTTTTTTTTTTGTGATGTAGGTGAGCTGTGCACTATAAAGGGGTTTTTGGAAATCGAACAATATGAGTGGGTTAAAAGGGGATATTTTTTTGTATTCAATCTACGCAGACGAAGTTACGTGCGAAGTGCTAGTCTCCCATAAGAAAAAACAACAAAATATGCGGTATAAATGTGGTGACTGCGCAAAACCATACTGGGAGGAAGGAAGTATGAATAATTATAAATTGTTCTTTTGATGTTGTTACCAACGGAAACACTCGCAAGTGTTTCCGTTGGTAACATAACAACATGTATTGTTTCACAAAGAACATAAATTAGAATAATTTATGTAAATAAACGGTAAAATATCGCAGAGTAAGTACGCTCTTCAGAAACATACTAATTAGGAAAAATTTCGAAAGTAATCAAATTGATTCAAAAACATTAAACGACTGTTCTAAGTCTCCACTTCAATTAGGCAAAAAAAAACAATATTTCGTAGAACAACTGAAACATATAGATAAATTACTGCCAAGCGTAGCGGAATAAGTACAGACATAATTCATAGGTAGGTATTAAATTGCGTCTTGAACCTCGTTGTCTTATCGTGTACAAACAACCACACACACCCTAGTGTCAGAGTTTCTAAACCACCTCAAGGGCCACTGACATGGTTTATTTGACGACCGCCATTTGACGGCCGGGACCACCGGCTTATACGTGCCTTCAGAAGCACGGAGTCATCTTTTTAAAAGACAATCACGTGATTCAAGCCTGCAATGTCCTAGCCAAACTAGAAACAACTTTACAAAGACGCGCTTCCCGTGGGAATCGAACCCATGACCACCGGGTCACAAGGCATAGGCGTTTGCCTTGTGACCCGGTGGTCGTGGGTTCACCACGACCAACCACTCGACCACAGAGGCAGTTATGACATTCTTTGAACTGTGAATAATAACTTTATTTTGTTGCTATTTCAACAGAGTTATTATTTCTCACATAATACACATCAAAATGACTCACAAATAACACTATCCAACACACAATCTAACAACACTGAACACATAACAAAACTCACTTTAAATACAATATACTCTGTAATAGCGGAAACAATATTACGTGTATTGCGCAAGTCGAGAACATTATTGCATAATAATGTTAATTACGCATTCCTTCGTTTGGTAGCCATATTGTGGGCGTGCGCATTGCATGGATTATTGGATTTTAGTTTTTGTTGTCTTTGGTGCGCACAGATAACATAGCTATTTTTTTAAGGTTGTGCGCGCCACTGTTAGTCGGCCTCATTCCACCGTCTGCACAATAGTCTGTTGCCATCTCTTTACCGTCTTATTTATTATATTTTACCCTTATGTATTTATTTTTCTGTTTATTTGTCCCGTTTAATTACTTTTCATGCTGCTCCGATCGACGTAATACTCAACGCCGGCTGTCGCTAAAAACCAGCGCTGTGGCTCTGTCTCGCACACGAGTCCTAGCATTATGCTGAGCGATGGCCGTTTTGCGCGAATGTGACGCATATCTTCCCAATTGTCATAAAATTGTAATTTTGTTTTTTTTTTTTTGGTATGTGTCATGCTTGGCGCAAAAAAAACGCTTTTTCTTTCTTTTCCATTCTTTTATTTCACTTCCTATATTATTAGTTAGTTTGCAAAGCAATAAAACACCTCAATATAACTGAAGCTATTACTTGTTATACTCGGTACAACTCCGAGCTCGCTACTCGTAAGAGTCCCCCTACATGTAAATACCTCAACAACTTCGTCATCACAATGACACATTTACTAGACTTCAGTTACAAAGTGTTGCATGTTGAGCGGTCGTTTTTGCTGTTTATTTTGCTTTCTTGATTTATTTACAGAACAGGAAAAAATTGAGGTAACTGTGCCAATGGGCTATTTTCTTCTGTTTAGGCGTGTTATTTCTAGAATTCTGAGTAAAGCTGTCAAGTTAGTTATAATAAAACGCTGAATGCCAGTGTGTGTGTGAGTACTGTGTATCTTAAACTTAAGTTATCAGTTCTAGGTTTGTTTTTGACTTGAATGTACCCTGGTAGTTGGGAGTGTCATGCTCACTGAAAAGTCTAGCTGATGGTGGCGTATGCGTTGGATCATTTGGCTCCCTTCAAAATGGTTGAGCCGAATGGTGCTAGCGCATGCGTCATGTTCGTGAACGGGCGCTGTCAGTTGGGACTGGTCATTTCTCAGCTGCCATGGTTTATTTTAAATATTTCTTTGAATTGTTCCTTTTTTCCGGACGCTGTTATCCTGCTCGTTTTTTACATCGTTCTCACATATATGTATAATTTCAACATGATGTAAACAAAACTTTGTAACAAGTTATTATTTTTAAAAGAGTGTCCGTGAAGAGTCTTACGCGTTCTTCTTCATAGAGATCTACGCTTTGGAACGTGCAAATAGCTTCATCTTTTTGGACCAACCGACCTTGACAGTGAAAAGTGCCTGTAAATGGTTTACATGAAATTAATATGTTTGAGTTTGGGTTTGAATTGTGCCCACAGAACGTTGGTTGCTCCAACAGCGAGTACAAGACACCTTCACTAATAAGTTCGTGATCGCACGAGTTGTACCGAGCGCAAGTTTAATCTGTCACATGCATTGTAACAGGCCGTCAGTTGACGTCGGTGACAGTCACTGACGCTTGGTTTACATTGCCATCTATAGCAGCGGCTGCGGCGCGTCGAAGCGTTGTGCTCGGTGATGTTACCGTAGTTCCCTTTCTCTTTTGACATCAACGCGTTACGCGAACATGTGTATATATATGTAAGTCACCATATAAAACATGGCATGAGCTGTTTGTCACGCGCCACTGTTAGTCGGCCTCATTCCACCGTCTGCACAATAGTCTGTTGCCATCTCTTTACCGTCTTATTTATTATATTTTACCCTTATGTATTTATTTTTCTGTTTATTTGTCCCGTTTAATTACTTTTTATGCTGCTCCGATCGACGTCATACTCAACGCCGGCTGTCGCTGAAAACCAGCGCTGTGGCTCTGTTTCGCACACGAGTCCTAGCATTATGCTGAGCGATGGCCGTTTTGCGCGAATGTGACGCATATCTTCCCAATCGTTATAAAATTTTAATTTTGTTTTATTTAATTTTAATTTTTTTGGTATGCGTCATGCTTGGCGCAAATAAACGCTTTTTCTTTCTTTTTCTATTTCATTACAATTTGTTGGAGTACCGTGACGTCACTGGGTACTTGTTGAGCGTCAGATTATCGCCGATCAATGTTAAGTGTTCAGCTCACTGTACCGTCGCGCGTCCTTAACTGTGACGGAATGTTTGCGAATGAGGGGCACTTGCTGCGGCTGTCAATGTAATGGGCGGCGGGAGTTCTCACGACGATGAATAAAGCTATAAAACTTTAGTTTCAGTGGTATTGTTTGACTGTATTTTGCATTAACTACTTACAGTATGTAATACTTTATCGTGGGCTGCATTTATTTTTTAAAAACAAACTCCGAAAAACTACGGAAAATATACCAAAACATGTTTATTTCCAAATTTCTCCATTAGGAATACAAAGCCAATCTAGCTTAATAGTAAGAAAGTATTTCATGATTCCTTGGTAACAAAACGTTTAAAATACTAGCTCCGCTCACGTGAATATAGATTTTCGCACTGTACAGGGATTCATCAATCTCTGTACCAAACTTCATTACAATCGGTTCAGCGGTTTAAGAGTAATAACGTCAGCCAGACTTTTGCATTTATCATATTATTAATGATGAAAACCCAGAAACCTATCCCTTTACAGCTGCTTAACTCGGCAGGTGATGATAATATGGAGAACTAAAGACCATTCAAGAATGTTAGGAGCATGACTAACATACACAGCAACTGTCTTTTCGAAGTGACGATCTTTCACAGTCACTGAGAATGAGTTTGTAGCGAGTGAACAATAATCTCAATTTCGACGAGCCGACGACTTCCGACAGAGCCCGAAGTCGGCGGGCGGCAGTGGCGCACATTATGAGTGTTGTAATGTTTGTGTTACTGTAAACAAGGTCGTAAACATGGCGGTTAGCGTCAGGCTAAATATTTATAAACCGATCGCATGGAGGTGTTATCAGCTGTGACTTGTGATTGGAATAAAGCAAATACCTATAGCTTTATGAAAGACTATACGAAACAAACTTGTCTCACCGGGTACGAGGAAGCGAGTAGCTGTCGACTATTTGCTCGCTAAGGAAAGGGACACTCGCTCGTCGATGCTCGCTTGGCGGTCAGAACAAACAAACTGCGTTAATTTCTACCTATAGTGCAAGCCGGAGCGAGTATTGCGAGTAAAAGCCCGTCGCAGTATAGCACTCGCTGAAAGCCGAGCGTCAAAACTATCGAATCTTTTCACTCGCTACTCGCTGATCGCCGGCGGTGAGACAAGTGCCTCAAGCTCGTGTTCTATAGAAGTGAATAAAGTTAAAGTGTCTCTTTGTAATATAATAATAACAGTTTTTTCCTAAATGCATATTTAAATATATACGATTCCGAAAACATAAAGTCATTTCTTCTGTTTATTTGTTCCTGTTAATCTCCGAAGCGGGTCGATCGATTTTGACGGGATCTTCAATAGGAGATAGCTGATGTTTTATTATAAGAAAATCATTAGCGTAACCTTAAAAAAAAACCGGAAAAGTACGAGTCGGTCTCTGCTACCGAGGGTTCCGTACAAATGTGTTGGTACTAATTACTTTAAAATAAAGGCTATATTTTTTACTAGTTGACCCCCGCAATTTCGTCTGCGTCACAATTTTCAATACTGTTCCGCTCCTACTGGTCTTAGCGTGATGATATATAGCCTATAGCCTTCCTCGGTAAATGGGCTAACTCACACTGGAAGAATTTTTCAAATCGGACCGTTCCTGAGATTAGCGCGTTCAAGCAAACAAACAAACAAACAAACTCTTCAGCTTTATATATTAGTATAGATGATTTAATTACAAATGTGTAGTTTTCAAACTTTTCACTATGCTTGTAGTATAAGAAGATATTACTTGCCAAATATCATAATTCTAAGTCAACGGGAAATACCCTATGAATTTTGATTCCCTTGAGAGTGTCGAAATATACGTTTTATGCGGCATAAATGGGCGTATCTTTTTTACGTTAACTTAGAAGTTTTATTTTTTCACAGATTCAAGAGACTGTAGATCTGAGTATATGATTTTAATTTCATACCAATACCTCCACACGTTTCCTAGATAAAGGGTCTTGATAGACTGCTGTCTATCAAGACTCTTTCTAAATAGGGTGAAGCGATACTTCAGACCTGGACAGCTTTTAACCCTATACAAAGCACAAGTCCGATCCTGCATGGAGTATTGTAGCCACCTTTGGGATGGCTCAGCTAATTATCAGCTTGCCGCGCTTGACTCGGTGGAACGCAGAGCTAAGAGGCCCATCACCGTAAGGTTGCCTGCTTGTCGGTCTTCTAAAGATTGCACTTCAGTGAGTATACCCAAGAACTCCACGACCTCATCCCATCGGCCTCCTTCTACCATCGGACATCCAGACGCACTGCATCTTACCATCCCTACCTTGTTGCTATTCCACCAATTCGCACTAAGCGTTTCCAGACGTCTTTTATAATGCGCACAGCAAAGGAGTGGAACTCTCTGCCTGCGTCTGTGTTTCCAAACGCTTACAACCCTAAACTCTTCAAAATTAGAGTGCACAGGCTCCCTCTGGGTAAGCTCGCTCCATCGTAGACTTTGTCTCTGTTATCTCTGACCTAGACTAGAGTCAAGAGCAAACCCATCACAAATAAAAAAATAAAAAAGTCGGACAGACAAAAAAGTGATCCTATAAGGGTTCCGCTTTTTTTTCTTTTGATGTACGAAACCCTAAAAACATGAAATTGTGATTTGTGCTGTTTTATGAGTTAAGCGCAACAGCATGTAGCAAATATAACTTTATGAATGGGCAGCAAAACCAACTTCACTTACCTTAACTAAAGTCATGTCATCATATATTCAAATAAAAAACTGTCGCAAAGTTATACAATGAATACAAGATTTTCACTTTTTCAATCTACCTATTTAGCTACATTGAATAGAAGACTCTCGTAGAAAGATATAATATAACTTTTTATATGCAAATACAATTGTAAAATTGCAAGGTTTTATTGAAAGTTTGAAACTCGACAAAAGACGTTCTCAATAGCAAATAGAGTTCCAGTTCTATATTTATTGATATCCTCTGTATATAACATGTACTTGTATACTCTGTACATAACCTTTGCATTTGAGTTATATCGTGTGGGCAGTAAGGTCTAACAACCAACCATAAACCACTGTCAGAGTTTCTAAATCACCTCAAGGGCCTCTGACATGTTTAATTTGACGACCGCCATTTGGCGGCCGGGGCCGCCGGCTGATACGTGCCTTCCGAAACACGGAATCATCTTTTTATCAGACAATCAGGTGATTCAAGCCTGCAATGTCCTAGCCAAACTGGAAAACAACTTTGCAAAGTATGCTCTTCCCGTGGGAATCGAACCCACGGCCACCGGGTCACAAGGCAAAAGCCTTATTACCACTCGACCACGGAGGCAATTATTTGAGTTGTTTGCTTTATTATATAACCGGCTTTATTTACTTTCTAGAGGTACAAAATAGAGTGTCTTTTCCAAAGTATTTATGACCTATGTTTGTTTCACTGGTGATAATGGTCACCTATCCAGATTTGAAATTAGAACCGTAGGTATGTAGATAATATCAGTGACGTGACCTCAATTGATCTACGATAACTACTGTTTTTTTTTTATTTGTGATGGGTTTGCTCTTGACTCTAGTCTAGGTCAGAGATGACAGGGACAAAGTCTACGATCGAACGAGCTTACCCAGAAGGAGCCTGTTCACTCTAACTTTAAAGAGATTAGGGTTGTAAACGTTTGGAAACACAGACGCAGGCAGAGAGTTCCACTCCTTTGCTGTGCGCATTATAAAAGACGTTTGGAAACGCTTAGTCCGAATTGGTGGAATAGCAACAAGGTAGGGATGGTAAGATGCAGTGCGTCTGGATGTCCGATGGTAGAAGAGGGCCGGTGGGATGAGGTCGTGGAGTTCTTGGGCACACTCACCGAAGTACAATCTGTAGAAGACCGATAAGCAGGCAACCTTACGGCGATGAGCCAAGCTATGTAGCCAGTTTTACTTCACCGATGAGCCTCTTAGCTCTGCGTTCCACCGAGTCCAGCGCGGCAAGCTGATACTTAGCTGAGCCATCCCAAACTGTTGTTTAAAGGCAAGGAATCATAGCACAGCTATCATGAAATTCATCACTAGCGAGGTGTGACGGCAGCATGTATCACTGTTATGTAGCAGCTACATCTTTATACACATTATGCTACGGCCACAGTACCGTAATGTGGCAATAATTTTGGCCATAATTGATGTTGTTTCAGTTGGTTTTGTTTCAATTATGGCTATAATTATTGCCATATTAGGGTAGTGTAGCCGTAGCATTAGTGAGATACTTACCCATAGTGCATACTTTAACGTTTTGCCATTTCACACATTTTATTTAACCTAAGCGGTAAAAAGGCTGAAATAATACCAGTATAAAATATTAGCACCTAACGATGATATTATTTTTCATTAATGGATAACGGGAAAGGTTTTGTTCCCCTTCCGAATGCCTTTCTTCATCCCCTCGCATATCTGTGAGGATGGCTAAATACCTCCCCCCCCCTCCGACCATAGACAGAGGAGTGCTGAGCCATAGACTACGGCTACGTGAGAGTTACGAACAGTTTCTCTCTTAACTTGTACTCGTAGATTACTTAACGTCGCCGCCAAGCAGAGTTTATGTTCTGCGAGAGTTGAAGTTAAAAATATATAGCATGATGTCAGGTTGTGTTGATTTATTTGGGCAAGTTAGATTAAGTTTTGAGTATGGTGAAGAGTTTTTGAATTGTTTTTGTAACTCGTATTTTATTTTAGGTAATTTTCACAAAGGAATAAGCAGGTTTGGCTTCCCGTATAAATTAAATCATTTTATTGCTGGTATCCAAGGCTCATATTAACTCAATACCCACATTAATAATCACTACAAATTAAATTCGCAATACAAATTAAATTCAATAAATTCAAAATGGTTAACAATGTTGTAATTACCATGGAGTCTGCACCTCCTCTTGGTGTAACAGAGTGAATATTCTCCAATTTTCATAGTTCTTGGAAATGATCAAGGCGAAACTCTTTTTAAAAAGGCTTTTCATGCTTAGCAACCATCAAACGTATGTTTACCATGTGCCCAGTAGCCGCTGAATGCCACGTCTTCACTCTAACCCATCCGACGCGCGTCCCGTCTTGTGAATGTGGCGCGATGAATACAGGATGAGGCCTCACACATGTGTTGATGATGCAACCACGCTCACTAGATCTGTGTGTGGGTTTCACTTACATGGAAATGAAGGTCTTTGAAGCTGGAATCTAAAAATATGCATGTCTTTGCAGATTTTATAGTATCAAAGTTGTAGTATTATTCTATTTCAGAAGTTGTAAAGATGCAAGTCTTTACAAAACTGAATGTCAGTCAGTTGACCGCACGTGCCTAAGATAGTTATAGCACGTGCTTAAGAAAATATAATCTGTCCACTGTAGTCTGATCCTTTATATATTGTAGGTATGTATTATTTTATTACAATTATGTATTTAGGCTAGTCTCTCCACACACTGTGTCTACGTTTCTTATCCCACTCTTCTGTCGCAGGTCTGCTGGAAGAAATTTCTATTGAAATAAGCAGTACCTTTGTGCTCCTTTGTCTGTATGTAATTATCTTTTTTAAGTTTATTGTGTGTACATAAATAAATAAATAGTTGAGCAATTTGTATTTCTAGTCAGTCAGGCTCAGACTTGTCTATTTTAATTAGTAGTAATAATAATAAGATGCTGTCATCTAAACAGCATATCCTAATATTCCTTAAAGTAGTCTGGTTATTAGCCAATACCTTATTCACAGAAATCCACTTGGTATTGGTTCCAATCAACGGGTTATATTAATATCGTTTCCCATACAGTTAATTTCGAGCGCGGAACGGTCCGACCTTGTTTGCTCACTTGCCCAATATCTCTGAACAAACAACTGAGAGGTCAACATTCAACGAGTGAGAACTAAATAACTACTCGTAACAGTCTCTCCGTGATAGTTTTTTGATAGGAACAGGATCCTGCAACCCCCTCTTACCTTAAAGAACGTTTCAAGTTCCTTCATGACTCACATAATAGATATCTGAGGTCATCGGAAAACTGGAGACTAGAGATGCCGATGCATTCCACCAGTTTTTACGACAAATCTTTTACTGTTCAGGCGGTGCGGTTATAGAATGCCTTGCCCGTGTCGGTAAGGCGTGCTCAATTTGTCTACTTTTAAAACTTTGGTCAAAAACCACTACTTCACTCTTTAATCGTTTTTACTAGAGTTCCCGGCTTTTGTTTCAAAATTATTATTGTATATATGTATCTATTATGTATAAATACTACACCTAAAACTACCTACAGTACTGTCTTTCCTTTTTCTCTTTAAAATCCATCCAAAGGTTGTCTTGAAAAGATCGCTTTTAGCGATAAGGCCGCCCATTGTGTCGGCCTGTGTTATATTTTCCCCATGTATCTTTTCTGTAACTTGTATGGTGAACGTAATAAAGTGAAACGTATTCTATTCTATTCTGATCGTGTTACAGAGGGAGGAGATTTGTTGTTGTCTTCCCCTTCACTGTTACATATGTAGCGCCAGTTGGCTGATGAGCTCACTACCCTAGTTTTATAACTGCATCTTCTTTAAAAGTCTGGAAGCTACTTTACCTCCTCTTTCGAGAACATTCCAGTCATGTATCGAAACTAGTTTAATAAAAGGAAGGAGTCACTCCACGGGCACAGTTATACATACAACTACATATACATACAGACACAGGCGTGTCGTGAATATAACGCGAGCAGTTCGCGCGCGTCCGAGCACACTCCGATAGTTGGCGACGTGGTAGTCACAGAGAACAGCGCGCGAACTGTCACCAATATGCTAGTTAGTTTCAGTGGATGCTGCCAACTTGTCTTAACTGTTTCATTAGTAGAGTTTTGATTGGCTGCGAAATAATAATACGAATCATTTAGACCGTATAAGTCTAACTCTCACAGTTTCTGTGGGACTCACAACACTGATTTGCAATCGTACACTCAACGTAAAGTTCAGTTGAAAACCAGCGTCAGACAAACTCTACCTGTTTGGCATTTTGCTGAAGTGTCCACTTCAGCAAAATACCAACACTGTTTGGTGCGAATGCTTTCAAATTATATGTCCTCGTTTTTCATACATTATGTGTATCTGTGTGTGCCAAGTATTTCATGAACGTCTACCTATTGTAGTTGGCGCGCTCTAAATTACAGGAACATGTGGAATTTGTCGAAGTATGTATGAGGATTTTAAATACTCCTCTCATGTAGACTACACGATTGCTAATATGAAATGACAGATTGAGTATTTTGGTGATATCGGTAGGGCACGTAAAAGTTGAAAACATTTTTACTCAATTTTCCTCCAACCTCTGCAAAATATTAATGAGATTTTATGATTCGTATTTTTTCAGTGCAATAATTTATACAAATGCGTTGTCCCCAAATCAAACAGTTTAAATAATGGTGATCATATTCGTTGCCTTGTTTGAGGAAGACGGTCTTAGTCACCTACAGCCTCCTTACTTCAGCAAGATATCAGCTGCTGGTGAACCTTCCCCACAACCCTATCTGTGGCTCGCAGGTGGTGAGTGAGTTGACCTCACGCACATATCGGCTCGTTAGTGGGCGGTGACGTCATAATGTGTGGTCACAAGTTTGTTTGTTTGTTTGAAACAGTAATCTGACATTTGCTAGCGATGTCATTCGCTGGCTTTGAATGTAAAGACTAACAAGCATCGGTATTTTCAGATTGTTAGGACTTATCGACCAAATTCGGTTGGTAGGCGATTGGTAGCTATGTCGAGACTACAGGCTCAGGCATTTAGGCTTAGACTGGGGGCGGAGTGATTTTTCAGCTGTCAGTGCCAACTGTAACAATGTGAGGGTCGCATCGTGTCGGCAACCTGTTGCCGCTCGTCATTAATGAATTATCTCCGCGACACTGACAATGTATAGCGACCGTTGCTGTTTTTTTTATGTTATATATTTATGATGTTAACACAGAAGAATGTCATATAGGATACCTTAATGGACTGGACCAAACTTATTGTAGCTGTGATCAAAATAAAATGTTCAAAGGTTTGTTCAGAAAGGCTTTCCCTCCCATGTAAAATACTGCTATTCAGCTGAATCCGGTTTGACTGGGAGCTAACCCCAATAAAGTCACATGTGAGACTTCTAAGTAGAAGGTCCTGGTCTAATTTCTATGTTAGGAAAAATTTAACCAATAAGCATTTCTCAGCAACAGCTTAGAATCGAGCACATATGTTCACTGGCAGCGGACTTGTTCTCCGTTACATGGTACTGCGTTTAAATTGTAGAAACAACTAATGAAACGTAGTTATTGTATTACACATTTTCTGCCTTATCCCTTGACGAGGTGAAATGCTGTTTCACATGAGTTTTACTGTTCAAATATCACTTTACGGAGCCTTTATTTATATTGTAGTGAGTTTCTAACTTTCTATATTCAAGAGGACTAGTAAGAAAGTGTTCGTACTGTGGCTTGTGTCGCTGCAGTTCGATTTCCGTTTACTGACGAGTAAAGTGATCGGGTCGCGTCCGCCGCGTCATCTCCAGTGAACGAGTGAACAAATGTCCCGAGTGAAGCGTTCACTAAATATTTACTCACAGGCTCGATGAGTTCTACACAGACAAATAATTTATAGTTAGATTACTTTTACTTCGTACCTACTGCTACTCCTATTACGGCTTTGAAACAATTAACATTCTGTCAGCGGTAGCGTGGCGAAAGAGATTGTCAAAGTGAAAAAATATACCCTCAGTATTAGGTGCGAGATAAAATAATTTGGCGAAAATTAATAGAATGGCACTTTGTCAAACGCTTTAAAATCTATCAGAAAACGGAGTAGCAGAGTACACAGTTATAATAAAATATTTCTTGAACATTTCGTAGCCCAGAAACTTAAATAAATGTACTATTGGGATCGACCTACATGAATAGACATGTATATAAGGTTTTACCAAAACAGCGGAGTACCGTGAGTGAAGCCACAAGCACAGCTGGTAAATAAATATTTTATCAATGCCAGATGTGTACCTTTTTTTTAAGGATGGGTATTCATGAAATGACTCCTCCCGCTCTAGGTGAAGCAGGAGGGAGTGTCAGACTCTTACTGACTAAAACTCATACGTGTTCCTCCTACTGCCCTTTGTGTTGCAGTGCCGCGGTGACTCTTTCGAACAAAGTCCGCAGCCCGCCAGAATTGTACCTGCATTTAACAAATTGTTTTATGGGCACAGCAAGCCAATCAGACATCCCCTTGTAATACAACATATCCATGTGATGCATATGTTGTAGTAATTGATGTTAAAATGGCGTCCTGTGAGCGCGCTAACGATCGCCAGTTGCTATGCTAGCTGTTTTATTTTCAATGTAATGGGTTCGTATGCAGCATTGTGTTTTATTGTTTTCAGCGAGATAATCCAGCAGAAATGCTAAAACATTGCCGATCACAAAAGTAGTTTAATATGTTATGTTTACCAGTGGAGTTCTTATTAAAAAAACATTTGATAGCAAAGATACAATCTTATGTACAAGCTAACTTATGTATTTACCAATCCTAGAGAGATACCAGTACCTAGGTTTTAATTTATTTTGTCTCGCGTATACGAGTCCTCGTCATTTAACAAAATTATCATGAATCGGTGTTCTCATAAATATTTAATTATTCCCACTCCGCTCAATAATGTCAACTTGGATAACATTTCAGTATTTTATTTAAATAAATAAAGAGAGTTCTAAGTATTGCTTTTTAATTCCAAAGAAAACCAGTTCCTCGAAAGGTTAGAAAGGGAATTTAAATGGATTCCGAAAATGACAACTAAGAATATTTTTTAAAACTAAGTAATTCCAATAATTGAGAGCTCGTTTACTTGTACATATTATAAGCTCTATTCCTCTGAAATATATGTAGACAATCAATACAAACTCTAAAAGAATAAACGCAATACTTCTTAAGGGGTCATTGTACATTACGGTCAACTTTCACTATAGAACCAAAACTGAAATCGCGAAAAGATAATCGACTCCCCCATACATTTTTGTGCGCATAACTCGACAAAATGTACTGAACAGCTGATGTTTTTTTTCGCGATTTCGGGACTGGTCCCATAGTAAAATTTGTTCATAATGATGAGTAAAATGACCCCTTAAGAGGTATTGCATTTATTCTGTTACACGTTGTATATTTCTCTTTGCCAAACAAAAATTAAATAACTAGAGTCTAGTCAACAGTTCAGTTACTAGACTACTGAATAGCTTCAAGATATCACCTCCTGAAGCTGTTACCATCAATGAGACTTTATCTAAAGTCACAGGAGAGAGCGGCACACGCTACAGGTAAGTTGGAGTTACACCAGCCGCCCATCTATTCTGCCAACATCTCACCGTGTGCGGGTGAAGCGAACTGTCATTCCATCTTGCTCTCTTCACTTCATCTAAACTTACACTATGAGAGGTTTACAGAAGCACATCAGCCGGTCGATTCTGTAAACATTTCGAAGTGAAGGCTTGGGTGAAGTGAGAGCGAAGTGAACTGTCATTCCATCTAGATTATATGGATTGACTGCTCACTTCGTGATCACTTCACCCAAGTCTTCACTTTGACAGGTTTATAGAATCGACCGGCAGGTACTGTATAATATGTGAGAGGTGAGGGACACGCACGTATATTTTTTTTTATAGGCTATGGTGTGGAACACCATACGCCTCCCCCATATCCTTCCAGACACTTTTTTCATGCGCCACTAAATAACAAACTATATATACTTAAAATAGAAAATAAAACTCCTAAATATGGCGTCAAAAAATTCGTCCGCATCGCTGTCGACTGGAAGTGAGCCCAAAAGACTGGCATTGCCACGTTGTATGGCAATACTTATCCTCTGTCCGAGGTAAAAGCCAGCCCCTGGGTCACGCGAAGTGTCAATTTTATATAATTTAGATTGCAATGACTGTAAAACGTTGTTTATTTGTGTTTCAGTCGTTTAAGCTCTAACTCAAGTTACAGGGAGACGACCAATTTCTTGAATTTACTTCGAATGCATTTCTAATTGTATTTGATAAGGCCCGAACAGCCCACCTTAGAAATTTCCTTTAACTGTTAACCTGATGATGATATCCGCAAGAGAACCAAGGTTCCGACATAGCCCGAAGGATCGCCAAACAAAAGTGGCAGTGGGCAGGGCACATTGCTCGCAGAACAGATTTTCGATGGGGCCGAAAAGTTCTGTACCGGAAGGCGTAACGTTGGAAGGCCTCTCACAAGGTGGACCGATGACCTGGTGAAGATCGCGGGTAGCCGATGGATGCAAGACGCACAGGACCGGTCGTTGTGGCGCCGCTTGGGGGAGGCCTATGTCCAGCAGTGGACGTCTTTTGGCTGATATGATGATGATTAACCAGATCATTCTAGAAACAATTCTATTAATTTCAGTGTCGAACAAATAAAAGTTAAATAAACTCGCACAAAGAACTTAAAAGTATAAACAGTCGCAGTTCACCACGGCTGCGGCGGCGACAGTTATTAACTATATAGTTAAACAACTTTATTTAGATACTAGCTGACCCGCGCAACTTCGTCTGCGTCACAATTTTCATCTATAATATAACTCCTACCCTACTCCAACCCTACTCCTACCCTACTCCTACGCTACTCCTACCCTACTCCTAACCTACTCCTACCCTACTTCTACCCTACTCCTACCCTACTCCTACCCTACTCCTACCCTACTCCTACCCTACTCCTACCCTACTCCTACCCTACTCCTACCCTACTCCTACCCTACTCCTACCCTACTCCTACCCTACTCCTACCCTACTCCTACCCTACTCCTACCCTACTCCTACCCTACTCCTACCCTACTCCTACCCTACTCCTACCCTACTCCTACCCTACTCCTACCCTACTCCTACCCTACTCCTACCCTACTCCTACCCTACTCCTACCCTACTCCTACCCTACTCCTACCCTACCTACCCTACCTACCTACCCTACCTACCTACCTACCTACCCTACCTACCCTACCTACCCTACCTACCTACCTACCTACCCTACCTACCTACCTACCCTACCTACCTACCTACCCTACCTACCTACCCTATCTTTTTCTTTTTTGCTTTTAAACCTTCCCTGTATTTTGGCGAATCCAACAAAAAAAGAATTATTAAAATCGGTCCAGCCGTTCTCGAGTTTTAGCGAGACTAACGAACAGCAATTCATTTTTATATATATAGATGAGGGTTTATCACTAGGTATGTTACACAGAGCATTTTATAGGTATTTTTAAACGATACATTTATTTATTCGTTACTTAGATATTGTGTGATTTGATTAACTCCAAAAACTTCTTAATGTTTATATTCCAATTATTCAAAAATTTCAAATTGGAATAAACAAATCATTCAAATCAACCTCATACTGCCCACAAGCATTCCGTACCTCGCACTGACTTAATATACGCATAGATACAGTTGCTTAGTGGTACCGTAATTTCTAGTACACCGTCCTAATGATTAGTTAGTGCACGACGCGCTCGTAAACTACAGCCCTCACAGCGCCGTACCGCCGCCGCACTACCGCACTCACCTCGAGACATTATAAAGACGCCACAATTTACACTCATACGCGCACTAGTCAACATTACCAAGACCGCAGCAACCATTGACCGGATACGTTTATCTGGACATTTGTTAGAGCCAAATAAAATCAGACGCTCGGGTTGAACTTCGAGGTTAAGCATTACTTTACCGAGGTCGGTCTGTGGATGCGTGACCACCTACTACATACTGTGATATATTTGTAAATAGTGGGTATCTAGCATAAGTTCATTGTCCGTTTCGTGCCGCGAGCCAGTCTCCGAATATACGTCTATTAGTGAAGTCTATGTTTGATTGTGCTCCCGATATTCCCAGTAGTTCCCATATTCTTCAGTGGCGACGAGGATAGACGATTCTACGCGTGATTCGTGCAATAACAAAGAAAAACGGAACTTTGTCACCAAATAAATTCGTAATGTCGATCGATAAAATTGCTGAGTTCAAAGTCCACAGTGACGATTGGCGGTTGTACGTGGAACGTTTAGAACAATATTTTATAGTTAACAGCATTCCTAACGAATTACAAGTGCCTACATTAATAACGGTGATGGGGGCAGAGTGTTATGAACTTCTAGTTAATTTGTGTACGCCGGTTAAACCAAAAAACAAAACGTTAGCACAAATCATTGACGTCATGGAAAAACACTTGCAACCAAAGCCAAGTGAGTTGGCAGAGCGGTACAAGTTTCGACATAGGAAACAGAAGGAAGGTGAAACAATATCGGAATACGCGGCTATTTTGAAGAAAATGAGCAAAACATGTGAATTTGGGTCCTGGCTGGAAGAAAGCTTGAGAGATCAGCTAGTGTGTGGCATAACAAATGAGACCATACAACAACGATTGTTTGCCGAAAGCAATTTGGACTTCGGGAAGGCGTATAAGTTGGCGGTTAGCATGGAGGCAGCAGAAAAAGATGCTGCGGCCGTTGAAGGACGGAGCGGGTTGAGAAGCGAAGGTGCATCAACGACGTCGGTGACGTGTCAAGCGATGTCAGCGTACTCGCGGAAGAAGGGCACGGCGGCGGTGTCCACGCGTGATGTCCGCGGAACGACAACAACGCGCGATATTCAGACGTCTAGCGGCCGGTGGCGCGGCGCGCGCGCATCGACAGCGCCCGCACCCATGAAGCTGGGTGACCGTGCGCAGCAACAGCAGTGTCGAGTGTGCGGCGCGCGCCACGACGCAAGCAAATGCAAGTTCGCGCGTTATGTTTGCCGAGTTTGTAACCGAATAGGACATTTGCAACGTATGTGTCCTAATTTATCGGAACATTACAACGTGGATATGGACGTACTTCAAATAAGGAAATCCAATGAAAGTGATAGTGCGGAGAGCGATGAGGTAATATTTGTAGATGTTTGTAAATTATCAGCTACGCAGTGTAGTCCTATCTATGTCGAGCTGAATGTAAATGGTATTGACATTAAAATGGAATGTGACACTGGCAGTGCGGTGTCATGCATAAGCTGGGAGTGCTATAGCAAGTTGTTTAAGGATGTAAAACTTAAGTCTAGTAATTTAACACTAAGGTATTATACCGGCGAGTTAGTAAAACCCCTTGGAGTTATACAGCCATTAGTAAAATATAAAAATGGGCATAAGCAATTAGATTTATATGTTGTTGAGAATGGCAAAACACTGCTAATAGGCCGTCAGTGGATGGCAGAACTAAAAATACAACTACCTACAGTAGCCTATGAGTGTAATAATAATGATGTTGTAATGTACAAAAACAATGTATTCGATGTGGCTGCTTTCAGTTCCAAATACTGTGAAGTGTTCGCGGACGGGCTGGGGCGATTCACCGGCGGCACGGTGAGAGTGCGCGTGCGCGAGGGGGCGCGGCCGGTGTTCATGCGCGCGCGCCCGCTGGCGTACGCGCTGCGCGAGCCGGTGGAGCGCGCGCTGGATCAGCTGCAGCGGGACGGCATTCTCTCTCCTGTGGAGCGCTCTGACTGGGCAACACCCATCGTGCCGGTCGTCAAGAAGGACGGCAACATTAGAATTTGCGCAGATTACAATATAACTTTAAACAAAGTTTTGGAAGTTGACCGTTATCCGTTACCCAGAGTAGAGGAATTACTACTTCGTTTGAAGGGTGGCCAGTATTTCAGTAAAATTGATCTTTCACAGGCATACGCTCAATTCGAACTGGATGAAACAAAAAAATACACAGTGATCAACACTCATAAAGGATTATTTATGTATAATAGGCTAGTATACGGGTTAGCATCAAGTCCGGGCATTTTTCAAAGACATTTGGAGCAATTATTTGCAGATTTACCACATGTAGGGGTGTTTTTGGATGACATTATAATAACGGGGCCCACAAACGAAGCACACATGCGTAACTTATGCAAAGTATTTGATCGTTTGAACAAATACGGTCTTAAAGTAAAAAAAGAAAAATGTGTATTTTTTGCAGAATCAGTTAACTATCTAGGTCACACGATCAGTAAAGAAGGGGTTCACACGTGCCCAGACAAAGTAAAAGCTATAGCTAAAACCCCAGCTCCCACGAATATTTCCGAACTGAGAGCTTTTATTGGAATGGTGATGTACTATGGAAAATTTATAAGGAATGTTAGTACAATTCTAGCACCTTTATATAAGTTGCTAAAAGCGGGAACTCCGTATAGCTGGAATAGAGAATGTGACGATGCGTTCAGCAAAGTAAAGCATTTATTAACATGTAGTGAAGTGCTAATGCATTACACACCGGAGTTACCTATAATTTTAACAACGGACGCGAGCAGTGTAAGCGTAGGAGCTGTGATATCGCACTCAACAGCAATCGGCGAACGCCCCGTGGCATACGCATCGCGCGCGCTCACGCAAGCCGAGCGGGCCTACTCACAAATAGATCGAGAGGCACTTGCCATTGTGTTCGGAGTTCGTAAATTTCATCAATACCTGTATGGCCGTAAATTTATATTAAGAACCGATCACAAGCCTCTCACTTATATTTTGGGTGATAAAGTCGGCATCCCGGTGATGGCCGCATCTAGGTTACAGCGTTGGGCGGTGTTATTGGCTGGGTATACCTATGACATCGAATATGTATCTTCTAGCAAGAATTGTGCCGACGCATTATCACGACTGCCGTACAAGGGATTTAAAGATAATGAAATATTAAAAAACGAAAACACATATGTCAATTTTGTTGAAAATTTTTTACCAATTATGAGCCAAGACGTCAGGAAAGCGACGGCTGTAGATAAAGATTTAAGTAGGATTTTAGTTTACATACAATCCGGATGGCCTCCAACCGGGGTAGATGCAGAAAGTATCAAACCATACTTTATGAGGCGTAACGAATTGTATACGGAGTGTGGTTGTATTATGTGGGGTTATCGTATGGTTATACCACCTTCATTGCAGAATAATGTTTTAAAACAACTCCACAGCAGTCACATGGGGATCGTAAAAACAAAAAGTTTAGCACGTAGCTATGTATGGTGGCCTAATATTGACGCTGCTGTGGAAGCGTTATGTAAACAATGTGAGACTTGTGCAGTGGAGGCAGACGCACCGCCGCGGGCCCCAATACAGCCGTGGCAGTACCACGCGCGCCCCTGGACAAGGGTTCACATCGATTTTTTAGGCCCATATAAAGGTCTTACCTTCTTAGTTATTATTGATTCTTCTTCAAAATGGTTAGAAGTTTTTGAGATGACACGAACAAATGCAACAAATGTTATAAAGGTTTTAAGAGCCACGTTTGCAAGATTTGGATTGCCGGAGGAACTAGTTTCTGATCAAGGGCCACCATTCACAAGTATAGAGTTTAAAACCTTCTTAAAAAACAACGGCATTAAACAGTTTTTTTCACCAGCCTACCACCCATCGTCGAACGGCGCTGCGGAGAATGCAGTCAAGCTTTGCAAGCGGGCTATTAAGAAAGCGCATAGGGATTGTGTGGATGTCGACACCGCACTACAAACGTTTCTGTTAGCATATCGGAACACCGTGCACAGCACTACCGGGGAAACCCCGGCTATGCTGTTGCAGAGACGTCCATTACGCTCCAGACTAGATTTACTGCGTACCAACCAAGCCACCCAAGACAGAGTCCATCAAGCCCAGAGACGACAAAGGGAGTTTGCGGGGGGAACAGACCGTAGTTTTAGGGAGGGTGATTCAGTTTGGGCTCGTGAGTATGGTGTCAGTGACAGGTGGGTGAAGGGTACCGTAGAACGGGTAGACAGTGCCCGTAGATACTCCGTGGTAAAGGATAATGGTCAATCACTAAAAAGACATGTGGATCAAATGCGCCGCAGATCACGCTTATCTGATGTTACCTGTCCAGAGACTGTGGACAATACAGATCATGGGGGAGAGAGTGTGGTCGAGCCAATTAGCGAGGGTTTAGAACGTGTGGTTAAGGTAGCCTCGCCAGAGGCGGCCACCAAGAATAAGGGGGATAGTCCAAATCCGGACATTGATACTCCTGAAGATTCTCAGGTTAACTTACAACCACAATCTCCGCCGCTGGAGAATCTTCACCCTAAGCGAATACGTAAACCAGTAGATAGGTTTAAAATTGTTTGACTGGTTAAGAATTATTATTAAGTTAGTCAAGGTAAGTTGACATTGTTGTTAATATCATGTTTATTATCGTGTCATTTATTACTTATTATATAGCTGTACTGTTGTATTGTGGTGGAGGTGTGATATATTTGTAAATAGTGGGTATCTAGCATAAGTTCATTGTCCGTTTCGTGCCGCGAGCCAGTCTCCGAATATACGTCTATTAGTGAAGTCTATGTTTGATTGTGCTCCCGATATTCCCAGTAGTTCCCATATTCTTCACATACAAAGTTTCCTCTGTGCTTCGGAAAGCACGTTAAGCCTTTACTTTTGACTGTCATATGAACAGTCATCATTTGACAGTCTTGACGGGAAGTTAAAGAAGTGCGAAAAATCTGACACCAGTCTTGACTGGGTAATACGAGATCCCGGTAACGTATTAACCGTCACTGAGTAGTGGAGGTGGTGTAGGCAGTCACTCCTTGTAAGATACTGGTACCCAGCTACACCTGGGTATACTGGAAAACGACCTCAACAAAGTTTTAATTGGAAAAAAGCAGATCGCTTTGAGTACAAATAAGTGCCATAAGTATTTTCTGTCCCTTTAATCTAGCAGAACATTATTATTTCGTTTATTTATTTTTATACATATGTAAATAACATTTTTAAATATATCTTTAAAAATTGATTTAGAAATATAAAAAAATAGTAGTCCGCCGGTGTCGGGAGCAGGACACAACATTATTATTATTTACTGTTAATAGGCACGCGTTTGACCACTACCTCACCAAATGGTAAACAATGATGTGGTCGAAGATGGAGCACGCTGGCCTAGAAGTTACCTATTTACTCTTAACTTAAAGACTCCCAGGTTTTAGCTATCAGGAAACACAGACTCAGGCAGGGAATTCCACTCCTTAGCTGTACGCACAATGAATCTGTTTCCAAAACGTTTTGTGCGTGTTGGTAGGATGTACACCATGTACCGGTGGCGCATCGCCGTACGTCTTGTGGTTCGATGATGGAACGGGAATGCCCAAAAGAATTATCCAGTATTAACCATAATCACAAGTTGACGCACCAAATAAATTAAGTTGAATTTATTGGGTTCTAAAAAACGTTCTCTTTAAACTCAGCGCCGAATATATTAGTAAAGTTCGTTCAAACTTCGATCGTTTAATAGTTTCCAGCGTTACCCGTTCATTTAGTCGAAAGATCACCAGATATTATAACAAACATTATAAACGTCACTTTGATAATACTATTAATCTCAGTTCTAGCTGTTTCCCAATAAATTACCAAACTTTCCCAAAGTGACAGGAAACTTACAATTTAATAGAATTTTATAAAATTTTACGTGAATACCTAGATTCTTCGATTTCAGCTCATGTTTCAAAGTACTTGTGAGAATAATTCAAGCTGATATTGGAGTTCACCGTTTTAAACTAGAGGTAGTTTTAGTCTAAAATGCTATTGCTGTCGAACTAGTTTATAAGTATAACTTTACCGTGTGACTAGTCGACGAGTTCTGGCGCTTTGCTTACCTTCTACTAGTTTGTTTGGAACTACTGAGTATCTGTTTGTGTAAATTAAACTAGGTCTTCAGTTGGTACGTTTACGAGTGTAAGAATATTCACGTTGGTTGTGCGGTACAATATACACGGTGAAATTTTAATGGTTGTTTTCCCGCGGCAGAACGATTAGCCATCAGTAGTATTATATAAACTAATAATATTTCTGTTTTAAAATATTCATAAAACTCGAAAGCGTGAGAAACTATAGTAGTTCACTAACGACGTAGGTAGGTAGGTAACTACTCAAAACGCAACGCTGCCGGTAAGTGAAAAGCGATTCATAAATATTCAGAGCAAAATAAGCTCTCATACGTAGGTAATAGATACGGCACGCTCACATCTTCTATTATTTTTATTTTATATAAGTCGATTGTATAACCAAGACAAAATCATTTCGCTACGGGAAAAGAACCACTAAAATTTCACAGTATAAATGCTTTTCGAAATAAGGTTAATTTTGGATTGCACAAGTGAGGCGAATATTTTGACAGGTACGTTAATTGAAGTACATCAGGTTCGTCTGTAACCAAATCTGTGAGCGACAGCTGATGATAATATAGATTCAAGTGTAGGTTGACACACTAGAACGGAACAAAGAGAACACAACAGTTTCTGATTAACTGAACAAGTGATGAGTACTAACTGCGGAAACCACAGGCTTACAACGTGACAAAGTGATTTTAATGTGTAAGTGTACTTTAATATTCAACAAACGAAGGACGTGGAGAACCAGACAACTTCGCAGAAAATAAGATCTAAGAAAACCGACATTATTCCCGATAATAACAAATATTTGAGATTCCCCTTGAAGTGAAATCACTGTTTACGCAAAAATGGGTTTAAAAAAGAACTAGCAACAACTGGAAGGTTCCAGTTCCAAATACGTTTAAACCATAATAATGCTTTTTCTTTTAACGTGAATTTGCTCTTTTCTGTATGCGAAACTTTTTTCTTGAATATCTGTGAAGTATGCAACGACAGACGTGTCGCTCTACAGTTTGAGTGTACTCTGAGCGCGGGAGAGCCAATTATGTCTCACACATATAACATGCACTACATTTGTGTCATAGTGACGATGACGTCATCATACACAGAACAAGGATCGCCTCAAATTAAAATGTTCTATAATTCCATTACTTTTTACCCGACTACGGCAAAGGCAAAAGGAAGGGTTATGATTTTAGCAGTCTATGTATGTATGTATGTATATAAGTATGTTCCACTCTGGTGCCTAAACCACTGAACCGATTTTTATGATTGAGGTATCAATAGATTTGTAAAACGTTCCGGGTGACATAGGCTATATAAATTATTCCTTAATGTATTATGGTGGGTTTGACACGTAAATTTCTGTCGACGAAAAAATTAGTTTCAGATAATTTTGACATCAAAAGAAAGGTCTTGACGAGCAAATTACAAATATGTATATATATCATATTGTCTTAGTAAACGTATATGTTTAAATTGCTAACAAACAAGTAAAAGAAAGCCTGCACTTTGTACGGCGTGGCTGTACAACTAATAGTGAAAAATATGATCAAAATGATACCAACGCGAAGTTAATCAAAACTTTAAAATTTTACAATCTTTTATGCCACACATTAGAAGAAAAATACATAAATCGAAATATTTATATTTCGGATTTTTTCGAAGCCCGATAGATGGTGTTGGCGTCGAAACAAATCACGCCATGCTTTCGTCTGCGATGTCGCTGCGTCCCCGTAATGGAACGTGGCGAGCGGTCACGACCCTGCCCTTGGCAACCCCTCGGCCTGTAAAAACAGCCCACTCACTGTGTACCATAGCTAAAAATGCTAAAATTCGTCGAGCGTGCGCCTGCCCAAAAAGTGATAGCAACTCATACGCAACGTATATATAAATGCATGCTGTGTACTGCAAGGCGCACCGTGGCGCCTTTATCTCAGTGTAGCATCTTCACAACACCTCGGCAGTCACCTGGTTTCGTTTGTTTTTTTTATTTGTTCAAACTTTTCCAACTACGTGCGTTGGTACCAGTATTTCACATGAGGTGACTACCCATTTGACCTCCATGACCCGATTTTTTAACTTCTGACTACCCGTAACGACATAAACACATACATATACTCATACTGATTGGAAGTAATTTTTGGTGTAAAATAAACATCCCATCAAAAACATAAATGTGAAAAAGGGAGCCAAAGTTGAATGTTAATAATATCTGTGATTGTCAAATTTAAATAAAATAGCCAGGATTACTAACAGAACCCATTTCCAGCATTGAATTTTCTACCGTTTGTCTGTTTAGTTGTACAAAACACGTGGAAAGGTGAAATTAATTTACATACGTAAAGCAAATACACGTAACGCCATCTATTGAACAAAAATAGTACTACCAATTCATGGAAATAACACCAGGTTACATACTGTGGTTACATATTTGTGAAACTTTTGATAAGTAGCAAAGGAAAAGTGAACATTGTATTATTTAATTGTTAGGGATTTATCGTTATATCGGTCGATAGATAGCATTCTTAATTTGATCACAATTTCTAAATAGCGGTGTTCTTCGCGGAAAAAGGACCTTCCCCCATGTCTGCTAATACACGTTACCTTAACTTATAATAAGCTAAAGCTGTTAAAAGATGGACCCCCGGTTTTATGCGGAAACCTGGCAACATTGGGACACTCGCAGGCTTAACGGTTTACTACCCGTGGTGAGGGGCAAAGCCCCGTGATTGATTCGTCGCGACTATTAAGATAAGACATAAAGTGTTGAGTTTTGGGACAAGACATAAAGTGTTGTATCCATGCTCTAAATCTTGGTCATCTGCCCAATCTTTTCCCAAAAATATTGAGGTCGGAGTCCAGACAAACCGGATTCAGTTGAATACCTATATTTTACGCGGAGTGACAGATCTCCACATCCCAATAACTGGGTGACCCGGTACTTTTTGGCCAGACTAGATTTTCTGGTTTTTGATAATCCGTAACGACTGTCAAAGATCTACAAATAACAGACTAACGAATTTAAGTAAAGAAACAAATACAACTTGTTTATTTGGCACACCTAGGTAAACACAATGTAGGTATAAACGTTGTGAAACTTAATTAAAATAAAACAATTACATTGTGTGTCTCACGGCTGCGCCAAAAAGGTCCAGTTCTGCAAAATGCCAGACAACTAGGAGTTGCCTTACGCTGGTTTTCAACTGAACCTTACGTTGAAGTACTTTTCGAGGGGCACAGGAGTTTCGGTATGATAAGTTATGACGATCAACCATCCACAGACCGACTTCAGTAACAGTGGCATAGCTAGCATGGGTGGCACCTGGGTCACCCCAAAATAATTATGGGTTGCCCGTTATACTGGTGACAGTGGTGACGGCAGTCGCAAGCCATTTCTCGGGAGGTGGGGAAAAATCTGCAGCACATGATGATGATGATGATGATCATTCATACTTAAATAGAAGTAACTTCATGGACTGATGCAAGAAAGCTCATTAACTGATAAAGGCCCGAACGCAAGAACGAACGAAGTGAGCTCGAAAATACATGCAACTCCGAAAGATTTTATTTTCTTTTGATCATTCACACGTAAAATTATAAGTTTTGTTGAATTATACAGATAAGCTCGAGGACAAACAGAGTGCAGAATGTAAGAGCGAGTGAAGCTTGAAATTTTTACACCTTTTCTGAAGAGTTTTACAGTGTTTTGATTACTCATACATAAATATTATAGAAGTATTTTGTTGAAACATAGTGCAGAATGCAAAAGCGAGCTAAGCGAGCTCAAAATTTTTTGCGCCCCACTTCCAACAGGTTTCATTGCGTCAAACGTTTAGGGATGAGACCCGACAGTGACAATATACATTCGTATATAAAATAATGTCTTGGGTATTTTTTTATTCATTCTTTTGTATAATTGGTTTATATTCAATAGTAGATACGAAATTAAGAATCATCATGATTCGAGGTACTAGGAGATACCAGGGCTGGTCGCCACTTTAAATGAAGGTGGTGATATAGTAAGCACCCTGCATTACCTTCTTTTTATTATTTATTTATTTTTAATTTTAGAGGGGTCAGGTTATTGAAATCTTATATATGCCATAGTATTACATTTTTTCACCGTCATCTACTCGAACGAAATCGCGAGCGTAGCTAGTTGTACAATAAAAAGCATGGATAAAATGATGGAGACGTGCAGTTAATCAAATCTAAATAAATAGTAACGATTTGTTAAACGGAAAAGTATAAAATAAAAATTGAGTTTAAAAAACTGTAACCCGACTACAGAAAAATAAAAGTGATCTGAAAAGTAAGAAACAAGTACAACTGTATATCATGTGAGTGCCTGGCACACCTATAAAACTATAAAGTCATGCGACCACGGCTTTACTATGACCAGTTTTGTACCTGTCTTGATTTTTTTCTGAAATATTTTATTGTTTCTTACTTTTCAGATCACTTTTATTTTTCTGTAGTCGGGTTACATTTTTTTAAACTCAATTTTTATTACTACAGCGTTGTACAGCGCGACGATAAGTGACCGCTGCATTACGGACCTTATTACTAAGACATAAGGCACACAGTTACATTTTACTTCGGTTTAATTTACATGCAAATGGCACCGAGCGATTTATATCAATAGAGTATGGATAAGAGACTTATGAATTATTATTGAGGTGGCTAGATTCGTAGCACGTAGGCGGCGTAGCGCGTCGTAGCGGTGCTACGTGCTACGAGTTTCATAGTGGCGTCGTAGTGCATGATACGAGTTTCGTAGCAGCAATTGCCATCGTCCATTCAATGTTCAAATGACGTCAGCTTCTGGTTTAGCTGTTTGTTTTTCTTTGACATGTCGGACCGAATTCATCGAATCCTCGATATCTGTTGTACGACATTTTTTTTAACTCTTGAAAGGCACGCGTTTGACCATTATTGACTTACGTTGAGATGTCGTTTAGAAACTTAATATGAAGGAGCAGTATGACGTATGAGTTAGGTAAGCTTAATACCGGCGATTTCGCAATAAACGTTTTGGCTTTGCCTTTTACTTTGACTTTGACGCTGACTTAGTTCTATGAGCAGCTCTGAGGCAGTTTAGTTAAGTTGCTCCTCACTATGTAAGAACTCCTCGTACCAGCTCGTAAGACGTGTGCATGACAACTAGAATGACTATTAGTATCAACACATTTAAGCTGAGATATTAGTTTATTTGATGTGTTACTAAGTACTAGTCAATGTTTGCTTCTGACTTATTGTAGGTTTATTTAAAGTAGCTGAAGATTTCCTTGGGATAATTTTTGTTACAATTATTTGGTCATGGAGTCGCGGTTAACATTTTTGTTTTCTTCAATCGTAGTAATCATCACGACATCATTGTAATTCTACGTCAAATCATACAGCGTACTGAACTTAACATACCTAAATCAATGGACTAACCAACCCATTGATATATAAAAACCAACCCTGTGGTTTTGCTTAGTGAGCAGATTGTGTCACGTGACGAGGCCCGCGGGAAATCACCGCAGACGTCTCGACGCCGCTGCCGACGACACGCACCGGTCGAAGTCGATTAACATAATGATTGAATGCAGCTCTATAGCATTAACTTCACGATTCGATTACTTTACGGATTGCCAAAGCCCGAGCTACCTTCGCGCAGCTAAGACCTGTTTGGCAGTCACGGAAAATGACCCGAAGAATTAAACTCAAAATTTTCGGGTCAAATCCGTGCTGCTCTACGGGTGTGAAACGTGGAAGGTGACAAAGGAAATCTCACGCCAAATCCAGGTCTTTGTCAACCGATGTCTTCGTCAAATACTCGGAATTTACTGGACTGAGACCATCTCTAACGTAGATTGACTAGACTAGACTGTTAGAGAAATGCCATTAGAGTAGACTGTTAGAGAAATGCCACGAGAGCCCGATCGACCGCTAGATCAATCGCCGTAAGTGGAGGTGGATTGGTCCCACGCTCCAGAGGGATCCCGATCACATTCCCAAAGAGTTTATGGACTGGAATCCTCAAGGGAAAAGGAAACGTGGCCGTCCCCGTCAAACCTGGCGACACACCGTGTTGGCAGAAGCGACGAGCATCGGAATGACATGGAGTGAGGTGAAGCGTAAAGCTCAAGACCGTTCGCGATGGAAGTCTACTGTGGACGCCCTCTGCCCCAGCTAGGGGATATAGGATATTAAGTCAAGTCTACAGCATAAGCAACTAGATCTCAGATGATGCTAGGAAGTGGAACATCAAGTCACAAATTACAGCAGTATGCTGCAGCGTGCCTGTGTTCCCGAAGGGTTAGGCAGACATGTTAGTTGGGTCGATCTCAAGAGTTCATGTTAGCGTTAGCGACCACTAAACAGAGAGAGAAAGAATGGTACGTTAATTTGGGCTTTTAACTTTCATATCTTCTGAAGCTCCGCATCATAAGCGAACATTGATAAGTTTCATGAAAGGTATAGCTAAGGAACAGGTAGGCCTGCGCATATTATAAACAGCTTTTTGTAGTTTTTGGACCACTCTTTTGTTGCATTTGTCGTTCTAAAGAGCGAAAACTCAAACTTACAGCATTTATTTCAAATGAAGTAATCACAAGCTCTATGAAATTCTCAAAGAGTGGTCACTTGGTCAGGCAGAAAGATAAAGCTGGTGGAACATTCCAAAGCGCAGACCCTATGCTGAGAGAGCGAGGGAGCCTTAACACTTTACGCACTTCCTTGTTGTATTTTCTGCAGAAGACCTAGATAGTCTGTAGTACCTGGCTCATCCCCACATTTCTCATTACCATATCGTAATCCCGCTCGCAGTATGTTAACCCCCCATCTCACTTCCACTCCGCGCAGGTAACGTTTATTCAGATTAGAAAACTAAACGCTACCACAATCTTGCTCCACACTGTATGAGCGCGAGCCGTGAGACAGGTTACTTGTAGAATGTCAACTGCAACGTTCTCAAACAGTTAAATAAAAAAATTAAAAAACCCCCAGCAAAAAAAAAAACTTTCAAAAGTTAAAAATCATTTCTATTGAGTCTTTTAGTTTAATATAGGTACGATTCTTTGCGTCAAGCGTCTTCGCCTCGGGAGACCGCTAATAATACTTATAGTTAGTAAATACAAATTATTTTTAACTCTTTTAAGTTATTTTTGTCGGGGGTTATTTAAATTTAATTTTTATTTCATGCTTTTTTAAACTTAATTTTCTCACCCTCTTCATTAACATCTACAATACCTTTATTACTACTACAATATTAGGTATTTAGCTATTATAGCTTTTCTATCATTTGTCATATCTTGTGTTATTTAGGTTTCTAGTTTCCTGTTTACCTTCTGTTTCAACATTTAGTGAAAGATTTTGCACCGCGGCGCGTCGTTACAAAACGTTCCGCAGAAACGCTCTGTATGGTAACCGTATCTGTGGGGCATCGTTTGTGGAATCCTACCACTAGTGCGAGCGAATACTGAACATTTTCTACTATGAAATATAATTTTATGCAAATATCTCTCGAGTTATCTCATAAGAAAGCCTAACTTAGGCTAAAATACTAAATTTTCTTCTACTCGTATGTAGGGTATTATTGTTGAAGAAGAACTGTGAAATAACTTTCTGGAGTAGGCGTAGCAACATTTCGTCAGTGATGAATATTAATTTAAACTCATACAATAAGAGGTAAATTTTTTTGTTTCAATGAGTGTAAAAAGGCAACTATGAGCAATGGGAGCGAGAACGCGGGAAAAAGCTACTTTTCATGTCAAAGGTGAGAAAAGTTGGTGCACGGAGCGCTACTGACAAGTCACCATTCCTTGTGTTGTAATAAATCATTAACTTTTGCTGTTGAAACAGTCTATGTTCTGTACTGCAGTTTCAAACGAAGTTGTGTAATTATCGACCATTAAGGCTGCTCTCTCGAGAAATGCTTAAAAACAGCGCGCAGATGAAGCACATTTTCGTCGGTATTTACTGTGAAATTACATCTGAAAAAAATTATATGATACGTAATTTAGTTTAGCTAGAATTTATGTATCGGTATAACATAATAAGAAAAAAAAATCACCTCCAAATCGTTGAGATGAAACAATTTTACTCCTTAATTTTTTAACAAAAGTCAAAAAAGAAGTGTCTACTGCTTTGCAATACAAACAAAAATAATTTGGTTTTGTTACTTTTTTAAAATATGTGTAATTTTTTTATAACAAATTTAAAATGCGGGTCGCGGAGTGGCGCATAGAGGAGTAGTTAGCTCCGTTTATACGCACAAGATCTTTGGCATGTATACAAGCGTTAACGGAACAACTTAGCTATCGTAACAGTTTGAATATTTATTACAGTGAACACTGTTTAAATTCAATCAATATGGCATTAATTGGTTATGGTGAAAAACACAATAATTCGAATTAATCGATAAAGTTACACGATTAATGTACTGATTGCTTGTTTATGCACTTAACATTGTAACCACAGCGTGTGTTTTATAATGAAGTGGATATGTAATTAATTGCATAAGTTAAGCACCGCATTTAAACAGGTTGAGGTAAATGGCGGGGAACGGGTGCAGTTCAAACGTTTCGGCTTTGTTGTTTGTGTATTTTTCCTATATTTTTAATACATGTTATATGAGTGTATACCTCAACAAAATTTACTGAAGAGCTGTATATATTTCGCGATTTTAAATACTCCTTTTAAGGTTTACATACAGTTTTTATTCGACGCATTTTTTCCGACTTCCACGCGAGGTACAGAGAGATAGAGTTATTTATTTTGATGTAATTTAACTGCCTATATACAAAATCACTTTTTTGCAGTACCAATCTATGAAATTCGTAGAAAATCCTTGTTATTACATTATCTCCTAGACTTCCAGCTCAGTTTATGCTTTCGATAGTTTTGAATGTTCGTGTTTTGCGAATAAACTTCGCTGCACCACAAGTTTTCTCACAAATTCTCCGATAATAGGATCAGAACTAAGTTTTATAGCTTTCTCTACTTTCTGTGGAGTTTGCATGCCAAATTATTTTAGGATAGAATGGGAGCGGAGTCGGAAAAAATAGACTACCTATATAACCTAGTAGTATGTAGTTGAACAGGTATAGTGCGAAAATATTCTTGACTCTCAGAATAGTGCGAAAATATTCTCGACTCTCTAGTAAAAAAGAAAATTTCCCTGATTTCAGACCTTAAAGTACCCAAACAGCTTTCAAAAGCAAAAACAGTTTTCCAGTAATTGGATGCAACTCCGTAGCATTTCTTTCAAGTAATAAAATATTTTAAGGATATAGGATACAGTGGGTTTCACGCTTTAAAACTTAATGTAGCAAATAAAGCCCGCACAAACGACGCGGGGCGCATAGCATCATAGTGCACTGTGGTATGAAGCACGCACAGTGTCTGTTATTGTATAGAGAACTGCTAGTCGCTCACAGTCGCTGGCTATAACCGTACCTCTTGTCACTCGCTGTGCGCCTAGTACTTGTGTCACGGGGACATTAGTATAGGCTTCTTGTTCCAATGTCATAAAGCTAACTTCAAAACCGTTTGCAGCATAAATTGCGATGACATGACATTTAGTGTCAGGAATTCAAAAGATAGTTGTCTTTGTTTTTAAACAAATAATAGAGATTTTGCGACTTGAGATTATTTAATATGAATGCAAAACACAGCTTGAAATTATATCAGCCACGCGTCTGTGTGTAAGTGCATCTGATTTAGACTTGCTGGTTGTATGCTGGTTGAACAATCTGCTAGGACATATAATACTTTTTATATTCCAATTTTTTTGTAACGTTCACATAGAATAATATTTTCGACTTTCAAGCGCGAAAAACCACGTGAAATGCTAACATTATTCTCTGAAAAGAATATTTTGTAGCTACGTGTACAAATAAACAAACCTATAATTTGGTAGAACCTTTTCCCGGTGCGTCCCTGAGGACCAAACTAACCGTCGGCCCATAATTGAATCATATCAAATAACCTCATAGTGACCATTGATACCACACTCAAGTTTATTTAGGTTACGAGGTCCAGATATTAATCAGCTAATGTACAAAATACACAATGCGAGTACGAGTAGAAGAAAATGTGCGTGATACGTTGTCCGCTGGGGTTACGTGTGAGTTGGTCGCGACGCTACTGAGCGCGAAATGGATTGGAATGTAAAAAATAATCATGTAACACATATTTTAACCTCCTGAAAGTGATAAAGTAGGTTTAAGAATATTTTTACAGCTATTTTCGTGTTAAATGATAGGTTTTGTGCAAGGATAAATGTTCGTTGCGTTAAACATTACGTTCTTTGTCTTACGACAAAAATATTTTAATGTTCAACATTAAAAGTATGTGCCCCAATCTTGTCTTTCTATCTGTCTGTATAAGTCTTTTAATTAAATCAGTAAAAAGCTCCGTATTAGGGTGCCTACTTGCATTCACTTCTATCTAGACTTTACACAAAGCATGCAGGGTAAGGCTGAGACTAATTAAAAGTTGCCTCCTCTTTTTGTAATTAGCAAACTGCGTTAACTAGGGGGTTAGAGAGACGACACTTAAGTTAGCACAGAAGGGCAACTCCCTCTCCCTCAATACAACAGTCGATATTCAGCGCACGCACAAAAAGAGGTGTCTATGTGGGCGTGCGTGTTCGTACTTGTAGCAATCTCAAACGTCAGCCGGTCGCGAGTGCGCTTGCACTCACTGTACGCGAAGCGTGTCTATGTTTGCGTGCGTGTTCGCACGTGCGGCAATCTCAAACGTCAGCCGGTTGCAAGTGCGCTTGCACTCACTGTACGCGAAACGTGTCTATGTGTGCGTGCGTGTTCGCACGTGCGGCAATCTCAACGTCAGCCGGTTGCAAGTTCGCTTGCATTCACTGTACGTGAAGCGTGACTATGTGTGCGTGCGTGTTCGCACATGCGGTGATTTCAAACGTTTGCTGGTCTCGAGTGCGCTTGCACTATGAATGAGATGATCAGAACAAACTGAGAGTTCTTCGTGCCTCGGCAAAATAAATTTGTAGATGTTTGGCAGTCGTTACGGATTGTCAGAAGCCAGAAAATCTGACACTTAGAAGTACCGTGTCACCCAGAAACTGAGTTGTAAATATGAAATCCGCTCCACGTAAGTTTTTAATTTAACAGCCTTATTATTTGCAGACAAACTATGTAGTTTTCAAATTACAAATGAAGCAGTATTCTGTTCGTGCACGCAAGTTATAGTTAACAGGTTTCATTCGGTTGCTCGCTTAAAATCTCAAAATTCTTTAAAAAGTACATCATTATTGTGAATACTTTAATCTGAACATCTTAATGTTTCAATCAGAGCGAATAGTTATTTGAATCATACTTTTTAATTCGTTTTGAGAATAAAGTGGAGCAAAAACTACAGGAGAAATAATCCAATTTCAAGGAATTTCAGCTTTTAAAACGTTATCTCAGTGCAACGCGTCTAGGTAGAAAAACTGAAACAGTTTATTTTATATAAAAAAAACTGTTTTTAGTAGACTTGCTTAGTGCGAGTCGTGAGATCAGACTAGTGACGGGACACAACCCAGCTATTTTTCGGATAGAGGTCACTAGAATGTCACAAAGGTTATTATGAAACAAATGACAGTGTATTTAAACACGCTTATTCAAAAATTATTTATCCAAATGTTTAGTTCAAATACAAATTAGCAGATTCTTTATTAGAGAATTTGAACTTTCAACCCGCTAATCAGTCTTAAACTAATCATACGGTTATATTACGCGCGGTTTTCGTTTAGATACTAAATTAATATTTTGTCTCAGTTAAATTCTTTTGTACGTTTCTGTAATTAAGTCCTGTGTTATGTTATACCTTATTTCGTGGGGTGAGGACCTGTTGATCTGTAAAACAGGTTTATATCTGTAATAGATACCAGCTCCGCACATACATGACTGAAATTGATTTTAGTGTGTTAGTTAATTTGAATCGTATTTAGTCTTGTTTTTGTGGGAGAAATATTATATTATAAATAATAGATATTATTTTAGATTAGGAATAAACCAGAAAATCTTTCGATACAAATTAATAATGACAGTCACAAGCTTCTTTTACAAATGACCTGGTATAACAAAAATATTCCAGCAAAAATTATCGGAACGTATCAGAAACAGTTCACTAAACAATCTGTCTTCCTTTGTAATAATGATTATTTGGCTTAATGCCAACATTAATTTAACTTCAATATGTTTACCTTTTTGCAAAACGTTGCAATCATCACAATTCGAATATCTGTTAGTCTACACCAATCTAGACTAATATTATAAAGAGGAAAGATTTGTTTGTATGTTTGTTTGTTTGATTTGAATAGGCTCCGAATCTACTGGACCGATTTCAAAAATTCTTTCAGCAATAGATAGCTTCATTATCAGGGAGTAACATAGGCTATATTTTATCCCCGTGCTCCCACGGGAACGGGAACTACGCGGGTGAAACCGCGTGACGTCCACTAGTTTCTGATACGTCGGATATGCTCAAGGTCGTCCTCTCTCTAATGGAAAGCTTTTAGTTTTAGCGCTATTTATTTCGTTGTTTATTGTTATTGTTTCAGACGCTCGTTATGTTGCCGCCCGTGGCTTCGAGTGCTTCTCTTAACTGTCGTATTAAAGAATGACTTAAAACAATAAAATTCAAAATATATTTATTTGTAACACATAGGTAAAATGTTGGACATTGGTGATGTTTGTGTTATTTATAATGAAGTGTTCACTATGTGCTGCCTTGCTGAGCATACAAATATTGTTTGTATGGGAGGTGCGAGATAAACTTGCAATAAAGTACATTGGCCTTTCCCTTATATCGCGTCTAGGTAGAAAAACTGAAACAGTTTATTTTATATAAATAAACTGTTTTTAGCAGACTTGCTTAGTGCGAGTCGTAAGATCAGGCTAGTGACGGGACACAACCCAGCTTTTTTTCGGATAGAGGTCACTAGAATGTCACAAAGGTTGTTATGAAACAAATGACAGTGTATTTAAACACGCTTATTCAAAAATTATTTATCCAAATGTTTAGTTCAAATACAAATTAGCAGATTCTTTATTAGAGAATTTGAACTTTCAACCCGCTAATCAGTCTTAAACTAATCATACGGTTATATTACGCGCGGTTTTCGTTTAGATACTAAATTAATATTTTGTCTCAGTTAAATTCTTTTGTACGTTTCTGTAATTAAGTCCTGTGTTATGTTATACCTTATTTCGTGGGGTGAGGACCTGTTGATCTGTAAAACAGGTTTATATCTGTAATAGATACCAGCTCCGCACATACATGACTGAAATTGATTTTAGTGTGTTAGTTAATTTGAATCGTATTTAGTCTTGTTTTTGTGGGAGAAATATTATATTATAAATAATAGATATTATTTTAGATTAGGAATAAACCAGAAAATCTTTCGATACAAATTAATAATGACAGTCACAAGCTTCTTTTACAAATGACCTGGTATAACAAAAATATTCCAGCAAAAATTATCGGAACGTATCAGAAACAGTTCACTAAACAATCTGTCTTCCTTTGTAATAATGATTATTTGGCTTAATGCCAACATTAATTTAACTTCAATATGTTTACCTTTTTGCAAAACGTTGCAATCATCACAATTCGAATATCTGTTAGTCTACACCAATCTAGACTAATATTATAAAGAGGAAAGATTTGTTTGTATGTTTGTTTGTTTGATTTGAATAGGCTCCGAATCTACTGGACCGATTTCAAAAATTCTTTCAGCAATAGATAGCTTTATTATCAGGGAGTAACATAGGCTATATTTTATCCCCGTGCTCCCACGGGAACGGGAACTACGCGGGTGAAACCGCGTGACGTCCACTAGTTTCTGATACGTCGGATATGCTCAAGGTCGTCCTCTCTCTAATGGAAAGCTTTTAGTTTTAGCGCTATTTATTTCGTTGTTTATTGTTATTGTTTCAGACGCTCGTTATGTTGCCGCCCGTGGCTTCGAGTGCTTCTCTTAACTGTCGTATTAAAGAATGACTTAAAACAATAAAATTCAAAATATATTTATTTGTAACACATAGGTAAAATGTTGGACATTGAAGATGTTTGTGTTATTTATAATGAAGTGTTCACTATGTGCTGCCTTGCTGAGCATACAAATATTGTTTGTATGGGAGGTGCGAGATAAACTTGCAATAAAGTACATTGGCCTTTCCCTTATATCCCTTCGTAAATACCCATCATATCAGCCGAAAGACGTCCACTGCTGGACATAGCCCTCCCCCAAGCGTCGGTAAACGACCGGTCCTGTGCGTCTCGCATCCATCGGCTACCCACGACCTTCACCAGATCATCGGTCCACCTTGTGGGAGATACCCGAACCGAACGAATTATGAACCGCTTTCCATTACTGGAGAACGTACAAGATCACGATAGAAGACGATTCAGAACAGCTTTAGATCTTTATTTCTGTTTTAGACATTAAAAAGTCAATAAATGTATGTGGGTCAATGACCGTTATTGCACATTTATCTAGCGCTTACCATAGGTAGAAACAGGTGTAAGTACTCATACTATGAACAAAAAACAGCAAATTCAATATTAACAAATAAAATAAAATGTTACTCACAACAACAAGAAATAAAAAATAAAGTAACAGCAAATGTACAGTAAACAATTCTTGATTGACTAAAAACTAAATAATAAATATATTGGAGGTAAAATTATAGTTATTAAGTATACTATCGGAGGTTAAATGGTTTTACTTTTCATCTAAATATTAAGTAATACTGTAATAAATAACAAGGTATTTAAAGCAGTTTTATGCCCGTTTCCACGAAAACTGCGTGACACTTACATAAATGCAAAAGCAATGTCTAATTATTAAATTTATGGGGGTTTTTAGGGTTCCAAACAAAAAACCCTTATAGGACCACTCGGGTGTCAGTCAGTCACAGCCAGTTTTCTCCGGATACACTGGACTGATTCTGTTGAAATTTGGTACACTTATAGACTTCTATGACCCAAACACGGACGTGTTACGTAAATTATTAAATTTTTAGTATGGGGTTCACTTTTGGGGGCAAAACTGGAAAATTAAAAAAAAATGATTTTCAAGTTATTCAAGAAATTAGACGAAAAATGAGCATTTATCTCCGAAACTACTGAGCCTAAAATTATGAAAAATACATCACAGGAAAACCTATGAGAAGTCTATAATATTAAAATAACATGTGAAAAGATATTAAATTCGTTCGGAACCCTTTGCACGCGAACTTGACTCGTACTTGGTCAGTTTTTACTGTTACATGAACATTATATAAGTATTGACTATTGTTTTAAGACGTAAAATATTCATTTCATTGTTTACAACGAAAATCAATATAGAGTCAAAATGAAATAAACTCACAATATCTTTGTTTGTGTTATAAGTCCAAAGTGTTTGGTTCCAGTCACTCCAATATGATCAGAATGTTTTGTTGTTTTGTTGTTCGCTATTTCATTAACTTTCTCTCTCTCTGACGTTTACCGCGAAACGAGTGATCGTTTGCTGCTAATAACGTCGGGAGCTCGAGTTCTCCTCTCTTGAAACTCGAGAGGATTATTTTGTTCTGAGACTTTTAATAGACCTATTTCGTTAAACTGAAATTAGAACACATTTTCAATTTATTTTAACTTTTAAATCTATGTCACCGTAGAAATTATAGTCATATCAAGATTAAAATGGTCCCTTAAGTTTAATTTTGTTATTCCATGTATGTCGCCTATAAATCACAAAAAGAGCCAGTGAATGGTAGGCCACTGAAAAGGATTCTCGCAAAAAGATTTCTATGTGTGCGTACCAATGAGCGCTCCCAAGGACCGCACAGGAATTCCTTCGGTTCTATAAAGGGTTTATTAAAAAGGGTCTTATTGTTAGTGCCTCCATACCAGTGCGTGCGTTTGGGTTTAAATACCTTAGTTCACCGTTTTGTCTCGAGCGTGGCTAGAGCTAAGCAGGCTTACTCACAAATAATCGGTCTTAAACTCTGTTTATTGCCCAGTTATTGGCAATGTATGACTCTGTTCAAGAGAGGTTTAAAACCAGTTGATAACCCTGCTCTAAGAAAAAGATAATTTTAAAATATTTTATGTAAGTATCTCATATTAGCCGTTTCAAAAGACTTTTTACTAAAAGATATTCACGCAAAACTGTTCAATTCAGCATCATAACAATTTGCCGATATCGTTGTTATTAGATAGCATACGCTTACACAACGACACGACAATATCGGAATATTTTCATGTTATGTTCCATTAGTTGCTCGGTACGCGTTTTGATTAAATTTGTTCTACATGTCACGCAGGTATCCTGCTCGCCTTATTATTGTGGTTTCTCTGAATTATGTCTGTGTTGTTATTATGTTTTGGTGTGTGTGTTTATGTTTTATCACTTTTGCCTCACATTTTGATTTTCAGATATTATTATGGAAGATACACTCAGCGTAGAACTTTTTATTATTTAGGTTGGTTTTGAGTATAGTTATTTAAAGATTTCCCATGGATACCAAAACTAAATCTATATAAAATGTTTCTCGTTCTGTTTGATAAATTTTCTACTAAAGACCACCACAGGTAATAAAGCATACATGGACGCTTATATACTGATAATTATCTAAAAGAACCAAATTGACAAATGCTCTTATTCTAGATGGCCTTTTCCTGATTTATTGCAAAACTAGTGAAAACCTTCAAAGTCTAGTAATATTAACACAATCTATGCTTGCTCTGGGGAGTCTTTACTCCCCACGGGAGAGCGAACATAACATCGTTCCGGCCCTAAGTGTCATCCTCACCTGCACGCGCTACAAGGCGGCGGCTGAGATCTGATCTGTTGAACGATCCGGCTGACGCCCGACGCCACCAAACCGGGGACGGTGGTGTGAAATGTGCTACCGGTTATTTGATTGTGTCAAATCAAGCAACACATGGAAACTATGTTACTGATAAATTGAAACCAGCTAGACAGCTTCACCGCCTAGGCACCTGGAATGTACGCGGCCTGAACCAACCGGGCATACTCCAGATAGTAGAGAGGGAAATGAAAAGGAAGAAAATCTCTCCAGGAAATACCTAAAAGGGAGACACCTAACGGTAGTTTTAGGCGATTTTGCCAAGACAAATGAAAACGCTTCGTTATCCAAAGAAAGGGAAATGAGGAAGATGCGTTTGTTCTGCTTTGAGTTGTCGAGGTTAGAGTATAGTAAAGTATTAGACTTTGTTGCATTGTTTCTTTCCAGTTTGTGGTAACCTCTATATGATGCAGTGTTCTTATTTATTTAAATAGGGGCAAAACATTTTCGAACAATCGGTTCTGTCGCCTTTCAGCCCGTCATGGCGGCTGTATCACTAAAAAAGGAATTTCCTCAAGGCCTACACCTCTTTTTTAGAGTGGGAAATCATCAAATGACTTCTTCCGCTCTGGGTGGAGCAGAAAGGAGTGTCAGACTCTTACTGACTGAAACCCATCCGTGTTTCTACAAATGCCCTTTGCGCTCCAGGGCTGCGGTGACTCCTTCGGCTGTATTTTTAAAACTGCATTTGATACTGAAGCTTCACCATTTAACACGCTGGTGACATCTACTTCAAGTTCGAATACACATATTTTAATGAACCTCTATCAAGAGTCATGTGATCTTCTTCATAAAAACAGTTTTTCTTTATGCCTGACTCTGCAAGGCAAACTTCCACCATTCAAATGTAGTTTATTGTCCTAAGAAATTCAACATCTTATATCTCATTGCATTTAAAAAAAATATTTAAAAGCTACAAACATTTTTCCAAATTGTATAAACATTAAATCAATGAGCTGTATCGTTCGTCGGTAATTCCTTAATCAGTAACGGCAACAGGTAGCCGCCTCGCCTTGACGCCTCTACGCCTCGAGCCAACGCCTCGCCTCGGGCCGACAGACGTCTTGTGTCGTCGCCTTGCGGCTCTCACTTCCACGAAATAAATAGGTTCAGAAGGTTGATTCCATACAACGAACGAACACGCACGCACACATAGACCCGCTTCACGTACAGCGAGTGCATGCACACTGGCGAACGGCATTTGTTTTAAATCGCCTAAGGTACCTAGGCAACCATAAGTGTATGCGACTCGACTCGCTGTGTGGAGCCGGCCTTCTGTATGTATCAATCCTATGTGGCTCGGCGTCAGCGTCACCAGTTGCCCCGGTAACGAGTATATATTTATGCATACAGGGCAATTGTTGTGAGTTAGGAAGGAGGTTTGGTTCATCTGATGTTCTACATCACTCATTAATACTTCAGTGACTGTCATGAATATTGAATGGCTTCACAATCTAGTAGGTATGAAGTTTGTTGTTATGTCTGTCGTTTATGTTATTGTCACAGATTAATCATTTGCTTGAAATTTGACAATTTAATGCAAATTAGGAAGGAAATTACTGACATAAATAACGATATAAAGGGTATTAAAATGGTGTCTGAGAAATTAACGGCTGATCTGAACGAGATTAAAAATGAGTTTAATGAAATTAAGTCAGAAAACACATTAATTCAGAATAAAATCAGGCATATAGAAAGTGATATCTCCCAAGTTACAAGTTTGCAAGACTCCGTGCTAAAATCGCCTTTCGACGTTCACGAGAACATCATCCTAGAACTTGAGGACCGACGTGAGCGCGAGAAACACATAATTATTGCGGGTATACCCGAAAAGTTCGACAAAAATTACACCGCTAGACGTGATCATGACGATGCAAAAGTTACTGAGGTGATTACGGCGTTGAATGAAAGCTGTCCTAAGCACAGTAAATGTATGCGACTTGGAAAGTATAACCCCAACAAATCCCGACTTTTAAAGGTCTACTTTAACGATCCCAATATCCCGAAACAGCTGTTCAAGAATAAATCAAAATTACCGGAAAACATAAGTATTTACCCAGACCAAACTCCGGCCCAAAAATGCTTTATGGATTCTCTCAAACTGGAGCTACAACGTCGTAAGGAAAACGGTGAGCAAAACTTAATTATAAAATATATAAAAGGAGTGCCAAGAATAGTTAATGATAATCGTGATGCAAAAAACTAACACCTACCCGCAAAAATAACAAACCTACTGAAATAAACTATTATTTGATAAATAAATATGAAGACATTCCGACGAACTCCTCCTCTTTTAGAGTGTTTTATGCAAACTTACGCGGTATGCGCACACCAGGTAAGTTTGACGAGATCAAGTGTATACTCAAGGCACTACCAAAACAACCAAATATAATAGTTTTTACTGAAACATGGCTTACATCAGAACAAGACGCTAAACTATACCAACTGCCAAATTACACGCATATTTATAACTTTAGACCGGATAAAAGAGGTGGAGGTGTTTCAATCTTTCTACATAGTAGCATTCCGTACGAGATAACAGAGGAACTATTTGAAAGCGGCAATCATTACTTGTGGATCTATATCCAAAAATTTGATCTGAATATTGGTGGAATATATAAGCCTGGAGACACGGATATAAGAAACTTTTTAGATATATACTCTTCCCAACTAGAGAAAAGAAGAAGAACACTCGTCTTTGGTGATTTTAATATCGATTTACTCGGCAAAACAAGGACTGTTACTCAATACTTGGATATACTTCAGGAGGCTGGCTACGATATTTTAAACAAAACGGATTTAAAGTACTGTACTCGCGAGACCACTACAACAAAAACTATCCTCGATCATGCGTGCACTAACATCAAAAACGGAGCGTTTCGGTTATCAATTATTGAATCATCGTTATCGGATCACAAACAAATATTCTTCGAGCTACTGAAATCTACAACGCAGTTAAAGGAACGGGTTCAGTATGACGCGCTCAATTATAGCGGGTTATATAAAAGCGCTTCTGAAGCAGAATATAACAACGATGACCAAAATTATAATTACCTGGAAGAATTTGTAAAACAACATGTGTTTAAAAATAAAGTTACCAAAACTAAAATCTTAAACCTACCCCAAAAAGACTGGATTAATAAAAACATAATAGATTCTATAAACAAGAGAAATATTTTATGGCAGCAAACAAAGAAATACTCTGGGAATAAAAATATTTTGAAACAATTCGAAGAGGAACGAAAAAAGCTAAATTCATTTATACAAGACAGTAAAAAGGAATATTATTACAAATTGTTCCAGGACAATCTCAAAAAACCCAAGAAAACATGGGATTTAATAAATACTTTATCTAGGAATAAAATAAAAAATAGTTGTGCTCCCCCTAAACTTATAATTGATTCGAATAGTTTAACAGAAGGTAATGCTGTTTGTGATGCATTCAACAAGTTCTTTTCTTCCATAGGAACCGAATTAGCACAAAAAATAGACATAAAATACCACACTAATTCCATAAACACACTTATGTACAAGGACGATCACTCACACGAACAAACACTCGACGAAATCACGCCGTGCACCTTACAGGAAGTTATAGCGATTATTGACACGCTGGACAATAATACCAGTACTGGTGTTGACGCAATTAGTACCAAGGCAATAAAATGTATTAAAAATATAATCGCCGAAAGACTTACAGATTGCATCAACAGATGTCTTAAAGATGGCGTATTTCCCGACTCAATTAAAATTGCCAAGGTCACCCCTATTTACAAGTCTGGAGTAAAGACTGACCCGGGTAACTATAGGCCTGTTTCTGTTCTACTAGTTATTTCTAAAATTTTTGAAAAAATTTTATATAACCGTTTGGACAAATACCTAACAGATAAAAATTTTATTATTGAACAGCAGTACGGATTCCGATCGAAATCAAACACCCTATCGGCAACTATGGACTTAATAACAAAAATAAAAACAAACATTGATAAAAAACAAATAGCACTCGGTATATTTATTGATATAAAAAAAGCTTTCGACACAGTTAGCCATGTAAAGCTACTGCACAAATTAAAAAACATAGGAATATCCGGTCAAGCGTTGAACATATTCTCTTCCTACCTCCAAAACAGATATCAAACTGTAAGAATTGGAAATAAATTTAGCAGCAATCTACAAAAAATTAGCTGTGGTATTCCCAAAGGATCAGTTTTGGGAACGTTATTGTTCCTAATTTACATAAATAACATAAAAAATATAGCACTAACTGGACATTTGACCGTTTATGCAGACGATACTTGTTTGTTCTACTTTGGTCATTCAATTCAAAATATTATAGCTGATGCCCAGACAGATCTAGACACGCTCAATGAGTGGTTCCTTTATAACCTACTCACTATTAATACATTAAAAACCGCATACATGATTTTCACTGCAAAAAATAAAAAATTACAGAACTTTAAACCACTATCAATAAACAACAATGTAATACAAAGATCACGTAAAGAAAAATATCTTGGCCTTTATTTAGATGATAGACTTACATGGGAAGCACACATTGACCATGTCAGATCCAAGCTGAACTCAGTCTTAGGAGCGCTTCGGAAAGTCGCTAAGTGCATACCACATAAAGTACGCTTTATAATATATAACTCACTAGTAAAAACACAACTGGAATACTTGATCGAAATATGGGGCTCAGCTTCCAAAAATAACTTGAGACAGCTACAAACTACACCAAATAAAATCATTAAAACACTATTTCATTACAATTACTTAACACCTACAAATGAAGTATATTCAAAGACTAAACTTTTTAACCTTACACAATTGTATGTGTTCAATACTTGTACCTTAGTTAAAAAAATTATATCAGGTAATATCCACTCAAACATAACATTCACTCAAAAGACACACAAATATCACCTCAGAAATAAACACACGTTGCAACTGACTCAGCCACGCACACTCACATACGGTATAAAAAGCATTCTTTATGAGGGAGCACAATTATATAACAACCTGCCAAACGACATAAAAGAATGTAGTAAATTAAGCATATTTAAAAACAAATTAAAATCACACATTGTTAGTACGTATTGCACCTGCGATAGTTTATAGTTATATTATATTGTCATGTAATTTTAAACTAAACTAGAGCAAAAATAAGTGTATTTAAGTAAATTTGTAAATCTCATTTTAAGTGAACTATGTTCTTATGAGAAATAAAGTTCTTTAAACCTAATTTTAACAACATTATAATCTATTTAACGTCCAGATGCTTTACTTCAAAAGTCTAATCCTTGTTTAGACCAAACTTATCCGATACCTACCCTTAGATACTGCTGGTCTTGTGCTGTACGATATTTCAATAGTTTACGAGCTCTTAATAGTTCTTAGTAATTTTACCAACGCTGTGGCCTTTGGAGGGGTGCGGTACAGAGAGTAAAGCCCGGCAAACCCCCATTGAAAAGCGAGGATCCTCCGGCCAGGCGGTTGTTGTGCCTGGCGGACAAATACCCAATAGTTGATATTCGGGCTGATGTATATGTTCAAATCACACGATAAACTCTGCTTGCGCGATACAGGATTTCGACGTAGTAGTTCGCTGCTAGTTGGACAGATTGCGTCGCGGTTCTTTTTGTTGATTGCTCCGTTGGTTTTTTCTTGTAGTGGCATTGATGGCCGCTACAGGCCTACAGTAGAAAATCTTAGGACACTTAACACATCCCTCCACCAGAATCGATACCAAAATATTTGTTCAAATGGACGCTCTTTTCTATTTGCATTTCCGAAATTTGTGTGCAACAATAAAAATGCGTCCGGTATGGAACGCCAGCAGTCGGCGTTCGTGCATTAGCACTGGACTGTTGTGTCTACTAGAAGAAGGTAGGTGTATTAGTGGTACGTCCCACCTGTCCGCGATTGCCACGGCCCAATGAATTCACAGCTATTCACAGACAACCACCGCGTTCAGTCGTGTGTATGTTGTACTTTTTATCACTAATGGAGTATAGGAATGTGCATAACATGAAGCCTGTATCTCCCAAAGGGATAGTTAATTTGTAAAGTACACACACAGTTCAAATCTTACTAGTATCCTACCTATTATAAATGCGAAAGTTTGTGAGGATGGATGGATGGATGGAAGTTTGTTACTCTTTCACGTCAGAACGGCTGAACGGATCTAGATGAATTTGGAACAGAGATGGATTATAGTCTGGAATAGCACTTAGGCTACTTTTTATTCCGGGAGTATATTCCCTAGGGATCACGCGGCCGAAGCCGCTGGCAGAAACTATTACTGTATAAATCTACACTAATATTATAAAGAGGAAAGATTTGTTTGTTTGTTTGTTTGTTTGAATTGAATAGGCTCCGAAACTACTGGACCGATTTGAAAAATTCTTTTAGCATTGGATAGCTACATTATCAGGAAGTAACATAGGCTATATATTGTAGGGCACACCACTAGGGCTTCTGGAATGCCCCCGGAATCGTTTCAATAAAACAGCCTTTAAGCGATTTAAGAGATTATTATATTGAGCTGGTGCTCTCAGGAAAAACTTTTACAGAACTGTCTTAAAAACAAATCAATCATTTTTATGTCAATATTTAAACCTATTCTAAATTCCTAATTCTTCTAAAGCTTTTTTAATTATTAATTTGACGGAGGTTCCCGGAGGGTGAGCCATCCAAGGAGGATGTATCACATGAGCTACGCCCTCACGAATAGAAGATACTAGGAAAGTCCTCCTGTAATCTTATATTCCAAGCTTTGGAAGAGTTAAGCACCTACCTAACCCTAACCAGGAGTTCCTGCCTATGGGTAGAATGATCGTAGACAGGGTTGCATATGCTTCTATAGAAGCAGCTTCAGTCATATCCTGCGATAAGCATTATTCTTTTAAATTCTAATGCGCCATTTGCGCTGAACAAAAACGCAGACATGCTGAAACCCTGCTGCAGTAAAACTACCCTAAAATCTGCAGCACACCGCCAAACGTAAACAAAATGATGTGACAAATCACATCCATCCAGAAGGGATTGACTTCTCGAAAGCTACCCTAACTAGTCTACGCGGCAGCCAGACGGTTAAGAAGCGAAGGTCTATTCTGTCAAAGAATTAACTGCTAACATCGAACTCACTCCAGTAATCAAAATCTGTTAGAAAATATATGAATTGAAACTATTTGCCTCCATCGAACAGCTCAACCAATGGTGACAACTTGCCACCCCTTGCGAAGGCTATGCCCCGTATGCAAAGTTGGTATCACCGCCCATGGAGTCCTTCAATTGCGTTACAGTGGACGCTGAAACCTTAATACAAATATAAAACTGGAATAACTTCAGCCTAGCTAAATATCGTTATTACTCGCGACCTTCTCTTCTCCACCCGGCAGCATCATCGAAGTAGTCTATCATCATCCGTATTCCAACATAACATGAAAAAGAAAAACCGATTAATAAACAATTCAACATACCCAAACTAAAATAATGTTTTGTTTACATAAAATGATTATAGTATTGACATTTGATTTGACATCATATTTTCCTACCATAGATCCGTTTTTTTTTTTTTAAAGTCTAACGTAAAATGGTTTCAACCTATTCACATGGACAATATCTCTGAATCTCCTGTTGTTAGGTTTACTTATCACATAATTTACTTCTGAAACCCGCCTAATAATTTTGTATGGACCTTTATACAACCTACAAAGTTTCGTGCTTCTACCTATATGTCGCCTAGGAGTATAAACCATTACTAATTGATTTACTACAAAATTCCTGACTTTCGCCTTCTTATCATAAATAGCTTTCTGTCGGACTTGCGCCTTTTTTATATTATCTATGGCACAGCGTGACAGCTGACTTTTCAGACTATGACGTCCTACAAAATCTAATGACTGATTCTGTTCCCCAATATTTATCGTTAAATCTGTAAGAAATGATGGCTCCCCAGCATATAATAATACGTAAGGTGAAATCTTGGTGCTTGACTGCTTACTGGTATTATACGCGAAACACACGAGAGGAACATAGCTACACCAATTTCTCTGATCCGTAGCAACATACATGGACAACATTTGGGTTAAAGTCTGTGTTGATTGTAATAAGGTTGACTTTCGTTTGGTTGGGATTTTAATAAAGAAAGACGTGTGTTCCACTGCAAGTGTATTTAGCGACTAAATTAGCTACATCTAAGTACGTACAATCATTGAACTTAATACGTCACAACATACCGCCCACCAAAAGGCCTATAGGTCTTTTTAAAAAAACAATGACCAAAATATACCTAATTATGAGATTAACCCTAACAACGCTATATAAATCTGTAGGTGGGGTGGATGATATTAACATTTAACATGCATAAAACAGTTAATTAGGTATCAACAAACTAATACTGAATTTCAATAAACAAGAATTTTTAAAACAGTGTGAATCGACAAATAATTAAATACAAATTAGGTTCCATTGAGAGGCAATGGACATAACTTTGTTACAGTTCTTTTTGTTACGGAACTACCACTTTTGACACTATACACCCTCGTTAGACCGTCTGGACCAGGGTGCTTATCGACGATTCGTCCAAAGGACCATTTTCCAGGTGGCAAGTTGTCCGTTTTTATCAAGACGATATCTCCGATCTTAAATTCTTCTTCTTTTTTATGCCACTTAGGCCGCTGTTGAAGTCTGGATAAATATTCATCCTGCCATCGCCGCCAGAAGTCTTGAACAATTTTCTGTGTATGTTGCCAGCGAGCTAAGCTGGACAGTCTTATGTCTTTCATATCAGGTGATGGTACAACAATAGGTACCTCTCCAATCAAGAAATGTCCTGGTGTCAGTGGGTTCGTGTTGTCTGGATCAGTGTCGTTCATGGGACATAACGGACGGGAATTCAAGCAGGCTTCCACTTGACAGAGTATCGTCGTCATTTCTTCATATGTCAGATGAGTTGTTATAATTCTTTTCAGGTGGAATTTTATAGACTTGACACCGGCCTCCCATAATCCACCGAAAGAGGGGCTGTAAGCGGGAATGAAATGCCATTGAGTACCTTCTGTGGCTAGTGTTTCTGCAATTTCTCCAGTAAATTGTAAGCTAGCTTCTTTCCAGGCATCTCGCAGCTCTTTGTTAGCTCCCACAAAGTTACGCCCTTGATCACTCCACAGGTGATTACATTTGCCTCTCCTGGCGACAAAGCGTCTAAAAGCGCCGATAAACGCTTCCGAGGTAAGATCACTTACAAGCTCAATATGGATTGCCTTCGTGGACATACAGATGAAAATAGAAACGTAGGCCTTTGATGTCCTGTTTCCTCGGCCTTTCGATAACAAAATCTGAAAGGGTCCTGCGAAGTCTACACCACTATTCAAAAATGGCCTGAAGGGAGTTACTCTCTCATCGGGCAAATCTCCCATAATTTGAGCTCTAGCAGTAGCACTAAGTCTAGCGCAAATGAGGCATTTGTGAATATATTTCTTTGCTATTGATTTTGCCTTTACAATCCAGTATTTTGAACGTAAATAACATAACATCAGTTGAATTCCTCCGTGAAGTGTCTTAAGGTGTGCGTCGGCTATAATCAGCGGCGTCAATGTGTTTTTATTTCCGAGAATAATTGGATGTTTTCTTTCATCAGGTAAGTTTGCGTGTCTGAGGCGACCGCCCACCCTGAGGATATGTGTATTATCAAGATAAGGGTTGAGGGATCGCAACGGACTTCTCCTTTTCACTTGTTTATTTAACTTTAATCTTTCTATTTCTTCCGTGTATTCTTCTTCTTGAACTCTTTTTATACAAATGGTCAATGCATCTTCTAATTCTTGTGTAGTTATTTGTTTATTTATGTTCACATTGACTTTGTAGTTCAAGAATCTTTTGCAATAACAAAGAACCTTGAGTAATTCTGATAAGTTGTTGAAATTCTCAAATTGTGTAGTTATGGATTTCTCTTGTTCTTCTGTACTGAGGTGAGTACTAACCTTTTTTGTTTTTATTTCTATGTCTGTTGTTATTACTTCTGGTTTACTAATCTTTATTTCTTTTTCAGATAACCATCCTGGGCCTCTCCACCACAAGTCACATTTATTCAGTTTGGACAGCAACATTCCTCGCGAGGCTAAGTCTGCGGGATTATCATTCGACTGTACATGATACCAACGCTTGTGATTTAGGTTTTCTACGATTTCGACGACGCGGTTGGCAACAAACGTTTTCCATCGATTTGGATCTCCACATAGCCATGCTATAACTATAGACGAATCTGTCCATGCATACATATCTGCAGTTGGAATTTTCAAAGCTTGCCCAATTTGTTTCATGAGCTTGGAGAGAAGTAATGCACCACACAACTCTAGTCTTGGTAAAGATATTGTTTTCAGGGGTGCTACTCTTGTTTTAGCAGCAATGAGGTTAATTTCAACCTTGCCATTTGTTTCAGTTCTTATGTATACTGCTGCTGCGTAAGCTCGTGTCGAAGAATCACTGAATCCATGTATTTGTATATTTGTTTTGTTTGATTCCGTGGTACCAAGCCATCTAGTCACTTGTACATCATTCACACTAGTAAAATCTGATCTTATCTGATTCCATTCTTCACGTAAAGTTTCACTTACGTTCTGATCCCAATTCAACTTTTCGAGCCATAGTTTCTGTAACAGTATTTTTGCCATTACTGTACTCGGTGCAATCCAACCAAGTGGATCGAAAAGCCTTTGTAAGTCAGACAAAATACTTCGTTTTGTTATGTTAGTACTTTCAGATGTTGGTAAAGCCAGATTGTATTGAAATGTGTCTGTTTTCAGGTTCCACACGATGCCCAATGCCTTTATTGTTCCGTCAAGATTCATATCGATATGTGCATTAGTTGATCTTTTTTCTTCATCTATCGACTTCATAAAATTGATATCATTTGATGACCATTTTGTGAGTTGAAACCCGCCTTTTTGTAGTATGTTTGTGACAGTTTTAGCTAGAGAAATAGCAGCTTCGGTTTCATCAGCTCCATCAAGCCAGTCATCCATGTAAAAATTACCCTTGATGGATTGCACAGCGAGTGGTTCCTGTCTTCCTTCATCATCAGCTGTTTGGTGAAGTGTTCTTACAGCTAAATATGGTGCAGACGCTGTGCCGAATGTGACCCGTAGCAAACGGTATTCGTGGACATCATCATCTTCATCGGGTCTCCATATAACGCGTTGGAAGTCTGCGTCTTCACGAGTCACCAATATTTGGCGATACATTTGTTTGATATCGGCCATGAAGCAGACACGCTTCATTCTCCACTTCATTAGAAGATTTCTCAAATCATCTTGCAGCTGCGGACCTACCAATAATTCTTCATTTAGTGATATGTTGTTTGTGCCTTTGCAGGAAGCATCGAAGACAACGCGTGTTCGAGAGGTCTCCTTGTCAGTACGAACTACAGCGTGGTGAGGTAAGTAAACTGATATTGTTTCTTTTTCTCTTTCAGGTATCCTTTCCATATGTCCTTGTTCTATGTAATCATTAATGACTTTTGTGTATTCCTTTTTCAGGTCTGGTGACTTCTTAAACTTCCGCTCAAGTTGCAAGAATCTTTGTTTGGCTATCTCCTTTGTATTTCCTTCAGATGTTTGTGACTTTGTACTTGTGCTCGTTTCATTAAGTTGTGGACTGTAAGTTTTGAACGGTAATTTGACTATGTACCTTCCTTCTTGATTTCTAGTTGTTGTTTTCTGGTAGATATCTTCACAAATCTTCTCTTCTTTTGTTAAATGTCTGTCCTTGTCAATCTCTATTTCCCATATCGATTTCAACATTTCGTCTACGTCAACTTGGTGATGCATCACAAGGTAGGTATCGTTTTGTAGTTTTTCATAGATATCTCCGAAAATAATCCAACCCAGGTTTGTTTTTTGTGCAGTTGGAGTGCCTGGTGGACCTTTTATTAGCTCTGGCTGTATAATCTGTGCATATTCCTTCACTCCTAATAACAGATCTACAGAACCAGGTTCTAAGTAACTCGGATCAGCCAAGTTAAGCCCGTCGATGTGAGGCCATGATTGATTGACAATTGTTTTTGTGGGTATCTTAGTGGTCAGTTGTTTCGACATCACGTAGGCTTGGATCGGTAAACTGTAATTACGGTCCCACTGTGATCTTATATTAAGCTGTACCACGTGTTTGATCTCTGTTCTTGAAGATCCCACTCCTACAACACTTCCCTTGAAAGGTTGTCGCTTGAGTTTCAATAGTTGAGTCGCTTTCTCGCTTATGAATGTAGCTTGAGAACCCTGGTCTATAAGCGCGCGTAGTGAAATGATTTGACCCTTTGCATTTGTTGCTTTCACTATAGCAGTCGCTAACAGTGCTATTCCATGTCTAGTTGTATGATGTGACGCAATCACTGTGTTCACTTGAACTGCTTCCTTCTCTTCTGCTACATGCTGTGAAGCCAACGGTTGTGAGGTGCTCGGTGTAGCCGCTGGTTCTGTGTTCTTAGACTCATGTAGTAAAGAATGATGACGTCGGTGACATTTCTGACAGGATACCTTTAGGTTACATCTCTTTACAGAGTGCCCAAGTCCTAGACAGTTGAAACATAAATGTTTGTTCTTGACATATTCGGTTCGCTCATCAAGTTTCATATCAATAAATTTCTTGCAGTGACACAACGTGTGATTTTCTTTGCACATGATGCATGTCTTCTCTGTATTTGGTGTGGCAACATGGTAAGAGCGTTCTTTGACTTGTTTCTCTTTTGTATTAGCTGTAACGCCTGTAACTAACTCCAAGGTGCGGAACTTGGATTCCATGAAGGTCTTTAATTCCTTCCAAGTAGGTAATGCTTCGCTGTCTTCCTTATAGGCATACTCTTCCCAGCCCTTATGTGTCTCTGGGTCAAACTTCTGAACGAGAAGAAATATAATTAACTGATCCCAAGAGCCCGTAGGTATTTTTAAATTGTCCATGTTATTAAGGCATTCTGTAGTTGTATCTAACAAGCCTTTTAATTGGACGGCTGATTGCGAAGTCATTTTCTTTTGGTAAAATAGTCTTTTCATGATACAGGTTAATATTATACGTCTGTTACCATACCTCTTATTCAAAACATTCCATGCAGTTGCGTAATTACTGGATGTCACTTGTATATGGGTCAATAAGGCCTCAGCTTCTCCACTCACACTTGTTTTTAAATAATGTAATCGCTGTACATCACTGAGGTTATTATTTTCATGCACCAAAGAAGTAAACAAATCTTTGAATGTCGGCCATCCTTCATAATTTCCATTGAACTTAGGTAATTCTATTTTTGGTAAATGCACTATATTTTGCGATGCATATGTCACATTCATACTTGTATTTCTCGAACTCATCGATGTTGATTCCGTAAACGACGCAAGCATATCTTTCAAATCACCTTGTAATGAGCTGTATAGTTCTTCATAAATATAGAATTCTTCGTTCAAAAAGTACGGCAAAATTCCTTTTTGTTCTTTGGGTGTTATCTTTACCAACCCGTCATGTGCATTCTTGAATGACATCCAATACTCATCAATAATTTTCACACGTGCTTCTATGTAACCTTTTGTCAGTCTTCCCTTTGGACACTTTTTCAAGTTTGTTTGCGCTTTTTGTAGTAAATTAGCACCATCTTCCAAGATAGCGAGAAATTGTTGTTGCTCATTCGTAGTATTCATTTTGTTTCACTATAATTCACTATAAACAAATCTTCAATCAAAATGTTCGTAAAACTCGGTAATCTTCCGTAGTAGTGCTAATTACTTGGTTTCAAACATATTCATAACAATCCATTTAGAACGTGGAGTTTTTCTACGAATCCTTATCGCTGTGGAATGCGGTTCTTTTGTTCAAGCAGCCAGATGTTTACCGCTCCGTAATTGCTGCATCCGGCTCGAAGGACCATATGTTGATTGTAATAAGGTTGACTTTCGTTTGGTTGGGATTTTAATAAAGAAAGACGTGTGTTCCACTGCAAGTGTATTTAGCGACTAAATTAGCTACATCTAAGTACGTACAATCATTGAACTTAATACGTCACAACAGTCTGGTTAAAACGTTCGACCAGACCGTTCGATGCGGGGTGAAATGCTGTGGTGAAGCGTGACTTCGCCTCGAAGAATTCAACAGTGTCCTTCACTAAGTGTGACGTAAAAACCGACCCCCTATCCGACACTATTTCTTTTACACCACCATACCTACAGAAGATTTCTTCAATTAGGAACTCACTAATTCTTTGTGCCGTCGCTCTAGGAACCGCCTTGCAGACTGCATATCTCGAAGCATATTCTACACTAACGATAATATACCGATTACCTTTCATCGACTTCCTAAAAGGCCCTAGAACATCAATGCCTACTTTCTCCATCAAATGGTTCACCTGGACTGGCTGTAACTGTGCCAACTGCTTACATTTCTTGCGCTCCTGACATAACCGACAACTTCTCACATATTTATTTATCTCCCTCTCAGCATCCTTTATGTAATATCCTGCTCGAAATTTACCTAACGTCTTGGCTAGACCTAAGTGACCACCTGACCATGGATCATCATGCAATTCCCTTAATATCTCCTTCAGCAAACAACCTGGGATCACTATCAACTCTCGAACCCTATTCAATCTCCTTGCTTGTTTACATAATACACCATCTATGACACTAAAACCTTTGAGTGTACTTCCACTACTAGCTGCCAGTTTATCAAACCAACCTCTACAAAACTCATCTCGCAGCTGCTCTTCTCGCATCCTCACAACCTCTATCCTATACAACTGCATGCCGTCCTCTAACTGTTTCTCAGACAACTTTGACTCCTCCTCCTTTTCCTCGGCTAAGGGATTCCTACTCAAAAAATCTGCTATGACGTTGTCCTTCCCTGCACAATGCACTATGTTGAAATCATATGCCTGGATACACAGCGACCACCTAGCTAACCTTCCATTCATATCCTTTCTGCTCCTTAACCAACATAGGGCTTTGTGGTCAGTCATCACCTGAAAAGTCAAACCCCATAGAAAATGTTTGAAATAATTCAATGCCCATACCAAAGCAAGACATTCTTTCTCCGTGATTGAATATTTCTTTTCCCCATCGCTTAGCTTCCTTGATGCATATGAAACAGGAAACATTACCTCTTCACCTTGCATGAGACAACAACCAACTGCTTCATCACTGGCATCTACATACAACCTAGTGACCATGTTTTTATCAGTTGAATAAAAATGCAGAATAGGTGGTGATTCCATTATCTTTATAATCTTTCGAAATGCTTCTTCTTCCTTACTACCCCAAACAAACGCTTTATTTTTTTTTAAAAGCTTTGTTAGTGGTAATACAATCTGTGCAAAATCACTAATAAACTTTCTATAGTATGAAAACAACCCTAAGACGGATTTAACTTGCTTTGCGTTTTTTGGTGTCTTCAAAGTTTTTAAAGATTGTAATTTCTTATTATCGGGTCTGACTCCCTCTCCTGATATCTCATGTCCCAAGACTGAAATTCTACTATACCCAAAACTACACTGGTTTTAAGGTAAGGTTTGCTTTCTTTAAACGTAACATAATCTCTTCTAACGATTCAATAAATTCCTCAAAACTATTTCCCCAAACCAAAATATTATCTACATAACAAATGGCCTTTTTATATTTTATTCCAGCCAGTACTTTGTCCATGACTCTTTGGAAAACAGCTTGACTTGTTTTAAGTCCAAAAGGTAAAACATTGAATTCATATAAACCTGAAGAAGTAATAAATGCAGTTTTATGCTTATCTTCTTCACACAATCTATGTTGCCAATAACCTGAATTTAGATCTAAATCTGCAAAATATTTGGCTCCCAATAAGTATATCATAATATCCTCAATAATCGGTAATGGATAGCTATCTGTTATCACCTTTTTATTCAACTTCCTATAATCTACACAAAATCTCCACGACTGGTCTGGCTTCTGCACCAGTACTACCGGGGATGCATATGCACTTCTGGATTCCCGAATAACTTTATTAGCCAACATTTCCTTGACTTGTGTATTTATTATGTCTCGCTGCTTGGGTGAAACCTTATATGGTGGGTGATGAACTGGTATATCATCTACAGTTCTAATAGTAATTTCTTCTATGCTACAACTACCTAATTCAGAGGCCTTAAAAGCGAAGTTATCTCTGTATAAGGTAAGAAGGGTTCTCAGTCTGTTTCTTTTCTCCGAGCTTAAACCTAAATTAACATCAAGTTCATTAACTACATCAGCATTAGCTACTTTCGATAAAAAATTATCATCACAGTTTTTAACTAAATTCGAAAAATATAAATAATCAGTTTCCGATACAGAATTAAAACTCCCTTCTCCCTTAGATCCACGAACCTTCATAATGTTGTTATTTGGAATTATTTCATTATTATGGTCATAGCACACCACTTGCGATTCTGACATAGCATTTTGTTCAGTACATTTGTGAAAATTTATACAACATCTTCCCATTAAAGTAATACACCCATTAGAAAAATCGATAACTGCTTCGTATTTACGAAAGAAATCCTGTCCCAGGACCAATTTCTGGTTAATGTTTTTAATAATCAGGAAATCATTCACAAAGACACTAGAGTCCACTATAAAACTTATCGTCGTTTTCCCGACAACTTCTAAGCATGATCCCGATATTGACTTCACAAAATGATTTGCCTTGTCACTGGTATGATTTAGATTGAGATTCAACGCATATTGATCTGATATACACGAAATTGATGCTCCGGTGTCTATCAGAGCAGAACAGGCTTGATTATCTATTGTAATGTTAATAAATGGATTGAGGTCACCGCATTTGCTATTTTTCTTTAGGAGTTGATCTCTTTCGGACACAGCCTGCAACTCCACTTCATTATTTATCGACTGTGCCCTTCCGCGTTTGGGTGGCCATCAGAACGTGGGCTTCTTGAGCTGGGGGTAATTGGAAATCGGTTATTTCTATTATCAAACCGTCTCGGCCGCAAATTATACCTCGGAGTGTGATACGTATCCGTATCACCGGCTAGGTTTGGCGTCGATCTTGCAGCAGTCTGCCCCGGGCTCGTTGGTCTCGGTGAAGTTGGGTATCTCTGATTTCCGGCTGGAAAATGATCAAAACTGACCCGCGGAGGGTGCAACGAAAAATTTGCCCGGTCGGGCTGCGTCTCCTCAAATATTTCTTTTATTTGGTCAATGGTGGCACGCAACTCAGCTTTTGAGTTATATAATCGGGTCCCCAGCTTTAATTTATAATGCATATTTATACCGTTCAAGAAAATCTTAATGAATATCTTTTCGTCGGTAATTCCGGACTGTAATCCGTAATCAGCCAGTCTATAGAAAAATGCGACTATGTCTTCTTTAGTGTCTTGACGCGCATTGTAGAATTTTTCAACAAAATCTATTCCTGATGGGAATTCAGACTTCAGGCTGTCGCAAATCACCTTAAATGACACCCCTTCTTTGTACGTAAATTTGAAATAAGCTAGGGCCGGGCCGTCCAAATAAGCACCCATAATGAGGGCTAAATCACTCTCCGGCCATCTATTAATGGCTGCGATTTGGCGAAACTGTGTAAGGAAATCGTCGAACGAGCAGGTGGAACCCGTACCCGTGAAGGATACTACTTTCGCCATCTTGCGAAATTATATTTATTTAATAAAAACCACTTATCTTTATACTTATCCAGGCGTAGAAATTTCGCCTGAGCATCACTATAAAATGGGGGTCTTCATGCACTTTTTTTTACGCAGTGCATACGCGAAATTATCTTTATACAGTGTACGCCCTGTATTACGCGAAAAACGTACTTTTCTATTTATTAAGTACCCGGCGCCGCCGCCACATGTAGGGCACACCACTAGGGCTTCTGGAATGCCCCCGGAATCGTTTCAATAAAACAGCCTTTAAGCGATTTAAGAGATTATTATATTGAGCTGGTGCTCTCAGGAAAAACTTTTACAGAACTGTCTTAAAAACAAATCAATCATTTTTATGTCAATATTTAAACCTATTCTAAATTCCTAATTCTTCTAAAGCTTTTTTAATTATTAATTTGACGGAGGTTCCCGGAGGGTGAGCCATCCAAGGAGGATGTATCACAATATTATCCCCGTATTCCCACGGGAACGGGAAATACGCGGGTGAAACCGCGTGACGTCCACTAGTACTAAATAAGTGTCATCAATCACGTCTCAACGGCTGAACGGATTTTGATAATTTGGAACTGACTGGTAGAAAATGCCTACGGCATTAAGTCCGCCTTTGTACAGTGTTTAATAGTGCATACAGTTTTAATAAATAACCTACACTACGTTTGTTTGTTTGAATTGAATAGGCTCCGAAACTACTGGACCGATTTGAAAAATTCTTTCAACATTAGAATCTTACATTATCCCTGATGAACATAGGCTATAGAATATTTCCAAAGAAGTTAGGGATCCGTATGAAAATTTCGATAATGTAACCCAAGGTGTGAAAAAATACCAAAAAAGATCCTTGTATCGCGTTCGCTGCGGAAACTATTGACAATAGAGCAAAGTGATGTATTACAGTTTTATAGAAGACTTAAATATCTACAAAAAAATCTGCAAGGGTATGCATCTCTACTACTATGGTTAAGTCACAACTATTATGGTTAAGTCACGATGACCGCTTTTTGTTCAAAATATTAAATCAAAACCCGGGTGAAATGGAATAGTGGTGATTTTAGTATCATGATATTAATCCTTATCTATTTAAATTGGTTAATAATTAAGTTTGGTTATGTGCATGCAAATTACACTTTTAACTATTCAAATCGGACCTTTCGTTTAAAAGTTACGACGGTTTTAAAAATACTCGTAAGTAAGAAAAATGTTGCTAGCGAACCGCCCTACGTTTAGTCTATTAATAAGTAATTCACATATTACTCCTTAAGAGGTTAGATGGGAGACAAAGTTCGTGGAGTACCAACTAAAACCGCGCGAACGAAGTCGCGGGTGAAGTGCTTTTTTTTTTTTTTTAAGGATGGGAAATCATCAAATGACTCCTCCCGCTCTGGGTGAAGCAGGAGGGAGTGTCAGACTCTTACTGACTAAAACCCATCCGTGTTCCTCCCATTGCCCTTTCCGTTCCAGGGCCGCGGTGTCTCTTTCAAACAGTTTCCACAACCGGGTGAAGTGCTAGTTAACAAATAAAATCAAACCCTGGACTAGTATTTAAGGCCCTACCTCTGCTTTAGAGCCGTCAAAAGGCTACTTTCTAAAGGATATTCCACATTAACGGCTGGGTCAAAAGATTGGAAAAAAATATATGTATATGGTAGATTCATAAACAACAAAATCAACAATTGTCGTTTTCGTATGACATATAGTTTTGCTGTGAAAAAATATTAAATAACACGATATTTTTTGGATTTTTCTTCCAAACGGCTTCGAAGTTTAAAAATATTTTTACATGGAAAAATTGCTGGTAAAGTGTACTACAAAGTGAACATTGCTCATGTAAATCAATCAATATTTTGCAAAGAAAATGTTCAATATTGAGTCTCCCATATATAAAAAGCTCTGTTTGCGCGAAGGCGGCAGTCGTGCGTTAGCACTGAGACGGGGAGGCTGTGTCGCTCGTTGCTCCGCTCGCGCTATCGTCCGACTACGCGTATATGAATGTGTTAGTGCAAATATTTACGAACTTTTGTATTAGTGTGCGTTCATAGACTAGCTCTTTGCAGAGGAGCCAGCTTGATTGTGCGCGTGGGCGCATTGTACAGTTTCATACAGCAACTTTTATCAAAATACTTTCGGCGTCGCTCGGGTTTTATTTTTGTCTGCTCTTTTTTTCAAACGTAGCCGACGTTAATTCTAAATTTCTTTTATTACCAACAAACTGACTAATATTAAAGAAAAATAAAAAATCAATATAAGTTTATTTATTCACTTAAACTTCATGAACAATAGTGGTACATAGGCGGACTTAATGCTACGAGGAGTTCTCTTTTAGTCAACCTTTGGGCTAAAAGAAATACACTGTGGTAGGTGTACAGCTCTTCAACACAAACATAAACAAACACAAGTTCATAAATAAACATTGATTTTCATTATTCGGTCGGTATATGCGGCGTGTCAGTCGCGTCTGTGGGGGACCGTTTGGCTAAATTAAATTGTTTTGATAAAATTATGATATCTTTTGAATATTCGATTTGAGTAATTCAAAAAAATAAGTAAATTAAAGTACGATTTATTTATAAAACTGATACCAAGGTGCGAATAACGTGGTCTGCTTTGGTCTGTCATGTCCTATCTATTAATTTTTAAATAACAAAAGTGACATACAATAATAGTTGGGCATTTGGTATCACTGCCTTTTCTGTTTGTAGATATTGATGGGTCCTCTAAAATTCGAGTTTATTATTTTATTATATCATCAATCATTTTCGCAGCGCACGCAAAGGGAGGTAATTTGCAGGGTTCCGTAGTTAAATAAGGATTTACATCGGTAATTCTTTTCAGAGACATTTCTCCAGTGTGTCTTCACTGTTACTTGGTCGGGTTTTTTCAACAATCATCGTCGTTTTTCCAGTTTACAAAATAAACCGATATAAAAACGTTATCAATTAAACACCTAAAACTTTCACAGGAATCACAGAATCTTAAGTTTTTGAGTTAATGAAATTGCTACAAAATTATTTAGCAGAGCTGAAATAGGCTTAAAATTTATTTATTTCATTTACTTTACTTACTTTAGAATGTACTTTTTTATTTGAAATCTTTTTACGAGACTATAAAGTAGTATAGGCAGAAACAAAAAGAAGTAGGTACACTGCATACTCGAAAGTCAAGGTCAAACTGTTACCAGTGCACTGGTAACAGTTTGACCTCAAGTTTCGAGTATCTTTATATAGATCGTAAGCAGAAAAGACGAAACTGCTTCACAAAATTGCTTTATCTGACCTATATTGTTTTACTTCTATTTAACCACATTCGTATAAAAAATGAGACCAGTGAATAAAAAAATGCGTAACGTATGTATCTATCTAAACTAAAAATTAGCCGTGCAATCGCCATACTCTTGTGTAGTCGTAGGCAAAAAAGCCGGCTTGGCGCGCATGTCTGCGTCCTCGCGTTATCTTTGATAATAGTTTTGAGGTAGCGCGTGCGCTACGGAAATGTTTGTGTGTGCGGCGCAGATATGAATGTGTGGCCCAGATGTTCAAGGTTATTGAGCCTACTATACACCTTAATGTCACCGGATAGTTGCAAACGCCGTAAGTTTATAATACATTGCATGAAGGATACATTGGAATTTGGACGGCATTTATTCAAAATGGTCTGTTCACAACATTTTGAAAAATTATAATGTAATTAAAATTTATTACAATGATACAGAGTTGTGTTGTTTCTGTGTACTTTCATCACGGTACTTATTTTTGAATACCTACCAGAGGGGAAGCCGTTGGAAAAGACTAGTGTAGCTTTAATAATACTATTTTCATTTCTGTCTTATGATTATTGGCAAAGAAAATACTACATCTTTTCCCGAGTGTATTGTATTCGAGGCCTCAGAGGAACAATGTGTAAATTACTTACAATATCATTGTGTGTCCATTTCATCAACTACATTGGAATAAAAGAAAATATATTATTATGACGACATTAGAAGCTAATCACATTGTAATATTTGGGTAAGGTGGATATCATTATTATGTTCTCCTCTAACAATGATACAATGTTCCTTTTTGATGATGTATTATCGGAGACAATAAATATTTTTCATTATGATGACTACAATATTACTCGAATTTGATCTGCTTCTGATAAATATTCGTGCTTACATACATGTGTCGGTGAATTTCAATTATCGATTTATTATAAACCGAACTGATTACTTTTATTTAATATAATATGTAAGCTCGTAACATACCACGCATTTTGTTTATTTGACATCGTTCATCCTAACTAATATTATATAATAATGCGGAAGTGAGTTTGTTTGTTACGCGTTCACGTCTAAATTGCAAAACCGACATTAGTTTTGGTAAAGAGATAGCGAAAAAAAACTCTTTGCCTATCTCCAAGAAAGAGATAGGCAAAGGATTTTCTTTTTTTAATCATATTAAAGCGAGCGAGGCCTCGGACAAAAAGCCAGCTCTTCATAATATAGTGTCATCAAAATCGACGTACCTAGTTTAGGTACATTACTTCAAGTGAATTTGGAGTGCACAAATTAATATGTCGAATAACAATCCAAGGTTACCGACATAGCCCGAAGGATCACCAAACTAAAGTGGCAGTGAGCAGGGCACATTGCTCGCAGAACAGATAGTCGATGGGCCGAAAAGTTCTGGAGTGACGACCGCGTACCGTAAGACGCAACATTGGAAGGCCTCCCACAAGGTGGACCGATGACCTAGTGAAGGTCGCGGGTAGCCGATGGATGTGAGACCCATAGGACCGGTTGTTGTGGCGACACTTGGGGGAGGCCTATGTCTAACAGAAGACGTCTTTCGGCTCATATGATGGTGATGATGAATAACAACTGAGCCCTCCGCTCTGCCCTCTTAGTCCCTCACCTCACCACCACTCCGGTCATAGTTTCAGGTCCGCTCGAGCCCGCGTCGGTTTCATGCCTTTTATCAATTATGTTCTGGTCGGCTTCCAGACAAACAGGATTTAGCTGAATACCGGCATTTTACGTGGAGCGGCTGGCTACCAGACCTCCACAACCCACTTACTGGGTAACACGATACTTCTTGGCAAGACTGGAGTCAGATTTTTTTACTTCGGACTATTCGTAATGACATCCACACAACCGACAACCAGGACCAACGGCTTAAAGTGCTTTCCGAAGCACGGAGGATTCTTGGTATTTTAAGATGTTCCCCCATCCAACCTCGGCTAGCGTTGCTGTGGTTAGTATTAATATGTGATCTATGGTTAAGAGGATCTTCAGTACTAACGACATGTTCCATTGGGTTAGTCACGCGCAAATCACATGTCACCCCACCCCAGTTACTACGACAAACAGCCAAAACAGAATCGACAGCCTACTCCCAAAATGGCGCACATTATTTGCGGTTTCATAAACATTTGATATTATCCAAATTTTCCAATATCTGCTGTCTATTGTCAACTGATCAAGCGTTGAATTACATCGCAGTTCTATTAAAAGCTATTACTTACCATTCGCGGATTATTATCTTCACAATAATAATAACTGCTATTGGTTCCCAGGGGTGTTAGAGGGAGAAGCAGGGGGTGCAGGGTGTAAGAGGTTCTTCCGCTCGTGAGGACTGGTAAATTGTAAGTAATTGTACAATTGATCTGCTGCTGTGGAGCTTCGTAAAATACTTAGTTGAACTGATTTCTCTCTCACATAAGTTTTTTAATGCTGAATGTGCATTTTACTGGGCTTAAATTGAAACAAGAGGATATAATAATAAATACATATCAATATATTTAAATTTCTTTCGTTACCGATGAGTGACAGAGAACGCACAACTGAAACTACAGGTCGTAGAAAGCAGAAATTTGGCATGTAGGTTCCTTGGGGAGTGTAGGGGAGCACTAAGAGTATATTAAGTATGTATGTATTTATGTTTATATTTTTGTATTATTTGTACTACGTTTCAGTCGTTTCTGTATTATAATTGTTGATATTTGCACCAAGTGCAACCCCATTTCGTGTCCAGGCTATCCCTATTCATTCCAGGTTGCCTGGAAGAGATCGCGGAATGCGATAAGGCCGCCAATTGTATATTTTTTTGGTTTAAGATTTTCTTTATGTTTTTATATTTTGGTGTACAATAAAGCATATATAAATAAATAAGAGAAGATTTTCCGATGTGCCAACGGAAACGGGAAAGAACAAGATATGCGCGTACGAATTGGCGGGCAAAAGTTATGTAGTGTAGATATAAAAGTGAAATTACTTAAAACAAGAGATAAAGCCGTGGCGAAATGAGGGCTACAGTTTTTGTACTCACCAGTTGGCGTCACTGTCCAGTAAGGTTCTTAATAATAGCATTAAAGTTGTTATTACGTACATGTAAACAAAATTCGAAGGAAAATAAAAATCTAAACAAATAAGTGAATAAACTTGCATAAATAGCCAACCAACAGTGAAATTTGACATTTAAAACCTCAAGTTATACGAGCGCCTCTAGCGGCAAATTCAGACGCGATAGCCCTCATTAAATAAACCTTTACACTACCGGCACGACGGCACTACGAGCAGTGGTGGCCGAGTGGTAGCAGCTTCGACTTACGAGTTGTAGGTCGCGGGTTCAAACCCAGCCAGGCACATTACTTTGTGTAATTAATTTCATCACCACTGCTCTCAAAACGGTGAAGGAAAACATCGTGAGGAAACCGGCATGTCCTAGAACCAAAAATTCGAAGACATGTGACATTCACCAACCCGCATTGGGCCCGCGTGGTGGATTACGGCCCATTCCCTCTCCTAGAGAGGCGGCCTGAGTCCCAACAGTGGGAACATATTATAAGGCCGACTATACTAACGGCACGAGTGACTGAGCACACGTGACTGGCACGAGTTGACAAGTATACTCAAGTCTATAGTACTCGTACACTGGCAAGATCAAGCATCGTTTTGTAGACCGGTCTAGATCTCATAACAAATAGTAATAGTTTATAGTAACAGTTTATTTCATAATGGGATTGCAAAGTTTACAAAATGTTGCATTTACATATAACTTTACGTTCAATAATTGTACAATAAAGACAAATGTACTATATATGAGTAGTTTACTTGAAGACTTGAATTATTTTGCCAACAACAACTTAATTTTATATTTATCAGTCCAAAGCATTATGTTGGCGTCCACCTTAGTTTACAGCGTGAGTTCCGTCAGGCGAGATATTAGAAGTGGCGCCGACCAGTCTATGTACACTGTAGGTATAACTAAGCGGGTGTGCATAGCATACTGAGACTAAAAAAAAATGTGGAAATTTCTGTGGTTTTGTGTCTAGGGCAATTTTTTGTTAGTGTTTTTCGGGTGGTTTTTGTAGCTTAATCTGGTGGTGAGCTAGTTTAGCTGTTGGCAACACTGATGGGAGAAATATCTAGTATCGAGCTAGGTCTGTGTATTGTATAGACTGTGTGTGTAATCGTCGGCGCGACCTGTTGCTCGCCGTGCCTCGTGGGGGTCGCGAGGGTTGTATTGTTGTGATATTAAGTTAATGTTGTCTGTTTGCCGTCTCAGAGAACAATAAATATCTTGTGAAGCGATGGTGTAAAGAGAAACACAGATCCAATTAATTTACAACTATATTGAAACGAAAACAAAAGCATGAAAGTAAAGAAAGAAGACTAAAAGAACGCACAGGGATCAACTGATAAGAAAGAGTAAAGATACAAATGAAAAACTGCTAAAGGGAAGTATTTCTGTGTTGATCTTTCATGAAGGAAACATTACGTTTTACTGCTACTTTCTTGATTGATCGACACTGTACCTCCTCTCTTGTCAACTTGACCCCACCCCCGTACCATGTCATCCCATTATCACGTACCCTGCTTACCATATGTATTACGTTAGTGTTCTGCGGCTCTCTGGTACTACGTCTGTTCCTCTGTGTACATTACACATAGTAGGTATGTGTCGTAACATCAGTTGATTTAATCAAATCATTATGTTTTGGGTCCAATAAGTTTAGTAGGTACATTGCTTCAAAGGGAAGGCGAGATCTATTCTAACAATTCTTTTGGGATTTGGTTTCCGCACTTAGTCCTGATGTTGGACCATTGTGCGTAGGCGAGGTCTATTTTAGATATTGAAGGAAATCGAACTTCAGTGAAGCTTCTGTGGATTAAACTAATCAAGCTGATACACAAATTGCAATCTAAAATCTAATAATAGCAATGCATACCGTAATCTTTCTCGACTCATTGTGGTAACTGTTGTACGTCTATATTTCTTACAAAAACTGGTCTCTCAAAGGAACATAATATTGCATAACATTGCCAATCAATCACCTTGTGTAAATAAATACTATTTGCGGACAATTTTCCACACATACAATAATGATCTTACTGGCTTAATAACAAGTTATCCATTCTCATTGGTAGCTAGAGTCTTTAACTTCGAGTTCACTTCACTAACTTTAATATTTAACTAAGCTTCATCAAAGGAGTAATCTAAATGTTTAACAAGAAACTTTCAACTTTTACTTCAAACAATATGTTCTTTGAACTTTTGATATTTAATTAATTTATTGTACAGCTATTAAAAGCAATAAGAACAACACAACTTTTCGAACAATGGTTCGACTTATCATTATGAAATCTTAAAACATCTGCGATGTAATTCATGTAATAATGTGACTTGCATATATTATATGTACCCGCTAATTCGCTCCCGCAGCTATCCCACATGAAAGTTGCATTTTTTTAATACAATTTCATCTAGTACTCAATCACAGTGTAACTTTACATCACTGAAAGACGTACTAATTCATTAGTTCCAAAGATGACCCACCTCCTACAAATACCTTAATAATTTCGATTCCTTAAATATTTGTTGTTTATTTATTTAAATGTTGCAGTTTACGGGGCCTCCGCAAACAAGGATTTCCAATTATGTTTCTCAAAATAGACGACAAAGTCAATGATTACAAAACAATGTCGTTGTTTTCCCTGCGGTCGACGTGACAGCTGACGACGCGATCAGCTGCCGTGACTCTAATCACAAAGGTTGACAACCCCTGCCCGTCGGGGCCTAGAGCTACTCAACTGAACGAGTTTGTGTACAAATGTCAGCCATTTTGTGTTATTATTTATTTATGACTGTTCACTGATTTATAGCGTGATTTTACGCACGAATGTTTTTGACGTATAGTAACGTAACGTAAAATTTGACCATAGCTACAATTTTTTTTTGTGATGGGTTTGCTCTTGACTCTAGTCTAGGTCAGAGATAAACGAGACAAAGTCTACGATGGAGCGAGCTTACCCAGAAAGAGCCTGTTCACTCTAACTTTGAAGAGATTAGGGTTGTAAGCGTTTGGAAACACAGACGCAGGCAAAGAGTTCCACTCCTTTGCTGTGAGCATTATAAAAGACGTTTGGAAACGCTTAATGCGAATTGGTGGAATAGTAACAAGGTAGGGATGGTAAGATGCAGTGCGTCTGGATGTCCGATGGTAGAAGGGGGCCGTTAGGATGAGGTCGTGGAGTTCTTGGGCACACTCACCTGAGTACAATCTGTAGAAGACCGACAACCAAGCAACCTTACGGCGATGAGCCAAGCTATGTAGCTTGGCATCCACCAGTTTTACGTCGTACAATACTCGTTTTGCACATAGTATTTATTTGAATTAGATACTATATTCATATTTTTCAATGATAAAAATTGAGTATGTCCCATAAAATTAAACCAAAATACTATGTGGTTGTAGTTTTCCACATTCAAAATTCACTTACGTTAACGTTACTATACGTCAAAATATTCGTGCTAGGCCCTCTGAATTGAATGCGCGCATTTCATTGGTAACGATATGATTTAATGTTTTCTTTTTTTGGAGCGAGCTTTATAACCTACTAGTGGACGTCACGCGGTTTCACCCGCGTAGTTCCCGTTCCCGTTGGAGTACGGGGATAATATATAGCCTATGTTACTCCCTGATAATGTAGCTATCCAATGCTAAGAGAATTTTTCAAATCGGTCCATTAGTTTCGGAGCCTATTCAATTCAAACAAACAAACAAACAAATCTTTCTTCTTTATTATATTAGCATAGATAACTGTTACTCATCTTTATGCTAAAGTATTAAATTAAAATTATTCCCAATAATATTTTAATAGACGCGTAGAACACTGCTGGTACTGATATCAAACGAACTTGAAATACTCGTAAGTCCCCATTCAATTGAGTACCAGTTTATTTATTCACTAAACAAAAACAGGAAATGAATTCTGTATTAAAATTTGGGTTACATAACCGACAATAGGTATCTAGCAATAATTCGGTTGGCAAATAGCATAATAGGTAACTTTTCCTCCTGGAAAAAAAAACTTTCCCTGGAAGCGGAGTCGAACACAAATATATTCCGGGAGCTCCAGTATTTAGCTTGTCGTACAGAACATAATATTCGACTCACAATGTCCGCCCCTCCCCCCCCCCCCCTGGCGATTTTCGGGACACGCTGATAGTTTCATAGGGAATAATAAATTACTACATATCAGTAACATGGGCGGGTTGTGAAACTCTGGCGCGGGACCTTTTTGTGGACGTTACTTTTGGGACAAAGTAATTGGACACAGATTGTATCAGCAGTAATATGTACCAAATGTACGTTAACATTCCTATATTCGAGAGAAACAAATCAAAGTGGACATGGCTAACTAGAGTCAATATATTATTTTAATTTATTTTTAACTAAGTATTGACGTTCAAATGTGCCTTTTAATGGTCGAATGAAAATAAATGAATTGACTTTGAAGTGTGATTTAGTAAGGTATAAATTTACAACTGTTTTAATCATAATTATCAAAACACGACGATTGAGTAATTATAATTGCTTGATTTCAAGTATATACAGAACACGACTGTAGAGTTAAGTTTGAATATTGAGTTCAAAGTGTACTGTAGGTAGGTAGGTATACTGATTATTGCAGAATTTGTTCGAAAGAGTCACCGCGGCCCCGGAACGCAAAAGGCATTAGGAGGAACACGGATGTGTTTTAGTCAGTAAGAGTCTGACACTCCCATCCGCTCAGCCCAGAGCTGATGGCGTCTTTTGATGACTACCCATCCTTAAAAAGAATGAACGTAATATTTATATGAGTTGTATTATGTGTATGTGTCATTAAAAGAAGGTTTTTTTTCTCTCTTTATTCGTATAAAGGGGCTTTTACGCATAGCGTATGCCAGTCCCATCGTATCCTAAAAAATATTTTACTATCACAAGATGTGAGCCATGATAAAAGAAGGTAAAAGTTACAAGCGTATTTGTAAACATCATTGTTAACACACATTTTAATTAGATACATATATCGTTAATTATGTCTCATTATACTTAAAAATGTAAACAAGACATAACTCACACGCCCTCTTCCCTAACAAGCTCGCTGCCGACCCGGGTTTATGATGCGGATCTACGAAACTCTCAACACAAAGCTGTTCATACTAAGAGCTTGTTTCTCTTTTAATGCATTTTTTTGATTCTCCCTAAAGTCCTCGTTAATATATCGAGAAATCTCAAGTGCTGACAGACACACAGATATGCCTATTTCACAAACAATTTGCAGCGATTTGTTTTGAGAGGAATCTGTCTGCAGAATTGTCGATGTTTTGGCAGGGAGCCAGATTAAATCAATATACGAATGTCAGGTCTGATCGTGTGTACCCCTGAGAGTTCTAATGGGGCACGTTGGTATAAACTTTCTTCTTTAGATGTAATAGACTCGCTTTTTGTTATCACACGTCATCTTAGATACAAAGCAACTAAACGTTACTACAAATAGATATTCATTCAGCCTGTAAACTATCCTTAAAATAGACCAGCGGCAACGTTTCTATGGTTAGCCCATTAAGAATCAGTAGTCCACGTTTCGTTCATCCAATCATTTGTGGACCTCTGACAGCTAAATTACAGTCCTAAACTATCTTATCCTTTACTAAAAGAACCTTTCCTTCATAAAAACTGTTCCCAACACAACACACACGCAGTCCAAACTTAAAAACTTCTCTTACAAGTCGTCCAAGTTCGGACGCTCGCGATCACTTCCCGTATACATCAGAGCACGTTGATCTTGAACACGGCGGTGTTGGTCGCCGATACAGCAGATATCATGTCGAGTGATCGATGTCTTGGAAAAAGGTGAGAGTTGTAGAGACTTGTTGACGAAAAGCGAAGATGCCACTTTTTTAAAGGTAATAGCATCGATTGAAAAAAATCTATAAAATCGTTGCAAAGGTCAAGAATCATATCATCCTAATACCTATATAGCCCGGAAGTTTGTAAGTTAATTACTTTCATTTATAAATTTCATTCATAGCATTCCCTTGGGATAAGACGCTTATCAAGCAGGAGAAATAGCGGTCAGAAGCTATGGCAATATAACTTTATAAGTGTGCCTTTCAATACTCGCTTCAATGATGGTCGAAAACTGTAATAGTTCATAGCTTTTTTCAGTTGTAACATACAAAAAAAAATATAACTTAGTCCATGCAATAAAAGAAGTTTCGTCAAATGTTTACGATATTATAGACGCATCTATTTTTATCTCCCTCTCATATTTCCCTACATTTACGTCAAACTTCCAAATAATGTGTTCTATATTCTACGTGTTATGAATAGTTTTTATATAAACCATGTTTGAATGAGAACGTCTCTCATACAAACATGGTTTACATAAAAAACTATTCGAGCTGCCGATGGTGTGATGAAATATTTTATTTCTGTACGACTTTTATTGTTACACTGTCACGCATAATATTAAACGGATATGAGTGGAAATCAGTAATTGAAACATAAGACTTTTATACCGACATAATTTTCATTCGATTCCATTTTATCACTCTACTGTCGATTCTGGCTCTCAGGACTTACAGTGGTTGAGATAGATTTATCGCTGCTAGCCGCTCGAAACTAATTACGTACCATTCCAAACCTCCCATATAGAAACCTGTGTGTTTTGAAGAAAACAGTATTTGCTGATAAGTATCTACAGTTATTGTTAACAGTACCTACTCGTAAGTCAGTTCCTAATGCAAACAGTTCGTTCGAGGTAGCAGTTGAGTCATCAGAAAAAGACGAAGAATTTACATCGCTTGCTTCAACTACATCTTACGAGTTAAACCGTAGCTACCCTGACTTATATTTAAAATCAAATGACGATGCTATAGAACTAAAAAACAGAATACTTCAACTCGAAGAAAAGTTAGTAATTGCAGAAAATGAAATAGAGAATTTGTTGCTCGAAAATAGTACTCAAGCTAAAATAATTACTAATTACAAATTAAGAATTGACCAATTGACACATATATGTACTAACACATCCGCAAAAAAATCTGCGGCCAAAATAAAACGTAAATGCCTTATAAGAACAAAGCTTGACTTTATAAATACACAAAGTCCTGGAATAATTCAAACGTCGTCAGAAGAAGATACACTCTTAAAACCTAACGTAATTAAAGACGATAAACCGTTGCGATTGACCCGGACGGCATCTCTTTGAATGCAACGGCCTCGCCGACAAGTCATATTAGTGTAAAAAACTCCCATCAAAATAAGTTATGTATAATAAGCGATAATAATGTTAATAACATATTAGGGGTTGCTGAAAACACCTTTCCAAACAAGAAAATCTGTCACTATTGTATGCCAAAGGCGAGTATTACTGATCTTTTAACAACATTAGACACAAAACTTGCAAATTACACTCTTGATGATTTTTGTATAATTTTCCTTGGTGAAAAAGACTTTCTAGTCTCCAAAAATAATGTAGATCTAGTTGATTCTATAAAATGTAAACTCGAACAAATATTGCATACGAATATTATTTTATGCTGTCCTACCTTTAAATTTAGATGGAATACTAATTTGTTTAACGGAAGAATAGAAGCTTTTAATCAACTATTGTACCAAAGTAACCAGGTTTTCAAATATGCATACACTTTTGATACTAATAAAAAACTTAAATATTCACATGAAATGTTTTCTGAGTATACCGGCTAAGTTAACAATACAGCAATGGATAATGTCTTCCTGAACCTGAAAAACTATTTGGAGTTATTTATATATGACAGTAGCTGTAATTTTAACATGAAGCAAGTACCTGCCGACACGGAAAAGTGTCAGTTAAAACCGGGTACTATTCCATATTACTTTAACAAAATGAACCCAGACCCACCTTCATCTAAAGTTACATCTCATTTCGGCACAGCTATTAACGACAGTGAATTTTTTCGTCCCTAATTTAGTACCAAATTCAATCTATAAAGACTCTTTGATGCAGAAAACCAGCTGTATAAAAATATATCATCAAAATGTATGTGGAATAAGTAATAAAAAATTGAGCTCGAATTATACATTGCAACCACGGGTTTTCATGTGGACTATCTATGTATAACAGAACATTTTGTAAATGCACAGTCTGCCGAAGTTTTTAATATTACCGATTATAATTTGGTTTCATACAACACAAGGTCAAACAAAAAAAGGGGAGGTAGTCTGATTTTAGCACATACAGATAAAGAATGTGAATCTATTGATTTTGTTAAAAAATTGTACAGATCAGATAGTTTTGAAATATGTGGTGTTAGAGATCTTGAAATTATGCTATATTTGTGTTGTTGCTACAGAAGCCCTTATGATAAAAATTTTGAGAGTTTTATATCTAGTTTAGAAAAATTGTTGGAACATTTTATTTACAAGAAGTGTATCATATGTGGTGATTATAATATTGACGTACTTGTTAAGAGTAAGAAATCTGATGAATTTGAAAGTATTTTGACGTGTTATAATTTTCGTTATCTAATAAATACTCCTACTTTTATTCGGAGCAATGCACATTCATGTTTAGACAACATAATTACAAATCTTGCTGATGATGACATAGATCAGTGTTTTGTTGATCACAATGGCTTGGCAGACGGTCATGGTGGACTATTCTGTAATGTGGTACTTGACAATATCAATATTAAATCTAAAAACTCTGAGCAAACCATAATAATAAAAAAAAGAATATTTAATAATAAAAATAATACCGCCTTCAAGAATTACATTCGTAATAAAAATTGGACCGATATAGGAATAAATAGTTTCATAAATTGCCTTGGTAAAGCATTTCAGCATTGTTATCGAAAGAAGTCAATCCGAATAAATCCATTTAAAAACACAACAATAAAGTGGATTACTAGAGGGGTTAAAGTTTCAAGTAAGATGAAAAGAGTACTATGTTCAGGTACGTTAAATAATACCAGCCTTATAAAATATAAAAACAACTATATAAGAATTTATAGAAGAGTTATTCAGCAAGCCAAAAAAAAGCCATTATAAGTAAATTAAATAATGCTAAAAACATAACTAAACAGACGTGGAAACTAGTAAACGAAAGTACAAAGAAGATAACAAATAGGCAATGTAGGACTTTAAACTTAAAAGTGAACAATACATTGATAACTGATCCCCAGCAGGTCGCTGACCATTTCATTGATAGTTTTGTGTTCAAGTCGTCACTAGGTAGCAATGAAAAGGTAAGAGCAATATCTTTTCTATCGGAGACGACAAACAGAGTAGAAAGTGATTTAACTTTCCATCCGACAACACCGTCTGAAATCGCAAAGATTGTTAGTAAGATGGCCAATAAAAAATCTTGCGGTTTTGACGACTTACCAATTTCGATTCTGAAGGAGAATATAGACTCTTTGGTATTACCTCTATCTGAGTTCTTTAACAAATGTCTTGAAGAGTCTTTCCAGACCAGTTCAAATTGGCTAAAGTAGTTCCAATATTCAAAAAAGCCACAATCCAAAAAACTACCGACCTATATCCCTTTTACCAACCTTATCAAAAGTATTTGAAAAAGTTATTAAACATAGACTGATGATACATTTAAATGTAAATAAAATAATTAATTTAAGACAATTTGGATACCAGAAAGGCGTGGGTTGCTCAGATTCAATAAACATTCTTGTTGTGTTGTTTGATATGCTAAACCCTTCGTAGAACTGTATAAATCCGTAGGCGAACTTTAATCATGCACAGTCACGTAGAACAATGAATATGGGAGGAAGGTGGGTACTCACGGGTCTTCGCTGTCGACGATTATATCGTGGCGCCACTTCACTCACAGTTCCAGGGACGTCCCTTTTTGCCACTAACACTCGCGAATTGTTGGAGAAAGTCAGTGCAGGTAGATTTGATAGTCTGTTGAAAGCCGGTAACACTGCGCGCGGATCCGCGCGTTGCTTGTAACTTGTTGAGTGAGTAAGAGAGACTGACTGGAAATTAGGATTCTTGTTTGCAAGGGAGTGAATGAATGATTGAATGGGAATGGGATTGGAATGAGGAAGAGTGACCGTGCATTAGTCAGATTAGTGTTTGTTTATTTACTTTTTAATACTTTAACATTCTTCCCCCCTGCTGGCGAAACTATGGAGACAGAACTCTACAATGAAAGCTGCGTCCATATCAACCAAAAACTGGTGTGTTATTATGATATTATGATAGATGAATAATTATGATTTGATGATATATTATGATGTGTAATTGTGTCCGTAATAAATACAATACAAACTAATAATGAATATGATAATTATGTTTTTTGTTGTTTAAAGTGGTGAAAATTTACTCATGTCCATCAGGGAGAGGACATAATTTTACTAAAGGTCTGTCAATAGTACCTTGAGCAGTCTTGACCGTAGCCGAACGAGGAATCCCATCACGACCAGGATATAGCTTTATAATTCTACCAAACCGCCATCGTAACGGATGCGAACATTCGTCTTTGATAATTACTAACTGATTGATTTGAACGTCACATGAGGACTTATTCCATTTCAAGCGTTGCGTTAAAGTGGTAAGATACTCAGAATGCCATCGTGACCAAAAATCTTGATGCATTCGCTGCAAAAGTTGCCAGCGTGTCAGCCTATTAGTTCGTATGTCTGTATAATCTGGTGTTGGTAATGAAGTTAATGGTGCTAGTGTTAAGAAATGGCCTGGTGTGAGTACCGTGATGCCATTGGGATCCGTGCTAACTGAACATAATGGTCTAGAGTTAAGTAATGATTCTATCTGGACTAGAACTGTATTTAGTTCTTCATATGTCAGTATTTGTGTACCTATTACCCGATAGAGGTGCGTCTTTACGGACTTGACCCCAGCTTCCCAAAGTCCTCCGAAGTGGGGGGCCCCAGGAGGGTTGAAATTAAATGTTATATGTTCGGTCTCACAAGCCGTTTTCATTATGTTGGCCAACTCTGATTGAGCGCCTTTAAAATTTGTTCCACAATCTGAATGGATAATGTTGCATCTACCACGTCGAGCAATGAATCTACGCAATGCCGCTAAGAATGCGGCAGACGACATGTCAGACGCTAACTCTAAGTGGAGCGCTTTTGTGGCAAAGCACACAAAAAGACATAAGTACGCCTTCGTAACGCGAGTCCCACGCTTTCTGACGGGGGTTACATTGAAGGGTCCTGCGTAATCGCAACCAACTGCTTGAAATGCTTTTAATTGGGTTATACGTGATTTTGGTAAATCTGCCATTTTAGGCTGAAGTGTTGTTGGCTTGGTACGAAAACACCGATAACAATTTGCTAAAACTTGTTGGATTGCTCGCTTTGGTGACAAAATCCAAAAATTTTGAAGAATTAAAAAGTGAAGTGTTTGTAATCCTGGATGCATATGCTCGTTATGAACCGATTGAATGATACGCTGAGTTAAAAGATGTTTGCGAGGAAGCAAAAATGGATGTTTTGTTTCAAATTCTAAATCAGAACGAGAGAGCCTTCCCCCCACCCGCAAAACACCAGAGTGATCTATAAATGGGTTAAGTTTCCTAAAAGATTTAGGTAAAACTTTTCCTGCTAATAACTGTTTGATTTCGTATTTGAATTCAATATGTTGTACGTGTTTAACAAGTACCATAAGGGCATTGCTTAGCTCAGCTTCTGTTATATGGTCATGATCAACTGTTTTGTTTTTGCGTAATGCGTTGATGAATCTGAGACAATAGGCTAAAATACGTTGAGTCTTTTTTAATGATGAAAATTTGTTAAGGAGATTATCCAAAGGGTTGGTATCGATTATGTTGTTTGCTAGCACTGTGATACGCCGCTCACAGGTTACATCACCATCCGTGAAGCGGTGTGATTCTGTATTTGTTGGCTCGTTAGGCCATTGATTCTGATTTAATGATAACCACTCCGGTCCAGTCCACCAGAGGGCGTGGCTAATGAGCTCATCGGGTAGTAAACCACGACTTGCGCAATCAGCTGGATTCTGCTTGCCTGGCACATGTTTCCAGGTAGCATTTGCTAGTTTTCTTTGAACATTTGCTATACGATTGCCAACATATGCTTTAAAATTGGTTGAATTTGATTTGATCCATGACAGCACTATCATGGAATCAGACCATGCGAACACGTCCTCAATGTTGATGATGTTAGAAAATATGTTAATGATATAACTCATGAGATCTGCTAGTAATGATGCACCACATAGCTCGAGCCTCGGTAGCGTTCTCCGCTTGGTGGGAGCAACACGTGATCTTGCGCTCACCAGACAGACTTGATATTGATCTTGAGAAATGCTGGAACGAAGATAGACTGCTGCCGAATAACCTGCTTCACTAGCGTTACAGAAGCCATGAATTTGATAAGATGCTGCTTCACCATGTGTAATACGTCTTGGAATACGTAATTGAGAAAGATTTGATAATTGATGCGTATACTTCGTCCAAAGGCTATGAATGTCATCGGGTACTGGTTCATCCCAAGATGTTCCCAATAACCACAGACGTTGGATAAGAAATTTGGCTAAAAATGTTAATGGTGTAAGTAGACCGATAGGGTCATAGATACGAGCAAGCTCAGAAAGCATTGTCCGCTTTGTACAGCCGCGTGGAATTTGATTGACTTGATAATTAAAAACATCTTGATGAGCATTCCAGGCAAGGCCAAGAACTTTAATAAAGTTGGTGTCACTGTCGAACGTCAAATCTGGTACCATCTTATGTTCTTCAGGTATGTTTTGCAGTACAGCCGCATGGTTGCTGGACCACTTCCTGAGCTCAAAACCACCGGCAGCCATGATTTTAGCTAATTGTTGTTGTAAATTAACTGCTTGTTGGATGTTATTACAGCCGGTGACTACGTCATCTACGTAAAGATCGTTCCGCAAAACCTCTGCTGCGAGAGGGTAGGACTCCTGTTCGTCTTGAGCTAGCTGATGCATGGTACGTATGGCCAGAAATGGCGCGGACGACACTCCAAATGTTACGCGATTGATTCTAAATTCTTGAATTGATTCGTCTGGTGAACATCTGAATAAGATACGCTGATAATCCCTATGCTCCTGAGTGATGATGATTTGACGATACATTTGACGTACGTCGGCTGATAATACGACTGCATGGAGTCGGAATCGTAAAAGAATGTTGTTAATATCTGCCTGCAACTTAACGCCTGTTAATAATGTGTCATTAAGTGACCAACCCTGACTATCCTTAGCTGAGGCGTCATAGACAACTCTCAGACGTGTAGAAACGCTACTTGGCTTAACCACTGCATGATGTGGGATATAATATGCTGAAGATGATTGACACTCATTAGGTGGGACAGGTTCCATCTGACCACTTGATAGATACTCCATGATGTGAGATTTATACTCTTCTCCAATTTCCTGGTTCTGATTAAGACGTTTTTCAAGCTGATTAAATCGCCGAAGCGCAGTACTATACGAATTGTTAAATGATGGTAATGATGAATCTCTAAATGGTAAATGAACGATATAACGACCGTCAGCATCACGCTTACATGTTGATTGATAAATTTCCTCGCAACGAATGTCGTCAGCAGAGGCTGTTTGTTTTGGTTCCGATGGCATGTTGTCGGTATCCCAAAACTTTTGGACTGCAATATCTAAATTGGCATCCATTGATACATGATTGATTGAAATAGGAATGGATTCAATGGGATTGGCTGCTTGTGTCCTACCCATGAGAACATAACCGAATATAGTGTTAATTGCTGTTGCTGTATGATTACTACTTTCAATTTTACCTGGTAACAAAATCTGAGGGAAAATCTCTCCACCAATCAAAATGTCTATAGAACTAGATTTATGAAAATCAGGATCTGCTAACTTGAGATTTGATATATGTTTGAAATCATTGATATCTATTGCACGTGTGGGCATATCGCTACAAATTTTATCCAAAGTCACCGTTTCTGCTGTAAATGATATATTGGAATTGCCCAATGGACGAATATCCAGAAAAACCTTACTACCTGATAAAGCAGGAGTGTCCCCTATTTCTGACATAGGAGTGTTACATTTGATACGAGTCAGACCAAGTCTCCGTACACAAGAATTTGAAATTATATGGCTTTGACTCCCTGGATCTAAAAGTGCACGAACCTTTTCATAAGTGCCACACCTATCTTTGACTTCAATTTGCACTGTGGCAAGCAAAACAAAGGATGGAGCAGATGCTTTTGTTGTGTTTGATAATGTTGTAACCGGCGCAACAGTATCAGAAGTGCTAGCCTCATTTGCAGCAACCTGAACTTTTGATGAATTTTGTTGTTGATTTGAATTTTGGTGACTCTGGTTTGATGATCTACCCTTTGGAAAATGTAACAGGCTGTTATGACGCTGATTGCATGATTTACACACATGAGTAGATGTACATTTAGAAGTGTTATGATTGGAACGCAGACAATTTAAACAAAGTTTATGTTGCTTTGCCAATTGAAAGCGCTCTTGAGGTGATTTATTAAGAAAATTATTACATGAAAAGAGAGGATGATTTTCTTTGCAGATGATGCAATTTGATGATTGAGGCGTTTGAGCCAATAACATAGTTGATGCTTGATTTTTATGTTGAGTTGATGAACTGTTGCTATCTTTATTTGAATAATTCTTCTTGATATTATTATTATTTGGCAAAGCCACTGCTGTTGAAGTATTTGTTAAAGATGAGCGCTCTAATGCATTGCATCTTTCTACTAAAAAAGATTTTAATTGATCAAACCGTGGAAAGTCACAACCGTTGCATGAAAGCTCAAAAGCTTCACGGGATTTTTTATCTAATTTTACCAAAAGCGAATGAAATAAAACAAAGTCCCAATTGGAAGTGGGCAAACCTAATGAATTCAACATTGAAAGATTTTCTGAAAATGTGTCTAAAAGATTTCTCAAGCTTTGAGCCGACGGTGTGGTTATTGGTTTGAGGTTGCATATTTGTTCCCAACATAAAAATGAAAGATATCGCTTGTTATTGTACCTATTAACAAGTGCTTCATAAGCACTAATATAATTAGCTTCTGAAATTGGAAAAGCTCTGATAAGATTAACTGGTTCCCCTGAAAGGGAAGTCACAAGGTATTGGAATTTTTCTACTTTTGATAAATCCATCCTGTCATGGACTAACGTATTAAACAAATCAATAAAACCAGGAAAATCCTTAAACTGACCTGAAAAAGTAGGTAGCTTTATCGCAGGCAATTTAGTAGGTTTTCTGTTTTCTACCGAGGATGTGGAAACCTTTACCACATCTGCTTTATGGTCAGGTAAGAGCTTACGTACAGTTTCTAAAAACTCAAAATACATGTCATCTGCTTGTTCTTGATAAATTGTTTGTTTCAACATTTGTTCCTCACTAATCTCAAGGTTTGAATATTCAGCCAAAAGTTTCGTGTGAGCATCATTAAACGCTTCCATAATTGATTCTATCCGCGATCCCCATGTTTCTAAACGCGGTCGCAGATTTGCATCATCGCAGCATTTGCGAGCGCAGACAACAGCATCTGTCAATCGCTTGTGCGCAATGTTGCGCTTTGATTCATGATGAGCTGCCATAGCTTCACTCATGATGACTGAATTTGATGAATTTACTCGTTAAAATATGTTAAAAGTAACTTATTATTACTAAAATAAGTTGTAATGATGTTTTGAAATAGTTCAAAATATTGTTTGATGACGTAAATATTAATTACGTATTATGACAGCGATGGTAGAAAATATTCCCCGAAATGTTATTCAAAAACTACCAAATAAAAGTAATTTTCTAAGTATGGTAATATCTTGGGGCTGACAACACTGAAGATTGAGTGAAATTATTGAATGGTGAGTGAACGATCGATTAAGTTTTGTAGGTAACGCTACTGCGCACTAGATGTCGCTATTACCAATTTACACAACTTTATGCCTATTTTGCGAAAATTATTTAATTTGAAGGACCGTAAATGATGAAATGCTGATGATATGTTATTTATAAATTATATGTTATTTATAAATCTCACAAATAAAGTGAATGATTATGTTATAAAGTATTCGTTGCACCGTTACGTGTTACGTATGCAAACAAACTTACGTAAAAAATACGCAAAATGAATGATTATGTTAAAATGGTTATAAAGTAATGTTTTAATGCTATATGTTACACCTTAAAACAACGCTTGAAATGTTCAGATTCACGTTCCTGTTGGAACGGACGAACTAAATGTTCAAGTACCTACCTACGCCGACCGGTCAAAACTGGTTCAAGATTTCAAACTTCATATGATCGAAGTTGAAAAAACTTTAAAACCACTTGATATGATGATATGATGCGTGTTAAATTATGTTATTATGTGATAATACACTAAATAATGTAATAAATAGGTATAATCGTGTTTTTTGTTAAATGTAAATGGCAAATTTGGACGCCGCACGTGTATGACTACGACTAAAATTGGAGGTACATGTATAGAAATCCGCTCGAATGACCACAAATGTTGTGTTGTTTGATATGCTAAACCCTTCGTAGAACTGTATAAATCCGTAGGCGAACTTTAATCATGCACAGTCACGTAGAACAATGAATATGGGAGGAAGGTGGGTACTCACGGGTCTTCGCTGTCGACGATTATATCGTGGCGCCACTTCACTCACAGTTCCAGGGACGTCCCTTTTTGCCACTAACACTCGCGAATTGTTGGAGAAAGTCAGTGCAGGTAGATTTGATAGTCTGTTGAAAGCCGGTAACACTGCGCGCGGATCCGCGCGTTGCTTGTAACTTGTTGAGTGAGTAAGAGAGACTGACTGGAAATTAGGATTTTTGTTTGCAATGGAGTGAATGAATGATTGAATGGGAATGGGATTGGAATGAGGAAGAGTGACCGTGCATTAGTCAGATTAGTGTTTGTTTATTTACTTTTTGATACTTTAACAATTCTTATAATTGACATAATTAATAAATTAAATAACAAAGTGAAAGTGGCTGGGTTATTCGTTGACCTCAGCTCCGCTTTTGACACGATAGATTATGAGCTATTACTATCAAAACTTGAACATTATGGTATCAGAGGCAAGTCTTTATTACTTTTGAAATCCTACTTAAAAAATAGACGAATGTTTGTCGAAATAAAAAGCATCGATGATACAAATCACGAAGTCGTAAACACGTCTAGGATTAAAAATATACAACGTGGTGTACCCCAAGGCTCAATTTTAGGACCAATACTTTTCATTATATTCACAAATGACTTGCTAAACTTCATGCATAACGTTCAGCCCGATGTAAGACTTGTTGTCTGTGCGGATGACATAAATATAATAATTGGGGCAACTGACTTAAAAGAACTGACCAGAACTGTAAATAAGTGCCTCGAAAATCTCTGCAATTGGTTTTCAGCCAATAGCCTTTTATTAAATACAAGTAAGACTAACATTATGTTACTCAAGACTACAACTCGCAATAATGACAATTTAGATATACAAATTAAAGAAGACAAGATTGAATTAGTAGACAAAGTCAAATTCTTAGGAATTAACATAGATGAGAATTTAAATTGGAAACAGAAGCTAGCTGCTCTTGACTCTTCTATATTATCAGCATGCTATGCACTCAGAAGTCTTAGAGATATTTTGGAAACTAAGCAACTAAAGGATATATACTATGCACTGGTAGAATCTAGATTAAGATACAGCATCATGCTTTGGGAAAACAGCTACGGTTATAACTGTCAGAAGGCATTTATCTTACAGAAACGTGCCATAAGGACTATTGTTAGAATCTCACAAAGAGACTCATGCAGAGAACATTAAAAAAAAATAGAAATATTAACAGTACCTAGTTTATACATATTAGTAATACTAAATCACTTTGCTAAGTATATTCGTCAGTATGAATCACAAGAGGACGTAAGATAAGAGAAAGTACAAGAAGGAAAGAGTTTAAACACAAGATGGTACCAAATTTTAATGTAGCTAAGCATTGCTACGGGTACCAAGCAGTCGAATTGTTTAATAGGCTACCAGCTAATTTAAAGTTATTAATTTATAGCCCTCACTTATTTAAACACAAATTAAAAGTCTTCTTGTTTGAAAAATGTTTCTACTCAGTATCAGATTTTATGTCAAATGATACAACATAATTTATTATTATAATAATAACAAACTTTTGAATCGAATTGATATTTGACTGATACTTTGACTTTGGCTAATCATCTGACATAATAAGTACATTTGACATTATATCTGACATTCTTTGGACATTAATTTATTTATAGACATCTTTTGAATTTATTGACTTGACATATTAATTAATATTCTTTCAAATTATTTTGCATGTAACAACTTTATGTTAATTATTATGTACCTAAAAGTCTACACAATGTATGTATTGTTTTAAATAAATGAAATGAAAGTAACAAATATAGAAGTTTCTAGAGCGCTACGAACACGTTATCTGTGAGAGGCTGACTCCACACTACAAGACCATCGTCATGCTCCAATGTAATGCGTCAGATCTCGCGGGTTACTAGTGGCTACTACCCAAATGATTTAATCCCCCCCCCCCCCGCCTCGCCGTAAACTTGACGGCGATGAGCAAACTGCAGTATTTCCAAACTTTATGATTAATTTGATTTAATTGTGTATTTGGACGGTCGACCTTCGATGACTGAACGGGTTTTGGAATTTCGAATACAGATAGACCACGGCCTAGACTTGTATCAATAGGATACTTTATTTCAGTAGTGAAGTAACGAAATTTATAAGAAGAAGGTCACTTACTGAGTTCGTAAAAGCCGAGACAAGTTACGTGAACAGTTTTCATATTGAGTTAGCTAAAAGGACTTTCGATACCATTGGGTAAAGGTAAAGGAAATTCCTATTCCATTGCTTCGTGTATTCTTCCATTTCCATTGCTTTTTGCTCGATGAAGTAAATAACGCAATGAACATTGTTGAAGAATCAAAGTGGTATTGGGATTATACAAACTATCCCGCTTTAACTTGTACGGGATTAACAGAAAGCTACAGGATTTCATAATGTTTGGCTCATCATTCGATCTACAACCATAATGTATGAACACACAGTTCTGCTAATGTACTGCATATTGCTGTCCGTGCGATGTGTTGTGGGTATTAATATATCACGATATTATCTGTTTAATTAGTCGATGTATGTGTTATCCCATACACTGAGTTAGTTGCACGCGCCGAGCTATATACTGTACTAGCATAGAACCCTGGCTCTACTTGATAATAATGAAATAACCTGTAAAACTGTACTCCTACACATGGTTGAAGTATCGGTTTTGAAATATTTACCAGCGATTTAATCTAAGAAATAAAGTAAAAGTTTAAAATTCAGTGACCAAAAGCATACGCTCAATGATAAATGGTCTACTAATGGTGGACCAATTCAATAGATATATGATAAGTTTGATTTCAGGCTTTTTCTTTCATTATGAACATATATATTTCAACAATATTTATGCTGTATACAAACGACGTCTAAAAACTTGTGCGTTCTATATTCCACACATAATTTATCCCAAGTTCTATAGCCCCGATTTGTCTTTAAGTAGCGTCGTGAACAAAACGCTGAGTTTCCTTATAGTTCCATAAACAGCCCTCTTAGGAGCGATGGCTGTGTAACCGCCGCGTAATGTATGCATTATACTTCTGTTCTAATTAGTCGAACGTTCTGACTGTTATATAGCAGAGAGGAGAATTAAGCGAGAGACAAACTGGTCCCACGTACGCAACGTATGTAACGCATTATGATATCTGGACTCTTGATTTTATATGAAAAACTATGCAATATGTAGAAACACACTTATCATATGCAACGCAACATACGATAATTGTGTTTCTATTGCATAGTTTTTCATATAAAAACATGAGTCCAGATATCATAATGCGATGCATACGTTGCGCACGTAGGACCGGTGTGTCCTTTCGCTTTAAACAACTGAATGTGTAAACGCGGAAACAAATTAACAAAAGCCAGGATTACGTTCACAGAAGACATGCTTATACCATCTTACTCGTATATACATATTACCATCTTATTTATGGTCGCAGAAACCATTTTCTGTTGTGATTATCAAAACAAAGAGTCATTTAATGCTCATATTTGCTATTTACAATCGATTTCGTATCAGTAACACTTAAGCTTGGATCTCATTACTTTTTTCTCAGTAAAATGCTATCATATAAAAACCTTTCAGACCTTAATAATACTAGTTTTAGATTTCATTGAAAGATTTTGTTTACATGTAAACATCAGTACAGAATAATTACTTGGCAGCTCCCCTCTATTTGTTTGAGTGTCAATCGTCGCATCTAATAAAGTCCTCCCAAAATACTCAAACTATGTTTGTGGTTTAGCGTTTAAAGGTTCATGCAACAAGCAGGCAATCGGATACAATATGCAGTATCCCACCATCTGCGGAACAACACCACATTTACACTTCAGTACGTCTACCATGAGTTTTATCAATCTATACTTGCTAGCGACCGGAGTTAAAAAATGTATGAAAACTTTAAAAAAAAACAAGTTTCTAATTTATTTGTTAATTAACAAGCAAGCAAGTTGCAAGTAAAACTTTAGTTAACAACTAAACAAAAAAATTAGAAACTTGTTTTTTTTTAAGTTTTTATACTTTTTTTAACTACATTCGCTAGCGAGTATGGATTGATAAAACTCATGGTAGATGTACAAGACACAGTCGCTCGGAGCTCCACGTTTATCAAACGTCTTGTTATGTGGTGCAGGATTACACACGGTGATTTATCAATTTCACAGAGATATAATTTTTTATCACTTTTGAACGACTCCTGCGACAAGACACCAGATAACCGAGACACGCGGACTGTTGCATGTAAAGCCGTGTCTAATCGCGGCTGGTGGCGGCACGCAAGGTAGTAACCATGTGCGCTGTAACTCACAGGACGACGGCGACGTACTGGCTGCCAACAGTTGTAATACACAGCGTTTGGAAAATGAAGAGGAGCCGTGGGTGGTCTACTGCCGAGACAAGAAAACTGTTTTAAGGGACAAAAATAAGACTAAAGTGCTGTAATAAATTCTACATAGCTAGGAAAGTTTTCAACGACGGTATTTTTTAAGAAAGTTTTGTCGAAATTCTTACCACTAAAGGATGAAAGGCGGTTGTTTATATCCATACCTGAAAATATGTATAATTTTGTGTTTACTAAACGTCAATGTTACAAAACGTCAAAACCTCACGAATAAACGTTTAAATTCGTGAAATCTGATAATTTCTCAAGTTATCAATCAAAGTTTACTGAACCTATAATTGTAACCGTCTATTTAACCCCCGACATATCTGTGACGCAGGCAGGCTCACAACTTACGCCAAACTATAAGTTACACTTTATGTCTTCATTTACATACAGCTGAGGATAACAGCCTCGCTCCACATACATAGTATGTACATCGTGATCCCGTGACGTAATAAGTGACGTCAGTAAACACTGCTCAACACGGGATCCCGACAATCCCGGGAGGACGGGTGATACTGTTTATAGTTAATGTAGTCTCATGTGCGACTGGGATTTGTTATAAGACCAGTGGGTGTGTGGGTTTTATGTGTTTTTCATTTTCACTGTAAATCTATGGCTTCTGTGGAAGTAGAATAGATTGTTTGCTAGTACTGTTCTGTTAAAATATTTTCCGTAGCGTTGGGCAGAGGTACACACCTCCACACAATGTTATTATAAAACGCCATTCTATATTATTTCTAAACGAGGTTAGCAGTTTTGTTCAACGTAGCTCAATGACAATCATAAAACAACAAGGCAGTCCGAAATTAAAACGTAAAGATAAAGAACGTAGCCATTTTATTTTCCAGCTACAGACTTGCTACGGCGTACCGCTACGGCGTAGACCCATCGTAGCAGCTATGAGATTTGACTCATGACTACTCAAATAGCAAATATCAATTCAAAATCCGTCTCAATATGTGAGTTAGCGAAATTTTATTAGAATCCGCACGTTTGAAACTGTTTCACGCGTATGTAAGTATGTGCGTCGAGACGATCGCAGGTAACGAGTTTTATTAGCAGTTAGAGCAATCAGAGGCTGCCGCACACGACTGCGGGGGAGAGGTAATTGCAGGGATTATATTAGCCCAGCTAACATAATCCCTGTAATTACCTCTTTATGTATGTGGGTATTACGCGTGTGATATTAATTTAATTTGATATTGGAGCTTCAATTTAAAATATTTTAATATCTTAATACAGGGTTCTAAATTAATAAAATAAAAGGAGATCGGCGAGCCATGGCCTCGATAGACAAAGTATTAGACCATTCGAAAAAATATTTAAATAATTATAAGCCCTACTTTATTCTATAATTTCTCGAAAAACCCTAGGAATAAGGAATTAATAAAAAAGAAAAGTCAGTTGATGTATTCCTCGTGCTGCAGTTGTTAATAACAACCGATGTTACCATATTAAGCCATTTTTAAATAAAAATATTTTTTGCAGTAAAAGATTTGTACTATAATGTTCGATTAATATTTCTTTTCACTCCAAAAAGTATTTTTATAAGTTTATTGCGAAACAATTATTAGAGATAAAGTATTTTTTTGTTGTTGTTAACTTATTTTACTGATTTTTTAGAAAAATCGATTTGCATTTTTGCGAACTACAACACTCGATACGGCTGTCACTTGTCAAACAATCGGTTGTCAACAACAGATTGCCGGATAGCGTCATAACGTTTCTCGCTCGTGTTGTGGACTTACGTTATATCTTTACTTTGTGTGCTACTTTTAATTACCGACCCTTGCTGTGTTGTTGGACGATTGTGACTGCCTTTGTGACCGACCCTATTTCGTTCTTGGACTCCGTTCTTCCAGAAATACCGATTGAACTTTGCACGCATTTTGGACTCCGTATTTGCCTTTTGACATTGTTACCTGTTGTTTACGATGGATAATCTCCGCTGCATCAATTGTGGCATATCCACTGCTCGCATGAGAAGGAACTCGCTAAACTCAATCGACATACTATCGGTGATTAGAGAATGGATATCTCCACGTCAAGTAAGTGTTATTTTATTGTTATTTTAATTACTTATTAGACTTAAACACTCATTGCAAGGTTGGATAAAATGATATACTGGTTTGTTTAATTTTATATAAAGCTTGCATTATTAACGAACGCAAGTAAAAAACACCACCTATACTTACATTTTGTGTGTTGCTTGTTAAACAGGAAACAACAAATAATGCACCACCATCTATGCACCTGCATACGCAGGTGCTTATCACTTTGGTACCAAAGATATGTAGCAATGAAGCGTTTGTATATTTATAGTTAATCTATATTTCAGGTCACTGCATCGGACCATGTGTGCGACTCATGCTGGATGGTAGCTACACAGTCATTGCCAGGAACCAGTGCTGATTCGAATATTGGATCTAACTTGAATGTTGGCCATCGTCATGTTTGCATTAGTTGTGGAAGATCTTTATTGCGCATGAGATCCCTTACACTGACACAAGATTCAACACAGCGTGAACGCCATATTTTTGATGTTATAACAGAATGGATTCACCCTCGACAAGTAAGTACTTAATAATCTGACAGCACATATAGCTATTTAAAGAGTAACAAACAAGTTTCTTGTCCTGGCTTGTTTATACAGTGTTGTTAATCCCCACATAAATGAATTACATTCAATGTTTTTTTTCCATAGTAATATGTATTGATTTTCAAAATAGTCATTTTGTTTGCATAGTGTTATTTTTCCCACATAAACAAGTTCAATTTTTTTTCTACTGCAGTCGTTGATTCTACTATTTTTCTGAGTTGGTGTTAGGATTTTTGATACAATATAAATAAAACATGTTTTTTTTTTATAGGTAACTTCTACAAGCTCTATTTGTCATCCATGCTGGCAGCGTGCTGACAGAGCTCCACATGTAGTCAGAACATCAAGAGAATCCAGTGACAATCCTATTCCTGAGCCTACTATTGAGGTACCACCAAATGTTCGAGATCACATAATGATGCCTTTATATGCAAGAGCTGCAGAGTCACAAAATCGTTGCTTTGTCTCGGGCTGCCATCGCACTGAACGTCTTACCATACCATTCTCTCTAAGACAATTACTTCTAAAAAACTACAATTTTTATGTTCCTATGAATAACCGTGTATGTTCCAGACATGTAAGTCATGGTTCATGGGATTTTTTGAATAATCCCCCTCACAATAGCAACCACATGTTTACTGCTTTACAAATACAGGACTTGATGACATTAAATGCAAGTCCTCTAAGTATAGATTTTAATAATATTGAGAATATGCCAGACCATTTAGTCCACTATTGGTTTGGTCGAACTAAACAGCAATTTGCTGAAATACTTAATGAAGTACCTCGGCTCTCACAAATGCGTAATGGATCGCTTGCCCTAGCAGCATATTTAATCAAATTAAGAACAGGAGACTCATTTGAAAGAATCTCTTCTTTAATTCAAGTACCAACAAGGACAACATCCTCTTTAATATCACGGGCTAGAGATTTCCTAGTACAAGACTATGTCCCTCTGCACTTAGGTGTAAATCACATAACCAGAGAACAAATTGCCCAGAGAAATCTTATGATTCCCAATGGGATTTATGGAGACAACAATAGAACCAGTGCAATTGTGATAGCTGATGGTACTTATGTTTATGTACAAAAGAGTTCCAATTATTTCAGAAAATAGTTTAAGTACTGTAGTTATTAATAATAACTTAAATAGAAGACGAACGAATTTTCAAAGAATAAATGTGGATGACAATAATATCAGTGATTTTCCCCGGCTCACCTACAATGAACTGATATTGGTGTGTTTAGGAACGTACCAAATAAAACAGGCACGTTCCTATTACGGCGAGCACATAAGAGCCAATGGATCTTTCACAATTGAGGTATGCAGAGAGGTTGACAGCAGTCTACTGAGAGAGCTGTCGACTGAAAATAGTGCTTGGCTGCTAAGAGGCAAAATACAATCGCGCCATGTAGGCCGTAAAATATACTTTGTTTATATTTTGGTCGACGGCTCTCTTAACGGTAGGGACGCAATACTACAACACTATTGCAATTGTAATGTAGGCAAGAGAACAGTAGGCTGCTGTGCACATATTTTATGTATAATATGGTACTTAGGGTGGGCTAGGTACCAAGACAATGTGGTACCTCCCGCCCAGCATCTCGATAGTATATTAATAACCGATGATGTGGAAAACAATTAATAAAATATTTTCAATTAACTTGAATTGGTTTTTTTTTTCTTTAAAATCCCTGACCATGTGCAGCTAAGGAATTTAAATTCAACATTCTGTAAGTTTCACCTCATATTAAAATCACTAAAACTCATTACCTAATAAAAGAGCGGAAACAGATATGTTAATGGGATTTATTGACTACTGTCTGAAATAAAGTTTTTATTTTTTAATTTTCGTATCCCATGTCATATAAAAAAACTAATTACACAGGATTAAAGACTAATATTACTCCTTGAAAACCCAAATTATTTCATTTTTGTTTATTGAGGCCTAATTTATTAGGACTGTTTGCGGATCTCCTTTGTGTGTTCTCTTTACAAAACATTAGGTACCCAACTTTCGGCTTCAGCAATCAAATCGATCTCAATTTCTGTATTGAGTATCTCTTTGAATTAAGGTCAAACCAAAATTTGACAAGTTTACAGACCAAAGTAGTGTTCTACAAAAATTAAACTTTAAATTCGGAAATCAGAGGTTTGTTACTGTAAGTATGGTAACTGTATTCTCGAATCTTGTAACTTTCACTAGCTAATGATAAAGTAACACGAGATGTGCCACGCCAATGAAACTGCCGATCTTATAAACCCACGCATTTTAAGTATCGTTGGTTTCAAAATGGCTGGATAATCCTATGTAATGCATGTATGCGTGTTTGTCAACAAATAAAAGACATAAGCAACAAAAGGTCGTATTCATTGATTTAAATGCATTTGCAAAGTATTCTCCAGCCTTCGTCCAGTCTGTAGCTGACCTAATTGTTACTCCCGAGCGACTGATTGCTCGCTTGAGCAATCAGTTAATTGTTTGTTTCTTTTGTGTTAAAAGAAACAAACAATTGCCGATGATTTCCGAGCGATATCGAGCAGAGCCGAGGGGGGCCGAGTGTTGCCGAGCGCGGCCGAGAGGCGGATGGCGATAAAACTATTAACTAAACTGTGACTGTTGCGGTGGAGGCTTCCGTGATTAGTGTCGTTGTCACGACTTGTTTTCTTTACACGTTGTGGCCGCTCTCCACAAATCGGTGTTGATCAGTATTGTAAGAACAGCAGGTTGCACTTACGGTGGCTTTGTGACTAACTTTCAAGTAAATCGCATTCAATGAAACAAATACTATATAATATTTAGAAAAGAAACTTGTTACTATTGATTTTTTTTTGACGTGATAACGTCTTTTAAATCGATGAAATCCGGCTGCGCGCACGAAAAAGTATCACATCCGAGAGCGAGATCGCAGAACAAGCGATAAAGAGGCACGATCGGCCTTAGCGTTCGGCTTGTTTGTTAAGAATTAAATTGTTTTCTTATGACGTTATCACGTAAAACAATCGTCCGTAAACCGAATTTATAAATGGGTATGTTCTTGACTCTAGTCTAGGTCAGAGAAGATAGAGACAAAGTCGACGATAGGGTGAGCTTACCCAGAAGAAGCGTGTTCACTCTTGCTTTGAAGAAATTAGGGTTGAATTTAAGATTAACTTGAACTTGGAACAGAGTTTGCCATAGCTAACCCGTGTTAACGATAGTTTTCATGCCAGTATGAACATTCTATGTCGCTCCAACATGACTCTTAGAAGGCGAACCATATAAGTTAAGTAACACATCTGCTGAAAATTACGCGTCGGTAATCCCACGTACTATTTCTCTATGCAAATTATGCGACGTACTGTCGTCCTAATGTAGAAGGTAATTCAAACAGAACTTAAACGCAGGCTGAACTTTCCCTTCCGTCATTTTAACTTTTATGTCGCTCTCTCTACTAAACGATAGAAATAATACGAAGCTTTATAATCGCAATACTTTCTACGCATACTAACATAACTAAGTACGTCATAATTGCAGCACCCTGAACAAACTGCCTGTAATGACTTCCACATGACGTCGCCATCGACTGAATATGATGAATGAAGCCGGCAGCTCCCGCGCACACCGACATGAACGTATTAATGGGCATTTAATTTATTCGTTCGCTTTAGTAGAAGCTTACACGATGTGTCAGCTGACGTTTAATAGTTAACACGAGAAAATTATGTATGGACGAGCTGAAATTAATTCTGTCTGTGGTCCCGGAAAATAGTACTTTAAATATATCGTCCCCGCGGGAGTCGTTTTCGTAGATTATGGGGCTTTGTCAAGAGAAGGAAGTTATGGCTCTTTGTCTGATGATAAAAACACTCTATGACTTTTCACGAAGTTTGTTTTACAGCATTTTTTTCGTAAAAGGGAATCTCCGAAATTACTGAGCCATTACAGACAAACAAACTACATACATATACCGATAGAATGCTACACTAATGCTGAGTGAAATAAAATACTAACGTTTCCTACACGCATACAATGTCACGAGCAGAAGCTATCGTACAACATATGCCTACTTTAGCTCCTATTTCAGACACTTTTCCAGATGTACCTTAGAATAAAGGAGGGCATTAAACGTATAATTTTAGCGGGAGCGGGTCCAGGACACTACATATTCTGCGTGCCCGAGTTATTTGCATAACTCGTTTACACCCGAGTATGCTGGTAGCATACGTAGCCTGGGTATCAGTTCGTGACGCAGCACTAGTTCACGCTAAGTGCGCTGTTCAACTTCATGATTGATTGGTGCTCACACCGCCAGCGTGTGTGCGCTAAGTGCTGCTAAATGTACGCCAGTGCCGCACAAAGGGTTTCGAATAAAAACTTTACTATTAGTTGGAATAAGTTGGTAACATGGAAACATTAATGACAGACAATAAGGATTTTATGATGAAAATATTGTAAACCAATTTCGGTAAAGTGGTTAATCAAGAACAGCAATTAATGCAGGGCAAATGTCAGTGTAAAACCGAAAATAAATCACTGATTCCCGAACTGTGTGTGTGTTTGTAGTAGGAGTATGACGTGGGTATGGTAAACTTTCAAACTTCAATGAATATTCATCAATTTCTCTCGCAGGTCTTTACGAATTTTACAGTATGATTTGATTTGGAAATGTGGGTCAGTTCCCCGCAATTTGGAAAGCGAAACCGAATATCATTCTTTCAAAAATCTCATTTAAATTAGGTCTCCTCATTATGTACAGCATGTAAGTTACAGCTTACACGCTGTACATAATAAAAATTAGGTATTAAATTCTTGCCCAAAAGTTCGATGACTTCCAACCGCCGGAGCAGGCCGGATTTTGAAAAGGCTACAGGGACCACATACACACCCTCAGGCAAATAATTCAAAAGACCGAGGAATATAATCAGCCTCTGTGCCTAGCGTATGTGGACTACGAGAAAGCCTTCGACACCGTCGAGGCCTGGGCTGTCCTGGAGTCCATGCAGAGATGTCTTAGCGACTGCCGCTACGTAGAGGTGATGAGATGTCTATATAAGGCCGCAACAATGACCGGCCGAATCCCGTGCCAACCAATCCAACTGCGTCGAGGTGTAATACAGGGAGACGTCATCTCTCCGAAACTGTTTACATACACATTGGAGGACGTTTTTAAGACGCTTGATTGGAAAGAACGGGGAATAAATATCAACGGTCAGTATATCTCACACCTACGAATTGCGGATTATATTGTCATCATGGCGGAATCTTTGCAGAAGCTGGAGGTGATGCTGAACAGCCTGAGCGATTCTTCAAGACGGGTGGGTCTCTGGATGAATCTGGACAAAACCAAAGTCATGTGCAATGGTCATGTCGCCCCGAGACCTGTAATCGTTAATGACGCTACCCTCGAGGTTGTGCAAGAATACATATATCTAGGCCAAATTATACAACTTGGGCGGCACAACTTTGAGAAGGAGGCGACCAGATGCATTCACTTGGGCTGGGCGGTATTCGGGAAGCTGCGTAATATCTTTGAATTGTCGATCCCACAATCCCTTAAGACCAGTGCGTCCTACCCGTAATGACTTACGGAGCCGAAACGTGGACGCTCACCAAAGGCATGGTCCACAAATTCAAGGTTGCTCAGTGTGCAATGGAGAGAGCAATGCTCGGGGTTTCTCTGGTCGATAGAATTCGCAACGAAATCATTCGCCATAGAACTAAAGTCACCGACATTGCTCGTAGAATCAACATGCTGAAGTGGAAGTGGGCCGGCCATGTCTGCAGACGGACAGACGGTCGATAGAGCAGACATGTGTTAGAGTGGAGACCGCATATGGGCAAAGTGTGGGATGCCCTGCGGTACGATGGATCAATGATTTAAAGAAGGTGGCTGGCAACGGATGGATGCGGACTGCTCTAGACCGGGATGGTTGGCGCTCTTTGGCTTACGTTCAGCAGTAGTCGGATATTGGCTGAAATGATGATGATGTCACCGTCACTGCTAAGTACGACTAGGTACAATAAGTCGCAGGTTGATGTTAAAAATGTGATATTAATTGCCTTTATTTTAAAGCAGTTAGAGCGGTTCTCGTAGTTCAATTACATGACGTACAGTTGACCGCATTCAGCTCTTCCAGCATTTGTTTAACATAATCTATGTGATCCGCATATCACGACGGATCAGGGCTAGTATAACAGATGCGAGGACCGAGGGACGATACGCACTCTATCATGTTACACTTAGCTTAGAAAGGATCACTTGACTTACAGCGTGGTGGACAGAAAGGAATGTTGCTAAATGAGTTAGAGGAATGTATTTGTGATAAGATTTATTTATTGGTTGCATGACTAATGGTAGGCAAGAGAAAATTTGTAGTAAGTTGTAGTTGTCACTACCGCAAGGGCTGTCTGCGGCAGCAAGCGGCATCAGAAAATACCCTACAAACAAATTAAGAGAAAATTACTACACAATAATTACTAGAATTAGTTCAACAGTACAATAATGCTTCATAACTCTCAGCAAGCGTGTGGCTTTTAACATACCGCTTATATCACAACTTATATATGAGGGGGAACTTTTAATTGTATTAGGCAATGTTAAAGAAATTCGTGTTCCTCACAATTCCACGTCAAGACGAGATCGATTACTTGCGGCGTATGTTACAGATAGCTCAGCGCTGGCCGCTGTAGTGCGTCGTCACGCGACTACTGTAACCATACGACGTAGTCACACACCTTAGTGGACAACCTTCTACGTGGTCCCCACTGCAGTACCATTCGACTCCATCAAATATCTGTACTGCGAGCAATGTGTGCTTAAAAGGTACGAAACTATTAAATTGTTTTGATTATTGTAGGTTCACAAATGTAGAGATTGAATCACACTACATAATAAAATACCCAAATCGAAGAGCGTACTCTGCTTCTTCTTATGCTTGACCTTCATAGCTGATGGTGGTGCCGCTCCTGGAAAGCTTTGACGGATTCTATAAGCGTTAGATACTGATACGGGCTCTTTTATTTGATTCTCTTTTCGCAGAGACACTGGAAGGGATTTATTTAGAAATAAGCATCACCTTTGTACTTATTTTTCTGTTTCCTTCTTTTAATCTGTTTGTTAAATGTGTGTACATAAACTGTTAAATAAATGAATATGTTTTCCTTGGTGGAATCAAACTTTGGCCTGCGTCATGAATGTCAATAGGGAATATGCATGCGATTTTTTTATTTGCAAAATGAAATACTTATTAGCTCTAATAAACAATTATGAAATTATTTTTAAATACCTTCATCAGCGATGAAGTTATAAAGCTTCAAACTTTACAATTAGAAAGAGAAGTCCGACATGAATTGTGACGTCAAAGTTCTTGGCGCCTATACAGCTGCCATAGAAAAGAACGTTTTCGCGAGAGGGACAGATATATTTGTTTAAAATAACTATATCTCGTTTGTTTTTCGAGCAATTTTGATTCTATTTTCACAGTTAGTATTATATTTGTGTATATTTTTGAATAAACTTTATAGATAATAGATATTTTTTTCGTGCATATTCCCTTTGCTCCTTCACCGCGCCCATTGATTAGTTCAAATGTAAACAAAACACTACGTAATTCTATTCTTTTATCAAACAAATGACGCACAATAATATGGCCCGTAGTATTCCCCCGAGAGTGTTTTGTCACAAGTAATTATGTAATTACAGTAACAACCTTCAATATTGTAATTGGTATTAAACAGGGACATTTACGCAAATCTTGCAATTACTGACCTCCCTCAAGTTTGTAACGTTCCGTAATAATATCATTGTGGAACCGCGGAGCGGGGACACTGTCGTAAAAACTTATCAACCGATTCTTTTGTAGGACAGTTATTTGTTTCATTAAGGTAAAGATATTATGAGAGTGGGAGACATTCACATTACCGGCCACTAGCAATGTCTACTGTTTGACATAACATAACATACTTTTTCAACATAACATTACGCCTGTATACCCTGAAGGCGGGAAGAAGAATACTTTTAGTACGCACACATTTCGCTACGTAAGTTTAAGTCAACCTAATTGCCATCAACCATGAGCACCATTCGGAAGTCCGGGCTGCTACTGCGAAATGCCAAGTAGAAAACCTAATAACACTTTACTCGACCGTGATATTAAGCCCAGTACCGAGCTTGGCAGTAGCGCTTGCCACTATATTACCGGCAGTCTGTCACAACAGGGAAGAAATCTCCTTTACCGTTTCATGGTCTCCCTACCCACCAGCAACATCTCGCACAATCCTACTAAGCGTTGCCTTCTCGACGGAATATATTATGATGTACTCGCACGCAGGTACTGGCCACTGCGAACACTGGTCAAACGAGTAGTAAAAAAAAGCTGGCCAAATGCGAGTCGGACTCGCGTGCAAAGGGTTCCGAAAGAATTTAATTTTTTTAACATGTTATTTTAACACTACAGACTTCTAATAGTTTTGCATCTATAATTTTCCTATTATCTCCATTTTTTTCAAATTTTTAGGCTCAGTAGTTTCGGAGATAAGGGGGGAATGGTCGTTTTTCGTCTAATTCCTTAAATAACTTCTAAACCATTTATTTTAAAATTATGAAAAAATATAGTTAAGACTCCCACAGTTAGTCCTTTTATTTAATATGTCACACGATATTGTTCAAAAACCTTTTTTTTTAATTTTCTAGTTTGACCCCCAAAAGTGACCCCCATACTAAAAATTTAATGATTTACGTAACGCATCCGTGTGTGTGGGTCATAGAAGTCCATATGTGTACCAAATTTCAACAGAATCGATCCAGTGGATCCGGAGAAAACTGGCTGTGACAGACGGACAGACAGACAGACAGACACCCGAGTGATCCTATAAGGGTTCTGTTTTTTTTTTCCGGAACCCTAAAAAGCCTTCACTGTACTGAAAGCATGCCAATTTCGTAAAGAGGTTGAGCCTCTAGCGCACGCTGTCCACTCAGCCTCGCTATCAATCTTGCTTACTGACTAATCTCTTTATTTCAAAAGGACATTCGATATTCGTAAAATTCTGCCTAGCATCTTCCTACTACTAAGACTTACCAGTATTTTACAAGGGGTGGCTGCCTGTCTGACCTCCACAGTCCAGTAACTGGTAACATATAGTTATATATTGATCTTATAGTTGTGAAAAAGGGTTCACATCGCATTGCAATAACTATTTCAATGCAGCGGCCTCTGGAAGCAAAGGCAGTGCGATTTCGTAAACATATCAACGTGTAAGCTTAGGCGCAAGGAACATGAAGTCAGCAGCCATTCCATAAAAATGAGATGGAATGACAGTTCACTTCGTGCTCACTGCACCTGAGGGTACTCGGCGAGGTGTGACAGAATAGACCGGGTCTAAAAAAGCCATTTTAGTCGAATCATATTAGAATCATAATCACACAACAATCTGTCAAATTTCATTTTCATCTTTATCGCTAACACTTTAGGTTCAAGATTGATTGGAAAAAATTGACAGTGACGGGTAGCGTAATGTGCTTTCTGATTCTGCTAAAGTGGTGGTTGACCCGACACCCAACATTATTTCATTGACAGAATGCCATTCAACTGTCGAACGCCATAGGGTAATGTTATCTGGTATTGTTAACTGCCATGCGGACCAAGTTGCGGGCAGAAGTTTATGCTAACCTACAAAATAATTTCTCTGAATATTCTAGTTTTACAATTATTTCCACCAAAAAACGTGCATTTCCTTTCTTCTACACTATGTTTAGGGTGGAAATATGAATAACAGCTTGTTATTTGGACTATGATGTCACTGTGGGATCGGTTCTGCATAAATAATGAGCCGGTGACGTCATCTGTCGATATTTGTTAGCGAAACACTGAAGCATTTCTTTTAGAATGATGACCCTAATTCAAGTTTAGTGACGACAACTTAGCCATGACCATTTACCCGTAAACTTGATAAATTCGTTATTTACTTGTTGAACAGCTATAACTCAGTTTTATGATCACAAAGCTGTAAATATTTGACTACTGAAGCTAACAATGGGCACATTAAAAAGATTTTGGCCGTAACTCAGAAAAGGTTTATTTTATACAGCTCTTACACTCTTTCAGGGATTTTTAGGGTTCCGAAATTTCATTTGATAAAACGTATTCTTTATAGGATCACTCGTGAGTCACAATCTATTTTCTTCGAATCTACTAAACCGATTCAGTGGAACCTACTTAAAAAAAACAGTTAGTGCCCAATGTGCACACTTCAAGCAATTCCTTTTTTAACCCCCAACGCAAAAACGACGGGGTGTTATAAGTTTGATGTGTCTGTGTGTGTGTCTGTCTGTGGCATCTTAGCTCCCGAACGGACGAACTGATTTTGATTTTGTTTTTTTTTGTTTGAAAGATGAATTAGTCGAGAGTGTTCTTAGCTATGTTTGATGAAAATCGGTCCAAGATGGCCGCTGCCACAAAATGGTAGAATATATATTTTTTCACAACTCTCTCAATATGGGTTTCAAATGAAAGGGTTTGGCTATTTTTGTCGGGGTTTTTTTTTAACAATACATCATGTTATCAATCTGTCTGTGTTAGGAATTATGTTAGTAAGAGAGACGTTATGTTAATGATGTGTAGCTACTTGATAAACTCCCACGTTGTTAGTGAAGTGAACGAACTTGTTCGAGAACATCCAGCTCAGGTACTCGCATTAATTACACTGACACGCTCGCGCTTGTGCTCACAGACAAAGTTATTGTTTGTAAGCTTACTTATACTCATAACTTGCTATCTGAGAGGAACACTTGTAATCTTGTTTGTTGTAAAAATATGTTACATTACGTTAGGTAGAAGTGACACGTATACAGATAAAACTTCCCTAAAATAAAGAGAAAAAAACAAATAAATCAGACGCGTGACGTCATCGAGTGACCGACGCTACGAACTCGTAGCACGTAGCGCTACGACGCCTACGCGGCTACGCGACTAGCGCTACGAGTCCCGCCATACATCATAATATTCTCCCTTATCAATACTCTATTGATATAAATCGCTCGGCGCCATTTGCATAGAAATTAAATCGCTGTACAATATAACTGTGTGCCGTCTGTCGAAGCAATAAGGTCCTCAATGCAGCGGTCGCTAATCGACGCCCTGTACGTGATACGTAGCTATAGTAAGGAGTAATGATTTTCCAGTGCGCACGAGAAGAGGTACTCACTGTGAACCATGCTAATGTGAGACGAAAGGACCAATTCTATTATTTTAAACAACGTTCACATTCCCATGTCAGTCACAAACTGTCAAAAAGCCTTAATTTCACTACATTTTTGACATATTGCGACTAAAATTCGAAAGTAAAAGTTAAGTAAATATAGTAGAATTGGCACTGAAATGCTCTGCTGTATGTATTGAAATGACGTTATCAGGTCACGACTGTGTTACACACAGAGTGCATGTGTGTGACATAATATGCGCGCGGCACAGTACACTCAACTGACACACGTTTGACGATGCACCCGCCAGATTAAAGAGTAAGGTTTTTTTAAAAGCAAAAAGTAAAGTTAACTCAAACAATACCTAGTTAAAATTGTGATAAAAATTTCGTTAAAATTCGTTTTTCTATCAATTGTTAGTTATAAAATAATATTTTTAAATGAAATGTTTTTAAAATTTTTAAATTAAATATTTGTCAAAAAACGAACATTAACGAAATTGTCGTGCCAATTCAGACACAGCGCTCTCTAGTGTCAAATATCGTCACTTCCCTGAATTCAGACTAAATAAATTTATTCAGACTAAACACTTCTATTCACCAAAAATCTTTTGTAAGAATGCAAAAGCCTCAAACATCCCATTCTAAATACAAATTGTCCTGTTATTTAAATACAGATTAAACTGCCTGTAGCAAATTAAACCTTACGACTAAAGCATTTAAGTTGAAGGTAGCGTGTTCTGTAATTAAACGTTGCGCAGTAAAATGTCTGATTAAAACATCAGCTGCTTAACTTTACGCAAATGTCATGACACCCCTCCCCCATGCCCCTCCCCCCCTGCCCCTCCCCCTTTCTACTCCGCTCTGGACACACTATCCATCTCTTTGAAATCACTACTTTTTTTATTTTTTCAGCCGAAAAAATTTTGCCACCGATCTAAGGAAAATAGTGTGCCAAAGAAGTTTGGAGCTAAAAAAAATTTCATAAATCTAATATATTATAAGCTGTAAAAGAAATGTCGCGAAACCTGAAAACTAGTGATTGTACTGATAATTACGAACAACTTTTACAATGGGACTATCCCTGAAATCGCTTATTATTATTTATTTATAGCCTATTCCGTCCCACAGCAGGGCAAAGTCCTCCCTCTCTTCCTTTCCTTCTTCTCGGCTCTGAGCTCATGTGGACCAATCCTGTCGAGAGGCATCAAGCTCGTCTCACCATCTTCGCCCGGGTCTGCCGCGATCCCGCCGGGCATCGTGACACACAGTCACATTTCACAGCAATTTAAATCGCTAAGTAAAAAATTGGTTTTCTGGTAAGTCAGTTTACGGACGAAAATAATCTTAACAAATAATCTTCCTCCTTCCCTTCTTTCTTCTTCCTTTCCTTCCTTCCTTCTTCCTTCCTTTCTTTTCTTCTTCTTCTTCTTTCTTATTATTCTTTCTTCTTCTTCTTCCTTTTTTCTTCTTTCTTCTTCTTCTTTTCTCCTTCTTTTCTCTTTCTTCTCTTCTTTAATCTATCTAATAATTTTCTATTTATCTCTCTATCGCTTGTTCTGCACTCTCGCTCTCGGAACGTGACACTTTTTCGTGCGTGGATAAGACGTTATCACGACAAAAACTGTTCAATACATTTCGTTCAATGATGCACGATTATCATATTATTGTATTGGGTTGTTTTCTTCACGATGCCTGGTTTAGTCTCACAGTAAGAGTTATTTATAATGATGAGTATAAGGGTGCCTGTCTATTTCCGCGGAGAAAAAAATTCTCCAGTCCCCGCTCCGCTGCCTCGCTCCGCTGTAATGGACAGGCATCCTAATGCTCATTTTCAGGTTTTGCGTTCATTCCGTTACAAGTCTATTGCTTAGAAAAACCAGCCTAGATTGAGTCCTATTCACGCGTTAAGGGTTCCGTACCACAAAACACTAATGAGGCTAGATAATATTTTTACAATTTTCACAACAGAGGGCACAGTGACACGTAGATACATATTTGTTTGTTTCAAAGCGCTTCACATTTTAACTAAAACACCCGTCCTGTGTATGGATTCTGATGTATCGTTTGGTCAGGGTTTCCTAAAAATAATTTTGACGGCACGGTTGGCGCAGTGGTTGAGCGGTTGACTGCTGCGCTGCGTGTCGCGCGTTCGATTCCCGCACGGAACAAATATTTGTATGGCCTACAGATAGTTGTTCCGGGTCTGACTGTTTGTGTATGTGTATGTAAAAGCACCCACGATACAGGAGAAATTCCTAGTGTGGGGCAACGTTTTTTTTTTTTTTTAAAATATCCATTTTCTCTCTGTGTTTTATACAAACTATCAAATCCTTATTCTTGGGAATTAAGGAACTGATTTAAATGACGCTTGGTACGTAGTAATACCTAGTATTCTGCATATGCGCCAAATGCCAAGAAAAAAAAAACAAAAGCAAAATACCAAAAAAAAAGTTAGCTAAGAACTTTTTCGAAAAATAGTTAAGGGGGAGGTAAAAACCATTTTAAGCTTTCTAGAGAAAATTAGAAATCTATTTCCCCTCTGAACTCTTTTGAACACCAATTTTGTATTTATCCATTGCCACGTAGGTCATGTATCACTAGAATTAGCCGAGAGTCTCGCAACCGTCGCCGGGCGGATAATGTGTAACGTCTAAATAAGCTGCAAGTTCACCGCGCGCGACATGTGCACTTAACCGCGGTCGCGTAAAGTGTTCAACTAGTTTCATTTAGCGTAATGAGTTTGTTTCCAGCTGAGGTTTACTTACAATTGTAGAGATACAATGTGTTTGTGTGCGGGGTCTGTGTGTTGAGTCAACTTTTAAATCTCATTTTATACTCAAGCAGAAATAGCGACTGTACTCTAAGCAGCAACGTGGCAGGAAGACGCTACTCCGCGGTATTCTCAGGCACTTTGTATGAACATGTTCGCTCGATTGTACGTGTAATATGACAATAACAGACATATTGTAGCTAATGTGAAGACCACTTCAACAGTACGGTGTACGGAACTTACGCGGACGATCTGAAGTTACCTTTTCACTCTTGACTTAAATTCTCCCAGGTTATAGCTATCAGGAAACACGGACTCCGGCAGGGAATTCCACTCCTTAACTGTACTCACTATGAATGTGTTCCCAAAACGTTTTGTGCATGTGGGTAGGATGTCCACCATGTACCAGTGGCGCATCGCCGTTCGTCTTGTGGTCCGATGATGAAACGGGCTTGGCGGAATTATATTATGCAATTCGGTCGCACATTCCCCAAAATGCAACCGGTAGAAAACCGACCGGCTAGCAACTCGTCGTCGATGCTCAAGACTTTGGAGCTTCGTCGCGACGAGCCCTTCATTGCCGATGATCCTCTTGGCTCGTTTCTCAATTGACTCAAGGGCATCAAGCTGGTATCTGGCAGATCCGTTACAAAGATGAGAGCAGTATTCCATACACGATCGAACTGGCGCTTGATAGAGCTCGAGCAGCTGTTCCGGCGTGAAGTACCGTCTCACCTTCGCTAGGATCCCGAATTTCTTTGCAGCCACTTGAACTTTTGCCTCTATGAAAGGGCCAAAATTACTCTCAATTTTGGTAGACGTTAATGTAACCCCAAAAAGCTCAAGTTGGATGGTTGCACCTCGGAAAGATGGAGCTGGGTAAAATTGGCTCCTTTTGGCGGAAAATAGACACTTGGTCTTAGCAGCATTGAACTTGACCAGATTAGTAATTCACATAGTTGATCATGGATCTCGGAGTACACAGTTATGCAGAATCAATTACTATTAAGTTATACTATACAGTCGAAGTAAATATTTTTCATAAAGGCAAAAACTCTTTCTACAGCACTACACTTACAATTTTTTTTTATTGTATGCATGAACCTTTGCAGCTTTTAACACACTTCAGAAAGTTATGTTGAACAGAACTCCTGCAAAATTATATAAAAAAGTTACACGTTGGAGTAAAAGCCAACATTTATATGAGATTATGCCAACAATCGTCATTGGTGTGCATAAATAAACAAAATACTACTTTTTATCATAAATGTAAACAATGTCTTTGCATGTATTTGATTCTTTAATTTGGCTAAATTTGCTGGATCGGTGACTATGATAGGCGCCAGATAAACTCGCAATAAAGTACATTGACCTTTCCCTAATATACCTTCGTAGATACCGGAACAGTAAATAATGAACCGTTTTTCATTGAGAACGTAAAGGATCACGATAGAAGTCTGGTTTCAGGACTGGCTTTGTCTTAATTTCTGTTTTTGATGAAAGGCAATAAATGTATGGGTCAATGACCGATTTTGTACATTTGTCTGGTGTCTACCATAGAATTAATCGACATTACTCAATCTCATAGGAACCTAAATTCTTGAAGTCTCCATCAAACGGATATGTTTCACTCGGTAGACTCAAAGCACCGCAGAGAACAAAGAACGGAACCGATCGGATTCGCGAAGTGTTGGGATAGTTTAGTTTATGATCTGTTTACGGCTGGGACAGGGGGAGGGGATCTGTGATCTGGAAATTATCGCACATAGTTCGGAATAGTTCGGCCCCGGACTGTTTGATGTGGCGTCTATTAATCTGCGGCTGAGAAATTTAATTGTTGAACATAACTGCTGTACTAACAAATTGATTTACGTTGTAAGCATTTGTTTTACTTAGGAGTTTGTTGAAAACGCCTGTGTTACCTTTTCGACTTGGGCACGCTCAGTATAATTCTACTGTACCGTTATTCCGTAATATTATGCTTTACTATGTGTTTGTTGCTGTGGTGTGGTGTCTGTGTCGAATAATTGTTTGCTATTCGATTCTATTAAAAAGATCTATTATATCCATTTTTTTCAAAATTTTAGGCTCATTAGTTTCGGAGGTAAGGGGGGGGGCGAATGGTCATTTTCATTTTTCGTATAATTTCTTGAATAACTTCAAAATCAATAATTTTAAAATTATGAAAAAAATATAATTAAAACCCTCACAGTTAGTCCTTTTATTTAATATGTCACACGATATTGTACAAAAAACTTTTTTTTAAATTTTCTGGTTTGACCCCCAAAAGTGAACCCCACACTAAAAATTTAATGATTTAACGTTTCCGTGTTTGGAAGTCACAGACAGAAGTCCATATGTGTACCAAATTTCAACAGAATCGGTCCAGTGGATCCGGAGATAACTGGCTGTGACAGACGGATAGACAAACAGACAGACACCCGAGTGATCCTAGATGGGTTCCGCTTTTTGTTCGGAACCCTAAAAACATAATTTGCTTCACTATAAAAAGATTTAGGGTAGATGCTTGTTCCAAAGACTAAGCCACGACAAGCACAGCTATACGCAGTTTAATTAAATACCTGTACCGCTGTCGATTAGGGCAACACAATAATGATGATACCGTTATCGTTCCCACCAATTGTAACGTGCTTTGATTTAATCGTGTTGTAGGAGAATAGGGATGAAACACCGACCATGATAAAAAAGCAAGAAAGAAAGTATGTTTATTTGGCACACACAGATACACTAAATTTTAATACAAAAAATAGGAGTAAGTTTAAAAAAAAATAACGTTGTGTGGCGGATGCGCAGATAAACATGTTTTCTTTCTTTTGTTGCCTGACGCTAATTTTCAACTGAACCCTTAAAGTTCAGTTGAATACCAGCGTCAGCAAAAAAAAACACACACACACACAGTAATACTTATGTAACTGTGATGTTTATTCATCAGTGTTGCTTAATCTGAATAGTCTTAGACTCCAGACACTGGCAAATAAATGTATCTCGTAGAGTTACACAGCTTGTCGTCAATTTGAAGTTGTTGCTAATTCGGAGCACGTGGAGAAATGATTGTGCCGGCAGTCAGAGATAAAGTACAACAGTACGCGAAGCCCTGGCTTTTATTATTCTGAAGTAGTTGGCATAAATACTTATAGCGCTCTTTTTATTAAAAATCTTTTTAATAAAATGCTAAATTTATCTACTAATGAGGAGATTCTAAATTCAAATAAATTGTCCATAGATATATTTATTATCTTCACAGCAGTGGTGTCATTGGATGGAACCGTATGTTTCCTGGTCCTCATAAGTAGTCTTTATTTTTCAGTGGTCACTTGAGTGACTAATGGTAGGTAATCAAACAATCAATATATATATAATTCTTCTGTTACCGATTGATTGAGTGACTGAGTGACTGGCAGGCAACAGACTACTGGTCGTAGGAAGCTGAAATTTTGCCATGTAGGTTCCTTGAGGAGTGTAGAGGTACACTAAGAGAGGATTTCCCGAAATTCCTACGGGAACGGGTAATAACGGGCTATGCTATAAATTGGTGTTAAGTGACTTAACGTCTGACCACTGTGGACTATTAGTTAGCTTTCCTATGCCACTATATAAAAAGCCGCATAAAATAGTATGCAGGCCTTATACAGTTAGTCGTTGCAATAAGTTTAAACATAATATAGCTAAAAAAATTGCGCCTTCCATAGTAGAACATGAAAATCCTAATGAAATCTATGGAGCCCTTTTTGATGTTGTGCAAAAATAGTACCAGTCTACATTTAAGTCCAAAACTATAAGTGCTACCAATACTTCCGTTGGCTTTAACCAATGGGCTACTGCGGGTATTTATAAAAGTAAAGCGAGACTATACGAGTTATATGGTTTAAAAAGATATAAATTTGATACTCCTTTTCTAGAGTATGTCAGAAATTATTCTAAATTATTTAAAAAGATTTGTGCTATTGCTAAATCTAAATTCTTAAGCGAAACGATAAAACAATCGAATAATAAAGTAAAAGCTACTTGGAAAATCATTAACAATGAAACAGGCAAGTGTGTTAAACAAGATAACCAAGTAGAGATAATTATTGTTGATAATAAATTAGTTAGTACAGCTGCTGACGTAGCCAAGGCATTTAATGAATTTTTTGCCAACATACCTATAACTACTACTCGCTCCTTAAATTCGTCCCCGTCTAATGCTGAAAAGCTCTTACATTGTAGTGTGCCTAAATGTAGTCAATTATTTTGTTTCGAGCATGTAACGCCAAGTGACGTAGTTAATGTTTTTAATTCACTTAAGTCTAAAAACACTGGCGATTACTGGGGCATTTCTATTAAACTTTTGAGTAACACAATTGACATCGTAGCCCCGTATCTTGCCGTTACTTTTAATAAATGTGTTGATTTAGGAACTTTTCCTGACCTCATGAAGAGTAGTAAAGTCATTCCTTTGTTTAAATCAGGTAATAAGAATGACATAGGTAACTTTAGACCTATATCCATCTTACCTGCTTTTAGTAAAATATTTGAAAAATTGATACTCAAGCAATTACTAAGTTTTTTTAACATAAATAGCCTCCTTCATAAAAATCAATATGGCTTTACAAAAGGTCGTTCGACTACAGATGCGGGTGTTGCTCTCCTTAAACACATATTTAACGCATGGGAGAACTCGCAAAATGCGATTGGAGTTTTCTGTGACCTCTCCAAAGCTTTTGATTGTGTACACCATGACACGCTATTGCGAAAGCTACGTCACTACGGTCTCCAAAATGAAGCTCTTAACGTAATAGATTCTTATTTGCATAATAGGTTCCAATGTGTAGATGTTAATGGTGCGAAGTCTTCCGGGCTGCCAGTTCAGTTAGGTGTACCCCAAGGGTCAATACTGGGTCCATTCTTGTTTCTTGTATACATAAATGACTTACCATTCTATTTAAAGGATATATGTGATGTTGTTCTCTTTGCTGATGATACTTCCCTTATTTTTAAAGTTGATAGGAATAGACACGATTTTGACGACGTAAATAGTGCACTCACCATGGTTACGAATTGGTTTACAACAAACAATCTAGTTCTAAACCCTAAGAAAACAAAATGTATAAAATTTGCCTTACCAAATGTTAAAAATCTAGGACCCAATATCATTTTAAGTGACGAGGTGCTCGAAACTGTAGACTCAGCTGTTTTCTTGGGCATAACAGTTGATGCCAAACTTCAATGGGGCCCTCATATATCAACACTATCGGGAAAGCTTAGCTCTGCCGCCTACGCCGTCAGGAAAGTTAGACAATTTACTGACGTCGACACAGCTCGGTTAGTGTATTTTAGTTATTTCCATAGTGTTATGTCCTATGGTATGCTACTGTGGGGAAAAGCTGCTGACATACAAAATATATTTGTCCTACAAAAGCGAGCCGTACGAGCGATATACCAGCTAGGGTCCAGGGTCTCTTTAAGGGAACTTTTTAAAGAAATAGGTATTCTCACGGTTGCTTCGCAGTTCATTTTTGCCAACATAGTGTATATCAGGCAAAATATACATTTATATGCCAAAACTAGTGATATCCACAGCTTTAACACCAGAAATAAGCACAAACTACATGCTCCTTTCCACCGTCTTCGTAAGGTCCAGGGCCATTTTGTGGGGATCGGTATCCGCTTTTATAATAAGTTACCTCTTTCTTTTCTAGACTTGCCTTTTAATGCTTTTAAAGCGAAAGTGAAATCTAACCTTATTTCGAAGGCATACTATACTATAAACGATTACTTCGACGATAAAAATAGTTGGTCGCTGTGTTGAACACGAGACAATGCTAAATGTTCTTTCGTAGATTCTTTACTTGCTCAAGATGACATTGTTTATTATTCTGACCGTACAGGTCATTTTTGTTTTATTTTTTATTTTTATTTATTGACATAATCATCTCATTAGCTTGTTTTTTATGAGTTGTATTACAGTATGTGATTAACTAGCGACCTCGACAAATTGATAAGTATGATTTTGTCTGAGAAACCGGCAGCAGGTTCGTCATGCTCCCTTAGACGTCGCTGCTTGCGGTAGCGTCGGGGATCGGGTTACCTCCTTCCCTCTAATATGGCGAGGGAGGTAATGGCTGATCTTTGCGTTATGCTCGTGAACGGGTGCTGCTTGTGGTGACTGGTCGTCTTGCTGTCCGTGGTTTATTATTGTTAAAATTTTAGTGTTATAATTTAACTGCGATGGTCCTAGTTTATCACTTGTGACTTTGGGTCACAGATTATGGTTAAATTGCATTGTTGAACATGTAAGCGGGCACGCCATTTTTTCCTGGAGGCTCATTTTGATTAGTATTGTATGCTTGAGTTTACTTATTTAATTACCTATATATGTAATTAGTTTTATCATTGTTTCATATGTAATTTTTGGGATAAAATAGTATGCTAGCGGACATGTGCCATCCATTTATTTAATTTAATGATCGACATCTATCATAAAATGTTGAATAATGTTCAAGTTCTTTAAACTTAACAGACAGTTGTGTTGCTGGGGAGTTTGTTAGCCACTTCTTCTTCCCAGCTAAAACACTAGGAAGTGGTGACGGGCTGGGCGATTTGGGGGACTGTCTTCATGTAAATTTTGACGTTCAAAAAGTGCTGATTTTCAGCCTAGTTTGAATAAATGCCTTTTGATTTTGATGCACATACGAAGTCGCCGGCGAAAGCTAGTATACTAATAAAACAATTCCTTTTCGTTCAGCACTATTCATCCTCAGCTCGACTGCCGGCGGTTACCACTACAGTAAGATAGCGTCAGTTGGAGAACCAAACGCACACGTTTGGCCAAAATATTTAAGCAATAAATTCATTTTCGCACATCGATCGCAATCTGTGAAAGTGTAGAGATATAAGAGGTGTTTTAGAAAATTGTTGATTTGGCCCTCTAAAGGCTAATAATATTCTCGTACTTAAAAAGCGATCAATTTTAAGTCGTAATAATAAGTTAGCGACAATCAATGACAAAAACTTGTCAAAATGTTGGGAAATAAGTGGATTATCTGAAGTTTAAAAAACGAGAATTAGCCCTCACATCATGGTATGGATGTCTTTAATGTAGGAGAGCTTCAAGTGTAGCTATGTAGCATTACAGATTCAGAGTATATAATGGAATACCGTTCTAATTGGAATCACCAAGTGTGGATGCAGTTCATTGGTCCTTATATCCGCAGCAGGTCATCACACAAATAAATACAGCATGAAACTGCAAACGATGTTAAAAACTGGCAATGTGTTAACTGAGCTTTAAAATCACAGACAGCTTTAAACGGGTTGTTGTTCTTTTCGTATGTTAAAGTAAAAATAATAAGTAAACAGTGCTGGTTATAGTGAGCTTGAGATTTTCGGTGTTTCCCAACTTTTAGGGTGTAAATTGATACACAGGATAAGAATAGTTTATTAGAATAAGAATAGTTTATTACTCAAGAAATTGCATTCGAATGTGTAGATTCCTGGAACTCACACTAGGATTCCCTGTGTCGTGAGATCCAGGCTCCTATGTCCGTTTGCACTTGTTGCTATACATGTAATAGATATATATATGTCACAATAAACTTCTTAATTCTATCTAAATTACTCGTAATTTACTAGATATGGAGTATACAATAAAAACGAATACGCAAAGAAAAACTAATACTAATACACAAAGAAAAAGTAGATAACTAAGTAAATATAGGTATGCATGTATGCTGCGTGTGTTAGTGTTTGCATGGGTGGATGAATTAGGATAAAGGTTGATCTGTGGATGGGTGACCATCTTTACATACCGAGTTTCCTCCGTGCCTCGGAAAGCACGTTAAGCCGTTAGTCCCGGCTGTCATTTGTAGATCTTTGGCAGTCGTTACGGATTGTCAGAAGCCAGTAAATCTTGCCAGTCTTGCCATGAAATACCGTGTTACCCAGTCAATGGGTTGTGGAGGTCTGATAGGCAGCCGCTCCATGTAAAATACTGGTATTCAGCTAAATCCGGCTTAACTGGAAGCCAACCCCAATTGTAGGGTGCAAATACACCTTAGCGTTTCCTATAATTACTGTCAATGCAAATGTCAGTGAAATGTAGAAAGCAGTGAGTGCCAGCGGGCCTGAATCCAGAAATAAAAATGCAAGTTGTCCGACTCAAACCACATCTATTGCAACACTAAATTAAATTTACATACAAAACTGCACCACCCACACTCTGCATGCTGCTGCTGCATGATCGTCATCTTTTATTAATGTAGGTCGCGCGTGTAAGTGCAAAGATGCGAGCCTACTTATTGCACAACTCGTTACTTACTAAACATTTTTAAGAATCATGTACGTGCACCGTACACCAATATATGTAGTTAGCTAGACAGATGATAATGATAACTCTTTTTTCCTCTGAACAGAGCACACCCCTGTTCTATGCCGGTTATGTGTATTGTGTAGTGCACTTATCATCAGAAGAGTTGCTTACATAAAAGCGTTTTATTTTCTACTTGACATGCCCGAGAATTAGTCTATAACAAAAAAACTGGCCAAGTGCGAGTCGGACTCGCGTGCAAAGGGTTCCGAACGAATTTTATTTTTTTAACGTGTTACTTTAACACTACAGACTTCTTATAATCTAGGTTTTCCTGTAATCTATAGGTAAAGATCTATTATCTCCATTTTTTTTTTTTAATTTTAAGCTCAGTAGTTTCGGAGGTAAGGGGGAAATGGTTATTTTTCGTCTAATTTCTTGAATAACTTCAAAACCATTTATTTTAAAATTATAAAAAAATATAACTAGAACCCTCACAGTAAGCCCTTTCATTTGATATGTGACCCGATTTAAATTTTCTAGTTTGACCCCAAAAAGTGACCCCCATACTAAAAATTTAATAATTTACGTAACGCGTCCGTGTTTGGGTCACAGAAGTCCATATGTGTACCAAATTTCAACAGAATCGGTCCAGTGGATCCGGAGAAAACTGGCTGTTACAGACGAACAGACAGACAGAAAGACACCCGAATGATCCTATAAGGGCTCCGTCTTTTGTTCGGAACCCTAAAAAGAAGTCTATAACTGTCTCCAGGGCCCCATCTATATCTCTATCAATACCAATTCATCAAAACTTTCTAACAAAAAAATTAAACCTCCAAAAAAACTAAAAAGCAAAATATAATAAACCTTTTTGCAAAAAATAACTTTAAAATTTCAGAAGTCAGTGTTTTTGATTGTTTCTTCTTATTTTGTTAAAAAGTTTTTATTTTATATTTTTTGTGGCTATTATCTACTAATTACTACTAACATGAGTAGGCCTACAAAAAATGCTACTCAGCATTAAAATCTGTGAGTGAACAATAAATCACCCCTATTTTCCCACAATTTATATGAGACCACCTTCGAGGTCTACCAATAAAAAAAGAATTATCAAATTCTGACTACTCTAAAAAGTTATGCATGTTCATGCATAAAAAAAATATACGCGTCGACTTGAGAACCTCCTCCGTTTTTTCGTCGATTAAAAATCGGACTTCAGACCTGACGTGTTGCTAACAGAAAAGCGCTTGACTATTTTTTTATTTCCTTTCTACACACGAAAAAACAAGATCGAATATTAAAAGTGATCTTTTTATAAGTAAGTAGAGGTAGATATTTACTTGCCTTATTCCGGCCATAAAAACTCTCGCCATACATTTATTTTACGACCATTTTTTTTTCAGCCGACGTTCCTCGTCTATTAATCAGCTAATGCCAGCCATGCCAGGCTCAGTGTTACTCCAAAAATAACTTACTTATATGAAACACAAAAAAGCAAATGTTCGCAATACATTGACCGGCCGCTTTATGTATGAGTCGGCCACGAGGACACTCATTGCGTAATGGATTGGAATGTAAATTACAACTCGAGGGCGAGTGATAATCATTTCACACGCTTATGACAAGGGAATAAGGTGTATATTAGCGTCTCATAGTTGTGGTAGTATTTCTTTTACGAGCCATATAGTAAACAAGTGCATGTACCTACTGGCCATAACCAAAGGACATGCGTAGCATAAAACTACAAAATAAAGATAGAGATTTGCTGTGTTATTTACTTCGGTAGCCTACATAAAGGCGGTCATCGCGAATCACAATTTACAAAGAACATTTCAATTTGTCGTGTGACCTAACTCTTGCTGAAAGGGAGATTTTACTCCAGTACAAACCAAGATAGACATGCGAGGACATTTGAGTTAGTTTTGCGCATCCGTGAAGGACGTAGCTTACTTTATTTGTTCGAAAACGCGATAAAACTTTTTCTTTTATGCTGTGCGGTGACGGAATCGACGCCGCGAGGACCTGAACAAGATTACGTCACACAAAGTGCAAAATACATGCAATAGAAGACAGAATAAGACCACGAACTAATTACGGAAGAAAAAGCATACCATATGAAGGAGCAGAGTTATATAACAGGTTGCCTAACGACATAATAGAGATCCAATCCTACGCGTTATACAAAATAACCCTCAAACCCGACATCTTGAAAGATTTTTCTCGATTTTAATCTAAAAAAGTTAATTTAAACCATACATTAGTTTGCTCTTTTCACATTAAAATATCCCTAATCAACAATAGCAATCAATTTAATAAGTTAAGCATCATGATACTTGATAATTAATAAATAATAATAAGCTCCAACATTCAATACAAAATTAAAACCACAATAAAATTAATTTTTTCTCTGTACTGTACTGTATGATGTACCCAATTAGTTATTTAACTAATTGCCATAGACTTGCCTTCAAGAATCGATACTAGTACGTAATGACTTCACTTACACAACAAATATGTACTTTTTTTGGTTACCCACAACTTTGTAAAATATTGTGCTGGCTAGTTACTACTACCTTTTTTATGCATGGGAAATCATCAAATGAATCCTCCCGCTCTGGGTGAAGCAGAAGGGAGTGTCAAGCTCTTACTGACTAAAACCCATCCGTGCTCCTCCTAATGCCTTTTGTGTTCCAGGGCCGCGGCGACTCTTTCGAACAGATTCCGCTACCCCGGTAGGCACTGGCCCTAGCGGGCCCCGTCTACTTTGTTGACATTTCTTTGAGGCGCGCGTGGAACACAGCGCGCCGTCGACCCGGGCCTGCCATGGTCCTGATCGGATGACGAGCCACCCAACGCTCGCCGTCCGCAGAACCGCACCTACGGTGGCCGGGTATCACTCTGCGATTCCCGACGCCCGGGGCGTCTTCTTCTGTTGCGGCGGCTGGGGCGTACGGTTTCCCTCTCTCGCACGCGTTCGGCCTCCTCCTTCGCTAGCATCACTGCTTCGCAGAAGGAGGCGACCGCTTCCCAAGTCTCCTCGCTCCGGACCATGGATTGAACCAGGGCCGCACGCGAGAGGTCGCCGCCGCCGTAGTTACTACTACCTACTAGTTTATTTGAGCTACCTACATTTCTCATGTCAACGTATTTAGTATTTAAGAGCCCTATCACAGAATTGCGGTTTCACTCTTTAATTTAGTAAATGTTTACTAAATTTTCATTTCATTTTTTTATTTGGGACAAGCCCGCCACAAATTCCCAACCACTGCAACTCCTGAAAGACAGAATCAACAGTGGCGACCACCAGAAAAACGCCGAGCCAATGAAGCCCGACGAGACCCGGAGAAACGATTTAACTGTCTTGGATCCTGCAACGAATTTAATCAGAAAAGAACAGCGGAGGAGTAGGAAAAAAATATATATATAATTTCCACTTCCCTCCTTATCAAGCAGGAGACATAACAGAGCTAGGCCAATAGGCACCAAGGGACATATACAACTGGGTTAAGCCCAGTTGTCAAGCACCACGGATTATATATTAATTAAAAACTAATGGGTCCTAAATTGTGAGCTACTTTTGATTCCAGTAGGTAATAGGTATGGCAAAATCGCCTGAAAGCACGGAAATTTATTCTGGTTTCTACAAGGTCCGTGTAGTAAACTACTCCAGATGTAACCTGAATACTATCTAACATAATATTGCGTTCAGTTTGCCAAAGAATACACTCCCATAAGATGTGGTGTGCGGATTGTTCGTATTCATAGTCGGCTGTAGAACATTGACATAAAGGCGAGGCCACAAGCCTAAAGGAAAATAATTTTCTCTTAAAGTTACCATGACCTGTGAGAAATTGCGCAACACAATGATCCACCTCCAGCCATGTCCTATCCAGCCGCTCAAGAACGGATGGAAAAAACTGGTGGAGGTGACGGCCTTTAATGGAATTTTCCCATCTACATTGCCATTCGGATAAAAGTTTCTCCCCGACGTCAGTCTGGGGTTTTAGTAATCTACAGAACTTAGCACGGTCGCGTTGCGGTAAAAACTCTGGGTCCGTGATCTTTCTAGCGTAGTAGTACATTGCAGCACGCCGCTGCACCTCTAGATCGACTGGGAAAACACCTGCCAGCACCGGTAAGGCTTCAGTACTAACCGTCCTATACGCCTTGCATAAGAATATCAAAGCCAAACGCTGACTTTGCAGCAATTTAGGACGTACCGCCCCTATGGTGGCCCTGTCAGCCCAGACAGGTGCCCCGTAGCACATACAACCCAAGTAAGTAGCCCCATGGATAGTTTTTAAGGTTTGAAATGAGAGACCCCAAGTAGCTTTGGATATTCTCGTCAAGGCGTAGAAGTTCTTTTTTGCTTTTTCACCTACTGTTTTCATATGATCAATAAATGAAAAGTTCCTTTCTAGTAGCATACCGAGGTAGCACATGGATTCTTTTCTTTTAACGGGTACGTTATTAAATTTAATACTAGACCACGATTTTAGATTTCCTTTTAAAATAAGTTGATAGGTTTTATGCGGTGCAAAGGTCAGACGGTTTCGATCGCCCCACTGTGATATTAAACGTAGACATGTGTCAGCCAAGTTCTCGAGTCCAGCCCGAGTGCTTGCCTCAATGAGCAGTAAGCCATCGTCCGCGTAACCGGTTAATGAACTGAAGCGCGAGGAAATCATCGTAGCCAAAATTCCATACATATGGACCGATAACTGAGCCCTGAGGACATCCCATGGTTAGAGACTTAGAAATGGAATGATGTCCAAGTTTGAGTTTCGCGGAGCCGTTTAGAAAATACGAAAGAATCAGATTATAGATATTTTTGTAGCAACCACGGGTTTTCATTTTAAGTAGTAGCATCGGCCACCATATGTTATCAAAAGCGCCAGATATGTCGAGAAAGATTCCAACCACTTATTTATGTTCCGATAAGTTAACAATTTTACGGACAGAGAGAGCCGCGTCGACTGTAGATTTACCAATAGTGAAACCAAATTGATTAATATGAAATTTAGGTCCATTCGGTAGCAAGCGCGGAACGATTAGTCGCTCTAAGAGTTTCCCCAAAGATGGAAGTAGTGTTATGGGCCGGTAGGACTTAGGGTCATCCGGGGGCTTATCGCCACTCTTCGGAATAATGTGTATAAAGCCTTGTCGCCATATTCGAGGAAAAATACCTTCCGCAATGCATCGGTTATACCTATACGGATAAGATCGCGTCGCCCGCTGTTTTACACGCTTCTATAATCATTCTATTAGATATTTTATCTTCACCGGATGATTTTTTGTGAGGTAGTCTCTTGACAACGTTTATGAATTCGTCAGTGGATGGAAGGTCTGACTCCGGTGATTCAGGTGGCACCGCGGCCCACGCTCTAATCTGTTGGTGGTATTCATTATCATTTACTGATGAATCGTCTGGTATTAGAGAATCAAGCAAAACATCAGTTGTTTCTTCAATGCCGGCGGTATGTTTATTATTTACTTTAATGTTCTGAACGTACGCAAGGTCGACAGATCTATTAGCCTTGAACTTGTGGTACAAAGGAGACCACGGACCCTCCTTATCAAGTTTATCAACAATTTTCCGGAGTAAATTATCCTTAAATTTTTCAACCGATGCTCTGTAGCGTGATTTGGCAACTCTAAAAGTACTTAAAGCAAAATTAAGGGGGTAAGGCAAGAATAACCTTACGTTTTTTAAGCATATTAAGTTGTCTGCGCGCTCTGCGATAGCTTCTACGTTGTTCAACAAGGCAGTCATTCCACCAATCACATCTACGAATATTGGTCATAGATGCGCGACCAAAAGCAATGTCAGCACAGTAAGTGAAGGTGTCTGACATTATCTCAGCACTTTCCTCAGCTGACAGTCCATCGCGAGTGAAGTCTTTGGCATGACAAGCAAAAAGTGAGCTAAAGATTTCCCAATTCGCGCCCCTAAGTGAGACGAACCTTGAGTAAATATAGGAAAAAATTCGTACACGATCAGGCGATGATCACTACAAGACGCGTCAGGAAGGACACGCCACCTATCCAAGCGTACGTCTGCACTAGAAAATGTGACGTACAATACAAGATTCGCCCACTTGGCTACAAAAAGTAGGCGGTGCGTCTGGGGTGTTATGAATTGATAAGTTCATCTCAGCAATAAAATCTTCAACGGCACAACGTCGTTCGTAATCAGTGGCCCGAACTTTGCCATACCACAGGGAAGAAGATGCATTCACGTCAGCACCCACTATAACTTTGCAGCCCGCGAGCAACCGCAAGACGTGACGGAGATTATGTATATGTGGAGTAACTGGGTCTGAATATTGAAAGTAGTAGCTCACAACGTAAACCTTAAAGGTAGGTGATGATACTTCCGCCACGGCGCAATGGGGCGTCATGACGTTACATATAGATGTTACAGTAAAGCTCGAAGTACGCGCAACATAAATTCCGGCTCGCGCCTTGCAATCCAGCTGAACTACCTTGTGACGTAAGCGCGCGTTTTGATATTGTTCCTGAACAAGTACTATGTCAAGGTTATAATCCACAATCAATTTATCCAGCTCAGATGTCGCCACCCTATCGTTATGGAGATTTAATTTTCCTATGGTTAAACTATCCATTTTTAGTAATTAGTGTTTAGGATTAATTGTTCGAGTTCCAGTTTGTAAAAAGTACACTCTTGAGATCCACAGCGATGATCACACGGTTTTTTAAAGCGTTTACACGCCACGCAAGTCGGCTTGAAATTTACGTCGTCCTTATGCGGGCAATCATTTGTTTCGTGTGCCTCCGAACAATTAGCACAAGTCGGTTCTTTATTAACGCAGTGTTTCTTAACGTGACCGAACTGTTGACAATGTAGGCACCGAACGACTTCAACATCGTCAATAAAGCGGCAGGGAGCCCAATCAATAAATAATTTATCCTTGGTAGAAACTAAGTGTTTACGTACTGCGGAATCTAATTCGACCGTTGTCTAACGAGCGCCTACGGATAATTTTAGTAGACTTAATAAAGTCATCCTCTTTCATTTGAAGCTCATCTTTAATATTTTGGCGGTATAGCGCGATCAGAAAAGCGCCATCATCCATTGAAGATGGTACATCCTTAACTAACACTCGAGGGCGTCTACCTTTTGGTTTTTCTAGTCGTAAACCAGCGGCCTTAATTGCGTCCACGGATTCCATTTTAAGCTGATGTTTACTAGCGACACGTAAAACAACACCGGATTTCGCGGTTTTTTTCACGCCTACAATTTGAAAACCGTCATCACAGGGCTTAATTGCTTTCATAAGCGCTTGTTTTGTCACGGACGAAGTGCTATAATCAGCTGATCGAGCTGCGGTCGGATAAGCCACCACACACGGCAATGGTGGACGGGATTCCATAATTGCTGGAGCTACTTTTGGCAAACGTAGTTTCAACGAGTCCGCATACGAAATTTTACAATTGTTATTATTATTATTGACAGGATTGGGATTGACACAGTTATTCGACTTGATTTTTTCTAATTCGCGTTCCGTATTGGCTAACTTCGTTTCGTTGCATGATCATTTTATGGCCAGCATAGAAACGATGGCCGTAACACGCTGTGTCATATCCATAATGGCAGATTTATTTGCAACGTTAATGCGAGAGCCCTGATCATTGACTAATTCGTTAATTTTTGACAGGTAGGCTGACGCCTCAGAAACTAAGTCGCAGTAATCGGTATTGCTCACATTACTGATATTTAAAATCGGCGAGGATTTTTCCGCGTTTTCGAACCTGGAGGGTCATCATTTGTTGACATCGTGAATTACGTTATAACAACACGGATGAATAAAAAAAAATCAAAAGAACTAAACAAATAGATATCGATCGATTAAGTTATTTCGCGTTACCCACACACAAGAAAAATAAATGCACTTACCGAAAGCTGGAAAAATTGACTAATTACCAGTAAATAAATAAACAGACACCTTGACTCGCGCAACTTCATCTGCGTCACAATTTTCATTACTGCTCCGCTCCTATTGATTTTAGCGTGATGATATAAAGCCTATAGCCTTCCTTGGTAAATGGACTATCTAACATTGAAATGATTTTTCATATCGGACCAGTAGTTCTTGAGATTAGCGCGTTCAAGCAAACAAACAAACAAACTCTTCAGCTTTACATATGTCGTAAATGGGGTAGACTTGTACCACGCTGCTTGCTCCGGGTGTTCATCTTATGTGTCAGGATACAGTAAGTAGGCGAAGGAATACACACAAGTGATGCGAAAGGTGTTATAATTACTTTAGAGTCAATACAATACAATTAAGAAGGTAACTACACAGAAAGGCACTTGGAGTGATTATAACGGCAGCGAGTTCGCGGGGTTGTTGGGGACACACCGATACCTCAACACAATATTCACAATCAGCAATCCGACTCGCTTAGCTGTTCCCAATGCTCTGCCCATGCCACATCGGCCATAGGTTTTAGACAAGTATCCTCCCCTCACCCCGCGTACGAGCTTGGTACACAAAAATGTACCTCCGTTACAAACAATAAGTGCCATTTCTCCTAAATGGCCTACAAACCTATTGACAAAATTATCGTTTTCAAGAAAGGGCCATAAACATTCTAAATTTACGAGCACGGGCGCCACGACCCATACTTGCGTTACATTATTTTTTACAGTAATTAAGATTAGAACTAGAAACAGATTGTTGTGTCACCAAGTTAAGATTTACGATGTTATTTTCTCCGAAACAACCATCACTTAACAAAAACAAGTAATTCTTAAAACTAAGATTTCTACATCTGTATAGGCTTCAGCGACCACGCTCCGACATATAATAGTTTAGATTTAGATTCATTTGACTCACAAAACACGACACATTGCTATCGCAGAATCTAGTTCTTCTCGTAAAATTATAGAAAACTCTAAATTAGATAAGAGTTGACTACTTAGGGAAAGTTTGGCAATCCGCCGGGAAACAGATAAAAGTAAGAATAAGAAGAGAATCTATGTGACATTTATAATAACCGAACGAAAAACATTAAAACAATAGAATTATCGTACTTTGAACTAACTTTACAAAATATATGCAGCTGAGTTATCTTCGAGAAAATGAATAAAGTGAAGAGTGAAGTGTTATGAAGCACGATGCGTGATGCATGTGATGTGATTATAATAGTGGGCAAGCACAGCCATTATAAGCTGTGGGCTTCCCAGATAACAATATCGAATCAGAGAAGACGGACGAGGTGACGAACTACACTGCCATCTACACTGCACGGCAATAATAAGTCTCCAAAGAAGCACATCCATCCGGTCCCGCTTTTGGCATAATAATGGTGCTACTTAGAGATGGGCGTTGAATAAACGAACTAGTTGATTCGACCGTCTATGTGCAATGAACAATTCGACGGTTCACCGATAATCAACAGACTAGTTGAATTCGTAGACGGCTAAACTGAGACTCCACTACGCGACGATCTACGCGAGAACTTGGTCAGGTAGTACAAGTTCAATCTTTTAAAAAAATAACAACAACTGACGAACCAACAAACTAACTCTAGTTGCAGAGTTGATATTTCTATGGGGCGAAGTAAACCGGTTTGTCCTACTTGTTTACGTTCATATCTGAGCTTCTGAGCCTGGTAAAGTATGAAGGAAAGTTCAAATATTAACTGTAAAACTTATTTTTAACTTATTTACCTACAAAATAACTTTCTAAGGTACTAATCCACATTTATATAAAAGACCTACAAACTATGCTGAATTGTCAAGCCGTCGAGTGTAGACGTCGCGCGTCCCGTCGCCGCGTCGCGCGTCGTCGCAAAGTTTTCGTCATGAACTAGTCGACGAATTTAACTTGTTGATCGACTCGTTGATGAACGGAAATGGACGGTCTAGTTTCGTTCACGATAAATACGTCGACAACCCATCTCTAGTGCTACTACGGGTGTGTAAGTAGTGACACGTTCTCAGCGGCTCGGTGCGTTAGTGTGGCGCCAGCACGGTGGTTCTGGTGGTACTGGAGCGATACTAGAGCGGTGCTGGAGCGGTACCGGAGCGGTACCACAGCGGCAGTTTACGACCACGCTGTGTGCTAACTAATCATTAGTACGCCGTACGGTTTATTGAAACATACGGTACCGCTACAATGCTGTGTCTATATAAGTACGAAGTACGAATACTTTGGGAAATAAAAAAGATTTCAATGTTTTTGATATTTTTAATTTGAATTTTTTTGTAAAACAATTTGAATTATTTGAAGTTTTTATACCATAAATACGTAATGAAGGTCGTACAATATCTAAGTAAGAGATAAAAATATTTCTTCTTTTTAAAATTTAAAATGCCCTTTGTAGCGATAAACTCTCTTAGCTAAAGAAAGTTGTGTAACTGTGTACTTGATAAATGTCCCCGCGGCCGCGGTGAGCTGCGACTGCTAGTTTTAGCTCTTTGTACGAGTTTTTATGAAACTATTATTTGTTCAAGGACTGACATTATTGAAGAAAAGTAAAAAAAAACTGACAGAAAAACAGTTTTTTTTTTACTTTTATTTCAAGCCAGGCTTTTTTGGATTTCAGGCATTATCAATTACAAGAAATACATTCAAATTAAATTTATGTATTTTTTCGTTTCCCACTGCAACTTGAGGAATAGCTAAAATGACCGAAACACAACTAAGTAACAGCACATAACACGAGATGAAAGCTTGCTCTCAGACCACATTTTACAGGAATTGCAATCGAAGTTTCTCAGTTAGAATGCAGTTCCGTGCGATCAAAATATAAAAAAAAACAGATCTATGGATCCACCCATTGAAATATAAAAAACAGGAGAAATGGCCTTAGGCATGTCCGTGCCCGCGCGACATGCTCACGTCGAGCATGTCATAGGCAAATGGTCGTCTCGGCGAACTAGTGCGCTTTTGACCGCGATCGTGACAATATATAAGAATTCCGTGTGGTTCAGTGTTTTCTTGAAGAAACCGCAGCCTAAACCAAGACTTTGTAAATCAAGGAAACACTTGCACTATCTAAATATAAGTAATTTACTATATTTGTCTATAAAATCATCATCACTATATTATTCTTGTGTTCAAATATCACAGCGACTGTATTATTTTTGCAATAAATAAATTGCTTCTTATCCACTACCTAAGTTTTTCACTAAGTCACTGGACAAGCAATGTAAATATTTATTATTTATTTACTTATATATGCTTTATTGTACACCAAATTTAAAAATACGTACTAAATTATTTCAAAACGATACTTTATTAAGCGGATGCAACGCGTAAAACGGCCGCTGCTTCTTGCGACGAGTTAATGATGTGCTTGTGCAGTAGTGCTATTCTGTAAGAACATTTTCGTATCTCGACAGTGGAATCCGAGGTGAGTTTCAAATTAAGACCTTTATGTTGTGTGTAATAAAGCTCATTTTGTGTGTTTTGTCACTCAGGTGAAGCTCGATATCGAAATAGTTGTTTACAGAATAGACTAGCTGATCCACTTACGTAGGTTATCGACACAATGTCGATTGACGAATGAAATCTTGCTAGAAAAGTTTATTTTCTGTTCGTCAAGCGTTTTAATCCGGTTATAAGATCGATTCAAAATAACACTTTTAACTTATTTACAGCGTAATTGAGAAATGCGTAACTAATTTTCGTAAAGTGAGTTAATTAAAATTTAGGTTAATAATCGGTGGAGTGTTTATAATATTTTTTGGACATGCCGTTTTTATTTATTTTATTTTTAGGCCCCAAAAATGTTTTTGTCCAATAATAAATGGAAGATTCGATAACTTTCCGATTTAGTCAATCACTAGCATATATGTGAAATAAATTGCTTTTGCACAGCACAAAACGAAAGCGACCGTTGTTTTTGTGTACGTAAGTTGTACGGTGCATGGTAAATGCACGCTGTGTTTGATGCAGTAAGGTTTATAATTGATTGTGTAGTACGTTCTGTTTTGAGAAACGCGGGTGTGTGCGCGACTGCGTATGTATTGCTTTTACTGACGTGCAAGTATAGTAGTTGCCGTATGGAAGGGGCATACTGGAGACACAGGTTCCGGTACATTTTCGTCTATCGCGCATATCTCCTTATTTATTATATGTATAGATCCACCTCTTTCACATACGTATGTAACTCCAACTTAATATTGTTGTGTACCAACCTCTCCTGTGGCTTCATACAACGTCCATAGTATATGGTGACGGATGTATCAGGCTGATGGTAACTGACCACATCTTGAAACTTAGCGATTAGTAATATTCTAGTTAGTTATTGTTTGGCAAACCTTACCTATCGATCTTTGATATCCATTGATTTTCTACAAATATTTCAGTAGAATAGACTCAATATTTACAAGTAAACAAGAAGGCTCTCAATTATGCGCATAACTTAACTTTAACAAATATTCCAGGCTGTAATTTTCGGCATTAATTAAAATAATTATTTTCTTACGATCCATTCGAGGAACCGGTTTTCTTTGTAACCAAAAAATAATGAGATACTTTGAACGGAATTTATTTATTTAAATAAAGTCTTAATGTGGTCTTCTTGATGTTATTGAGTAGGATTGGAATAATTATTTATTTATGAGAAAAGTGATTCATCATAATTATGTTAAATCATGAGCACTCGTTAACGATTGGAAATAAATTAAAACTTCGACAAGATTCACTCTTGGGTTTGAACAATAGACGATTAGTAAGTAAGATAAGTCGAGACAGACTGTATAACCGCTGTCGAAGGCTCTTCAATTGCGTATCCATAATCAAACATAACTTTTATTAAACAAGTTTAAGGAACGGCCAATAGGCAATACCGCTGGTTTATCTCACTACAATAATTGCTGCATACGAACCCAATACATTGAAAATAAAACAGTCTGCATGGAAACCAGCAGTCGTTAGCGCGCACAAAGGACGCCATTTTAACATCAATTACTACAACACCATGCTTCAAGTAAATACTAATATGGATGTCTGACTGGCTTGCTGTTCACCAAATTAACGATTTGGAAAATGTACAATTTTATTGTGGCGCTGAGATATGTACATTTGTTTGTATTAACGATTCCAATATGACTTAATTCATTCGGTTTCTGATAAATTCTATTAAAGACGTAGTTTTTTAACTTAATACAATTATTATTATAGCCTTTATTTAACAATCTTACAAACATGGTTCTTAAAGTAACTATAAGTAATATTCATCTTATATAAGGTACTTAATTATTTATTTAAATTGTAGCGGCATCAAAGCCGCCACAAGAAAAACCCACGGAACAAATCAACATCGCAACAAAAAAACCGCAACGCTATCTATCCACTTAGCAGCGAACTACTACGGCAAAATCCTACATCGCGCAATTAGAGTTTACCGTGCAATTCGAACATATACATCAGCGCGAATATTGACTATCGGGCAGTTGCCCACACCGGACACAACAACAGTCCGATCGGAAGATCCTCCCTTTTCAATGGAGGTTTGCGGGACTTTACTCTGTGTATCGCATACCCTCCAAAAACTATTTTCTAAATTATTGATTATTTAACACCGTAATTGAAATTATACTCACAATGGGACTCATCAGAAGGCTCAAAGTCACTCAAGGGGAAATGGAGAAGGCAATGCTTGGAGTTTCCTTGAGTGATCGAATCAGGAATGTTGATATCCGCAAGAGAACCAAGGTTACCGACACAGCCCGAAGAATCGCCAAACTAAAGTGGCAGTGGGCAGGGCACATTGCTCGCAGAACAGATGGTCGATGGGGCCGAAAAGTTCTGGAGTTGCAACCGCGTACCGGAAGATGCAACGTTGGAAGGCCTCCCACTATATGGACTGATGACCTGGTGAAGGTCGCGAGTAGCTGATGTATGCGAGACGCACAAGACCGGTCGTTGTGGTGACTCTTGGGGGAGGCCTATGTCCAGCAGTGGACGTCTTTCGGCTGATATGATGATGATTGAGATTGTCTTGTGTTTCCGCAAAGGCCTTCCCTAGAGCTTGCCACGTTCTCCTGTCATGAGTTATCCTACTCATGTTGTAGGATAACTAAATACAATAAATAAACTGTAATAACAGCACGTGGTTGATTGGAAACAAACTGCTAAATTTTCATAACAATTTTAAACTAAACTTTCAGGTATTTTATTTTTATTCAAAATCTTTGAGTCTCACTTTCAATACTCTACAGATAAAATGCATTCACAACTTTTGAGAAAGCTTTCGTAATGGAGGTCGCTTCAGTTCAATTTCCGTTCAACAAGGAGTAATGTGAACGGATCGCGTATGCTATGCCATTCAGTATTGAACGAGTAAACGAATGTCACGAATGAAGTGCTCACTAAAACATTTACTGCTAAAAGAAAATTATTAGGTACAAGGTCCTTCAGATAGTAGGTACAAGTACTTATAAGTATTTCGCTAGACCGTGCTTAAGTTCTATAAATGAGTAGGAGACTGAGATATTCCTAATGGAAATATCAATTTTTATGGACCTCTCTTGAGACTACTAAACTACCAATTACGTTGACAATGCTCCGGTACTTAAACATACTTTCACTATTTGACTGTCGCCAGAATATGATATCGTCGACATTTTTAACCGACTTCAAAAAAGGAGGAGGTTCCCAGTTCGGTTGTATTTTTTTTATGCTTGTTACCTCATAACTTCGTCATTAATGAAACGATTTGAAAAAATCTTATTTTATGTGAAAGGATATACTTTCCGATTGGTCCCACTTAAATTTCAATCAAATCGGCTCAGTGGTATGGCTTTTAAATCAAAATAGCTTTTGTTTGTCATCCAAGTAAACGAAATTGCGTATTTTGCTTTCCTGCGACTTTCCAGTGGTGTTGTTAATTAAAGTGAAAAATAAAAAAAAAATACAAAAAAAAACAACCGACTTCCAAATAAAAATAAAATACTACAAAACATAAAATAACTTTAGTTTCGGAAGTCGGTGATAAAATACGAAAAAACACCAACAACACGAGCACATAATTATAATATGTAAGAGAACAGTGTGTGTCGCGGAGGTAATGTGCTAACGAGGAGCAGCTGGCAACAGGTAGCAGCTCGGCACCGCGCGACCACACAGAACATTTCCTACAACACAAAAATCACAAAGTACATGAGTGAGATGCTCAATAGGAACATCTAATACCTCTCTGATTGAAATAATTACAAACTAGCTTTAGCCCTTGTCTTCGCCCGCGTTAACACTTTGTACCAAAATTCATCAAAATCGGTTCGCCGGCTCAAACAAACTCACGTTTCCATTTACAATATAAGAGGTAGTTATACTGTGCGCATGAAATGATCGGCAATACGAAAAACAACTAAAAACACCGACTTCCGAAATTAAAGTTATTTTACACGTTTTAGTGATAAGTGTGATAACACACCTACACAACACGCCTGGAAAGGTGCAGGAATGCAAAATACGCAATTTCGTTTATTTGGATGACAAAAATACGCCATCCAAATAAACGATTTCCAGCTATTTTGATTTAAAAGCCAAACTTCTTTACCGATTTTGATGAAATTTCTATGGTCCCATCGGGAAATATATCCTTTCATTTAAAATAATAATTTTTCAAATCGGTTCATAAATGACGGAGTTATAAGGTAACAAACATAAAAAAAAATAACCGAATTGAGTACCTCCTCCTTTTTTTGAAATCGGTTAAAAATCCTTACTAATATTATAAATGCGAAACTAACTGTCCGTCTGTCAGTCGCGCTTTCACGCCAAAAGTACTGAACCGATTTAAATGAAATTTGGTGCACAGTTAGTCTAGAGCCTGAAAAATGACTTTTTATGTCGGTACACTATAATTACCTTCAACGATACTTATTTATTTTATTCTCAAAACCAGCGATTCGGGCTGTGTTATCTGTGAGCGAATGAAACAATCTAGGATTTCATTATGTTAGTGTCGTGGTAGCAATTTTGTGTTCTTGGCGGATTGAACCTTCGTCAATGAACTTGTGACATCACACAGTGACTTCTGTAGCGATGTGTGTGGTCAGCTCGTCACCGCGCGCTAACGAGCCGATACGTGAGGCCGCCACACTCAACGCCTGCGAGTCACAGATAGTTCAGAGTTCTAGGAAGGTTTGTATTAAGTTAATGATAGCCTGTAGGCATTGATATAAAAAAACCCAAGATACACACTCAGCATCTCAAAAACGACCGCAAAAAACAAGCGCATAATGTATAATTGTGCGCAAATTTCAAACAGTCTCGAATTTGAATTTGAAAAAAAAATTGTTTATAGTATAACTACACACATGACACTTGATACATGTCAGTTTTTGACGACAGTTTCGAGTGTTGCATTTGTTCGAGACTGTGCATCTTGGGTTTTTTATATATTAATGCCTGTAGGATTCGGAGCGGTTTCGTCAGTAAATTTGTGAGGCAATGACTAGGTATGTTCCATCATGTGATAAAGTTATTGATTCGAGAACCAATCACTTGTAAAATAGTTGTAGGTAGCTACGGAAAAGAAATGTAGCATAATATGCTATCGGTATTTTCTAGAGGGTTTCTAGGAAAATTGAATGAATGTGATGAGCGCTCAACACCCAAAACACTCAATCTCTCAACTTATGAAAAAATCATTTAGTATACCTGAATATTTTATAAAATTCCTCTTTCATACATATTTGGACGAATTCCGCATGTTCATGTAATTCAGAGCGCGTGAGCTACAATAGACATTCATGAGATATTTGCTGACCCCCCCCCCTTACTCCAGCCGCCCCGCGTCTTTATCTCATCTGCGAGGGTTCCAGATTCCGCTGACGGCAAAAAAACGGCATGTCGGAACGTTATCGCAATGCACTGTAGTAAACCTGCAAGGTCTGTAAAGCTTTGTAAGGTCATAGAAAAATATAAAAGAACAGTTTTAAATTAGGAATGTAAAAAGTAGATTTGTTTTATAAACTCAGTTACGTATTAGCTTACAACTGGGCAAAGTCCCTTAATAATTACGTGATGAACCCAATCGTTTGATTAAGTGATATCGCAGCTTAGCGGTAGTAACATGCGCGCTGCGGTATCACAGTACCGTGCGGAATGTTACCGCATGGGTCAGTCACAGAGCCCCACCAGTGAACGCATTACAACTTATTTTAAGTACAGTACGGAAATTGTCAAGGTTAATGTTTGATCGAGATCCGCTGGTCGCGCCTAGTGCTGGACGTCTTCAAATCATAATGATAATAATACTTCGCAGTAACAATAATCAAGCATGGTGTGAAGTCCTCTGCGACTGAAGAACTCATAGTCAACTAATAACGGCCAATCTAAACTCTACTGATGAAACATTTGAGACAAGACGCCAGTATCCACTTTAACTAACTAGTATATTGGTTGGAACAGATCGCGCGCTGTTCTCTGTGACCGCGACGTCGCGCGTCGCCAACTATCGGAGCGTGCACGGACGCGCGCGAACTGCTCGCGTTGTATTCACGACACGCCTATGTCTGTAAGTATATTTAGATGTATGTATACCTATGTCCGTGGAGTGACTCTTTCATTTTATTTAACTAGCTTCGAACTTGTGCGGGATGGGATTACCTTGATGTTAAAATGCCACCAAACGTTTGTTCGTCGGGACTCGGGTATGTTGTGATTTCTTGGATTTGATTACAAAAATGTTTGATTTTGTTATGGAATTATAATATTTACTATTAACTGTAGAAACACTGTCAGAATAATGTATTATTATTGTAACTACTGTGAATATATTTTTACTTTGGCAACACTTCATAACGGTTATGACATCATCGTTTTTTCTAAGTGGGGCAAAAGTCACGGGAATTGAGAGTTAGTCGTTGTTCGATCGCCAAACAGTGCAGTTGTGAATTCAAAAGTAGATAGGTAGCACTCTCAAATTCTTACTCGCACACCAATAGATAGATACTCGCGGCTCGGTTTGTTTTCGCAATAACAATTGCTATAACCGTGCGTCGCGTCGTGGTCTGCGACTTGGACGTAAAAGCGTAACAAACATATCACTTTCGCGTTATTACTTTAGTCGCGGTCTTCTCTTCTTCTTCTTTTATTTATATCTTATATATCATACTTGGCTTTTGTTGTGAGCGGACGTGCCGAAGAATTATAAAATTAATAAATAAAAACTCGCTGAATCGTGACCTGGTTTTACCTACTGGTCGGATAATTCTGTGAAACGTAGGCATAATATTTGCTAGTTATCTTACGTAACGAAATACAATGTGTAAAGTGTTACAAAGTCAATAACCGTGTCACAATGGCAAGCAGCCCCTTCAGTCGGGGTGACCGATGTGTTCGGAGTCCACCTGCGACACCCGTGCCCACAGCTGCACCCCAACCCGTGCCCGCACTCTCATCTCACTCTCAGACGCCTAACCAAAGAAACGAACTGGAAGTGATATCAACGCCGGAAATACAAAACTGGATGACGACTATTGAACAATGTCTAGGCGAAGTTTGCACTATTGCATCAGAGGGCAAATTAAATACTGACCAAAAGATGCGTATGGCACTTATACGCGTATTGTGTAGAAAAATTGGTCACGGCACATCCCAGATAGCGGTCCAATACCAGTCCGTTAAAATGAGAGCAGTCATGGCTAACTCTACCATACAAAAACTTGAAGACCAAATTGATCTGTCGCATCAACTGCAAGAGCTTAAGATGAAAGTTGGAGCCTCCAATTAAAATACGGGATCTTCCTTTGCTGATATGGTGAAGAAAGGTACCAACAAATTTATTCAGCCCTTAAATTTAAGCCCAGTGACCATCTATCCCAACGACGAACTGAAGTCTAGTGAGGAGACAAAGTCACTTGTACAAAAAATTATATGCCCAGAACAAATGAAAATACAAGTAAGAGGACTACGCAAGACAAAAAATGGCGGTGTCATCATCAGCACTGAGAGCAAGGACGACATAGAAAAGGTAAAGAAATCGATGCAGTCTTCAAATTCAGGCCTTACAGTCGACGAAACTCAGAAAAGAAAACCTAGAGTCGTAATTATCGGAGTGCCCTCATCCATGCAAGATAAAGAAGTTTTTACTTGTTTGTTCAACCAAAACCTAGCCGAAAAACTTCAGGATTGCAGCCTCGACACTTTTTTGTCCTACATTAAGCTGAGCCACAAGTCAGGTAAGAAGGATGCTGACACATGTAATTTTGTAATTGAAGTGTCGGCACAGATACGTAAAGCCCTGATATGTAAAGACAGAGTATTTGTTAATTGGTCTTCCTGCCCTGTGAGAGACTTCACCCTAGTCACACGTTGTTATAAGTGCCAGCAATACGGACATGCAGCTAAATCATGTCGGGAGACCACCTACACGTGTGGCCATTGTGGTGAAGTAGGTCATTCCATCAAAGAATGCACTAAAAAAACAGAGGAACCAAAATGCGCTACTTGCTTGCACTTCAAAAAGCCAAGCAATCATAAGACAGGTGCAGCGGACTGTCCGGCAAAAAATTATGGCAGAAAATAGGTACATAAACTCTATTGATTATGGAGGCGCCTAGGAGCGCCGTAAAATACGATTCTTTTTGGCCTTTACTGTTATTTTTAATAATAATTTAATATGATTAATAATCTAATTAGTGACATAGATAATTTTTCTGTATCTCAATCAGAAGTTTGTGACGTTGAACAGTGCAAACACTTTCTCTCCTCTTATACTAATCCATTAACCATATTAACCCAAAACATTCGCAGTGTTTTTAAGAATTTCGACAGTTTTAGCATTTTTCTAAAACGTCTAGACGTAAATTGTGAAATTATTGTCCTAACTGAATGTTGGCTTGCTAAACAATATAACATACCACAAATCCACTTACCTCAAACGCTGACAAGACAAATTACGTCAAGTTTTCGATGCGCAAGCAAAAACTAACTTGCACTACCCCAACATTGTATGCTCATAACTGCACATCTAGCACAAATAACCAATGTGTTTGTCCTAAAATTAAAATGTCAGATACAGTAAAGTACCTTGGAATTATAATCGATGAGACACTTTCGTTTAAACCTCATATAGAGGCTGTAAATAATAGGATTCGGAAATTGATATTTGTTTTTAAAAAATTACGCTTCATTGCAGACCCAAATATTGTGAGACAAGTCTACTTTGCCCTATGTCAATCGATAGTAACATACTGTATTACGACATGGGGTGGAGCGGGTAAAACATTGTTATTAACTATCGAAAGAGCTCAGAGGGCAATTCTCAAAGTGTCTACTTTCCGCCCTTTCCTTTTCCCTACTAACCTCCTATATAAGGAATGTGGAGTATTAACAGTCCGGCAGTTATTTATAATGGGTATTGTATTAAAACAGCACGCAGATCTAACATATAGCACGGAGTTTACTAACAAAAGACGTAAAGATTTAGTCTGTCCTCAAAACCATACCAAACATGCTTTCTCATCAAAATTGTATATGTTTCTTGGTCCTTTCCTCTACAATAGATTGAATGCGAAAGCAAACATTTATAGCCTGAATAAAGTTAACTGTAAGAGAATTCTTATGGAAACTCTTCAAAAAATGTCCTATGATGATACAGAGAATTTACTGATTGTGCTAAAGTGATTTTGTTTTTATACAATTCTTGACCTAGTTTAAGTACCTTGTTATTTAAAAAACTGTACGATTTATACAATTTTAGACCTAGTTTAGTTAGTTATCTAGAAGTTAAGTTGTTAACTGCCTATATCACAGATTTTTACACATTTGTATTGTACTATAGAATCCTTTTGATTTTTTGTTAATTTTAAATTATTTTAGATCTTCTCGCCTGAAACAAAGGATTTCCTAGTTCAGGCTCGTAATCCTTAGAATTAAGATATATATTTAAGACTCTATGTAATTTGTCCTGTAAAATTGGTAATAAATAAATTAAATAAAAAAAAAAATACTTGAAGGGAAAGTTCTCGAAAGAAGGTTAACAGGGGGAGGGGAGGGGTGATTACATTTTTAAATATAACCATACTTTTTAGGGTTTCGAACAAAAAACGGAACCCTTATAGGATCACTCGGTCTGTCTGTCTCAAACTAAAAAATAAAAAAAAAGTTTTTTGAACAATATCATGTGACATTTCAAATGAAATGGCTTACTGTGAGGGTTTTAATTATATTTCTCCATAATTTGCTAAATTAGGCGAAAGATGACCGTTCCCCTCTATCTCCGAAACTACTGAGACCCAAATTTAAAAAAAAATGGAGATAATAGATCTTTACCTACAGATTACAGGAAAATCTATAAGAAGTATATAGTGTAAAAATAAAATGTTAAAAAAATCGTTCAGAACCCTTTGCACGCGAGTCCGACTCGCACTTGACCAGTTTTTTGCATCAGGTAGCACTCACGGTCTAGGTTACACAGACATAAAAGCCAGAGCAGTTTACCCTTCTAGTCACCACCAAACCACGGTATTCTACCTGTGTGTATTGCGTCGCTTCACCAGCCACAACGGAACGAAACTATAACTTTTCCCTTAACTACACGAGCATACGTTACTCCCATGTATAGACTATCGCAGAGTTTAGTTACCTAGTAGAGATGTCGGCATTCAACTGGTGAGATAGTTGAATGTGTTGACCTCTCAGTTATTTGTTCAGAGCTATTGGGAAGTGAACAAATAACGTCGGACCATTCCGCGCTCGATATGAACTGTGTGGGAGACGTTATTAATATAGCTCGCTGATTGGAATCAATACCAACTGGGTATGTTCTAGGTCTGTCTGTGGACTAGGTTTTGTCTAATAACCAAACGACTTTGGAAATAGTGTCCCAAATAATATCTGAAAATGAATAGATTGGGTTCTGAAAGGAATAAGTTGATATGTTTTCTGATTAAAATAGACAAGTCTACACCTGATCGTCAACCAGAATATAAGGTGTACCTATTTCTTAGAAGTATAGGTATCAAACGCATACCGACTTTTATTTAGTTCAGTCTTGCTTCTTCGCAACATTAAAACAGAACCCTACCACGACTTTGAAACTCCCAAAACTCAAAAGAAATACAAATCTTAGACACCAGCTTCTCAGACCTTTATTTTTTTAAGGATTGGAAATCATCAAATGACTCCTCCCGCTCTGGGTGAAGCAGGAGGGAGTGTCAGACTCTTACTGACTAAAACCCATCCGTGTTTCTCCTAGTGCCCTTTGCGTTCCAGGGCCACGGTGACTCTTTCGAACAAAGTCCGCAGCCCCAGCAGGCACTGGCCCTAGCGGGTCCCGTCTTTTATGCTGACAGCTCTTTGAGGCGCGCGTGGAACACAGCGCGATGTCGACCTGGGCCTGGTTCTGATCAGACAGCGAGCCACCCAATGCTCGCCGTCCGCAGGCCCGCGCCTAAAGAGGCCGAAAATCGCCCTACAACTCCCGACGCCCGGGGCGTCTTCTTCTGTTCCGGCGGCTGGGGCGTGAGGTTTGCCTCTCTCTCACGCGTTCGGCTTCCTCCTTCCCTAGCATTACTGCTTCGCAGAAGGAGGTGACCGAATCCCATGTCTCCTCGCTCCGGACCATGGCTTGAACCAGGGCCGAACGCGAGAGGTCGCCGCCGCCGATCGCCTCGACGATGACACGGCGGTGATCCGCCCAAGCAGGGCAGACCTCCACCGTGTCCTCCGAGCGATCCTCGCAGTGTTGACACCCGGGCGCATCCTCCCGCCGAGTTCGAAACAGGTACTTCCCGAAACAACCGTGTCCGGTAAGTATCTGCGTCAGGCGGAAGGTGAGGACGCCATGGCGCCCCTCTAGCCACTCCTCAAAGAGGGGACTTACCGCCGCAATTGTGGCGTGCCCAAGCTTCTCAGACCTACCTGTCCATTCAAACTGCGTCAAAATGCAGGCCTAGCACACGTGGTTCCATCATCAACAGCATGTGTGGTGCCTCATCCAGTATTCATCGCGACACATTGTCGAGCCGCGACGCGATCTGCATGGAGTGCGCGCGCCCACACGAACGGCTCTTATTAATGAAAGAAAGAAAGAAAAAAAAATGTTTATTTGGGACTCGCACAAGACACATAAAATAAAAAAAAATGTAAAAATAACAGTTATAAAATATATATACACAGTTAAGCGGCATCCTTAAATTAATCTGTACGAGGCCAAAAAGGTCCCTGTCTCAGCATATGCTGCGATATTTAATAATAAATATCACAGCGCTGGTGTTATGACAGGGCCTGGCGTGATGTCACGGACACACATACGGAACAACACTAAGATATAAGTACAATAAAATAATAATTAAATAGTTGAGAGTGCGTGAAAAATAAAATAAAATGTGCAATAGATAAATACATACAAATAATAACTTCAAAATTAAACAAATCCCAATGGCCCAGTGCTCCAGTTTCATTTGTCAATGTCATAGACAAATGACGGAACGCGCGGGCGCACTGTGGGAAGCTATGGTCACAGACTATTCGTAATGGCTGGTAGTCGAAATTAATCTTTTGAACGCCACCGTCGGCTATAGCCGACAAGATAACGACATTTTTTAAGTACAAAATAAATATACTAAATTAAGTTTTCTGTGTTTCTTTTTCCTGTTATTTAAAACTACATTAATTATATGTTGTAAAATGGCAGAAAGATACATCCATAAGTTGCATTTCACTACAAAAAACAACCATCAAATATTGCTTATCGAAATCCGTAAAAAAGTGTTCATCCACACGCCACAGTCGACAAGACACGACAGCTAGTGATGGGTAAGTAAGGTAATTTATATTTAAAATTTGTGAAATATTTTATTAAAAGAAGCTTACTATTACTTCGACAGATATTTTTTTATGACAACTATTCGTATTTGAATATTCTGGATCAAGATAGAGTGCCAGAAGAGAAGCGTTCAGTAACTTAAGTGAATAAACTGAACGTTTTATTAAAGTGCGACAGCAGAAGTACTTAGATGACATAAGTTTGCCACGCTATGAAGAGTCAGACTAATTATAAGTAAATAGTTTTTTTTTTTTTTTTGTTAAATACTACCTTTATGATTATTATTTATTCTGTCCCACGTCACATCCCTACTCGCATGCGAAGAAGTTGTCAAATGTCGTGCCAGCCACGCCAGAGTCGGCTCTTCCCGACAGCGCATGACGTCACGAACGAGATTAGTGATGTATCTTATCCTTATTTGATTTATTCGTTTGTAGTTCTAATATCTGATTTTAGGTTGTTTAGAGAATGAGCCCTGTTTAGGGTGCAGCTTGACCTTCAGTGTCGAAAAACCACTAAAATCGCGGCGTAAACACTCTCTTTCATCGTTCTTTAATCTTTTCGTGACTATTTTTAAACTTATGATTTGATTAAAATGTCTAATTGATTGACGCATTACGACAGCTACGAGCCAATATAACAAACAAAAAATAAATTTTGTGCACTACATTTTATGTCGCTTAGTTTAATCTAAAAAGGTAAGGCGCGGGTTGTCATCACTTACAAAACACTCTTCATGAAACCTGAAAACTTAATCTTACTTAATACGTTTATATAAGACGACATTGCCATCGCTTCACACTTTCAACTTTAACTCTCGCAGAACATAAAGTCTGCTTGGCGGCGACGTTAAACCAAAGTTAAGTATTCTACGAGTGCAAGTTAAGAGAGCAATACTGTTCATAACTCTAACATAGCCTCCGTAGTCTATGGCTCAGCACTCCTCTCGGTCTATGGTCGGAGGGGGGAGGTATTTAGCGATCCCGCAAGTATGCGAGGGAAAGAGGAAAGGCATTCGAAAGGGAACGAACACCTTCATACTGTCCATTAACGCACAAGAATTATAAAGAGCCTGAAAATATTTCAGGTTTCGAGGTTTATTTTGATAAAACCTAATAAAAATGTGGAATGGCAAAACGTTATTGTATGGACTATCAGTGGTTTATCATGTAACTAATGTGTAACGATGCAGCTGTCACCAGCAGTGACACACATACGTGTTGATGTAACACAATGGTGATAGATGCCATGATAACTAATATGCTGTGATTTATTCGTTCCTAACAACAGCGGTTATCGTTGACCAATTGAGGTTACCGTACTGACATTATCTACGTATCTATTGTCCCAATTTCAAATCTAGATAGGTTACCATTAAGACCAATGATCCAAACAGAGGTCATGCATACTTCGGAAAACACACTGTATCGTCATTTAAAGTATGTAAATAGAGCCAGTTTTATAATAAAACGAATAACACAAATGCAAAGGTTAAACAGAGGATATCAATCGATATTGAACTGAAACTATTCGCTATTGAGAATATCTTTTCTATCGAGTTTGTTTCAAACTTTCAATATAACCTTGCAATTCCGCAATTGTATCACATTTTCATATAAGATATTATATTAAATATTTCTACAAGACTGTTCTATCCAATGTAGATAAGTATATGAAAGTGAATATATTATTATAATATTTGGGTAAGATCATACGATAAAATTTGAATTGAAATAGCTAATAAGTGGTAATTTTAACCACCACTACCACCCAAAGGTCGACTGCTAGAAAATGCATGAGGAAGTAAAGGTACAATTCCGATCTAGGCGAACGCGATACGTGACCGCGACTGGCGACAAAGACGTGCGACCGCAACCCACTGCTTTGTATGAATTTATATAGAAAAATTACGGGTGCACGGGACCGAGTCGCGTGACCAATGGGCGTGGCCTGCGAGCAACGAGCAGCGAGATTACGGTATATGATTTTTGACTATATGATCTAGTATCCAACTGAAGGAATACACGGTACAAAGAAATTTTCTCGATAGGAAAATATCACAAAGTTCGAAATATCTTTATACTTTTTTTAGCTACAAGACGAAACTAGCTAGATTGATCCTATGAAAATTACCTTAAAGCATATCAAATAACCTTAACGTAGTGTTTCCTACATACGAGGATAATATGGTGGTTGAATTTAGACGAGATATTAATCAAAACTCAACTATCTATGATGCAAGATTCAAATTAAATAAATTAAACACCCTGAGAAAATATAGTAGGGAGAAAATTGAAAATTTTATTTAAAATGGCTTCATAGTAATGTCATTGCTCAAAGGCCAACGCTTTTCCGACCATAAAGCTACTTACCGTCTAGCTAAGCAACTGCAAGAGCCTGAACCAGTGTTACGTCGCGCGCCTCTGTCGCGAGGATATGGGTCGCTTAACGACAGGCGACCATGATCGCCTGGTCGTCCGGTCGCGGCCGCGTGTCGCCATCGCCAAGATCGGAATCGTACGTTAAGTCCGCCTTTGTACAGTGTTTTTTAATAATGCATAGTTTTTATTAAATAAATAATCAATGAATATAGTTATATAAAATTCTCTCGTTACTGGTGACTGACAGACAACGCCCAGCCAAAGCTACTGGTCGTAAAAACTGTTTGGCATGTAGGTTCCTTGGAGAGTGTAGGGAAATTCCTATAGAAGCGCATATAAATTCGCGTGCAAAAGCTAGTAATTTGATAAACCTTCCAACAAATTCTTAAGTTTGATTAGCGGGCCAATCATAAACGCTCCCTTCGCTATTCAGCAGTCACAGCTGACTACAATTATTCTCTAAAATCGTTTCATAAATATTTCGAGGCTGGCACACGTTCTATGTCACACTAACCTTCATGTTTACGAGCTTGTTTACTGTTGCGCAAACGTTACAATACTGTTATGTGTCTCATAGCCGATGGCACGACGACCGGGATGTGGCGCATATCGGCTCACCGAATAAAGCCACTGAATTAGTGACCAAAGTTCAGTCACTGCAAACTCATTTTCCGTGACCAGACAGGCAAGACAGTTTAAGTGTGTGGCCTTCTCTTAACCAAAACATACCCAATTTGGTACATTACTACATCTTCTTTTCATTTAACCTTTTCTTACTATAAATTCAGGAAGTCGATTAGGTTCAAGAGAAACCATAAAAAAGCTACAATTTTACAAACAAAACAAGCTCTTAAGTTTCACAATTCAATTTTCAAATATCTTTTCTTGCCATAAAAAAAAAACACCGGTAGCACTCCGGGAGTGCCGGCAGAAGTGAAAACTTTAGTATTAACGTTGTGTTTAATTATAAGTACAAAAATACTATCATTTATGAGGTAGAATACAATGTTTATTTATTGCGCTATCGTACACAAATATGACAATTTACATGTTATTATTCATAATATTATATCGTTATTTATTTATATATTACATTAATTTTTATCTCTTAGAAAAATCAACTTTCATCCATAATTTCGTAATTCCGTAATTTCGTATCCTTGGATACGCGTGGCACGCTGTACATAAACACAGACGGACATTCGCGCAAGCGCCCTGTGCCGCCTAAGCGGAGCAGCACACTCAGGCACGGTAGAAAGAGTGGGAGATACTAGTTCCTCTCCCTTCCCCTCGATCTTACGCTTTTTCGATCAGCATCACGTGACCCTGACGCGAGTCCGTCTTACGCTTTTTCGATCAGCATCACGTGACCCTGACGCGAGTCCGTCTTACGCTTTTTCGATCAGGTCACGTGTCCTGACGCGAGTTTAAGATTTTATACCCATTACAGAAAAAGTGCTCAACGCCGCTAAAGAAGTTTTCACTTCAAAAAAAAACAAAAATGCACTTACCCTAAGATACATTAAAACATAATAACAATACTTTATGAGGCTAACAGATCGCCTTTCAAAGTTTACGATAGATTGCTTAGAACCGATCACAACATAAACTGAGCACTAAACTTTATGGAAACAATGTTATTAATACAATTCATTTCGTTATGATTTTGTTATTTTCTTGTGGGTATGACTTACTTAAATAAATAAAGTAAAAAAGTAATAAAGTTTTACAGTTATTGCCCCATCATAAAAGTGAATTTCCGCCGCCCATCAGTTTAGTAGCCGAAGCAAGTGCCTCTCATTGGCATACATTTCGTCACAGTTAACGAGGGTACAGTGAGTGAGCTGAACGTTTAACATTGATCGGCGATAATCTGACGCTCAACAAGTACCCAGTGACGTCACGGTGCTCCATCATATTCTAATGAACTGAACTCAACAGCTTCGGAAATGTTTTTATGATGACAATAAAACTCGCGAAACGCGCCCAAGTAAGAGTAGATCAAGATAGGAAGGGAACTGCGATAACATCACATAGTACCACAACATACTCTGCAACAGTCGGCATTGACAAAGTTTTTCAAACAAACCAGTCTTCTGTAGGTACAAAGCGCTATTATTCGGTGTTTAACTTTGTAAGCTGGACAGTTTTACTCAGAATTCAAGAAATACACGCTTTATTAAAGGAATATGGGCAATTGGCACAGTTACCTCATTTTTAGGGTTCCGAAAAAAAAACGGAACCCTTTTAGGATCACTCGGGTGTCGGTCTATCTGTCTGTCTGTCTATCTGTCCGTCTGTCACAGCCAGTTTTCTCCGGATCCACTGGACCGATTCTGTTGAAATTTGGTACACATATGGACTTCTATGACCCAAACACGGACGCGTTACGTAAATGATTAAATTTGTAGTATGTGGGTCACTTTTGGGGGTAAAACTAGGAAATTAAAAAAAAAGGTTTTTGAACTTTGAATATCGTGTGACATATCGAATCAAGGGCTTACTGTGAGGGTTTTAATTATATTTTTTCATAATTTTAAAATAAATGGTTTAGAAGTTATTCGATAAATTAGACGAAAAATGACCATTCAACCCCCTTCTCTCCGAAACTGAGGCTAAAATTTTGAAAAAAATGGAGATGATAGATCTTTACCTAATGATTACAGGAAAACCTATTAGAAGCCTGTGGTGTTAAAATAACATGTTAAAAAAATTAAATTCGTTCGGAACCCTTTGAACGCGAGTCCGACTCGCACTTGGCCAGTTTTTTTTTCTGTTCTGTAAATAAATCAAGACAATAATATAAATAACAATAAACGTGCTGCTCAACATGCAACACTCTGTAACTGAAGTAAAAGTTCATTGTAATGATTAAGTTATTGCGATGCTAACATGACGCGTTCTATACGAGCACATTCAAGTAGCGTTATATTGCTTCGTTACGCAAACAAACTAATGACATAAAGAGTGGAAATAACTGACAATAATAATTATTGTGCTGTTTGTTTCTCAACGACATACTGGCGCCATCCTTACTAATATTATAAATGCTAAAGTAACTCTGTCTGTCGGTCGCGCTTTCACGCCAAAACTCAGTAGTTTTGGCGTGAAAGCGCGACCGACTGACAGACAGATTAAAATCACCGACCGATTTAAATAAAATTTGGTACACAGATAGTCTAGAGCCTGAGAAAGGACATAGGCTACTTTTTAATGCGAAAAAAGAATTGAAAGGGGGGATGAAAAGTTGTATGGAAGTATCGTCATTTTTAGAGCTAGAAGCTTGAAACTTATTTTTTAGGCTGTTGATTCGATATAAATAAATTATACATTCAAAGTTTGTAAAAGTTTTACCCTCAAGGGTGTAAAATAATAATAGGGAATAGGGGATGAAAGTAGTGAATGCAAATAGATCATTAAAGTATTTATACGTATGTGTCTTATTTGTAAAATAATTAGCCTAGTGCTACCCAAAGACACTATTCCACGCGGACGAAGTCGCGGGCACAGCTAGTAATTTTATAAATATTTATAAAGTACTATATTTTCCCGCGGCTTCCCTCGTGTAAATATGATTTTTCGCCGCAACATACAAAACTGACCAAGTGCGAGTCGGACTCGCGTACAAAGGGTTCCGAACGAATTTGATTTTTTTAACGTCTTGTTTTAACACGATAGACTTAGTATAGGTTTTCTTGTAATGTATAGGTAAGGATCTATTATCTCCATTTTTTTCAAAATTTTAGGCTCAGTAGTTTCGGAGATAAGGGGGGGGATTGTCATTTTTCATCTAATTTCTTGAATAATTTCAAAAACAATTAAATTTAAAATTATGAAAAAAATATATTCAAAACTTTTACAGTCAGCCCTTTCATTTAATATGTCACACAATATTGTTCAAAAACCTTTTTTTTTATTTTCTACCTTGACACCCAAAAGTGACACCCATCCTAAAAATTTAATGATTTACGTAACGCGTCCGTGTTTGGGTCACAAAAGTTCATATGTGTACGAAATTTCAACAGAATCGGTTTAGTGGATCCGGAGAAAACTGGCTGTGACAGACGGACAGACAGACACTCGAGTGATCCTATAAGGGTTCTTTTATGTTCGGAACCCTAAAAAGCCCGTAATTGACTCCAGGGTCCTATTTCTGTACCAAAATTATTCAACATTGGTTGAGAGCGTAACACAAATAAACAAACAAACTCATTGCATTTACAATATTACCTGACATCAGAGTAATTTGCTACTTTTAAAAACTGAGCCTTGTTAGTAAAAAACTATTCCGATCAATTTGTTTGCTTTTTTACAGAAATGAAAGGAAATGCTAACCTTTTTTTGGGAAGAACTTATTTTCTACCAACAATTTGTACTCTGATCGTGTATATTTTGTTGATACAAAGAAATAAACAAAAATATAATTAACTTATACACTTTTACCAATTTGCTTTTTCCAGAAGAGTACTCCGCCGTACTTTGACGTCTTTAATCTATTTGCATAAATTACTAATTTATGTTCTTTGTGAAACAATATCACTTCCGAGTGTTTTCATTTTTGTACCAACATCAAAAGAACAAATTATAATTAAATTATTATTCAGACTTCCTTCCTCCCAGTATGTATGTGGGTTGTGACCAAAAATGGTTACCGCTTGATATTTGATGTGTTTCTATGTGAGATAGCATCTAACACCAATAAATTGTGTTGTAGTTTGCATGTGCAAGTGTTACTGATGGGGGCGACAAGCTCGTACTGTGCTGTACGACATTGTATACAAATCGGGTAGCTAGAGACATCGCTACGCCGAAGGACTCATTTTAAGGTGTTTCCTATTTCGAGGATAGTTTTTTGTTACGGCTGCTGTATGACGAGCACTTGGAGTGGAACTTTAATGTTGAAAGACAGAACTTTATCAATATAGGTACCTACACATACAGGACTGGGAAGAACGTGGACTCATATTGCAGTCTCGCTTGGTTTTCAAAAGTACTAGTTAATCACAATTCACGAGATGAAAATCCCTGCCACTGCTTCTCATATCTTAATCTATTTGTACTGCCATGTGCCCCTGACCAAACCATGGTTCACTGTTGGATCGCGTGAGTGCAGTGGCTCGTTGGTCGGCGCTCAGAATCACGACCTGTGTCTATTCTATGGTAAACTACATACTTATGCAAATCTTGCGATCATTATCAAAAGGAGCTCGCTTTGCGCCGAGTTCGGAAATTTGCCCTGTTTATATTTCTTTGATTTAAAAAACTGATTCGTACACCTAGATTCTGATAGACTAATTTGATAAACGTAGGCTTTTACTTATACCGTCACAAGAAAGACCAAAACAAAAAACTAGATCAGAAACCATGTGCTCACATATTTTTGCCTCCCTTGTAGTAGGTAGGTATAGTAAGTTTTCGACAGTGGCAACAGAACCAGTAAAAGCTGGCCTCGTATTAAATTAGGTCTCCTTTCTACGTCAGGCCAGATTATGATCTGATACACAGGTTGCGTTTCGTAAACTCATACATGCATTTCTCGACAGGCGCTCGAACTCACGCACTGAATATGTGCTAAGTTAATATAAGCTTTTTCGGTGCAGATGCACTGAGCGGTAGTAGTCAAACTACACGACTGCTCACACACGCATAAGACGGCTCTGCGGTCCGGATCGTGATCGGCTAGCTCTGATCTGTGCGGACGTCACACTTCACTGCAGGTGCGTCCCCAAAGTCGGCACCCTCGGTGCTGCTCGATCTCGCTGGGCCTCCCCCAGGTCACTGGGGTTTCACCCGGCGGCCACTGACCGCCGTAGGTGCCGTGAATGGGCGGCACTGAGTAAACAATTTCGCGACATGCCGCAAGTATTTACACAACAGCTACACACAGCCATGCGTTGCTATTTTATTATGGCAGGCGCACGCCAACACCTCTTGCCGACAATAGGCAACTTAAAGACCGACCCGTAGTTACGGGCCGAGGAGCGCTCCCGCAGTCAGAGAGCTATGCCCCGACACCGATTGCCGCGTCTCTTGTGGGGTCGCAGCATCTACCACCAACAGTCAGATGTACATCAAGTCATCTAAAACGATTTTAAGGTCTGCCAAAAGCACAGCTTCTTTAAGTGTGATCTCCATTTCTCTAAATACACTTGAAGACGATGTATCACTTCCAAGTCATTACGGACCTCGGCAGAACATAAATAAGAGCAAAGCTAACGGAGCATGAACTGCTATTAATTACCGCGTCCAGGGACCCTACACACTACGCAGGCGGATTTTATTCCTTTTTGCTTTGAGATTAACTCGGTCACAGGCAATTATTTTCCTGAAGATATAGGGTTTTTTCTGATTTGACACAACTAAATGACCATTACATGAAACTGAGTCGACTAGAAATAAAAAAGCAACCACCATACCGTACATGATAAAAAACTTTTCATGAAATAGAGCTACTGGTTATATTTCTTATCGATACGGGTTTCACCATACTGTCTCCCATAGACCCTTTGTTCTAAATTTTTTCAAATTCAATATACTTTCAAGTGGTCAATATTTACTACACTTCTGAAAGGATATTTCTATACGTCCATACATCGTTTGCCGAAGAACCAACAGAGAGAGACGTAATCTTTTTTTTTCTTAATAATGCATATATTCGACTGAAACTAAATCCGTGCCTGGGGTAAATAAATTGACAACTCGACTTGCATGATTTTTTTTTATTAGATCAAACGATTTTTATGTATCTGAACTCATATATGAAAAAAAAGATAGTCTCGGGATCTTCATTAGTTTTGTAAAAATTGCCTCTGTAACTAACTCGACATCTATCATTTTGACAAAATCAATAGAAAACAAAAAATGATATGTTCTTTTATTAACTTATGCGCTATAATCAGAATTTGAGAGAAATTTTCAAAGCCGTAAAACTTATCTTGAAAAGTCATAATATCAAGTAATTCACGGCCACTAAGCCTATATTTCAGTTGACATGTTAATCAAAATACGGACTGCAAATAAATATTTAAAACACATTAGACATTTTAGCTATCAATTGTCCCCAACTAAAGCTGTGAGTTCCATTTGTAATAATTGACATACTGAGTATTTGATCATTTATTCAGTAACAACATAAAATATTAAATTATCAATGAAACATTGCTTTCAGACTTGACAGAAGACAATTCTTATTTAGGGGAATTTGAAATAATTTAGATCACAAGTTCAATTTATAATATGGAGTATAAGCCTTTTTTGTTTAAAACAAATCTTTTTGTCCTTGTACACTAAAACAACTTATAGATTTGTATTTTTTATTCGAATATTCAATCAGTTACAAATAATAATACCGGGTATTGATTTTATATAAGTGTAAAATATCCTCATGCTTACAAATCATTACACTAAACGAGATCCAATTAAATAAAATATCGAATTTATCCCACATAATTTGTATAATTTGTGAAAAGGAAATATATTTGAATCTTGTTCGGTGTTGCTATAAAATTATCTATTGATTACATCTTAATTAACGTTTTTCACTTACTGGTAACTCCTACTTTGATGATTGCTGACGCAAATAAATTGACAACTCGATATATCATTTTTTTTCACGTGGATAAATAATTTGGTATCTTTATTATTGCTGAAACTACAGGGAATTTCATAGATTTTATCTCACCATCTGAAAGATAACATAAAATAACCTATAATACTACAAATCTCCCTTTTGGTTATTATCCGATTCACAACATCCTAAAATGATGTGAAATCTTTAAATGGCCGTCCTGTAAAATCGCCATTTTAGACATGTCAAGTTATTCACGCCAGCCACGGAAATTAAAATCATGGACACTTTTGAGAATTGTAAAAAATCCGAAATGCTTTCGGATGTTGATATTTTAATTATGCCAATAGAAACATTCGAAATGGACTAAGATCCCAAAGCTGCCAGACCTCTCTTAGTATAAGATCCCGATATAAAACGACCTTCACACGAAGGTCGTTTTATATCGGGATCTTAGGCTATCTTATTACCAGGTCGACGGCGCGCTGTGTTCCACGCGCGCCTCAAAGAGATGTCAGCAAGGTAGATGGGGCCCGGTAGGGCCAGTGCCTGCCGGGGTTGCGGAATCTGTTCGAAAGAGTCGCCGCGGCCCTGGAACACAAAGGGCATTAGGAGGAGCACGGATGGGTTTTAGTCAGTAAGAGTCTGACACTCCCTTCTGCTTCACCCAGAGCGGGAGGGGTCATTTGATGATTTCCCATCCATAAAAAAAAAAAAAAAATGCGCTGCTCGATACAAATGTTTTATTCGCGTGTCGCGCGGCTTTAGCCACTACCCGGTTTACGTCGTTTTGAGTTCACAACTGCTCATAGTCAACGAGTTCTAGGCATTTATCAACCATGCCATCGACTATATGGACGAAGTCAGCATCTTGCAGATCTGCAAGTCCAGTTTCAAGAAGGAAGAGATCAGCAGTGCCAAGATGATGCTGTTTCAATTGCTCGGCAAAGTCGAGCAGATGCAGTTCCGCCGGAGGAATGGTGGCCAGAAGTGTGTGCATCATCACATTGATGAAGAGTACCGACCCGGACGACGTGTCCGCTTTTGTGGCAAAGGAGCTACATAAGTTGCTCCCAGTCACGTTTGACCACGTTGACGACACCAGATTGCTGACGGACATTACAACTCTCAAAGCAAGCCTGGCCGAGGTACAGTCCAAGTTGGAGGTGTCGAATGTTGATGGTGTAGTGTTTTTGCGCAATGCTGTTAAGGTAAATAGGTCGCTTGATGCATCCAATGCGAGCACAAGTCGCGGAGTGAGAAACACTAGCATCGGCAGTTTTGAGTCGGCTCCACTGCGTCACCCGCTGCTGATATTGGGGTTAAGGGTCGAGAAGTTGGAGTTGCGACACAACACGAATTTCAAGTCGTTCGTGGTGCGAGTACCGACTCATCATATTGAGACCTTCCTCAAGGAAGAGTTTTGGCCGAAGGGTGTCGTGTATCGGCGATTTCGCGGAAGTCTACGCGACACCACGCAGCGCAACACGACGCCGTCGCTTCATGCAGAATAGTTAATTTATATTTTTAAGGTTTTTATAAATATGTGTGATAGTCTATAAGGTATTTAATATTATGGGTTTTTATTATTATATAATATATATCATTTTATATTATTAACATACGCAAATGTGATAACTTAGGCCGACGCGACGGCCGATTTCCAGGTATCAGGTGCCAAGTCTAAAAGTGTTACCTATCTGCAAATTGGCAAAGTGTTAGTGTCGATGTTGCTTTTATATTTTATATGTTTATTATTTTTGTAACTAAAGATCTTATTCATAGCTGAAGCGCTGAAAAAATAATTGCGCCTGGGAATAAGACCGAAATGAATTACTTTTTAAAATGTTTTCATAATTATGAAGTGTCCGTTTTATTGTAATAATTAAAATATAAATTATAAAAAAAAAACTAGGAATTATGGAAGAGGTTTCACACGTGTTGATTCACAGGCCACTTTTTACAATGCCCTTTGGAAGATCGTAGCGGCATGCTACGAAATTCTACGGCAAAGCGCTACGAAGGTCTACGGCGTATCGCTACGAAGCTCTACGGCGGTGTAGCGCTACGGGCTACGAAACCGTGCAGTCATGTGCTTTCTCTAGTGTAAACAAACTGCCGATCGCAGCTCCACCCTTGTTATTACAAAATTATCCTATAACCTAATCTAGAACATGGTCTGCCCATGCGCCAAGTTTCATCCACATCCGTTCAGCCATTAAGAAGTGAAGAGGTAACAAAGTAAAATAAATAAACTCGCTTTTATTAGTTAAGATGATGTCGTTTAAGTTAGTGAGCCACATGGTACAATATTAACATTCAGCTTCCATGAACACTGTAAGCTATATAAACTGACGGCCTGAGATTGTCGGAATAAACACGCCAGCGTCAGCCTGTGGGTATGAATAAAACAAGCATTAAAATTCATCGTAGTTTCAGCGACTTCGTCATGTGATCCATCAATGGCGCCTTAAGGACTTTCATACTGAACCCACCGGGGCTTGCAGCTATTCCATATGCGTAAAGTATGGCTACGTCTGAGACAATTGAGCCTAATACCTATGAGTTACCTAATCTTTATGTTTTACAGCGACCCTACAGACTATAAGCCTAGCCCTACAACAATTATCTAGCACCCTAGTTACCCTAACGCCCTAACAAACCAAACACTATCAAACAAACCATACCAAACGTAAGTTACATTGGTTATTTGTGTGGGAAGTCTGTTACAAGGAGACCTACGGCAAACAGACGGAATCAGGGTAGGGATAGGGGTTTTGTGTACGTCGTGCAATGTACACAGGAAATGGTTTTCTCACTGCCGATCCCACAGACTCATAGGATCGATGACTGCTAAATGTGTCTTGGCCACAGTGAGAGTAGTTGTAGGAGATGACTCAAACTCGACTCCAGCTTGATGACTAATTTACTCAATTATATTAAAAAATTGTGGTCGAAACACACTGATACCTATTTACATGTGTGTTATGTTTGTACCGAGCCGATGAAGCGAAGATCTCAGCAGGTCACTTCTTAGCGCTGACGGTGTGCCAGTGTTGCCGGCACGTGAAACGAATGTATGTCGCTTTTAACGCTGACGCTGTGATTCTGTTCCTGGCACGTGTAATTATTGCCTGTTCACGGTTGAACACATACCTAAGACCTTTCCAAAATATAACACAAGCTAGAAGTTTCACACAAATTGCTAAACTTTGTAACAAAGTATCGGCATTTATATGAGCACATTAATGTACAAGATAAAACAAATTTATATAAATTCCAATTTGTTAGTTTGTTTGTCATTGATAGCTTGTCTCATTCATTTTCAGGATCTCACACAGTGTCGTGTCGTTGACGTCACCACGCTCCGCACGTACATAGCAACGACACTGTTTATCCCGAATCTAGCCGAGATCAAGTTTACTCCTAACTATATACATACTAATGTATGTAAATACGCCTTATTCTAGTTCAGTACGACGCCGACGTTGTGTGGTGTGGAATACTAAGGCCACTAGGTTTCGTAAAGTCCTAGGTTCGATGCTAAGGTCATATCCCAGACACAGTTCGTTTAAGTCAACATAAAGTTTAGTTGTTTTTACGACTTAGTGTTGACAAAGTGCTTCGTGTGTGACTAGATTCTAAATGTCGAGAAATCCGCCAGCCTTTCGTTCAAAAAGCTTTCTATAGTCGCTTAGACAAACTAATACTATAATCATTGTGTTGTGATCATCTCTAAACTGATGTAGAAAAGCTACGTATGCCGGTCAGTCTCGTCACAACACATGGCTAATTGAATTTGTCAGATACTGGCCCCACAGTTCAGTCACGTCAATCTGTCTCAGTCATTCTCATATAAACTTAGCTTATGTACTTGTACGTACCTGTACCCTTTGTTCAATGTGAGTCCCGGTGCTGTGGCGAGGGTAGACACGCAATCAGCTCGATGTACAGAGCGACAAGTCACAGAGCCTCCGGATTCACACACACAGGCCTCCACCGAGCTCATTACTGTACTCATAAACTGTCCCGCACTGGACAGGGGTTACACAATTTTCTGTATTAAACGTAATAGAACATCTACTTACTAATTCGATGTACTAGAGAAAGCTCATCGTGGATAAAAGTTTCATCATTGAGTAGTTAAGCGAAAAATTTCTCCAGTATGCTGTTACTACGAGAAAGCCAGATTGGTTGACACATTCTTTTTTTTAGCCTAAATGTCTGTAATTGAGAACTGTACTGCTGCTTTGAAGTTCGGCCTAAACTACTGACATTGGCCATCCCTTAATGTGTTCTCGGAAAGTAGGTTAGGTTTCTTTTGTCACACAATATTTTCTTAGTGCTTATTGTCGTCTAACATTAGACTACCAGAGCATTTTTCAGTGGCTCAATATATCTAAGACAATTTCCAGGAAGCTATACTAGACAAGAAAAACTAAACGAGTGTGTGTATTGTTTATCGAAACACTATTTAGAAGGTGGCGAATATAAACCTTCGGGATCGCCTGCGATATATTGGAGAACAAACATAAAACTGAAAGAAACAAGTCGCCGGAGCCACGCCAGTGAGGAATACAGTAGGCCGCATGGAGTGATCACAAATCCTGTATAAGTTGGCCTCACATTCACACAGAAATCCGTGCTGCGCTAGGCCAGCTCAAGATCAAAGTTTTACGAGTGATGTGCAGCTGATTGTGCTACTAACACTAGATTTAGTAGGCACTTCGGAAACTAAACGATGTCATACGTAGGCTTCCCTTTCGGGGGTACTCATAAAACTGTCATGTTGAATATCGAGAGAATTTCTTAAACGCGGCCAAGTCAATATGTTTGGTTTTACAGTAGAGAGAAAATTCCGACCAAATCAATGGACGGTAAAATAAAGTATCATAAAATCCGTGTACTTTTTGTATCATAATCATCATCATACCAGCCGAAGACGTCCACTGCTGGACATAGGCCTCCCCCAAGCGTCGCCACAACGATCGGTCCTGCACGTCTCGCATCCATCGGCTACCCGCGACCTTCACCAGGTCATCAGCCCACCTTGTGGAAGGTCTTCCAACGTTGCGTCTTCCGGTACACGGTACTTTTTGTAAACTGGACGCTTAATGGTTTTTTATTTGTTTCGTTCACATTTCATCATCTAAAGCTTAAGTTCGCCCACTGCCGGGCATAACCCTCTCATTATTTGTGCCGATGCCTACGCTCCTGTGCCAACCTCATCCAGGGTCTCCCTAGTGGCAACAACGTGGTCTGCTTACCTCGCCGATTTTTACGTAATGATAAGTATTTTGAATTCACCAACCTTTGGCACATATTTCGAACAAACTCATGAAGTTAACGTGATCGGTATTATTAAAGCTGAAAGCATTTAGGTGATTGGATCCGAAGCATCGACTCAGACTCCAGCTAAGTGTAATTGGCAATCGAGTGCTCTCATTGAAACTATCAGAAATGGCGCCAGAACTGGAACATGAGTTCGTCTAGAACTAAAAGCTAGAGAAATACTAATGTCACTTCTCTTCCTTTCAATCCTATCCTACGTTAGCTGTTTAGCGCAATCACTACTAAACGGCTGAACGATCCTTATTGACATGCCAATGCCATCGTCATTTCTTTGTGAGAGAGAGACGGAGTTATACAGGACGCATAGCACTATCTCTTTTTCAACAAGGAATCATGACGGCTATGAAACGTCATAGCAGATTTTAATATAGTATAAGTAAATAGCAGACTTTGATCCAAGCAGGAAATTCCCATTGCGTAGATTTCGACTTTGACTCTGGAAAAAACTGGTTTAATACAATACACTATGTGTAGAGGTTGCTGTGCTTGTCTGCAGAACTTTCTTTGTTATACATCAAATTCAACACGATTGTTGTTTAACTTCAATCAGTACCGAGACTTCAAGTGCCATGCTATTCGGATCAACTGCGCTAAGTCGCTCGTCTCGTAAGCTTCGGTGTGTTTACTGTGCTTATACGCTAACGCCGGGAAATTGGATACTAACTGCGTACTAACTTATAAGGATATTTAGTTTTCTTAAAGCAGCAGATTAGGACAACATAAAGCACATAGAAAAGTTTATTAGCCACACTTTGCGAATTCAAAACTAATCACAATACTGTTAACATGTTGCGCAGACACCAAATAGGTAAATTAGGTAAAGCGCAACTGAATGATGACGATGTCAGAGAAAGATCTCGTCACGGAATTCGAATGAATGACAAACAATGATACTATATTATAGGACAGGTCACTGTATTACGTTTCTGTACATCTGAATTCTATGAAGCAACATATTTACGTGCTAGCTATGATTATGTGTCTCTAACTATCATTCGCTTCAGTAGACTAGAACTGCGTTGATCCGCTTATATGCGCAGCCTGAGCCTTCCACATACACGTGTACACACCTACAACATACATGTACTGTGTGTATGTTTGTGCGGTGTGAGTTCAATTTCACAGCAGGAGCACGGCACTCGTCAGCTGATTTGATTACTTTTCACGGGGGAGCTAAATTTGATCTGCCTAGGTTTTTTTCTACTATCAAATTGTTAGAAGAAATAGTTCTGATTATATGTTTTTAGTTAACAAGTAAACTAAACTTATAATTAACCAAAATATAGCATCAAAAAATTTGTCTTCAACGCTGCCAGTTAGTAATGTGCCCAAGAGACTGGCGGCGTTGCCACGGTATTATTCATTGCACTGTTACATTGTGGAGAAGTGAATGTAAGTAATGCGTAGCGTGTCTTATCGTTGAGTACAAACGAAGTAACCTATTCTTTTCCTTTTCTTTTCATGTAGCAACCTCATCATTATTTATAAGACCTGTATGCTGTACTCATGTTTTACAAAATAAATATATCTATCTATCTATTTCATCACCTGTTAAAATGATTGTAATAAACCTAATCATGGTCATCGCAGGAGTGTTACATTGTTCTCTACTAAACGAATTACAACTTTTCAACCGTGCCCTCAACGCCCTCTTGAATACCTTCTTTAGTCCTCAATGAATCACAACTACTTGAACTTAACAAACTTGTTGATAGACAGCACTCTGTAATTTTTTATGTAAGAATTACTTGAGACATCGCTAACTGCTCTAACAATCACCGATTATTGTTATTAAATTATCTTGTAACCACAACATATACCTATAAACAATGTAGAAGGATTTGATAGTAATATAACAAAGATGAATTTAAAGGATTAACAGCAAGTAAAGTTGATTCATAAAATCATAACACAAAACATTTGCCACTCGAGTGAAGTTAATCGAAGAGCTTATATCGCATTTCCTCATAGTTGAGCACATCAGTGTGCCACACCCCCCCCCCCTCTCCCCACCCGGTCCATTCATCCCGGCGTCGGCGGCTTTGTGACGCCTGTATTGATAACAAATCCGAATCAGACTCAAACTGAACCAGAGCTGTCGTTCAGTACACATTCACTATATTGTTCAAACTAAAATAATTCTAGAATAAGTTTAAATTTGAAATTTTCTAGTTTGACCCCCAAAAGTGACCCCATACTAAAAATATAATGATTTACGTAACGCGCCCGTGTTTGAGTCACAGAAGTCCACATGTGTACCAAATTTCAACAGAATCGGTCCAGTGGATCCGGAGAAAACTGGCTGTGACAGACGGACAGACAGACAGACACCCGAGTGGTCCTATAAGGGTTCCGTTTTTTGTTCGGAACCCTAAAAACGAAAATTTTATCAGCCTAGGGTAACTTAGGAATAGTCACAGTACCCATACTAGAAAGATTCAAGTAGTTAAATAATGCTAAACAATTTTGATGTGTTTTTTAATGTATTTAATTGAAAACTTTGTTTAAAAATAAAATACCACTAATGACCAATGTAAATAATGACAATGATAACAACAATAATGATTAATAAATAAATTGAACCAATAATTTAAGCATTTGTTTATTTATTTAATATGTGTTTGTGTAAAAAGTCACATCAAGGTTGTTTACCTTTATCTGGTTGAGCAAAGTGTCATTCTATTTTTCTATTAGTAATTTTCGCTTCGCGAGATATAATTTTCATACGTATAAATTGTCAAGCCGCATTTATTTTCAATAACTCTCCACCTTCTCCACACATAGAATTTTTTTTCCCCCACCCTTGAGCGAAATTTTGGATCCGCGCCTGCTCGTGCCTTACCGGAGGGGCGCCGATGCTGGCAACATTTATCCGCCTCTGGCGTAGGTACTGACTGAATCGAAAAATGCGCTCGCAAAAAAAGCACTCGAAACGAGCAACGAGCGGTTCGTTGAACGAACACAAACACGCGAGCAGTATTCGTGTTCCTTTCCACGTACTGACTGCACGAATACGAATACTCAGTTTTGTAATGTAATGTGCGTCTGTTTGGGCGAAATAAACTGTTCTTCTTTCTTTGTAACATGTTACATTACGCCCCTTAACACCGGTCAATAGCTACTTATATAGGTTTTCCTGTAATCAATAAGAGAAGAGCTATATTTTTTCAAATGTTCAGGAGTCTCAATCGTTTTGGAGTTAAGGGGATACATGTAGTATAAAGCCGTTTGCTATGTGAGATTACGGTATATGCTTTTTGACTTTATAATCTAGTATCTAACTGAAGAAATACACGATACGAAGAAATTTTCTCAATAGGAAAAAATCACAAAGTTCGAATTATCTTTTTACTTTTTTTAGCTACAAGATGCAACGCTTTGGATTGATCCTATGAAAATAACTTTAAAGCATATGAAATAACCTTATCGAGGTTTCAACTGAACAGATTTCGATATAATAATACTTTTATGTTATCAAATCCGAAAATTTATTTTGGCACTTACGTTTTTTATTCCGAGCTACACTCTGATTATCCTCATCTCATCTTTTGCCTTGTAAAAGTATTTGCATCTCTCTCATTTGTTCAGTTCTTCAGATGCTCCGTGGAGCTCTTGCAGGAAGGACCTGTGTCACTTTTTTGCAAATCGGAGCTGTCAGATCTTCGTAATTTCAACAATTTTTTAATAGTAAATGCTAAAAGTTTAGCCGTTTATACATAAATTTAATGTTAAAAAATGTCTACACTATGTGAATGTGTAGCTCCGCACTAACTTTTGAATTATGTATAAAATTGGTATGAAATAAAAGAACAAAACTAAATAAAGTACAACGTCGTTGGGATTTCCTACCTGAAGGCGAAAATGGACGAGTTTTCCAGGAAATGAATAGCAACGGCTTGAAGAAAATAACGTCTCCAAGTCATCACCTTTACTTGTACATACGTACCGTATCCTCCAGTGTTTTCATGTCACAAAGCAATATTGGGTAAACATTTTATTTTCTGTACAAGAGTGTCTGTTTGTACAGCGTTTATCTCACATTTTAACTCAAGACAGACGCCAAAATAAATGTTTTCATTTTAGGATTGAAATACGTCAAACACCAATGTGTCAAGAATGTGTTAAATGTCAAAGGCAACAAGCCTAGGGATTATTATGGAGTCGCGTTTGAATTGTGAAAAATGTGTTTAGGAAATACTAGCTTTTTACCCCGACTTGTCTGCCTGTGTTTTAGAAGTGCCAAAAAGAAATGAAAAATATGTAATCCTACTGATGTTATAAATCTAAATCAATACCTATTATTATGTTGTAATAGTTGTTCGCCCAATTTTACTTTATCATAATTCAATTCGATAATCATTCAAATTACCCCTCATCATTCCAGCTTTACGTCATCTCGTACCACAGATATATTTTCGTAAAAATAAAATATTAACAAGTTCAATTTAATTGACAACGACGTCATTTCAAAACCTTAAGTTCGTTATGTCGCATTTTCAACGTCACATTAGATATATCGCCTATAAAACAGTGGCTAAATCAAGTGTTGATGGCCTTCTCATAACGTTGGCGAAAAAAATATACAATATATATTTGGACGGTAAATGTTTGTTAAATTTTACCGTCCAAATTTTTTTTTTTATTTGTGATGGGTTTGCTCTTGACTCTAGTCTAGGTCAGAGATGACAGAGACAAAGTCTACGATGGAGCGAGCTTACCCAGAAGGAGCCTGTTCACTCTAACTTTGAAGAGATTAGGGTTATAAGCGTTTGGAAACACGGACGCAGGCAGAGAGTTCCACTCCTTTGGTGTGCGCATTATAAAAGACGTTTGGAAACGCTTAGTGCGCTTAAATTTAATTAAAACACTTAATTTCTTTCGTTTTTACGACGATAAACATTACAAGCATGAGAATATGGTTAACATTTTCCCCCTTTTCAACCCGTCAAAAGTCTTGGTAGGTATAGTTTGCGAAGACAAATACAAAGATTTTCTAAGTTCTAAGTGGTTTCCATGATTTGGTATAAGATTTTCTGTGGATGAAACAACAACCAGGATGAAACTATTACTTAGCAATATGGGCCTGAGGATGGAACCGGGGTTATCCTAGAGCCTCGGATTTGGAATGCCACATATAATAACAGTAGCGCTCATGTATATGTACCTCCGATAGAACTTTACTGAAAGGGTTATTGCATCACATTTAGGTTCTAATATTGGTTAACTAGGTTTTGAACTAAACTAATATGATAAACAGTTAAAAATATATGTTTACAGGACCTTCGATTTATTTTTCACTGATACAAAACAATCTCCGGAAAATGCACGGTTTCTGTGGAAATGGCTACGTGAGTAAAGCCACGCGAAAAGAAACAAATTGACTTATCTTTTCATTCGTTTTCATAACTTGTGTACTTGTGTGTGTGTATATTTCAATTAAAATATGGTTTTAATACAACTGGTCTACTCCATACCTTCCGTATGCTTAAAAGTTTCTAGTGCTATCTCTATCGCACAATTATGGCCATTTTCTTAAATAGTCAACTGAATTAGTAGTTTTCACAATAATTTGGGGCCATACAAAACATGACATAATTTACCAACGACGTTATAAAATGAGTATTAAAACAAATCATTATTTTTTGTCGCTCAATATTTTATTTAGTGTATTTTATCTACGTTTAAAATCACTGTTTATAAGAGTGCTTCTTCTTCTTCTTATCGTGTGGGCAGTAAGGTCTAACGACCCCACACACCCTAGTGTCAGAGTTTCTAAACTGCTTCAAGGGCCTCTGACATGGTTTATTTGACGACCGCCATTTTGGCGGCCGGGACCACCGGCTGATACATGCCTTCCGAAGCACGGAATCATCTTTTTATCAGACAATCAGGTGATTCAAGCCTGCAATGTCCTAGCCAAACTGGAAAACAACTTTACAAAGTATGTTTCTTCCCGTGGGAATCGAACCCACGACCACCGGGTCACAACTCAGACGCCTAAACCACTCGACCACGGAGGCAGTTAAAAAGTATAAGAGTGCTGATTTGTGTTAATATTTTGACAAAAGGAGTTTATGAAGTTTGCGGGCAACTCTGAATCAGTTGGTGGTTTAAATTAATTTGATGTTGTGGTGCTAGGTTCGATATTTCGAACTTTCCGCGTGGAAGCATGCGGGGACTGCGGGGTGCCGGGAGGTGAAATCGGTGCTTTCGAGCTATCATTTATTTCAGAGATACGGCTTTAAGTTAAATTATGTCACACGGTGACAGGGTACATTAACTTAATTGTTTAGATTTAAAGTATCTCCATATTCATTCTTTTACATAACGCGAACTTGTTTGGATACGCAGTTCATATGTGGATCTTTCAACTGAACCAACCCAATAGATTCGGAGCAACCGGCCGTTGACAGATAGACAAACAGAAAAAATTGATCCCATGATAAGGGTTCCATTTTTCATTCGAACGTACAAAACCCTAAAAATATAATTATTGAATCAAATGACAATCTTATTCCTCTCATAATATACATTCCAACGTGAACGTGTGTCCCTCGCGACATCAACAGGTCCTCTCAACAATCGTAGGTCGTAGCTATACCAAGTATGGTGGGGGTGGTACGATTGTCGAGAGGACCTGCACGTCTACCATGAGTTTTCTCAATCTATACTCGCTACCGACTGTAGTTAAAAAAAATGTATGAAAACTTTAAAAAATAAGTTTCTAATTTATTTTTTAAGTTGTTAACTAAAGTTTCACTTGTAACTTGCTTAGCATAGTCATAGACGGCCTTATAATGTTCCCACTGTTGGGACTCAGGCCTCCTCCCTAGGAGAGGGAATGGGTCGTAATCCACCACGCAGGCCCGATGCGGTTTGGTGAATGTCACATGTCTTCGAATTTTTGGTTCTAGGACATGCCGGTTTCCTCACGATGTTTTCCTTCACCGTTTTGAGAGCAGTGGTGATGAAATAAATTACACAAAGCTCGGCCACCACTGCTCCTGCAACTTGCTTGCTTGTTAGTTAACAACTTAAAATAATAAATATAAAATGTTTTTTTCAAAGTTTTAATACAGTTTTTTAACTACAGTCGCTAGCGAGTATAGATTGATAAAACTCATGGTAGACGTACTGTACGTATAGTAACGTAGCTATAGCTCTGCGTGCTGATGTGTGCGGGTGTTATACCGCGCCTCGGGAAGCCCAGAGCACTCTCCTGTTTAGTCGGATAGTAAACAGGACGTACGCTGTTGTAGAACGCGTTATTTATATCACTTGGACTTGCTAAAACAGTGGAATCGTTTGCTAAAGGTTGTACTGAGATCTTTTGTATGATGCGGTCAGTCATAGCCTAGTCTGGCATAGACAACAACTGAGTACAATTTAATTTAGCCCATTCGTGATACAGACCCTGTTCCCTTCGGACAAACATGGCAAGTGCTAATCGCCAAGTAGGTTTGAGATGGAAACCTTGGATGAAAAAAAAATAAAGCATGTTCTAGACGGATGTAATCCAGCGTCCCAGCCAAGGTGACCTTGCTTGTTGTCATCCATCTAGATGGCAAATGCAATCCAAATTCGAACACAATTCGCGGATGGAAACAAGCTCCCACTAAGGTCACCTCTGATGGGACGCTGGATTAAATCCGTCTGCAGCATGCATATCTCTATTTATTAGTTAATTGAAGAACGCGGATGAATGGTACTGCCGAGAGTTTTTAGTAAGATTAACCCAGGAGGAAAAGATGCTTGAATGTTTATTAATTTTATTAAATCACGTGAAAATGTCTAGACGAATTTGAATAAACCTTAGAACACGGCTAATAAAACAAAAGCTTGGATTAAAACATGATAATTATTATCTCAGTAGTAGGTACTCGTGGAATAATTTCTTAAAAATTACTTGGAAACCATCTCTGAGGCATTTATTTAAATTCCTCTGATCAAACAAGTTAACTTATCTCTATATTAGTCCGCGGTTTACTCGACACTCGTAAATACCTCCATTACTGTAAGTATGTATGTAGTAATTTTATGTACTTCAAACAGTGCGGACTGGTTGCTCTGTGACGCGACTTCACGCGACACATTTCGCGGTGAGCGCGACTCATTAGCCGCGTGAGTTGTGTCGCGTCATACCCTGTGGTCACCTACTGTAGGAGGAGGGGGGTAGTAATCTGTTCAGGAGTCAGTGGCAGTATTATGAAGTGTGCGAGTCAAAGGATAATTCTATTTGATCCTATTAAACAGAGATAAAGTTTGTGTTTGCGTCTCTCATAACCCTCTGAATGTTCACTCATTTGCCTCTGAATGTTCTAGTGGAATTCGTATCTCCGACTACTGCTAGGGAATTAAACATTTATTCATAACCGCGACCTACTGTGTGTACCTAGCAATAACATTCTTCGTCAAAGACCGTACAGGTGTAATAAATAATTTTAATAAATAAATTTTATTTATTCAATAAGTAGTTCCAGATTGCCTGGAAGAGATCGCGGAATGCGATAAGGCCGCCAATTGTTTATTTTAAGTTTAAGGTTTTCTTTATGTTTTTATATTTTGGTGTACAATAAAGCATATATAAATAAATTAATAGTTTGTACATGGCAGACAAAGTTGTCTTATATACTTAAATTTTATAAACTGAAACTTAAAGACCGTAAGAGGCGACTAAGGGACTCGCCAGAGAATGGGTAGCAGCGTTCTCTATAAAACTCAACACCATACACTGCGATCGCTAAACCGCCTGCCAAGCGTGGCGATTATGTCAAACTCCCCTTTTGGGGGAGGCCTATGTCCAGCAGTGGACGTCTTTCGGCAAATATGATGATGATGATGACACTTAAAGTCATAGAAACGAAACCCAATTTTCAAACAAAGAGCCACCCAGGTAGGTACTACCATCTCCACAGTCATATACATATAAAAAAACAGGTCTCATATCTATGGTCATTACGTAGATATTTAACAAGTTTTCAAAAAGTTTTTATTTTTGACTCCAATCTCAATTACGCCCAAATCTAAGCTAAGTTTGAATTTTAGGCGCCTTATTTATCCTGAGAAGTCTTAACTAGAGCTAAACCAATTTTAACTGTTAATTCTGGACCACAATCTGTGTAGTCTAAACACAAGTAACGGAACCTTGATATTTTGTATTTAGTCTAAAGTGGTGTTACGTAAACAAGACAGCGCCCTGTGGCGCCATCTCGCGCCTCTCTCGGGAAATTAGAGTCGCTTCACAACCGCAGGCTCGCACCGTCTTAATGTTTTGTGTCATTGTTTGTTTACTTATCAACGTGATCCATAAGCATGGTGAAGGCGAGTGTCAAAACATATGAATCCCACACAAAATGAATGGGGTTGACAAACGTTTTAGAAGTTTCACGTCATCAATCCCATATAGTTTGTCATTTCAATCGCATTCGCTGATAGACTTTTTCTAAAGCCTCAGGCCTATGTGGTGAAATATGTTCACCAGAAAAGCGGTGTTCTTGAAATTTCTCATTTGCAATGATACAAACTACATTTCACCAGACCCACGCCGTCTACATCGGCACAAAAGAATTCCGCAAAACGCGGAACGCTCTTTGTTTCAATAACGTCATAAGTCCGACAATTCATTATTTTTGCACGTTTTTTGGAAAAATATAATCGGTCACGGCGCGGCGGTGTCAAATATTAAATAAAAAAACGGATTGGCGGACTTATCACGTTATTGAAGCAAAAGTCAAAGCCAAATGATTTATTTCAACTAGACAAATAAAGGCACTTTTGAACGTCAAATGAAAATAAAATATAGTGATTCTAGTCGTCCGTTCGCAAAAGTTAGATTCTTATGGAGAATAACGGACAAGAAACTCCATAGTTACTCTTTTCAAAAATAAGCTTTACAATATTTGCATACATAAATCAATTGATTATATGTGAGGACGATACTCCCAAAAAAACACTTATATACTACTAATAGACCGGTACAATAAAGAAATGCCAGCAGAGGTAAAATTAATAAGTTTGCTAGTAAGGGGACATAGTACTCACATACGTACAAATTTTGCAACTATTGATTTATAGGTATGATCAGTGTGTGAGTTAAATTAAATATATAAATCAGTAAATACACCTGTATACATAGTAAATAGTAATATAATAAACACAAACATATCAACCAGTTTCACTATGTCTACTACACCCTAGATTGTCCTATGGAGCAGGACTAGCATGTCTCCAAGCATTCTTATCTTGAAAGAGGCGAAAAATAGTACAGAAGTAATTCATTCTCTGAATTAATTTGATCTATGATATTTATCTCTAGCTCTGAATTCCGTTTAGAAAATTGTGTATCTGCAGCAAAGGCATTAATTTATTGACTAACGAAGAGCCTTGCTCTAGAAGGAGCAGTTTGTTAGCTCTAGTGCAGTAGGTACTAACAAGTTGGTCCTTCGAGCCGGATAGCGCGCAGCGTGTTTGTCGATTGCATGTTGAGAGCGATGACGTCAGAACGAGGCTGAGACCGGAGCTCGGTACTCCTCTGCATAGATAGGACCTCGCCCTAACTAGTAGTGCGGCCGGGGCAGGCTTAACAACGTCAGCGGTGAACAAATCTTTGATTTTCTAATTATTGGTACTTCTATCTGTTGTTATATCTTGCCGCAGGTGATCGAAACGACAGATCAAGGGTTATGCAGCAAGTGACGTAAACATTTTTAGGGTTCCGAACAAAAAACAGAACCCTAATAGGATCACTCGGGTGTCTGTCTGTCTGTCCGTCTGTCACAGCCAGTTTTCTCCGGATCCACTGAACCGATTCTGTTGAAATTTTGGTACACATTTGGACTTCTGTAACCCAAACACGGACGCGTTACGTAAATCATAATTTTTTTTTAGTATGGAGGTCACTTTTGGGGGTCAAACCAGAAAATTTCATAATTTTAAAATAAATGGTTTTAAAGTTATTCAAGAAATTAAACGAAAAATGATCATTCCCTCCCTTTACCTCCGAAACTACTGAGCCTTAAATTTAAAAAAAAATGGAGATAATAGATCTTTACCTATAGATTACAGGAAAACCTATAAGAAATGTATAGTGTGAAAATAACATGTTAAAAAAATGACATTCATTCGGAACTCTTTGCACGCGAGTCCGACTCGCACTTTTTCAGTTTTTGTATGTATGTGATTGTCACTACTAGTAAGTGTGTTTATCTCATTTAGACAACCGACTCATTGTCAATCTCTGTGAAGTAGTAAATGTTTATAACTTTACGGGCTGATATAGAACGAAGACACCTGTGCAATCAAGAGAGTGTATATTACGTGATGTGTCATATTAATACTCGTATCACTATCTCTACATACAATAAAACAAAGTTACTTTCCGCGTCTGCCCAACTCCTCGTACACCACGCAACGGATTTTCATACAGTTTTCACTAATAGATGTACGCATTAACTCATGAGGAAGCTTTATGTGTTTTATTAATTGAGGTTTTGTGTAAATTGGTTTAAATATGACGATGATTATTAAAGATGTCACAAAAAAAAATCTGCTGACTGTTGGCTACGAGAACACACACTCTACAACCGATACCAACCCGGGGCGGGTTGCTAACTTAACCACATAAATGTCACTAAATAGTTTATCGATAATTCGGTGCTTCGAGTGACGCTATGGCGTGTCAATTGTGTCGGTCGGCGCGGTATACAACTGTGACAGGTAAATTAAACCGCATCCTGTGACACTCGACACTCGTCACACCACGAGCGCCTCATTATCGCTTATTTACTAATTTATAAAGCCTGCTAGTTATGTGTGGAAAGCTTTTTCAATTCCAGGCCTTGAAAATCTCATTTATTCTGAGAGGATAGATATTATTAAAATAAAACATCACTTAGGTAATCTTCTCATTATTAACGTTATCATAGCCGTAATATAATAAACTAGTTGACCCGCGCAACTTCGTCTGTTCCGCTCCTTTTGGTCTTAGCGTGATGATATGAACAACTTTTACTATGGGACCAATCCCGAAATCGCGAAAAAAAAATCAGCTGTTCAGTATATTTTGTCGAGTTATGCGCCAGAAATGTATGGGGGAGTCGATTTTTTTTTCGCGTTTTCAGTGTTGGGACCATAGTGAAAGTCGATCATAATGATGAGTTGAATGCGCCTTAAGAGGTATTGCGTTTATTTTGTTACAGGTTGTATAGCCTATAGCCTTCCTCGAGGAATGGGCTATCTAACACTGAAAGATTTTTTCAAATCGCACCAGTAGTTCCTGCGATTAGCGCGTTCAAGCAAAAAAAACTTACAAATTCTTCAGCTTTATATATTACTAGCTAACCCGCGCAACTACGTTTGCGTCACATTTGTCATTACTGCCTCGCTCCTATTGGTCTTAGCTTGATAATATATAGTCTATAGCCTTCCTCGATAAATGAGCTATCTAACACTGAAAGAATTTTTCAAATCGGTCCAGTAGTTCCTGAGATTAGCGCGTTCAAGCAAACAAACTCTTCAGCTTTATATATTACTAGTGGACGTCACGCGATTTCACCCGCGTAGTTCCCGTTCCCGTGGGAATACGGGGATAATATATAGCCTATGTTACTCCCTGATAATGTAGCTATCCAATGCTAAAAGAATTTTTCTAATCGGTCTAATATTTTCGGAGCCTATTCAATTCAAACAAACAAACAAACATACAAACAAACAAACAAATCTTTCCTCTTTATAATATTAGTGTAGATGTAGATTATAGATATAGGTAAGTATAGATATAGAAGTATAGATATACTCAAAAATAGTCTTAATCGTTTGTTTTTTTAATTCTGTAGTTTCCCATTCACTCACTTTTAACCTTATTGCTAAGCTGTGAGGGGCAAATGGTTGATCGGGAATTTTCGCGTTAGTAGAGGGTTTCCCCCTCTTCGATTGTCAATTAACACGCAGCTCACAGGTCGTTGGCGGCCGATGAATGGCGCCAACAATAATTTATTAGCGATATTATGAGGTGTTACATTAACATAACAGGATTGTGTGTGAACTCACCGGGTGCGTCACTCCTGCGTCCACGACGGTATTGCACAACAGACACTACACTGATCGTACAGTATGGTACCACACATAGATCACTCTTGATAAAACATCATTGGAATACTAACTGAAAATAACATCGTACGTTTTAGATGTTTTATACACACATCATTTTCTGAAAATTTACTTCACTGCACAACAAAAAATTAATTAAAATAAACAAAAAAATCTTATTAAAAGGTTAAATAAATATCTTAGTCTGTTTGTCTAAGGGACTTCTGAAAGAACTTAACCTAACTCTTCCCAGACAAACTCATATAGCGGGGGAACTCTGGAACATGTGTGAATTCTGGAACATACTAATAACGTGCAGAACATAGAACTCGTATGTTAACCGGTCATGTTCGGAACATTGGCTCGACGCTCGGCTCTCCCCAGAGCTCCCTCGCCTCGGAGGAGGCTTGTGTGATTTACGGTCAACAGGTAGCTCAGCCAGTTTTCAGACTTCTGGCGACTCTCTACACTTCTGTTTTGATAAGTGACTGTTTAGTAGTCTAAGATTTCAGACTCATATGTATTTGCATATATTACTTCCCAAATATTAGTTACAACTTTTTATTAAAACAGTAGGTACAACGCGCCTTAGAAACACATTTAGGCGAATTTAAAGAATAATATAAAATAATGTCAAATCTGATTGGCTGGTCGAGTCTGTGCAAATCTTGCCGCGAAAACTTAAGTAAGGTGAATTTGAGCTGTCAATTCCGCTGTAGACATTGCCGTCACACGTTAATGTCCAGCTATGTAAATAATCACGTTATCTGATAGACTATAACCTTCACATACTAATCGAGATCATCTCATTGCTTATCCTAAGAACCAATGTTTTTTAAGCAACTTCCTCGTGCCAGAACTACTGCTAAATTGAAAAAAAAACAACAAACAAAAAAAGCCTTTTGTAAAACTAAAATAATAATATACTTGGAGTAACCAAGTGAACTTTTTGAAACAACTACTACCACAAATATTTAGTAATTTGATGTGTCCTGAACAGTACTCGCGAATAGCGTCGAGTCGCGTCAACAGTGCGCGGTACGCACGCCCGCACTCCACCACGTCGGCACCCGACTGGCGCCGACCACAGGCGCGCCCACCCTACTCATCTCGCAGGATGCGAGTCCTGATAACTGTTGTTTACTATTATGTTTCACTAGTCAACTTAAAATTTGTCAACCAGGAAATGCGTATCCTACATACCTACATGGTATGTGAACTGTAAGCAGAGAAATCCTAGGGCCGGAAATCTTAATCTATTTCTTTTCCTCAGTTCTTCTTTCTTTTAGTAACTTTGCATAGACATCTTAGTTGGTACCTATGTTCTAGTATATACCAATAATGTTAAAGTACACACGTAGGTACCAAGGTCGAGATCAGATCAAGTAAAAGAAAATAGATAATACAATATCAAATGAAATTTATTTATTTGTTCGCAGGCGTCATTTTTCATCTCACGTTTTGCTCTTTTGCTTATAGGCGTCATAACATTTGAGTGGAAACCTCCCAGTTTCAGCGGAAAATTCCCCTAAATGAGCAACAGTGTTCCTCGGGGAGTGTTGACGCCGCGGCGCCGCTCCCGAGCGCTTCGTCCACGGCTCGGCTGTATCCGCCGTCGTCGTGCAAAGCTAACTAGACAATAAAACAAAGTTTTTTCATTTCTGTTCTAACGACTCTTCCAGACTTGAGTCATAAATATCTGCGTCCAGTTCAGTGTTGTCTCACTGCGCCGACTTAGTTCTGTGAACTGGACGACGACCAGTTTAATTATGGCTGTCTATAAGAAACCGTTTGCCCTATCTAATAAATTAAAATTTAATCTACAATATCATTCAATCAGTTTAGGGTGAGGCCTGACTTTAACATCCCGGGTATACTTCTGACTAAACCTTCAGGTTAAACAGGGGTGATGTTTTGTTAGGTCGGGTCTAGTTGTAACTATACCGAACAAATTGTTCTGTGCCTTGGTACCTACTTTCTCATGAAGAAATCCGTGCTCCATCTTCGACCACATCATCGCTTACCATCGGGTGAGATAGTGGTCAAACGCGTACCTATCAATAGTAAAAAAACCGAATCTATTTATACTAATATTTATATCTATACTAATATATAAAGCTGAAGAGTTTGTTTGTTTGTTTGCTTGAACGCGCTAATCTCGGGAACTACTGGTCCGATTTGAAAAAATCTTTCAGTGTTAGATAGCCCATTTATCGAGGAAGGCTATAAATAGGCTGTAAGACCAATAGGAGCGGAGCAGACGAAGTTGCGCGGGTCAACTTGTAAAATCATAAGTTTAAAGCTCTTAAATCATTAGAGAGGCTGCTGACAGGCAGCTGCATCGGCGATGCGGAGCTGTGTCGCTTGTCTTACAGCGACTACTCTCTTTGTGCGTCCGAGTAATTGAGTCTCTCGGCCGACGCCTCTGTTCGTGACGGCTTCGATAATATATATAGCTGCCGTTCTCCTAATTATTTCTTCGTCTCAAATAGCCCATAAAGTACGAGCCCGAAGTGTGCGCTCAACGGCGTCAACGACGCACAATCACGAACACTTGACGCGACTTCCGCAGTTCCGCGCACAACTTGTTTATAATTAGGTTAGAGCTGTTACAAAGTTTCTATAGCCATGTTGTTTGAAGAGTTTTCACAAGCGGTACGAGTACGACAGAGATTGTACGTTTTGATATGGCTTGTAGAGGCAAGCTGTCACACATATTTTATGTAGTTCAAAGTTATATGCGCGGCGAACCCTCAGGTCCGGTATCCAATTGGTTTGATGGCCGTTGTACAAATGCGCGTCTTTCACCTACCTACATGTGCAGTTAGTTACATACATTGTGGTAAGTACGTATGAGTGAATAAATATCAAAGCTAATTCTCTCTCCGTACACATCGCCATTGTACAGCACACATAGTGTTATTTTTAGGTTTCCGAACAAAAAACGGAACCCTTATAGGATCACTCGGGTGTCTGTCTGTCTGTCTGTCTCAGCCAGATCCAGATTTTCTCCGGATCCACTGGACCGATTCTATTGCAATTTGGTACACATTAAATTTCTGTGCCCCAAATACGGATGCGTTACGTAAATCATATTTTTTTTTAGTAGGGGGTCACTTTTGGGGGCCAAAATAGAAAATTAAAAAAAAGTTTAGTGAACAATATTGTGTGACATATCAAATGAAAGGGCTTACTGTAAGGGTTTTAAATATATTTTAATCATAATTTTAGAATTAATGGTTTTGAATTTATTCAAGAAATTAGACGAAAAATGACCATACCCCCACTTATATCCGAAACTACTGAGCCTAAAATTTTTAAACCTATAGATTACAGAAAAATATAGAAGTCTATGGTGTTAAAATAAGACGTTAAAAAAAATACAATTCGTTCGGAACCCTTAGCACGCAGGTCCGACTTGCACTTGGCCATTTTTTTTTTTTTTTCTATAGTCTCACAGCTGTGCAACGGCTTGTTGTTCAATTAACTGATAAAAACTCTCAAAAGCCCAATGACATTAATTGTCATTTATCGAGATGAAATGTTAATGAAGGGCGTTTTGTTACAAAATAATGAAGAACTCTGCCGCCGAGCCGCGGGGGGGAACCGAGGGGCGCGACACTGGACGCGCGACAAATCTGCTTTGTGATATTTTTGTTTCAGCGATTATCAGCCGTTATAGGTATAGTAAGCCTGGTTGAAGACGACAGACTCCTTTGTGATACCCTCGTTGTTCTTGTGTGAGTAGATTCATTACATACCTAAGTACAAAAAATGACTTATGAAGACACCAGACAGACCTACTGCTGACATTGTTGGACAGACTTTTCGCTATCAATTATCATCAGACGTTAGAAACTGTATCAGGCGTCCGGTTAGTATCTATATCTCTTATAGCTGACTAAACTAAACTCTAACTTATAACTTACCTTGTTGCTATTCCACCAATTCGCACTAAGCGTTTCCAAACGTCTTTTATAATGCGCACAGCAAAGGAGTGGAACTCTCTACCTGCGTCTGTGTTTCCAAACGCTTACAACCCTAATCTCTTCAAAGTTAGAGTGTACAGGCTCCTTCTGGGTAAGCTCGCTCCATCGTAGCCTTTGTCTCTGTCATCTGTGACCTAGACTAGAGTCAAGAGCAAACCCATCACAAATAAAAAAAGAACCGTGACTCTATATTCTGAACCCAATAAATCTCTTATCTTTCCTGAAAATGAATAGGAACGTATTAGGTACTCCGAAGTATTCGTAGTACCTAGTTACTTATCGGAATTGGGATAGTAACTCCAGCTTGGGGAGTCCGTGGAGCTGGCAGCCTGTTGATACTTTGATAACATCCAGATCACTCAATTTGTAAAACTCATCATTAACTCGTAATAGCTCCCACGCAAGTCACCCCGCATTTCCCTCGTTCCGCTCTCGCTCGCACAACTTGGTTGCGGGTCGGAGTCGACACTTTAGATCCCGGCATTTCTATACTGTCAGTGTGCCCGTGTGTTTACTCCTTCAGTCTATTCAGGCGCCTATTCTGTCCACGTCTCACCGTCTAAACTTAGCTGTAGTGAACATGAAGTGAACTGTCATTTCATCTTGTTTGTGGAATGTTTACGGAATCGCACTGCAGTACACACGCTGATAACACGGATCTATTAAGTTGCAATCAATACGTTCTTAATTACAATAACAGCTACCTATAACATTTGCTATGGTCAAAACAGTGGAACTATTTAAGTTTTAAGTGTGCTACAATATCGCATTAGGTCTATCTAGCCTGTAAGGATATTTGTATGTATAAACAAAAAAATGTCTACGTAGATAAAACCTATTTTTTTCATACAAATCAATTCTTCATAACACAAGTTCAATCTTAGCTTCGTGCCAGAGGTCGATAAGTAATAAGTAATTGCAATTTTTATCAAAAATTTAAAAAAATTCTGGAAATTGAAGTTATTATTATTATTTCTCCCTAGTCATAGATAATTTAACCACACATAACACACAAACTCTAGACCTACACCAAATATATCATGTGCTCATATTTGACTACGCGCTTTAATTTATATTTCTTATCAATAAGTGTCTGCTCTTTTCTGCAAGGGATATAAGAATGTTAACGATTACCATGCAGGTGCGCTCGTTAACCTTCCGTCGGGTGATGACAGCCTGGTACCTCCCGACGCGGCGCTAGTGTCCGCGCGAATCCGGCGTATCGCGCGGCCGCAGCCGGGCGCTCGCGCTGGTAGTTACTGTCGAGTTGATTGATAACCCTGAGCTCCAGCATCAGTTATAACTTATAACGAGCATCACCATCCATCTTCACCACTCGAATCTGATGAATGTCGATATAGACAGCTTTTATGATTTAGGGTCAGTTTCCGTGACGAGATAATATCCCGAGTGCGTCTGAAGGATGCGCCGACATCAACATTTCAACATTCATGCCCTCTTCTCGTTTTCTCCTTTGCTTATCATCAGAATAAGTAGCTGTAATCTACCGTGAAATTGTAGCAATTTGACGTCAGATTACAGCTATGCCTTTTGTGGAACGCGGTTGTGTAGATCTGTAAATACTTACCTACTTGAAGTTAAGTGTAATGTGACGTGAATTTATTTCTGAAACACTCATAGTAAGCTGGCAAATTGTATGTCAAGGGTAGCAAAAAGGAAAACAATAGATAACATCAATATTTTATTTTTAATCATTAATGAGACACATTTACGAGTATTTAACAACATGTGATTTTATTTTAAAATAGTGCATCAATATTGTTCATGATCTTGGCCATACCGTTCTTTGTGGTCCTTTGAATCGAACGAAACGCAAATACCCAAACACTTACTGACAGTGCCGTCATTCTGTTCATTTAATGAACGTCGAATTCCGAGCTCCGCTGCATTTTGTCCCGGACGGGGACAAAGGCGTTATTCCACATTTTTCAATCCCCTCACTGTCACTCGCCCTAATCGATACAACACTACTAGTCACTTTCGTGTCAGGGGCAGCATAACACAGGTTTACATAACAAATCACCTGTGACCACCACACCATAAATTACTCCCTCTTACGTTGATGTGTTAGGTATCTACTGTCTGCGCGAAATAAGCTGTTAAGTATTTTATGACTTACTCTTCTGACCAAACTAATATCGAAATAGCTTTGAAAAGATTATGTTAGAAAGTAGAAATTAGAAGTGATGACGTTGCCGACCGACCGACCGATCCGACCGACCGATCGACCGTTGTTGACCGATCCGATATACTGAGCTTTACAAATCTTAAATGACAAAGACTCGTAGAATGTTATCCTTCCACTGAATAACTTGTGCAAAGGTATCACGAATTACACGATTTTTAATGCTCATGCAACACTCTGACAGAGCGAATATCTACGCTGGCTGAAGGACTCAACGCCGAGCGACGGCGCGCGACGCCTGGACGACACGCGACAGCGCGGCGGCTGCGGCGCGACGCTCGCAGTTAACCTTCCCTGAATGAGCGCGCTCCGCTCGGAGATGGCTTGTTTACACCAACTTGGCGCGACTCTCTATTTGGGTCAGCACGTCCTTTCATTCTTAGCGGACGATTTTAATACAGCCGTAATTTTTACTCCTGTCCAACCAATACCAATTTTTTTGAGTATTAAAAGTAGTGACATTACACACTTCACATTTGCATGATTTATGCCGACAGTGCGCACAACGCGCAGGTGGCGCTAGGTGTGCGCGACGGGTAGGTGCGCGTCGCGGATCTGGCGGGCGAGCCACGCCACGCCGTCCGCCAGCCCCGCGCCCGACAGCGCGCACGATGCGCAGATGTGCCACGGCTTGTCCGTGATGCGCTCCAGCCCCAGCGCTGCAACGTCACGCGGTATACGAGTCAGCATGAGACTGTCACATGAGAGGCAGACCAGTGGAACGATAGCTATAAAGGGAATGATTACTGAGTAGACAACAAATGAAGAAGAAGACAATATGCTGCGCTGATCCCAGATAAATTGAAAGAGACTATGAGTAGAAACTGAGTGAGCAATGTAAGGTGCCTTTAGAAAAGTGGTACTGACCGGCGGCAACCTGCATGGGCGCGAGCGCGTGCGGCGCGTCGTTCTTGTTGGCGAACACCAGCAGCGGCACGCGCCGCCCGAACATGTCGGGGTGCGCCAGCAGCAGCTCCAGCTCCTCGCGCGCCACGACTGCCGATACAACATACACGCTAACTTACACGGCACTGTCTTAGTGCTTGAATGTTCGTTTACACCAATACCGTGTCCATTAGTGGTACCGACGGTACCGCACAGCCGTCCATCTCGACTCATAATTACATCGGCCGCCGACGGACGGCTTCCTAACTCACCGACAAACTTCCTCCCATACCGGGTTCGAGTTCCTTGAAGTTTGAAATGTAATCTAGTCCCCCGGTCGGCGCCCAAACGTTATCAATATTCATTTGCCATTATTTGAGCTGGGTAAACAACGTTCTTATTTATTATTTTCGTTCAGTTTCAGGAGTTTCAAGGAAACTTATTTATGGAAATGCAGAAGCTTGTTTGCTGCTTTATTGAGCAATGATACAGGTAGGAATGCTGACAGACTGTTATAGAAAAGTGCGTGATATCGTCCCACGAGCTGTAAGACATTAGAGTACCTACTGACCGAGTCGCAGGTGATCAGCTGAGTCCACCACAAAGATAACGGCGTGCGCGCGGCGGTAGTGGCGCTCCCACAGCGCACGGTGCCGCGGCGCGCCCGACACATCCCACGCGCTGAACGACACGCCGCCGCCTGTGGACACACGGCGTGATGAGCACGGGAGCCCGGTCAGTCAGTTGTGCGAGCGCGTGTACGTACTGGTGAAGTGTTCCTGCTGCTGGCCCACGGTGGGCGCAGCGTGCGGCGCGGGCGCGCGCTGGTCGGCGGGGCGCAACGCGTGCAGCAGCGTGCTCTTGCCGCTGTTGTCCAGCCCCAGCACCAGCACCGACACCTCCGCGCGCCCGCGCCCCAGCCACACTGACAGCTTGTCCAGCAGACCCATCCCGAGGTTAGCGCATTACTGCAACACTGAAGTCGCTCATCATCATTTCGGTATGGATACGCTCAATGCAATTCTGCACCTACGATTATTTTTTTTATTTTATCTAGTTTTGTATCTGTACCGAATAAATGTTTCTTTTATTCTATTCTATTCTATTCTATTCTATTCATCAACATGTCAGCTTATCTCTGAGCATATGAATTTCTGGCCCTTTTATAGGTAAAAGGGCTAGGTTACCTTGAAGATTAGGGAATAAAAATAATGGATTCCTAAACCCTAACCATACAATGAATATTTTAATTAAATAATACTTTAAGATTTCCACAATGTTATAATGGAATGGCGGCAGTGTTGCAATGTTGTTTGCAATGGCCGCTAGAAGCACCAATATTTTAACATCGACGTTGAGGTTCAATCAACTTGCATTGCCAGTTCTTATCTATTATTGAAAATCGATTCAATATTTTCTGCAGTTTTCTCACTGATGCAATGATGCAATAATGTAATAAAAGATAACTTACCCGGTTTTGTTGTCAGGATGTCACATAGTGGTAGATGTTACACAATCAGTATCAATGAGTGCGTGCACTCAACGAGCCCTGTACCGTGTCTTCTAGTACGTGGTGAGAGGTGGTCGGTGCGAGGCACACGACTAATTGCTGCAGGTGAGAAATCCTCTCGAGGTACTAGGACGTGTGGCAATAGTCGAGCGGTATCGACGGCGGTTGCCATGGCAACGTCGCACACAACACCGGCAACGACTGGTACCGCTGTATCTACTTATTGGATATTTTGGAATTTAGTTACGTCTTTAGTCTTTAATACGATGGATCATTGTATGTACGATTGTTGAAGATGTAACATTCGCTGATACGATATTAACCTAATTCAACAAACCGGTTGTCAATAAAGGTTTGGCCTATTTAATAATTTTCCCGATATCGGGCATTTTTTCCTGTTGTTAGAAAATGGAGGAAAATGGTGACCAGTATAATTTGATAGTTTTGATGCCAGTTTAACCAGTCAGTCTCCGTAAGGCCTTTTCGGGACAACTATTTATTGCCTTACTATTGTCTTGATTTTGCGGAGCCTGACTGCTTAATAACGTATAAACTACATTATAGAGCTAAACGATTTTATGTATTGGGAGCACATTAGGCGGAATCAAAAACAATGCAAAACAAATAAAATAACATTTTATATCACATTATTCACACTTACAACTAGAATTGTACCTACTTGTGTCTGAAAAACAATTGTATGACACATACTCGTTCTAGCAAACGCCAATATAGTCAAATCAACTGTCTATAATTATTTAGAGAGGTTATCAGTTCTACTTAGAGTAAGTAATCACATTTTGGTAGAGACAGTTTGTTTATTAATACAATGAACAGTCTTCACAGTATCGCAGGCGGCCGCGGGTGGACAGATGACGTCGTAGATCTCGTGTGGAGTGCGGCCGCGGGTCTCGGGCAGCGCGACGGCGGCGAACAGCGCCAGCGCCAGCGTAAGGCCCGCGCCCAGCGCCAGCGCCGCGCCCAGCCCGCCCGCGCGCGCCGCCAGCGGGAACAGCACCACCTCCAGCGCGTTGCCGCCCCACGCCGCCAGCCCCACCAGCGACACCGCGCAGCCCAGGTACTGCCGATGCATATCATATAGCACGACGCACTGTGACGACTCACAAAAACACTAATATTACGCAACAAAAAAACTGTTCGCATCTTCCTAGACTTATCGAAAACCTTCGACACTGTCTCAAAATTGCGGTGTTGCATACAACATATTGCGCAAGCACCTGAATGTCCTCCACCAGACAGTTAAAATTTTATCGAAAGATCAAATAGAGAAGAGAAATTTTCTAATGGTGTCCCACAAGGAAGTTCTCTTAGGCCAACTCTCTTCCTCAATTAAACGGGCTTAATACTTTTACAACATTCTTACACAACGTAATACAAAGTTTATTTATAAAATTAGCATGGCATGTCCAAACTACGCATGACATCTCAAAAGCAAAGCACAAAAGCAGTCTACCGCGAAATCTGCAACAGTCTAACAAAATAGATGGACACCAAAAACAACTTCCGTCTGATAGGAGATTTTCTTATTCATGGAAAATGAGGAAGTTTTCTCCTGCTTTGCTTCTCACAGGTTTTGCTAGTTAAATCGATCTAGAGTCGGGTAATAAACATAGCACTTGATTAGTGTCAAATGATATGACAACGACAAATACGTCTATTCAGACTGTCTGGTGATGCTTTTTTTAATTTTCATAAATTAATGAAGTTGTCTCAATGCCAGCTTTTGCCCTGTGACGGTGCACGTACCTGGTAGGTGAACATGTCGGCGAGCATGGCGTAGGGCGCGGGCTGCAGCCCGGCCGAGTCCGCGAACACTGCGCCCGCCAGCAGCGCGCCCGCCCACGCGCCGCCAAAGCCGCTCCACACTGCACCCGCGGCGCCCAGCAGGCACAGCCCCGTCGCCAGCGCGCACCACACTATCAAAGGCTGAATCGAAAACAACTTGAATAACCACGCATGGAGACTTACGGTACAGCTCGTGGTTTTGCCCCATTCTCTAAAATTAGTTAATTAATTTTATATACAAAGTAGTAACTACCTTCCTGCCAACTTTCTCGACGAGATACAAGGCCAGTGCAGAAGCGACGAGCTGCGCCGCCCCGAGCAGGACGGCGTGCCGCGCGGGTGAGCCGAGCGCGCCCCCCGCGCCGGAGTCACTCACGGCACGCGAGGCACCAGCCCCCGCCAGCACGAACACGCGCTCGGCGAACTGCAGCAGCGCCAGCACGCCGCATGCCTCCTGCCCCACCACCGCCAACAGCACTAGCACGAACGCTCGCCGCCGACCCGGTGAGCTCACTGCCGACAGCGCATTCTAATTTATGCATTTTTGGAATGTTAGTGTTCATAATTTAAGTGAGTAATGTGCACCGAATCGATGCTGTGTGTACGTGCACGTGGTAAACTTCCTGACAAAAACTGATGAATGTTACAGTTTGTTCCAAATCCCTCCGGACTCACACATTTCCTTGGTGAGTGCGAACGGCGACAGCAGGTCGTGGTCGGGCGGCGGCAGCGCGCGCAGCTCGTCCTGTAGCGCGGGAGTGTCGCGCGCCACGCCCCGCAGCCACGCCAGCGCCTCCAGCGCCTCCTGCGAGTCACACAACGATGCACTTCAACAACACAAATGATACAATTTTTAATGATTTTCTCATCTGTTGAGGACCTTCACGGTTAAGCAACGCTTGCTGAGAGCGATCTGTGGATCTTCTTCTTCTCATTGGGATCGCTAGACCTTACTGCTCACACGATAAGAAGAAGGACTGTAGATCGGTGACTATCTTAACATACCGAGACTCCTCCGTATCTCGGTAAGCACGTTAAGCCCCCAGATATCATTTGAAGACCTTTTGCAGTTGTTACGAATTTGCCAGAAACCAGAAAATCTGATCGCAGTCTTGCCAAGCGATACCTTGTTACCCAACGACTAGTTGCAGAGGTCAGGTAGGGAGTTGCTCCACGTCAAATACTGGTATTGAGCTGAATCCCTTTTTTCTGGAAGCCGACCCCAATATAGTTCGAAAAAAGGCCAGGCAAATGATAAGTCATGTGAATAAAGCCAGGCCGCTTGCCACATGCTTCAGCACTGTTCAGTAGCACTACGAGCTACTCACGTGGGGCCTCCCGTGCGCGGCGAGGAAGGACGGCGACTCGGGCACGCACAGGAATAGCGCGCAGTGCGCCGCCGACAACGCCGCGCAGCCCCACAGCACCGCCCTGACACATGCAATTCTTAAAGTCAGATCATTTATCACCATTAAACTTTTCTATGGGAAGCCAACAGTAAAAAAAACACTGACCCTAGTAGTCCTTGCGCATGATATTATATTCTTATGGAAAAAAACGAACAAGAAACTTCATACTCTTTCCAAATAAAAATTTCGATTTCGATCTGCATCGGTAGATTTACTGTAGGTACCCGCCTGTCGTAGGGTACAGACACAATTAAGGCGTCACCTGTGCGGCAGCTGCGCGTCGGCGGCGAGGTACATGAGCAGCACGCCCAGGTTGTTGGCCAGCACCAGCGCCGCCACCGCTGCGCCGCGCACTCGCGCCTCGCACATCTGCAGTAATACAAACAGACGAACTGAACCACTAACATACCACGATCAGGTTCTGTCGATGCACAGTTATTCAGACGTAAATATAGAGAGGGTAAGTACGAGTACCATGAGCGTGCAGCAAATTAAAAGTAGACCAAAACTTATATTATTAGGAAACTCAAATTAATTTAACTCAATTATTTATTTTTTGCCCTTCTTTTTCAACAACCGACCACCGACAAACCTTGAGACTCCAACTTTTAGAAAAATTTTCAGATTTCTAAACCACTCTACTTGGCCTTCGAAGATTATAGAATAGAATCAAAACTCCGAAACATTTAAATCTTTAGAAAACCAGGAACTGGAACAACAATATACTTATAGATCTTTTAAAAAATACCTAGCCTATCACTAGCTTCTGCCTGCGACTTCGTCTGCGTAGAATTTAGCGTTGGCCCGCAACTTTTATGTCTCATGTTCTCATCCTCGGAAATACATATTCATGAATCTGGTTTCCTGATAGTTTGTGAGTGTGTGTTCAGCCTCGAAATTATTTGTGGTGTTTCTGGTCTTCTGGTACTTATGAATCTTTAACGCTCACGATTCCTGCCGAAAAAATATTTTGACATGTCTCCTGGTTTCTACCTGTGAATCTGTAGTGCTTGTTCGAGTTTTAATCGAACACTAAGCGAAAATGCATAATTGCAACGGACGCAAATATGCACATTCGCTCGTCCACCAAACTGTGGGCCAGTTCGCGTTCAGATCTCATTAGAGACACCACGTACTCATAACCATTTACCAATTACCATTACCATTGTCTAGTAACTAAGTGTAATAGTGAATTATATTTAGCTATTTCCATTACCATTACCATAGTCTTGTGTCGAAGTGTTATAGTAAATCAATATACAGCTATTTCCTTTACAATTCGAGACTTTAACTTATATCAAATAAACCATATCCTATCAATACGAGAAAGTAGTGTTAGGTCACCATAGCATCTAGCACCACTTTTTACATGGTCCTTCGAGCATTTATTTACCAGTGACTACCAAGTGAAACAGTGCCACGCGAACCAGAAGATCGCAGCAACTTGAAGAACCTCGAATTGCAGAGACGGTCGGTTGCAGCATATAAGGTCAGATCGAACCATTTATTTATACTAACCATCACCAAATATTTTCAAACCAATTTTAAACATGGATTCCGATTCTCTGTTCATCAACCAAACGGAACTCTATGAACTCCTGGAAAAGTTTTTGACCAACATAAAGAAAGATGGATCCGAGAGGAAGACCATCGATAATTATAAGCGCAAGGCCAATATGTTGGAAGCATACTGGCACGATTATCAAGAAAACCATAGGAAAATGTGCGAGTTTGCAGAATTTGACCACATTTACTTTAAAAAGGATTGTTTCGAAACAGTCCAGGAAATTTATTTAGACATTAAGGAGATTATCGACAAAACCATGGAGAAATTAGGCGCGAAATATGAAAGCCTCAGTAGAGCCAAAGCAGAAGAGGTACAACCATTACCAGGTAACCGGGCTAGGCAACAGCTAGACGCGGACTATCGTCGACAGGAAAGTGACGCAGCGCAGCCACAACCAGGTACGTCGTCTCGCTATGAGGAATCGTCGCAGCGAGAGAATTCACCACATAAAGATAGAGGCTCCAGCAAGCTGGACGGGTTAAGAAAGAAGCAGATTATCAATTTCAAAGCCTTCATGAGAACCGTGAGTAATATACAAGTAGATAATTTCGAGAATCAATGGCAATTCGAGAACGCTCTTAAATCGCTGGATAGCCGATGGGGTGAGATCGACAAGCTTCATTGGGAAATCGAAGGAGAGGATGGAGACGACGATATCACTTACCAAATGGAATTCTGCAAGCACGAGGAAAAGTACAGTAAGTTGACAAACGACATCAACAAAAAGATGTGGGCAGTGAAGCACCGTGAAAAGTCAGCACCAAAAATGGACATCCCCGTGTTTAATGGGACTTATAACCAATGGGTTCCGTTCAAGGACTTGTTTAGCGAAGCGGTCGACAAAAACCCGTCAATGTCTAATGCACAAAAAATGCAGTTTTTGAAGAGTAAGGTGTCTGGAGAAGCAGAGCGTCTGATTCACCATTTACAGATTAGCTCTGACAATTATCTTGTATGTTGGAAGATTTTAAACCACAGGTATGGTAACAAGAAATTAATTTTCACGTCCCATATTAATATACTGCTCGGTCTTCCCAACATACAACAGCAGTCGCTAGCCACGATAAAGAAGCTGCATGACGTAACCAAGGAGACGTTGCACGCTATACAGAATCTGGGAGTTGATATAACAACTTGGGATCCGCTTTTAGTGCACTTACTAGCGCAAAAGCTGGATGACAATACTTTCACTGAATATATAGAATCAGTAAAAAATCCAAGAGAGCTTCCCGAGCTGCAGGAGTTCCTGGGATTCTTGGAAACCAAATTTACAGCGCTAGAAGCGTCCCGTCGTAAACAAGAACCATCAAACCAAAAAACCACGACGTATCAATCAAGCAAGAACAATAACCAAAACCAGAAGAAAAGTTTTCAGCGCAATAATCATCAATCAGGCAACAAAGACAATTCAAAGTCTAATATGAGCACGCTACACGTGTCGCGGTCGATAACCTGCGCATTGTGCAATTCAGAACACGGATTGTGGCGTTGCCCAGAATTTTTGCAAATGACGCACGAGCAAAAATCAAACAAAATTGAGCAATTAAATTACTGCCAAAACTGTCTATGCAGTCACAACAATAAACCATGTCAATCGAGCAAACGATGTCGTAAATGCTTAGGTACACACAACACTCTACTTCACGAAGCATTAACAAAACAAAGTCCAACTGCGTCAGCAGAAGAAAGCTCTAACAAGAGTGTTGCAACCAAAAAAAGCGTAACTAGGTCATCTCACGTGTCTTGGGATGACATATCTGAAGTACTTTTAGCCACCGCAATTATAAAAGTAAAGGGAGCTGATGGAACACAGCACAAGATGAGAGCTTTAGTTGACCAGGGTTCTCAACGGTCGTTAATCACCGAGAACGCAGCACAAATATTGGGATTAAAGAGGGATAATTTTAAAGGTCAAATTTACGGTGTTGGCGAAAAAGAAAATAACGCGAAGGGAATGTTACAAGTAACACTGCAGTCAGCAAATAGTGAATTTACTTGTGACACGAACGTGATCATAATGAACAATTTGATCAAGCGACTACCAAATAACACGTTCACTAGACCAACAACATGGAACCATATCCAAGGGATACAACTAGCCGATCCAGAGTTCCACATAAGCAGACCTGTAGACTTGCTTCTAGGTGCAGATGTTTATAGCAAGATAATGTTAGGAGGAATCTTAAGAGGAGACAAGGACACGCAACCAATCGCTCAACAGACGCAACTAGGATGGCTACTTTGTGGATCCATGAAACCACACTACCAATGCAACGTAGTTCTCAACAACACAGAAGACCTTCTGAAATATTGGGAGAACGAAGATATTAACCAGAAGATAGAGATGACCAACGACGATCATGAGTGTTTACAGTTCTTCATGAAAACCACTAAGAGGCTTGAAGACGGAAGGTATGAAGTCCGACTGCCACTTAAACCAGAACACACAAATAAATTGGGTCAAACCAAACCACAAGCATTAGCTCAATTTAGAAATCTAGAAAAGAAATTGGAGAAGAACAGCGAATTGAAGTCGGATTACAAAAAATTCATGGACGAATATTTCGCATTGAACCACATGACACCATGCAGCATTAACCAGGCGCCCGAATGCTACTTACCACACCACGCGGTCATTCGGGCAGAATCTACCACTACCAAACTAAGAGTAGTTTTCAACGCCTCAGCAAAGTCATCATCAGGATATAGTCTAAATGACGTCATGTACAGGGGTCCAAATATACAGAAGGATCTTCAAGAGCTTATCCTGAAATGGAGACAGTTTGAATTTGTATATACTTCCGACATCGAAAAGATGTACAGAATGATCCGAGTGCACCAAGAAGATCAAGCTTACCAAAAGGTACTATGGCGAGATTCAAATAACCAACCAATACAATCGTTTCAACTTGTCACGCTAACATACGGAACCAAACCAGCAGGCTTCCTAGCGATGATGTGCTTAAAGCAACTAGCCTCTGATGAAAGACAAAAATTTCCTGACGCAGCAAAAGAATTGGAAGAAAGTTTTTATATGGATGATTTTTGCGGAGGGCATCATTCAATGGAAGCAGCAAATAAATTGAAGTCCGACCTCATTAAATTATGCCGATTGGGAGGATTTAATCTTAGAAAATGGACCTCGAACAAAACAGAACTATTAACCGACTTGGAGAGAGAGCAATGTGACCAGTCAGCATACGAGTTCAAGCAGAACGATTCTACCAAAACATTGGGTCTCCGTTGGAACCCACAGATTGATAATTTTACCTTCAACCCGAAAATAGAACCCGAGTCACCTGCAACTATTACCAAAAGAGCTCTACTTTCGGACATTTCTAAGTTGTTCGATCCATTAGGGTGGTTAACCCCCTTGAGCACTACCATGAAACTCCTGTTTCAAAAAGTCTGGTTGTCAAAGATAAAATGGGATGACGCCCTACCTGAGACAATGAACTCGGAATGGGTTAAATTGAAGCAAGAATTCCCGGATATAAACAACATAGAAGTCAACAGATGGTTAGGAATGGGAGAAAACCAAAAAATAGAGTTGTACGGATTCTGTGACTCTTCCACTAAGGCCTATGCTTGTGCAATATATTGCAAGGTAATAACCAAAACAGGGACAACCATTACATTAGTTGCGGGGAAGGCCAGGTTGGCCCCCATAAGCAAAGTCTTATCCATACCAAGACTGGAGTTAATGGGCGCTCATCTGTTAGCACAGCTAATGCAAAAAGTTCGGAATTGCTTATCAGATTACCCTACGGATGTCTACTGCTGGACTGATTCAACCGCAGTACTAGGATGGATACAAGGAGATCCAGCCCGATGGAAATCATTCGTAGCAAATCGTGTAACAACAATCACCAAAACCATACCACCAAAACATTGGCAATATGTGAAGACGACAGAGAATCCTGCGGACTGCGCAAGTCGTGGTTTGACAGTCAGGCAACTCAAAGACCACAAGCTATGGTGGCAAGGGCCGTCATGGCTGCTATCATACACAAACCAAAAAAAACCATCATACCATTTACGAGACGAATTTAGAAGTAAAGCCGTCTATTTTAAAACAAACCAACGCGGTAGTCTCTGAACAACCAACAGAATCGCTGACTACCGCAATTATTAAGCATTTGATACACAAATACAGCTCCATTACAAAAATTATACGTATTTTTGCATGGATACTGCGATTGCCTACTTCGAGTAAGCAAGTTCGCCGACCTTACCTCGAATTACACGAACTTCGTCGCGCAAAACAGCTGATAATCAAAAACGTTCAGCAGGCAGAGTTTGCAAGCGACCTAGATTCATTAAACAAACACGGAAAAGTGCACTCCAAAAGCAAGATTTTGAGTTTGAACCCAACCATAGATGAACGCGGAATGTTACGTGTGGGTGGAAGATTAGAAAACGCCCGCATGAGTCCGGAGATGAAACATCCCATCATCTTACCACACGATCATCAGCTAACCACATTACTCATTGATCAAGCTCATAAACTGACTTTCCATGGTGGAGCGCGATTAACATTAGCAAACCTACGACAGCAGTACTGGATTATCGGCGGTTATATGGCCACTAAGAAGTTTATAAGAAAGTGTGTCATATGCAGAAAACAAAATCCCATGCGACAGCACCAGCTCATGGGAGATTTACCAGAACCAAGAGTGAATCCAGAACATGCGTTTTACCACTGCGGCGTAGATTACACAGGGTTCGTAGAGGTCAAGGCAAATAAAGGACGGGGAATCAAAACCACAAAGGGGTACATAGCAGTTTTCTTATGTATGGTCACGAAAGCGGTTCACCTAGAACTTGTGTCCGACATGAGCAGTTCCGCCTTTTTGGCAGCTCTAACCAGAATGGCTGCCAGAAAGGGAGCACCACGACATATGTACAGTGACAACGGGACTAACTTCGTGGGGGCCAACAGAATGCTACAAGAAGAATTTAACCAGCTTCAAAAAGATTTCAGTGAAAGTTTTATGACCGAGATAACAGAGATGGGCATAGAATGGCACTTTAACGTACCTAGCTGGCCTAACGCCGGCGGTCTATGGGAGCGAGCAGTACGCAGTCTAAAACATCATCTCAAGAGGGTTATCGGTCAACAAAAACTAACCTTCGAGGAGTACACCACATTGTTAGCCAGACTAGAAGCGTGCCTCAACTCACGACCTCTTTGCGCAATATCTGAGGATCCTGGCGATTTAGATTTCCTTACACCAGCTCATTTCTTATCAGGAAGACCAGGAACAACTGTAATAGAAACAGAGCAAGATGCTAGGACCAGATGGCATCTAACCAGCAAATTATTCCAAGATCTTTGGAAACGATGGAAAGCTGAATACTTGGTACAACTTTCATCGAGAAGTAAATGGATGGAACCACAAAAAAATATCGGAAATGGAGATCTAGTGGTGATTCATGATGAAAATCTGCCACCTGGAAAATGGTCGCTTGGACGTGTAGTCGACACACACCCAGGAAATGATGGTCTAACCAGAGCGGTTTCATTAAAAACCAAAAATGGAGTCATAAAACGCCCTATCGTGAAACTCTCCGTTTTGCCCGTCAATCAGAATAATGTAACGACACCAAAACCAGATATAAAACCAACGACCAAATTGAGAGAAAGGAAAAGAAAACCGAGATCAAAAATCGCAACTGTAGCAACTGTTTTATTGACTTTTTTCATGCTGATTTTTCCGTGTTACGGTTTACACGATGTCAAACCTTTTCCAAACAACCAAACGCTTTATTTTGACCCTATTTCAAAGGTACAATTAATCAGGGATAAATGGACATTAGTCATGTACTACGACATGGGACCCTATTGGACAGGCATAACCACTTATAATAAAGTAGCAAATTACCAAGAACAATTGTGCGCAACCATTGAAACATTAAGCCATTGTAATATGATCGTGCAGCAAGCCCGACACGATTATCAGGAACTCGAATACTACAATGAACTTTTGCTAACACAGCATTTTGATGTCCACGCCAGACAGCGGCGCGCCGCAGGGAAGACGGGTCGGCGCCGACGAGGCCTAATCAATGGTATCGGGTATCTAGCGAATGACTTATTCGGTGTGTTGGACTCACGTTTCGCTGACCAGTATGAAAAGGACATTGAAACCATACATCGCAATGAGAAACACCTTTCTAATCTATGGAAAAACCAAACTTCTATAATCGAAGCAGAGTTCAACCTTATGAAGAGGATGGAGATCACTGTAAATAAGCAGCACAAATTGATAAGCAAGAAGCTTTTGGCCTTGCAAGAAAACGCGAGCACTCTCCAACGCGAAATACAAAATATTTCATACGTCAATGACTTCACATTGGCAGTGATTTCTGGAAACAGCTTACTGCAAGGATTAAGAAGACTTCAAGACACATTGCTCGATGCATTAACAGACATCTACCACGGTCAAATTAGCATACATTTACTGCCACCAACGCAACTTAAACGTGAGCTCCAAACCATATATGGCCAGATGCCAAGCGAACTCACACTACCAATCACCAATTTAGACACAGACCTTCAGTACCTTTACAAACTACTGAAAGTCAAAGCCAGAGCGACTAAAAAATTTGTAATAATTGAAGTTACTTTTCCATTAGTCTCCAGAGAAAGTTTCAAATTGTACAAGATAATACCTGTACCGCACCAAACAAACACCATTAAGACCACAATCGTTCCAGTCTCAGAATACGTAGCTGTCAACCTAAAGAAGGATTCCTTCTTTAGCATGTCCACACAGGAACTAACGGCATGTTTACACCATGGAACTACTATCATGTGTCAGCTGCTGAAACCAATAACAGACCTGCAAGGTGACGAAAGTTTTTGCGACAAAAACTCGGCAACCAATAAATGTAAAGTAGACAAAACCAACTGCACCAACGTTTGGCTTGAATTACATTTGAGTTCTCAGCACTTTTATTTTTGTTGTGACACCTACACAATAAAAATAATATGCGGTGACCATGTAACTGTTCTTCAGCTGAGCCAAGCCGGGGTCATTAACATAGGTCAAGAGTGTGTCATCAAAGGAAAGGACTTCTCACTATATTCAATACGTCATCAGTCCAACTAAATGAACATTTCACCAACCATTTATACGCCTGAATTCGATCAAATTAATCACTTGATAAATATCAAAATCCCAGACGAAAAATCGACTGATGATAGAAACCTAACCACATCCATGACCAGTCTGGGGGAGGCGATAGAAAAACTGAAGAAAAGCGATTCAGACATCGATGACATATCGCCGCATGATATCCACCAATACGTAATTTGTTACGTATTGATGTCAATCGCTTTATGCGTAGCAGCCGTCTGGTTGTGGCAGACCGGGCGATGTCGCCTGTGTCGAAAGGCCGCAGCTGGACACCGTGGCGAAGGATCCCACCGGCAGCAGACCACGGTAACCCCACCGCCTCCGAGACCACGACACTACAGCGAGAGCTGCTGCCAACAGGAGTTTGCAGCGGCTCCGCTGACACCGAAACGAACCAGAAGACACGAATCACACAGTGAAGTGCTTAACGCCAGAGATCTAAAGGATCAAAGTGAAATCGGTTTTCGTTTACACAGTTGTGCCAAACGCTGGCCTAGCGCAAACTATAGTGCGATTAAACGGGACAAAAATGCGAACACAGGCAATCAAAATATTGCTTTTAATATCGAAGACTCAGTAGTGTAACTTTAAATCGGTGTTAATGTATTTAATAATTTATAATTATTTAAGTATACCAATAAGCTTGCATTTTTGCTTTTACTGTGCTTGCTCATTACCTATTTTTATATTTACCACTTAAGATTATTAGAAACGAATGTGTTTAAGTAGTTTTATATTTGTTCAAACCATTAGTATCATAGGGTAGTTTTTAGCTATCATCCCGCATTTCTTCTCGTTCTCGGGAATATGTTCGAGTTTTAATCGAACACTAAGCGAAAATGCATAATTGCAACGGACGCAAATATGCACATTCGCTCGTCCACCAAACTGTGGGCCAGTTCGCGTTCAGATCTCATTAGAGACACCACGTACTCATAACCATTTACCAATTACCATTACCATTGTCTAGTAACTAAGTGTAATAGTGAATTATATTTAGCTATTTCCATTACCATTACCATAGTCTTGTGTCGAAGTGTTATAGTAAATCAATATACAGCTATTTCCTTTACAATTCGAGACTTTAACTTATATCAAATAAACCATATCCTATCAATACGAGAAAGTAGTGTTAGGTCACCATAGCATCTAGCACCACTTTTTACAGTGCTCATAATTCCAGCCCCGGCAATACATGTTTCTGGTCTCTCGGTACTTTTGAATCCTAACCGTTCACAATTCCAGCACCGGAAATACCATATTTCTGGTCTCCTTTAGCGCCTTGTCAATCTTTAGCGCTTATAATTCCAGCCAGGAAAAAAGTCTGATATGTTTCTGGTCTCCTGGTACTTATGAATCTGTAGTACTAAGGCAGCAGCGACTCTAGATTTCCACTTCCTGCTCAGTCTCCATTAAGCCATGTAAGTCAACGGGATAAAAAGTAGCTTATGTGTTAATTCAAGTTGTGAACTACCTACATGTGTGTCAAATTGCATCCAGAACCCTTCAGCCGTTTTTACGTAATTGAGCCACAAACATACAAACTTTCACATTTATAATATTAGTAGGATAACAGCAGAGCACTACATTAAATTAAATATTGCAGGACCTTCGTTTAGGATATAGAAAGGTATTAAGCAAGGTGACCCGCTCCCTCGCACTCCTACCTCGTTGGCGTTACTAGGCTAACAAACCTTTAGTTTGCCGACGACATAGTCCTTTTTGCCCCCACTGCTCTAGAACTACCTAGGCACGGCAAGCCTCATGGTGGGACTCGCGATAAATCGATCCAAAACCAAAGCTATGTATAACCAAATAACAAAGAGCGTGGGGTCAAGATAGATGGGCATGAAATACATTATGTCTATGATATCTACTTGGGCCATTTAGTTTCATTCGAAAACAGGCAGGAGAAGGAGATCGATCACCGTATTAAAAACGCCCGGAAAAACTACTGGTCCATGAATACGCTAAAGGCCGTCCTAAGCTACGGTGTCGCTCACTAAGTCGTAAAAGTTCCGCCTTGAGGTTTTTCAAAGAGCAATGGAGCGCAGCATTCTGAGCGTAAACAGAGCTGGCAGAATAAGAAACGCCACGCTGTGCTCAAAAACGGGCATCGTCGGCGTAGGAAAAAAGGCTGCCAAGCTTAAATGGGATCGAGTGGGTCACGTCAGCAGCATGCACGCACAGTTACCGCTGGGCAATAGTCTTCACAAAGTGGGTGCCTGAGGAGGGGCGGCGCCGCCGAGGTCAGTCTAGGAAAAGGTGGCTAGACGCTTGCTTCCAGGTTGGTTCGAGGTGGTGAAGGACAAAAATATCTGGAAGGACTTTGGGGGAGACCTTTGCCCAGCAGTGGGATAGTAAGGGCGGAAAAAAAATCTGTGATGTAAGACCGAATAGATGAATGAAATGAAAGAAAACAGAGTGAACACGCGTAATCGTAGACAAGGAAAAATGGAAGAATAAAACCTGTTGCGCCGACCGCTAGGCAACTAGCTGGCGCAACACGTTCGGGACGCGGACAAGAAAAGAATGAGATAGTGAATTGAGTGGTGCTGACCTCCCGGGCCAGCAGCGGCGCCACGCACCAGGCGCCCGCGCCACCCAGCCCCGCGCATGCGCGCGCCGCCACCACCCACCAGCCGCCGCCGCACAGCTTCAGCACCCAGCACGCCTGCAACCAGCCACCAAATCGTTTAAGATAATAATAAGAATGGCAGAAGTAGAGTATGAATGTTCGTTCATTACCAGGAAGGCAGCCGAGGTAGCGATGACAGCAGCCTTCCTGCCAGCGGAGAGCGCACGCGCGCACAGCGGCACGCCTAGCAACGACGCCACGAACGTGGTGGCGGCCGCGCCCACCACGTGCGCCTCCTCGCCCCCTCCCCTCTCACCGCTCGCCAGTGACACCCAGCCCATCGCCAGCCCGAACGATATCGTCGGCACGTTTACTGCAACACAATTAACTAACTGTAAATCTTCTAAAACACAAAAAAAGTATTTTAGTAGATTTACAGTGAGTTTTAAAATCAAATATAAGATTTAACGATGCACTACGAGTGGAATTCTTCGTTATTGACCAATAATGGTGGCCATAAATCCATAACGTGAAGTAAATTCCTAAATTGGGTGATAGACGTACGAGCAAGTACGCGTACTTTTGGCTCGACGACCTTTTTCGCTCGTGTTTCACCTTAAGTACGCGTACTTTAAAACAAGACGCGTAGAGAAAAAGGTTGTCGAGCCATAAGTACGCGTACTTGCTCGTACGTCTATCACCCACTTAAGAGCCCAGTATGAAGGCAAACGTACAATTAAAACTTGCTTGCGAAATTGAAATAATTGGTGGCAAAAACTGGATTAACAAAAAACATCGGACGTAGAGGGCCCCATTAAACATCTTCCAAACATTAAGAAGCGGAAATTCTAACCGTCAATCAAAATTTTATTTAATCAAATCAAGTTGTTCTTTATATTTTTTGTTATCATTTAAAACATATAGATAAAAAATATGCCATAGAATCAACATCATTAATAGCTCTGTCTTGATGAGTGATCATGGCCATTAACGACGTTTGTGGTCGCCGGGTTTTACCAATAACACTCCTGTATGGAAATATACTATGCCGCGGTAGCTCCAAAAATACATTACATTTTTCTGGCCTTGTTTGTGACCCACTGCTAGGCAAAGCCTCCCCTTTCTCCTTCCAGCCACCTCTCTGTCTTGTGCGATCTCTCGCTGAAGTCTCCCCCACAAATGTCACTTCGTCACACCACCTCCACACCTCCACCGCAGTCTACGTCGACTGTGATGTCCGGGGATCAGGCGTCCAGTGAGTGACGACCTTCGCCCAGCTCTCCGGGTGCATTCGTGCGACATTAAAAGCCCATTCCCCTTTCAGACAAGCTGATTCTTCCCCACCTTCCGCTGCTTAAGTATTGATGGTACTACTACCACCTACCTACCACGGTTGGAAAGGCGCTACAGAGTAATACCGCAGCGGAAAAGGTCACGCTATGAGGTAAACGCAAGCCGGTGCGTGATGATGACTGCAATGCTCGTTAGGTGGGACAATATCAGACTACTTACTACTATTTATTGATCGACGCCGTCTCGCTGTTTGATCTCAGAAAAGTGAGCAGCTTCGTGTTGGCCACAGACGAGCTGCTGCGGGTGTCGGTGAGGCAACAGTACACATTGCGCACAGACATTGACACACTAATGGTGCGGTGTGCGCAACCATGCAGCTGGCGAAGTTGTGTTTACTGAGCTTTGTTTACCTATTTATCGAGTGATCACAACAGATTGGGATGACTGACCTGATATTGATGGTATGAGAAGCGCTCATTAGATATAGGTAAGTTCATACAGGTACCTATATTTTTTTAGATTATTCTTCTTCTTATCGTGTGGGCAGTAAGGTCTAACGACTTCACACACCCTAGTGTTAGAGTTTCTAAACTGCCTCAAGGGCCTCTGACATGGTGTATTTGTCGACCGCCATTTGGCGGCCGGGACCACCGGCTTATACGTGCCTTCCGAAGCACGGAATCATCTTTTTATCAAACAACCAGGTCATTCAAGCCTGCAATGTAGCCAAACTGGAAACAACTTTACAAAGTATGCTTCCCTTGGGAATCGAACCCACGACCACCGGGTCACAAGGTAGACGCCTAAACCACTCAACCACGGAGGCAGTTTAAAACTTTAGATCATTGATAGACATTAATGAATATTTTGAAAATTGCTCATTGAAAATCTGCTTAGGTAGAAGTAGGACTGTCTCGTCTCAGATGTGAATGGTACATGTAGATAAAAATGAATGCAAATCGGCATCGAGGGCTTTTTCATTGTGTTTTTCTTAAAAGGAAGTTTCTGTGGCAGCGCAGGTGAAAACATACTCAACTGAAGAAGTTTTTGCATGTCTGAGTATGAAATCATAGTCCGCACACGACATAGATACTTGTTCAAATAGGAGGGTATTAAGAGGAAATGCTGGCGGTGAGACTTTGTAAAAAGTCATAATTCGAGGTTTGGCCCTCGACTGTTTTCTCCTCCAATATTGAACTGATTTAAGAGATATTTAGATTTATTAACCGTATAAGCACTATAACCCTCACAAAATGCTCAAAATTGTCCGATAAATCGCTGTCAACAAATCCCTAGTGTACAAATTTGGCAACTATTTATCAAAAAAGGAAACAAAGAGACACAGTATACATCATTCTTATTCAGTTTGTGAAATATCTCTTATATCGGTCCAATATTGGAGGAGAAAACAGTCGAGGGCCAAAACTCGAATTATGACTTTTTACATACAAAGTCTCGCCGCCAGCAGTTCCTCTTAATCCTCCTTACTTGTTAGTCTTGCTACCTACTGCTCCTGCTGCAGTGACCGCTGGGGAGTCATCTAGGGGTTGTTGCAGTTCACTAGGAAAGCAATAGGTAGGTACTACTGACTGCCATCCGTTCGCGTGCTCGTTTCACGTGTCGGTGACCGGCTCGTTAAGTTCATCAGTTCATCACGCTCGCACTACTTTTATGGAGCACGTTCACGTTTCATGCGATACAAGTGCAACTCACACAACTGACGGCCTAGCTTTATTTTTGTTTCGGAGGAAACTAACATGTTACTAGGAAGACGGAAGGAGGGAAGCTCCGGAGAACTCAACAAACCTCAAGACTCTTATATACAATGCAACCCCCGGCCCCGGACTCATCACTTCTTATTAGTAACCTAATTTCATGCCATTAGCAAAGAACAGTCATGTGATTACTTATATTTAAAAAAACTGACCAAGTGCGAGTCGGACTCGCGTGCAAAGGGTTCCGAACAAATTTAATTTTTTTAACGTGTTATTTTTACACTATAGACTTATTATAGGTTTTCCTGTAATCTATAAGTAAAGATCTATTATCTCCATTTTTTCCAAAATTTTAGGCTCATGTTTCGTCTAATTTCTTGTAACTTCAAGACCATTTATTTTAAAAAAATGAAAAATATATATTTAAAACCCTTACAGTAAGCCCTTTCATTTGATATGTCACACGATATTGTTCAAAAAAACTTATTTTTGAATTTTTCTAGTTTGACCCCCAAAAGTGACCCTCATACTAAAAATTTATTGATTTACTTAACGCGTTCGTGTTTGAGTCATAGAAGTCCACATGTGTACAAATTTCAACAGAATCGGTCCAGAGGATCCGGAGAAAAGTGGCTGTGACAGACGGACAGACAGACAGACACCCCAATGATCCCATAAGGGTTCCGTTTTTTGTTCGGAACCCTAAAAAGACTGTATCAGTTTGTCACTTACTCAGTACAACCATAAGGGTCTGGCGCAGTCCGGCGCGCACGCGGCTCGCACCCATCGCCGCCGCCGCCGCCTTCAGCGTCATGTTATACTCAACGGGTCACTCGCACGCACAACACACCGCTATGACACTCGTCATGAAGCTGCCGACCGTAGAGCGCACGAAGTGCAAGAACTAGACTAATGTGCACGAATGTCACAACCGCGCGAAGTCTCGAATTTCCAAAGTATAATAAAACGCGCCGCGAGCTGGCAAGCGCGTGCGGACTGTGCGAACTCTGCGCATGCGCGAGTTAATAAGGCACGTTGAGATGTTGCCTCGCCAGCAGAAAGGTCGCAAGCGACAAAGGACAACTTGCTCACATACTTCTGTACACAAGACTTTACCTAAGTTATCCATCACTCCGAAACAAATCTAGGTATCAGCTGACCTGACTCACTAACTTCGAACAGGATTGATAATAAAGTTAACAGTTTATGATTGGTTTTTAATCATTTAAAATAGCCATCAATAATAGGTACGAGTATGTATCTGGCCTGTTTTGCCCCACTGTTGGGCAAAGCCCCTTCCTCTCCATTTTCCACACCTCTGCCTTTGTTAGATCGGGCCAGTCCTTTCTCTCTCCGCCGGCGCGATTCTCTAAGGGAACTGTTTAAGAATATTAACATCATGACGGTACCTTGTCAATACATTTACGAAAACATCATGTATGTCAGAAAGAATTTACATCTTTTTAGTAAAAGAGGCGACAGACATAATTATGGTACTAGAAATAGGGATCAATTAGTTCAACCAGGTTTCAGACTGGCTAAAGTTGCCTCATCTTTTATGGGGTACTGTTTAAAATGTTATAATAAGATACCTCCCCATATATTAGAACTTAATGAGACAAAATTTAAATCTTGTATTAAACGCACACTATGCAGGCAAGCATAATTATTATAAGTTGGGGGATTATATTGAAGATAAAAATGCTTGGCTGAATGCTGGTCCGGCTCCACAGCCACTAGGGCGCACAAAATAATCTGTTAGCATTTGGAAACATTGTTGGACCGGCTGAAGATTGTAAAAAAAAAACAATATTTGCATTGTATAGACTCAATTTTATTTAGCAATGTATAATTTCATCCATTTTAACGGCACATGTGTGAGTACTGTGTACCTTAAACTTAAGCTATAGCTATCAGTTTTAGGTTTGTTTTTGACTTGAATGTACCCTGGCGGTTGGGAGTGTCATGCTCACACAAAAGTCTGGCTGATGGTGGCGTATGCATTGGATCATTTGGCTCCCTTCAAAATGGTTGAGCCGAATGGTGCTAGCGCATGCGTCATGTTCGTGGACGGGCGCTGTCAGTTGGGACTGGTCATTTCTCAGTTGCCATGGTTTATTTTAAATATTTCTTTGAATTGTTCCTTTTTTTCCCGGACGCTTTTATCCTGCTCGTCTTTTACATCGTTCTCACATGTTTGTATAATTTCAACTTGATGTAAACAAAAATTTGTAACAATTTATTATTTTTTAAAAGAGAGTCCGTGGAGTTTCTTGCACGTTCTTCTCCATAGAGATCTACGCTTTGGAACGTGCAAATAGCTTCATCTTGTTGGACTGACCGACCTTGACAATTCAAAAGTGCCTGTAAATGGTTTATTTGAAATATACGATTTGATTGATTTGATTTGATTTGATTTCCGTAGGAATCGAGCTCATCTCGCCATCTCCGCCTTGGTGTAATGCGAAGTTTAGTTATGTCGATGGTAGAAGCCTAATTATCCTCGCCAAGACGAGCCAAGCGAAGTGCAAGGGCACTACCTACCTTTTCTCTAAGAGCTTCGTCGTTTTTAGGGTTCCGAACAAAAAACGGAATCCTTATAGGATCACTCGTGTGTCTGTCTGTCCGTCTGTCACAGCCACTTTTCTCCGGATCCACTGGACCGATTCTGTTGAAATTTGGTACACATAAGGACTTCTGTGACCCAAACCCGGACTCGTTACGTTAATTACTAATTTTTTAGGATGGGGGTCACTTTTGGGGGTCAAACAGGAAAATTAAAAAATCAAGTTTTTTGAATAAATCGTGTGACACATCAAATGAAAGGGCTTACTGTGAGGGTTTTAATTATATTATTTTTTTTCGTAATTTTAAAATAAATGGTTTTGAAGTTACTCAAGAAATTAGACGAAAAATTACCATTCCCCCCCCCCCCTTATCTCCGAAATTACTGAGCCTAAAATTAAAAAAAAATAATAATAAATCTTTACCTAAATATTACAGGAAAACCTATAAGAAGTCTGTTGTGATAAAATAACATGTTAAAAAAAAATAATTCGTTCGGAACCCTTTGCACGCGAGTCCGACTCGCACTTGGCCAGTTTTTTTTAACCCTCAAACTTGGGTTGGGTTTGGATTACTTATACCAAATTTTTTGACTGGCTCACTCATGATGATCATCAACATTCTTAGGGTACATCCTGAAGTCCTAGAAAGCCAAAATTTGTTATGTAAGCTAGTATTAGTACACAAACAACAACAAAAAAACTAAAACTTGGAACTTTTACCCCCCAACCCCTTAAACTAGGGGATGGAAGTTTGTATGAGACTTCCGCAAATCTTGATGCTAGAGGTCTGAAAATAAAACTGATATAAGCTTCTAACTCTACACGCCCTTTTTTTTTTTTTTTGCGCTGGGAAAAAATGCATTACGCACACCCTCCCATCGGGGGATGGGGGGGCTGTGTGGGACTCCCCGGGCAAGCCCGGTATACCCACTAAAATAACCCAGCGGCATTCCCGCATCGTCTGAGTGGAGAGGGACTGGGAGATCGGCAGAGCCTTTACGTCCAGTCCCCCTCCGACAACTCTACACGCTCTAACTCGACAAGCTCTAACTTCACAAACTCTACAGCTTACCTAGTCAATTTAAAATACGTTGCTTGAGCGTTTCGTTACTACAAGAACTATTGTATAACAGAAAGATAACTTTTTGACAGTGCGATCCATATGGTCTCTCCTTGGCAAAATTTTTACATGAAAATGTTTTTGGTGGGATTTATTACTTACTAGCTTCTGCCAGCGGCTTCGCCCGCGTGGTCCCTAGGGAACATACTCCCGGGATAAAAAGAAGCCTATGTCCTTTCTCAGGCTCTAGACTATCTCTGTACCAAATTTCATTTATATCGATTCAGTAGTTTTGGCGTGAAAGCGAGACAGGCAAACAGACAGGCAGAGTTACTTTCGCATTTATAATATTACTAAGGATTTATTAAACAGACATCTTATATTGCTTTGTGCAGGACCCGTCAGGAACCCTCTATGGAGCAGTCAGAGTCATGACGAGTTCTGTAGGGATAGGGAGAGATAATATTACGTTGATATGCTGACAATGAATGCAATCGCGGCGCCCCAGGCCCTCAGCGCGACTGCGCGTTTTTCTCATTTGACTTTTGCTGTCATCATTTGACTTTTTTACTTGTGTTTTTTCTTTGATTTTTTTTTCTAGTTATTTAGTTATAATTATATTAAATGCAAAGTGGTAGCAGTGATGTTGTGTTGCAAGATAGTGCCGGTCAACCTTCGACATTACTAGACATCCTGGAGAGGTGTCCTCTCTGCACCCAGGCACGATTTTTTAAAGGAAATAAATGATTTAGTATGTATAGTAATAATCATCTGCGTCAGTCTCCATGTAGCGAAGTCCGGCACAATGCACGGAAACAAACGACTGCCGTGTCTACGGACTGATACTGATGCTGGGGAGTTTGTTGGCCACTTCTTCTTCCCAGCTAAAACACTAGGAAGTGGTGACGGGCTGGGCGATTTGGGGGACTGTCTTCATGTAAATTTTGACGTTCAAAAAGTGCTGATTTTCAGCCTAGTTTGAATAAATGCCTTTTGATTTGATTTTGATTTTGATATTACAGAGCAAAACTACGCCATCGCAGCCAGAGCAGTGATCGGTGGTCGTGCAGCAAGCGAACCGGCTCCTCATACGGACTCGACGAATTTACTCACAGCCATTGTTCCACTGATTTAAGGAAAATATAACACATATTAATATTCATGTTCGGTACACTAGTATAGACAACGACCTACTCAAACAAAATATTCATTAGTTTATGTTATTGTAGGTAAGATTTTGTTGAGAATTCATTTACTGAACTCACCTTAGTTTGGAGTTAAGTAGAGATAGATGAAGTATCGGGCGACTAGATGAAGTATCGGTTGGAGTATCACGGACTGCACGGATTGCAGCATCCGGGTATGTCATGGCGCTAATGCGCACACCTTTCGGTTACGAGATTCCTATCACTCCAACATTAGCCCTCCGGTTCCTCAAACACTTTCATAGAGATTTCGTTAGTTCCCAATTGTCTAAGCACTGCAAATAAGATCATGTTGTGCTAAAATCATCCATTGTATGGATGTAACTCCTGCTAAAATTATGACCGCAACATGTGACCTTATGGCGACAAACTAGTCAAGCCACAGTTATAAAGATTCTGGCAGGCATGGCATGGCGCTGCACGCCTGGCCGTTTCTTAAACAAATATCAGATTCAGTAATAAGTATGTCTCGATGACTGCGTCGACGTCGAGTTTCTGTGAGTGTAGCCGATATGGCCTGTAGTCGCGTCGTCGTTCTGGCGATTGTGAGTCGCGTCGTGCTACCGCCACGACGCGACGCGACATATGACTCTTCGAAATTATGGACTTATAAAGTGTTGGTTTTATACCCATTAAGTAAGTGACACGTATTAAGTATATTTCCGTGTTGGTATCTAGTTTCTTACTGTTTACCTACTTATCTTCTTATCAACACAGTCAAGAACATTTCAGATCTAAGATAGTGAGGAAACAGGTAAACATAAATCCTGTGCATCATCACTAGTAAGCTGCGCGCTGGTAATTTCATGAGATAACCGGGGCACGTGCCGCGCATGCGCGAACTATATCCCCAACCGTCGCGCGCGCACTGAATACTAACACGAGCTCGTTTTGGACAGTTCGCTCAAGTGATATAGAGCTGAGACAAACTTCTAGATGCGTCAACGAAGTACGAATGTTACTGGCGGAATTTGTTTAGTAGGTATTTGCTGTATCATTACATCCGGCGCCCCCTTCAACCCCTACGCCTGCTGAATACTTAGGTACTAGCTATTGTAAAAGAGTGGACAAGTATGGGCCTACGCCCACAAAGTTTAAAGAGTTCTACGGTGAAAAACTGCTCAGTCTGCTGCTGTTTTGGCGAAAATGACATTGTAAGGTACGTTATACGAATTAAGATCTACACATAGTTCATTATTCTTCGGCGCTGACTCCCTTGTTCAAGCCATTTGCACCGACCTCGCTTCATTAAGTAATTATGCTCCTGGTCTGCTTTGAGTCTTTGTCTTAAGGCTTGTATACATGCCAATGACCTTGTGCATATAAACGGAGCTAACAACTCCTCTACGCGCCACTACCCGCATTTTTAATTTATTATAAAAAATAACACATATTTTAAAAAAGTAACAATACCAAATTATTTAGTATTGCAAAGCAGTAGATATTTTTTTTTTAGACTTTTGTTAAAAAATGAAGGAGTAAAATGGTTTCATCTCAACGATTTGGGGGTGATTTGGTGTATTTTTTTCTTATTATGTGAAACGGATACATAAATTCTGGCTAAACCAAATTACGTATCATATCATGTAGATTACTACCTATTTCTTTCAGATGTAATTTCTCAGTAAATGCCGTAGAAAAGTTGCTTCATCTGCACGCTGTTTTTAAGCACTTCTCGAGAGAGCAGCCTTAAGCGTTTATTACATATCTCGCCAAATCTAGTCAAACTGATATTATGTCAAATGACTTGGGGAAAAAACAGTAGGTAGTCGGCAATTAATAAATTGTAAAAGATACATCAAAACAACATGTTGAAACACTATTTCAACAGTTATGTCTAAACGCAACATGTAAAAAGTTCCACTGTTAATCTGTGGCGCTAGTGTGTGTCTTACTTAAAAATTCTGTTCTGTCACAGTTATACTTACCGGGCAATAAACGTTGTTAAATTATTCAATCTCAAGTTATTATTTCCTACAATAACACTCCTTTTTTTAGGCAGTCGTGTAATAAAATTGAAATAAAATTTTAACTGAATTCAAATTAACTAAATAAAATCACATAGTTCTATACTAAAGATTACAGGAAAACCTATACGAAGTCTGAAGTGTTAAGATAAAAAAAAACAAATTGGTTCGGAACCCTTTGCACGCGAGTCCGACTCGCACTTGGTCAGTTATTTTAAGGATGGGAAATCATCAAATGACTCCTCCCGCTCGCGCTCTGGGCGGAGCAGAAGAGAGTGTCAGAATCATCTATCTATACACTAGCTGACCCGCGCAACATCGTCTGCGTCACAATTTTCATTACTGCTCCGCTCCTATTGGTCTTAGCGTGATGATATATAGCCTATAGCCTTCCTCGATAAATGGGCTTTCGAACACTGAAAGAATTTTTCAAATCGGACCAGCTAGTCTATTCTGTAAGAAACTATTTTGATATCGAGCTTCACCTGAGTGATAAAACTCACAAAGTGAGCTTTATTGCACACAACATAAAGATCTTCATTTGAAACTCACTTCGAATTCTACTGTCGAGATACGAAAATGTTGTTAGAGACTACAGTACTTCCTGAGATTAGCGCGTTCAAGCAAACAAACAAACAAACTCTTCAGCTTTATATATTAGTAAGTATAGATATAATAATAGTAATAATAAAAAATATAAATTATGGTTATTTTAGAAGCTGGCCACACAGCCTTCACAGTATGAATTCGTTTCTTCTGCCATGTGTGCGGGGAACCCACCGATCAAGCAATAACCATCAATACGTATAATATTGACAAATGTTTCTGGAGAATATAAGAAATACATTTTATGAAAACGGCCATGGCAGAAAATAATACACATCATCCGACTAAGTTTTATGATTTCTATTTTCCAGTTATTTCTCCAGTTGATCAAGGGGAACTGTAGGTAGATCCCTAGGCAATGACGCCACAGACGAACTCGCGAAGAGAGGTTCCGAGATGGTAGTGCTGGACCCGTACTCACTCCCCTCCTGCCAGAGATTAACTGAACTTCATGACACCAAATGGTCGCAAGCTACATTATTGCAGGCAGTCAAAACTGCCAACGTTAAGCCTATACAGGCGACTAACTAAATGACTTCTCAGCTCAAGTAGAAATACCCTCCGAATAATAATAAGTATAATTACGGGTCATTGGCCCCTAAAAACATCTTTTCAACATAGGCGCTGTAGACAGCCCAATTTGCAGAGGTTGCTTCGAACCGAGGAATCAGTTGCCCACGTCATTCAAAAAGTAATGCCGAGGCGGCCCGACGTGAACAAATTCTCGGAAAGGTGAGGTCGCTCTGCCAAACCTGTGAAGCACCCAGGAGGCATTTGTGCATTTGGGCGGTCAGTCCCGGCTAACTTAGCCAGGACTGACTGAGAATGGGAGTCTAACATGGTGCGGATAGTGGAGTCTCTACTCTTTCCATTGCAGGGGTAGACTTCTCTTCTGGTTGGTTTTCCCATGGCCAACTTTATGTAGCTCTATCGTGCGTTAACAACCCTTTTTATGTATTTTTTTTTTCATGTGTGTTCGCGGATAACTTCGTCGTTTATGAACCGATTTCGATGAATCTTTTTTATATGAAAGGGTATGCTGCGGAGGTAGTTCTATTGCACCATGTCAGGATCTGATAATGGAAACTAAGAGAAATTGAGGGAAACTCTCGAAAATTGTAGGCACGCATCTGGTAAAAACTTGATATTCGTGTGTATATCGGGTGATAGTATAAAACAATAAAGGTTTGGATCAAACCTGATGGTGGAAACGACAGAGAGTCAAGGGAACTCCACATCAGTATGTAGGAAGTGTTTGGGCTTATTTCATTCGTATTGACGAGACCTTTACACCGAAAGTACCTACTAAGTAAGTTTTATTAAATAGGCATTCAAATATCTCGGCAATTCAGTTCATAACATAACATCACGCTGGTACACTGTGAATGGGTACGCAGGTACCGCTAAAAAGTGAAAAATAAAAAACGTTTTTACAAAAAATAAAACCGACTTCCAAAAACAAAACGCTACAAAGTATAAAATAACTTTAATTTCGGAATTCGGTGTCAAAAAACGAAATAACCAAAAAAACCGACTTCTGAAATTAAAGTTACTTTATACTTTGTAGTGTTTTGTTTTTGGAAGTCGGTTATTGTAAAAAAAATTTAAGGATGGAAATCATTAAATGACTCCTCTCGCTCTAGGCGGAGCAGAAGGGAGTGTCAGACTCTTACTGACTAAAACCCATCCGTGTTCCTTCTAATGCCCTTTGCGTTGCAGGGCTGCGATGACTCTTTCGAACAAATTCCGCAACGTGTTAACAACCCTAGCAACTTTCTTTAACATCATGCATAGAGAAGCGTTATCATTAAAACATTTCTCATTACAAAAAAATACTAGGGCTGGAACAGAAGACGTGAAACAGCCAGTGCCTTGCATAATATTCTTTCAAATTCCTAATTCTAAGAAGAGTCACTAAATGCTAGATATTGATTGTTCGTATAGGTATATCTTATCTTAGAAATCTTATCTAGCGACAACATTTTACTTTCCGACTTACTCGCGAACGAAGTCGCGGGCAACAGCTGGTACTGAATAAAACCCATCCGTGTTCCTCCTAATGCCCTTTACGTTCCAGGGGGGCTACTCTCTAACGAAATCCGTAGTTTCGGGCTTAGTTGCGGGCGGGCGTATTCTACTCCGTATCACCTACAGACTTACGATTAGTCCCGAACTCGAACTGAGAATGAATGACAACACGATTTCACAGTAACTGTCAAATCGTGTTATCATTAGTTCTCAGTGGTTAGCTGATACGGATTAGAAAATGCCCGCCTGCAACTAAGCCCGAAACTACGGATTTCGTTAGAGAGTAGCCCCCCAGGGCCGCGGTGACTCTTTCGAACAAATTTCGCAACATTGGCAGATGCTATAAGTGTCTAGTTGTTAGAACGTAGAAACAAAAACACTTTAATAACATTCACCTTTCTGTTGTTCTCAATCCACTGCGTGCTGCCGAGTTTCACAGGCTAACTAGCCGCGTGATCGGCATTTACCGCGCCAAGCGACAATGCTACTTTCAACTAAAATCGAAGAAAACTACGAGTTTCGGGGTGTAAATCTAATTGCTCTCTACTTATTTGATAGTGTGCATTTTGGTCTTAAATTAAAATACATACATATATACGGAGCAAAAAAAAACCTTTTTTTTATGTATCTAATCGTGAAAAAATACAGCTACATAGGTATAATATAGGTGTATGTTGCTCACACACATGCTCCCTCCTCCTTACATCGTATTCCTCAGTTCTGAGGTTCGTGACCTCCCTTCTGCATCACTTATGCATCACTTCCTCACGTACGATATTTCTCCACCTATTTCTTTGGCGGTGTGGAAGGCGTTGTGAAAGGTAGAGTCAAGGGCGGTACGGATCTGATCAGACCAACGTATTGGGTTGCGTCCACGACGTCTTTTTCCATCTACTTTGCCAGTCACGATGAGCCTCTCGAGGTTGTCACCGTCTTTCCTTGCAATGTGACCGAAGTATTCTAAGACACTACCTAGACACTCGGATGACCACCGCGAGGAGATTTTGAGTTCTCGCATTATGGATACGTTAGTCCGAAATGCACATAGTCCGAAATATACATTGACGCCTTTGAGATGTGGTGCTGGGGAAAAGCACCACAACTCAAAGGCGTCAATGTGTTTGCGGTCTGCAGCTTTCAGTTTCAAAGTCTCAACGCCATACGAAAAGATCAAAAAGATTAGAGTCCCGTACCTAGGTACCAGTTTGGTTTTAGTTTTTAGGGAAATGTTACGATCTCTCCAGATATTTCAAGATGAGCCATGCCAATTCTCCAGCGCACTTTCTTCTCACATATGTACATACTTACCTACATAAAATCAACTAACTACAACTTAATAAACGCAATGCCATTAATGTTGATACTACTTATCGAATCTTTTGATTGTTGTTGTATTTTACGCCTCACGCTATATTTGTCATTACTTATATGAAACATTTTAAGTACTTGTTAAATATATAAAAAAAACGGCCAAGTCCGAGTCAGACTCTCACACGAAGGGTCAACGACGACGTTTTAAATAGATTCCGTACCATAAACCATAACCGTAACCCTTTTGGACCTTCCCGCAGTCGGGTAAAAAGAGGGCGCTTAATTTTTTTACACATCGAATCCTTTTGGGTCTAGCTACGCCACTGTGCGGTAGGTAGAGATGTCACAATTATAATACATTCAGTGTGCAGACCTCATCCATCGCTTTCTATCAGGTGATAACGATGATTTTGTTATCCCTTCTGAGGCCTACTGTACTTATAGGCTAAGGTAGTGTTTCATTGAGTTGAAAATAAAGTTTTCAGAATTTTACGCAAGCTGATAAAGCAGAACGCAGCTAACGTAGGCAACGAATGCAACTCAGAACGTAGCTTATATTGACAAATGACAAGCACTGTCAGTGTCAATGTCAGTTTTGTCATTAAGGTTTTGTCTTTGTTGTCGTATTTGAATCAAAACGTTCCATTTCTCATAGCATTATATTAAGCATTTATCATTTATATTGAATCATGACTTCACAATGTTTATTCGTAACACTTAGCTCACTTTAAATAACTTTAAGCGATTTGAACGTAATTCAACGTAATTATGATATGAAAAATCAGAATGATGTCAAAAAATCTTATTTTGACTATTTTTGACAGAATGGTAATGCAACGCCACGGACGGCCGGGACGGACGGAACAACGAAATAGTTTCTAAATTGCAATGATTGTGATTTCGTGATCGGAACACGATTAATTTAGTGTAACAAATATGACCTCGAGATTATAAGCGGACTAATTGATGATAAAGATCGACGCGATTTGTTAATTAACAAAGAGTGTCTATATTTGGTCACGACTACACGACGGGCGCGTAGTAGTCAAACGTTGTGTTGAGTGCAGCGCGAGGTCGCTGACCGCACACACGATGCTGTCGCGCTACGTGGTGTCGCAGGTGAAGCACAACTCGTACTTCCTGGTGGGGCTGGCGCTGGGGCTGTGGGTGTCGCTGGCATTGGTGCCGCTGGATGAGACGCCGGGGGCCGCGTGCGAGGCGCCGGGCGCACCGCAGCCTGACGACTACGAGCCGCAGCGCGAGGAGCGCCCGCTCGGGCCCGCTGGCCATGCCGCTGGCCGCAGCGTGCAGCGCCCGCGCTACTACAGCACCGAGCTCGGCATGAGAGGTACTACTCGTACACCACACAGTGTCGCCAGTGGCGTTTGCAATCGTGACTCCATCACTCTTGAAATCAACTGATTGTTGCAGGATCCCTACTCACAGGAGTGCTGAGCTCTGAAGAAGCTCTCAAGAGCCAAATAACAGCGCTCAACCACACAACAGCTCGTCTGCAGCCTGCACTGAAGTTCTTCATCACGGCCAGTGCCATGAGCTCCGTGCCGGGGTTAGCCAACGTTGTAGGCTTCACTGACACACGGGAGATGCTGAAACCTTTCCATGCACTCAAGTATTTAGCAGACAACTACTTGGAAGAGTATGACTTTTTCTTCCTGGTGTCAGACACTGCGTTTGTGAATGCCCGGCGCCTGACAGAGCTGGTGTCGCGGCTGAGCGTCAGTGAGGACGTGTACATGGGCATGGTGACTGAAGATGACACCCATTATTGCTCACTTGGTAAGGCACGGACATTTACTTTGAAATAGTTGCTTGTGTGTTTGATCTTGATGAATTTATAAATGGTAAAGGTTGATTGAAAAAAATTAGTATTCTTAGACTTCAGTGCTTCAAATAATTGACAGACTCTTTAATCACACATTCACACCTTAAAATACTTGTTTTTGAGCCATTATCAGTTAGAGCTGTGAAGTAACATTGAGAGATTCACTGGGAGAACGGTAGGCAATATTATGCTCGGTATAGACAGGTGACAAGTAAATGAGATGTATCATGGAAACATTTGTCAGTTGTTTTGTAACATTCGTTTTATATTGTGTTTAATCAATCTGTTTCGGATTTTTCCCAATCATCATTAACAAAGAACATACTACCCTTATGTGTTAACTTGGCACTTGGCTCGAATTAAGTTTTGGTGTTTTAATTTAAATTGAACAATTTTATTTCAATGAAAATAATAACGCATTTATATTGTTTTCAAGAAAACAAATTGTTCAGTTTTAATTAAAACCTCAAAAAGTCAGCGAAATGTGTCGAGCCATGTATCAAGTTAACGTGTATAGGATAAACTAATTTGTTAAGTATAGATTTGACAAATTAATTTAAAAAAAAAAAACAAACAAACTCTTCAGCTTTATAATATAAAGCTGAAGAGTTTGTTTGCTTCAACGCTCTAATCTCAGGAACTACTGATCCGATTTGAAGAATTTTTTCAATGTTAGATAGCCCATTTATCAAGGAAGGCTATATATCATCGCGCTAAGATCAATAGGAGCGGAGCAGACGAAGTTGCGCTAGTCAACTAGTATTCCAATAAATCCAGACAGAATAATGTGTGCTCTCAGTTGACTAGTGTTTCTAGATAAGTTTATGTTCTATACTATACAATCACCAACAGGTACAGGTAGGTGAGGAGAGTGCGCTTGTCATAAGGTGTGTGTGTGTGTGTGCAGAGGGCGGCGTGCTGCTGTCGAACTCGGTGCTGCGCGCCGTGCACGCCGAGCTGGACTGGTGCGTGCGCAACTCCTACTCGCCGCACCACCACGAGAACATCGGACGCTGCGTGCTGCACGCCGCGCACCGCGCCTGCGCCGCCACCGCGCAGGGCCAGCACTACCGCGCCGCCCGCGCGCCCTCCCCCGAGCAGCCGCCCGCGCTGGCGCCCGAGCTCGCCGACGCCGTCACCGTGTTCCCGGTCACGCGCGCCGCCACGTTCTACACGCTGCACGCGTACGTGTCGCGCGTGCACTTGGAGCGTGACCGCGCGGAGGTGCGGCGCCTGCGAGCGGCGCTGTGGCGCGGCGCCGCCAAGCATCCGCCGCACTACCGCAACGCCACCTGGCCCTCCGGCCTGCGGTCCGACCCCGGCCTCAAGCCGCCCAAGCCCGACTCGCGGTACGTGCTGCGCTGTGCTGGCGTGACGTCACGGCGGGCGCGAGTGTCTACTGACGTGGCTTGTGTGTTGCAGGTTCGACCACCTGCGCTGGGTGTCGTTCAACGCCACGCACGCCTTCTACCCGGACGACCACCACGAGGTGGCGCTCATCGCCGGCGCCGACCGCCAGGCTCTCGACGTGAGTACTCTCACTATGATATAAATCACTATCACTACATATTATAAAACAAAGTCCTCCGCCACGTCTGTCTGTTCGCGAGAAACTCAAAAACTACTACACCGATTTTCATGCTGTTTTTACCAATGGATAGAGTGGTTCTCGAGGAAGGTTTTAGTATATAATTTGTCTAGAAAAAAATTAGAGATCCTTAAGAAATTTATAGCGCGGACGAAGTCGCGGGCGAAGTGTTAGTCTACACTAATATTATAAAGAGGAAAAATTTGTTTGTTTGAATTGAATAGGCTCCGAAACTACAGGACCGATTTGAAAAATTATTTTAGCATTGGATAGCTACATTATCAGGGAGTAACATAGGCTATATATTATCCCCGTATTCCCACGGGAACAGGAACTACGCGGGTGAACCCGCGTGACGTCCACTAGTTCATTATAAACCTGAGAACTGCTAAATCCCATCACAACTGGAGTAGAGAGCAAGAAGGACATGCCTAGTCAGTAGTTTATTTATCCTGTAGCCTTATGGCTGTGTTACTAGCATTATAAATGCGAAAGTTACTCTGTCTGTCTGTCTGTCGGTTGCGCTTTCACGTCAAAACTACTGAACCGAATTAAATGAAATTTGGTACACAGATACTGAACCGAATTAAATGAAATTTGGTCACAGATAGTCTAAATTAATTAATTTATTTATTTTAGTAAAAAGCCTGAGAAAGGACATAGCTACTTTTTATCCCGGGAATAAGTTCCCTAGGGATCACGCGGGCGAAGCAGCTGGCAGAAGCTAGTGTGTGAATAAAGTAAATATTAAATGGTCAGGTTTCGATAAATATTCGAGCTTGTTCTCGTCTGAGCAAAATACGTTCGGACGTTTGGGTTTACAAGAAGCGAGGCAGTGTGTCGCACAGTAGTGACGTAGCGTGCGTGTCGGCAGCTGGTGCTGGGGGCGGTGCGCGCGTGGGCGCTGCGGCGCTGGCCCGGCGCGCGCGTGCGCCTGCGCGAGGGCGCGTGGCGCTGGGAGCCCGCGCGCGCGCTGGCCTACCGCCTGCTGCTGCGCGTGGCGCCGCCCGGCCGCCCGCCGCGCCTGCGCCTGCTGGACGTGGTGCGGCCGCTGGGCGCCGCGCGCCTCGTGCCCGTGCGCTACGTCACCGAGAGCGCGCGCATCACGCTGCTGCTGCCCGTGCCGGCCGCGCGCGTGCCGCCCGCCGACGTGCTGGCCTTCCTGGCGCGCTACGAGACCGTCTGCCTGCAGCAGGACAAGAACACCGCGCTCATCGTGGTGAGTAGTGCGCGCGGCCGGGGGGCGGCCAGCGCTGGCGCCGGTGATGACGTCACTGTGCTCCGCAGGTGCTGCTGGGCGGCGCCAACCACACGGCGGCCATGCAGCCGGTGCGCGCGGCGGCCGAGGGGCTGCGCGCGCGGCACTCGGGCGCGCAGCTGCACGTGCTGGAGGCCGGGTACGACGCGCCGGACGTGCCGGAGTACGAGGCGCTGCTGCGCGGCGGCGCGCTGGCGTTGGAGGCCGCCGTGCCGCACGTGTCCCGTGACGCGCTCATGTTGCTGCTGCCGCCGCACGCAGAGTTCAATCAGGACTTCCTCAACCGAGTGAGTAGCGTACACGACATACTACCTCAATATGGTGTCATAGAACACCTATTTATTCAGGGTAACACTCGGGTCGCGTCGCTTTCGACTTTACGGTTCACATCAATCTAAACATGATAGTTGAGTCATACGTTTGTCTCAGGTGCGCATGAACAGCATTGCGGGCGAGCAGTGGTACCTGCCGCTAGCGTTCGCGCGCTTCTCGCTTTACGCACACCCGCGCTTCCTGGCGCCCGGGGGCGGCAAGCCGCAGGTCAACACGGGCCGTTTCAACCCGCACGCGCGCCTGGCGCTGGCCTTCTACCGCAGCGACTACGACGCCGCCGCGGGCGCGTGGCGCGGGCCCGCGCGCGCGCCCCCCGCCGACGTGCTGGCGCGCGCCCCCCTGCGCGTCATGCGCGCGCCCGAGCCCGCGCTCGTGCTGCAGCCGCGCGCGCGCCCGTGCGGCCTGCGCGCCCCGGGCGGCCAGGCGCCCACGCAGTGCGCGCGCGCGCTCGCCCGCGAACAGTTCAGTACGCTGGACGCGGGTGCGCGGCACTCGCTGGCGCAGCTGCTACTGGAGACGCAGGCCGAGCTCGATGAGTGACGCTGAGCGCCAACACAGTCGCTGCTGGAGACGCAGGCCGAGCTCGACGAGCGACGCTGAGCTGAAAACGAACAATCTTACATAAGAGCAAGAAATATATTTTTGCACGAGACACGGAATCGTTTTATTTCGTCCTGCTAGCGTCATCCTTGCAGCCTTAATGCTTGGCCAAACTGCTGCCACGGGCGCGGCGCGACATACTCAAACAAAAGAATTTAAAGATTTCGTTCGCGTGGAAATTTTTAATGTGCAAGAACGGACCGCCTGATCAAAATGTAATCAATGTGGTGATGACTATAAAAGGTGTTATTTTGGGCGCTGAAATCTGGGCGGTAGAATTCCTAAACAAAATTAAACGGCGTTAAGGCCACCCACTCGTTCTTTGGCGACACGTCGTCGTCGTCGTTTTGCACTGCTGCAAAAGGACTACCCGGCAGTAGCGTAGCTAGCATGAGTGACACCCGGGGCGGATAATGTAGTGTCACCCCACAAATGAACCCCCCCCCCCTCCCCAAATAATTATGAGTTGCACCTTAGGTCTTTCGTTCTGGTGACGGCAATTGCAAGCCATTTTCGGAAGGGAGGAGGGAAGATGTGCCATTTGCGCTGCAGGTTTTTATTTTCAGGAATGTTCTTACATCATACTTACAAACAAAATCTCGAAAATTAGATTATTTTGATTTTGTTTTTATCATTATCTAACTCCAACTTTGTTGAGTAACGCAAGTAAACTCAAGAACTAACAGAGGGCAGAACACAAGAGCGAGCGAAGCGAGCTCGAAAATTTTCGCATCCCACCTCGGATAGGTTTTATATTCTTTTGATCATTCATACTTAAATAGAAATAACTTTATGGAGTGATGCAAGAAAGCGCATTAACTGAGAGAAGGCAGAAAACAAGAGCGAGCGAAGCGAGCATTAAAATTCATGCAACCCAATTCGGAAAGGTTATACATATTTTCTTTTAATCATTTCATACACAATCATAGTGATTTTATTCAGACATACAGGAACGCTCGAGAAAAAAGAGAGTGCAGAAAGTAAGAGCGAGCGAAGCGAGCTCGAGATTTTTTACACCCCGCCGTGTACGGTTTTCATTGCGTCGCCCGTTAAGGGGTGACACCCGACCGTGACAAAAAGTCAACGAACGAGTGTCACCCCTAAATGCAGAAAACCTGAAGGACTAAAGAAATTTTTACACTTCATCGGAAGGGTTTTTATTGTATTTTGAATATTCATACTGAAATTTTTTTGTTGATTTATGTAGAAAAACTCAGGAAGTTAGAGAGTGCAAAATGCAAGAGCGAGAGTAGTGAGCTCAAAAATTTCCGCACCCTACTCCCGACAGGTTTCATTGCGTCAAACGTTTAGGGGTGCCACCCGATAGTGACAAAAACCAGTCAGCGAGCGGTCGGGTGTCACCCCTAAGCGGGTGTCACCCGGCGCGCGCCACCCCCTCCGCCCCCCTTCGCTACGCTACTGCTCCCCGGCCGCTGTTTTTGATAATATTGCATGTTGGGTTATCTTTGCTTACAAGATTAAGCGGCAACTTAAAAACGGAATGTGCAGTCCGACCACCGCTAAGCAAAGTTGCAGCAATGCCCGAGGAAGCCACAGCCAGAGCTATATTGCAGCCCTTGCGGAGTTGGACCAGCAGAAGATTAAGCACAAACATACCCGTACCTCCTGGTACGTCAAGAAGGAACAACCCCCCTTTCCACTATTTACTCGGCGCAGAATCGTTTCGTAGACTTGACGCTGCTCGAGAAGTAATCGTGGTGCCATTTCATTGACATGCACTTCTATAACCGCAATATAGTAGTTTAACTCCATTACAACATCGCTAGACGAATTGTCTAGCGATGTTGTCTCTCTTAGCTGCCATTTTTCAGATTATGGAAATAATTTTATCCTCAATCAATAACAAAGCATTGTTAATGATCTGGTTATTGTGAGCGCCATCGAGCCTTATGCACAATATCTATACTAATATATGTATAAAGCTGAAGAGTTTGTTTGTTTGTTTGCTTGAACGCGCTAATCTCAGGAACTACTGGTCCGATTTGAAAAATTCTTTCAGTGTTAGATAGTCCATTTATCGAGGAAGGCTATAGGGGCTATATATCATCACGCTAAGACAAATAGGAGCGGAGCAGTGATGAAAAATGTGACGCAAACGGAGTTGCGCGGGTCAACTAGTCTTCTGATAAAGCGTCCTTGTATTTATGCTAAAGCTGGAGGGGGGCGTCGTTATGCGTCGAGTTGCGTTTATTTGTTTTGTGAAAAAGATTTTTTATAAGTACACGGTTCCTGTTGGAAACAATTGTTATGTATAGGAACCATGCATTTTTCTAGGATATAAAAGTAAAAACAAAAACAAATTATCCAACGGGAACTGTGCATTCTTCTTGGATAAAAAGTAGCTCACGTCGTTCCCTCCTCAAAATTACCAGTATGGAAAGAATCAATTCAAACCCTTGCTCTGTAAAAAGTAAAACAGATTTATACCACGGGAACCGTACTTTTTTCCGGGATGTAAAAATAAGCCTGTCATTTTTTGACCCCTAAACAAATTCTATACAAAAAATCATGTTAATCCCTTGCTCTCTGAAAAACAATAATAAATCTATCCCACGGGAACCGTAAACATTTTTGGGATAAAAAGTAGCCTATGTCCTTTCTCAAGCTCTAGACTATCTGTGTACCAAATTTCATTTAAATCGATTCGGTAGTTTTGGCGTGAAAGCGCGACAGACAGACAGAGTTACTTTCGTATTTATAATATTAAATATTAATATAGTAAGGAAGTAAGGATTAGTAAGGTTAAAAAAAAAACAATATTGCAGACTAGGTACTGATGTCATTATATATTAATATTATTAGAAGCATAGAAGAGTGTTATAAATAATGAAGGATATTGTCATACCTAGATGTACAGATAATACTTTATCGTATGACAAAAGTTGATGTATTTAATACTTTGTAACGTATGGCCATAGTAGATCTTAGGAAATATCGATAAACTGTATCGTATGTATTGGCCAAATGGCCACCCTTACTTTTGACGTCACTAAATGGTCACTTGTCACTGTCAGTCTCTCACTAGAGTTGTGCAAAACAGTGCATTTTAAAGTCATGTAATATGACATTACTTTTCGTACCGAGGAATGCTGCATTACACCATGACTCCAAACATGACGCGAAATGACGCGCCACACGGTGATATTGTTATGAAATGCTCGCGTTGTAGAAGATATTACATCATGCGCGTTATATTATGGTGTGATATAACAATCGCCAAACGCAATGCGCCCGGTATTACCTACAGTGCGCGTAGTGCGACAGTCATGATTTAAAACATCACGTAACTATACCTCGGCAGTCCGCGGTGTTAATAAACGTAAACCTTATAACTTGAATCATACGGTTCTAAATAATAGTTCACTTATTTAGCAGCCAGCCGATCGGCGCATGCTCCTTCTCACTTGCACACATAGCCAAAATTACCGAGATAATACGAACACCGAACCTAACAGCGCGCCGCGATAGTGTTCTGTTGCGCCGCGCGTCATGTTTGAGAGTCATGCGCAATGCTTAATTTGGTCGAGTCATAGGTAATGGAACAGTACGCGGTCGGGTTATATGACGCGCAATGCAACAATCTCATTACTTACACAAGTCTATCTCTCACCCACCTGTGCCCGGATGCCCTCACTATTGTTTACATTAGCGTCGTTTGCTCTTTGTAATTATATCGGTGTGTTTTGGTGACTTTTGGGACTATATATTGAACATTACGACTTGGCTGTTATAACAGATTGTGATTGCTTTCAAAAACTATAATACCTACTTAATATTCGTTATGGTTCGCTTATAACCTCAAAATTTCATACCTTTTTGGAAATACATATCATTGCATATATCTATTCTGCAGCTAGTCCGTTTTTTTTTTATTTAAGATTTCGTGTGTTCAGGTTTTTATTCAAAATGTGAATTTAGCTTAAGTTTGAATTTAAGGTTTGAATGTTTAACTATTTTTTGTTTTTCTTTTTTTGCAGACTGTTTTGTTGTTCACACCCTTTCTTTCCAATCTGTTTTTAGAAGTAATGATTTTTAATTGGCTTCCAGTATCACATGCTATTATTTATTCTGTTTGTTTTAGCTGTAAGTCATCCAACAATGTATGGATGCAGAGCTATGGCCTTTATGGAAATTATTAGAAAACCATCTAAGGGCATAAACTGCGTTACGCGTGTGCACGCACGTGAGCACGTCGCGGGCCACGCTTCTGGTGCACGCACGTGAGCACGTCGCGGGCCACGCTTCTGGTGCACGCACGTGAGCACGTTCGCGTGCTTATGCGCGGGCATCGGCGCGTCAGTTTTCTCAGTACAATTTTGACGTTGGAGGTGTACAGTCGAGTAATTATGGATAAATTAATGTTGTATTATTTATCAAGACGACGGCGACGACGAATTGCCAAAAAAAGACGCCAGCCAGTAAGCCCGTACGTTGAATCTAGGTTACTGTGCGGGGAATTCGTGGTGAAGTTTGGTATATTAAGAGAAAATGAAAGGTTTTTTTTCAAATATTTTAAAGTTTCATTACAAGTCTATGATGAATTATATTCAAAACTGGAGCCCTATTTGAAGACTAACAATCTACGATTGAAATCTACGTCAATCGTATCACCAATGGAACGATTTGCAATGACATTGCGATAAGTAAAGACATTTCGATATTAATAATCATCTTTATTCATGTAAAAAAAACAGTCATTATTTAACAAAAGTTTAGAACACTCATATTTTTTTGCCAATTTATGTAAGTCACACTACTGTTTAGCCACATCAAGCCAGAAAGAAGAAGAAGTTCTTATTGTTTCGGCAGTGACACCTGAATATGGCTTAAAATGTTTTTCTTGATGTGGTGCACTCTGTTCTTAGGGCCGAAACACATAACCGCACACTTATTAATCATCATATTAATCACAGTTTCTTACATTTATTAATTATATTTTGTTATTTCTAAATTACACAGTTTTATCGTTTTCGTTATTTTTATCTATACCTACTTATTTACTTATTTTTTTATATAATCACAACAGTCATCACAGTGTCTTGCATAAACGTTACGTTACAATTAGTTTTTGATTATTCATTTGAAATACACTAATAAAATCACAGGTTCAAGTTTAAAATAAAAAAACACAATAACAGTTAAAACAGTACAATAAGTCTAAATGTCTTAATTATAATAATATACCTACCTTACAAAGTATTAATTATAATGACGCATATTGATTGCAAGTTTTTACATACGAATATTTCCCTTATTAATTATTCCCTTCTATTACTAGATCGGGTAGGTACTAATATTATTTTAAATTCTTATTTATCATCATAATCATAATCACAGTTTACTACATAAAAGATTAAATTTAAGAAGAGGATATATGAAGGAGCAATGTTATGAGTAGGTTCAAAAAAAAGGTCCATTAAGTAAAAAAAGGGGTCTATTGATACACTTTTTTATTTGACCCTAAATAGGGTTTAAGATAAAAGTGTCCGAATCGACCCCGTTTCTTTCCTTATGAACATTACACTCAAGGCTTGTAAACTTTTGGCGAATGCCCTTGTATATCATAATAATTGCACATGAGACCAGAAAAATATAAATATAAAATTGCGCTTTTTACTAACTTAAATAGTTCTTCATGTTCTTCTCTTTCTTTTGTTCTTAATAATTAAACAGTCTTAATCAAATCTTCAGTCTTTCTTGTTACCTATTTATTCATTGTTCGTGTCTGATCTTATATTTAAGGATTCTAAATCATTCGTTACCGTATTTTGCGTTAATGAAAGGTCATCAATGGTAATAATAATTTCTTTTTCTATATCAATTAAAGCTTCTAATACTTTTGTACGAAATAATAATTTTTTAAAGCAACTCAATTTTTTCACAGTTGGTAATAATGACTTAAAAAAATTCAAGTCTTCGTCCATATTATCTGCAGTGTTATTCTTCACGCAATTTAACAACTCTAATTCGAAATCAGTTGGCGATTCGCACTTACGTTTCTTGGAAGATCGTGTTTCTTTGGTAACGCTGGAGCTGGTGCTAAGTACATTAATCAAATCTTCTTCAATAATCGTATTATTTTGTGAAGTTCTCGGTGACGCGTTTTGCTCTACTGACTGATTAAAATCGTCTGCCGATTCTTCTCCTTGAGTATTCGAGTTTGAATCTAAAAATGACAGCATGTCATAGTAAATGTATGTTTTATTTGCCCTGGAACCGGAACCTGATTTAAGTTTTTTTTTAGTAGACCTCACTCTTATATAAGTGTCTCTTGCAGTTTTCCATCTTTGCTGCAGCTTTTTCACTGAAACAATAACACAGGTATTTTATTTTATTACAGATATTTAGTTAGTGGACATACCTTCGTCGATATTCATCTGGCGTATCAGACAGGACTAACCACGGTCAGAAAAATAGTAGATAACAGAAGTTTGTCAAATTATAATTGAAAGGTTAAAGGAAGAATGTATACCAAAATTTTCCCGTGCGCTATGGGTAGAGACTGAAAAAGGTTTTTTAACGCAAGCCCAGTTTCCTAACTGCATAGGTGCAATAGACGGAAAACATATACGCATTATAAGACCTCCACATAGTGGTTCCCTCTATTACAACTATAAGCATTACTATTCTATTGTACTGCTTGCAATGTGTAACGCCAACTATGAGTTTACCTATATAAATGTGGGAGTGCAGGGTAAAGAATCTGACTCCGCAATTTTCACACAAAGCCGATTGTACGAACAAATCAACAATGACTTAATAGATATTCCTCCTGCCAAAGCATTGCCCGTAATACACAATGATAAACCAACCAACACTGCTGCAACCGCAGCTTTGCCCTATATTATTGTAGGAGATGAAGCATTCGGGTTATCTAGCCATGTCATGCGGCCATATGCTCGAGCTCTCGATTTAAACTACAAAAAAAAATATTCAATTATAGGTTAACGAGGGCGCGACGTTATATTGAGTGTACATTTGGTATCATGGCTAATAAATTTCGCATACTCCATCGTCCATTGAACGTTGGAAAAGACAAAGCAATTTGTTTTCTTAAAACAATTTGTATTTTGCATAATTTTATAAGATCAAGAAGTCAAATTAATGACTTTCATGATATTGTCATTATACCAGGCCATATACGTTCAGTTCGGGGGTTAATTGGAAATACCCACAGAGATTCGTATACATTACGCGATAACTTCGCAGATTATTTCGTTGCAGACGGACAGCTGTCATGGCAAGATCGCAGTATTTATTGAAGATAGTTGGCTTTTTTATAATTTATGTACATTCAATAATTGATTTTTGAAAGAAAAAAAGAAAAGAAAGAAAAAGCGTTTCACGGTTTGTTACCACACATTTTTTATTAACATAGCAGGCATATTTTAATAATATACCTAATGATTTTATTTGTTAAATTCATCGGATGTAACCAAATAACTTAGATTGTTGTAAACTAAAGTTGAGAGATGTCAAAGAAAAACCTACAAAACTACAAAACGCACGCTTATTTTACAAAGTTACTAGCCCAATTCTAAAACCAATATAATAAATATTTTAGTTGATACTTAATTGTTTTATTTATTTACCTACCGATAAACTGTTTCTGCCCTAAAATGATTTTGAACCCTAAATACACCGATAGTGTGAAGTAGTGTGAAGCTCGCAGTCGTGAACATAGGTACTGGTTGTCTCGTGACGCGCAAAATGGCGGCGACCGCGTGGCCGAAAGAAAGAACTTTGGAATTTATCGAGCAATATAAAACCATACCAATATTATGGGACATTGTTCACACGAATTTCACAATGTTCAGAAATACGCAGTATCTCTGCACTAGTTTTGAATATAAGCATGATTTTATATTTACATAGGTAAATTATTGTAAATATTCCGAGTTTTAATTTTATAGTTGGATTAATTGTTGAAAACATTTAATTGACACAAATACAATTGAAATAACTAATTATATATAACTAATTGCATAGATTATTAAAAATAAAAATTTGGCGCAAAGAATAGTTTACCTAACCTACGTTATCTATACATATAATAAATCTGTTGAAGAGTCGTTTTTGTACATTCAAAATAAAAAATTAAAAAATAGCTAGGGACATAAAGGGTAACTTACAGAACCCATTTCCATCATTTTTGGAATTTTTGTCTGTTTGTCTGTTTATCTGTTTGGATGTGCAGGCATCACGTAAAAAGTACAGAAATAACGTAGATAAATTTCACGCATTAAAATTGTACGTAACTGGAGGTATAACTTAGTTTTTGTTTCATCGCAATCGGTTCACTCTATCAAAAGATATTTGTATTTAAAGGTTTCGTTTAAAGTTTCATTACGTGAAGCACATACACGCACCGCCATCTATTGAGATAATTAAATAGTAACAGTTTAGAACTGTTTCATGAATGAATGCGTATATTATTTGTGAAACTCTTAATACCAAAGGAAAAAAAATAACATTTAGTCATTTGAAGATCTTTGGCAGTCGTTACGGATTGTCAGAATCCAGTAAATCTGGCTCCAGTCTTGCCAAGAACTACCGTGTTACCCAATTAATGGGTTGTGGAAGTCTGGTAGGCAGCCGCTTCACGTAAAAACGTCAGTCTGTGGATGGGTGGCCATTTTAACATACCGAGATTCCTACGTACCTCGGAATATAATAGCCGCCCGGGTCGATCTTCAAGGTTAAGCAACGCTTGCCAAGGTCAGTCTGTGGATGGGTGACCATTTTAACATACCGAGATTCCTACGTACCATGGAATATAATATCCGCCCGGGTCGATCTTCAAGGTTAAGCAACGCTTGCCAAGGTCAATCTGTGGATGGGTGACCATTTTAACATACCGAGATTCCTACGTACCACGGAATATAATAGCTGCCCGGGTCGATCTTCAAGGTTAAGCAACGCTTGCCAAGGTCAATCTGTGGATGGGTGACCATTTTAACATACCGAGATTCCTACGTACCACGGAATATAATAGCCGCCCGGCTCGATCTTCAAGGTTAAGCAACGCTTGCCAAGGTCAGTCTGTGGATGGGTGACCATTTTAACATACCGAGATTCCTACGTACCACGGAATATAATAGCCGGCCGGGTCGATCTTCAAGGTTAAGCAACGCTTGCCAAGGTCAGTCTGTGGATGGGTGACCATTTTAAAATATCGAGATTCCTACGTACCTCGGAATATAATAGCCGCCCGGGTCGATCTTCAAGGTTAAGCAACGCTTGCCAAGGCCAGTCTGTGGATGGGTGACCATTTTAACATACCGAGATTCCTACGTACCACGGAATATAATAGACGCCCGGGTCGATCTTCAAGGTTAAGCAACGCTTGCCAAGGTCAGTCTGTGGATGGGTGACCAGTTTAACATACCTACCGAGAAGAGATCTCAGGCAGTCTTTACGGATTGTCAGAAGCCGACAAATCTGACACCTACAGTCTTGCCAAGAAGTATCGTGTTACCCAGTATTGTAGGGTTGTACAGGACTGGTAGGCAGCCGCTCCAATCCCGTTTGACTGGAAGCTGACTCCAATATAGCTGGGAAAAGGCTAGGCAGATGATGCTTCATGGTAAAAAACTGAAATGATTTGCGAAAAACACTTAATCTACAGTTGGCAAAACTGGGCACAGATTACAAACGTTTATCCACTAGGGAGACGGTCTAAGTGACATCCCGGCATTTAATAGAATTTAGGATTCCCAAAAAATAAATAATTTCATAATTATATTTTCGTCACACATTTACCTACCCTATTCATAGACGGCCTAAGCATCTGCCAGCCTGTTAATTAAATATTGTCACATGACAGACCCATTTGACACATTTGCGCATTGGGGATCATTTAGGCCGCCATTCAATGAAAAGGACATAAAACGGCAGAGTTACTCTCTCAAGGACCGTCAGCCCCAATTGGGGCCAAATGGTATTGTCTGTCTTTTCTAATATATGCTTAACCTTTTCCCAACTATATTCGGATCAGCTTCCGATCAACACGGCGAAGTCGCGGTATGTTAAATAATATGGTCACCTATTCACAGAGACACCTAGGCAAGAGTTGGTAAACCATGAAGATCGACCCGTGCGACTGTTATTATTTAGCTACGAGCTCCTCATTTAATAAGTCTCTTCTTTCAGTACCTACTAAATATCGATTTAAAAAATTCGATTATTCTTACACAGTAAATCGATTCTATAAATCCGGTAGAACTAATTAACATAAAATGTAAAAAAAATATCGGTGTTCTGTAATCTGCAATTGTCAGGGAAAATCAAAGAAACTGTTTCTCTTTGCTTTTTTTTTAAGGATGGGAAATCATCAAATGACTCCTCCCGCTCTGGGTGAAGCAGAAGTTAGTGTCAGACTCTTACTGACTAAAACCCATCCGTGTTCCTCCTAATGCCCTTTGCGTTCCAGGGCCGCGGTGACTCTTTCGAATAAATCCCGCAACCCCGGCAGGAATTGGCCCTAGCGGGCCCCGTCTTTAATGCTGACAGCTCTTTGAGGCGCGCGTGGAACACAGCGCGCCGTTGACCTGGGCCTGGTTCTGATCAGACGGCGAGCCACCCAATGCTCCCCGTCCGCAGGCCCCCGCCTACGGTGGCCGAGAATCGCCCTGCGACTCCCGACGCCCGGGGCGTCTTCTTCTGTTGCGGCGGCTGGGGCGTGAGGTTTCCCTCTCTCTTACGCGTTCGGCTTCCTCCTTCGCTAGCATTACTGCTTCGCAGAAGGAGGTGACCGCTTCTCAAGTCTCGTCGCTCCGGACCATGGCTTAAAACAGGGCCGACCACGACAGGTCGCCGTCGCCGATCGCCTCGACGAGGACACGGCGGTGCTCCGCCCAAGCAGGGCAGACCTCCACCGTATGCTCCACCGTGTCCTCCGGGCGATCCTCGCAGTGTTGACATCAGGTCGTATCCTCCCGCCGTATTCGAAACAGGTACCTCCCGAAACAACCGTGTCCGGTGAGTACCTGCGTCAAACGGAAGGTAAGGACGCCGTGGCGCCGCTCTAGCCACTCCTCAAAGAGGGGACTTATCGCCGCAATTGTGGCGTGCCCAGCGCTGGGTTGCGACAGTCGTTGTCTCCATACTGCCATGAGATCCCGCCGGAGCTCCGTCCGCCGTGCTGCGATTTGCCGCGGCAGAGGAGTCTCGCCCCGGCGTAGCGCCTCCACGCGCCATTCGTAAATGAGCGCGAGGGCTTTCGCCTCTAGATCCCATGGCGGCAGTCCGGCAAGGAGGCTCGCCGCCTCGCCAGAGACAAAATTAAGGCTGGACAAAATTAAGAATAAACTTTATTCATCAGTTTCTTTGTTTCGTAGTCTGAAGACTACCTACCACCGTTCATTCGATAGTCGATTTTGTTGATTTTGATACCTAGCTCGAGGTAGGTATGTACCAGGAGATTACTCGGGCTAATCGGCATTTCAACCGGAAGAGATGGTAGAGTGCCCTGCATTACCCTCTTCCTATTTTCTAAATTTTGAGATCAGGATACGCAAGGTATTAACTTAAAGTAGATTTTATCTATGCAACAGATATTTTTCGACATCCACGCGAACGAAGTCGCGGGCACAGCTAGTTATAAAATAAATAAAGAGTGTAGGTACTTACCTTGTATGTTTTTTTCTGCTGCACTCCAGTCATCAAAATTTTGAAACAGTACTGTACAAATGTCTAGCCATGCTTTTGATTTAGCGTCCCGGTCTTTAAATATTTCGCTAGATTGGTCCCATATGGCAGGACGACACTGAACTTCAACAATTACCCTTTCTGTATCAAAATTTGTCATTTTTTGTTATGGGCCGGGCACGCGCGTGCGGTCGGTTCGAGATAGCGCTGTCAACTGAACAAGCACGCGCGTGCACCCGCTAGCGGGCTTCGCGCGTGGACCCGTCCAACGTGATGCGTGATCACGTCGCGTGCATGCGTGCCCCGTTGCACGGAAGTATCACGCGACGGGCGCCCGACGGGCTCACGAGCGTGTGCACGCGCATGGGCACGCGCGGGTCGGTTTTGTGTGGACACGCGAGAGGCACGCTTAACGCAGTTTATGCCCTTAAACTGTGTTTTCGCCCGAAAAAGCGCTGGGACTACTTCTTTCTTTAAAGCTATCAAAATGGCAATATGTAACTTTGAGGGAAACAGCCATGCAAGAAGGTGCAAAGGATGTATATCCTTCTTATTACAAAGTACAGAATTCACTCACAACAAAATTAAAGTAGTAATTAGGTTTCTAATAGGAACATTTTTGCTTGTTTTAGGTGCCACTGGAATATGTATAAAATCACAACCCGGCTCAACACCCCAGCTCAGTGCATTGCTTTTGCTGAAGAGTATAGGCTCCTTCCTACAGAAAAAATGTGCACATATCATAGGAGACCTATGACGTTAAGCTCCAGCAGTAAGACTGGGCAACTTGGCATCTTCCGATGCAAAAAGAACAACTGTCGCTCTAGGGCAGTGAGTCTGGCAGCGGGAACATGGTTCAAGAATGCGCGGCTGTCTATTGAGTTACAATTTTTACTGATGTGCATGTTAAGCCAAAAGTATAGTTAAAATCAAGTAAAATTAGAGGCAGCCCGTGAAGATAGAGAAGCAGTTTTATCAACAAGGACAATAGCCAACTGGTTTTCTTACTGCCGAGAGACAGTAGTTATTTATTAATTTGAGCACCAAGAAGTTAACGGCAAGATTGGTGGTCCAGGCAAAATCATACAAATAGATGAATCAAAATTTGGAAAGGAAGTACAATAGAGGGAGACATATTGAAGGCCACTGGGTGCTGGGCATGATAGAAAATGGAAAAGATGATTTGAGATTAGAAATGTGTCCCGATAATGATAGATGTGCGGAAATGTTGGTGCCACTAATACAAAAGCATGTGGAGGTAGGCACTGAAATCCATACCGATGAGAGCCTATGATTGCCTACCTCAATATGGATACATACATAAGAAGGTCAATCACAGCGACCCTATAAATAAATTTGTGGCACCAGATGGGACACACACAAAGAGTAGAAAGCCACTGGGGAAATTTAAAAGTGATGTTCGGTAGGTATGGCTATAAAGGAAACTTCACAGACTGGCTCATAGAATATTCTTGGCGAAAAAAATTAAAAATAGCGCATAAAGATGCTTTCCAAGAATTAATTAAAGCAATACAATATGTGTATAAAATTGATCAATAAATTATTAATTATAATTAAGTTGTTTTATTTTAACAGTACCTATTAGGGCAGATAACAAATAAAATAGTTTAGGTTCAACTTATGTCAAAGAACCAAATTGATTGACCCCGACTCCACCTGGTACGCGTCTGTCCTACCTCTAGAGTGTTTTATAAAGCCTGAGGCGCGTCATCCTCGCCTCAGCCGCTCCGGCTCGTCCGATACCTACGATTTGTAACAGCTGGCGGAGGCTGCTCTTCCCGCAGCGCCGGAGACGTTGCAGTCTCAAAATAAATACAGAAGTCCCTCTGAATCAGTCCCCCTATTTTATTCTGATGAAGGGTGTTCCCCCCTTCCGTAGGGGAGAACCCCCCAAGGGGTCCCCCTGGTTTTTTTTTACACTTATTATTAATTTTAATCCATAAGTGAGGAAAATATCATCAGAATTAAAAAAGCTTAAAAGGGGGGGCTCCGCAACTTTTCCTTTTAAGGGGGGTAGTAACCCTCCCCCCACCGTCCTACCATCCTCAATTCGACAGACGTCAATGGAAAGTCATTCCCTGGCCTTCCTTGGGGAGCTGGGGTGGATCGAATGACACATTTGTCCCACCTGTACGCAAAATACTCGCTTAGTCGTGGAGTTGCGGAACCAGCAAGAATTACATACACACAACATTCAGAAATGAATAACTTGGATTCTGTGAAGGAAAGACCAGTGTCTGTCGACCTCTATAAATTTGGACTATCAACATTACACGATCGTATCAACACCATGGAATGCCTTTTGCATATAGCTTATATGCTTGACCTCAAGAAATGGGCAGTTCGTGGAGATGATGACAAAGCTATCTTTCAAGCAAGAAAAAAAGTGATAAAAGATCGTTGCAAAGCTGAACTAAACCTTTTGATAGACATTTGCAAACAAGGATCTGGAACAACGAATGATGGCAATACAGCCAGAAGATTTTTGAGTTCCCTGAGAAAACTTCAGCAATCACTGGGTTACGAACAGTTAATTCATAGACTTGCAGTGATTTTACAGGCAGTTACCTCAGGACAAGATATTGACGCTGTAAAATTTAAAGAATATATTACTACTACTTATATGGTGTACATAATAAAAAGTATTCTATTCTATTCTATTCTAAGAATATGGGTACCAGACAGCTGCTAGGTATGTGAAACTATATCATTGGCACCACATGCCTGCTACAGTGCACAAATTGCTTATACACGGGGCAAATATCATTGCCAGTAACGCAATTATGCCAATTGGGAGCCTATCAGAGGAAGCGTCCGAGTCACGCAACATAGACTTTCGTAGATTTAGGGAACACCATTCGCGAAATAAAAGCAGAAAAAATTCTGTAATGTCGGTATCTGTATATTTATTTCTGTGGGTTAGTCCACGATTAAACTTAGTACCGTGAACACGTTGTTTCATTGTTGAGCGTAGCAAACAGTTCAAATTCGATTTATAGTAAACCACCCCGCGGTGTTGCCAATCCGTTCCACTCGCGGCCGTGCGCGTACAGCCGTCTCACACGCCACTGGCGCGCGGCGGCGAGGCAGTCGAGTCTAAGCTGTCAGAGTTGAAATATCGCTCGCTCCACTCTCTAACGGTCGACACGGACCTTCACTGACTTACTGTAAGCGCGTGTTTCTAACGAACCTACTTTATCTAATTGCTAAAAACTTTGTTGTGAAGCCTGTGACAACCAACATTATATACGCATATTGCCCTGAGAGTTTCTCGTGTTTCATTTTCTATGAGGACCATGCCTCATAGATTGAAGATATCCTCAACATGTTACTTCTTTCATCAGATCCAGTTATTTCTGCGACAAGACCCAAGATGAGTTCGAAAATAAAGCAAGAACTTTTCAATGAGACCCTGGATTTGTTAAAACTTCAGGAGAGCGATTTCGAAGTTTTGGATGTTCCTCCATTTAGATCCTGACTCTGAGTCAGATTCTGATTCTGCTAACGATTCTGAAAACTAATTTAAATGTATATCTATGTATGCATATCTTATTATTTATTTATTTATTTATTTATTTATTCATTCATTATTATTATAACACCCTAACAGACACATCCAATGCGATGTTATAACGTACATATAAAACATATAAAACGTTACAAGACAATACATCAAACGTCACAAAAACATTACAATACAACAATAATTGTTTAAACGGTCAGACCTCTTTCAATTAAACTTTGAGCTTTGATTTAAATGTATTCCTATACTTATATAATTTAATTAGTTAGCTAGTCAGTTTTCTTTGTTTTAATATATCTTAATTTTTCTAATTTAGTTAGTAGTGTTTCTCTAAAATACAGACACCTCTCTGCAAAATTTCAAGTTTATAAACCCATTGTTATCATATTTAGCGTAACTATCCTTATTAATGCCATAGTTCTAATAATTAGGTACTAATTACAGTAACTTTTGCATCAAAATTAAGGTAATTATATAATTCCTGATAGCTTAATGATCACACAATACACTGTTAAAAACAAATTCTTGGATTGCTTACCTAATTAAATTATCATTTATTATATTTTTCTCGATGTAATTGAATATGTTTCTTAATTTTGCTAATGTACTAGTGTTTCTCTTAAATACAGACACCTCCCTGCAAAATTTCAAGTTTGTTAACCCATTAGTCTGGATGTAAATACAAATTTTATTTCAATCATACCTTTATAACCCTTTTGATAACCCTCGTATTGGCCTACCGAACCAAATAAAATGCCAGATCTCCTAGACTTCTTCGTGTATAAAGGATTGTCAAACCATAAGTGTCCAAACTTCTCTAGACAGCAGTTCAGACCACACGCCAGTAATAGCCACTATAAGTAACACCATAATTGAATGACCAGTGAAAGAGCGACTTTACACCAAAAAAACTGATTGGGAAGCATTTACGAACTACATAAACGAAAATCTCAACCTAAAGGTGTCACTTAAAACAAAAGATGACATCGAAAGATATGCAAGCACCCTGACAAACCTAATACAAACAGCCGCATGGAAATCTACACCAGCTACACCATTAAAACAATGCAGTATAATGTATCCAAAGACATAAAAACAAAGATCCTAGAAAACAGACGACTCAGAAGAGTGTGGCATTGTAGTCGACATCCCCAAGATAAAAGGGCATTTAACAAAGCAGCCGCTGACCTAAAACATTATCTTAAAGACATCGAAGAGGAAACCCTACATAATAAATTGGCAAACCTGAATCCCCAAGCTAAAAACGAGTACTCACTCTGGAATGCGGTAAAAAGTATTAAGTTAGCTCGTCAGATTGCACACCATCCTATCAAAAAGAGTAATAACGCTTGGGCTAAAACTGACTAGGAACGGGCTGAGGCGTTTGAACAATTCTTGCATGAAGTCTTCACTCCGAATGGCGGTGACGTAGAAACTGAAAAAGAAATACAAGACTACCTAGACACTGATCTGCAACTATGACTACCAATACAAAACTGTTCCTCCAGCGAAGTCCAAAGAGAAATAAAAGGTCTAGAGTTAAATAAGGCTCCTCGTTTCTGCCTGATAACTGTTCCATCATCGGACCACAAGACGAACGGCGATGCGCCACCGGTACATGGTGGACATCCCACCCACACGCACTAAACGTTTTGGGAACACATTCATAGTGCGTACAAAACTAAGGAGTGGAATTCCCTGCCAGAGTCTGTGTTTCCAGATAGCTACAACCTGGGAGTCTTTAAGACAAGAGTGAATAGGTTGCTTCTAGGCAAACGTGCTCCATCTTCGACCACATCATCGCTTACCATCAGGTGAGATTGTGGTCAAACGTATGCCTATATATAGTAAAAAAAAACTGCTGAAATCCTACGACAACTTCCTAAAAAAGCTATAGTCGGTATAACACAACTTTTTAATTCCATAATAAGGATTGGATATGTCCCAATGATATGGAAAGTATCCGAGATAAGCATTATCCCGAAGCCTGGTAAAACTCCGCATCTTGTGTCTTCTTATAGACCAATTAGTCTATTACCAATATCAATACTATCAAAATTGCTTGAGAGGATCATCTTGCGAAGGCTAACACGAGTACTTAAGGAATAAGATGCCATTCCCCAACATCAGTTTAGTTTCAGAATTGGTAATTCCACCACAGAACAAGTTCATCGAGTCCTCGATAAAATAAGAGAAGTTCTCGAGAAAAACCAGTACTGTTCTGCTTGGACGTACACCAGGTATTTGATAAGGTTTGGCACCTAGGCCTGCTCTTTAAAATGAAGAAACAACTACCACACAACTTCTACCTGCTCATAAAATCTTATTTGGAAGATAGAATATTTAGAGTTAAAATTAATGACATTTACTCTAACTTTCAAAACATAAAAGCCGGGGTACCACAAGGTTCCATATTAGGTCCTACTCTATATCTTATGTACACCGCAGATATACCTACAACAGGTAATGTCCTGTCTGCCACATTCGCTGATGACACTGCTGCACTTTGCAACCATGAAAACGCCAGTTTGACATCCTTGGTGTTACAGAAGCATCTGAACAAAGTACACAATTGGATGGAAAAGTGGCGCATCAAGGCCAGCTCCAACAAATCGGTGCGCGTCACTTTTACTTTGAGAAAGGACAACTGCCCTGCAATTTAACTCGGTAACGACGTCCTACCGCACAAGACTCAGCAAAATATCTAGCCATACATCTCGACAGAAAGCAAACATGGCAAAATCGTATTAAAAAGAAACAGGAAGAGTTAAATATACGGCTCAGAAATCTAAACTGACTAATAGGCAAAAGATCACGCGTCACAATGGAAAATAAAATACTCATATATAAAACTATAATCAAGCCGGTCTGGACATGTGGCATTGAGTTATGGGGATCAGCAAAAAACTCTAATGTGGAGATCGTGCAACGGTTCCAGAATAAAGCGGTAAAAATTATAAATGATGCACCTCTATTTATCAGAACTAGTGAATTGCATGAGTAGGTACACAGAAATTAAAACTGTTAAGGAGGAAGCGGAACACAGAACAAAAGCTTACAAAGAACGTATAAAAGCTCATACTAACAACCTAGCAACAGCATTGTGTGAACCAATCAATGTCAGAAGACTTAAAAGACAGCACATTTGGGACCTTGCTCATTAACAGTCCTATCTTAATAAGAGACAGCTTCCTCACTGGAGGAACAGTTCTCCCCTGTCAATGAACACCCACAACTTTGTTGAGGGCTTGTAAAGCTGATTGCACGATTATCTAACAAAAAAAAAGTTCCTATATATAGTAACGTATATTTTTTATAAAAAAACCGTTGTTGTTATCGTTATATAAAGTACAACAAAAATATCAAATAATTTGTAGAATAGCCACCTGTAAGGATATATCAGTTACATAAGACACCGGTTTTGAAGATATTTAGATTTATTTCTTTGGCGCCATACAAAATTTTCAACTTTTTTATTTAATAATTTAGTTTACCAATGGAATGATATTTCTTATATATTCATGACTGCTGAAGGCAGTAGAAGCTTATCACACACAAAAAAATAAAAAGAAGTGAAAAGAATTTAAATGACTATGTAGCTCGATTTTCAGCCCACAGTGCGGCGCGGCCGACACACCACACACCACTGGTGGGCCGTCGGTCGTCTTGATGTAATGCACTGTGTTGTGCTTCACCTCGCAATGGATGCCGGGGGGTCTCGTAGGTAATCACTAAAAATTCAGTCAAGATTTTATGAAATTCAGACGCTGAGCTGGTTGAAATTAGCTACAGAGGCTGGAGCAGCAAGACCAGTAACTGCAGCATATTATTTTATTTCTGCAATCAGGAAGTACAATTGTAATGAAGTTCCATTTGAACGAGCGGCGGAGACCAAAGTTGAGTGTCAAGGTGAACAGCCATAAGTTTTATGGAACTGCCATTTGCAGCACACACATTGTAGTCAGCATCTATTACTTTGCTACCTAACAATTTTTTAGGAAAACAACATGTCAGATCCGGTACCTAACAAAAATTGGAACTTGGTATCTTTGCCCACTACAAATAAGCGGCTACTATTAAAACAATCTTCGCCGCTGCTATGGATTGTTTAGTTGGTTTCCCGACCAGGAACAAGGTTTGGTGCATTTAGTTACTTTTGCACCAAATTTATGGTGGTACCAACAGAGAGGCTGTCAGGCCACCTGGGATGCAGATCTAGACCTAGGTTGATGAGACCTAGAACTGGACCGTTGTCGAGAGTTGCACTGCCTTGTGGTTAAAGCGGCCACCTGACTTCAAGTTCTTGTATCTGTACGGTAATGGCAGCAAGGTCAGGGGCACTAGCTGGAACGGGAGAAATGGCATGGACAGAGACTGGGTTTACCTATATTTTATCCGCTAGTTCGGCAACTTTGACCAAGGTGAGATCACCATGGGTTGTCAAAATTGTCTGTAGGTACATTCTTAGGCAGACGCTGTAGCCACAATTCTCTGATAATACCTAGTATTATCTTGAAGTCTTACCGACTAAAGACTTCAGATGATGGAGAAACTGTGTTGGTTTTCGGTTACCAAGCTCATCACCTGACAACAGTTGTCTGACCTTTTGTGACTCCGAAGTGGAAAAACGCTTTTATAACTTCTTACTAAATCCACTCATACCTTTTGAAGGAGGGTTAGGGAGTACTCACATTTATTAAGCTCCATTCACGTTTCACTGAACGATTCTGGTCACACTTATACAGTTCGGCTTCTATCAGCCGCGTACAGCGGCGAACGGCGAAGACGGAAAGATGTCCGTGAGTACCGCAGGACCACCGACGCCAATCGCTTCCATATTTGATAAATTATTAGTACTCAATTGGTACTAATTACACTAGTTTACAAGGTTTTTGTCCTGGAACGGAAAAGTGTTTATTCTTAATTAATGAGGTGCTGCAAGTTTAGAATAAAATATTAAAAAAATCCAACACGTCACATTTCGAAAATACTCCCCATATATTTTTGCAAAGATTACGAGACTAAAAATGAATTAGTGTCGACGTTTTTGATATTTTTTAATAATCCAAAAGCTTTTTTAGCACCTTTCAAATATTAAAAAAGCTGCTTGGACATCCGCACGTGTAATTTAACCCTTGGTTTTATGATTAAAGCCAAATGCTTTTAGCGATAGGAGTAACAATTAGTTTCGTGGTTGCATGGTATATCTTTATCATTTGCTTGCAATTTCAACAATCTATTTAAACTTGCATTCCAGCAGCTTAGCGTTCTTCTACATTTTTCAATAAACACTTGAGAAACCCACTTTTATCCCGATGAGAGACCGGAATTTTCAAATACTTAAAGATAGGCATATTTGAGTGTTTTCTTTATAGAATATTCTTTCTTAGATACAATAAGTTCACCAAAAACAGCCAGAATGTACTCTAACCAACCTTTTTGACCTTTTGAAAACAAACATTTATCAAAATGAAGACTAGCTATTTCGGAACAAACTTGTGGGTAGTCGAAACTAAAAGGGGTCGATATCTTCCATCTGTGACGTGATAAAAATTAAAAATGTACATGTTTGCATTGAGTTATTGCAGCTAATTAAAAAAATATGTAATTTACTGCAAGGACATTTATTTTTTATTTTTTTGTAAACTAGTGTTATTAGTGCTAATTGGTACTCGAACAAAAAAAAAGGTACCTTCGTAGTTTTCGAGAAAATCGACTTGGAAGGTGGTCTGGCGGTAGTTACGCTCTTTACTCATTTAGTATTGTGCTCTTAAAATGAACATTTCTATGTGCGATATTTTTATCGTTTGGTTTCTTGCAGAAGAAATAGATAAAATTAAAACGCAAACGACAGTGGGTCGACCCAGTACAGGTAGAGTCCAAGAGCTAGATCGAAGGCAATTCTACGGACTTTAGACCGATAAAACTAGAAGTATAATTCACATATTAATAGAAATATTTTTTCTTGCCAATTTGTTCGAAGAGATTACTCTTCGATCTAGCTCTTGGACTATACCTACCTTAAAAATTGTACTCATTATATCTTCTAAACTAAGACCCGACTAAATCTGTGATTTGGCGAAAACTTGCGACTAATTAGCGACTAATGAGAGAGAAAACAGATCTTCGCTAGGTGCCCTAGCTTTAGAGATTCAAATGGACCAAGCTGGGGTAGGCGCACCCCAGATCGGCCACCTATAAACCCTTATAACTTTTGAACCAGTGACCGACTAATTCTGATATTTGGCGACTAATTAGCGAATTTTTTTTATATTATCAAAATTAAAATCCCTGAGGGTGGCCATGCACTGGCATGGCCACCCTCAGGGATTTTAATTTTGACTTGTGTGACTGACACTGGTCAGTCACACAAGGAGTCGAGAACCATCCGTGTACCGCGCTGTTCCGCCGCGTAAGGCCATGTTCGACGCTGAATGCGGCGGAACAGTTCTGAACTCCATACATAGCACTCGCATGATAAAAACACATTTGTCCTCATATACTTGTTTGCCGCGAAAGCTGAAAAGACGCGGAAAGCTGAATGGATGCGGACGCATTTCCATACAGTCATTGTTTTCTATGGGCAAAAGCTGAATAGAGCTGAAAAAGTGTGAGTACTTCCTTAGTCACCAGGTCCTCAACTTCATGAGAGAGATCCTGGAATCAAATTGTGATGGTGACTCCAGGTGAGCAAACCATCCAGCAGGATGCTCATGCCAGAAAGGAGGCAGTTTAGGTCAGATCGCATATGCTGCTGGATTCTGCACACTATGGGCATTTAATTGCAACCGCAAGTCCGCGTTTTGTTAATGAATTAGCCTTTCATTGTTTTCCAGAATTTGGTTGAGTCTCTCCTCAACTTGTCGGCTCTCCATTTCAAATATGTATATAAATATATTGTAAAACGAGGTGTATGGCCCAGTTACAGTTGCCACTCAGTTAGGTTGCTTGAAACTATGACAAGCTACTTAAAACGAAAGGTATGTAAGTACAGAATACGTAAGGTAAATAAGCATGTGCTGATGAGATAATTGTGCACAAAAATAATGCACACACAATAAAAAATAAAGAGTTCAAACAACTTATTGATACACAATACTTATAAACATGACGGCGCTACGTCATCGTACGGTTGTACACGGCACGTGCACCGGACCGATCAGGCAAAGTCGCCATCCCCACCTCCCCCACTACTCGACTTGTTTGTGCTCGGACGTAAAAGGAGACCGCGCGGAGCGATCGGGGCATTCTATTCTAGACCTCGGTCCGATACACGTGTTGTCATAGCGCCTAGATTTGCTAATATCGTGTTAAAACCTTTTAGTTAATAATTATGATATGATAATTAATTGAGTTCACAGTTATTATAAATTAAGTGAGTTAATCGAATAAAATTGATTAATAAGTAAACTACCTACTTTGTACTTTAAAATATCCAATCCTATAAACACAATACCTTGAACCATTATCAACGCGAAAAAAACAACACCAAAATTATGTAAACAAAAATGAACTACCTAATTTAAAAATAACGATTAAAAGACCTAGATTTTGTTATTTACATTATTTTGAAAGTTTGAAACCACCGCGCACACCACAAGTTAGTACTTTATTAAGATGCACAACATGCGGGCACTGATTACTTCGGAGATTTGAATTTCAAGATCAAAATCCCGCGTTGCGATGACACTGACAGTGACGTATCGGGTCGACGACCGCGACAGTGCAATCATTCGTTCGATTGGGAAGTTCCGCTACTTCCCGATAGGTGGTGGATGGCGTCGCAACTCGTAGGTCTTGATGAAGTTCCGTTTCCGGGTCGATGGCCTCGGAGCATTCAAAACTCACGAAACACGTACCGTAAAACCGGCCATCATTGCCCACATTTTTACTTATTTTTGAGATTATGAAAAAAATATTCACCAGAACGCGTAATCAAGTATACCATGGTAACAATTACTATTAGAGGCTTTAAATCACAAAATGTGGAGCTTCTAGCTTTAACAGAATCCTAGAAAAAGGCAATTAAAGAGCCGGGCAAAATTATACACACCACCGTCCAACATTGCTCAACCTTATTTTCTCTAAAACTATCAGTTTCAAAGCTTTGAAAATAAGGTATGTTTTAGTGAATTATGTAAAGTTGCCATCCTTTGTGATCAATATATCAAAAACTTTATTTTTTTAATTTTACAGAGGTGGGCAATGTTACACTACACACCAGCTGCTTTTTCATACAAACTAAAACGGTAGGCTAGGGTTGCCACACACTAATGTAACAAATAATAGGTAATCTGCCTAGATATAAAGTCTTTTATTAATAATAAATCAGCCAGGTACAATAGTTATAAATTGCACGTATTACTATACTAAAGGTATAAGTGATATTAATGGTTCAAAAATAAATCTTAAAAAGAAATCTTAAAAAATGGTAAACAAAGATTACAAAGAAAAATAATCATTGCAACGCATACCAGGCAGACCTTGTAACGTAAAAATATAGTATTTACTTTTAATAACAGTCTTAACATAGGACATATAAAAACATTTTGGTTGTTCATACAAAAAATAATTAAAAAATCAGTTAACTCTTATTAGGTAGGTACTTAAATCGTTACAAAAAAAAAGTTACGTAAAAATAGAGTATGGTCAGTGCAGCATGTCTTCTTCCAAACATCTCTATCAGCCGTCATCTCAATATTTACTCCCTTTCTATTCTAGTCATATAATCTTTTGCACAATCCCTCCATCATTTCTTTCGACTTTCCCTACTCTTATAGCCATCCACATTTTTACTCATACCTACTCAGAACGTCCCCGTACCTAACATGTTTCTCATTCCTCTGCATCACATGCCCACACCGTGTCAACCGATTTCCAATACCCAGGTACAGAATTTAAATTAAAAAAATACTAGCTATAACGGGTGCCAACCCTAACACGATTTTTGCAGTGGGCAATGTTGTCACTCCTATGTTCACGCAAGTTCGAGAATCATTGCCAACTGCATTATCTAGAAGATTTTATGTTTTAAAGGTCTCCAACTAGCATAGAAATGAAGCTTGGTACTTATTATTACTCTAATATTGAAATAACTTATCTGAGAGGTGTCGTATGCTGTCAGTGAGTAAAAACGTAAAACAAGATTTTGGCACCACCTCACACTAGTCCTACTTCTAACATGTTTCGCCGACAACTGAGTGAACTTAGCAAAGTAACTAATATTTAGTGTTGTCAGAAAAATATTCAAATTTACCCTAAAGATCAAATAATGTTGTCAGCTATTTAAATTTATTTACAATTCAAGATTTTAGTTATTTTTCGTGTTCGGGCAAAGATATCCGCCAAGGGCAATGATGGCCGGTTTACGGTAAATGATGCGTAGGATAATGAAAACTGCTTGTAAATTAGCACTAATAACACGAACTCGCTGCAATCCGTTGGTGCACCTTCCGCATTATGAAAAGACGCGCGTAGCGTGCCCGAGTGAGCCGGTAGGTATCTACTCGGCACCCTCTCGTTCGGCGAATTTCCCGGCGGTTAGTGGTAAAACCAGCCTGGGAACGTTGCGGCGTCGTCGTCGGATTGGGCAGGCTGAAGATCTCAGCGTGGCTCACTGCTGAAGTCCGGTTCCACCGCACGTTCACTGCTGTAGGTACCTACACTGAGCAGTAACGTCTCAATCACGTCGGGGTTACCAATTTGGAGGTACGCCAGCGAATGAAAGTCGTGGATATCGGAAATGGTTTGTATTCACAAATACTTGTAATAAACACACGTTAATTAAAGGTGGTACATCGAGCACACGCTATCCCGAGTTGTGAGAGCAGTATAGTTTTTCACATTATGGCGGCAGACACACCACAAAACTTTTGATTTTTGCGTGGAAGAGTGATACCTTTTTCGTATTGTTCTGCGAATCGAGCGTCCAATATACCGAAGAGGCCGTTTGCTATGTAACCGACACCGTCGATAAGACCTCGCCGCCACCTGTTCGCTTGCTTTGCAAAATGCTGACTGGGTAACATGTGATATTGTAATCGAGTTCATTGTACCCGTGACGTTATTGCAATAATATTGTCACAATGTGTTTATTCTTGGATTGTGCTGCATGTTTTGTTTTGTTTTTGTTAAGTGCGGTAATTCATACCCAATAATGATCTAAGTATATCTATACTTACTAACATAGATATTTTTTTTATATTTCTATGCTTACTAATATATAAAGCTGAAGAGTTTGTTTGTTAGTATGCTTGAACGCGCTAATCTCAGGAACTACTGGTCCGATTTGAAAAATTGTTTCAGTGTTGGATAGCCCATTTATCGAGGAAGGGCTATAGGCTATATATCATTACGCTAAGACCAATAGGAGCGGAGCAGACGAAGTTGCGCGGGTCAACTAGTCGTAGTAGGTATATGATAAGTTTCCAGTCGTCGCGATCTGCGTGTTTGTTAGTTTGTCGAAGTAAATATGTTGATTATTTCTAAATTGTGTGACACATTGGGAAGTTGTTATGATACTAAAGAATAACATGAGATCTGCAAACACTGACGCTATGTTGTAAGAGTGCCTTTACATATATTTTGTGTTCGAATTTGCCGCACCCGCAGTAGGTATCTGCTTGTTTGATTTGCGTGGATTAATTGTTAACTGGGAGTTTTAATAATTTTGTGATAGGACTTTTCAGTGTTCCGTTTTTACTGTAATCACGCAAACTTTACCGTCGGAACCCGGATGTTGTCCGATGACTCTGCCCAGCAGCCATTTTCCCGGCGGTAGGTTGACATGATGAATCATGACAATATCATCAACGTTGAGGTTGCTCGTAGCTTGTCTGGAGAAACCTCAGTGTTCTTTCTTTTCCACAGATCCTGTACATTGTTTAGGGTTCCGTACCAAAATGGTAAAAATTAATATAAAAAAAAAATCCGACAAAAAACCTTTAAGAAGTTAAAAAAAAAATCTATTGATCCTTTTAGTTAAATATAGGTACGATTCTTTGGGCCTTGCGTCTTCCCCTCGGGAGACCGCAAATCTTGTATGACGCATGGGCAAAAGAATCGTACCTATATTAAACTAAAAGGATCAATAGAAATTATTTAAAAAAAGAATTAACTTTTTAAACTTAATTATCATTTCGTTAGTTAATATTCCTCATTCCCTTTCAATATAGTGTACATTATTCTACTAGTCAAGCCCTTTCATTACCATATTGAGGAAGTTGTGAAAAAAAAAGTAATTCTCCATTTTGTTTTGTGGTACTGTAGGTACTAGTCAAACCCTTTCATTAGATACCCACATTGAGGGAGTTGTGAAAAATATGTCATCCGCCATTTTGTGGCGGCGGCCATCTTGGACCGATTGTCACCAAACATAGCTAAGAACACTCCCTACTAATTCACCTATCAAACAAAAAAAAAACAAAATCAAAATCGGTTCATTCGTTCGGGAGCTACGATGCTACAGACAGACACACACACACACACATACACACACAACACACCCACAGACACGTCAAACTTATAACAACCCGTTGTTTTTGCGTCGGGGTTAAAAAGGAACCCTTATGATGTGACTAAGTCTGACTGTCTGTCACAGCTGGATATCTTAAGAACTATTAATGCTATGAACTTGAAATTTGGAATCGTTTTAGATGACGTTTGTTCAACTATTTTGCAAATAAGAAAGACATAAAAATGTATATATATATTTTTCTTGCAACAGCGACTAAAAGGGATTATGAAAAATTCAAAGTGGGGCTACTAGGGCATGTGGGGTATCATATGAAAGAAGGCTGTTTACACATTGGCCGCATGGTTTTCGAATTATGGCGAAAAATGTTGAAATTTTGACCATTTTCTTAATGTAAACTTCGCAGGTAAGGGTGGGGGGGCTTATCTCCGAAGTTTGCATAAAGAAAAATCTGAATTATTCTATGTGATAGAAGTTTATGTAAAGATTACAGGAAAAATAAAACGATGTCCCTAAAAAGCGCACTTTTTCAGAAATCATCAACAAACAATACATTAGTTCCACTAGCGGGCAAGAGATGTTGCTGATCTAAGACTGCAATATACACCGCAGTGTTAAAATTCTCAACGAATAAAGGCCTCGCCAAAGAAAATTTAAAACCTATTCACGTTTTATACATATGATGGTACGGAAAACGGAACCTTCGGTGCGCGAGTCCGACTCGCTCTTGATCGTTTTTTTTTGTGTCAACTGAATTGCCTTGGGTTCTTAAATCTGTTTCAGTTTCTTGTGTGACCTTTGATTCAACATTGTATGTATCTTCTGATATAGCACATAATGGCCACGTGTTGAGACAAGCTTCAATCTGGGTAGGCACCGTATATAGTTCTTCAAATGTAAGAATCTGGTTACCAATAACGCTCTTGAAATGGTTTTTCAAGCATTTAACTGCCGCCTCCCATCGGCCTCCTGCGGATCCCAAGACGGCAGTAGTCACTTCATCCAACCGCAACCGCGATATACCGCTATTATTGTACCTATGAACAAATGACTTAACCAAATATGTGTAGGTCATGAGTTCATGACCTGCTAGACACTGCTTGACGTTGGACATAAGTATGGCCAGCAACAGTGCTTCACATAGTTCCAATCGAGGAAGTGATTTTTGCGTTTTTCGTAGGAACCAATTTTGATTTAGCTGCTACTAATATTATTGATTCTCTGCAGTAAATGACGCATGCATAGACCTTTGTTAATGAGTCACAGAAGCCGTGTAACACTACATTACTCGCTGTTTCCGTACCTTGGTATTTTAAATTGACTGATATTTTCTAATTCTTCCTTGATTTTGATCCATTAACTTGCTGATTTTATCTGGTAGGTACCTGTTGTAGGTTACTGAAGCTTGGATAGCTATTTTTCTTGAAACAAAATCTTTAATTTTGTTGTTACTGGCACAATCCATCCTAATGTAATGTACTTAATTATTGTATTCGATGATTGTAAGGTGTTTTTTTTTTGTGCCAATAAATCCTATTTTCTTTCTAATGGGTCAAATATTTTAGACAAATATATGTCTGATAGTATGATCCTTTTAGTGGTATTAGTACGTGATGGTTCAATTTTTGTTACAAATGTGAAATTATCGTTAGTGTTCCAACGAAGTCCTTATGTCTTAGTTAATCCTGCTTGATTAAAACTCTTGCTTTCTTGTTTATCATAGTCTTGATATTCTAGTTGCAGCAGACGACTGTCGTTTGAAGTCCACTTTCTCAAGTTAAAACCGCCTGACTTCAGTAGATTCTGAAATCTTGCTGCAACTGTTGTACTGTTGATAGGGAGCAGGCTCTATTTTCTTTTTTTTTGTGATGGGTTTGCTCTTGACCCTAGTCTAGGTCAGAGATGACACAGACAAAGTCTACGATGGAGCGAGCTTACCCAGAAGGAGCCTGTTCACTCTAACTTTGAAGAGATTAGGGTTGTAAGCGTTTGGAAACACGGACGCAGGCAGAGAGTTCCACTCCTTTGGTGTGCGCATTATAAAAGACGTTTGGAAACGCTTAGTGCGAGTTGGTGGAATAGCAACAAGGTAGGGATGGTAAGATGCAGTGCGTCTGGATGTCCGATGGTAGAATGAGGTCGTGGAGTTCAAGGGCACACTCACCGAAGTACAATCTGTAGAATACCGACAAGCAAGCAACCTTACGGCGATGAGCCAAGCTATGCAGCTTGGCATCCACCAGTTTTACGTCACCGATGAGCCTCTTAGCTCTGCGTTCCACCGAGTCAAGCGCGGCAAGCTGATACTTAGCTGAGCCATCCCAAAGGTGGCTACAATACTCCATGCAGGATCGGACTTGCGCTTTATATTGGGTTAAAAGCTGTCCAGGCCTAAAAAACCAGAACTATGAACCAGATCATCCATATAGAACGATTCCTCGATGACTTTGGCAGCTCCTGGGAATTTATCCCGTTCATCAGTGGCTAATTGTCTCAATGTCATCATTGCAAGAAATGGAGCAGCTTTTGTGCCATACGTCACTGTTGTCAATTGATATTCTTGTATTTTTTACGACGGGTTATCTCTCCAAACAATTTTTTGTTAATGCTATCTTATGGGTGTACCCAAATCCGCCTATTTTTTTTTGTATATCAGCCGTAAATGCGTTCTGATATTGTCTCCATTGATAAGATAAAGAGACTGAAGGTCTTGCTGTAAATTGGGCCCCGTGTACATCAAGTCATTTAAACTTTTATTTGTAGTCGTTTTTGCTGAAGCATTGAAAACAACTCTCAATGCAGTCGTTGCACTATGTCTGATTGCTTCACCTCGCAATCAGACACCGGAATGTTTTACCGGTAGGTTAGGTTAGGTCAGAGATGACAGGCCCTGGGACTTAGAAGCGAGAGTTCTCGCCTCGCTGTATCGGTGGCGCGAGGAGGTACGGACGCGGGGTGGTGAACCGATGCAGCGCGAGATCGAGTTGCGTCGGTCACAGCTCCGCGAGGTTATGGTGAGCGAATGGCGAGAAAGGCTTTCGCGACCTACCGCCGGCCTCGTCACTATCGAGGCCATCCGGCCAGTGCTCGACGAATGGCTCGGGAGGAAGCACGGCTCCCTGTCGTTTCGGGCGACACAGGTGCTTTCGGGGCATGGCTGCTTCGGGAAGTACCTGTGTCGTATAAACAGGGAGCCGGACGCTCGGTGCCATCACTGCACCGACTGTCGGGAGGACACGGCGCAGCACACACTGGCAGAGTGTGCCGCATGGGAGGAGCAGCGCCGTGCCCTCGTATCCGAAGTGGGACCCGACCTGTCGCTGCCGGCCGTCGCTCGTTCGATGGTCGGGAGCGCCGAGTCGTGGAATGCGGTGATCTCCTTCTGTGAAATCGTAATTTCGCAGGAGGCTGCGGAGAGGGAGAGGGAGGCCGTGGCCACACTCCCGTGCCGCAGCAGGCGAACCGGGCGTCGGCGGAGGGCGGACAACGCCCTCTCCCAGCCCCCATAGAAAGGTCCGGAGGGACGGTGGACTCGGGGTCATCCGCCGCCCCCCATCCAGCAGGACCTGAGGCGGTGGCGCGTATTGTTCCAGACGCGCCCTACTGGACGTGCGGGGGGAGGACACCTCACTCCTCCCGCGAGCCTGAGGTGGCCCGCGTAGGCGGGCCGGCACTATCCGGGGATCGTGGAAGGCGCACTAGATCTCACGATCCTCGGTCCAAGTGTGAGAAGGAACACCGGGGTGGTTTTTAGTCAGTAAGAGTCTGACAGACCCCTTCGCCTGCCCCAGGCGAAGGACATCCATGAGGATTTTCCACCCCGGCAACAAAAAAAAAAAAAAAAAGGTCAGAGATGACAAAGACAGTCTACGATGGAGCTAGCTTACCCAGGAGCCTTTTTACTCTAACTTTGAAAAGATTAGGGTTGTAAGCGTTTGGAAACACAGACGCAGGCTGAGTTCCACTCCTTTGCTGTGCGCATTATAAAAGACGTTTGAAAACGCTTAGTGTGAATCAGTAATGAATTACTTATACTTATGCGTTAAATAATGAATCGTTTTTATGCTATTTATTTTCTTAATTAATGAATTGAGCAACAGCCTTATTTTTGGACTGCCCCAATTTCTCCTCAAATCGTGGTGGTATAAGTAGAAGTCTCACTTGGTATTTTCCGTCGTCCAATAGATTTTTTGTTGCTTTGTAGTATGAATTGAATACACTCTTGACCTTCTGATACTGATGTTTCTTCTGTGACATCTTCTATCTTCCAGAATTGTTGTAATCTATCTAAATCAAGTTGCACGACATTGCATGTTAGTTTAGTTTGGGTATTCCCACATAATATCCAAACTAGACGAGTTTATTGAGCAGGTGGATGCGATTCGCTTAATCTGCACATGCCTGTTAAAAGAATATTCGAATAGACGTCCGCACCCAATAAAATGTCTATGGGTCGGCTGGGGTTGTACTCAGGATCTGCTAATTCTAAGCTATTCAAAAATGTGCTTACCATTTATTGCGTGTGATGGTAAATATTTTGTTAGGTTTTGCATGATGATCGATATTATATTGATATTGTTTGATTCTTGACTTCTTGGGTTTGACAAACAGTTCAGGTTCGTGATTCCTTGGCAACTGTTTTCTGTTTGCCCTATGCCTGTGATTATGCCATCACACCTGGATCGCTTCAATCCTAGTTACTGAGCGGCGTTCTCTGTGATGACAGACATTTGTGAGCTCTAATTAATAAAAGCTCGTAGGATATGTCCCATCTGCCATTTTATTCTACAACGTGTTGTTTTGCATCCTCGTCAAATTTCAGGAGGTTGTCATAAAAGACATAAATAATCAATCGAAAGTACTGTAGCGGGCAATAACTAATAAGCGCTGCTTTTTTTTTGTTGTTAAAATTTAACAGTATTTCAGAATTAAGCCCTTAATTTAAAACAGAATCACCCGACTACGCACACAGCGACAATGCAGCTGTGTGCGTGAGTGTCGACGTCTTACCTACGAAATGCAAGCGCGCGCGAGTGCGACCGAGCAATGACCGGTAGCAATAATTTTACCTAATTTTATTTCGAAAATCACTTACATTATTGTCATAAATTTCGCTTGATAATTAACTCATCTTTGAGCATCATTGGAATACGGAAATCTTACTAATGACAATAATACTAGTGCGCCAAAGAAAAGTTCACTGACCTGTTATCAGATGATTAATAAAATGTTAGTTTTGCTTTTCGTAGTGATTTTGTTTTTATTTGTGGATTTCCTTCCTACTTAACGGGCTTAGGACCGGCAAGAATGTCTTAGTTAGTGTAGCGATCTACTAAGTCTAAAAATGTTTTCTACGTTTGATGGAAATGGAAAGACGTGCTAGTTAAGTGAAAGTACGTGGTGATATTTTCGACTCTTAGGTATTATTGGCGTAGTTAAAAATAAAATTTGAAATCAACTTATTTACACTAATAAAATTGATTAAGCTTACAACGTATTTACAAAATGTACAAATAAATAAATTACCTACTTAAGATACCCGGAGGTATTGTTCAAAGTTGCCACCATCACACTCTTCGCACAATCGAGCACAACGTAGCTGGTTTTCCTTCAGCTTACGTAACACTAACACATTCGTTTTTAAAGTGTCGAAAGCACTAATGATCCTTGCATGTAATTCTGTTACACTTGTCACTTCCTCCGTGTAAACTAACATTTTAACGTCTCCCCACAAATAAAAGTCTACAGGCGTCAGGTCTGGAGAACGCGGAGGCCAGGCCACAGGTCCTCCGCGACCGATCGAGTGGTCACCAACTTTTCGGTCAAGTACTCGCGTACTTGCCGACCATAGTGAGAGGGAGCGCCATCCTGCTGGAAGTAGAGGTTGTGCCTTGCGGTAGTGGAACGGGTGTTGAAGTTCACGTTTCAGTAGACGCCACACTGTGGTGTGGTGCACTCCTAAGTGTTGACCAGCCTCCCGCGTGCTTGCCCGTGGGTCTCGCTGGAAGTATTCCAGGATGTCTTCCTGCAAGGCGACAGGCAGGTCTACGCTGCCGCGAGCATGAGCATGCCGGGGAACGTCAAACTGCCGATGATCCCACAGTCCCTGCGTAGCAGCCAGCATGACGCTCTGTGATGGGGGTTCCCGATCGGGAAACATTTCCGTGAATATCCGGTTGGCTCCACGTAGGCTGTCTCCACTGATGGCATACTGGCGGACCATCTCCACCATCTTGTACCTACGTCTCAACGATGTACGGAGAAACGGAATTCGCAAAGCGTGCGTGCGCTTCGGCGACATCAAACACACTGTTAGTTCCGGGGCCGCGGGGGCCGGGGGCGTGGCTAGGAGCTTGCGCGGGAGAATCCCCGTACCGTGATTGGGGTGCGATTGATTACCTACGAATTTATCGAATGATCGTTGCGTATGCGTTGTGTATGTATTGTTTGCGTTTTTTTGTGTGTGAAAGCGCGGTTATAAGGCTAGTAACAGACGGGCCGCGGCTGGTTTACACTTACGGATTTCCGTAAATCAAAAAATTAAATTAAAAAAATACCTACCCATTTTATTGTCGATTTGGGTCGAGAATCCTTAGCATAATTACGTCCTTGAATTTGACTAGGATGCAAATCAACACGTTGTATATTCTGTTGACATAGACCTATGAAATTTGGCAAGTAACATCGTCTTATACCTACTTACCATACCTGAAAAATCTGAAAACTAAGTAAACATTTGGAATTAAATCATAAAAAATATAGCCTTAATTAAAAGTAGTACCTATAAGTACGGAACTTTCAGCGGGCGAGTCCGACTCGCACTAGTCCGGTTTTGTTCAGCATTTAGATATTTTTGTAAGCCACAGCCACAGCTACCTACCTATAAGGTAAGTACCTACTGTAAATATATGCTTGTGTACGATACGTACGGATGATAATTTTATGTGATAACGTCATAAGACAACAATTGAATTCTTAACAAACAAGCCGAACACTTGGGTCGATCGTGCCTCTCTCCGCTTGTATCGCGCTCTCGCTTGCGGAACGTGACACATTTTAGTGCGCGCAGCTGGCGTTCCTTCATCGATTTATAAGACGTTATCACGTCAAAAAAATGCAAACGGCGCACTCGCAGCGCGTACGTACGAGTGACGGCACAGAACTTGCTGAACATTGAAACGCAGCTTGTGTGGAGATACGATTTATTGACATAAAGGGGCATCAGCGCCTTACGATACACTTTATGTAGTTGTCTTATAAGAAACTAATACTAACAGTACACAAACCACGTCCTACGACGATACACATCATTATCTTACAAAATAGGAATGTAACAATAATACGAGTACAGGAAAGCACGCGAACAAGAAAACCACGATCCTGCCGTAATCGTATAACTCTGTGACCATATAATAATTTATACTACTCGTGAGTAAGGGCCATATATACAGACCGCGGGCGTCCGGCCCGCAGCTAACTTTGTAACATATTCAAATGCGAAGTAAAGGCAAAACACGCGAGCGTGCCCACACCCGCGCACGCTCCGCTCGCGGTAAGTTTGAGGTAGCGGTTTAGTTTGCAGCAGCACACGCTCGCAGTGTAGCCAACACCGGCGAACAGTTCGCAAGCATTGCGAACACCGGCGACAGCTCGCGAGCTAGCGCAGCGGGCGGCGTCACTCGCTCTCCGCAGCGCCGTTCTCCTGCGCCGGCGGCGCCCCGGGCGGCGCCCCGGGCGGCGCCTCGGGCGATAGCGGCGTGCGCGGCGCGGGCGGCGCCAGCAGCGTGGTCCACTCGCCGTCGGGCTCGTACAGGCACTCCACGCACGACAGGAACTCCTTGCCGTCGAAGCCGCCCACCGCGTACAGCGCGTCCTGCAGCACGGCCAGGCCCAGCGCAGCGCGCGGGCGGCGCAGCTCCGGCCCCGGGCGCCAGCCGCCCGCGCCCGCCGCCAGCCACTCCGTGCGCCGCAGCGACGCCGCGCCGTCCGAGCCGCCGGCGGCCAGCAGGCGGCCGCGCCACGCCGCCGCGCCCACGCTGCGCCGCGCCGTGGGCAGCGCCGGCCCGGGCTCCCAGTGCGGCGGCTCGGCCCCGGGCGCCAGGCGCAGGCGCTCGGTGGACGCCAGGCAGTGCCACGCGTCGCAGCCGCCCAGCGCCCACAGCGCGCCCTCCCAGTACACGCTGGCGCACTGCGACCGACCTGCGGACGTTTGACGACACGCGTGTGATCGAACTTATATTGAGACCGTTTCTGTAGTTGTGCTCGCAACTTCGTTCGTATGAATGTCGGAAAAAATGTGTGTATGAGCGAGTGAAGTGAGCTCGAAAAATTTTAACGCTTTATCTCGAATAACTACGTTAGATTTTCTTTATATCATAAGTACACACATATGTTTATTTGTCGATTAGAGCGTAACCTGCAGAAACTTATCTCGGATAGGCTTCATTTTCTTCTCACGTTACATACATACAAATTTTTTTTGCCGACTTGAGCATAAAATTGAGAGATGGATGCCAGAGCGAAGCGAACCCATGAAAATGTATCTGGACGGTCGATGGTATGTACTGACCGGCGTTGAGCGGCGGCGCCTCGCTCCAAGCGTCGGCGTCGGGGTCGTAGCGCAGCACGCGCTTCAAGTTCACTCCGCCAGACCAGCCGCCCACCACGTACAGCTCGCGCCGCTCCTCCACGCCCGCTGCGCCCGCGTGCGACAGTGCCAGCGGCAGCCGCGCACGCGCCGCCCAGCTGCCGGCGCCCAGCGCCAGCGCCGCAACCGAGTCCAGCTCGGCATGCCCGTCCGAGCCGCCCAGCGCGAACAGCGCGCCACCCAGCACCGCCGCCGGGAAGCGGGCGCGCGCGCAGCGCATGTCGGGCAGCGCCGACCACTCGTTGAGGGCCGGGTCGTATGCCTCGGCGGCGCGCAGCACGCGCGCGCGGTCGTAGCCGCCGCACACCAGCAGGCGGCCGCCCAGCACCGCCGTGCCGTGCGCAGCGCGCCCCAGCGCAAGGCGCGCGCGCCGCCCCCCTTGCGCGTCCTCTAGCGCGGCCCCCGCACCGCCCGCGCCCAGCACGCCGCCCGCGCCCGCGCCGCCCGCCCCGCCGTCGCGCCACGCTACGCGCGCCGCCGCCAGGCGCCCGCGCAGCGCCAGCAGGGCGCGCGTGGTGCGCGCGCCGGGCACGCGCGTGGCGGCCAGCACGGCGCACGCGGCGCGCGGCGTGCGGGCGCCCAGCGGCGGAGCGGGCGCGGGCGGCGCGGGGTCGGCGGCGCGGCGCGAGCGGCCCCGCTCGGCGGCCTCGCGCCGGTACTCCTGCAGCTCGGGCGCGTCGCCGCGCGCGGCCGGCAGCTCGCCGCAGTCGCGCAGCGCGCCACGCGCGTCCACGTAAAGCAGGTGCGTGCGCGAGCACAGCTCGTCCAACTGCACAGAGCAGAGAGTGAAGCGTATCCACGTAACGAAACTAATGCGACGCGGGCGTCGCGTCAGCGCACTGAGCGGTACTCACGTCGGCGTCCGCAGCCTGCTGGTCGCGCAGCCACGTCAGCGCGGCGTCTGCCACCGCGAACGCTGTTTCCTCGCCGCCCTCGGCGCTCGTCTCGCGCAACATTTCAATGCGAATGATGGGCAGGTTGGCCAGCGCGCCGCTCTTGCACACCTCGTCAAACTGGAACAGAAGCGACGCGCTCGGTTCATGTTACGTACGCTCGGGAAGGACGTCGATGCGGGGTGCGGGGACGCGACTCACGTTCTGCGCGATGTAAGCGTCGAGCATGGCGAGCTGGTCGGCGCCGAGGTCGGGCAGCGCGCGCAGCTCCAGGCAGTCGTGCGGCTGCAGGCGGCGCAGCAGCGCGGCCGCCAGGTGCGCGCGCACGGGCTCCACGCGCAGTCGCCAGGCCGCGCGGTACAGGCGGCGTGCGGCGGCGGCGTCGCGCACGCGCAGGCGGCCCGTGTACGCGTACTCCACCAGCGCGCCCAGCGCCTCGGGCTCCACGCCGTCCACGCGCAGCGCGTGCGGCGAGGCGGGCGCGGAGAGCGCGTGCAGCAGGTAGGGCGAGGCGGCCGCCAGCACGGCGCGATGCGCGGGCAGCTCGGCGCCGCCCGCCAGCAGCAGCGCGTCGTAGTGCTGGCGCGACTTGCGCAGCGCGTTGAGCGCGTGCAGCACGCGCGCCGGCGCCGCGTCATCGCGCACGGACAGCTCGGCCTCCAGCGCGCTGGTCTCCTCGTCCGAGCTGTCCTCGGCGCCCGCGCCTCCCGCGCCCCCTGCGCCTCCTGCGCAACGCACACCCTCACATACACACCTCTACACCTCATGGTACTTCGTTAAGGAACAGCGTTCGAGGATAACTCTATGAAAACTAAACAAGATTTCTAATCATAATGACACAACAGGTAAACATAATGTTATTGTAGGTAGGTACACACACAGTCACAATCAGATACATGCATGGTGTTTAAAAATGTTTGTTTCCTATTGTGATGTTTTATGATGACTGAAACTAAACTAATGTAACTAATGTAAGAAGTATGCAGCTCTTATTGTTCATGAGATATGAAAAAACATGAAGTACAAGGTTTACAGACCAGGCATTATCACGATTAAAAATAATATCAATTTGATATCTCAGCAGATATCTAAATAAATAACAACATTATCTACTTATATCATTACAATGGAACATTTTCATAACAGAATGATCAAATAATAATATACAAGTGATAGATAAGTTTATGTTGTGCTAGCATTAGTGGCACAGCAGTAAATACTTATTAGGATATCATCATGAGCATGTCATTGTGTTACTGCCGAGCAGTGTGCTGATTTGTGACAGACACTGTTTGTGCGAGACACACATCTCCACAAGTAGCAACAATAGATTCCAATAGAGTAATGTGTCATCTTCAATTGCTTCAATTGGTTCCGCGTAGTGACTGGCTCACACCGGGGACAGCCAAATCTACTGATCACACGCTCACACACAAGTGTAGTGTGAGTGAGCATCGTGACTGTTGTGTGTAGGCACAGCACACCCACCTGACACTCACAAGACAATGACTGATATTTTGTAATTGAAAAACTTTCCTGGTAATAACATGCAACAATAAACTACACCTAACATACGTCTACTATTCAAACTGTAACACATCTCGTCATGACTGTGTTGACATGCCACAAGCTAACAGCCACTTCAGTATGGCTGCTGCCACATTCTGACAGAGGTCAACAATACCAGCATGCAGCAGCTGATCACATCACTGCACCTGAACTACAGCTGTCAAGTTAAAGGTTTATAAGTACATTCATACTGTGCAAATGTAATGACGATGTCGTATTCGATGTTAATTAAAACGAAGCGGCGCGGCTCAAGGTCAAGTTGCATATCTTAATGATTGCGGTGCGCGGGGCGCTGCGCACTGTTACTACGAGTGCTGCTACAGTACGCGGGAGTGCAGGAGTAGTGCTGCATGCTCACCGTCGCCGTTCCTGTAGTCGTCGTGCGGCTTCATGTCGTCGCGGGCTCCGCTCCGCTGTGCCGGCGACGCGCTGCGCTGTGCTGCGGCGCTCGCCACCTGCGACACGACTCGTCAGCGCCGGACCTTCGCCGCTAACCGGATTACACCGGCGAGCACGTGGCCCGTGCGGCGACGCGGACGGCGAAGGCCGCGGCGCAGTTACACAGGTCACATGGCGCGACGTAAACAAACCCACCTGATGCGTCGCGCTGCTGGCTCGCTGCGCGCAGGCTTGGTCGCTCTGAGACGCCGCCGTTAGATCGCTGGCATGCCGTGCCCGGCTCGGGGACGCTATCCGGTAGTTGCGCTGCCACGCAAGTAACACCAACGACACACACTGTTCTACCACCGCCCGCACACTGTTTTTATTTTGTAATTGTTTGACAGACAAACGTCAACCATTGACAGCTGGTCATTCACTCTTGTCAAATTTGACGTAACGTGCGGTGTGGCGCTACTAGCGTTTTTTCGAGAGCATAGACATGAAAAACTCATATTGACAATATTATATTATTCTAATAAAGAAAAAAGAAATTATCAACCTTATTGTGGCTTCCACTAATAGTGTTTCGAATTAGTCACACTACATGCTAAGTATTATTATTATTCATTAACCGACTTCTAAAAAAAGGAGGTGGTTCTCAACTCGACAGCATATAAATATATATTTTTTTATGTGTGTTCGCGGATAACTTCGTCGTTTATGATCCGATTTCGATGAATCTTTTTTTATATGAAAGGGTATGCTTCCGAGATGGTCCCATTGCCACCACGTCAGGACCTGATGATGGAAACCCTGAGAAATCGAGGGCAACTCTTGAAAATTGTAGGCACGCATCTGGTAAAAACTTGATATTCGTGTGTATATCGGGTGATACTACAAAAGAATGAAGGTTTGGATCAGACCTGATGATGGAGACGACAGAGAGTCAAGGAAACTCCACATCGGTACATAGGAACTACCAAGTGTTTGGGCTTATTACATTCGTATTGACGAAACCTTTACAACGAACGCACTTAGTAAGTTTTATTTTCATAACATGACATCACGCCGGTACGCTGTGAGTGGGTACGCAGGTACCTCTAAAAAGTGAAAAATAAAAAACCTTTTTAACAAAAAATGTGTCAAAAAACGAAATAACCAAAAACACCGACTTCCGAAATTAAAGTTACTTTATACTTTGTAGTGTTTTGTTTTGGAAGTCGGTTACATTTTTTGTAAAAAAGTTTTTTACATTACTGTTTTAGAAGTAAGCACGTCCCATCAGATGACAAAGTACCTAGGTACTCTCGCTACTGTAACAACTAACAACCTCTTCTATTAAACACTGCAGAATAGGCGAGAAAAGGTTAAGGTTTTCTTCAAGCCTTTTCGTTCAAAGTAAGGTCATAGATTGTATTGTATCCATTCTTGGAAAGGACATAGGAAATCTTTTCCTACCTACCTCACCTATCTATACTACCCATATATACTAATGTCATCAGAAACCTCGGAATAATCGGTGTAATAAACATAAAAAATACCTACCGAATTGAGAACCTCCTCCTTTTTTGGAAATTGGTTAAAAAAAAGAGGAAAGATTTTTTTTGGTTGGAACTGCTACCGAATAGGCTCTAAGACAACTAGAACGATTTTAACAATTTTTTCACCAATAGAAACCTAAATTATCAGGAAGTAACATAGGCTATAATATAATTATGTATTTAAAAAAAAAATAGAGATCCTTAAGAAAATTTAGACGCGGCCGTAGTCAGATGCACTGCAAGTTAACATCCCTACCTTGTTGCTATTCCACCAATTCGCGCTAAGCGTTTCCAAACGGCTTTTATATTGCGCATAGCAAAGGAGTGGAACTTTCTGCCTGCGTCTGTGTTTCCGAACGCTTAGGCGCCGACTCCAATGCGCTCGGTCCGTTCCGCGTTAGAGTGAACAGGCTCCTTCTGGGTAAGGTCGCTCGATCGTCGACTTTGTCTCTGTCATCTCTGACCTAGACTATACTCTGACCTAGATACCTGGTTTACACGTAGTAAGTTGTTAAGTAGATACCTAACTAAATTTTAGGTAACTATTTAGTACTTGTCCAAGCGCATTTAAGCTCTTTAGTTCACTCAAGATGGACGATCAACAACGCAAGGAAGTCGGAAATTCTGTCCTTAGATTAGATATTAGTAAGCTTTTGGACAAAGTTAAAGATGAAATAATAATTTAGGGAAATAACAATAAGTACCTCAAAGTCTGTCGTGAGAAATTGGTTAAAAATAATATAAGTATTAAAAGAAGAGATCAATATGGCGCTAGTACCACGAGCTGCAAATGAAGATTATAATCGTATGATAAACTTTTTAAGGGCTCCTTAGTCAACAAGGAACGATTATAGTTTCGCCATGTCCATCTGTCTGTCCGCGGTTCACCTCAGAGACGCTTAACAATAAAAAGTTGGAATTTGGTATGGGTATTAATCACGCCGACAAAGTGGTAAAATAAAATCTTGAAAAAACAGGGTGTGTGAAAACCATTTTTCCATCAAAGGATCCGTTTGTGAAATATTAGGCTTTAAAGTGCTAATTTTTGCTAGAGTCAAGTGTCCTCCCTCTGCCAGCTAAACGGTTGTTTTTGGAGTCATGACAAAAGGCATGGTAATAAGTAGCATGATTATAGTAAAACGAATTTAAAAGGAAAACTAAGTAGGTTTTACAAGATAAGATACGATAAGATTTCTTTGTTTTTTTAAACATGGTATACATAATAAGAGCATGCAAGATATTACATCGCTTGAGTCCAATCATGTTTAGCCTTGAGCGTACAAATATTTCCATAAAACATGAACGAATTAACAATTAGAAAAAGAAATCGAAAATTTACCTAGAATAGGCACTTACAAAGTTTATAATTTTAAATTTAACGTTTGGTATCTCGATGATGGTACCCTTGGAGGCGATGTAAATTTGATATTAAATGATCTACATTTTTTTTAAATCGACTTCATTCCATTGGACTTGATCTGAACTTTTCTAAATGCGAATTATTTTTGTCTGACAGTAGGTACTGACCGACAATTTACGCTTTCGAAATTCAACGCAATAACCCCTGGAATCAAAATTATGGACCAAAGCTCTCTTCGCCTTCTTGGCTCGCCAATCTTTGAGAATTTTTTTCCCAATTTTGTCGAAGAAAAAATTCAAAATTTCAAAGACGTTTCGCAAAGATTGTTAAAAATTAACATGCATTCGGCCATCACCATAATTCGTTACTGCTGTTTCGGTCCTAAATTGACATATTTCCTTCGTGCTTTCCATTTGTGGAAGCACCTTTTAGAAAAAATGGACCAAATTATCAAGCATACACTATCTTCAATTTTAAATGTGGGCAAGGACGACCGAGCTTGGGCCCAAGCTACTCTTTCCATTCGTATGGGAGGCCTCGGCGTCAGAAAAATTATTAGCATTAGTTTACCGGCTTTTATATCCTCGGTTCATGACACTGATAAATTAATCAGGAATATCCTAGCTTCCACACTGATTGATTTTGATGTGCCGTGCTTCACCGAGGCTGTGAATGCCTGGAAACTCGCTTGCCCGATTTTAAATCTACCCGACAACCCATCATACCACAAACATTGGGATGAGCCGCACTGCAGAGAAGTTCAGAGGAACCTTATAGCCACTTCTGCTTCTACTGCGGAGCGTGCGCGCCTGCTGGCTGTGGGTGAGTGGGAGTCGGGCCTCTGGCTTCACGCAATACCGTCGTCGAACCTTGTTCGACGATACAACTTTCCGCCTCGCTGCTTCCCTTTGCTTAGGCGCATCGTGTTGTTCTCCTCATCGTTGTCACTGTGGCGAAGCTGTCAACAGCCTCGGGCATCACGGCCTCTCATGCAGTCGAAGTTCGGGTCGCTTTGCACGGCACGCAAATATCAACGACATATATTACTAGAACCCAATGGCCTGGCACGCGACGACGGCAAGCGACCGGACGGTATGTCTTTGTTTCCATACTTGTGTCGATACTCTTGCGCCATCCCATCTTCCTAGCTCGTCGTGCTGTGCTGGTACTGCCGCTGCGGCTGCTGAGAACCTCAAGCGGCGGAAATATAATAACCTTGTTGGCAATTATATTTTTGAGCCGTTTGGGGTTGAAACTCTTGGACTGTGGGGCCCGAGTGCTCATGCCTTATTTAAAGATCTTCCTAAACGCTTAGTTGACACTTCGCGTGACCCAAGGGCTGGCTTTTACCTCGGACAGAGGATAAGCATTGCCATACAACGTGGCAATGCCGCCAGTCTTTTGGGCTCACTTCCAGTGGACAGCGATGCGGATGAATTTTTTGACGCCTTATTTTAGGATTTGTTAATTTTCAATGTATATATTTTGTTTTATTCTAAGTTTCTTTTTGTTGTATTATGGTGTATGTACATAAATAGTTAAAAAATTAAACTGCAGGTAATTGGAAGAAAAGAAAAAAAAAGAACTTTGTAAATTACCTATATAGGTACCTATGTCAAAAAATATTATTATGTTACAATGTTGAATGTTATTACGTAATAATGTCAAAAATTTTATTACGTTGTAATGTCAAAAGTTTTATTATTTCATAATGTCAAAACTGATATGATGTCAAAATTCCATAAAAAAATAAAAATAATATTTATGTCAGGAGACAGATAAAATTATTCAATCAAACAAAAAACCCTTTCCGGCTAGAAATTCGGAGACACTATAATATGCTATTTGCAAAAGAAACATTTTCAAGTGACGCTTGAGTGTGTTTATTTTTGTAATTCTGCGTCTTGTATTCCACAAATTCCAAAAGATTTCTCTAATTAATTTTCAACAAACTTATCCCTGTGTAATCTTCTGTCCACTTCGACATTTTTTAAAATTAAAAAACACCACGAATAATTTCGTACAAATTTAAACGTATCTTTTTTTAAACATGACGGTTACATAATGTCATTTTCTTCGCGTTTTTTTTTTCTGTTGCCCCGGAAGTGCTTTTTGTAATCGTTTTTATATGTGACTAGCTGACCCGCGGAACTTCGTCTGCGACACATTTTTCCTGAATGCTGCGCTTCCATTGGTCGTATCGTGATGTAATATAGCCTGTAGCGTTCTTCGTTAAAACGTATCAAACACTTATTTTTCAATTCCAACCAGTACTTCCTGAAATTAGGGCGTTCAAACAAACCAACTCTTAAGCTATATAATCTAATCTTCTTCTAGTATATAAAAATCTCGTATCACGGTGTTTCTGATCGAACTCCTCCAAAATGGCTTGACCGATTTTGATGAAATTTTTTGTGTATATTTAGGTAGGACTGAGAATAGGTCTTGGGCTAGTTTTTTTTTTATTTAATGGCAAAACAACGTTTTTCAGGTCAGCTAGTAATAGTAAAAACCACATTTTTCCTTTTAATATAGCTTATACTTTATTTTTCACCACAATTCATATAAATTATTTTACATAGGTCAGATTCCATACATAATTCAAGTAAGTATATACATGTGGGAGACTGGTGCCTAAGTCAGGCTCGAAGGATGTGTTTCAGGACACCAGGATTCCACTCCTTTACAATTTTATTTCATAAATTACTATCTGTTGCCCGCTATTTCGTTCGCGTGTATGTTGGATAGTAAAATGATGTCGCTAAGATACGAACACTCAAAATCTAGCATTGCTTGACTGTTCTTAGAATTAGGAATTCGGAAGACTGTTATGCAAGGCATTGGCTGTATCATCGCTTCTATTCAAAACGCCGACCAGCCCTAGTAATTTTTCATAATAAGAAACGCTTAACGATAACGCTTTTCTATATACGCTGTTTAAGAAAGTTGCTAGGGTTGTTACCACGCGATAGAGCTACATAAAGTTGGAGAATGAAAAACCAACCAGAAGAGAAGCCTACCCCCGCAATGGATAAAGTAAAGTAGAGTTGGCAAAGTAGAGTTGGTAACGGAGTTCCGTTATCCGCACTTAGACTCTCATCCATTCCGTTGTGCGTAGAAGTCCTGGCTTAGTTGGCCTTGCTCCGCCCAAATGCACAGAAGCCTTCTGGGTGCGTTATAGGTTTCGCTGAGTGACCTCACCGTTCCGAGGTCTTGTTGACGTCGGGAAGCAAAGGTTTGATACTACATGACGTTAGCAGCACGCAAATGCCGCCATGTACCCAGCATTAATTCTGGCGCGTAACAATAGAAATCATAAAACTTAATCGGATGATATTTATAATTTTTTTCCATGGACGTTTTCATGGACATATTTTCCTTATTTTTCCCAAAAACATTTGTCAATATTATCCATATTGATGGTCTGCTTGGTCGGTGGGTTCCCCGAATACAGAAGAAATAAATTAATGCTGAAGCAACGGAACAACACAGGCTATCTTCTAAAATAACCTATCTTTTTGATTGGGGTGCGTGCCGCCAGAAATTTTTAACACTATTCGTAAAATTATGCGCATTTGTGTGGCCTTCTTATATCATGTTCGCATTTTTCTTCTTCTGCGTCTTTCCTTCTCTACTGAGGATCATGACCGCATACGACGTGTATCCATACGGTCTTTTGCTACGTGTACGCTCTGTGCGTGCTGCCTCTAACAGCCTTCTTTCTGGCATCGGGCCATAAGGAAGACCATACTATGTTTGCATACTCGTATTTGAACTTTCATTTGTTGATATTATATTGCACTATATGAATGGTGCTATTCTTCAAACTATAAAGTAAGAAACTACTTTTTAAGTTTTTAGAACACAGTTAAACATCCGATTAACCAATCAAATCCAACTCTTTTCGCGACTCCTCTATCATGGAACTTCGCCAGCTGCTCGAGGGTGGTATGACGTGACCCCTGGCGCTAAGCCCGTAAAGATTCATTATTAATCAACTCAAGTTAAGCTTAGCATATATAAGCGCACGCCTGTTGACGAATATTCTAATATTAATAATACCGCGATACAAAAAATGAGGTCAAATGCATAACGCCATCTGTCAAAATAATTTTAGACTTAAATTTTGTTCTGATGTAATTTTCAGTCAATAGATGGCATTACGGGTATCTGCATTACGTAATAAGTTGATTTCATCTACATCAATATTTCCACAAGTCCTATCAGGTTAACCTATGTGTAAGTTATCTACTTTAGTTTTTTAACATGATACGAACAAAAAAAAATGTAGAAGAAAATAGGTCTGATAATTATTCTTTAACACCCTAGCATTATATTTTGCCATAGATGAATGCTAAAAAGTGTACAAAATTCAACAATAACATGTTATTAATGTATGAAAATATTAGTACGAATAAAAAAAGAAAGGAAATAAATAATTTAAATATATAATTCGTTCTATATAAATCAATTTCTGAACGCACGCATAAATATTTGACAGCCAAAATAAATGTCAATCCTTTTTCACAACTGACATTATTCTACATATTTTAAATCTAAAATACGCCACTATCCGAATATTGTAGATATATGTTGTCGATTCGAAACCCTTCTTTAAATACGTTCTTTAATTTGAGGGGAGAGTTTATCGTATCGGTGGGATGAACATTAAATATTTGACAGTTACGAAACCAATGAACATTTTGTATGGGAAAATGTTTTTTCTTTTATTTATGTTTTTCGTCAATTTTCAAATTTTTTTAATAGTTATTCTGCTATTCGGGACGGAGACAAATAGAACAAATGAAAAACCATGAAAATCGGTACAGCCGTTCTCGAGTTATAAGTGTTCGAACAAACCCGACTTTGTTTTATATATTAAGACTAACTGACCCGCGCAACTTAGTCTGCGTCACAATTTTCATTACTGCTCCGCTACAATTGGTATTAGCGTCATGATATAGCCTATATATAGCCTTCCTCAATAAATGGGCTATCTAACACTGAAATAATTTTTCAAATTGGACCAGTAGTATCTGAGATTAGCGCGTTCAGGCAAACAAACAAACTCTTCAGCTTCATATTTTAGTATAGACTAGTGGACGTCACGCGGTTTCACCCGCGTAGTTCCCGTTTCCGTGGGAGTACGGGGATAAAATATAGCCTATGTTACTCCCTGATAATGTAGCTATCCATTGCTGAAAGAATTTTTCAAATCGGTCCAGAAGTTTCGGAGCCTATTCATTTCAAACAAACAAACAAACAAATCTTTCCTCTTTATTATATTAGTGTAGATTTAATTTCTAAAAAACTTTGCAAAGGCACTCGGTTCAAAGTCACACATATCCAATAAACTGTCATAGTTACTGAAATAAGATTTCGGCTGATTGCTTCGGCATTGATAAAAACCGGTCAAGTGCGAGTCCGATGCGCACACGAAGGGTTCCGTACCATAAACTTTAAGTTTTATAATTTTTTGTTAAAGCGGCTATAGAAATACACTATCTGTGAAAATTTCAACTGTCTACCTATTACGATTCTTAAGATAAAGCCTGCTGACAGACAGACGGACGGACGGACAGCGGAGGCTTAGTAATAGGGTTCCGTTGGTTACCCTTTAGGTACGGAACCCTAAAAGCTGTTCAATTCCCAATGAGCCCATGATACGTCATGACCAGCTCAAGGCCAGAAAATATCCGTTGCGGGACTCACCCTCCAGTGGATCATGGGGAACTGTAGATCCCCAGGCAATGATGCCAGAGACGAACTCGCGAAGAGAGTTTCCGAGACGGTACTGCTGGACCCGTACCCACTTCTCTTCCTACCTTTCTCACAGATTCGTACATGAATTTGCCAAAGATCAACTGAATTTTAAGACAGCAAGTGGTCACGGTTTACAAATTATAGGCAATCAAAACTGGCAATGTCAAGCCTATACACGCGTCTAACTAAACGACTTTTCAACCTACTTTGTAATACCCTCCGAATAATAATAGGTATAATTACGGGTCATTCAATCAATTCAATTCAATTTATTAGTCAAGTAACTATGACTTGTTAGTAATAAACTTATCCTATTTCAGTAATTAAGATTATTTAATTCACAACAAATTACACAGCACACACAATAACAACAAACATATACAACACAACATGCACAGCGGCAGTCTGCCCGACACTTCGCCTCATTATTGCCCCCTAAAAAATATCTTTTCAACATAGGCGCTGCGGCACGATGGATTGATGATTCAAAGAAGGTGGCTGGCAGCTGATGGATGCGGACTGCACAAGACCGGGATAGTTGGCGCTCTTTGGGGGGGCGTACTTTCAGCAGTGGACGGCAATTGGCTAAAATGAGGATGCTGATGATAGGCGCCACAGACAGCCCAATGTGCAGAAATCGCTTCTACACCGAGAAATCAGTCGAGGACTTCATACTGGAAAGAGGCCTTTGCTACCCGACATGAAAAAATCCTCGGAACGATGAAGTCGCTCCGCGGAACCTATGTGCGGAGCTACGCTGCCTAATCTGGCTGGCTAGGTTAGCCAGCGTAGCTCCGCGTAGTCTTGGAATTCCTACACACAACGGAGCGAATGGGAACCTAAGTGCGGATAAAGGAATCTCAACTCTACTCTATCCGTTCCAGGGGTAGTCTTTTCCTCTGAATGGGAAAACTCTTTCCCATTTCTGTTTTATGTAGCTTTATCGCGTGTTAACAACCCTAGAAACTTTGTTCAACATTGTGTTATATGAATATAAAAGCGTTATCATTAAAACGTTTTTCATTACGACAAATTACTAGGGCTGGTCGGCGCGGCGTTTTGAATAGAAGAGCTGATACAGCCAATGCCTTGCATCCTAAGGGGGTCAAGCAATGCTAGAAGTTGACTGTTCGTATATCTTATTTTAGCGATCTTACCTAGCGACATCATTTTACTATACGACATACACGCGAACAAAGTCGCGGGCAACAGCTATCTATCTTTTTCAGATCTTCTAATATAAAAATCTTGGATCACAGTGTTTGTTATCGAACTCCTCCAAAATGGCTTGACCGATCTTTATGTTTTCTTTTTGTGTATTTATATGGCAAAACAACGTTTGCCGGGTCAGCTAGTATGATAATAATAATTTTGTGATTTTATAGTCTTTGGTAAAGATGGATGAAAATTTTTACAGGGCAGGAACTTACTTATTAAGAAAGTTTCATTTACAAGAAAAACAAAGCCACTCGAAAATATTGATTTAGGCGCTTTAGAAATAAATGTTGAGGATGAATACAAAATATAAATAAATATAATAATGTAGGCAGCGAGATGGGCAGACGACATTGTTGCCATTCCGGGTAGAACCTGGACTAGGCTGGCGCAAGAACGTGGGAATTGGCACATGAAAAGAGAGGCCTATGCCCAGCAGTGGGCGCGATCGGTTTGTGGATGATGATGATGACTGAAAACAGTCAGCTATTCGTCGGCCAATGTATCATCGACTTGTCTAAATGAAAGTGAAAAGCGCCTGATTGGCAGGCTGATGGTGACGGGGTACACCGGCACGGCGCGACACGTGACGTGACGTGACGCTGCAACAGAGAGCAGTGTGTGCGGTGTGCGGGAGGCTCGGGCGCGCTCGGCCGGGCTCGGTGGATCGATAGGGGGTGGAGCGTAGGGCGGCGGCGCGGCGGCACGCGGCAGTGCGCCGCGCGACCCCGCCCGCACTCCACGCGCCATGAGCGCGCTCCGGCCGCGCGCCCGCCGCGCGCCGCTGCTGTTCGCGCTCGCCGCTGCTCTGTTGCCGCACGCCGACCGAGTCGCGTGAGTACTGCTAGCTGCCAGCCTAGCGCTGCTGCTTCTGAGCACCCTCTGACATGTGTCGTTTTCCTCCTGTGGCAGCGGCGGCGGCGGCGGCGGGAGCATGTTCGGGGACGTCAATATATCCTCTATTTTGGACTCCTTCAGCATAAGTTATGACAAGAGAGTGAGGCCAAACTATGGAGGTTAGTAGCAATAGTTAACTTTCCTTCCGTAATAACCACCGCGTTGTCCAAATGACGTCCTATTCTAAGTTCAACTGATCGACCTAATCCTATTCCTGACGCCAACGGTTGACCGTGGCGCGCAGTTGGCACTGAAGATCGGAATATCGATCATGATGAATCAAAGTACCTTATTATTTACGATATTGTGTCTTTTTTATCTAGGTTCATATTTTGCTATAAAATAGAAGAATAAATTAATAATATAAAAATGTCAAGATGGCAAGGTTTAATGCACTAGGTATCTATAACGCTACCTGCGTCAATATGGCGACTATTTTCCTATTGTTCTTGATCTAAATAATTTAAAGACGACTGCACTCGTGCTCTGGAAGGTACCAGACGCAGTAACCTGGACAAGGTAGCTCCCTAGTCCTACCCATTCAGCAAGCTAAGGGAGTGCGCAGTCGGTATGACAGCTTTACTTGGAGAATTGATGGACTTCTAGGTGTCTGAAGCTTATCAATATTAAATGTGGAGTAGCCGTAGCTTTAAGACTGTTATAATTTATGCATAACATTGCGGAGCAAGGATAGAAAACCCTATTTGAACGAATACAAAGACCACAACGCGTTTTGGCTCTTAATTTTCATCGGCAACTAGAAACTCGTGCAGTGATTATGGCCTTAATGGCCACAACGCGTTTTGGCTAAAACTGTATTCAAAATTGACCATAACGCGTTGTGGTAATCGCGAAATATAGTTAGTTAAAATTACCTAGTTGATGCAGACAAAATGACTTACAAGACAGAAAGGCAATGCAGTGGGGGCAGAAAAAGATTAGCGACCATTTTGAGTAATTGAATATAATCGGAAAAGTATGCTCACTTGTACATAAATTTAATCGTTTTATTAAAAGTGAAGTCAAATTGAAGGAATCATTGAATCATAACATGGAAGAAGTACCTAGTTAAGTGAACTACCTAGCAGTCATAATATTCGCTGCTGCGCAAAGATTTGCTAAGCTGTACCTTAGCTCCGATAGTAAGTTATTTTTGGAATGATAGAAAGTTAAGCATTCTGGTTGCATCAGCTAACGTGGTCCATGCTTATGACGTGCAGTCACCGCACGTGGGTCACCCAATACGACGGACAGTTTGTGTTGCCTCAACCGCTGTACGGCAATAGTTGCAGGTGCTACGAGCCACGACAGCAGATTCGAGTGATAGTGGATGAACTTCAAGGACCAGACGCGTTCGGGTCGTTTGTTTTTGTTCAATGGCGGTCTGTAGTATGCTGTGATCCGCACTCCTGGATCAGCTCGGGGGTCGACGACAGTGCCCCACTAGATTCGTTACAAGTGCCACTGTGTAGGACGCCGCTGGCGATCGATCGCTGGCGTAGCTGCCGTAGTCGTGTTATGAATGTGATGTCGTTTCCAGGACCACCAGTGGAAGTGGGGGTTACCATGTACGTGCTGTCCATCAGCTCTCTGTCGGAAGTGCAAATGGTACCTAGCTAGCAGTACTATGTAGTAGTAAGAGGTCACGTGGGCATGTGGGCATGGGGCACGAGGCACGCGGCACCGCACGCATGAGGGAGCGCCGGCGCCGCCGCGGGATCGAACTAGTACTACATCTGGGCTTGCTTGCAGGTCCGCCGGTGGAGGTGGGCGTCACCATGTATGTGCTCTCTATCAGCTCCGTGTCGGAAGTGCTCATGGTACTCGCCCCGTATCGCGCCTCTCGCGCTCTGCGCCGCTCGCCAGCAGCCCCAGACGCGCGGCTGCGAGCATGTCGCGTTTCATGGATCTGTTGCTTTCGTATTGTTTCCTAGTGATCTGGTCGCTGACTGGTAACGCTCGTGTTGACTGTGGCCTATCTGTTGTGAACTGATACAGACGCACCGCGCGCCGGCTCCGGCTGCCCCCTCCACGCGGCTCCACCGACTCGACGCTTCCAGCTAGCGTAAAGCTGCTAAGTGAGCCTACCCCTCCCCTCCAAGCAGTTCCTTCGGCCGTCGAACATTTTCTACCTTATTCTAAAATAAACATATTGCAAATTTATCTAGGTACTACAACGAAAGTCGGATACACATGAATATATATATTTTTTACTTGTACTATGTAACATTAGTTGCTAATTTTGATGATTTTTAATAACTAAATCTTATGGTGTAAAACTTAAAAACGGAAAAGAATACATTTTTGGAATTAAATCAGGTTCTTTAGAATTGGTTACTCATAATTAATTAATAAAATTTAAAATGATATCTAGAAATAATTATAAAAAATAGATTACTTATAGTTAATCCAACTGCTTCGTAGAGGGCGAAACGACTAAACGAGTAAATCTCAGGAAAAGGAGAGCTGGGTAGCGGGGCGCGAGTCCGCGGCTGACTTACGGAATAGTTTATTTTTGCCATTCCGCGATCAATAGCCGGCGACGGCGAGCACTCCGACGCTCGCTGCTCATCTCCCGCGCACTCACTCTCACCATCATGTCATTGGTTTACGCAGCTGGAAGTGTCGTTGATTGTGTTCGTAAGTCAGATAGCATCGAGTGGTCGGTGGTCGGCGGTCGGCGGTCGGGGAGCCGCCGAGGTGGCAGCCGCCGGTCGGCGCCCATACTGTACTACTAGGTGTCTACAGTTTGAGCATTAGCACCGATGATAACTTACAAATGTTCATCAATTGTACTAGATTTCCCCTGTTTCTGTCTTTACTAATCTAATCGTGGTACATTATTTGTGTATTGTAAGCGATGTGTGGACATAGAAACGCTAAGGACAGCGGCGCGGCGCCGCGGCCTGCGCGTACGCAGCGAGCGGTGTCGCGGCCACCCCACGCGTCCAGACGACGCGCGCACGCTACCTCCGCACCTCACGTACACACACACTGACACACGTACAGGACACGGTACACCTCCAGGCTGCAGGCGCTAGTCCCTGGCTCTTTGGGTACCGTAGCTTAGCGAGTAGGAGAGCGCGTGTCGGCGCGCGGCGTGTTCTGGCGCCGCGTACCCACTTTAATGGCTCTTCCGTGAGTTTCGTGACTGGCCCGTTTCGAATTTAACTAGTTCAGCACTGTTATACATTATACATACTCACCAAATTACCATAATCGTTCACATTTTTATGAAAAATGAGCTCAAGTCAGTAAGAATTCACGTGACCATTTTACCTAAGACACTTAACTCTACATAGCTAGACGAGCAGATATTGTTCTTATGGAATAGGACTGCCTCAAGCAGTCACGCGCCTGCAGCAGACACTAGCTAGCTGAGCCGCCCAGAGCCGCCCGCGCTGAGCTCGCGAGCGGCGCCACACTCTGATGTCTACAACACTGCGTGCACTTTTCACTCCTAGTAAACTAACTGAAGCTTGTCGTTCTGTTTTATGTATTCGATGTTGTACAGTGTTTACTCTTAGTATAGTCTGTTACAGTACATGTTGCACCGAAGTTGTTCCACTAAGTGTGTGCCGTAGCGTCCGCTCCATACTATAACGTGCGATGTCTCTCCCTCAGGACTTCACGTTGGATTTTTACTTCAGACAGTTTTGGACGGACCCGCGGCTCGCGTACAAGAAGCGCGCGGGCGTGGAGACGCTGTCCGTGGGTTCGGAGTTCATCCGTAACATCTGGGTGCCCGACACGTTCTTCGTGAACGAGAAGCAGTCGTACTTCCACACCGCCACCACCAGCAACGAGTTCATCCGCATCCACCACTCGGGCTCCATCACGCGCAGCATACGGTGAGTGCGCGCGGCGGCGGCCCCGTGCCCCTCGCCCCGCGCCCCGCCCGCGCCGCCCGCACCCACCGCTCGCGTCTGTTGCAGGCTCACCATCACCGCCTCCTGCCCCATGAACCTGCAGTACTTCCCCATGGACCGCCAGCTGTGCCACATCGAGATCGAGAGCTGTAAGTGTCCGCTCGCCCCGGTCAGCGCCAGACTACTTCACCGCGACTGAACCGAAATTATCGTACCTTACTCTGCCGCCCTTACGCTGCACGTTACCGAGTTGCCCAAGAACCGCGCGATGAGCCTTGACGCCCGCGGTACTACGACAACTTTGTGCAAGTGTTGTGTTCTAATGATACCACTTTGTTTGTAACTTTTCGTGTAGGCTGACACGACAACGACCTGATTAATCGGAATTATGTACCTGTTCTAAATTTTTTATTAAAATGCGAATGATGCAACTTTGACAGATTTAAACACTCGTCAGAAGCTAACGTCTCACGTCTCACAGATGATAGAAAAATAGTAACGTACTAATACAATGTACACGATGTTCGTGTGTGTGTGTTGTGTCACGGAGCCACCCGGGCGCGCGCGCACGACGTGGCACGCCCTCCGCCTACAGCACCCGCGCGGGCAGGACCTCGGCGCGACGGGGCAGCCGCACGCACGCACGCCTGCACGCACGCCGCCACGCATGCTGCATGGCTTGTCGCTCTTCACCCCCGCACCCATCACCACCACCCATCACATACACGTAGCGCACGGTAGTAGCGACGATATTTTTCTATCATCGGCCGGGTCGACTCGAGCGGCGGGCGGGCCGTCGCCCGGCTCGTCTCGGCGCCCGTGGGCCGCGCGCTCGGCGCGTCGCTTCGAGGCGCGAGTGATAGCGTTTTGTGTTTGGCATGTCCCCGGAGTCGGATACACCATGACCGACATACTGTACGTTTGGAAAGACGGCGCGTCGAGTGTCGGCATGAGCAGCGAAGTGCAGCTGCCGCAGTTCCGAGTGCTCGGCCACCGGCAGCGCGCCACCATCATCACGCTCAGCACAGGTAACGCTCAGTAGTGCCCCGCCGCGCCGCGCGTCCCCCCCCTCGCCCGCCCGCGCGCCCGCGCGTCTGCCGCCGCTCCCGGGCCGCGCTCACTGCTCTTTGCGCCGCAGTCGGCTACACGATGCGGGACATCCGGTACAAGTGGAACGAGGGGCCCAACTCGGTGGGAGTGTCTAACGAAGTGTCGCTCCCGCAGTTTAAGGTGTTGGGCCACCGCCAACGTGCCATGGAAATATCTCTCACGACAGGTGCGAACCACTTCTTTAACTTTCATAAAATAAAATACAGCTAAGTGTTAATAAAATGCTCTTCCAGTAGATCTAGTTTAGTTTGAACGTTTTAGACTGCCATCGTGTCCTGTGCTAATCGAGTTGTGCACTCTGCCCCCACGACTGTAGGAAACTACTCCCGACTGGCGTGCGAGATCCAGTTCGTGCGCTCGATGGGCTACTACCTCATCCAGATCTACATCCCGTCGGGGCTCATCGTGATCATCTCGTGGGTGTCGTTCTGGCTGAACCGCAACGCAACGCCGGCGCGCGTGCAGCTGGGCGTCACCACCGTGCTCACCATGACTACGCTCATGTCATCCACCAACGCGGCGCTGCCCAAGATCTCCTACGTCAAGTCCATCGACGTGTACCTCGGCACCTGCTTCGTCATGGTGTTTACCAGCCTGCTCGGTGAGTCTCTCGCACTCTGCGACACCCGCGCGCCGACACCCACCGCAGACTCACGGACCCTTCACGTTTCAGAGTACGCGACGGTGGGCTACATGTCCAAGAGGATACAGATGAGGAAGCAGCGCTTCGTCGCCATACAGAAGATCATGTCGGAGAAGAAGATGCCGGCGGAGATGGCCGTGCCCGCGCCGTGGGACGCGCACTCGCTGAGTAAGGGCGGCAGCCTGGGCCGCGGCGCGCCTCCACCGCCACGCCACTCGCTGGGCGGCGCGCCGCCGCCGCCACCGCGCCATCACCACCCGTCACTTGACCGCTGCGGTCGCCACATGCAGGAGGTGCGCTACAAGGTGCGCGACCCCAAGGCGCACTCCAAGGGCGGTACGCTCGAGAGCTCCATCGAGGACGTGCCCGCGCCGCCGCTGCACGCGCTGCAGCCCACCAAGGTACGCGCGCGGTCCGCTCGTCTGCAGTCTCCCCACCGCTACTGCCCGACCTACAGCAGCTCTCTGTTACAGGACTACGGCAAGTTCCTGGGCATGACGCCGTCGGACATCGACAAGTACTCGCGCATCGTGTTCCCGGTGTGCTTCGTGTGCTTCAACCTCATGTACTGGATCGTGTACCTGCACGTGTCCGACGTGGTGGCCGACGACCTGGTGCTGCTGGAGGAGAACAAGTGAACGGTCGGCCTCAGCGCTCGCACACAAGCACCTGCACTCCGCTACCGGCTACACGCTCGTGTACATAACTCATGTAATATAATATCGATTAGCAAAACGCTAGTGTCACGACCCCTCGTAGACTTAACTGACGGTCTGATCGTACCTTAGATATAGATGATAGGAACTCGAACGACTTGTACAGATATTGTAAATAAGACGTAATTTAATAGTGCCGGCGCCTCGCGCAGTGCCGCTCCGCATGTTGTGGTGTGAAGTAAATGCTCAATGTTATATACTTAATTCAATTAAAGTCATAGAAGCCGCACGACACGTCGATATTAAAATTTGTGCAGATATAGGGTTTTTCAATAGGGACGCTCGAACTTCAGTGGCCATCTTGGAAAAGCGATAGCTGTCAAATTTGGCAGGAATACATATTATTTGTTCGGTAAATTTCACCATGGAAAGCTACACGCTTCAACAACGCGTTGAAATTGTTAAAATTTAGTATCACACATTAAATTTATTGAATGAGAAGTTCGAGGGCTTCGTCATCTCGCGTGGTGGTGACATCAACTAGCCACCGAGATCGTGTGATCTAACACCGCTCGATTACTTTCTGTGGGGCTACGTGAAATCTCGAGTCTGTGCTGACAAACCACAGACAATTGCTACACTGAAGGCCAACATAACTCGCGTTCTTCATGAGTGTGAGCCCCATTTATGCGAAAATGTCTTCCAAATTGGTCCACCGGGCTACACCACCCTAGCGGAATCGCGGCAGCCCATTTGGCTGAAATTATGTTCTATACATAATGTCATCAAAGTAATGTTCTTTTGCTCAAACATGCTTGAAAAATTGAGTATTGTTTTGACAACCTTCTTCGAAATAAATCGAAATTGCTGTACTAGCCAAATACATGCGAGCAGCGGCTGGCAAAAGTTGTATGAAAATCCATATCTGTCGTGGTTTAGCGGCTAAATAGTAGTAGTAGGCTATTAGTATAGTAACTCATATCAATCGTGTAATTTAAAAATGGAACGATCTTTTATTCCAAAAAATTTAATTAAACCTTTGATAAGCAACCAAGGACGTAACTTATCAAAGGTTTTATTAAAATTTCGAACTGGCTTGCAACTAGAAAGGTGTTTATTGAAAAAAAAAGAAACAAAAAATGAACACACGCAGGAAAAATTATTGTTGTTCCTCATTAATTTTGAAAAGTAATTTTATTTTAATGTCCGCGCATTATTTGAGAAAACTATTACACAAGCCGTGGCCACAACAAGGCATTGATGGACTTACGTATGTGTGCCTCGGCTTCGCCTCGGCCCACATTTACTCGTTCGTCCATGAATGCCTCTTGCTGGCCGCTGCAGTAATGTACTATAATATGAAACAAAACTTGTAATATCACTTAAACAGTTAGTGTTATTCCATTTCAAGATTCGAGCGCTCGTAATGAAAAGCCTTGTATTAGATTTAAGATACTCATTCATTGATGCAGTTACTATTCATAGTTTGAACGACTTAGATACCTTTTTATGTATTGAACATGAAACTGAAACTATGGACTCACTATGGTAGGATATGGTTTTAGTAATTTGTACTTATCTAACCCTTGAGGTGTCACTGACTAAGTCTATGTAAGTAATAAGTAACTCACATCATGCTGCCGCATACAGCTGCTTCATTATAACCTTGTTCAATTACTTACTATAAGTGTGTGTGTATTGAAAAACACATTTTTTTTTTATATAAATGAATTTATTTCATGTGTCATTAAAAATTATACCTTGAAGTAAATCCGTTGGCGACGTATGTGTAGTGTTAGTTGACGCAGGCGCCGGCACCGCTCACACTGTAATGTACTCAGAGCATGAGGAATCTAGTCGTACTGTTAAGTTATAACGTCATAGATTTTATGAACTAGAACAAAACTGTTAAGTATTGTAAAATTACAAATATATTGATAGGTAAGCACGGTAAGGCACACGAGACTATTTTGCATTCACGTGCAATACGTTCGTCTTGGAATAAAGACTAACATTACGAGCATGTTGTTTTATTAACCCCCGACGCAAAAACGACAGGGTGTTATAAGTTTGACGTGCCTGTGTGGGTGCGTGTGTGTGTCTGTCTGTGGCATCGTAGCTCCCGAACGGATGAACCGATTTTGGTTTCGATTTTTTTGTTTGAAAGGTGAATTAGTAACCGATTTTCCTCAAACATAGCTAAGAACACTCCCGTTCTTAGCTATGTTTGATGAAAATCGGTCCAAGATGGCCGCCGCCACAAAAAGGCAAATGACATATTTTTTCACAACTCCCTCAATATGGGTATCAAATAAAAGGGCTTTACTAGTACAATACTACACACTATGACAAATTTCAAATCCAAGATGGCCGCCACCACAAAATGGCGAATTACATTTTTTTTTCACAACTCCCTCAATATGGGTATCAAATGAAAGCGCTTGACTATACGAATGAGGAACATTAACTAACGAAATGAAAATTGAGTTTAAAAGCATGAAATAAAAATTAAAGTAATTAATTTTTTCAAACTAGCTGACCCGCGCCACTTCGTCTGCGTCGCATTTTCATTAAGGGCCTACCTCTGCTTCAGAGCCGTCAAAAGGCTACTTTCTAAAGGATATTCCCCATGAACGGCTGGGTCAAAAGATTGGAAAAAAATATATGTATATGGTAGATTCATAAACAACAATATGAACAATTGTTGTTTTCGTATGATATATAGTTTTGCTGTAAAAAATTATTTAACAACGCGCTATTTTTTGGATGTTTCTTCCAAACGGCTTAGAAGTTTAAAAATATTTTTACATGGAAAAATTGCTGGTAAAGTGTACTACAAAGTGAACATTGCTCATGTAAATCAATCAATATTTTGCAAAGAAAATGTTCAATATTGAGTCTTCCATATTTTTAAAGCTCTGTTTGGGCGAAGGCGGCAGTCGTGCGTTAGCACTGAAACGGGGAGCCTGTGTCGCTCGTTGCTCCGCTCGCGCTATCGACCGACTACGAGTATATGAATGTGTTAGTGCAAATATTTACGAACTCTTGTATTAGTGTGCGTTCATAGACTAGCTCTTTGCAGAGGAGCCACCTTGATTGAGCGCGTGGGCGCATTGTACAGTTTCATACAGCAACTTTGATCAAAATACTATCGGCTTCGCTCGGGTTTTATTTTTGTCTGCTCTTTTTTTTCAAACGTAGCCGACGTTAATTCTTAATTTCTTTTATTACCAACAAACTGACTAATATTAAAGAAAAATAAAAGTGCCGTAAAAGAATAATACCAATCCATCACTTCCCGTGGGTGTCGTAAGAGGCGACTAAGGGACTCGCCAGAGACTGGGCAGCAGCGTTCTCTGTAAAACTCAACACCATACACTGTGATCACTTACCCGCCTGCCAAGCGTGGCGATTATGGAACCCCCCCCTCTCTTGGGGAGGCCTATGTCCAGCAGTGGACGGCTTTCGGCTGATATGATGATGATGAAAAAATTTGTCGCTAATTAGTCGTCAAATATCAGAATGTTTGCCTTAGAGAGGCAGGCTTTTGCCTCCGAGGTCCTGTTGAGGTACCGAGTGGGTTGTGAGCTGGTTGGCGAGCTATATCCGGCTGCTGTCCATCAGACTTCACCTCTTGCGAGAGCGCCGTCTTGGATTTGAGTGGGGGCGGGAGATGTCATTGGGATCTTTTTCAGAGGTTGGTGTCTTGAGAGGCCGTGCTATCTTAAAACTATCGGTGTCCCACCTACAATACTACGCCTCACTGAAGGATACAGGGAGATCTTACACTGAACAGGCGGGCTGTTCAGTGTGAGACCTCCCCGTATCCAAACTCTCCTCCCCAGCCTTGGTCTTCTTTATGACCAGTGTCGTGATCCCAAACATAGCGCAGAAGAGGGAAAGACCATGAAAGATTGTCAGAGGACACTCAGTACTGAATCCCTGTAAAGGTGGGATCAGTAAACAAAATTATTTTTTTATAAATGTAAGTCAAAATAAGTGACTAAAGGATTTAGTCAAATCAGAAATATTCTAAAATAAAGTAAGAGTCACGCTTTTAGAATAAGAAGAAGAAGAATATTTTATTTGTATAGAAACATGCTACATTTTATTAAATAGAGAACTGGGATCTGACATGTTTCGCCAATCATTGGTATACAAATATTCGAACAATAGACATAATTATTTTTAACAAATGTTAAAAAGAAAAACTAGTTCTAACTAACATAACTTAAATTATTTATTAGAAACATTTGAATTGGTATAAGTTTACATTATATTAAAATAAAATTAGCTCTATCATATATTTGTTAAGAGCCTAAGTAAATAATTTCGTGGCGCGATTTAGCATCCCTCTCCCCGAGCGCACCGCACACTCTCCTCGTACTCCCGCATCAAAAGTTAAAAAAATCGAATATAGCGGCACCCCATCAACTAATTCAAACCGCCAAATAATTCAGGGTTACTCGCAAGCAAATTATATTAACATATATCGATACTCTTATTAAAAACCTTTTTAAAGAAAGAATAAAATAAATATTCAAAGTAGACAAATAGTAAAGTTATTCGTGTTATATCATCATCTGCCTACAACTACACCCAACTATATTCTGGTCGGCTTCCAGTCAAACCCGATTAAGCTGAATACGTATTTTACGTAAAGCGGCTGCCGACCAGACCTCCACGTCCTCAGCCCATTAACTGGGTAACACGGAACTTCTTGACACGGCAGGAGTCAAGTTTATTGGCTTCTGAATGCCAAAGATCTACAAATGACAGCCGAGACCAACGGCTTAACGTGCTTTCCGAGGCATGGAGGGAACTCGGTGTGTTAAGATGGTCACGCAACCACAGACTAACCTTGGCAAGCGTTGCTTTACCTTGAAGATCGACCCGTGCGGCTGTTATTCTTTAGCCAAGATCTCCTCCATGTTTCATTCGTGTTATATAGAGTGGTCAAATTGGATGTTCAACTTTATTTTGCCACCAAGCTAAGGCCAAGGATTGCAGTTCAAAGGCCGCCATTTTGTTTTTGAGAGTTTTCAAGACATTGATCATTACATTAACTTCATTCGAAAGTTCTAATACAATTGAAGAACTTCCAAATCATATTCATCGCTGATGATATGTAATAATGTAAGAGCTATGCACACGGCGTATTTTTACCGCTCCGACGTTTTGCGAACGCGGGTCCACGGCGTTATAGGTAAAAGGACCAAACAGCAGATCGTCGCATTTGCATCGATTCAAATGTGCGTACAAAGCGATACAAACGCGCGCGACAAGCGCATTCAAAGTACGTGTGTATCGAGTTTGTTTATTAAGAGGGGACTCTAGTCCCGAGGAATTTGATAAATAGGTGTATTTAAAGAAACTATTGCCGATGCGTGGCACTGTGCCCTGTCAAGTAAAGTGCGAAAACGACAACTGCATCAGAGGCTGATTTTACCTAAAAAAACCTTGACTTAAAGACGTTTTGTATTCCGCTGTTTTATTCTTTAAAACTGGACTCATCTATAAAAATTACGTATCAAAATTTAGAAGAAGACTACATCTATGCTTCTATTATTTTCTATTTTGATAAAAACTTATCAAATTTGTCTGATAGTCGTCTGAACATGGCGCTAAAAACGGGCTGTTTTTTCGGGTTTTTAGATAGTCATAATTCTTTAAGTAATTAAGATTTCGATTTTCGATTCGATCTAGATTTTTTGGAAAAAAAATCATAGCTCTAGCAGCGAAAAACGTTTGTATGGAGAAAGGCCCAAGAGTTACCGACTAGAGTCCCCTCTTAACTGTCGGAGAAAGGTGTGGGGAGAGGCACTGCATGGTTTACTTGTCAGTCACACGACATCCGATAGCAGTTCGAATTTTTCCCCATCTTTTATGATTGGGCAATGTTTTAAAAGTTGTATTAAAATGACCATCACTCAATCTTCTTTCGCTCGTGAATGGGTCGGTTATTTTTTATACTTTCAGTAATAAAGCCAGCGTAAGCAGTGCTGTCTCGTCAGACTCCATTTAACTACTGTTGAGGAGTCTGGTGAAAACACAGAGATTTCTATATAGAAATACATACGCGCGACTGCAGCGCTTTTATACCGTTTATCGCCGTATCAGCGCGTTTGTATCGATACAAATAGGTCAACGATTACAGTGCTACAAAATTTTTGTATGCAAAAATAAACCATCGGCGCCTGAACTTCGTTTAAAGCGCGTTAGCACGCATCATCACGATCGATCGATGAAGCCTTACACACGATAGGCTTCTCGCGATTTTCAGCAAAACGGTAAGTTTTATCATAAAATTAGTTCAGACAAAAATTGTAGATCAGATAAGTCATTATCTATAAAAATGGCTAGATAGTTTTTTCCTAAGAGCCACCGTTTCTGAGATATATCGATTCAAAAAGTTGGAAAAGTTGTAATCGTCATAATATGCACACGTTTCCACACCACCTTGAGCGATCACTCAGGTCTCAAAGAGCTGAGAATCTACACTGACGGATCAAAGACAAGCCCCGGAACCGTAGTTGGAGTTTACTCCAATGACTTTAACATCAGAATATCCAGACCGCTAGGTAAACTCAACACCGTCTATCAGGCGGAATGCGTGGGCTTGATCCTGGCGGTCTATGCCATAGAAGCCAGGGGAGTCACGGACACCCACATTCGCATACTCTCCGACAGCGCCTCAGTCCCTCAATTCCTAAGGAAGCATCACACCACCTCGAAACTCATACAAGAATGCCACAATGCTAGAACGCATCACGGTGACCAACCGCAACACTGTGACGCTGCTGTGGATAAAAAGACACAGCGAATCACAAGGAAATGACGCGGCCGATGAGCTGGCCAGGAGGGGATCTGATATTGTGGCTGTTGGAGCCGAACCCATAGTACCACTCCCCTTCGGCCAGCTGCGCACATGGCTACAAGAACACACCCACAAACAAGCGGAACGCTGGTAGGCCTTAGCACCCCGCAGCAGGCAGTCCAGGGAGGCTATGCCATCCTTGAACAAACACTTACACACGATAGCTATTACGGACAGTCCTTTATGCAGAGCATGCATGGAGGAGGAGGAAACGGTATCGCACGTACACCTTGAGTGCACAGGCGTTACCGAAATACGGAGTCAAATAATAGGGTCACAGAACTCGCTTACAGCTGTTTTTACACACCGGGAAAACTAATCAGCTAGTCTACTCTGTAAGTAACTATTTCGATATCGAGCTTCACCTGAGTGACAAAACTCACAAGTGAGCTTTATTGCACACAACATAAAGGTCTTAATTTGAAACTCACCTCGAATTTCACTGTCGAGATACGAAAATGTTGTTACAGAATAGCACTACTGTTTCTGGAGGGAGGTTGGCTGGTTGGCTCACGCACAATGGTCCAACATCAGGACTAAGTGCGGAAACCAAATCCTAATAGATAGATACCGTTTTGCTGAAAATCGCGAAAAACACGTTTTTGTGACTTTTGACCCCAAGTAATTTTTTTCCAGGTATCGGATCGATGAGGCCTTTTTAGATTTCATTTATCATAGTGTTTTGAACAATCCTACCAATTTTGAGCTGGGTGCGATTATTGTAACTTCACTCCTATTTTTTGGTCTAATTTGACCGGACTAATACCTATTGATTGGTTTTAGAACTAGTATTTTAATTCTGTAGGTACCGCAACAACATTATAAATCAAATAATAAACATCAAACATCTAAATAAAGGCGTCAATGTCTAATAGAATCACGAATAAGTATGTTTGGGGCTAGAATTATGAGTAGTAGAGACTGCAAGGAGGTCAGAATCATGAAGGAGTAAAATTTTCGGGACTGACTACTATTTATTTACTCTTCATTTCTTTTAAAGTAGGTGTGGAGGCCTTTGACCTCATTCCTATCTTTATGATTATGCGTTATACATTTTTTGAATTATTCTCACTTTCCTCTTGACCTAGTTCTGAAATTCACGCAGATGAAGTCGCGGGCAAAAGCCAGTTTCTAAACTCAATTTTTTTCGTAAACTGGCAAGTTTAATTACATGACATATTGATGTTTGACGTCTTTCATAGCACGAAATAAATTAATTTATTTTAGCCTGTTTCTTAAGATAAATTTTGAGATAAGAGCTATAAAAATAGACACTCCAGTCCAGAAAAAAAAATGCTATAGCTATATTACTTTACGTGACTGAAAAACAATATTTGTGGATGTTCTATACACAGAAGTGAAAGTGGTGATTTTATAATAATTTGCCGGTGTTATTAGCCACTATTAATTTCCTGTGATATGAATCCTTTGTTGCGTTCAGGTATGTTCCCAAACGTTGTGCTTTATCTAGTTTCAGTCTTTTATTTCATACCATTTTATACATCATTTCAATGTTGGCACGAACAGAAAATAACTACGATTATATATTGTTCAAGGTCACAAAATTACAGGGAAAATAATTTCATAGCACGAATTTTAATAAATTACAACTTTAAGCTGCTGAACTATGTAAAATATTGTAAAAAAAAATATTTAAATTACGAAAATCTGATAGCTCGGATCTGCAAAAAAGTGACATAGATGCTACGTTGACAAGGCCCACGGACCATCTAAATTGATCTGAATCGACAGTGATGCAAATACTTTTAAAAGGCAAAAGATGAGATGGCGATATAATGAGGGCGGCACGGAATAAATAACGTAAGTGCCAAAATTAATTTTCGGATTTTATAACATAAAAGTATAACGAAATCAAAATATATTAAGAATTTAGCTAGATAAGATTATTTTCTATGTTTAAAAGTAGTTTTCATAGAATCAATACAATGCATTTCGCCATAAAAATGAAAATGGCAAAAAGACAGACCGAACTTTGCAATTTTTTTCTATCGAGAAAATTTCTTCGTATCGTGTATTCCTTTAGAATTTAGGTAGATCATAAAGTCAAGAAACATGAACCGAAATATCTAATCCCTATTATAGGTACTTTACGAGAAAAAACAATTCTCAAAACGGCCTTATTATTTGCATAGCCCCTTAAGTAACTCTTTCAGATAAATATTATGCTTTCTTACATTAGTTAGAAAATAATACCTTCTTCATATTTTAACAATAAATGTAATATTAGTATACCACATTAAAACAATAGGAACATTAGTAGTATATAATTGGGGCATCTGGATCAAAGGAGATCCAGATACCCCAATTATCACTATTCAAATAGATAAAAAATATGTTTTCAAATAAAAGAAATCTTGTTTCATGAATTGATGGTCTATTAAAATATACTGATTAATTCTTTTGTGATGGTACATCAGTCCTAATAATACAAAATATTTATTTTGTTTCAAAACGTTTCACATGTTGTGAGGCACTTAGAAAAATCATAAATTGTCTCTTGAATAGCCAGGCGTCAACCAAATAAGAAAGTATCTGATTTCTGAAAGCGCTCTCACTCATCTGTTTGCGATAAATCACCTTAGAAAAATCCCAAGCGAATTCTTAAAACAATTAAGAAATTACACAAAAAAAGGGTCCGACTGTGAGTCGCCAAACATAATTATTGGGGTTCCATGCTCGGCGAGTGAAGTGCGTAGTATTTACAGAATAGACTAGCAGTTTTTTCTATTATTATAAACATATGGATATTCTGCACCAAAACATCGCTAGACTTCTGAATAAATCTGATATGTTGACACTACATATTCAAGAGTAGCGCACTGAAAAAAACGTAGACATCGATGTATTATGCATAACTGAACACTTCCTAACTTCAGGACAGGAATCATTAATTAAAGTGCCTAATTTCAAGCTAGCATCGCTAGCATCCATCGTGTTATTCAAGAACCCATCAGAAGCGTGGAGGTACGTGTATCCTTATCCGAAATAGATACGAATATAAGGAACTTCATAATACATCACAGGTTTATTTGAATATTATGCAATAGAATTACCTCAACAGGGATTAATTGTTGTATGCATTTATAGACCTCCGAATATATAAGGTATAAATTCGTTTATGGATAACTTAAACCTCTTACTGATAGGCGAGGAGCTACCAATCCTGAAAGCTCCGTGATTTCGCTTTCTAAAATTTTAAATAGAATATAAAAGTTAACACTCAGACGAATAAGACTTGCTTGGTCGGCGTGGATTTAGTTAGCCGAAAACATTTTAAATAAATTATATTTTTTAAATTACTTGTTAATCTTTATCGCTCATAATTACAGCCCGGAAAAAACCGCTTTATGTTTCCGTTTTCCTTCTTCACTTTTGAATCCTAACCACTCAAAATTCCAGCGCCGGAAACATTAAAACATTTTTCTAGTTTCCTGGTACTTGTGAATCTATAGCGCTTACAATTCCTGCCAAAAATATAATTTGAAACGTTTCTGATCTCCTGGTACTTGTGAATCTGTAGCGCTCATTATTTCAGCCCCGAAATTACTTCTACATGTATCTGATCTCCTGATGCTTTTGAATTCTAACTGCTCACAATTCCAACCCTGGAAATACTTCTTCATATTTCTGGTCTCCTGGTACATAATGAATCTTTAGCGCTCATAATTCCTGCCCGGGAAAAACTTCCACATTTTTCTGTTGTTTTGGTAATTTTGACATGTTTCAGGCTTCCTGGTAATTGTGAAACTTTAGCATACACAATTCTAGCCACGAAAATGCTTCGACATGTTTTTGGTCTTCTGGTACCTTTGAATCCTAGCCGCTCACGTTTCCAGCGCCGGAAATATTTCGACATGTTTCTGATCTCCTGTTACTTTCGAATCTATAGCATTTACAACTCCAGCACGGAAAAAACATCAACAACGTATTTCTGTTTGACTGTTAAAAAATAAAACATAAGCAGGCTGAAATTGGGAGCGTTAAAGATTCAGAAGTACCAGGAGAACAGAACGATGTTATAGTATTTTTGGGATAGATTTTTTTTTTTACTGTCGAACAGAAACATGTATTTTGAAGATTTTTCCGGGCTAGAATTGTAAACGCTATAGATTCACATGTGACAGGAGACTAGAAACATGTTGTAGAAGTATTTCTTTCGCTGAAATTATGAGCGCTAAAGATACAGAAGTACTAGGAGACCATAAACATGTCAAATTATTTCCGGTACTGGAATTGTAACCGGTTAGAATACAAAAGTACCAGGACACCAGAAACATGTTGAAGTTTTTTCGGAGCTAGGAATGTGAATGCTAAAGATTCATAAGGAGGCCAGCAACATGTCAAAATATTTTCGCGCTAGATATATGAGCGGTAAGGATTCAAAATTACCAAAACAAAAGATTAATGTGTTTTTTTTCCCGGGCAGGAATTATGAGCGTTAAAGATTCGCAAGAACCAGGATACCAGAAACATGTTGAAGTATTTCCGGCCCTGGAATTTCGAGTGGTTAGGATTAAGAAATACCAGGAAAAAAGAAAGTTCAGGCAAATAAAGTTCTGATTCTGATTGTGATATCGAAGATTTTCTGGGCTGGAATTATGAGCGTCAAAGATTCACAAGAACCAGAATACCAGAAACATGTCGAAGTAGTCCCGGGGCTGAAAGTAAGGACAGTAAAGACTCACAAACTATCAGAATAAAAAATCATGAAGATGAATTTCCTAGAATGAGAATATGGGACAAAGAAGTTGTGCGCCACCTCTAAAGTCTACGCAGACGAAGTCGCGGGCGAGGTGCTAGTTTATAACATTAGTAGGATTTAAAATTTTAGAAAGCGTAATCACGGAGCTTTCAGGATTGGTGGCTTCTGGGCTATGAAGCAATTGTGTCCAGTAAAAAAATAGTTTTGAGTGGGGACTTCGAGTCACCCGCGCCCGTAGGAGAATACCTAATGTTAGACCCTACATGTGGTCCACGGGTGGCGCTAATCAGGTGACACTAACTGGTGGTAGGCTTCGGCCGATGGCTTGTGACCACCCACTGGGCAAAGACGTACCGCCAAGTGGCCTAGCCGCGTTCCGGTACGATGCCCAGTGTAGTCAATAATTCAGGGGAGTTGGTTCGCAATAGTTGTTCCAATGCAGGCAGACCAACCAGGCTTGCGCCCACATGGGCGTATCGGGAGACTAGTCGCGGAGGGTAGCGCAGCTGGTTCAGGGGGCAACGAGGGTGCCGGCTGTTGATACGTACACAGCCAATTGCATGGACCTTTTGCTGACAACAGATCCATACCGCTACTTGGTGACGCTTTCTTCACCACTGGGTAGTTCGAACCACTGTCTGGTGAAGTCTGTGTCCGTCTTCTCCCCGCCCGATCCTAGCCCAAGAGGCACCCGGCGGGTATGGCGATACAGGTCAGCAGATTGGGATGGCATGCGATCTTTCTTTGCATGTTATCCTTGGCAGCCTATTTGCTTTTCTTTGACTGATGCTTCGTCGTACGCGGACGCCGTGACGGATGTGTTGCGGAGGGGAATGGAGTACTACATTCCGTTCTCTGACGTAATAATGTCTGGCGAAGCTCGTCCATGGTTTGGTGCCGAGTGCCATCGCGCTGATGCGCTTAAGCACGCGGCGTACCTAGCATGGGTCGACGCTCGTACGCGCAAAGCAAATGACGTGAGTCAGAAGAAGAGAGCCTTCAACAGGGCGGCCAAGTTCTGCAAGAAGGTATTGCGGAGGGCTCGGTTTGACCACATTAGCCGTATAGGGAACAAACTTTCTTCATAATCAACAGGTAGTAAGGCTTTTCGGTCCCTGGCTAAGCCGGTCGATTCGAACTTCTGCCGCCCCTCACTACCACCACTGCTAAGACCCGAGGGGACGCTGGCCCACTCCGCTGAGGAGAAAGCGAACTTGTTTGATTATTTGTTTGCGGAATCTTCACGTCTGGATCCTGGTGGCGCGAGGCCCCCTGCTTCTCCTGATGGATACGATTCGAGTATGTCGAACATTCGCATTCATCAGAAGGACGTCCGTAGGGTACTGCGAAACCTAGACGTGAACAAGGCTAGTGGCCCCGACGGGATACCGGCAATTGTTCTGAAGACTTGTGCGCCTGAGTTGTCTCCGATCTTGACACGCCTATTTTGCTTTTCGTTTGAGACTGGAATAGTGTCGAAGGCTTGGAAGTAAGCTATCGTACAGCCCGTGCCCAAGAAGGGTAGTCGAGCTGACCCGTCGAATTATATATAAATGTATATCTCGGTAATGTCCATATTCTGTAAGAGTAACGCGTGCTGAATCATAAGCTCCTGGCATACCTAGAAGCGAATGATATCCTTAGTGACCGACAATACGGGTTCCGCCGAAATCGGTCTACTGGGGATCTTCTTGCGTATGCCATTCAACTCTGAAGTGAGGCCATAAAGAAGCACGAGGAGGCACTAGCGGTCTGCCTTGACATTTCGATGGCCTTCGACGGGGTCTGGCAAGATAGCCTTATTAGTAAGCTTCCTTCCTTCGGTCTGCCCGCCGGATTGTGTGATTGGATCGCGGATTTCCTGAGGGATCGATTTATTCGAGTGGTCATAGATGGCTGCTCGTCTGGACTGCTGGATATTAATGCCGGGGTTCTTCAAGGGTCGATGCTTTCGGCTGCATATTAATGATCTGCTTAAACCCGGTACCTTTGGGTATGCAGACGACAGCACTGTTGCTGAGAGATACGTGTCCGATGCACGAGCTGGTGGGTCGGTGGTCGGGAGGCTATGGTTGAGCGCTTGAACGTGTCCTAACAGGCTGTCTCTGAATGGGGCGATTTCAATCTGGTTAAGTTCAATGCTGCTAAGACCCAAGCGTGTCTTCTTTCTGCCAAAAGGAGCCAATCACGACCGGTACATGGTGGACATCCCACTCACACGCACAAAACGTTTTGGGAACACATTCATAGTGCGTACAGCTAAGGAGTAGAATTCACTGCCGGAGTGTGTGTTTCCTGATAGCTACAACCTGGGAGTCTTTAAGTCAAGAGTGAATAGGTTACTTCTAGGCAAGCGTGCTCCATCTTCGACCACATCATCGCTTACCGTCAGGTGAGATAGTGGTCAAACCCCTACGCCTGTGCCAATCACAAGTAAAAAAAAACCTAACATTAACACACTAAAAAGAAATAACTTAACAATACTGACTTTGAAAATTTATTACTTTCCTATAATCTTAAATTGGAATTCAAGCAACCAACTAGACTTAAAAGTGGCACTTGTCTAGATAACTTTGCTCATAATTCCAGACAAAAATATGTGAGTGAAGGAATCGATTTTGCATCATCGGACCACACTGCTCATATTTTAAAAATACAGGTGAACAAAACATGCATGCTAAATTCTTGGCACATTCATACACGTGACTTATTCAAAGAAAATTTAATATTATTCAAAAAACACTTTCAATGTCTGTCTTTTTCAGAAGCATTCGAAACAGACAACCCTAATGAGTTATACGATAGGTTTATAGATCTATTTCGTTTATTTTGTGATCTATGATTTCCAAAACAACTAATTAATGTAAAACCTGATAAAAAAAACCGGCCAAGTGCGAGTCGGACACGCACACGAACGGTTCCGTACCATAAACCTTAATTTTTTATATTTATTGTTACAGCGGCAATAGAAATACAATCTGTGAAAATTTCAACTGTCTACCTATTACGGTTCTTGAAATACAGCCCGCTGACAGACAGACGGACGAACGGACGGACGGACAGCGGAGGCTTAGTAATAGGGTTCCGCTGGATACACTTCGGACACGGAATCCTAAAAAGTAAAATGGATTTCGCGTGGAATAAGGATTTCCAGCGGGAAGCAAAAAAAACCTACTTTGGAAATATAAAAAGGCACCTTCAAGTGAAAGTAATTATATATTTAAAAATTATTCACGGAGATAAAAAAAAATATAAATCTCACTCAAAAAGCTCAGAATAATTGCCTTATTAATTGTTCTCAAAATAAATCAAAGACATCATGGCAGATAATTAATGATAACAATCGCTTAAAAGAACCCATTTGGCAAATAAATAAACATAATAATCTAGATAAAAATCCTAAGGAACTTGCGGAGTCATTTAACGATTTCTTCGTTGCTGATCAACGAAGAAATCGTTAAATGACAGAATGTAACTATCAAACCACTGGGCAAGACGGCAAGACAAGTGGCAATATGAATATCAGAAATTCTTTATTCATGTCACCAGTAGTACCTCAAGACTACTACGTGTAATAAAACATTTAATAAAAATAAAAAACAGTTTTGGATACGACGAAATTTTTAGCGCGGCAGTAAAACTTGTTTCGGACATTATAGCGAAACCTTTGAGCCACATAATAAATGCATTCATAAGCTCAAGTATGTTTCCAGATCAATTGAAAACTGTTGTCATAAAACCGCTACATAAAAAAAAACACTAAGGAACAAATTATAGACAGAGACACAGATAGAGTAGCTTTAATTTCAGTGTTTTCTAAGATATTAGAAAATATTATAAATGAATCTGTTCACACATTTGTTATTAAAAATAATATATTATGCGAAGAGCAAAACGGCTTTCGAAAAAAAATAAAAATATTAGCATGGCAATATTTGATCTTTTAAAAGTGATAACGAATAATGTGGATAAGAAAAATCCTTATGTGCAATTTTCACAGACATGACAAAATATTTCAATTATGTTAAATATCACACCCTATTAAATAAGCTTGAAGACTATGGTATAAGAGGTAACGTTCTAAACCTAATAAAGTCTTACCTCACTGATCGAAAACACGACTCAGAAATATCGAGAGTATGTACTAAAACCACGCGTCAATTTAAATATTTATCGTCCAGTAGAATACCTAAGTTTGGGGTTCCACAAGGTAGTGTACTTGGGCCATTATTATTTCTACTTTACATTAACGAACTACTGCGTCAAATTTATCAACCAAAGACATGATTTGCGGATGATAGCACAGTTATAATTGAATGCAAAGATAAAATGGAATACAAAAAAGACATAAACAAAACCCTTAAAACTATAATAGACTGATTATACTAGTGATAAATCTAAATAAAACTCAGGTCATGCATTTCTACCAGCGACTAGAGCCACGAAATATTATAATTAAATATAATGACCAAAACGTAGATACAACTACAGTAAAATTCTTAGGACACATCATCTTCATATCGACAATAAACAAACCTAGAAAAATCATGCTGAAAACGATTGCAATAAATTAAGTAAAACGGCACATGTACTCTATAGTCTTCCAAAAAAGTTAACATAAATACATTAGTGACAGCGTGTCATAGTTTAGTTGCTTCCTCATTTTCCTCATATATTGGAGAAACTGTAGTGAGAGAGAAATAATATTTAGGGCCGAAAAACGTTGCCTTCGATCAATGACAGGTCTTAAAACTACAGAAAGCTGTCAACCTGTTTTTAAAGCTCTAAGGATGCTTACGTTGCCATCATTGTATATTCTAGAAGTAGCCCTATTCGTTAGGACGAACAAGCACCTGTTTACATCAGTAGTAGATAAAAGACAACTCTCGGGACCAATAACGTCTCAATATCAAAATCAACTTTACCCAGGTGGTTTCCAAACGTCTACTTAAAAAAAAACACCGGTAGCACTCCGGGAGTGCCGGCAGAAGTGAAAACTTTAGTATTAATGTTGTGTTTAATTATAAGTACAAAAATACTATCATTTATGAGGTAGAATACAATGTTTATTTATTGCGCTATCGTACACAAATATGACAATTTACATGTTATTATTCATAATATTATATCGTTATTTATTTATATATTACAATAATTTTTATCTCTTAGAAAAATCAACTTTCATCCATAATTTCGTAATTCCGTAATTCCGTAATTTCGTATCCTTGGATACGCGTGGCACGCTGTACATAAACACAGACGGACATTCGCGCAAGCGCCCTGTGCCGCCTAAGCGGAGCAGCACACTCAGGCACGGTAGAAAGAGTGGGAGATACTAGTTCCTCTCCCTTCCCCTCGATCTTACGCTTTTTCGATCAGCATCACGTGACCCTGACGCGAGTCTGTCTTACGCTTTTTCGATCAGCATCACGTGACCCTGACGCGAGTCCGTCTTACGCTTTTTCGATCAGGTCACGTGTCCTGACGCGAGTTTAAGATTTTATACCCATTACAGAAAAAGTGCTCAACGCCGCTAAAGAAGTTTTCACTTCAAAAATATTTTAACCATGGGTTCTCTTATATATAATAAATTACCGATACAAATGAAGGAATTACCCATCCTTGGATGAGTAATTCCTTCCTTTATAAAAGAAGTGGGTAGACACTTGACAGGGCGCGCATCGGCTCCGCGTTAAGTAAATAAACAAATATAATAATCGACGATTTCGAAACGTGAAAGTTATAAACATTGTTCCAGAAGTTACAAAGTATTAGTGAAAGGTATCCCAGTGAAAAATCCTACAAATAATAACATAAAACTCTAGACACTCATTATAATGAATAAACATTACAACAAACAATACTGCTATAGTGAAATAAAAAGTATTCTATTCTACCAACCAAATCAGTGACAAAAAATAAAAAATGTTGTGACAGTCCAGTCAGTGCAAAAATATTTTTCAAATGAGTCAATGTAACGGACTTTGCTAGATTTAAATTTCATACAAGTTGAACAACATCACTATATTGGCAGTTTTGGTAACTGTATGAATAGTAGTTACGTTTTAAGGCTGGGTTATCCGGGCCTGTTGGCAATGAAAATGCTACCTCCGCCTGCGACCCCTCATGTTTAACACGACGATGTTATACGATGTCCTACCGATGACCGCCGACTTCTTCGCAGAATAAATACGTCACAGTGCAAAATATTTGCAGTTGATCTACTGAATTGTTTTTCTTTTAGACATGATTTCATGTATTTTACATTTATCGTTACGTTTTACATTTTATGGCAGTAACTCATGACAGACAAGGCGGTGGACTTAGTTTTATAATATATAGTGATCTAGTGTTAGTGATAGTGATGCAGTTTGGATTATGATTTCACAAATGAAACCGAAACAATTTTACAAACATGTTTTTAAATGAAACAATATAGCTATGTGAGAAAAAGTAAGTTAACATAGTAATAACAGAAAAAAAAACCGAACGTTTTCCATAAAATCTCGAAATCAAAGCATTTATTACAACAACACCTTTTACAGGAATAAAGGCCACCAGGCCTGTTGGCATCCCCTTTGGTGAAATGCTATAATGAGCTAAATTTGCTAAATGGTTCTACTGTTACGCTTACACTGTAACCATACTCTATTGTTTTTTTGGCTAATAGAGTCGTGCTGCTACAGTTATAATATAAATTTATCGATTAAAATATTCTAAAATATTGAATTGTCTCCATTGTGGCACATTTCTTTGATACCCAACATGACTACCTATGTCACGAAAATTTTTAGGTGAAAATGGTTGCAAACCAACTTTATAAATGATAATCATATCAGCCCAAAGACATCCACTACTGGACATAGCTCTACCCTAAGTGTCCTCATCGACCGTCTGTTCTGTTCACACCACTTCAGTTTGGCGATCCTTCAGGCAATGTCGTTAATCTTGATTCTCCTGCGAATATCATCATTCCTGATTCGATCAATACCCTATCCATTGCCCTTTGGGCGACTTTAAGCCATTTGATGAGGCCCATTGTGAGCGACCAAGTTTCGATTCCATAAGTCACCCATATACATAGACTTTCGTCTTGAGATACTGGTATGTGAGACGATAAGATACCACGCAACTTCCCGAACGCCGCACAGCATCGACGACAACTCGTCGTCGATGCTCAAGACTTTGGAGCTTCGCTAGCCTATCGGTTTTCTACCGGTTGCACTTTGGGGAATGTGCGACGGAATTGCATAATTTGATTCCGCCAAGCCCGTTCCATCATCGGACCACAAGACGTATGGCGATGCGCTACCGGTACATGGTGGAAATCCCACCCACGCGCACTAAACCTTTTGGAAACTCATTCATAGTACGTGCAGCTAAGGAGTGGAATTCCCTACCGGAGTCTGTGTTTCCTGATAGCTACAGCCTGGGAGTATTTTATTCAAGAGTGAATAGGTTACTTCTAGGCAGGCGTGCTCCATCTTCGACCACATCATCGCTTACCATCAGGTGAGATAGTGGTCAAACGCGTGCCTATCAATAGTAAAAAAAAACCTAACTGGACCGTTTGTCCCAGGTAGACGTACTTGTCTACATCTAAGAGTGTAGTCTTAGTAGGAGTGGGTAATTGTTATAAATCTTAAACCATCATTCAAAATAAAAAAACAAATACATATTCAATGATATCCCACTAAATATAATATAGTTAATTATATGTAGTTCGTCGACTTCATCGATTTTATTGCTACCCTTAGATTTGTTTTTTTTTATTTATTGCAATGTGTCCGGGTTAATCAGACTAGGCAAAATCTGTCTCTAGTTAGGTACCATATGTATCTTTATTCTGATAGCATAGGTAAAGCTCAAACAAGAAAACAGTATCTACTTAAAAGCACTCATATTTTTCTGTTTGACCGGCGTTGTCTGTGCGGAATCGAGACCTATGAGTAAACTGATTAAGTAGTTTTCCTCTGGTCCCAGGAGGAAAAAAATCTTATTGTGTGATGGAACTCCGTAGGCCCTGATCTTGTGATAACTATAGGTCATGGCACATTATAAGGGCACCGCAACGGCACAGCAGAAGCACGGCGTCGCCTCGAATTTAGGCTACGTCTAGCCATCAGCGCGCTAAGTACGCGTCATCTGCAAGGTACAAGCTCACAGTCCGCACCAGCCGCAAGGTGCAAGCTCGCAGTCCGCACTAGCCGCGAGGTGTAAGCTCGCCATCCGCGCACCGGTCGCTAGGTGCAAGAGCACCGTCCGCGCGAGGCGAGGCGCGAGGGGCGATGGTGGTACGCAAGCGACGGCGCAACGACGTTGTTTCGACAGCGACGTGCTGTCGACGCGCTGCAAGCACGCGGTCAGCTCGCTAAGGCGATTGGCACACTGCACCGCATCACGCAGCGTAGCGCGGAAGTGCGTGATCTTACGTTGCTTGAAAGTATCTCTCTTTGTATTAAAAACACGCGTAGTGCAACACACTGAAAACGCATTCACGCGTAGTTTTTGACTTCGTCGCTGCGCGCGCACCCCGCAGCGTGTAGCGGGGCAGTGTGTAAATTGTGTTTATGTATTCTTAGGTTAAGGTATTTATCTATGGGTCTTTGTTACCTGAAAATAAACGGTTTATTATTATTTATTATTATTATTAAATTACCTAACAGTGCGCGGGCTGACTGCACGTTGCTGGCTTTTTCATATTGACATTATGAAATATATTTTACGACACACGATTTAAGGCTCTAATTTGAATTACAAGTAAATTGCTGGGTTGGAGCGATGCCGTTGCGGTGCCGGTATAGTGCCATGACCTAATGAAGTAAAAAAAAAAACTTAACTCACACAAGTAGTTTTTGGTTGATCCGCACTATCAGTCTTGAAAAATAGGAGATTGATTGGAAAGCTGTTTTTTTGTAATCTTTGTATCTTAATCATAATATTATAAAGAAATTAAAAAGGTATTGAAACTCCTTTATGATAGCTACATTAAATTATCGATAAAAATTTGAAATGTGTCCAACCCTATTGTCAGATGTCAAAAAAGTCAACAAATCAAATTAAAATATTTTCATTTTCAATTAAAACAATGTGTATTAAAATAATAATATACTATCAACATATTTTGCCCGAACTTCTGAATTTTCCTGAGTGTCATCTTTTTCCTGTTGTTCCTTTTATGGGCCATTTATATTTTACACAACTGTGCCGCGATTTTTTCATAAAATATGTCACAGGTCTGGCTCCAAACACGTCCCGTGGGACTCTGCGGGGTTCAAAGGCAAGCTATTCTCCACTAATTCGATGTTTATTAAAATATTTCTTAGAAAACTCAAAAATCTAGCCGTACTTGGCCCTCCAAAATACTATTACCTTTCAGTTCGTGCAATTTTCAAATAGTTTTGTGCTGTAATTACGAAATAAGATTGAAAATAGTTTTTCAAATCGACCCTTTTTCAATTTTTTTTTGATCGAGAAAATTATATTATTTCGTGTTTTCACTTCCACTTGCCACTAGAACAAGGATGTATCCCTCACATATATTTTCGGGCTTAAATTCACTTATTTGATCATTTAAAATTGATTCGAAAACAGCCAAAACCCGGATAACCCAGCCAAGACTTGAATCTCATCAAGTCGAGTTCGAATCTGTAGTGCTATTCTGTAACAACATTTTCTTATCTCAACAGCGGAATCCGAAGTGAGTTTCAAATAAAGACTTTTATGTTGTGTGCAGTAAAGCTCACTTTGTGAGTTTTGTCACTCAGGTGAAGCTCGATATCGAAATAATTATTTACAGAATAGACTAGCTGAGCACAGTTCGAACTTTTTGTGTTTTGCTTTTTTTTTGCTTTTTTTTTCGACACAAATAAGATGGATTTTGAAAATATAACTTTACGAAGACATAAAACATTAATAAGCTCTACTAATTCTTCTTTCGATTCCATAAATTCTGAACATCTTTCAAAGAGTCTACCACTAACTTCAACAGGCATAAATTGCGAAGAGTTTGAAAGATTAAACGAAGAAATCAATTTCTTCGTTTTTCAAACTCTTCGCAATTTATGAACAGTTGAGAATACAGTTAAATACCGCTAACAACGAAATTGATTACTTGATTATGGAAAACAGCGCTCTGAAAAAATAAACAGAACAGCTAAATACCATAGCGCAATTAAATTTTTTTAATATATGCATAAGCGCATTATGTAGCGGACCAACGAGTAGTTCAAAAAAATACTCAACTACAAAGAAGTGTAAGGTACAAAATCTTAATATTATTTACAAAAAGAAACTTGAGACAAGTTAAAATGATGTTGAGATTTTGAGACTAAATCGTGTACTGAAAGCATGACAGATGGCGCTGCAAGTAACACGATCCTGAGCGGGTCACCACAACACGAAACCAACTTGAAGAAGTGTGATCAGGGAATAACAGATGGCGCTGTATGATATCTGCATGGAGGAAACGAAGTAAACAGTAACCAACACTTGTCTAATAACACAGATAAACCAAAATCCCAGCTAACTATAGTTGAGGTCAACAGTTCACAGGGCTTGCTTCAATTCTCATGCAATCTAGAAAAGACACTAAGTAAAAGAATTATCACATCTCTTCCACTACAAAACCATAATTATAGCACAGAGGACATTCTGAAACCTATTAATGAACTGGAATATTTTGAAAATAATTATTTAATTATATTCATAAGAGAAAACTTACTAAAACCGATCAAAGTCTTGTATTGTTCGTTCATACGCAGCCACCTTGAGTATACATCACAGGTCTGGAACCCTCAGTATGGGATCTACAAGTCTCGTACTGAGGGCATTCAGAGAAAATTTCTTAAGTATCTAGATTACAGGGCGAAACAAATATCTGTTGATTTCACTCACCGCTTGAACGCGGTCAAGCGGTGAAAAATGGTACCTTCTGCATCGGTGAGTGCAATCAACAGATATTTGTTTCGCCCTGTAATCTAGATATTTAAGAAATTTTGAAACAAGTTCAGGACAGTCAATTGAACCATTTGCGATATTTAACACACGTGATCGAGCATTTTTCGTACACGATCACGGGCATATTTATAGACTCTATAGGTACTCAAAGAATTTGAAAGAATTGAAGAAGAAGAATTTGAAGAATTTGTGAAAAACTGGTATTCAGCTAAATCTGGCTTGACTGGAAGCCGACCCCAGTGTAGTTGGGAAAAGGCTAGGCAGATGATGATGATGATGGTACTCAAAGAATTTAACAAATATCGATCACCGTCCAAAAGTTATAGAGGACACAACAATAGAAACTCTATAAGCATTACTGCTTCGCAGAAAGAGGTGACCGCTTTCCACGCCTCCTCGCTCCGGACCATGAATTGAACCAGGACCGAAAGCGAGAGGTAGCTGCCGCCGATCACCTCGACGAGAACACGGCGGTGCTCGACCCAAGCAGGGCAGATCTCCAGTGTATGCTGCATCGTGTCCTTCGGGCAATCCTCGCATGGTTGACACACGGGCGTCTCCTCCCGCCGAATTTAAAACAGGTTTCTCCCGAAATAACCGTGTCCGGGGAGTACCTCCGTCAGGCGAAAGGTGAGGACGCCTTTGCGCCGCTCTAGCCACTCCTCAAAGAGGCAACTTATCACCTGGATTGTAGCGTGCTCAGCGCTGGGTTGCAACAGTCGCTGTCTCCATACCGTCATGAGATCCTGCCGGAGCTCCGTCCACCGTACTGCCATTTGCCGCGGCAGTAGCGTAGCGCCTCCACGCGCCATCCGTAAATAAGCGCGAGGGCTCTCGTCTCTAGATCCCATGGTGCCAGTCCGGCAAGAAGGCTCGCCGCCTCTCCGGAGATCGTGCGGTATCCTCGGGCTAGCCGGACGTCAATGACCCTCTGGGACGCATTAAGGTATCGGGCTGGACACCTCCTGAAAGTAGGCGCCAACACCGGCGCCCCATAAAGGGCCATGAACCGCACGACCCCCGCGTAAAGCCTCCAGCAGGAGGCGTTTGGACCCCGTTGATTGGGCAGAAGTCGCTTGAAAGCACCCCCGGTTTATTATGAAGCCTACGTCTTCCAGTTCTAATAACATTAAGAATCTCGTCTTTTCATTACTACTTGACGACCACAAGTCACCTGCAACAGATAACAAATAATTGAAAAACGAATTGAATGAGGTTTTTGTGACTTTATTAGCTGATCCGGAAAACGTTGTTTTACGCTATAAAAAATCACCTACAATCTATTCTCAGACCTAACAAATATACACAAAAAAAAATACACAAAAATTGGTCAAGCCGTTTCGGAGGAGTTCGATAACAAACAATGTGACACGAGATTTTTATATATCTACACTAATATTATAAAGAGGAAAGATTTGTTTGTTTTTTTGTATGTTTGTTTGAATTGAATAGGCTTTGAAACTACTGGACCGATTTGAAAAATTCTTTCAGCATTGGGTAGCTACATTATCAGGGAGTAACATAGGCTATATATTATCCCCGTATTCTCACGGGAACGGGAACAACGCGGGTGATACCGCGTGACGTCTACTAGTTAGAAGATAATTTTAATATTATGAAACATGAGTATCCTTCAGTATAGAGTGTATTTGTGTTTGGGTTGATGATATCGACCAAAAGAAGAAATACCCAAATGATCAAATTGTACAGATCAAACAGAAGATTTGTCGAATAACGTCATTGGTACTCGTAAAGATGTTCAGTCAATGTTTTTACTTTCACTCTAATGCCGACCATTCTGTAAAGTCCAAAGTATCGCATAAGGAATGACGTCATAACTCCAAACAGTTTATCAAATACAATTCTGTTACCATGTGGAACAGTCATTTGCGCGTCTTTATGTTTGCTTCGAATTTTTCAGATAGAAATGATTAAAATATACAGTTTTTCGAAAACTCAGGGCTTCTCTCGGTCTTGCCTAGTCGGCTGCAATTTATGTGGCTTTCTCCTTAACACTGCAGTAATTCTAATTCAAACGAAGAGACATGCCCAGTTCATTTTGACCATTCAAGAAGTTCATAGATTTTTCAATAACGAAACCAAATCAAAGAAATTTATCAGGAAATTATTGGAAAAGAAAATAAAGAAGCATTTAATCGTAGGTATCGATTAAATGCTTATTATTATTTTTTGCATTTATAATATTGTTTTGTACCCGTATATAACGTTTGATGGCACTTTATCTAATCACAAAGAGTGCAAGAGAGAAAGGCCGCTACGGGCTGGGTTAAAAAAATATCAGTATAAGATATTGTATATTCTACCAATAATTATGTAGCTATAACATAAATATAGAAAACATTCTTAGCGCGCCGGATAAATGAGCAAATAGCCAGCCATTTGCAGATTACAGGAAACCTATAAAATGTCTATGATATTAAAGTAACATCTTAAAGGTAAATTCGTTGGCACCCTTTGTATGCCATTCTAGTTTGTAGTCTATCTCATCAGATGGTATAGTTTGAACTTTCGTAAATCTATCTCTATCTCTATTTGAACGAAAGAACAAGTAGAACCGTTCAAATTAATCATTACCACTTCGCATATCTACGTAATTTAATAGTCTGAAATGCGTTCTTAGTCTGTTCCTTTACAACATAGTGAATCTTGAAGAGGTTTCCACATTTTACTTAAATTAATATAAACGAAGTTTCAAGACAAATATTAAATGCTATTTTTGTTTTAATATTTTGATCTTTATTCCTTGATCACTTTAGTAAATAATAATCCCATCAAAAACACAAATGTGAAAATGGGAGACAAATTTAATGATTAACGTTATAGGATTATCTACAGAACTTGAGACCCATTTAGATCTCCACTTCTTTGTCGCTTAAGTCTACAACCATGCAAATTATTAACATTGAACGTGGCTCCAATTCAATATATTTTATCACATAGTTATATGTTTCTGATGTGATATCATTATTTTTTGTAAAGAAGGTCACCTAGAAGTGGGTAACGTTGTTGATCTATAAGTCAGTCAGTCAAGTTTTTGAACGGTAATGTATCAAAAAACATTTGAGTTTCATTTCTGAAATAAGATTAAAGACAAGCCTTAATAAATGTGCCCAATTTAATGTCTGTAATCTACTTTTGAAGGGGGGACGCTTTTCTTTGAACTTGGCTGGACACGCTGCTGCGTGTCTAGATTTCATATCAACTCTACATCTACCATTTTCAATGATATTAAGTATCTCGTCTTTTCATTATTACTTGACAAATATAAATCACCTGTTACAAAAATCCATTTATTAAACAAGGAATTTGATGAGGTTTTTTATCACTTTATATAATATTATGACACACGAGAATCCTTCACTAGAGAGTATATTTGTGTTTGAGTTGACGATGTCTAATAAAAGAAAGAATAACCGAGTTATCAATATTACTGTTCAAACTGAAGTTTTGTCGAATAACAACGTTGATAAAGATGTGCAGTCTATGTTTTTACCTTTCACCCTAATGCAGACAATTCTGTTAAGTCCAAAGTATCGCATTAATAAGGACGTCGTATCTCCAAATAATCTATTAAATATAATTCTGTTACTATGTGGAAAAATCATTTGCTCGTCTGTATGTTTGATTCGAATTGTTCAGACAGAGATGATTACAATATACAGTTTTTCGAAAACTCAGATCTTCCTCCTGTCTTGGAATTTCGGCTGTCATCTTTGCGGATTTGTCCATAATACTGTGGTCAATCTGCTTCAAACGAAGAGTCATGGACAGTTCATTTTGACTATTCAAGAAGTACATAGATTTATCAATGATGAAGCCATGTCAAAGAAATTCATTAGAAGCAACTGGATTAGTGTGTTAACGATTATATGCTTCTTCATCTTTTTTTGCATTTCTCACATTGTTTTGCTCCCGAATATGCCGTTTCATGCCACATTGTACAGAGTAGTTTTAATACACTTTGACTTTAACATAATTCAAGCCATCAGACTTATAAAGTTACTTCAGAATAAACTTGTGGATTGGAGACATCAGGTTTTACAATCGTTCAATGACCCTGAAAAAAAACTGTGTCCCAAAAGATTTTTACGAACTTATCTCCAAATCCTAAGGAGTTACCAGATTTATAAAAATATTTATCATCAAATGGTTAGTTATTTAAATTGATTCTTACTGGTTACTTTGCTATTGACAGCGATGCGTAACTTCAATTGTCATCATCATCTACCCTTTTCCTAACTTTACTGGGGTCGGTTTTCAGTTAAACTGGATTCAGTTGGATACCAGTATTTTACGTGGAGTGGCTGCATACCAGACCTCCACAACCTATTAACTGGGTAACACTGTCAGTACTCTGGCAATACTGGTTTCAGATTTTCTGGCTTCTGACTATCCGTAACGATTGCCAAAGATCTACAAATGACAGCCAAGACCAACGGCTTAGCGTGCGTATCGAGGCCCGGAGGAGTCTCAGTATGATAAGATGGTCACCACATCCGCAAACCAATCTCGGCAAACGTTGCTAACCTCAAAAATCGACCCGTGCGGCTATATTATTTAGCCACGAGCTCCTCCTAACTTCAATTGTCTTGTACACATTATAGTTTTATTGTTATTAGATCAATTACCATTAATTTAGGTTTTAGTAGAGGACACGGTGAAAGATCGAGGTTCACCCACCTGGTAATAAGATGAGACTTATTTGTCATCAAATTTTATTGAGTTATAAACACCCCTATGGTAGCTTGCTTATCGAAAAAGGTCCATGGCTATTTTTTTGCAGGCATATGCGATTATTTTCATTATTCAAATTATCTTTCTTTGGATACCAATTTTTATTGGTTAACAGATCGGTGTAGTTGCCTATAATTACTTACCTGTTCATACTTGCTTGCCAGGTTGCTATAAACAGAAATAAGTAGGCATGATGATTAATATATAATGTATTTAGCTATTTAAATTCAGACACGATGTAAAAATAGTTATTTAATTGGAATTGGTGAACCTACCAAGGCATATTTTGATAAATACTATCAATTGAAGCTTCATTTTTTCGGTCATCAAAAGAGTGAAGGTTATGAAAAAATGGTTAAAATTAATTTAGTTAAAAATAGTCCTGAACATTTTTAATTGGCAAGCTATCATGGGCATGTTTATTAATCAATAAAATTTGATAAAAAATATTTACGTCTCCTCTGGTTATCAGGTGGGTGAAGGACGATCTTCCACCGTCTCTTAGGCTATTTACGTTAAAATCATATGATAACTTTATTTTTTTTTTCATTTCCAGGTTTTGTTTTATACGGTTCGTAGCATATTAAATACGTTAGCGTTTAATGAAATATTTATAGTGGTTTATAAAACACTGACTGGAAAAGAAAATCCACTCAATGTAAGTATTTTTTTAATTTCACAATAATACAAATTGTAATTGTTTTATCACAATGTTTTGTACAATGCTCTGTATTGTTTGGTGTTATTTTTTTCAGAACATGGCATTTTCATCAACAGCGATAAATTACGTTTGGATTTTGAAGAACTTAACGTTACAAACTGCACTGAGTTTGTACTGCGAGGCATTCTATGTAGCTGTGGAAGATTCTCAGGATACATGCGCTTATATTCTAATGTCAAATTGTACAGGTACGTGAGATTTTAAATTTGTTTGTTTAAATCGGTTGTCGCAATCCTACTTTATTTAATAATTTATTGAAATGTTTTTAAATAATTTATTGTCACTCACAGATGAAGACAAGAAGTTGTGCAAGAATGTGAGGCGCGCGTACCGAGCATCGTTCAGTAAGATGCGCGCCTGTCGACTGTTCTGCGTAGACGTGTGTCTTCTACTGCACTTGGTGGCACTTCTCACTAACTATACCGTTGTGTTGCTGCAATTCGCATTTCTGTAATCTCAATTTAGTTTGTTTTCATTAAAGGAACTGGTTTTTTTTTTAATTTGTATTTATTATACGAATCTATCTCGATTGTGTTAGCATGCTGTCGAACACTGTTCAACGCTTAAACTAATGCTCAATCATTTTAACACCAATAAATTCTTACCCGTTCAAGTAGAAGCATGGTTTTATCAAAGGACGTTGTACGACTGACGGTGGTGTCATCTCATCAAAACACATATTCACGGCGTGGGATATGCTTACGAATGTTTTGTGACGAAAACAAAACGATGCAAATCACGAAAATGTTGTTAAATTGGAACATTACGTAAAGCGCTCACTTTAGATAAGCATAATTTAATGAATGACATAGAGTATAGAGTTCAAAGGAATGGGTTTGATAAACTCAAAATGAGAGCACAACAAAGCTCAATATTGGGTCCTACCATGTTGGAAAACAATTATAATCGACTATTTTAAATACTTGCAAAGTATCATGTCTCAAGGTTTTGGATTTAGTAAGGGGATGGGTTTCATCCATGACATTATGCATTAAAGAGACATCAGAACTATCTCTGCCGGAGCGATTGCCTAATTTCCATGTTTAAGGATATGAACATTTGGGTTGGGAGTTTTCCTGTTTGTAGGATCGCATTGAAGAGGTTAAAGAGATGTAGGAGTAATTTTAGAGATCCTATATTCAGGGCTTCGGTTGTAACGCCATATTCACTTGGACCCTTATCGAAGTGCATCGTCTTAACTAATACTTGTATAATGTTACGGGAGGTATATGTTTTCGTGTCGGATTAAGTGCGAGTCGGACTCGCGTGCAAAGGGTTCCGGTGTTCGTAAGTTCGCGTGCGAACTTACGAACGAGAATTAGTTATAGATCGATTTTTTTTTTAACTTGTTATTTTAACACTATAGAGTTTTCCTGTTATCTACAACGTGTTGATTTGCATCCTAGTCAAATTCAAGGACGTAATTATGCTAATGATTCTCGACCCAAATCGACATTAAAATGGGTAGGTATTTTTTTAATTTTATTTTTTTATTTACGGAAATCCGTAAGTGTAAACTAGCCGCGGCCCGTCTGTTCCTAGCCTTATAATCGCGCTTTCACACACAAAAAAACGCAAACAATACATACACAACGCATATGCAACGATCATTCGATAAATTCGTAGGTAATCAATCGCACCCCAATCACGGTACGGGGATTCTCCCGCGCAAGCTCCTAGCCACGCCCCCGGCCCCCGCGGCCCCGGAACTAACAGTGTGTTTGATGTCGCCGAAGCGTGCGCGTGTTTGCGAATTGTGCAAGATGACGGACAATTATTCAAAGTCGAGATGGTGGAGATGGTCCGCCTGTATGCCATCAGTGGAGACAACCTACGTGGAGCCAACCGGATATTCACGGAAATGTTTCCCGATCGGGAACCCCCATCACAGAGCGTCATGCTGGCTGCTACGCAGGGACTGTGGGATCATCGGCAGTTTGACGTTCCCCGGCATGCTCATGCTCGCGGCAGCGTAGGCCTGCCTGTCGCTTTGCAGGAAGACATCCTGGAATACTTCCAGCGAGACCCACGGGCAAGCACGCGGGAGGCTGGTCAACACTTAGGAGTGCACCACACCACAGTGTGGCGCCTACTGAAACGTGAACTTCAACACCCGTTCCACTACCGCAAGGCACAACCTCTACTTCCAGCAGGATGGCGCTCCCTCTCACTATGGTCGGCAAGTACGCGAGTACTTGACCGAAAAGTTGGTGACCACTCGATCGGTCGCGGAAGACCTGTGGCCTGGCCTCCGCGTTCTCCAGACCTGACGCCTGTAGACTTTTATTTGTGGGGAGATGACAAGTGTAACAGAATTACATGCAAGGATCATTAGTGCTTTCGACACTTTAAAAACGAATGTGTTAGTGTTACGTAAGCTGAAGGAAAACCAGCTACGTTGTGCTCGATTGTGCGAAGAGTGTGATGGTGGCAACTTTGAACAATACCTCCGGGTAACTTAAGTAGGTAATTTATTTATTTGTACATTTTGTAAATACGTTGTAAGCTTAATCAATTTTATTAGTGTAAATAAGTTGATTTCAAATTTTATTTTTAACTACGCCAATAATACCTAAGAGTCGAAAATATCACCACGTACTTTCACTTAACTAGCACGTCTTTCCATTTCCATCAAACGTAGAAAACATTTTTAGACTTAGTAGATCGCTACACTAACTAAGGCATTCTTGCCGGTCCTAAGCCCGTTAAGTAGGAAGGAAATCCACAAATAAAAACAAAATCACTACGAAAAGCAAAACTAACATTTTATTAATCATTTGATAACAGGTCAGTAAACTTTTCTTTGGCGCACTAGTATTATTGTCATTAGTAAGATTTCCGTATTCCAATGATACTCAAAGATGAGTTAATTATCAAGCGAAATTTATGACAATAATGTAAGTGATTTTCGAAATAAAATTAGGTAAAATTATTGCTACCGGTCATTGATCGGTCGCGCTCGCGCGCGCTTGCATTTCGTAGGTAAGACGTCGACACTCACGCACACAGCTGCATTGTCGCTGTGTGCGTAGTCGGTGATTCTGTTTTATTTGTATTGAATTAAGGGCTTAATTCTGAAATACTGTTAAATTTCAACAACAAAAAAAGCAGCGCTTATTAGTTATTGCCCGCTACCGTACTTTCGATTGATTATTTATGTCTTTTATGACAACCTCCTGAAATTTGACGAGGATGCAAAACAACACGTTGTATAAGTAAAGACCGATTATCTCCATTTTTTTTTCAAAATTTTAGGCTCAGTAGTTTCGGATATAATTGGGGAATGGTCATTTATCGTCTAATTTCTTGAATAACTTCTAAACCAATTATTTTAAAATTATGAAAAAATATATTTAAAACCCTCAAAGTGAGGCCTTTCATTTGAAATGTCACACTATATTATTCGATATTTTGTTCGACCCCCAAAAGTAACCCCCGTACTGAAAATTTAATAATTTACGTAATGGACTCGTTACGTAAATCACAAAACGCCGTATGGTGTCGGCCGGTGCCGTATGGTGCCGTAAAAGAATAATACCATCCCATCACTTCCCATGGGTATCGTACGAGGCGACTAAGGGACTCACCAGAGAATGGGCAGCAGCGTTCTCTGTAAAACGCAACACCATACACTGCGATCGCCAACCCGCCTGCCAAGCGTGGCGATTATGGCAAACACCCCCCATTTGGGGAGGCCTAGGTCCAGCAGTGGACGTCTTTCGGCTGATATGATGAAATGATGGGTCACAAAAGTCCATATGTGTACCAAATTTTAAAAGAATCGGTCCAGTGGATCCGGAGAAAACTGGGTGGGACAGACGGACAGATAGACAGACAGACAGACAGACACCCAAGTGATCCTATAAGGGTTCTGTTTTTTGTACGGAACACTAAAAATCATATAAATTGGTCGATGCTTTTCAGAGGAGTTCAATAACAAACAATGTGACACGAGATTTTTTATATTAGAAGATATTATATTATGAAACATGAGTATCCTTCAGTTTAGAGTGTATTTGTGTTTGGAGTGATGATGTCTACCAAAAGAGGAGATAACTAAATTATCAATTTTACAGATAAAACAGAAGATTTGTCGAATCAAATTGTTGATAAAGATGTTCAGTATTTTTTTTTACCTTTCACCATAATGAAGAGCATTCTATTCATCAGGAATGACGTCATAACTCCAAACAATATATTAATTATACTTCTGTTACTATATGGAACAGTCATTTGCTCGTCTGTAGGTATGTTTGCTTCGAATTGTTCAGACAGAGATGATTAAATTATAAAGTTTTTCGAAAACTAAGAGCTTCTTTTGATTTCTAGTCTATTGTTATTTATTTGGATTTCTCCTTAACACTGTGATTAATCTGATTAAAACGAAGAGTCATGTTCAGTTCATTTTGACCATTAAAAATGTTCATAGATTTATCAATAACTAGCTGATCCGCGCAACTTTGTCTGCGTCTCAATTTTCATTACTACGCCGCTCCTATTGGTCTTAGCGTGATTATATATAGCCTGTAGCTTTCCTCGATAAATGGGCTATCTAACACTGAAATAATTTTTCAAATCGGACAAGTACTTCCTGAGATTAGCGCGTTCAAGCAAACAAATAAACTCTTCAGTTTTATTTATTATTATAGAAGAATCCAAATCAAAGAAATTCATCAGGAATAATGTTTTGTGTGTCAACGATTATATACTTCCTTATTTTCTTTTGCATTTATAATATTCTTTTGTACCCTGAGATGCCGTTTCATACTACATTTTATAGAGCAGTTTCAATACACTTTCGACGTTAACATAGTTTAAGCCATCAGACTTATAAAGTGACTTCAGAATAAACTTGTGGATTGGAGACATCAGGTTTTACATTCGTTCAATGATACTGAAAAAACTTTGTCGCAAAAATTGCTACAAACTTATCACCAAATTCTAAGGGGCTACTAGATTTATTAGAAAATATTTCATTTATTATTTATGTATTATTCAGGTTAACCAACAATTGTTTACACCAGTACATTAGCAGCTTATTATTTATATAGGATACAATTGCGGGTGCAACAATTCATTATAGGTTAACACCGCATGAAATGGTTAGTTATTTAAATTAATTTTACTGGCCACTTTCTAATTGAACCCTTTCTCTCAAAATAGAAAAAAATAACCTAAACCAATTTTCCCCGTTCCCACAAACTCTATTGTTCAGTCAACAATAGAGTCGCCCAACGACCCGATAGACATGGACACATCCGTGCCATGCTCGAACCCGCCTTCTGACTCAGAAGGCAGCTCTTCTGATGCCTCTTCCTCTGAGGATGACTTTCAGCTAGTCACCTCAGGAGGAAAGAGGAAGAAGAAAGCCAAAACTTCCCAAGCCAACAAGGCCAAGAAGTCCGTGGCGTCTTCTAAGACCCCCACCCCCTCTACCTCCACTGCCCCATACCCCTGCCTCTGCTTCCCAAAAGAAGCAACGCCCCCCACCGCCTGTGTACATTCAAGACAAGGCGAAATGGACCGGTGTTTCGAAGATGTGTGTTGATCGCAAGATCAACTACACAAATGCGAAAGCCTGCCAAAATGGCATCAAAGTTGTTGTCCCGACAGCTAGTGATTACCGGGACCTAACCCGTGCCCTACGTGAAAGGGACATTTCCTTTCACACATATACTCTCCCAGAGGATACGCCCACCCGAGTAGTGATAAGACGTATCCCAAAGGAGATCTCTACCGACGACGTCAAAGACGATCTCCTTGCACAGTCCGTCCCAGTGTCCGCCGTCCACCGCTTGCACAAAGCAAGGGGAGGCGACCTCTACGACATGGTGCTGGTCGTATGCAACCCCACCGAGGGCCACCACCCGATTTTTAAAATAAAATCGGTTTGCAACCTCTCCGGCATCCAAATTGAGAAGCCTTTCCGCCCGACAGTAGTTGGCCAGTGTCACCGCTGCCTATGGGCACTCGCAGCGTAACTGCTACGCGAAACCCAGATGCGTCAAGTGTCTGGATGAGCACAGCACCAGCGAGTGCCCTCGCCCCAAAGACCGCTCACAGTGCGCAGAGCCTCCCAGCTGCGGCAAATTATCGTGGGTGTCCCAAAGCCCCAAAGATCTCCCCCAAACTGGCAAAGCGTGCCAATGCCCGCCAGCTACGCGAATCAGGCCCAGAGAGAAAACCCTCCTCTCAGTTGCCCGACCGGCTAGCTCCACAGAGGCCCTCTCCGTGGAACTAGCTCAACCACCAAAAGGCATTCCTAGCTTTGGTGGCCTCCTCCTCCCAGCCCATCCCAGCGCTAATGGCTACGCCCATTCCAGCGCCGTCCCCCGCGCCTGCGACCTCCGTTGTCCCAGCTGCTCCACAGTCTGTGCCACAGCGCACTGCTGTTTCCCAGCCTGCGCCTCAGTGCACTGTTGTTCCCGCAACAGTGCAAGTGCGTCCCATTCCTCCGACCAATACGGTCAAGAACCCTGGTGTGGGCCCCACAATCCTGGAGGCCTACAGCTTGTTCATGACCCGTGCTGCAAGGGCCATGTCCGACGAGTTAAATGCGACCAGAGGAAACGATGGTCAATTGAAACTCTCTACCAGAAAGGCGCATGAGATCTTCACCGCCTATAAGTCTATTACGGACGCTCTGGACGCCATGGATGCAATTGATGACTAATCAATGGATAAGTCACGCATCAACACCACCAGGCCCAGATCACTCAAACTAGGGTTTTTCAATGCCAATGGCATTAGCAACCAGCGCGATGAGATCGCAAAATTCCTCCGCGATCATCAGCTAGACATCCTCCTCATACAGGAAACATTCCTAAAACCCCACCGCAACGATCCTAAAATTGCCAACTACCGCATAGTTCGCAACGGTAGGTCGCGTTGTCACGGCGTCGGCACTCTCATTTATTATAAAAAGGAGCTGTATTGCATCCCTTTGGCCCCTCCCACACCCCGTTCTCTGCTCGAATGCTCAGCCTGTCGGCTGGGCATGAATGGTCATCAATCGATCACCATCATCTCCGCCTACTATCCACCGCCCTCGACCTCGTCTCCCACGCCTGACGACCCCATCGCTCTCGCTAGCGACTTCACCACCGTCTTTGGCTTGAGTGACTCCGTTATCTTAGCGGGTGACCTCAATGCCAAGCATCCCGCGTGGAACTGCAACACTGCAAATGCCAGAGGCAGGGTAGTGTACAACCTAGGTGAAACCCTAAACTATGACGTCATCGCTCCGATGACTCCCACTCACTTCCCTCACGATCCCAACCAGAATCCCGATGTCCTCGATGTGGCGTTGCTGAAGAATGTAAACCTCCGTTTACAATCTATAGAAGCGCTACACGAGCTCAATTCTGATCACCGTCCAGTGATCATGCACCTAGGCTCCCGCTCGGGCCAGCTCGATCCCGACCAGCCTCCCCCGTCTCACGTGATCACCGACTGGAGGAAAGTAAGCGAAAGACTGAAATCCACCACGTCGCCTCACCTAGACGCCATCCCCGACCATATTGTCTCAGTCGCTGACACGACAGCGGCGGTCGACTTGCTTACGGATCACGTACAATCCGTCTTGAATGAGTGTTCAAGGGAGATTCCAGTGGACGAAGACCACCGCTGGAAGCTCCCGGACGATGTACGGAGTCTGATAACCGAGAAGAACGCAGCCATCCGTGCGTACAGTTCTTTTCCCTGTGACGCAAACAAAGCTCACATGCGCAACTTGCAGCGTGCTGTGAGGAAACGCACTGCTGAGCTGCGTACCGCGCGCTGGGACAAGACGCTAAGCGAACTCGAGCCCACCCACCTCGCCTTTTGGCAACTTCAGAGGAAGTTACGATCCAAAGAAGAGGCCACAATGCCCCCTCTCATCCACCCCGACAAGAGTGTCGCATTTGACAACTCTGATAAAGCGGAATGTCTAGCCGACAGCCTAGAGTCCCAATGTTCCCCCAGCTCTCAACCAGTAGACAAAGCTCACCTCGATATCGTGAATGCCGAAGTCGAACGTAGGGCTTCCCTCCCACCAGTCGAAGATCCTGATGATCCTCTACTCCCCGTCACTCCTGAAGAGGTGGAGAATATCATCAAAAGGCTTCAGCCTAGGAAAGCCCCTGGTTCCGACGGCATCACCAACAAGATGTTCAAACTCTTCCCCGCCCAACTCATAGTGCTAATGACTGCCATCTTCAATGGCGCATTAAGCAATAACATCTTCCCCCAAGCATGGAAACAGGCCACCGTTATCGGTATCCCCAAACCAGGCAAGTCCAAGTCTGATCCCGCCAGTTACCGTCCCATCAGTCTACTCAACGTTCTCGGTAAAATCTACGAGAGGCTTATTTACAAGCGGCTCAAAGATTTTGCCGAAGCAAAGAGTCTTATCCCTGACGAGCAGTTTGGTTTTCGAACCGAACACTCGTGCATCCAACAAGTGCACCGCATCGTCGAACACCTAAGCGCTGGCTTCCAGCGTGGCTCGATGACGGGCGCCTTGTTCTTTGACATAGCGAAAGCATTTGACAAAGTCTGGCACAATGGCTTAATTTACAAGCTATACCAACTCGGCGTGCCAGACCACCTCGTGCTCATCTTGCGAGACTTTTTGTCAAACCGCACCTTTCGCTATCGAATCGAGGGTGCACTCTCGTCCCCTCACCCCATCCGAGCAGGAGTCCCCCAGGGCTCAGTGTTATCCCCCCTATTATTTACGCTGTTCACCAGCGATATGCCCAAAAGTAACAAGGCTCAGTTGGCCCTTTTCGCAGACGACACGGCCATGTACTATAGCGGTCGTGACCCTGACTCTATCGCTCGCACTCTCCAAACTTACGCGAACATCTTGGGCAGATGGTTCAGAAAGTGGAGAATAGAAGTAAACCCTGATAAGAGTCAAGCGGTTCTGTTTTCAAAACCGCTGCATAAACCCCCTTCCCCCCGTCCGATCACCATGTATGGCAAGCCGATCCTTTGGGAGAAGCAAGCCAAATACCTGGGGGTCATCCTGGACAGACACCTCACCTTCGCTGAGCATATAAGGCAGGCCCGTTCACGCGCCGCCTTCGCCCAGGGAAGGCTTCACTTTATCACGACCGCCCGCAGCAAATTGTCACTCAAGTGCAAATTGCGACTGTTCACCGCGGTCATCCGTCCCATCATGACGTACGCTTGCGCTGTTTTTGCACACGCAAAGCCTCATCACCTCCATAGGATGCAGACGCTCCAAAACTGTTTCCTCCGTAAGATCACGGGAGCCCCCTACTATGTCCGCAATGAGACTCTCCACGTAGATCTCAGGAACTAGGAATTACCAGGAAAATAATACGAACACGATGAGCACCCCTAACCTATCTCATCACAATATGCCCAACGAATATTTAAACCGTACATTTCGCAACCGAAGACCAAGAATTTAAAATACTTTTCCAGAATTTCCAAAGCCTAAACAACAAGCAACACTTACTAGACGCCTTCATTACCCAAAATTCTAAGTACAAAACTATATGCATCTCGGAAACCTGGCTCTCAGAAGAAAAGCTCGAACTAATTAAAATTAGCGGCTATAAAATTGCATCTTCATATTGTCGCAGTACCAGAACAGGCGGCGGTGTCTGCATTCTACTTCAAGAACATATAGACTGTACACATAGGAGTGATATAACAGATAAATCTATAGAATATGTACTAGAGTTATGTGCTACTGAATTGCCTAAAGAAAACTTATTGATAATAACTATGTATTGGAATAGAAGAGAGGAAGAAGTTTTTTATCAGCAACTAAAACTAATTTTAAAATATATAAATAAAACATATTCAAAGCTTAACATAGTTATAGGCGGTGACTTTAACATTAATATCTTATCAGATAACCTTAAATCAAACCAATTTATAAATTTAATGCAAGAATACAAATTTACCCAACATATTGAAAGTCCAACACGTGTAACGTCTAACACAACTACATGCTTGGATTTAATATTTACAAATTTTCAATTCAATGATATGTACACAACTGTAGAAAAGCTAGGATTCTAAGACCATAATAGTACAATTCTACATTTAAACTTGCCGAAACAGACAAAAAGAATAACCTGGTCTGCAAAGAAAAATTTTATAATCACACAAACATATCAAAATTTAAGTCTAAATTAAAAGAAATAAATTGGAAAGATATCATAACCAATGAAAAAGACATGAACAGTAATTACGAAGCTTTTAATGATACACTCAATAATATACTTAATCAATGTATACCATTAAAAAAATTAAAGTGAAAACCAAAATTTAAAAAATACTGGCTCACCGTAGGCATTAAGAACTCATGTAAAAATAAAAGATTATTAAAACTACTAACCACAAAAACAAACAATCCAATATTGACAAATCATTACAAAAAATACGAGAAAATTCTAAAAAAGACAGTAACTACAGCAAAAAAGCTACATTATAAAAACAAAATGACTAAATCTAATAATAAAGTTAAGACAATGTGGAGGATAGTAAATGAACGCACGAATAAAAAAATAACTAATGAGAAATCTAACATCACCCTACTTAAGAATAACGGTATGACTTCTGAGCCTAGAGAGGTAGCAAACATATTCAATGACTTTTTTGCTTCTATCGGAGATGCTACGAACAACTCAACCGGCCAACCGAAGGGATCTCCTGTTCTGAGCCCTACAAATAACTCAATCTTCCTCAGTCCAATTGACCCCTACGAGGTGAATTCATTACTAAAAAGTTTGAAAAATAAAAAAAGTCACGGTATTGATGAACTTCCCCCTACCTTATTAAGACAATGTGCAGATGAATTAACACTACCATTTTATCTATTGTTAAATCAATCATTTGAAGAAGGGGCTTTTCCCAATCTCTTAAAAAAATCTCTCATAAAACCCATACATAAAAAGAACTCGAAAACTGACCCAAATAATTACCGCCCCATTGCCCTCTTACCGACAGCTTCTAAAATATTTGAAAAAGCCATGTGTAATCGAGTCTATGCATTTTGCGAGAAATATCATATATTTAATGACTGTCAAAACGGTTTCCGAAAAAACCGCTCCACTACTTTGGCCGTTTATAAATATATCCAAAAAGCTCTTGACATAATTAATAATAAAAAGTACGCGATTGGACTCCTGCTGGATATGACGAAAGCATACGATAAAGTACAATTTGACATATTATTAAATAAACTATATAGTATAGGACTTCGCGGTAAATGCTATGACTGGTTAGTATCTTATCTGAAGCATAGAGAACAAATAGTAGAAATTGAATATTATAACAATAGTAAAAATGAAATAGAATTAATCAGATCTCACAGCAAACAAATCACCGCCTCAATCCCGCAAGGAAGCGTCATAGGATGTTTCTTATTTCTAGTCTACATAAATGACCTTCCTAATAATATACATGAGCAATGTGTCCTGTTTGCTGATGACATATCTATACTGACATCATGTGAAAACAACAGCAATTTAAATGATAAATTAAATTCTATATTAAATGACACAATAAATTGGATGACTAAACATAATCTGGAAATCAACTTCAAAAAAACTAAAATAATCTCATTTTACCCCCGCCAAAAAACACCAATAAATATAAACTTTAGCTAAATAAATAATAAATTAGAAGTCGTAGATAAATTCACCCTACTAGGCCTAAATATTGATTCACAAATAAATTGGAAGTCCCATATTCAAACAGTAAGAGCAAAATTATCAAAATTTTCATACGCCCTCCGCGAGATCAAAAAAACCACCGACCTTAAAACTGCACTAATGACGTATTACGCGTATGCCTACGCATGGCTGAAATACGGTGTAATCCTGTGGGGAAATAGCACTGATGCGCCCACCTTATTTACCCTACAAAAAAAATTAATTCGAATCTTGGTAAACATTGAAGCCACCGATAGCTGCAAACCTCATTTTCTGGAACAAAAAATTTTACCCCTGCCTTGCCTCTATATATTCGAAGTATGTAAGTTTGTGCGTAAGTACCCAGAATTCTTTACAAAAAGAGAGGACATACAAAGTAAAATAACTTTAAGACATTAAAATAGATTGAACTTATCAACATCGAGATTAAAGATGCACTCGAATAGTGCCTACGTCATGTCCATAAAAATCTATAATAAGTTACCCGAAATAATAAAATGTTCAAATAAATATAATATTTTTATCAATAAATTGAAATTTTTCCTTATAAGTAAATGCTACTATAGTATAAACGAATACCTAATTGATAAATTGTAATTAATTACATATCTAATTACATTAATAAATACTCAAAATATTAATGACATAATAAATAATTGCGTAATAAACTAAATAGAAATAATTTCGGTGGGTATTTTTAAATAATTGTCATTAAATATTGTAACAAACACTCTGTATCCTTCCTCCTCTCTCCTAGTTTTTAATGTATGCTGTGCCCGACAGGGTCCATAATTGTGACTAAAATAAAATAACCCTAACATCTATGTAAACATTATGGTACGCAATAAAGAATTGAGAATTGAGAATCTCAAATTGCCCACCATACAGCAGTTCATGAAACGCATTACTAAGCGTTTCTTCGATACTGCTGTCAAACACCGCAACCCCCTTATCGCATCGGCAGCCCGATACGAACCCTCCCGCATCTCAAATATCCGCCGTCCGAGGCACACCTTAACCATTCCTGATGACTCTACCACTCTTCTACAAGAAAGTCGTAAAGAAACTAGCACACTCAAATCAAGACCGCCGTCCTTTCGCCCTCGCCGCCGAGCCCCGTCGCGATCTTTCCTTCAATGTCCACCCCGACCTTTGCTCGAGGCAGCCCGCGCCGCTGAGCCTGTAGTTTTAAATTCGCCCCTAAATAATCAATATTCGATCCAGCCCGTCCCTAGCTGTCCTCCCCCCAGCGACGCCCTAAGCCGAGGTCCGTACCCCAAAGGGGGTGCCCTTAGCGTGTAGTCGCTTAGTTTGTAAGTTTAAAATAAGCCCTGGCTGGAGGCTTTAATATTTATATTAAGGCCACCACAGGAAAGTCCGGCTAAGCAGTCGACAACCTCCTAGGTTGACCTGCGAGAGGCCACACATAAAAAAAAAAAAACTAAACCAATTTTTATTTTGTCTTCAGGTTCTGTATTGCACGGCTCGTAGCTTACTTTATACTTTACTGTTTAATGAAATATTTTATTCGCGAAGAAAGCGTCACATATAGTTTTATATATACATACGAGCTTATGTAATAGAATAAGATAGTTATAGTATGAGTACTTTGTAATCAAATTAAATTTATATTTGTTGTCGTTTTTCCCCAGACACATAAGATGTTCTTAGGGAAATTATTTTCTTTAAATATATAGATAGGTAGGGTAACACTCCCTTGCACATTCCTCGTAAATCCTTAAAAGGTACTTGTTAACAGGTAATGCTAAAGGAGGTACCCAGGTATTGAACATTTCACACATACCGACACAGGACAGTTACTCAAAATGGTAGTAGGGTGGACAGATAAACCACCATTTACAGACACCTTCCTTTACTAAACATACAGAAAATCTAGGTATTCAGACTTTAGAAAATCGGCACTAGGAACCTAGCGCTGAGCTTTATTAAGATATTTAAAATGGTCAGATAATGCATAAATCCACAATTTAGGAGAATGGAAAAACACAATTTTTTTCTCCTTCCGGGTTTCTGATCTTATAGTGCTTCCACCCTTAGAGGGCCTTTGAAACCACCCTTTGAAAGTTGTGTATCTGGATAGAGGTATGATGCACCTACCCTAAAACATATAGCACAACAGCCCTTAAGGCACAGTTTTTCGGGAAGTCAACCCTAAATAGTAGACAAGTTCATACTTGTAGATAGATTCGATGGTTAAATGCAACAAGCCCCTCAGTGGGTAGGGTTGAAGGGTTGATTTTTACCCCATTCAACGGGGAATTTTAGGGGCTTTACAGAGAGTTGCATCAATCCCTATCCAGACGTAGAAAATACCTAGATATAGCCAAATAATGTATGACAGTTATAGTTAAACTAATAGTTAAAAATAAACTAACACAGTTAGCGATTTATGGGCCTCGTTACGGTAAAGTAACATAGAACGTAAGTAAACAGGCCAAAAATAGAAATTCGTAGTCATTGGCAAGAAAAATATATAGAACTTTTAACTAAATATTGTAAAAATAGACGCGAAAAGTTTCCCTTAAACCGCTAGCTGCAGTGTTAACAGTAAATTATCTGCATCTTCATTTATCCCTGGTAAGCAAACATCCCTAACCCCAATCTACCCCGAAGACAGCAAGTACTAATAGCAAGAAAGAAGAACGTTACACGTGTGGTACAGGAACTTCAGTATACAGGTACAGGACGTCAGCGCGGCTGGACGCAGTCGGGTGGTCACAGTTCACATCTAAGGAATAGAAGAAGGATAGACCTACCCCAAACACACCCCCGTTCCAGTCGATCACGCTCGTCTGGTACATATTTATAGTTTTTTGACATACTAACCGGAACAAATAATGAACTTGATGTTAGTATTTTGATGACATTTTATTTCTTAAAATATTTTGAAGTTTTTAATGCTCGTTTCTGTTTAGTAAATTATTGTTTTTCAGAACACAGCATTTTTCAGCGAAAATATACTCTTGGATATTCAAAAACTTAATGTTACAAACTGCGCTAAGTTTGTACTGCGAGGCAATCTATTTAGCTGTGGAGGTCGCTACGTCCCCGTCAGGGGACGTGGCGGGCGTTACCGGGACTTATCGTCCCCTGCCCGCGGAATCCATCCGCGGTCCGTAGCAACGGATCGGTAATTTTGTGGCCAGTGAAGTCCCAATTTTTTGGCAATCCCACACACCCTCTCACACTCACTCATGCACGCCTCCACCTCACACAAAGAGAGGACTACTCACACACCCAACCATGTTTTGTTCTTCATCCAACTTGTAATATTTTTCTGAATTCTTTTTTGTTATTACTTAGTTTTTTCTATCTTGTATTAGGCACGTACATTTTAGCGTGGCATCATTTAAAATACCTAATTTAAGTTTTAATTTGTAACACAAGGGGATCGGCGTTGAGGGCTAAAATACAGGTTATGCCTAGTTCGGCCCCAAATGCTAATACTGTTGTGTACACTAGCTTTAGATTGAGCACTCTATTTGTAAAAAAAAATACAAATTTCTATGAATAAATATTACAAAAAAAAATATTACTTATCCGGCGCGTGAGTTCCAGCGAGTGTGGAGTGGCGAACGTGTGGGTTTCGGAGCGCAACTTGCCTATGTTAACTTAGCACAAGTCGCGCACCGGGGTGAGAGTTGGGTGAGCAGTCATTGTGTTTGAGTAGGTCGCGTGTAACCTGGGGGCGACCTACTCAGGCGTCAAATCCGGTGCGATGGTCGTCGACGTCCGCTACCAGGTCGTGGGGCAGGCGTCTCGCGGCAGGTAGGCGCGCATGCCAGGGCGCTAGGTGCTTGACGTGTAGCCAAGCACTGTGGAAGATTCTCAGGACATATGCGCTTTTATTCTATTGTCAAATTGGACTAGTAGGTATTTAAAGTCGGTTCTGGCAATCGTTCGTGTTTTAATAATTAATTAAATGTTTTTAAATAATTTATTGTCATTTACAGATGAAGACAAGAAGTTGTGCAAGAATGTGAGGCGCGCATACAGAGCATCGTTCAGTAAGATGCGCGCCTGTCGACTGTTCTGTGCAGGCGTGTGTCATCTACTGCACCTGGCAGCACTTCTCAGTAACTATACTATTGTGTTGCTGCAGTTTGCAATTTTGTAGTTCATTCAAAATTAAAAAGTTTATTTTTCGAGAGCTTGACATGATAGGTACTTTACTATTAATTTAGTTTTATTTTTCCGTCAAAGATCTATCTGTTCTCCACTTGATCATGTATTTGATAGATGCATATTTAAAAAAAAATATAAATATATTTTCTTTTTACCGGATAGAAACAGTTTTATCAATCAGCATTAGATAGGTGATCTATCAAAAACATCTGCTTTGATGATCAGTTTTGAGACTGATAATAATATAATCGTATCTGATACGATATCTTAACAAGATATTGATGAAGGTTTTACTCTCAAAAACAAAATATATAAATATCAGTGCGCAGGTACACTCTGGCAAATATTTCTGTATATTACTCACACATAATAGAAGTATGTGAAACTGTTTGCTTGCTAAGTAAACCTGTTATTTAAAAATTAATGTTAACATAATAGGAGATATTAACAATGAAAATGGCATTATTAAGAAGCGCAGTGTTGTTGTGTGTGGCTTTAAGTGTGAGGTCGTCGACGGCGGTACAAGTGAGGGTCAACGAGGGCCTACTGGAGGGAGAACTAGTGAATAATGAGTATGGTGGCACGTACTTCAGTTTTAAGGGGATACCGTACGCACGGCCACCTGTGGGAGACCTGAGGTTTAAGGTAAAGCTATGTTACTTTGTAAAACATAAATGTCCACTCTTCGTTTAGGTCATGCTACGCGTCCTAGATCTTGTTTGTGTTAAGACTCTTGCTCATCCTTCTTTGAATAAAACTTTCAGACCTTATTGTACCGTAGTTGGGTTTACTGATCATTCCAGTTACACTCTCAGAACCCTATTCCTCAATCGTCTGAAATTGGGAAAAAGAAACGTGAATAATTTTATTTTATATTCAGTTTTAAGGTCAGTTTCCCCCTCAAGTTTTTCATAAAGGACAGCCACCTCAAAAATATTTGCACAACCTAACCTTCTACTATGTACAACCTACCATTATGCTTTGATCAAAAAATAAAAAAATAAGACCTACTATGATCTGGATTAGTTACATAATGTCATAACGCGACGTTTGATGATAACAAAACGTTATCTGATATCGAGTGTTGTTGCATAACTTGTTGCGGCAGGCACAGTGATTTGCTTTTATATCTATCACCCAAACACAATTTTATTGTTTACAGGCCCCACAACCTTCACAACCTTGGGAAGGAGTTCGCAGCGCAAAGGTTTTCGGCTCCAAGTGCGCTCAGTACGAACTCTTCTTTGATAATGATAAAAACAAACGAAGTGGCGATGAAGACTGCTTATATCTTAATGTTTACACACCCGACGTCAAACCTAACGAAACCCTCCCTGTTATGTTCTGGATACATGGAGGAGGTTTTGTCTCAGGTACTGGTGAAGACGACGAATATGGTCCCAAATTACTAGTAAGAAAAAATGTCATCTTGGTCACAATTAACTACAGGCTTGAAGTGCTCGGTTTCCTTTGTATAGACACAGAAGATGTGCCTGGAAATGCCGGCATGAAAGATCAGGTCGAAGCTCTTAGATGGGTGAAGAAGAATATTGCCAATTTTGGTGGTGATCCAGAAAACATCACCATTTTTGGTGAGAGTGCTGGTGGAGTCAGTGTTTCCTACCATTTAATATCGCCTATGTCAAAGGGTTTATTTAAGAGAGCCATAGTTCAGAGTGGCGTTAGTGTTTCTTACTGGGCACAAGCATACAAACCACAAGATCGAGGTTTTGCACTAGCCAGGAAATTAGGGTTCTTTTCTGACGACGTTAAGGAAGTGTATAATTTCTTAAAAGAACAACCAGTCGAGTCACTTATACAAGCCAAAGTCCCTATTACTTATTCTGAGAAAGTAAGGCCCCATGTGGAAGTTTATTTCAGTGTGGCTGATGAAAAGGAATTTGGAAGCAACGAAAGATTTTTCTATGGAGATATGGTCGATGCCGTTTCAAATAATGTTCACGAAGGAGTCGATGTAATGGTAGGTTACACTGCCGACGAAGGTTTAATGGGAGTAGCCATCTTTGGCGATGTCGAAGAAAGTCTAAACCAAGCTAGAAATTTCCCGCAGTTTTTTGTTTCCTACCCAATGTCACTAGATTTATCTGTAAATGAACAATTGGAACTTGGGACAAAAATCAAGGAATATTATTTCAAAGATCAGATTGCAATTCCTGATGACTGGGAGAAGTTATCAAAGTTCTATGGTATGGATGTATTCATTTTTCCAACGATGAGATGGGTTAAAATATGTGCTCGCTCTCAGAAGAACAAAATATATTTGTACAAATTTACTTGCTTTACTGAATTAAATATTGTTTCTGAATCAATGGGAATAGGCCATTTAGTTGGAGACAAACCAATAGTTGCTCATTCTGATGATCTAATGTATCTGTTTAATACGAGAAATCAGCCTATTATTGACATGAACTCTGTTGGGTTCAAACATATTGAGATAGTCACAAAACTATGGACTGATTTTGCTAAATATGGGTAAGTGCAGCTTGATGTTTTGATATTGTTGTCATTTCTCAACCTTGTTAGTAAAAATACTTTATTTTTTTACAGAAACCCAACTCCTGATGACTCTTTAGGTGCTAAGTGGACACCTTACTCCCTGGAAAACCAAAAATATCTGGACCTCGGCAACGAGCTAAAGTCTGGAAATGCACCAGATGAAGAAGAAATCCAATTCTGGGAAAATCTTTTATCTGAATACGGACAGAAACTGTACTGAAAAAAATAATATACATTACAAAAATGTGTATTTTAAGTGTGTTAGACATTGATATATAAAAAACCCAAGATATCCACTCAGCATCTCAAAAACGTCCGCAAAAAACAAGCCCAATATGTATAATTGTGCGCTAGTTTCAAACAGTCTCGCATCGCTCCCCATACTGCACTGCTTTGTAAAAACAACTTTAAGCCATCCGTGTAAGGTTGAATTTGCAAAAACAAATGTTTATAGTACATGACTACACACAACTCCCACATGACACTTGATACATGTCAGTTTTTGACGACAGTTTCGAGAGTTGCATTTGTTCGAGACTGTGCATCTTGGGTTTTTTATATATCAATGGTGTTAGAGAAAAGACTTGATGATTTTGAATGAAATCGTTTTCAAAAGAGCATTTACTTGATTTGTCATAAAGTATCCTTTTACATTCGTCGTACTTTTGCCATACAATTTAATTGCATACAAAAAAAAAAAAAAAAATTTCGTCTTGAACTTGAATTTTCCACCATCTTGAATTTTCATTTTGAGCCATTTACGTAGGTATATTATTCTATCGATAGACAAGAACGTTCAGAGAAACCTTTTGCCAAAATGGAAAATTAGATCTAAAGTTCGCTGCAGCGCTAAATGCAAAGAGCATATATCTTCTAACTAAACTATTAACCGTATAATTCGGTACTAGTACCTAAAGGTACTAAACAAGCAAACCTCCGCCGGCTCGGTAGTAGTAACTTTAGGTACTTAGATTTCCGTCATACGACATCCTTTTTATTAATGTTGTTATTGATAAAGTTACTTAAAAAATCTTATGTATAAGCGTTAATTAAAACAATTGAATAAAATAGTCATATAATAATTCGCTAATAATTCTTTCGTATTTAACCCGCAAGTTTACTATTTTTTATAAATGAAATCAAAGTGTATAATGTGATAATCGCCATCGACCATCAACCACATTGTTTTTTTTTATTATTTTCGGGTGTAGCAAAACGATTATGATAATCGATATTGTTTTCAAATTTAATCTTCCCGATTAATTTAAATGAGCGATTATCGTAATTCGGTTCTAAATACAAATTAAAAAATACGTTAAAGGCATGAAATACAATATGCAATTATCATAATTATTATTTATGTTTTCTCACGTAATTTAAACAGGGTTTTGGAATTTAGGAATAAAATAAAACTAAACAAATTCATCGGACCCACTAATAATGCTAATTTCGCTAATTGCTTACATTACCCACTCAAAATTTAAATTCAGAATGCGCGCATGATTCAAAAATATTTTATTAGATTGAAATGAAAATATTAAGAGTTTTTGTAGATATTTTCAGCACAAATGTTTACCGGGCATTCTATAAGTGAAAAAAGTAAACATACATGTCTGTTTGTAATATCAAAATAACAGCTTTATTCTAAATGCATATGAAAGTATATACGACAGCTAAAACAAAAACAATGTAATGAGTAACTTATTTTTGAAAGAATTAAGGTTACGTCCACAAAAACAAAACTCATGAAAATACTAATAACGCAGGCGAAGCCGCGGGCAGAAACTAGTCAAACATACTCTCAATAATTTCAGTCTCATTTTTTTTTCTGAAACACGAGCACATTCTAATTTCGAAGAAAAGAAAATTCCGCGCAAGATTGATCATACTCGTAGGTCTGATGAGTTTCTTGAGTTGTTTTTTTTTTTAATTCTCAAAACTCAAATGTAATAAGAAACCATAAACAATGTTTATAACAAGTGCTTATTGTATTTAAGTCTTGAAAGTATTTTTTTGTAGTTACTAAGAATCGATTTATGAAAATCGCTCTTTTAAATTCATCGAGTCGAATGAAATTTAAAAATAAATCGATTAACATAATCGATATAGCACACCCTAACAATTAAAAAACTGGCCAAGTGCGAGTCGGACTCGCGTGCAAAGGGTTCCGAACGAATTTAATTTTTTTAACATGTTATTTTAACACTAAAGACTTCTTATAGGATTTCCAGCTATCTATAGGTAGAGATCTATTATCTCCATTTATTTTCAAAATTTTAGGCTCAGTAGTTTCGGAGATAAGGGGGAATGGTCATTTTTCGTCAAATTTCTTGAATAACTTCAAAACCATTTAATTTAAAATTATGAAAAAATATAATTAAAACACACAGTAAGCCCTTTCATTTGATATGTTACACGATATTTAAAAAAAAACTTTTTTTAAAATTTTCTAGTTTGACTCCCAAAAGTGACCCCCATACTAAAAAAATAATAATTTACGTAACGCGTCCGTGTTTGGGTCACAGAATTCTATATGTGTACCAAATTTCAACAAAATCGGTCCAGTGGATCCGGAGAAAACTGGCTGTGACAGAGGGACAGACAGACAGACACCCGAGTGATCTTATAAGGTTTCCGTTTTTTTTTTTCGGGACCCTAAAAACCAAAATGGTTGAACATTTTGAACACGAATAAAGTGTAGTGGTAATGAGATTACGCGTTATTGGATCTGTGTTTGTAAATTGCATTTAGATCTGGGGTTTCTATTGTTCTTCATGACATTTAAGATTCATAATTGTCATTTTTTTAATCGTATTTACATGTGAGTGGGTGATATATGTGTAAAATTAAAACGTAAACAAACACAGCTGGCGCGAAACTTCGACTTTGGAAATCAAAAAACATCATTACCGCTACATATATCGTTAGAAATATGGATACATTCGTCAGATAATCAAATGATGACCAAACCACTGCCCCATAATGGAGTTTGGGTGTCCGAAATCCACAATTTTCATGTTTTTTAGCCTCAAACATCGCTGTCATCAAAATTGCAATGTAATTATTTTTTGTCAAGATTCGATCGAATTTTTAATTAATTTATGTATGAAAAAGGAAAAAACTAAGAACGCAAATAGAATGATTATGTCTTGATTTTGCCCATTTGCATGTTTTTAGCAAGTGAGAAGTTTGTTTACTTCTATTTTTTCAGAAAATCTAAGTTACTAAACTACCTTTTTGAGAAGTGAAGTAATTCATATTTAAGACACATTTTTAAGTAGACTGAAGCAATTTGAACGACCTTAACTTGTAATTTAAGATATTTCTCACAAACTTATCGTATAATGTAGCTACGAAAATAAAATTTTTCATAGTAAATTCGATTGTCGAAATATGATGTAATTCCTGAATTTGATGACGTAATTCGCAAAATCCCGTCGACTCAACTGGTGTTTCTAATGTCAAAATCTTGTCGTGCAGAGTGGTTAAAACAGGCAGCGCTAGATCGCTTATAAAGCATAGTTAGCAAACAAAACGTCGTAAGCGCCGTGATTTCATGTCGCTTACGCGTTAACGTGGGTAACGTGTGACAACTTGACCTCCCCATAGATTTTATACCGCAAAAGAGACACCGCTTTTGTTCCTACAATAGAATCCATACTATGTAGTTCACAAAATTTATCAGTACCTGCTGTAAAAAAATTAAAGTAGAAAATTTAAAAAAATAAAAAAAATGTGCGTTTAATTGACACTGGATGAGACTGACATTTCTTGATGTATTTTCGCGGATCAAAATTCGTTCGCAGTCATATTTTTCTGAAAATTGACAAATAATATAATTACTAAAAAGACAGAACATAAACTAAATATATTCATAAATGAAACAAATTAAAACACTGGATAAAATCACTACATAATGTCTAAATTTACACACTAGTTGACCCGCGTAACTTCGTCTGCTCCGCTCCTATTGGTCTTAGTTTGATGATATATAGCCTTCCTCGACAAATGGGCTTATCTAACACTGAAAGAATTTTTCAAATCGGTTCCTGAGATTAGCAAGTTCGAGCAAACAAACAAACGTACTAACAAACTCTTCAGCTTTATATATTAGTATAGATTTTTAGTATAGACCTTTAACTGGTTTTGTAATGGAACATCTGAATGTTTTAGTCTATGATTTTAGATAGCGTGGCGTTTAAATGAAGCAATATTTCGTTATATTGTGGTACTAGCTGTTGCCCGTGACTTCGTTCGCGTGGAAATTTTTAATGTGTAAGAACGGACCGCCTGATCAAAATGTGATCAATGTGGTGATGACTATAAAAGGTGTTCTTTTGGGCGCTGTAATCTGGGCGGTAGAATTCCTAAACAAAATTAAACGGCGTTAAGGCCACCCACTCGTTCTTTGGCGACACGCCTTCGTCGTCGTTATGCACTGCTGCAAAAGGACTCCCCGGCCGCTGTTTTTGATAATATTGCATGTTGGGGTATCTTTGCTTTGGAAGCAAAGATACTCCAACAACGATTAAGAGGATATGCTGGCGGCGAGACTTCGTATGTAAAAAGTCATAATTCGAGGTTTGGCTCTCGACTGTCTTCTCCTCCATTATTGGACCGATATAAAAGATATTTCACAAACTCAATAAGAAGGATGTATACTATGTCTCTATTAGTTCGCTGCCATTATCCAGATATGGAAATCATTTTATGGGAATCATTTTTATTTTGAGCGCCATCGAGCCTTATGCACAATATCTTGTGATAAAGCGTCCTTGTAATTATCCTAAAGCTGGAGAGACGCATAACGACGCCCGTCGTTTTGCGTTTCGCGTTTCGTGTTTCGCGTTTCGCGTATCGCTTTTCGCGTTTCGCTTTTTTTTTTACTCCTAAACAACTACTATACATGATAATCCCTTGCTCTCTGAGAAACAATAATAAATCTATCCCACGGGAACCGTAAACATTTTCGGGATGAAAAGTAGCCTATGTCCTTTCTCAGGCTCTAGAATATCTCTGTACCAAATTTCATTTAAATCGGTTCAGTGGTTTAAGCGTGAAAGCGCGACAGACAGACAGAGTTACTTTCGCATTTATAATATTAGTAAGGATGTATTATATAGTAAGGATTACGATATCATTACGTAGTTATTAATTTATTTATTTGGACAACAAATTATTTCACATTTATGTACTATGCTTCAACGATAAGGATGAAAAAGAAATTTGACATTATTGTTGTGTGATTATTATTATGATCCTAATATGATTCTACTAAAGTGGCCTTTTTAGACCTACAAGTCCACGCTTTGATCCGAACGATCGTGTTATTAGTGCTGCTCCCTGCACGCCTACATCGCATAAATGTCAAAGCTACACTAAAGTTAGTTGTAGAGTCAAATCTACATTTTAGTTTATTCGTGTGATTTTTGGTACATATTACGATCTTATTTATTTTTATTTAATTTATAAATACTTTATTGTACACCAAAATCAAAATACATTAAGGAAACCTTAAACTAAAAAATATACAATTGGCGGCCTTATCGCATTCCGCGATCTCTTTCAGGCAACCTGGAATGGATAGGGATAGCCTGGACACGAAATGGGGTTGCACTTGGTGCAAATATGAAGTTATTTATTTTTTTTAGAAAAAAAGCAATACAATATACAACAATAGATACATAATTACATACATATTAAAAAGAAAATGTCATTTTTTAAAAATCAACATCGAAAAAGTAATCGCAGCGACAAGTCAAACTGAAATCGTTCCTTCTGGTAAAGAGGAGTGGAAGGGGAAAAGAGCACATTATACAATAAGGATAGTATATGAGAATTCCGGCGAAGGCGAATTGGTAACCACTTGAGTTTAACACGGAATTCGGAAAAATTGTCATATTTGCGCAAACCAAATATGAACCGTATGCAAAAATTTTGGAGGCGTTCAAGTTTATCAAGTTGCACTTCAGTAACGTCAAGATAACTGACAGCTGTACAATCAAGGATGGGTAGAAGAAGAGTTTGCGCAAGCGCAATCTTGGTGGCAGTCGGTAGAAAATTACGCAGTCTTCTCAAAGATGCGGCAGATGCGAATAGCTTGCGGCTTACTTCCTGTAGCTGGGCAGTCCAAGAGAAGTTCTTGTCAATAAAATCCTCAAATTATTTACTTTCTCACTAAAGGGAATAAGAGGGTTGTCAAAAGAAACTTGGGCTAAAGTAGTCCAGTCCTTGAGATCGTGTTTGAACTGCTCACCACTAAAACCTGGGTCTTTATGGGGTTCACCGTAAGTCCGTACCTCTCGCTCCAGTCGCATATACGGGCCAGATCACGGTTTAGGGTCAAGATAGCCTCAGACAAACTTCCAAGAGGAGCTTGTGTATTAATCTGAAGATCATCTGCATAAAGGTGGTAGGAAGAAGTTAATTCGTTGGAGATAGAGTTAATAAACACTGTGAAAAGTAAAGAAGACAAAACGCCACCCTGTGGTACTCCAGCAGTAGTACTTCACCAGGAAGACAACGTCTCTCCGATGCAAATACGTTGCCCACGACCGAACAGGTAACTACGAAACCAGTCAATTACCGATGGAGTAATGTTAAGAGAGCTAAGAATGCCAAGCAGAACATCGTAATCCACAGTATTTAACGCATTACTGAAATCCAGTAGAGCCAAAACCGTTAAATTACCCATTTCCATGGCAGACCTTATATCCTCCGTAATATTAAGAAGTGCTGTAGTTGTGCTATGACCAAAACGGAAGCCGGACTGGAAGGGGTTAAGGAGATTATTTCTGGAGTGGAAAGTGCTTATTTGGTTGTGGATTAACCTTTCAATGGCTTTGGACAAGAACGGCAAGACAGATATAGGACGGTATTTGGAAAAGGATGTAAGATTGGATTTTTTTGGTAAAGGAATTATTTGAGCATCTTTCCATGAGCATGGAAAAATACCGCTCGATGCAGAAAAATTGAGGATGTGGCAGATGACGGGAAGGAACCTCGTGTGAAACAACTCCCTCAGTTCGTTTAGAGTGCTTGACAGTGACTGTGAATCTATTGTGATGTGAAGTGGATAGTAGTTATCAAATGGAAATTGGAAGAAATAACGCTACACCAGCAGGTACCAATTGACCTTTTAAAATAAACCATAAACAATTGTAAATAATGTTTCTATTAAATAATATTAATTTTATAAATGAGAGCTAATTTTCTTTGTCTAACTGTTAAAACTACCCACAAGTCAGCAGGAACTGATTGTTAATAATAAACAATCAGTTCCTCAAAAATCTACCTAAAAGGTGTACTACTCTTTCATTTCATTAGTAGATAATTATTATAAAAAAAGAATAGTCATCATATTTACACAAAATAATTACAACAAAACACAACATAACCTAAGACAGGAAAAAAGCAAGATAAGTGAGATAACAAATTAATACGTTGTCAAAATTAAATAAATATCAATGTCAAATAACTTAAAATTTATCATTAAGGAATTCGTCAATAATATAAAAGCATTTTTCTAATAATAGATGTCTTAATCTGTTTTTAAATTGAATAAAATTTAAGTCCTTAATTCCATTTAGTATTTTATCAAATATTTTTGGGGGCAAAGTATGCTTTTGTGCATTAAGGCGGTCTTTGATGGTCGAACGCATAATTCATGTCTATATTCTTGTCTAATAATTTTATAGCTATGTTCAGATGCTTTCAACAGCATAACATGCAGTCTAACAGAATATGTGTTCGGAACGTCACATCGAGTACGTATTATATATAAATCGATATTTTGAGCCCATTTTAATTTTAGCCACCTCAAAAACCATGAAACCCGTGACGAAATATTTGAATATTGTCGTCGTTGCCATCTTGAATTTTCATTTTGAGCCATTTATTTTAATGTATTCATTTTCTATAAAATGTTGTCGTATTTTTTTCAGCAAACATCTATTGCCAACTTGATTATTATCTCTCTGATTGAGGAATAATAATAACAAAAATAAATATAGAAATGAGGAAATCATCGTTTTCGGTGTCCCGCAAGGGTCTGTCCTCGGCCCTCCACTGTTTCTAGTGTGTATGAATGCCTCTTACGCGGACGACACAGCCATTGTTTACTTTGGGGATACATGGGAAGCCGTTTGCAATAATGCCGAACAAGGATTGGCTGCTATAGATAGATGGCACAAAGCCAATCTACTAACCCTTAGTGTTCCTAAAACCAATAGTGATGGGTCGTTGAAGGTTTTTCCGTCAACGAAACGTTAACGTTGAATTGCGTTTGTCAACTAGTTGATCAACTAGTTAATTTCGTCAACGAGTTAACGTGTTACAAACGTCAACTTGCATGAACGATAAACGCCTAAACGCTTTTATTAACGTATGCTGTTGTAATGTTAATTTACGAACAATTTGATGCAGTTTGCGGGAGTTTTATTGTTAAAGAAATACAATTTACGTATGTTGAAAATAACAAAACGTTGGGTTCATTTTCTCGTTTCGTCAAACGAGTTGAATTCATAAACGTCGTTGTCTCGTAACTCGTTGACGAATTCAACGAGTTGATTTGTACACGGTCAACGTTAATCCCGTTGAAGAGACATCAACGTTGAATCAACTAGTTCGTTGATTCAACGCCCATCACTAAAAACCAACTAAATCTTTTATTAATAAACCAGCACTTCGCCCGCGACTTCGTCTGCGTAGACTTAAGAGGTGGCGGCGCGCAACTGGTACTTGTGAATTTTTAGCGCTCATAATTCCCGCTGAAAATATAATTTGACATATTTCTGGTCTCCTGGTATCTACTTGTGAATCTATAGCGCTCATAATTCCAGCCTCGAAAATACTTCGACATGTTTCTGATCTCCTGGTAATTTTGAATCCTAACCGCTCACAATTCCAAACTTGGAAATACTTCAACATGTTTCTGGTCTCCTGGTATATAATGAATCGTTTGCGCTCATAATTAAAAATAATAATAAAAAAATCCTGCCCGGTAAAAAGTTCGTCATTTTTATGTTCTCCTGGTACTTTTAAATCCTAACCGCTCACAATTCTAGAGCTGGAAATATAACAACATGTTTCTGGTCTCCTTGTACATAAAAATTTTTAGCGCTCATAATTCCAGCCCGGAAAAATCTCTGACAATTTGCTCTTCACCTGGTACTTTTTAATCCTAACCGCTCACAATTCCAGCACTGGAAATATTTCGACATGTTTCTGGTCTCCTAGTACTTGCAAATGTTTATCACTCAAAATTTCAGCCAAAAAAATCCTTCGAAATGTTTCTGTTTTCCTGTTATTTGTGAATCTACAGCGTTCGTTTTCCAGCCCGAAAAAAAACTTCAACATACATACATACATATTTCTGTTCGACTATTAAAAAAAAACAAAAACAAATTCTAGCCCAAAAATACTTTTACAAATTTTCAAATTTTTTACAAATTCAATCTGTTACTTACCAAAATTTGAGGTCTTTGCAATGCTTAGTTTTAAAGATCTCCGTGGCCGCGCGGTTCGGAACGTTTCAATGGGGCTGCCACATTCAAACCCTTATAACTTTTTAACCATAGCTTTGACAAATTTATGGTTTTGGGAGTCTTTTTTTTACAAAATCGTAGCATATTTTTTTTTTTAAAAAAAAAACGTCATAGGACACTACTTTTATTACTATTAATTTACAAGTTGTGGATCTGGAGCTAAGTATCTACAGATTGGAGGGTATCTTGTATCTGTAGACTATGGTTATTTATATTTCCACACTTGATTAATATTGATAAATCGTCTGCAAATAAAACTGGCAAAGCGTTTCTTTATCTAATGTTTTGGGAAGGTCATTAATATAAATTACTCTTACGAAAAAACAGCAAGATGCAATTATTAATATTGCTGTAATTTCTATAATTATGCTTTGCAGCTTCATTCTTTGCGATTTACGTTTAACATGGTGTAGTAGCGCCATCTACCGTAGGCCCTGCACGATGGTCTATGATTTTTTTTTTTTTTTTGACATTTTCCCCACCACTGCGCACCGCTGTCGTAACGGACCGTTCCGACATTAATCCTCATTCTGTGTTATCGTGCTGTAGCCTTCGCACGCATTCGGTTACCCGGTCACTGCGTTCTTATTTTTTTTTAATAGTTAGTGAGGTAGTGAATATAGCAAGATGGGAAACAAAAGGAAGCAGCGAGAAGAGGAAGAATATAGGATCACAAAGAAGATTAAAAAACTCGAACGGAAATTACAGCGCCGAAGGCGCGTTATTTCATCGGATGATAGCAGTAAGTAAAAACAATATTATTATAATCGTCGTTGACGTGTTACTATTGCTACTGATTTTAAAATAACAAAATTATTATACCGTCGTTGGCGGATAATATTTGAAGTACTTAATTACCGTCGTTGGCGGTTAATATTTGAACTTATTACCGTCGTTGGCGGTTAATATTTGAGCTAATTACCGTCGTTGGCGGTTAATATTTGAGCTAATTACCGTCGTTGGCGGTTAATTTTTTCATAGTATAATGCCGTCGTTGGCGGTTAATTCTTCACAGTATAACGCCGTCGTTGGCGGTTAATGTTTGAATCTACTAGATACCGTCGTTGACGGTTACGTGTTGAAATAACATAGTATTTTTGATTTTTCACACAGATTCTGAAATCGACGAGCAAGTTTTGCCCGTGAAGTCACCAAGACAGTCACCAACCGATCTTGGACCTTCACCACTCAACCACAGGAATGAATCCTTGGATATGCCTGGTCTGATTTCTCCTATTCCACAAACTTCACTATATGAATCTACTAGTTTGGAACATACCAATGCAGAAGCTGTAATTCTGGAGCCAGGACCGTCCTCTGCTCCCGATCCAGGTATGTCAAACGTACAAGAGGAGGATACTCAGCTAGAAGAAGATATTCTTCAGATCTTAGGGGAACCACCACAGCCAGATATTGCGCTGGGTAAAAATATTCATACAGATATCGCATTCCGTTGGCAAGATATCTTAGTTAAAGGCTTACCTAGAGAACAAAAAGAACCGCTTCTCAAAAAGTACCTTATACCGGCTAACTGTAACTTTCTTGTAGCCCCGTTGTTAAATCCCGAAGCTAAAGCAGCTACCCCAGATATTCTATCCAGGAGAGACGCTAGTTTGTTGCAAAAGCAAAATCAAATTGGCATCGCATTAGCCGCGTTATCTCAGCTTACTGAAATGATTATACGTAATGAAACCTCCAAGCAAACACTTCTTCAGCCTCTTAGTGATGCTTGCCGCATTCTATGCGACAGCCACTGCATTGAAAGTAGAACCAGACGTAGCATAATTATGAGTTCTATTAATACCAGCTTACGCGATGCTCTTGCTAACACAAATCGTGACAAGTACTTGTTTGGAGAAGATTTGACCGAGAAACTAAAAGCCGCTAAGTTTGTCCAAAAAACAGGAGAATCACTGCAGAAAATTAATCCTATACCGTCCACTAGCAAAAGCAGTTCGAACTTCAGAGGCACGCCAAGGAACCGGAATTTAAACTTCAGGGGTCCAATACAAAAGAAACCACCGAACAAGACAAGCGAGGCGTCGAGAGGACGACAGCCGGCGCGTCAGACGCGCGGCTCCAACTATTCGCGTCAGCCGCCACCTCCGCCGAAGACGTCTTCGCCGACCAGGAGGAACTATCACAGATAAATACTCAGGTAATGAAATACGCTGGACGTTTGCAATATTTCTATTTACAGTGGTCTCAAATTACGGATGATCCAACCTTACGATCTTGGATAAAGGGATATAAAATCCCATTTATATCCACTCCAATCCGATTTGATAGTCCATGTTCTATGCCTAAATCAGAACAAGAGCATCACGATTATGTTAAAACAATTAAAAAGTTAATTGAAGTCAATGCTATTTCACAATGTTCACATGAGGAGGGCGAATTCATATCAAGTATCTTTCTTGTACCTAAGCCAAACGGTGAAAAACGCTTTATCCTAAATTTAAAACTTTTAAATACATTTATAGAAACTAATCATTTTAAAATGGAGGATTACAGAACAGCCATTAAGTTAATAACTAAAAAAAATGTTACATGGCTTCGATTGACCTAAAAGATGCATATTTTTTTATTAATGTCGCTAAATGTCACAGAAAATATTTGCGTTGTAATTATAGTGGAACTCTTTTTGAGTTTAATTGTCTACCTTTTGGACTATGCACCGCCCCGTATGTTTTTACAAAAATTTTGAAGCCTGTGATGGAGTATTTGCGGTCATGGAATATGATTTCAGTTGTTTATTTAGATGATATATTTTGTATAGGAAAAGACTCAAAAGACTGTACTTTTAATGTTAAACATACTTGTGCATTTTTAGAAAACTTAGGGTTTATTATAAACAAAGATAAAAGTTGTTTAATACCAAGTACTCAATGTAAGTTCCTAGGTTTTGTTTTCAACTCCCAAAAATTGATCATGGAATTGCCCTCTGATAAAAAAGATAAAATAAAAAGTACCGTTCAGACTCATTTAGACGTTCGTAAATGTAAATTACGCGATTTTGCTAGAACAATTGGTCTTCTGATATCTGCGTGCCCTGCGATACAATATTCTTGGATGCGTACAAAGTTATTTGAACAATTCAAATTTAATTCTTTGTTAAAAAAGATTGTTACAATCAAACTGTTTTATTGCCTAACTTTATTAGGGAAGATCTTAAGTGGTGGTTAAATAATGTGGCTTTTGGTTATTCTAATATTAAAACCAATAAATACATAAAAGAAATTTTTAGCGATGCTTCATCCACCGGGTGGGGTGCATATTGTGATGGTGATGAATCATACGGTCATTGGAAAGAAAATGAAATGAAATTACACATTAACCAGTTAGAGTTAAAAGCTGCGTTTTTCGGATTAAAAGTCTTTGCCAGTGATTGTTTTGATTGTGAGCTGTTATTAAGAATCGATAATGTTACAGCCATTTCATGCATTAACAGGATGGGCAGTGTACAATACCCACATCTCAATGATGAGACTCGTAATATTTGGAAATGGTGTGAAAGGCGACGTGTTTCGATTTTTGCATCATACATTAACACTAAAGATAATCAAGAAGCTGATATCGTCGGTGCGCTTGCCAAATCTGATATGTGCATTTCTATGATACTTTCTTGTTACTTAATATCTTTTAAAATCAAATATATTAACAATATATTTTATCATTTTCACGTGTATCTCAGTTCATACGGCATTTTGAAATTATGAATTAGTCAATTAATCATTAAAAAATCATCAATTAATCATTAAATAAAACAGATTATTGTCTCCCTTGTCAACTTGATGAAAAACACATATCAGATTTGGCAAGCGCACCGACGATATGTTGTCTCGGAAAAAGTTTCAGGATACAGAATGGGAATTAGGAAATTACGCATACGAGCAAATAAAACACAAGTTAGGATCACCAAATATAGATTTATTTGCCAGCCGTTGTAATTCTAAATGTAATACATACGTTACCTGGAAGAATGATCCTGGTGCGTGGGCTATTGATGCGTTCACCATTTCTTGGAAAAATTTACACTTTTACGCCTTTCCACCATTTTCAATGATACTAAAAACGATTCAAAAAATTATATCCGATAAAGCGGAGGGCATAGTTGTCATCCCATACTGGCCAACCCAACCTTGGTTTCCATTATTTAATAAAATATGTAAATCTGAAATTATTTACTTTCCACCTGATTGTAATTTGTTAAAATCTCCTTACATGTCAACCCACAGTCTGCATCGAACATTAACATTGGCTGCCGCGAAATTATCCGGCAGACTCTATTAAACAAATTTCTGTCACCAAGATCGGTGGAAATAATGTTAGCATCCTTGTCAAGTAACACTTATAAACAATACGACGGCTGCATAAAAGCCTGGATTATTTACTGTCAAAAACATGATTATAATCACACTTACGCTTCAATACCGATAGTTATTCATTTTTTAACAGAGGTATTTGACAAGGGTGCGAAATATGGGACAATCAACTCTTACAAATCTGCTTTATCCTTATTATTAGGTCATAATTTAGATGATGAAAGACTTAAACGATTCATGAAGGGTGTTTTCAAATTAAGGCCAAATAATCCAAAGTACAATATAACTTGGGATCCTGCCATTGTTTTAAACTTCTTAGCCCTCAAATGGCCTAATGAAAACCTAGATTTGAAAACCCTCTCCAAGAAAACTGTAACGTTAATTGCTCTTGTGACCGCACATCGTGTACAAACCTTATCTCTAATTAAAATTAACAATATAATTACTAATTCCAATGAAATCATTATTAAAATTCCCGATACAATAAAGACAACCAAATTAAATTCATTTCAACCAATTTTAAGACTTCCGTTTTATAATACACGTCCAGAAATCTGTCCAGCTAGATGTTTACGAGCATATATGAATAAAACCAAGACATTGCGTAAGAATAACAATAATAGTTTATTTATCAGTTTCAAAAAACCACACTCAAACATTACTTCTCAAACTATTAGTCATTGGTTAAAGAATACGCTACTAGAAAGTGGCGTAGACACTTCAATATTTTGCGCTCACAGTACACGACATGCAGCCACATCAAAGGCAAATAAATTAGGAGTAAACATAGATGTGATTAAAAAGACTGCTGGATGGACTGATTCATCTTCTGCTTTTGCTCGATTCTACAATAAAGAAATTGTAAATCATAATCAATTCGCTGAATCATTGCTTAATTCTTCTCAAATATAATGTAATATGTAGTACAAATTGTAATACAGATGTATGTATACTAAAATAAATCAAGAATTGATTTTGAATGATTGCGTGTACTACTACCTCTTTCCTTTACTTTAATACTTGCATTGGTATTTATATACCTACCCGAAGCAAAATCAATGTTCAAACCTACAAGTATTGAACATTGGATTTTGTACAATGGCATTCTCTGGAATATCATTGGTTCTTTTTTCTTATATTTATTTTTAAACCGTTGCTATAAACATCCTACACCATGTTAAACGTAAATCGCAAAGAATGAAGCTGCAAAGCATAATTGAAGATCAAACGAACTTACCAAGTGAAGTTCGATCCCAATTATGCGAGCAGCTTCATTCGACGCGATTTACCAACTCCCACCCTAATTTTATGTTAATTATCAGTTCAGTAATTAACCCCATCCCGATATGTTCTAACGGTTCTAAAATAAATATTCTTTATCTTTAAACAAAATGAGGATTAATGTCGGAACGGTCCGCTACGACAGCGGTGCGCAGTGGTGGGGCAAATGTCAAAAAAAAAAAAAAAAATCATAGACTTTAAACCATCGTGCAGGGCCTACGGTAGATGGCGCTACTACACCATGTTAAACGTAAATCGCGTCGAATGAAGCTGCTCGCATAATTGGGATCGAACTTCACTTGGTAAGTTCGTTTGATCTTCAATAATATCACTTATATCATTTTATGTTAATTATGAAAGTAAAGTTATGAAATGTTATAAAAGAAATAATATCATAAACAGGTAAAAATATCTAAGCTCTAACATTCTTACACTTTATTTCAGGTTAACTTATACAAACGACACTGTCACAAAACATAATAACAAGTAAAAATATATAACCACATAAATTGCAATTTCTTTGTGTAGGTAAAATCTACTAAGTGCTTTCAAAGGAAAATGTCAAAATACGTAAACACAAATAAATGAAAAAGTCAAACATGAAAAACCGACTTAGTTCATATTCCTAATTGTTAGAACGTCGTAACTGTTGGATATTTAAAAAACACTTTTTTTGGTCATTTAGTAAGCAGAAAATGTTGATTTGAACGAAATCACGCAATATCTAAGCGACAGTAAACCTCATCGTAGAACTATGAGACCTAGACCAAACGACGCAGAAAATTCAGGCGGTTCGAATGGCATATATAACTCATTTTACGGATTTATGTCGATTAGTAAGGATTACCTTTCAAGCGTCGATATACATAAATGATCTTTGCAAGAGCCTAAAACATAATTGTACACTATTTGCTGATGAAACTATTCTGACAATAAAATTTTCAAATAATAATGACCTAGAAACTGACACTGACAATGAAATACTACAAGCAGTGAAAGAGCTGAAATCTAATAACACGTGTAAATTTTGAAAAAAAAAAAAAACAATGTTAGTACAATTTCAAACATATAATAAAATAGCTTTGGTAAAATGTGAAAAAGATGTGAAAACATTGTTGGAATTGTTGAAGATTGTAAGACCATCTTTCCATTGTGTAGACTCAATCTCGTTTCCATTGAATAATTTCATGCATTAATTCCAAAACGAATGTAACCATGCTTTTCTAAACACTGATTTAAAAGAGTGTCCATATAGATTCTTTCACGTTCTACTCCATAGGATCTATCTTTGGAAGCAACAAAGCAACACACAACACAACAAAGCACAATAAAGCATATAATATAATAGTAATATGCTTTGGTGAAATAAAGACACAATTGCGTTTTCTGAAATAACAAAATTCTTTTATTCACAACACAATTAAATACAAAGTTTCAATATAATTTACCCATTCTAAATAAAGTAACTTACCTGAAATAATAAAAAACAACGTTTAAAGCCTTTACTTCTACTTTATATACTTCCTTTATTTATACAGGAGAATATTTACTGTTCCACGTTTTAAAATACCATAACCTCGTTTTTGCTTCCTAAAAATTCCTTCCATACTGACAGCCGGTGTCACTGGCATGACACTGACATCTATTAGAAATCTGTAGATAATAAATCCTTAAAAAAAAGAAACTACACTAGTGTAGTGATATTCTTTACATATATATAACAGCCACGCTAGAGACAAGGTCGGTGAGTGCGTTTTGCTGCAGAACAACTTGCTGCTCCTGTCGCTAGCGTGGCATAACTAGCTTTATCTATTTGACTGACAGACCTTGACAATTCAAAAGTACCTGTTACAGGTCTACTTAAAAAAAAATTGTGTTATCATGTGATGAGGAAGGTTGAAACGCAGGTATGTAAAATATTCAATCCAATTTGAATAGTAACCCCAACGCCCAATCCCGGGGTTTACTTGCCGGCTCGCCAACGGTGAAAAGATAATGTCGGCTGGATGGCATTATTGATTTTGGATTGCCGTATCATCAGACCTGAGCAATTAATTATGTTTAAAAGAAGTACTTACTTTACTAGTAACGCGGTCGTTCAAGTATAGTGTGTTAATACCTGCTAAGTTATGCACATATATACACGTATAGTAAGTAAACATAATTACTTAATGATAGCATAAACTAACAACTGTCGCAAGTATTTCAAGTATTTTTTATATTACTTGTGAGTTCACAACCTTACTTTTGCGGTCGCTACACATAATGGAGACCCTAAAAAGAAATATTGAAAACAAAATCAGAATTAATAAAAAAACTGATATGAATAACAAAATCGATAAAGAAGTTGAACAACTTCTTTTTCCTTTGAATTTCATGCAAATTCTTGTGTTTAATCCCAAATACTACGTCAAGAACGATTTAATAAATCCAAATAATTGTTTTAATAAGATTATGTTATTATGCGGAGCCGGAACTTTCTTGACATTATACATTTATCGCATCTTGGAACTACTGCTAGACGATAATTTTAGACGATACTCATCAATTAATTTTCTTATGTTCGCGTCTTATTTTGACTTCGGTATTCGATGTATTGGGTTCATTATGAACTGTTTCTTCAACTTCACACAAACAAAAAACAACGTTTTGTTTGTTTTGCGCTTTCAAGAAGTGCACCGATTTCTCAGCGATGGGGCCAGTCTTAAACGATTCATCATAAGAAGTTGGATGAGCATTGCAACAATCTTTGGATTCTACATCATTATGGCTCTGTATTTATATTTTATGTTTATCAACCCTCCGTGGAATGTAATTTTTGATTTTTGCGTTGTGGTGTCTCTTGATACAAATATAATTTACGCAATGAGATTAATGAGCTTACTGAAGGATAAAGTAGTGCTATGGAATATTCAGTTATTACTCGCAAGAAAAAATGGATGCAGTCAGCAAGATATTGTGAAAATATTTCAGGCTTATGTCCAAATATTAAAGTGCTACAAGATTGTTAAAAATAATAATAAAGTACAAGTAAGTCAATTATAAAAGATAATTTATCAATTTAAAAGCTTTTAATGAGAAGGTTAAGTGTTTCGCACTTGTAAATTACGTTTTTGACATGTGTACATACTAATGACTCGGGGTCGATGCAGCAGCCAGCATGTACCAAATCAGATGGGACAGGACAGGAAGATGTTGATATTTTTGCTGATTTATCTATAATTTTCAGATACTAGGGCAAAGTTTTGAAGCATTTTGTCAAAGCCTGGTTAACATAGAAGTGGTGATCGAATTTTCAAAATACAAGTTGAACCATGAAGGAGTAAGTTAAAACAATCATAGCAAAAATTCTTTACTTTAAGCTTTGCGAGTTTCTCACTATAATGTATAAAAAGAAGTTTATTTTAGTCCATTATAGGTCAGCCTGTCAATTCTGTAAACATGTCGAAGTGAAGGCTTGGGTGAAGTGATCACGAAGTGAGCTGTCATTCCACCTTGATTGTATGGATTGACAGCTTACTCCATGATCACTTCCCCCAAGCCTTCACTTCGACGAGAATCGCGCTGCAGATCACCAGGCGTAAGTTCTACATATTTACAGTTTTTTCTAGTAATTCAGTTTCACCTTTTTCGTTGAACACAACAGCCACAGAAATATAGAAATATCTTACAAATTCACGCAATACAAAACAAACGTATGTCATTAGCATGATAACTTGACATTTGTCCATCTATTGTTTTATAGTGATACTAGCGACCCGCCTAGAGATGACATAGACAAAGTCTACGATGGAGCGAGCTTATCCAGAAGGAGCCTGTTCACTCCAATTTTTCAGGGTTGTAAGCATTCGGAAACACAGACGCAGGCAGAGAGAGAATTCCACTCCTTTGCTGTGCGAATTATAAAAGGCGTTCGGAAACGCTTAGTGCGAATTGGTGGAATAGCAACAAGGTAGGGATAGTAAGTTGCAGTGCGTCTGAATGGTAGAAGGGGGCCGGTGAGATGAGATAATTCCATTTTTTTGGATGGTAAAATCAACAAATGAGTCCTCCCCTCTGGGTGGAGCGGAAGCTGAAGGGACTGTCAGACTTACTGACTAAAAACCAACCTGTTCTTTCGGTTGCCCTTTGCGTTCCAGGGCCTCGGTTAGACAGTACCGTGACCCCTAGTTGCGATAACTCCTAAGATATTCGTTTAAATTGAATAGTGTGTAGGGTACGTTCTAAAAATAAATATTGAAGATAATCTATATAAATTAACACCATATACCTTCAATACGCTTCTAAAATAATGCATTACTTTTTACGCAAAACTTAAAAGATGACAATGGTTAAAGTGACCAACTGTTACACCGCAGCGCCATTTATGTTTCGCTGAGAATTATATTTTCAGTCGCGCGTAATCTTAATTTTGTGATATCTTCTAAATTATTCATTGACATGATATACTGAACATTTTTAATCTATTTTAAATTGTAGGGATAATGAATATACTTATTTGGATAAGGATTAATACTGAATAAGAGAAAACGGCTTTTCAAATTACGTAATAGTTGTAATAATATTTGAAAAGATAAAAATTGTTACTGTGAGTCTACCTCAGGATAGACTTATGCCATTGCGGACCGTTCTCTAGCTTTTTATAAGAACTACAATTCTTAAGAAAAGAATGATCTTATATCTCTTCAAGTTTAGCCAGCGTACACCATGAAAGCTCCCGGAAATCGATATTTTCTACGACTTGATCACGAAATATTGATTTTTCTCTCCTATCAATACTTTTATTACAATGCTTATACATACAAACCTTACTCTTGAATCACTCTATATATTAAAAAACCCCGCATCAAATCCGTTGCGGAGTTTTAAAGACCTAAGCATACATAGGGACAGACAGACAGGAAGCGACTTTGTTTTATACTATGTAGTGATGTAAGGCTTGAGCCGTCTTCTATATCCATTTGGTTCTATAGAGTAAATTATAAACGATTGGATTGCTTGCTATAATATATGAATACATTAACAGATATTATACATTGGCTAGAACATAATAATTTAGTAATTAATATTCAAAAAACAAATGTTATGCATTTTTATCAACGAATTCCACCAGAAATGTTAAATCTTTATTATAATGATCAAAAAGTTGAAGAGGTAATTGCTGCTAAATTCCTAGGTATAATGATAGATAGCCAACTAACATGGAAGCCACAAGCAGAAGAAGTGTGCAAAAAGCTAAGTATAGCTGCATATGTTCTTTTTAACCTGTTTGTTGGTTGCATACCATGGGTTAGTTGCGTCGATTTTGAGATTCGGCATAATATTTTGGGGAAATTGTAGCCTGAGAGAACAGGTGTTCAAGGCTCAAAAACGATGTCTAAGAGCAATGTGCAATTTAACAGTAACAGATAGCTGCGTACCTATGTTTAAGTCCCTAAAATTACTTACATTCCCATCTCTTTATATTTTTGAAATTGCTGCTTTCGTCAAGTCAAATATGCATCTTTTTAATAAAGCATCTGATAATAGAAATAGGCCAATACGAAAACTATATGAAAACATGCTGAATGTGAGTAGTTATGACACCGCCTTATTAAAGAAAAGTGTGTTATATATGGGTCCGACAATATTTAATAAAATACCCGATAGAATAAAAACACAGATTGTTCCAGTTTTCAAGAAGCAGTTGACAGATTTGTTGACAAAAAAATGTTATTATTCGATAGGCGATTTTTTGAACGATAAATTTTGAATTAATATTAAAATTCTGTATCTATTTTTAATAAAACTTTTTTTTAATTATATTCAATTGTACTGAAAAATACATATTAACCTAAGAAGCTATTGACTCTGACCTGTATAATAAATGTTATGGATATTCACTGGCATTTTTCGTAGGTAATATCTTTTTATTTGTGAATTTAATTAATTACTTATTTTATCAATATGCATGAATTATGCTTGTAGTGTTGTGTTTGTATTGTTTAATAGAATTTATTAGCTTTATATTACTTTTTGCATGCCTTAGTCAAGGTAGAAAGTATATGGCTCCCCTAATAATAATATCTGTATATTGTACCTGCTTTCTGTGCAAATAAACAATTATTCTATTCTATTCTATTCTATTCTAATTGAACAATAATTAATCATTTCCGGTAACGACGATCTCCTAAAATATTATACAGCGCTGCACCCTAATCAAAATGATGTTATTTTTCAGCATGAAATCCCATATTTGTCTCTACTGCTTTCTATCTGGGCGATGAAAAACTTGCTTTTGCAAATTGCACTCAGTCTGCAGCTCGAGGCATTCTACAAAACTGTCAAATGTGCACAAAATTCATGTTCATTTATTTTGGCCACAAATTCTTCAGGTAATAAAAACTTTCGAGTATTTACAATTTTTCTTTTAAATCGTGCATTGGTTCCTACGAGTGAAGTTTCGCAAACACGATGTTTTCATTGATTTGTGTTTATTTTCAATATTTACTGATATAGTCCGTCCGTCTGTCTGTCAGCGGGCTGTATCTCAAGAACTGTATAAGGAAGACATTTGAAATTTTCACAGATTGTGTATTTCTAACAAGGTAAGGTAAAGTAAGACACGAGGTTATTTTGGGCATAATTTACTTTTTGCATCATTTTAATTACGTGATGTGTTTTATAAAAAAAAAACATTTGAGTACCTACCTACTTGTATATTGTATAATAATTATCAGTAATATTATAATAAATATGTCTAATCTAAGTATAAAACATGTTAGCCACCAGTCAGAGCCTCTATCCCTCTATCGGGTGGCTAATATTCTTGTACAATCGATTACTACTCATCCTAGTCTTCAGTCTGAAGTAGAAATAAGAGTACAGTAGCCAGAGCCGTGTTCATTTTGAACCATGTCTTTTACCACTTTACTCCTCAATATTTCTCGAAGGAATCTCTGAATTAAAATGTTTGAATTTTAAGTTGATAATACACAAGGTGAATTTTTTAAGTGAGCGTGGCTAGCCAAAACAAATCTATGAGAAATAGCGAAAAATACTCAAAGTATCTCGGTCCCGATTTTGATGAAAACTTAAACTGCATAATTATTAAGTTTTTGAAGTGAAAACTTCTTTAGCGGCGTTGAGCACTTTTCTGTAATGGGTATAAAATCTTAAACTCGCGTCAGGACACGTGACCTGATCGAAAAAGCGTAAGACGGACTCGCGTCAGGGTCACGTGATGCTGATCGAAAAAGCGTAAGATCGAGGGGAAGGGAGAGGAACTAGTATCTCCCACTCTTTCTACCGTGCCTGAGTGTGCTGCTCCGCTTAGGCGGCACAGGGCGCTTGCGCGAATGTCCGTCTGTGTTTATGTACAGCGTGCCACGCGTATCCAAGGATACGAAATTACGGAATTACGAAATTATGGATGAAAGTTGATTTTTGTAAGAGATAAAAATTAATGTAATATATAAATAAATAACGATATAATATTATGAATAATAACATGTAAATTGTCATATTTGTGTACGATAGCGCAATAAATAAACATTGTATTCTACCTCATAAATGATAGTATTTTTGTACTTATAATTAAACACAACGTTATTTTTTGTTGTTTTTATGGTTCGTTTTGTTTATGTCAAGAACTGTGTCAAGATTGACATCTGTCACTGACAGTCGCTGTCGCGGCCACACGTCAGTGTCTTTTTGTTTATTTTGTTGTCGGTGGTTTGTCTATGATGTGACCGCGACAGTAAGGATGTATTATTTACATGTTTTCACTTCTGCCGGCACTCCCGGAGTGCTACCGGTGTTTTTTTGTTGTTTTTATGGTTCGTTTTGTTTATGTCAGGAACTGTGTCAAGATTGACATCTGTCACTGACAGTCGCTGTCGCGGCCACACGTCAGTGTCTTTTTGTTTATTTTGTTGTCGGTGGTTTGTCTATGATGTGACCGCGACAGTAAGGATGTGTTATTTACATGTTTTCACTTCTGCCGGCACTCCCGGAGTGCTACCGGTGTTTTGAAGTGAAAACTTCTTTAGCGGCGTTGAGCACTTTTCTGTAATGGGTATAAAATCTTAAACTCGCGTCAGGGTCACGTGATGCGAAAAAGCGTAAGATCGAGGGGAAGGGAGAGGAACTAGTATCTCCCACTCTTTCTACCGTGCCTGAGTGTGCTGCTCCGCTTAGGCGGCACAGGGCGCTTGCGCGAATGTCCGTCTGTGTTTATGTACAGCGTGCCACGCGTATCCAAGGATACGAAATTACGGAATTACGAAATTATGGATGAAAGTTGATTTTTGTAAGAGATAAAAATTAATGTAATATATAAATAAATAACGATATAATATTATGAATAATAACATGTAAATTGTCATATTTGTGTACGATAGCGCAATAAATAAACATTGTATTCTACCTCATAAATGATAGTATTTTTGTACTTATAATTAAACACAACGTTATTTTTTGTTGTTTTTATGGTTCGTTTTGTTTATGTCAGGAACTGTGTCAAGATTGACATCTGTCACTGACAGTCGCTGTCGCGGCCACACGTCAGTGTCTTTTTGTTTATTTTGTTGTCGGTGGTTTGTCTATGATATGACCGCGACAGTAAGGATGTATTATTTATATGTTTTCACTTCTGCCGGCACTCCCGGAGTGCTACCGGTGTTTTTTTTTTAATATCAGGTTCAGCTTAACAGACAGGTAGCTTAAGATAAATGAAAGAAAAAGTAATTTGTTAAAATTAGCTCTTTCCTTTAGTTACTTCTCAAAATTTGATCCTTCTGAGATGGTATAATAATACAGAGTAGGTGCTTTTTTTAAATAATCATGTTTTATTCCTGGCTTAAAACATTGATTATTCAAACAAGAATGTTGTAGCGTAGGATTTCCAATACAAAATCATGTGAGTGTATATTTTTTACAGATGATCAAAAGACATTATGCAAGAACATCCAACGGGTGCATCGTGCGTCATTTAGCGAGATGAGTATATGTGGATTGTTCTACATAGACGTTTGTCATCCATTTCGTCTTGTGGCACTTTTAACTCATTATACTATAGTGTTGTTACAGTTTGCTTTCGTACAAAATTAATGTGAACATTTATGTGAAATAAAAATGCATAAATAAAATTAGCACATCTCGTTATATTAAAATAAAAAAAAACAACTTAAAATAATGTCTTTTGTACAAACGTCTTTTCAATTCAATTTAAATATTTTATTTCAGATCATATCCATATTATGTTAGAAGTGGTATAACCTAGCCTAATGTTGTTGTTGTTGTCTATGTTGCTTTTAAATTGCTCGTCATCAAAAACGGGATTGCTGTCGTTCATAGTGTTGCATACAAAAATTGTTCTTTAAGTACATAAATAAGTAAGTTTTGACGAAAACATTGTTTATGCTATTAGACTAATTTTAATATACATGACAAACATTATAAAATATTCAAGCATTTTTGGTTACGTCTATGTTGAAATTTTGAATTACTGTACCATAATTTAAAGTAACTTGTCAAGGAAGATTTAATTATTTTTTTTAGTCAGTAACATTTATTTACATTATTTTCTATATGCCAAAAAAATTGGTTATGATCTAAATTAAATGTAACTAATTTAGTTTGTCCATTAAAAGCTAGTATTTCTGGGTGGGTCTCGAAAAAACTTATCTGCTTGGTCTATCCCTTGAGCAGACTGAGTTTGGGCGCTATTGTCGTTAGCATTAGTTGCTTGTGCCGAATAAATTTGACGCGTATTGCCACGATTATGAAATGGCTGATTACTTCTAAAATTTGATCCCATAAAATAACCTGAATTATGGTAATATCTTGATCGGTTACCGCGAAAACCATAATTATTCCCACGTGCATACCTATTAGATGATTGACCTCGTCCTTATGCAGCTCATCCTCGATATCCTTGATGTGTAGACATCAAGGATAAAAAATAAATAAATGAGGATACGAAAATAATTATAATGGACGTAGGTCCATTATAATTATTTTCATACATACCACGCTTCCCTCTCTGATAAGAATGAGACTTATAGTCCAGTCAACGAGGACATTTGTTGTATGGAGACTTCCGAAAAATTCTCCCGTCTATGAAATTTAGCATGTGATGAAATTAGGTAATACAGATTACAGATGTACAATAATCCAACAAATTTTGTTACGAGAAGTTAGGTATTTTTACCTAAACATGAAAATTGCTTATAACTCTTTGGGAAAAAATCCTCTGACTGAAATACTTTCTGTATACGTACGAATGTATTAGTTAGAATAATTATGTAAAGGTATCCAACATTTTTTCAATTTCGGAGATACCTCAAATTTGACTTTTAACATTCTGCTCTATAACTTCTGCTGAAAAATTGCTCTGCCAATTTTTATTTTTTAATGTATTTTTATATGCTTAAATACATATCTTTGTTAAGTTATCCAAAAGATTTCCCTTTTCAAACTTATTTTTTTTATTTTTGCTCAATTACGTAATGTGAAAAATTTCTCCGTCCATTTTCATGCCTTTGTTAATCATATAATTTTATATTAAAACAGATTTATCAATAATCCAACAAATTTTCGACCGTTCATTATATTTTTTAGAATAGTTCGCTGATTTATTATGCTAGAGCGTAAGTGTTGAACTTCACTTGACCGCTCGGAGCTGCTGTGCCACGCACTACTTTTGGAGTAGTGTAAGCTAGTTTAGTTGCTATCTATTGTTATTATTACAGCAGCACAGACTGTTAAATTGTATAATTCGATTTTGAACTTAACCATCAAAATTTTCAGGTTTAAAATCATTTAGATTAATTTGACAGTAATGTATAATTAGATGTGGTGTTGACTTTACTACGGCGTAATCTATATTTGTAAACAATATTTATTACCTATATGGATCTAAAATAAACGTTTGATACCTCCTTGAGGACTTTGTAAACTATGCCAAAAATCTGCTTAAAAAGTACCTACATATGTTCAAAAGGACATCTGTTGAAGAGATATCGAGTTAAGAATAAAAAAGTCAGTCAAGAAATCAATATCAGACAATATTTGGTTAAATAAATAACAAGGGCGGGCTGTATACATGGATAATCGAATAGGTATAAACATTTTTTTTATTGGGTTTACATATTTTGACTAAAACAACACATGCCTATAAAATTTTTCTTTTTTTTACTGTATCTCACCTGATGGTAATCGATGATGTGGTCGAAGATGGAGCACGCTTGCCTAGAAGTAACCTATTCACTCTCGACTTAAAGACTCCCAGGTTGTAGTTATCAGGAAACACAAACTCCGTCAGGGAATTCCACTCCTTAGCTGTACGCACTATGAATGTGTTCCCAAAACGTTTTGTGCGCATGGGTGGGATGTCCACCATGTACCGGTTGCGCATCGCCGTTCGTCTTGTGGTCCGATGATGGAACGGGCTTGGCGGAATTAAATTATGCAATTCCGTCGCACATTCCTCAAAATGCAACCGGTAGAAAACCGACAGGCCAGCGAGTCGTCGTCGATGCTCAAGACTTTGGAGCTTCGTCGCGACGAGCCTCTCATTGCCGATGATCCTTGTGGCTCGTTTCTCAATTGACTCAAGGGCATCAAGCTGGTATCTGGCAGATCTGTCCCAATTGGCTCCTTTTGGCGGAAAATAGACACGCTTGGATCTTAGCAGCATTGAAATTGACCAGTTTGGCATCGCCCCATTCAGAGACAGCCTGTAAGGACACATTCAAGCGCTCAACCATAGCCTCCCGGAGAGACCGGATCTGCGACCCACCAGCTCGTGCGTCGGACACGTATCTCTCAGCAACAGTATTGTCGTCTGCATACCCAAAGGTACCGGGTTTTAGCAGATCATTAATATGCACCAAGAACAGTGTTGCCGAAAGCACCGACCCCTGAGGAACGCCGGCATTAATATCAAGCAGTCCAGATGAGCACCCATCTATGACCATTCGAATAGACCGATCCCTCAGGAAATCCACGATCCAATCACACAATCCGGCGGGCAGACCGAAGGAAGGAAGCTTACTAATAATACGATTCAGCACGCACAGACCCATCTCGGTAACGTCCATACTCTTACAGAGTATGGACGTTACCGAGATGGGTCTGTAATTCGACGGGTCAGATCGACTGCCCTTCTTGGGCACGGGCTGCACGTTAGCTTGCTTCGAAGCATTCGGTACTTTTCCAGTCTCAAACGAAAGGCGAAATAGGCGTGTCAAGATTGGAGACAACTCAGGCGCACAAGTCCTCAAAATAATTGCCGGTATCCCGTCGGGGCCACTAGCCTTATTCACGTCTAGGTTACGCGGTACCCGAAGAATGTCCTTCTGGTGAATGCGAATGCGGAGAAGCAGGGAGCCTCGCGCCACCAGGATCCAGACGCGACGATTCCGCAAACATAGAAGCAAAAAAAAAGTTTGCTTTCTGCTCAGCGGAGTGGGCCAGCAACCCATCGGGTCTCAGCAGTGGTGATAGTGAGGGGCGGCAGAAGTTCGATTCGACCGACTTAGTCAGGGACCAAAAAGCCTTACTACCCGCTGGGTATGAAGAAAGTTTGTTCCCTATTCGGCTAATGTGGTCAAACCGAGCCCTCCGCAACACCTTCTTGCAGGACTTGGCAGCCCTGTTAAAGGCTCTCTTCTTCTGACTCACGTTATTTGCTTTGCGCGTACGAGGGTCGACCCATGCTAGGTACGCCGCGTGCTTAAGCGCATCAGCGCGATTGCACTCGGCACCAAACCATGGATGAGCTTCGCCAGATATTTTGCGTCACAGAACGGAATGTAGTACTCTATTCCCCTCCGCAATACATCCATCACGGCGTCCGCGCACGACGAAGCATCAGTCGAAGAAAAGCAAGTAGGCTGCCAAGGATAACGAGCGAAGAAAGATCGCATGCCATCCCAATCCGCTGACCTGTATTGCTATACCCGCCGGGTGCCTCTTGGGCTGGGATCGGGCGGGGAGTAGATGAACACAGACTTCACCAGACAGTGGTCCGAACTACCCAGTGGTGAAGAAATCGTCACCGAGTAGTGGTTGGATCTGTTGTCAGCAAAAGGTCCAAGCAGTTGGCGAATCAACATCCGGCACCCTCGCTGCCCCCTGGACCAGCTGGGTAAGATTTAACGCTAGCGTAGGCTTTCGCGTATCGCGTCCAGCATGGTCTGTGCACTGGAATGGGAAGATCCACTCCTGATGGTGTGCGTTGAAGTCCCCCAGTAACACTATTTGGGCAGAAGGGTACCGCTGCTGAGCCGCATCCGCCGCCTCACTCAGGTACTGTGTGGGCCCAGTTGTCTCCAAATCACCGCTGTGCGAACGGTAGCCACAGGCGTAGACAATTTTGTGCAGGCCTGTGTCCAGTATAACCCACAGCGTTGAGAAACTGGAGTCTTCAAGGTAGCGGAGACGCCGATAGCAGATGTCGTCCCAGGCGTACATCCATACGCCCGCGCGTAGTCCAGTAGTCTGAAGTGGCGCACCAGGGTAAACCCTGAGTATGTAAGATACGACACGTCTGACGGACATCCGATCTGCGTCTCCGACAGGAACAAGAGCGCTGGTTTCTCAGTCTCTAGTTGGTGATGAACTGCGGCGAGATTTCAGTGCAGATCTCGTATGTTAGAGAGATGCACTTTGTGTGAGAGGGAGTGCTGCCGCTGTACAGCTTTGCTCTTATTGTTCCTGGTAATATTGAGTGAGTAAGGTAGAGGAAAAGGAAGTGAAATGAGGTTCCATGCTACTAACCCTCAGGCACGCTCTGACAGGACGGCATCATTGGGGGACGAGCCTGGAGACTGCGGAGATGCCCGAGTCCCCTCGGGAATGTCCAGCGGGCCCTCTCGTCTGGTCGCCAACCAGCGCGATGGTGCATTCCGGAATTTTTCGACAGTTGACGGGGCAACCTTTCATGTGTGGCTAACACACTATTTGGGCCCCCAACTACCTGCGGTCGGCCAGCAGCGCACCGTGCTTCGGATCCCGTTACCCTCCACGACTAGTCTTCCGATACGCCCATGTCAGCAAGTTTGTCTGCCTGCATTGGAACAACTATTTCGACCCAACTCCTCTGAGTTGGCTACATTAGGCATCATACCGGAACACAGCTAGGCCGCTTGGCGGTACGTCTTTGCCCAGTGGGTGGTCACAAGCCATCGGCCGAAGCCTACCACCAGTTAGTGTCATCTGATTAGCACCACCCAGGGACCACGTGTAGGGTCTAACATTAAGTATTCTCCTACGGATGCGGGTGACTCGGCCCCCAATCACTTTAAATTACTTATATAGTATGGCAGGCTGCAGTAGGTAACTAACATAGATAATCGACTAAGTATAATCACATTATTTTTATTGGGTTTACATAATTATTTGGAATATAATAACGCGTACCTACAATCATTTTAAATTACTTATACAGTAAGACAGGGTATAGGTAACTATCTACACTAATATTATAAAGAGGAAAGATTTGTTTGTTTGTTTGTTTGAAATAAATAGGCTCCGAAACTGCTGGACCGTTTTCAAAAATTCTTTCAGCTATGGATAGCTACTTTATCAGGGAGTAACATAGGCCATATTTTATCGCCGTACTCCCATGGGAACGGGAACTACGCGGGTGAAACCGCGTGACGTCCACTAGTGATAGATAATCGACTAGGTATAATCACATTACTTTTATTTGGTTTACAATTTTTAAATATAACAACACGTACCTACAATCATTTTAAATTACTTTTACAGTTAGGCAGGCTGCAGTAGGTAACTAACATAAATAATCGACTAGGTATAATCACATTATTTTTTTTCAGTTGGGTTCAGTAGTTTTTATTTTATGAGCATATTTGCTTATTTCAATTTGTGCGTAGACGAAGACGCCGTACAAGTATCACCACTTAAAAGTGAAAAATCAAAAACTTTTTACAAAAAAATATAACCGACTTTCAAACAAAACAATACAAAGTATAAAATAACTTTAATTTCCGAAGTCGGTGTTAAAAAATAAAGAAACAAAACCAAAAACACCGACTTCCGAAATTAAGGTTATTTTATGCTTTGTAGTGTTTTGTTTTAAGCAAACGTTCCTTGCACAGGTAGATAGGTACACAAGTCACAACAACACAACTACTCCGTTTCGTACTTCGAGCGAGACAATCAAGACGCCCGCGTTGACGACCGATCGTTGCTAAGCGACGGCAATGCTTGTACTTAAGAATTATTGAGATTGTAAAAACTTTGGTATTAGGCCGAATTTCCATTGGCTTATTGGAAAATCTATTAAAACACAGTGACTCATACTAATAAACGTATTAAAAGAACCTGAGAAAAATGAAATCAGCGAACTATCCTAAAAAATATAATGAACGTTCGAAAATTTGTTGGATTATTGATAAATCTGTTTCAATATAAAATCGTATGACTAATAAAGGTATGAAAATGGACGGAGAAATTTTTCACATTACGTAATTAAGCAAAAATAAAAAAAACAAAGTTTAAATAGGAAAATCTTTTGGATAACTTAACAAAGCTATGTATTTAAGGATATAAAAACATATTAAAAAATAAAGAATGGCAGAGCAATTTTTCAGCGGTAGTTATAGTGCAAAATGTTAAAAGTCAAATTTGAGGTATCTTCGAAATCGAAAAAATGTTGGATAACTTTACATAATTATTCTAACTAATACATTCGAACGTATACAGAAGGTATTTCAGTCAGAGGAATTTTTCCCAGTGAGTTATAAGCAATTTTCATATTTAGGTAAAAATACCTAACTTCTCGTAACAAAATTTGTTGGATTATCGTACATCTCTAATCTGCCTACCTTACTTTATCATAATACCAAGTCTCACTGGCAGAGGAATTTTTCGGGTTACATATGCCCCGTTGATTGGACTATTACCTGAATAATGCATGACGTTGCCGTTGCTTGTACTCCCACCTGGTGACAGCGAACACTCCTCATCCTTAGCTGCCTGGATAGCGTCCTTTACTGAGCTATAATTTCGAGCTACAATTATCGTGTTCAGTCTAGAACCTTTTATACCCTCGGTAAATTTTCTTATTGCTAACTTTTCGTTTAATGGCTTCAAAATATCATATTTGTTATTGTCACCATCTGCTTGTGCAATTGTCAAGTCTGTGAAAAGTTTTTCTATTTCAGACCCATATTCATCAATCGATCGTTGACCTTGCGAAATATTCTGAAGACGCGATTGGATTGCTGTGAATGATTTTTTAGTTAGCAGATGTGTACGCATATCCTTGACAAGTTCTTTAACAGATGAATATTTTGAAGCCATCCGCAACTTCACGTTCTCTGATAGTCTACTTTTTAAAATGAACTTAATTAATAAATGCTTATCTGCTTCGGCAATCATGTCCGAATACATCTTTATACCATCAATCAATCGTTTCGTCTCCTTTTCCGAATCATCCATAACGGGTAATTTTACAACAAGCAATTGCTACAAGCAATTTTCAAGTCGAACTCCATTTTGACAGACTCTATATTAGGAGGAGTACACAATGCTTTTATATTTTCGTAAAGTTGTTCAATTTTTTCAATTATATCGGTCGCTGAATAAATCGTCTGCGGATTTTTCTTAGTTTCTAAAAGTAAAAATAATTCTCTGCATTTATCACAAACATTAGTTGCTTCATTTAATTTAGTCTCTGCAACTTTACCTAAATAGATATTTAGGTAAAGTTGATGCTTTCCCTTTTTTATCAAATACTTTCTTATTTGCTCTAACAAATCATAATTGTCTATTAATGTACCAATCATCGTCTAAAAATAGAATCGAGTCATTATGTCCTTCCTGTATTTTACAATTTTTTTAATTTTTTTTTCTCTTTATTTTTTTTTTTTGGGGCTTTTGTCTATTCAGATATGCCAGCCCCATCGTACCCTTTAACTCTTAACAAAACAATTTTTATATTTTAGACAACACTGTGATAACGATGGAAGTCACTGATGAAGAACTGTTATTAATCGACATAACTTTTTGGTACCTTCTGAAGTTGGTTGAGACAGAATCGATTGGATTAATCCCACGTCAAGTTTATTTAAATGTAATTCCCTCAAGAATGACTCCCTTTCGCGCCTGTTCCGGACACAATCCATCAACAAATGTTGCACATCCTCAACAAGACCACATTCTCTGCAATTCGGCGAATCAGCTTTTTTCATAAGGTATGCAAACTTCGCTGATGGATAGTGTCCAGAGCGAAGTCTTAAAACTAATTTAACATAACTTCTACTGACTTGATCAACATCGAACCAGGGCACTCGAAGAGGCTCGGCTTGTATGGTCCTATACCATATACCTTTTTGTTGACTAACATTAATAAAATGTTGTTTCCAGGAGTTATAACATATTACTTTAAATTTAGATATGTATTCCCAATAATCTGGTAAGTAGTTAATTGTTGTACCATCTACTGCAGCTAATTTAGATAATCGGTCAGCCTCCTCATTACCACGTAGTCCGATGTGAGCTGGAACCCATTGCAGCTTAACTGCTATATTATTCTTATACAATAAAATTATATTTTCAAGAATATCATATGATATCGATGCACCTCTGAGACCAGAGGCACATCGAGCAATATGCTGTAGTGCGCTTTTACTGTCTGAGAAGATAACAACTCTTTTTAAATTCTTAGTTCGGCTGTAAAAGATCGCTTGATAAATTGCAATGAGTTCCAGTGTCATTATTGATACATTACAGTTAACTTTAAAACCGAGATTAGTTCCTAAGCTTTGGTCAAATACCCCTGCACCTAGACCGCGAGTACCCTTTGAACCATCTGTAAAACCTTTGTGCCAACTACCGTACATAGAATTTAATTTAGTTAAAACATCAAACATTAATAAATTTGGGTTGTAATTGGATTTGGGTATCTTTACACGTTCTAGATCAATTTTAATTACATTTTTAGTCTCAATAGCTGTTGTCCAAGTTTCTAAAGTGTACATTTTATGGATATCTGTTGAAAGAACATCTATATCTTTTACATCGTTGTATATTTTAACTAATACGGGTACTTTTTTGTTTTCCCAATATTTAGTACTACAAAGGGCACTCAAATCTGCAATTAAGCTAACTGTCACATTGTTTGACCTTGACATTATTTTTAAACAATATTTGTAAGCTAAATACTCTCTTCTTAAAAATAAAGGAGGAATACTCAAATCAGACTCCATTACATGGTTTGGAGAACTTTTGATATATTCACCAATAATTCTCAGGGCTTGATTCTGTAATTTATCTAGCTTTGAAACATGAGATTTTGCACTCCAATCATACATAAAACACCCATAGTCAATTCGACTTCGAATCAGTGAAATATATAACCTACGTATATGTTTTGTGTGTATTCCCCAAGAGCTACCTGTTAAGACTTTTAATAGATTTAAAAATTTTAAACATTTACTAACTGTTTCATTAATATGTTTGCCCCATGCAGCGTAGACTTCTGTCTAGCCACACACCTAGGTATTTAATGCATTCTGACGCCAAGGATTGCTCATTTATCCTTAGGTTAGGAAGTATTCTACGCCTGCCCCTACTGTACACACAAAAGGTAGATTTACTTGAAGATAATTCCAAACCAAGTTCATCCAAAACCCCTACAATAGAATCTAATGCATTTTGTACATACATTTCACATATTTTAATATCTTTGTCTTGAACATAAATAGCAAAATCGTCTGCATATTGAGAAACAACTACATTAAGGGGAAGCCGACACAGTTCGTGTGTTATTAAGTTAAAAAGTAACGGGGACAAAGGATCTCCTTGAGCCAACCCTTTATTGGTCCACCGAGCTGTTAAATCATCACTATTATCGGATTTGATCTTTAGATATCTTTCACTCAAAAACGCCCATATATAAGAACTAAATTTAGATCCAATTTTGAGTTTATCTAGTATATTTACTGCTACGTCAATCGATACATTATTATAGTCGTTTTGAATATCTAAGAAGCATACTAATGTAGGGATATTTCTAGAGAATCCAATTTGGATATAAGTTACCAGACGGGCTAATGCATCGAGGCATGAATATGATCTTCTAAAACCAACTGTACATGGTGATAAATTTTTTTCCCTTTCAGCGTACCATTCTAAACGTTTTACTATCATTAAATGAAAAATCTTACATAAACATGAGATCAAAGATATAGGTCTTAATTTAGGGTCAGCATTTGAATTACTAGCTTTAGGTATTGGGATTATTTGAATATGACGCCACTGTTGCGGTACAATACTAAATTTGAAAATATTGTTATATATATCAAGTAGATAAAATTTAATAGAAGTAGGTAAATTAAAGATCATAGAATAGGTTACACCATCTTCGCCCGGGGCTGAATCCTTTTTCCTTAAACAGTTTTCAAGCTCATGAATATTGAAATCGCATTCCAAGACTTCATTAGTAGACGTAAACACAGGCGCTTGGTTTGGAACATAATCTGGTGTTAATGCACACAGTAATTCTTTTTGTTTCTCAATAGGGGGGTAAGTTTTAAGTTGCTTATATCCCTTTATCCAACGCATACGTCGCCACATTTCAGACACTGACGTTACTTCATCGATTGAATCACAAAATCCCTGCCAGCCTGCGGACTTTGCTTTTTGGATCAATAATTGACTTTCTCGAGATTTTTCTTCTAGTTTGGTCAAATTGTCAGGAGTCGGGTTGCGTCGAAATTTAGATAAACATAATCTACGCTGTGCTACTATTTTAGATAATTCCGTATTCCAATATTTTCTCGGTTTAAAATTACTATGAGGTCGACAACGGAATTTTAATTAACGGAATATATTTATCTGCAGTATAATTTATTTGAAGTAATAAATAATCGTACATTTCTTGAATATTGCCACTCGGGGGGTTAAAATTTTGTGCAAGGTAATTCTGATATTCGTTCCAATTAGCTTTAGAATAATTCCTTTTTTTTTTAATAATGAAATCGTCGGTTATGTTGATTGCCATTTTAATAATCATGTGGTCGCTTCCCAAATTTTCATTGAATACCTGCCAGTCAAATTTAATAGCAATGTCCGACGATATGAATGAAATGTCCGGTGAAGTTTCTTGCAAGTTCCCGCTTACTAGTTTAACCCGTGTAGCCGCGCCATTATTAAGAGAAACAAAGGAATTTTCCAGTGCCGCATCCAATATTTGCATTCCTCTCGAATCTATTTTAACAGACCAGTTGGTGTGATGACCGTTGAAGTCGCCTGCTAATACAGTATTTTTTGAGAACAAAGAAAAGACTTGTTCCCAATCTGAAGATTGCGTTTGGACAGAAGATGGACAGTAAATAGCTACAACGTTTTCTATATCTTTACAATTTATCAATTTAACGCAAACGATTTCTACTTCACTATTTCGAAGTCGAACCGAACATAGGTGGGACCGTATTGATTTATGCACTAAAATTGAGACTCCCCCATAGGAATCAAATCTATCTGATCTATATATGTTATATCCACTAATATGAAGATTAATATCACTATCTAACCATGTTTCACTCAAAATTGCTATGTGGACATTTTCTTGATTTGAGAGTTCTGAAAAGGTAATTAATTTAGGACGAAGACTTTGACAGTTCCATTGAAATAAGTTAATTTTTTTTTTTTTTGTGTATTGTCCATCTAAATTATTTATTAATTTTCCAAACAAACCTCCACCTAAGAACCTACCTTTACCAATATAACTTTATCTTCGAAGGTACCTTCAGACTTGTAAATATTTTTAAACTTATTAATAACTAGCACCTCGCCCGCGACTTCGTCTGCGTAGACTTTAGAGGTGGCGCACAACCTCTTTGTCCCATATTCTCGTTCTAGGAAATTCATGTTCATGATTTTTTATTCTGATAGTTTGTGAGTTTACTTTACTGTCCGTACTTTCAGCCCCGGGACTACTTCGACATGTTTCTGATATTCTGGTTCTTATGAATCTTTTACGCTCATAATTCCAGCCCAGAAAAATCTTCGATATCACAATCAGAATCAGAACTTTATTTGCCTGTACTTTATTTTTTCCTGGTATTTCTTAATCCTAACCACTCGAAATTCCAGGGCCGGAAATACTTCGACATGTTTCTGGTATCCTGGTTCTTGTGAATCTTTATCGCTCATAATTACAGCCCGGGAAAAACTTACATTATGTTTCTATTCTCCTGGTACTTTTGAATCTTAACCACTCAAAATTTCAGCGCCGGAAATATTAAAACATTTTTCTGCTGTCTTGCTACTTGTGAATCTTTAGCGCTTACTTTCCCGTCGAAAATATAATTTGACATATTTCTGGTCTCCTGGTATCTACTTATGAATGTTTAGCGCTCATAATTCCTGTCCGGAAAAAACTTCCACATTTTTCTGTGGTTCTGATACTTTTGAATCCTTACCGCTCATAATTCTTGCTCCGGAAATATTTCGACATGTTTCTGGTCTCCTGGTACTTCTGAATCTTTAGCAGTCACAATCCTAGCCACGAAAATACTTCGACATGTTTTCGGTCTCCTGGTACATACTGAATCTTTAGCGCTCATAATTCCAGCCCGGAAAATACTTTGACATTTTTCTGTTCTCCTGAAACCTTTGAATCCTAGCCACTTACGATTCCAGCGCCGGAAATATTTTGACATGTTTCTGGTCTCCTGGTACTTGTGAATCTTTAGCGCTCACAATTACGGCAAAAAAATATTTTGACATGTTTATAGTCTCCTGTTACTTGTGAATCTATAGCATTTACAATTCCAGCCCGGAAAAAACATCGACTTACATATTTCTGCTGGACTATACAAAAAAAAAAACAAAAAATATTGTGGCCTAAAAATCCTTTATCGTCGTTCTGTTCTCCTGGTACTTGTGTATCTGTAGCGCTCATTATTCCAGCCCCGAAAATACTTCTAAATGTTTCTGATCTCCTGGTGCTCTTGAATCCTAACCGCTCACAATTCCTACCCTGGAAATACTTCCACAAGTTTCTGGTCTTCTGATACATAATTTTTAGCGCTCATAATTCCTGGCTGGGAAAAACTTCAACATATTTCTATTGTTTTGGTACTTTTGAATACTTACCGCGCGCTCATATATTTGGCGCGGAAATATTTATGAATCTTTAGCATTCACAATCCTAGCTCCAAAAATACTTCGATATGTTTCTGGTCTCCTGGTACTTTGAATTCTAACCAGTCACAATTCCTGCGCCGGAAATATTTTGACATGTTTATGGTCTCCTGGTACTTGTGAATCTTTAGCGCTCATAATTTCAGTCAAAGCATTATTTCTTCAACATGTTTCTGGTCTCCTGACATATGTGAATCTATCGCGTTTACAATTACAGCCCGGAATAAACTTCAAAATACATATTTGAATTCGACGGTAAACAAAAAATATTCTAGCCCAAAAATACTTTAACATCGTTCTGTTCTCCTGGTACTTGTGAATCTTTAGCGCTCCCAATTTCAGCCCCGAAAATATTACGACATGTTTCTGTTCTCCTGGTACTTGTGAATCTAAAGTACTAAGGCAGCAGAAGCGCTGGGTTTCCACTTCCTCCTCAGTCGCCATTAAGCCATGCCTTTTACCGGGATAAAAAGTAGCCTATGTTTGATTCCAGTATGTGAACTATATGTGTGCCAAATTTCATCCAAATCCCTTCAGTCATTTTTGCCTGATTGAGGCACAAACATACAAATATACAAACATACAAACTTTCACATTTATAATATTAGTAGGATTTTTTTAAGCCCAAACTTATATTGTGATTGTTCGTCTCTTTCTTCGTGTTCTTCTTGATTCAGATTTTTTCTTGCTTCTTTTCCGATCGGATGTTTTTGTACATTCTGACTTTTCTTACTTTTTGGTTTTTTTCTTCCACCTTTTATCAGAGCTGTCTGTGCTGTACTCTTTGTGCTATCTTGTAGTGATATTTCCATTTCTTCCTCTTCTTCTTGAGATGACTGTTCGAGATATTCTTTTTGATTTTGTATTGATCCTGTTTTGTTTCCTGAGACAACACTAGCGTAGGTTTAGGTTTCAGCTCGGACTTCTAGGTTCGTAGGTTTTATAATGTTTTTAGAGGTATATTTGATGCGTACTTATTTTTTTGTCGTTTTTCAATAACTTTTTGAAGTGCCATTCGATAGGTTAGCTGTTCACTACTCATAACATTTCTTATTTCTTTTTCTTTCAAAAAAAAGGGGCAAGTTTTGTCGATGACAAGGTGATCACCCTTACAGTTAAGGCATGTGAAATTACTGAGATCACAATTCACGTGATTACCACCGCATTTTGGGCATATCTTCTTCTTCGTAGGACAATATTTTATAACATGTCCAAATTGCCAGCATCCCGAGCACTGAGTCACAGGGAAAACGTAGGACTCAACCTTAAACCGGCACTCATACGCATAAATATGAAGCGGTAGATTTTTACTTTTAAAACCTACTCTCACTGACTCACTGTCAATCAATTTACCCTCCGAATGAACTCGTTTTAATCTTTTTATAGATGCTATTTCACTGCTTGATTCAAAGATGCTCATGAGCTCCTCCTCGCTTAAATCAAGGTCAACCCCTTTTACAACACCATAAGATATTGACAACTCATTAATCAAATGGCATCTGAATCCCATTTCCTTCAATTTAATACAATTTAATAGTTTAACAGCATCTTTCTTTTCTTGAAATTGAATGAGTACCTTGTTAAAACTTTTGAATTTAATTCTCATAATATTTTTTATATTCTCTGATCTCAGTAGTTTTGCTAATGCCATTTGTTTGGGCATGTTTTCCATTGTTGTTATACATACTTCATGTTTATCATTGAAGTTCACATTTTTTTCCACATCTACCCTCACATTTTGCATTTCCGACAAAGCGTTTCGAGTAATATGTTTAGGTTTCTTTTTATTTACAGTAATAAAGTCATCATCCTCGTTACTCTCATCTTCTCTCTGTTTTCTATTTTCAGCTAATCTCTTCTCATTTTCATTAGTTATATCGCTTAAAATACTTGACTCCAATGGTTTGTCAACTAGTTGTTGGTTGGTAGGTAAACTCTCTTCATCACCAGAGTCATCGTCATCTTCTCCACTACCCATGATAAAAAGGTAAAAGTAGTACTAATCGCGGGACGTATAAGAACACCGACAGATAGTAGGTACCACGAGTGCGCGCTTCGAAAGCGCGCGAGCGTATTTTATTATTCTAAGTAAAAATGCCAAAACAAAAGTGTAAAGTTACTTGCAGCGCGGCGAAAGAATGTCGTAAGCTGTAACTTTGCTGTGAAGTATCGAGTTACGTGAGCAAAAGTACTCGATTATAGAATAATTAACATGGAACGTAATGAAATATGATCCCACTCTATTTTTAGATGCAAATATTACTTATTGTTCTTAGTTTAAATGTCTATATTTATTAATTATTTTTCTTTTATCGCTCGCGAAGGTTTGTAATGCACACAACGGTTAATAATACACTCTCACAATAAAACACAAACACTTCAAATTAATTTTGGTACGTAACTCATGGTTCTTTAGGCTGCTGTTTCGGCGTTATGCTGCCCTCTGATAGAAGCTCGGATACGTTGCATAGCCCGGAGACCGATCTCCTCCTGGATCAACTGGCGAAGACATCGTTTGTACAAGCGCACCACAAAGTAGGCCATTACCATGGTGAACATAGCCAGCAGCGCGAACATCACAATATTCATCCGCTCCATATGCTGACCAACATCTTTCAAAGTGGCCTGGTTGGAACCCGCAGCGTTTTGAGTGATGAACACCTCATCTTTCTCCACCGTTGAGTGACACATTGTAGCGATTAGAAAACTGAATTTCACGGCGATAGGTAGTAGGTTGATTATACTGAACTACATGTCGTTGATTTTTGGTGAAGTGGCAGGACTGGCAGGGTCGCCATGAGATGATTGGAGTTGTCAAGGGGGTAGTCAATGACAAGACAGGTTGGCTGCGAATAGTGTATAATCATAAAAACAAGTAAATCAAGGTAAAAGCTAGGTAAGCATATATCATATGACACCTATTATAAAGAAGCATACATATAGTTTAACGTAAAGGAGTTTATACACTTCAATAGCACAAACTGGTATTTTTTTGTCAACATTCGTCATTTTGATATGAATTAAGTCATACATCGCCATGTTAATGTTTTTATTCTTCTTGAATCCCTTTTGCTCATTGCTGAGACTGTTATATTTATATAGAAATGAAAAATTTGATTCATATATTAGTTTTTCAAAGATCTTGGAGAAAACAGAGACAATGGTAACTGGTCTGTAGTTTGACATGTCTTCTTTGCTATCTTTTTTATGTAGTGGTTTCATAATTGCAGTTTTTAGGCTATTAGTATAAATGCCTGAGTTTATACAGAGATTACACTGTATGACACAAGGGAAGAACTATAACATGAGCAACAAATTTTACAACAGAAATTGCTATTCCGTCGTATCCGCAACTTTTTTTGTTTTTTAATATTTTAATTATTCTTATTATGTCAGCCGGTGTTACCAGAGACATAAATATTGAGTTTAGATTGTTTTCTATCCTAATCACCTCATTATTATTATTATTTTCAGGGATCTGGACTTGATCTACAAAGAAGTTATTGAATGAATCTGCAATTTCCTTAGCATCCCTAATAATCGAGTTGCCTATCTTGATTTGCATGATAGGATCATTACTCTGGTTACTACCGTTTTTTACTTGCCAAGAGGCTTTAGATTTATTCGGTGCTTTTATATAATGTGTTTATTCTGTGCTCTTTGTGTGACTTTTACAATTTTTTTTAATCTTTGGGAATATATTTTTGAAATTATTTTTGTTTTCTAATGAAGGTGATTTTCTATATTTTCATAATTGTTTTCTTTGATTTTGGCTACAAATTCTAATCTCTCGAGAAATCCACTTGATTTTCTTGTCCGATTTTACGTTCATTAATTTAATTTTAAAACATAGGTTGTATAAAAGACGAAATAGTTTTATAAAATTGTCATATGCATCATAAGATGGATTCGTAGTCTCTATAATGATGTATGATTTATAACTTATGACTAAGACATTCAGCTATTCACCGGTAGGTATCACTACTGGCGTTTCTTGATCTTTGACAAAGAAAGTGCTGCTATCTAACATTTATTACGGGAACAATTCTTCGTAGCGGTATGCAATTCAAATTGTTGATTCCACTATTGCCCGCTATGTTTTCTTTTAATTTCTAATAATTTTCATTTCATTTTATAGCTCTTAATTATAGATTTAAGTTATTACCGATTCACCGTCTGCACGGACCCCGATGAATAAACATTACTTCCACAGGCTGAACCCACACGTTTTGAATTATTTCACCACACAAACACAGAACCATGTATTGTAACTTTACAGAACAAGGTGCTACTTAATCAATCTTGGAATTCTTGATGTTTTTAAATAGAGGAAAATTTATAAATTTAAATCTGCAAAAGCCAAAATTTTCCTTCAACTTTCGATCTCAAATAATGCCATGGTTACGTCAGTTTTGATATTGTTATATTTACGAGAAACCCATTTTTTGTCTCATTGTCAAACGGTCGCCAGGTTCGTAACGTTCAGATTGAAAATTAGCAGAATACCGTTGCAGTATAGTTTCAGTACATTTTTTAGTAAAATTCAATTCGCAATATCATCGCATGAAACTTCAACTTTGATTGTCCTTTAAGTTTAGCAGAATACCTTTTATGACATTTTGGCATTGAGATGCTTGTGTGACTTGAATGTGAACGTTTTTAAATTAGCAGAATTTGCCTTCTGTTTTGTAGTTTTCGAACCGAGACCTTATAAACTGCACACATAAAATTAAGTTTGACAAAACCACGGGCAAAGTACTAGTTTTATGACAAAATATTTCAACTTGATTATGTAATTAAAAGGAAAAGACGATTACGAATATTAAGTCTTCCTCAAGGGCTGATACGATAAAAACATCGAAATTCAGACGTCATTACTGTTATGGGCCTTTGTCAATAATATACAATATTTCAAATTATTATCTCGATCAGCACGCACTAGAAGACGATTAACATGTTTCAAAAATGTAAAATTATTTCGATTCGCTCGTTGCAAGAGCTCCGCAAAAATAGTAATAACAAACTAGATAGAGAAGTTCAAAGGATTGTGGGTTCTTTTAATTTTGCGTTCCATCTATTTATATCTTCAAAATATCGTATCCGAGATAATTACATTTATCCAAACGGGAATAAATATTATGTTATGGCATTCTTCTATACGTTGTTTATAAATTCGTTGTCTACGCAACGATTGTGCAACATTTACTTTTTACAGTTGGATATAGATAGGAACCATTTAGGTAATCACTTTGCAGTGTTTCTTACATTTTTGTTTTTCATCAGTTATTCAATCGGCTTTACAATGATGTTCATTCTGGACATTGTACATAAGCACAACAACGTCTCTCTTATTTTGAAGATTCAAACAATCCATAGAGGCATCGATTCTAGTAAGAATATCCGAACTCTCGTAGCTTGGAACTGGATCGCTGTAATAACTGTTATTTTTTTTGATAGTTTATTTTGTATTTTGTATTATATTCTATTTAACGATGTTTCAAATTATGGGACGGCCTTACGAGACTTGCTTTGTGACTTCATGTTTACCATGTTTGACGTAAACTTAGTAGTAGCCATCCGAATTATAATATTGTTGAAAAAATATCTCGATGAGTGGATTAATGAAGTACTCATGATGAATGGAGATCAGGAGGATGATGGACACTGCCACTTACTGCTTGAGAAACATCAAAACATTTTAGAAGCTTACAATATGTATAAAATCATTTTCCAAGCACTGGTAAGTAAAACGGTTCTAGGTGACGCTTGTTCTAAACGTTCCAAAGAAATCATTTAACTATAATCTTTCCATCTATTTCCAGGTACTATTTCAAATACTTCAAGCATTTTTTCGTTCTATAATTGTGTGTGATTTGTGCTTTACTGCAGTCAGAGCACTCACAGAATCAAAACATATTACGACGTTTTCAAAGCGCATGGTAGGTTTGTGTATTTTTAAATTAATCATAATAATATAATTGTACACGCAGAAGGTGGTGGGACGAGCATGATCCCTTATGGATCGAAACAGCTGAGAGTCATGTAGGAAAGCCTTCGCCCAACGAATATAAGATGATAAATTATATTATTATGTTTATATAGGCTGACAGTAATCAGTAGTCATGAAATACTTTAAGCGTACCGCAATCAGCACGTAATGTTTCTGTTACTGACAACATTGATTAGTTGAATACTAAACAAATAATATTGAGCAATGCTGCAATAGAAAAGCTTTAAACCAGACAGCGATCCTATTGAATTCCATGACTATGGTAATATTTTAACTTAGAACGAAAGGTCTTAGACAAGTGACATTCTGTAAGCGGAAGCATGGCGAAAGTGATTGTACATTCTTCAAAATGTATTGGATTGACTCCGGAATCCGAAACCGTGGTCCCGGTCCCGACTCCAAGAGCCCCTCGACCCAAATGTGTGAGATTGACAAACGCAGTCGAAATGTCGCTTGATCAATTTCTAATTAAATCAAGAAAAAATACTCATTACGAAAGGTATCAAATTATCTCTGAAACTAAAACTTAATGCTTTAAGTAACCAAATAATTATGAACTGTCGTCATACTAAGTTAAACCCTAACGACAAACTTGTAATTTGTGTGGGAGAAAACGACCATAATTTAAATTCTATTTTGTCGCAACTAAGAATTGTGTTAGATACATTTTATAACAATATGATAATTGTCTTAAATGTGTTTAAAAATGAGAACTTAGATATTAATAATCTTAACTATCGTATCAATAACATGTGTAAAAGCTACAAAAAGTGCAAGTTTTTAGAATGTGATACCACTAACACATACGGCTTATGTAACAAAATTAATTACCTTATAGACTATAATGACTAAAGCGAGAACTTTTTAAACCCAAGGGAACTAATTAAGAAGATAGCGAGTAACAAGATAAGCCTTAAATTAAAAGCCAACATACATGAACCCAAGAAGGGAACAATCCCTTTCTATTTCCAAAGCAAGAGTTCAGAACCACAAACACTAAACTTAATAAATCCCGTTAAAAAAACTCATAGAGGAACTATTCCGTATTATTTTCCAAAAATACAACGAAAGAGCACGTTTTTCTTGCCCAAAATAACACGTCCAGTAAGCCAGAACCTTAAAATACTCCACCAAAATATTGCCAGTATCATATCAAAAAAATAAATTCTAGAATTAACCTTGCAAGAGCTACAAGAAGAGCATAACGACCCAGACATAATATGCCTCTCCGAAACCTTTATCAAGAGAGACTACGAAAGCTACATTAAAATTCACGGTTATGAGATGGCTTCGAATTACTGCAGAGAAAAACAAAGAGGTGGTACCTGTATTTTTGCCAAAAAGAATCTACTGTTTAAAGACTTGCCATTTATAAAAAGCTATGCCACACAAAACCCTTTTGAAGTTTGTGGAATTGAACTAACACATCAAAAATTAATAATAATTTGTCTACAGAACTCCTCAATCAGACCCGAACCAATTCTTAATCAAATTAAATAGTCTGCAATGCATAATTTGCTCAAACAATATAAATCTAGAATGAAAGTGGTTTTAGCGAATGATTTTAATATTAACACTCTTAAAAAAGGTAATATTACTACTCAACTGCAGGATCTGGCACACAACTATAATCTGATATTCCATATTGATGTACCAACACGTAAGTCATCATGTATAGATCACATTTTGAGTAACATTCATGATGCAACTGCTGCAGTTTTGCCACTTCACTTGTCTGATCACGACACAGCACAAATGTTAACTATTCCCTTGAAACATAAGATACAAAATCAAGCAATATATTACACATACAAAAGAGATTACAGTTCAGATAATATCCACAAGTTTAAAGAATGCTTAAGTAATCTTTCTTGGTCTGAAATACACACGGCTAACAACGCAAACGCAGCATTCAATCATTTTCATGAAACGTTTTGCCCGCTTTACAATCTTTGTTTCCCTAAATTAAAAGTAAAAGTAAATTTAAATAACAAAAAGAAACAAAGATGGATAAGTAAGGGCTTGAGAAAAAGTTGTAAAACAAAAAGGTTACTGCGGCATCAATTTTATAAAAACAAAACTGCAAATAATAAGACTAAATACTTTAGACATACTAATCTCCTTAAAAAATGCATCTTTAATTCCAAAAAAAACGCAAATATCAAATACATAGCTAAAAATGACAACAAATGCAAAGCCACGTGGAATGTTATAAAAGACGAGCTAAATAATGCTAACTCCAGACATAATATAGACAGTATCAAATATGAAAAACACACTTCTTACTAATCCAGTGGAAATAGCGTCTGCCTTTAATAACCATTACGTCGACTCAACAATCAGATCAATGCCCCCGAACGTCACAGGTAACTCTATGAATAATGTTACTGTTGGATCAATGTTCCTCAAACCAATGTCGATAACTGAAGTTAAGAAGGAAATACTGCTTTTAAATAACACAAATTCGGAAGGGTACGACGAAATTAGCACAAAAATTATTGAAACCTGTGTCGACGAGATTGTTGAAGTACTAACACAATTGATCAATTTGTCATTCTATGAGGGAATTTTTCCAGAAGCTTTAAAGCTCTCCGTTGTTAGACCACTTTACAAAAAAGGAGACAGACTTGACCTGAACAATTACCGCCCTATCACCCTAATACCCATCTTATCTAAAATATACGAAAAATGCATGTACAAAAGAATTGAAAATTATTGTACAAAGTTTAATATTGTAAACAAAGAACAACATGGTTTTCAAAAGGGGAAGTCCACAACATTAGCAATATACGCCCTCATAAATGTTATATTAACTAACATCAATGACAACAATTTAACCACAGGATTATTCTTTGACTTGTCGAAAGCGTTCGACCTAGTTTCACACGATCTACTACTGCAAAAGTTGGAAGCAATCGGGATTAGAGGGCCAACCTTACAATGGATAAAGTCATACCTTGATAATAGGCAACAATGCGTTACCATAACAAAAATTAACGAAGAAAAGGAAGTAACGCTACACTCGTCGAAATATAGATGTAATAAGTTTGGTGTCCCACAGGGAAGCATACTAGGGCCGATCTTATTCTTGATATATATAAATGACATCATTAAAATAACGAAACATAAGTGCATATTGTTTGCGGATGACATCTCAATTATTGTAACATCCGATAAAAAATATAATACAATTTATGACCACGAAACTGACATTAACAATACAATTGACATCTTAATTAACTGGCTTTATATACATAACTTGAAATTAAACCTTGACAAATCCGTTTATATACAATTTAATAAATCGAATAATCATAAATTTAACCTCAAATTAAATATACCCAAAATTAAACCAGTAACACATACCAAGTTCCTAGGAGTTACAATTGATGAAGATCTACATTAGAAAGTACATGTAGACAATGTCTCAAGCAAAATAAATAAGTTTATTTTGCTTGAGACATTGTCTACATGTATTTTATTTTAAACGATCGTGGCAGAATGTTGGACCTTATATTGGTTAGCTCGTGTGTGGCGGGAGTCTCAGTTTCAGTATGTGCCGGCATTGTATCACCTGAAGTGCATCACAAACCATTAGATATTGCCATTAATATTAACACGCCCTACGCTAGTTCAATCAATAACAACACCTACTGTTCAAATAACTACCGCTGGTTCAAGTTTGATGCGAAACTTTCGTAAGGCAGACTTTTTAGTTTTATACTCTGAACTAGCTGCTATGGACTGGGAGCCGGTGTACTCTTGTGATGATGTTAACGTTGCTGTTGACACCTTTTATGGGTTAATTAATAATATTATTTGTCATACCGTCCCTCTGAAACAGTCTAAAGCTATACGACTGCATTACCCCAAATGGTTTACACCAGCCTCTATTAAACTTAATAAACTAAAAAATCATTACCACAAACTATACAAACAGAATAATAAAAGCCAACTAAATTACGCATTTTTTACTTATTACAGGCGTTCATTAAAGAAAAGTACGAAGTCAGATTTTGCTTTGTATACTGACCGCATCTAATCCAACATCAAGCGTGATCCAAAAACTTTTTGGACCTTTGTGAAAAATAACAGACAGAATAATGAGCAGGCTACTTTTGGCGACTTGTCTCCAAAGCAAGTGGCAGATGCGTTTTCTGAATATTTTAGTAGCGTTTTCTTGCCTAATTTTCCATCATTGGATCCTGATCGTGCTCTAGCGATGGCGAATACCTCTCTTAACTGCGTGTCTCAGGTGGTAAATATAGATTATATCCACGAGTCTGAGGTACGTGGCGCTATGGCTCGGCTTCCTCCTAAATCAACTCAAGGTCCAGACGGAATACCTCAGTATATGGTTAAAGACGGTTGCGAAATCTTTAAACTGCCCTTAACATTTATTTTCAACCTGTCTATTGCCTCAAATATATATCCTACTGAGTGGAAAACGTCTAGAGTACTACCGGTGCACAAAAGCGGTCCAAAAAGTGAAATAAAAAATTATAGGCCAATAGCGGTATTATGCATATTCGGCAAAATATTTGAATCGGTGCTCTATAGAAGAATTTATAAGCAACTGCAACGTTGGTTTGTGGATGAGCAGCATGGATTCCTGCCAAATCGCTCAACCACTTCTAATTTGCTCAATGTCACTACACTATTAGCGGAAAACATTAATCACAAAAAGCAAGTCGATGTAGCCTATTTTGATTTCCAGAAGGCTTTTGACCGGGTTGACAACGACGTTCTTTTAAATAAATTGGCCTTGGCAGGTTTCTCCGCTACGTTACTTAAGTTCTTTGCAAATTACTTGCATGGGCGCAAGCAATATGTCACCTATTTAAATGCCAATTCGGAGCGCTATCCGGTTACATCTGGCATAGGACAGGGTACCAATATCGGGCCTCTACTCTTTTTAATTGTAGTTAACGATCTACCCTCACGTATTAAACATTCCACGGTTTTAATGTACGCTGATGATGTCAAAGTGGCGTTCCCAATAGTCGGTTCTGGTGATACTGCCATACTACAACACGACATCGACAATATTCACGCTTGGAGCACGGAAAATAACCTCACCCTTAATGTCGATAAATGCGCTATCATGTCGTTCTCAAAAGCTACACAACTCGTACTAAACACCTACACTCTGAACAATGAGCCCTTGAAACGTGTAACAACCATGCGCGATCTAGGTACAAGCTTTGATCCACACTTGACCTTTAACCAGCACTTAATTCAGACCTGTAACAAATCCCGGAAAAACTTAGGTTTTGTCTTGCGTCAGGCAAAACTATTTAATAATAGACAAGCCTTTACCCTTTTATATAATTCGTACATTCGCAGTATACTTGAAACCAATAGTGTAATCTGGAACCCACACGAAAAAACCTATACATTACTCATTGAAAAGGTCCAAAAGCCTTTTGTACGCTACCTCTACTTAAAATTGTATGGTTATTATCTGTACTTATATCCTACACCATTTGTGCTAGGTATGGTAGCCTACCAAAGTTTAGAAGTCAGAAGAAATCTTGCTACGGTTAAATATTTCATTCGCCTTATTCGTGGTTCCCACTTCAACTCCTCGCTCTTACAGCACATTCTTTTTAATATACCTCTTCCTATCCGTCATATACTTCGCCCTCGGCAACGTCCTCTATTTTCAGTGCCTCAAATCGGTTCAAAATCCCTTAAGACCAGTCCTTTGTATGTAGCTCTCACTCTTATTAACAACATTTTATTATTTGACATTACGTTGGATATCTTTGCAACTGCTGAGCTGAGATTTCTGAGCACGGCTACTCGTTACCTAGAGTCCATTGCTGCCTCTAGTACTATCTCTTATGACTAATTTAATGTAGATTCTTATTTTGTTTGACTTTTTAATAATTGTTTACTTTTGTTTTTTATTTTTATTTTATATCTTAAATTTCTGTATAAATTGATAATTTCATTATAATTTGACATTGATAATTTCTATTTTTCCTTATTATTTTTGATTAATTTAATTTCTTTTCTAATCTTATTCTCATTCAGTTTCTAAAAATTGTTTTCTTTTGACTTTTGATTTAATATTATTGTTTTTTTTTAATTGTTTTTTGATAATTTTATTACCTATGATTCTATGACATTTCTATTTTTCTATTATGTTATTTGTTTGTTTTGTTCTGACCAATAACTTGTTTGTGTGGTTATATACTGTAAATGCAAGTTGGTTATAATACTAAATAAAAAAAATAAAAAAAAGTTTGTGTATGCTCTTAGACAAGTAAAAAAAAGTACTAATCTAAAAACAGCTATATTAGCCTACCATGCGTATGTGGAATCCTTATTACGTTATGGACTTATAATATGGGGTAACAGTACCGACCAAAATAGAACATTTCTTGCTCAAAAAAATGCATTAGGGCTCTATACGGACTTCAGCCTGAAGAATCATGTCAGCCAGTATTTAAAAAACTTGGCTTGTTACCGCTACCTTGTCTGTATATTAATGAAATATGTATGTTTGTATGGAAACACAAGGAGTTATTTAAAATAGCTAAACGATATGAATCCTCGAAGCCGACGAGATCCTTACAGACTCGTACTTAACAGTGCTCCCAGGCTTGCTAAGTACAATAAAAGCTGCTTATCTATGTGTGTGCGGATTTATAACAAATTACCTATTGATCTGAAAATGTTGAACACCAGATATTCTTTTAAAAATAAATTGTGTGAATGGTTAACTAACAACAACATCTATAGTATAAAACAATTTCTAGAACGAAAATAGCGTTGTTGTAGTATAATAATAATTTTGTTGAGGAAATTGTTATTATAAATTTGCATGCTGTGTTTAATCTAGGCAAAACATGTATGTTCCATTTTTGTACTGTAAGATCTTTTTATACCATGTTTTACGCAAATAAATATATTATTATTATTATTATTTTTTGACTTTTTAACACTAGCGAATGCTAATAGAATAGCATTTTGTCTAGAGCCTAGGGTTGGTCAACGTGGAAACGTTTAGTTTCGTCATCTCTTTCCATAAGGTTAGATTGTGGTCAAATGCGGGATAATCAATAATAACAAGAAACTGTTGGCTGAAATCATGGTGACTAATATAGTTAACTTAACTTTCTAGGCTATATTCTTGATCGCTACGATTCCTGCATACATAGTAAGAAGTATAATTCTTGTAATTATACATATTATTAGCTGCGAAAAGTTCTATACAACTGTACATAAAGCTGAGGCCACGTGTATACAGCTCATGAAGAACAGGAACTATTCAAGTAAGTGTGATGTTCTTCAGGATTACTCTTCCTGGAATAAACTCTCCCAAAACATTATTGTCTTTTCTTACAGACAGTCAGAAACATTTTTGCAAAAACGTCATACTAGCAACTCGATCGTTTAGCAAGATGACCGCATGTGGCCTGTTCTATGTGGATGCGGGGTTAGCAATCAGTTTGATAGGAGGTATTATTAATTACGTTGTTGTGCTCTTGCAGTCATTCTTCTTGTAAAATGTTTGGTGTTCAAATAAATTAAATCTACTGAAAAAACTGTCAGTTTAATTTTTTAACCACTTTCTTGAAAGCGAAACTATTGCCGGTAGTGAGGAGATTATATTGTGTTTTGAACTGCTGTACGTTCTGAAGAGAGAGCACGAAAAGTACTGTGTGGATGACTCTTCAATCAATCATACTCTTGCATTTTTTTTTTGGACTGTACAGGCTGTTCGTCTGTGGAATACATTGCCAGTCCCAGTAAGACGCGCTCAGTCGTTACCTGCTTTTAAAAGGCTTGTAAAAGAACATTACCTGTCGCTGTGATAATCGATAGTCGTCATTTATTTTCACTACTTGTATACTTGGTATGTATGTATTTATGTATCTATTATATAGCTTTTTATGTATGTAAATGTGTATCTATTATGTTATATTATAATTAAATTAGTTTTTGTCACACCAGTGACAGCCCCATCTCATGTCCTGGAAAATACCTACTGTCCATCCCAGGTTGTCTGGAAGAGATCGTGAAATTCGATAAGGCCGCCCATTGTATGTGTATAGTTTTAAGTTTCCTTTTTGTTCGTACTTTTGGTATACAATAAAGTGTATAATAAATAAATAAATATGTGTTGAATGAATGTTGTTTTTTTTAAACAATAGGCCAAATAATATTTCCCAGAATAAGCTAAAATGAGTTCAAATTTTATCAAGCCCTTATATCGTATCATAATTTAAAATCTACATGACAATGTAATGAAAAGGAAAAAATGATTACGAATATTTATATTTAGTCCTCCTTAAGGACTGACATGATCAGTAATAATAGCATATTAATAATTAAAAACCAATATTTAAACACTACTATTAAAAGCAGTTACAATATTCGGCATTTCAAGTCACTTTTTCGGACAATGAGAACTGGAAACGAATTAAATGTTTCATAAAATTATTTCAATTCTAATCGTGCTGCTTGCACTTTGCAAGTGCTCCCTAATAACAAACTCGATAGAGGAGTTCAATGGATAGCACGTTCTTTAATTTTGTATTGAACTATTTTTATCTTCACAATATTGCATCCAAGATAGTTACAAAGATAAATATAATTTTATTTGTCAAAACATGTGTGTATCCAAACGGGAAAAAATATTATTATCTAGCATTCTTCTTTGTGTTGTTTGTAAATTCGTTGTCTATGCAACGATTGCGCAATAATTATTTTTTGCAGTTGTATTTAGATAGGAATCATTCAACCTACCTAAGGTTATCACTTTGCAGTGTTTCTTACATGCCCGTTTTTCACCAGTTACTCAATCGGCTTCACAACAATGTTCTTTCTGGACATTGTGCATAAGCAAAACAACGTCGCTCTTATTTTGAAGATTCAAACTATTCATAGAGGCAACGATTCTAGTAAGAATATCCAAAGTTTCATTGCTTGGAACTGGATCTCTGTAATAAGTGCTCTATTTTTTTTTAATTATATTTAGTATTTTGCATTATATTTTATCACACGATGTTTTTGATTACGGGACGGCCTTACCAAACTTGTTTTGTAATTTCATGTATACCATTTTTGACGCCAATTTAGTGGTTGCCATCCGAATTATAATATTGTTTAGAAAATATCTCGATGAGTGGATTAATGAAATTCTTATGATGAATGGAGATCAGGAAGTAGTTATGATTGCACACGCAGAAGATGTTGGGACAAGCATGATCCATAATTAATTGCTAATAAATAATATCGCTAACGCTTGCCAAAGTTGGTCTGTGGATGGGTGACCATCTTAACATACCGAGTTTACTCCGTATCTCGGAAAGCACGTTAAGCCGTTGGTCCCGGCTGTCATTTGTAGATCTTTGGCAGTCATTACGGATAGTCAGAAGCCAGTAAATCTGACTCCAGTCTTGCCATGAAGTACCGTGTTACCCAGTTAATGGGTTGTGGAGGTCTGGTAGGCAGTCGCTCCATGTAAAATACTGGTATTTAGCTAAATCCGGCTTGACTGGAAGCCGACCCCAATGTAGTTGGGAAAAGGCTAGGCAGATGATGAATATCAGGCAATACTGCAATAGCAAATGTCTTAAACCAGACAGGGATTCTATTGACAATATTTCATGATTATGATAATATTTCAACTGGAAAGGAGAGGAGATCTTAGACAAGCGCCATTCAGTGGCGCCAGTGACGTTGTATATTTCTTATATTCTGATTTTTTTTTCTTATATTTCAATCGCTAATAGAATGGTACTTTGTCTAGAACCTAGGGTTGGTCGATATGGAAACGCTTAGTTTCGTCATCTCTATCCAGCAAGTGAGATTGTGGTCAAACGCGGGACAATCAATAATAACCAATTCCAATCCCTTGTCCGGAGTGGCTTAGAATACTGTAGCTCAATATGGAACCCCAGTTATGACATTTACAAAAAAAAAAAAGTACAAAAGCGTTTTCTCTGGCAACTATCGTACAGCTGCATCATCATCTTCCTGCCCTCATCCCATGTTACTTGGGTTGGCGTAACACGTTTTTTTCTTCCATTCTGTTCTATCAGTCGTCAATCTATCACTAAGTCCCTTTTCTTTCATATCGCTCCTCACACAATCCATCCATCTTTTTTTTGGCCTTCCTCTCCATCCATACATATTCATGTTCATAACTCTACTAGTTACATGCGTTTCATCCCTCCTTTTCACATGACCATACCAAGACAAGCGATACCCTTTTAACTTTTCCGTCACTGGCGCCACTTTTGAACTACCTCTAATGTACTCATTTCTCATTTATCCATTCTCGTTACTCCACACATCCATCTCAACATTCTCATCTCCGCTACATGCAATCTATTTTCATCCGTCTTTTTGGCAGTCCAACATTCTGATCCATACATTACGACAGGTCTTATCACGAACTTATAGATTTTCCCTTTCAACTTGAGGGGCATTCGAGGGTCACAAGTTGTTCCAGTGACCTGCCGCCATTTCATCCATCTTGAGTTGATCCGTTGAGTTACGTCTCAGTCTATATCGCCATCTCCCTGGACAAGCAACCCGAGGTACCGAAAGTCGGAGCAATTCGGTATCGGCGTTTCGGTGAGAGTTATAGGCAGCGGACTGGAGAGACCGCCGAAATCGCAGAACAGGTACTCGATTTGGTTCTACTTAATTTCAGGACAACACTGTCCAATCTTTGCCACCACGTCTCCAATTTGCTCTGGACCTCTTGGCCACTTTCGGCAACCAGCACAATGTCATCAGCAAACAGCATGCACCAAGGAGCCTCTTCCTGGATGACCGACGTCAGGGCGTCCATTATCATCAGGAAGAGATAAGGGCTGAGGGCCGACCCCTGGTGTAAACCAACCGCCACACTGAAACTGTCGGTGATGCCCACTGCAGACCGGACTTGAGTACTGCATCGACTGTACATCGCTCGGATCAACTGCACATACTTCCCAGGCAGGTGTGCCTGGGAAGTATGTGCCCACCACAAAACCCCACGAGGCACTCGGTCATATGCCTTTTCGAGGTCAACGAATACCATATGCAGGTTTTTATGCACAGCTCTAAATTTGTCGCACAGCTGGCGGATAGCAAAAATGGCATCTATTGTACCCCGACCAGGCATAAAACCGAACTGGTTCTGTGAGATTTCACTCTCTTCTGTCAACCGCCTTTCAATAACTTTTTCCCAGACTTTCATACTATGTGAAATTAGCTTTATTCCTCTATAGTTGTTGCACTCTAGCACATCGCCTTTGTTCTTGAAGATGGGCACCAACAAACTGTTGCACCATTCATCAGGTATGGCTTCTTCCAGCAACAACTTATTGAAGAATAAAGCTAATTGGCCCTGCTCCAGGCACGCTGAGTAGAGTCCTCTCAGTTGGGGCTCCAGCTCCTTCAGAGCGAGGGCCAACACGCAGCCGTGAATCCCATCGGGCCCCGGGGCAGTGTTCTTCGCCCGGAGCCGCATCACGGCCGCCCTCAACTCTGCTTCCGTCACCTCTGGGACGTTGGCGTTCTCTTCAGGCTCTGCGGCTGCGGGCAGAGCCATCGGCGGCGGAATATGCTCCGCTTGTGCCGGGAAGAGGGCTGCGATGTCCTCCAGCAGCTCAGGTTGGAGACTCTCCGTAAACGGAGGCGCCCAAGGTCCGAGTTTTCCTCGGACCGAGCGATAAGGGCGCCCCCACGGATCCCCGTTTAGAGTCTCCAACATCTCTTCCCTGGCACGCGTCTTCGCCTCGCCGATGGCCAGCCGCAAAGCCTCCTTAGCCGCGCGGTACACCTCATACAGCGCGGCTTCTTCGTCAGGGACCCGACGACGTCTTCTTCGGTATCGGGTGTACTGGCGCCTGACTCGTACGCACGAGACGCGCAACTGCGCGATCTCGGCGGACCACCAGTACACCTGGCGCCTTCTGGGTTGCGTGTGGACCCGGGGCATGGACGCGTCATTGATTTGCGTTGGTGTTGATAACCTGCCCCAAGTAATTTTCAAGGCGTTGTCATGTTTTTAGTTGAGATGGACAAATTGTATTTGGCTATTTGGAAATAAAGATTTATAATTTTTTATGATTAGTAAAAATAAGACTGGTGCTAAATGAGATCCCTGAGGAACACCCGAGATGGATACATATGGCTTTGACATGCAACTATTCAAGACAACGTTCTGTGTCCTCTGTTCTAGATACGATGCAAACCACCTCAGCAGTGATCCATGTACGCTATTAGCTGCTAATTTCGACAAAAGTAGTGGGTGACTAACTTTATCAAAAGCATTGCTGAAGACCGTGTACACCGCATCCACCTCCAGTCTTTGTTCTAGAGAGTCGGATATGTCGGACACAAACTGGATCAGGTTACTTTCCACTGAACGATCCGCCAGAAAACCATGCTGACCAGATGAAACCTTAGAATTAAGGTGTTGCGTGATTATTGGAAAAATAAGGGACTCAAATACTTTCGAGAGACATGATAATATTGAAATCGGACGATAGTTTTTAGCATCCACGGTACAACTTTTCGTAAGGACAACGTAAGGACAACTGTTGTGTCCCATACTGTAGTATGGGACACATCAGTTGTCCCTACTTTATTCACGCTATACACTGAAGAAAATTGTTGGGCAAACAAATTCGAAATTTCGGGTCTAGTATCAGCAACCGACCCATCTAATTGCATACTGGATGGAAACCTAGATTGCCCTTGGCGTTTGTCTTTTATATAACGCCAAAAAGCCTTAGGGTTTTGTACTATGTCGGATTCTATTCTTTGCTTGCATGAATTGTAACACGATCTTGTAAGTTTATGGCATTGGTCACGCAACCACTCAAACTCCACAATATCACGCGGATTTTCATATTTGCGACATTTTAGTCTCACTGTTTGTTTATGATGAAGCAGTTTTATTAACCGATATGAGAACCAGGTTCGATATTTCTGCTTCTTGCGGTTGTATTTCGGTACCAACATAGCAATAACATTCTGAAGAGAAGTACCAACATAGCAGTAACATTGTGAAATTGAGAGACCATATCATTTACGTCACCGCATTTAGGAAATAAGGCAGTCCAATCTATTTCTTTCAATTTAGCTACTATTTTAGCGTAATCTGCCTTAAAGAAATTGTATCCTGATTTATGGTTACATTTTGGTGTCTCGGGAGTTGTATCGGATATACCTATTTACGAGTAACCCAGGGTGCTGTGAATCGAGCCTACTAAGTAGATCAAGGGAAGGAGAAACTGTAATGTTCTTCAGATTGCTTATCACCAAATCCAATATTCGATCATTGATGTTTCTTACGTTATTGAACTGATAGAGATTATTTAATGAAATAAAATCGGTTAGAGTAAAACCCAGTGTATTTGTATAATTTTCGGGGAGTGTGTGCTGAAAACCTTTATCCACTTGGCTCCACTTTATAAAACCCAAATTACGTTCTCCGAGAATCAGGAATTGTAAGCGCTATAGATTCACAAGTACCAGGAGATCAGAAAAATGTTTTAATGTTTCCGGTGCTGGAATTTTGAGTGGTTAGGATTCAAAAGTGATGAAGGAAAACAGAAACATAAAGCGGTTTTCTTCGGGCTGTTATGATGACCGTTAAAGATTCACAAGTACCAGGATACCGAATTGTGAGTGGTTAGCATTTAAAATACCAGGAGAACCGAAACATATCGAAGTATTTTCTGGGCTGCAGTTATGAACTAAAATTAATATATAATGGGCAATATATGTCTTGTGCGAGTTCCAAATAAACATTTTTCTTTCTTTCTTTTTTAAAACCAGAAACATGTCGATGTAGTTCCGGAGCTGAAAGTACGGATAGTAAAGACTCACAAACTATGAAATTTTTGACGTCACAAACGTTCAATTTTCGAGAATGAGAAAATGGGACAACGACTTTGAATATTATAAATGTAAAAGTTTGTATGTTTGTGCCTCAATCAGGCAAAAATGGCTGAAGGGATTTGGATGAAATTTGGCACACTCATAGTTTACATCCTGGAATCAAACATAAGCTACTTTTTATCCCGGTAAAAGGCTGGTTTAGTGGAGACTGAGGTGGAAGTGGAAACCCAGCGCTTCTGCTGCCTTAGCACTTCAGATTCACAAGTACCGGGAGAACAGAAACATATCGTAGTATTTCCGGGGCTGAAATTGGGAGCGCTAAAGATTCACAAGTACCAGGAGACCAGAACGATGTTAAATTGGAATTGTAAACGCAATAGATTCACATGTGACATGAAACCAGAAACATGTTAAAGTATTTCTTTGGTGAAATTATGAGCGCTAAAGATTCACAAGTACCAGGAGACCATAAACATGTCGAAATATTTCCGGCACTGGAATTCTGACCGGATAAAATTTAAAAGTACTAGGAGACCAGAAACATGTCGAAGTATTTTCGGGGCTAGGATTGTGAATGCTAAAGATTCATAAGTATCAGGAGGCCAGAAACATGTCAAAATATTTCGGGTGCTAGAATTATGAGCGGTAAGGATTCAAAATTACCAAAACAACAGAAAAATGTGGAAGTCTTTCCCGGGCCGGAATTATGAGCGCCAAAGATTCATTATATACCAGGAGACCAGAAACATGACGAAGTATTTCCAGGGTTGGAATTGTAAGCAGTTAGAATTCAAAAGCAGGAGATCAGATAGCTACATGTGGAAGTATTTTCGGGGCTGGAATAATGAGCGCGACAGATTCACAAGTACGAGGAGAACAGAACGATGTTAAAGTATTTTTGGACTAGAATATTTTTTGTTTTATTTTTTAACAGTCGAAAAAAAACGACATACATATTTCTATATGTATGTCGTCTTTTTTTTCTGGGCTAGAATTATTGTAAATGCTATAGATTCACAAGTAACAGGAGACTAGAAACATGTTCAAGTATTTTTTGGCCGAAATTCTGAGCGTCAAAGATTCACAAGTATTAGAATACCAAAAACATGTCGAAGTAGTACCGGAGCTGAAAGTACGGACAGTAAAGACTCACAAACTATCAGAATAAAGAATCATGAAGATGAATTTCCGAGAATGAGAATATGGGACAAACAATTTTCGCGCCACCTCTAAAGTCTTCGCAGACGAAGTCGCGGGCGAAGTGCTAGTTTTAATCATATTTTAGGTTGCACTCTTATATTTTTAACCTTTTCAAATTTTTAGTTTACACCTTTTCTTGCAACAGTGTATACTAATGTTGTGGTGGTTGTCTGTAGGTGTTGCATCACTAGAATATTTTTTTTCTGTAATGATTACTAGCTTCAAGTACGGTGTATGCAGAGGTGACGATCCTAATGAACAAATAACAAAAAAATGTGTTGGCTTTAATCATGGTGACTAAAATAGTCAAATTAACTTTCAAGGCTATATTCTCGATCGCTGTGATTACTCCATAGATAGTAAATTGTATAATTGTTGTAATTGTACATAGTATTAACTGCGAAAAGTTCTATGTAACTGTATATGAAGCTGAGGTCACGTGTATACAGCTCATGAAGAACAGAAACTGTTCAAGTAAGTGTGATGCTCTTCGAAATTTATTAACCTGGAATAAACTCTTACAAAAATATAATGTATTTTTACAGACAGTCCGAAACAATTTTGCATGAACGTGATACTGGCAACTCGATCGTTCAGCAAGATGACCGCGTGTGGATTGTTCTATCCATGTAGACATGCGGTTAGCAATCCGCTTGATAGGAGGTATCATTAATAATGTTATTATGCTCTTTTCTTTCTGTACACAAATTAAAGCAGTTTAATCCAAAACTGACAGTTTTTCTTACTTAACTACTTTTTTTAAAGCAAAATTATTGCCGGGTTATATTGTTATTTGGCCTGCTGAATCTTCTGGAGCTACGAAAGGTACTGTGAGAGTTACTCTTCGACTAAGAAGAACGATGTATATTGTTCAAGTCACGAAAAATCACTGAAAAGGAAATGGTTCAGACAACGAAACATTCGATATTAGCCTAAAAATTTATTTCTCCTTAACATTTCAATGTGTTCTTAATTAATTATTTATCAGGAAATTGCAAGAAATGCATGCTAAGGAATACTTTCTTAATTCTGTATCCTAAAGCTAAAGGTCTTTAGAGTCGATAAAATAGAAGTGCCACAGGGTCCTCCTATTCATGGCCCATTTTTGTTATAAGAGTAATTAAATAATACATTGAAAATAATGGCCGACCAAAAAAAGTATGTAGAATCCATATTAATTTATTAATGACTCGCTTTGGCATGAAAAACTAAACAGGTTTTTCATAATTTTACCACTACATGTTAAAGAAATCCTTTACAGCTAGAAAGTTCATCAAGGAAGATCTGAGTAATTTAGTAGCTGTACGTTTAGCGTCTGACCTGTTTTGGACACTGATTATTTCATAATCTGGAAACAAAAAAAAATATTAAAGAATTGCTAAGTGATACATGACTCCATCAATCGCAGGCGGTTCGTCCTTCGTCATCAAAGGCTCATACTAAAATAAAACTTTTCATAAACGTCTTATATCTCTCTTATTTAATATCAATCTTAACGATAAAATTTTAGAATAGTAGGATTGCGTAGGTTGCGGTATTGTTCGAAAAATTAATTGCGGCCCTAAGGGGCCACTCTTTAAGTCCAAATTCCGTAGTTTCGGGCTTAATTGCGGGCGTATTCTACTCCGTATCACCCACGGACCAACGATTACTCCTGAACCTGAACTAACGTAACTAACAAATCCTGTTGTCATTCAATTCTTAGTGGTTGGGTGATACGGAGTAGAATACGCCCACAACTAATCCCGAAACTACGGACTTCGGGCTTAGAGAGTAGCCCCCTGGAACGTAAAGAGCATTTGAAAGAACAAGAGTGTTTTTTTTTGAAGGCTTGTTGTAATTCTAAGCAATACTTGAAATGACGTATAATATAAGCAATATTGCATTATGTCTGTATTCTTCTACAACTGCCGCAAGTTCGATCCACCTTTCATCCAGCTACAGTTAATATATTTTTGATTATTTTATCAGTACCGTATATTTTAACAATATAATATAATAATAAAATGGGTTTTTGCATTTTTACAATTAATCAATCTACCTGGCTCTATCCTTACTATGTTGAGCTGCTAATTTTTCACAACTCATGGCAACTTAAAGAGTAAATTATTTTCCTTTGGGCTTGTGGCCTCGCTTTTATGTTATTTTTTTACAGCTGACCTTGAATACGAATAATCCGCACATCATATTTTATGGGACTGTATTCTTTGGCCAACTAAAAGCAATTTTATGAAAGATATTAATAAGGTTACATCTGAAATTGTTTACTAAACGGACCTTGTAGAAACCAAAACCAAATTCCATGCGTTCAAGCGATTTTACCATACCTATTACTGGAATTAAAAGTAGCTCACAATTCAGGACCAATTACTTTTGGTGTTAATATTCTCGTTCCCATTTTAGTTGTCTTACAACGGCAGCCCACTTCATCTATCTAACGACTACTTTCTGCGTGTTTTGAGAAGTGCTTTTTCGTGAATCATTATAAATCATATAACTACACTTTGCTCTTTGCTTAATTAATACTTGTTGATGTTTAAATAATACTCTAACTCATGTTATTGATTGTTGATTTTTGTAACAATATTTTGTTATTTTTCACAGAGAAAAACTGTGCAATTGTGGGTCCATCGATATGCAGATTCAGGAAGCATTGATCCTCGCCTACCGGGACCAAAGGCTGGATTTTTATACACAGATGCCATTGCGCAGCACTGTGATATAATTGCTAGACATATATGTGAGCCCTTCCTCAATAATCGTTCCACGGCGACTAAACATGGCGTAACATTACAAACTGTACGGAACCCCTTGTGTGCTGCTGGTGTGAAATGTCGTACGCCAACCAAGAAAATTTTAACGACAGATATTCTCAGACAAAACCGGGTAGGCTTCGCAGCAGAATACTTGGATTTCGATTGGTGCAATAATATAGATGTCGGCGAAGGTACAACTCTCGAGGTTACATCAGTCAGGATATTCGAACTACAGTGGGCGTACTATGGAAAGTTCTGGTTATTGCGCAAAAAAACACCATATGCTTTTAAATCAAATTATTATTCACACTCACAGTCTCAGTAAAAATATTCTCACACAATAGATTCACTGAACAATAAAATTATACAGAACACGCAGCGGTTTCTAGACGTGTGCACGTCCCGATTACACTAATGAGTAGATAATTAAAAAAACTAAATTACACACGTTGTATCTAGTTTAAAAAAAAATAGATTTTCTTTTTTTATTAAAATAATTCCAAAAATTGTGTGAATTGTATAATAAATGGTGGGGTGCGGCAAAGAGGGAACGAATGCTCAAGGTTATTTTATTTGGTCAGGGTAACGCCTTAATATAGGTACAAGGAAACAATAGTTGATTAATTGCTTCCTATGCTGACAGTATTATTTAGTCCATGACGTGGTTGTTGTATCATTATTATTTTTTTTAACAAACGTGCTTTATGTAGCTAATTTCTTTATGTGACAAATTACAAATATGTGAGAAAAGTAGAAGGAGAAATGGGTACGGGTCCAGCACTACCATCTCGGAAAGATTTTTCGCGAGTTCGTCTCTGTCGTCATTGCCTGGGGATCTACAGTTGTAAAACCCGCAACGGATAATTTCTGGCCTTGATCAGGTCATGACATATCAGGGGCTCACTGGGAATTCACAGTTCTGACAGTTTGTTGGACATGTGTGACTTTCAAGCGCGTGCCTTTGTAAAGTTTTATAGAAATGAAATATGTAAATAGAAATCTTGAAACGATAAATATCATCCAATCTTCTTCTTATCGTGCGGGCACTAAGGTCTAATGACCCCACACACCCTAGTGACGGAGTTTCTGAATCGTCTCAAGGGCCTCCAACATGGTTTATTTGACGTCCGCCATTTGGCGGCCGGGACCACCGGCTTATACGTGCCTTCCGAAGTCTACAATGTCCTAGCCAAACTGGAAAACAACTTTACAAAGTATGCTCTTCCCGTGGGAATCAAACCCACTCGACTATGGAGGTAGTTCGGATTAGATGATATTTATCGTTTTCTCCCATGGACTGGACTGTTTTTTAATGGAAATCTTTTCCTTATTTTTCCCAAAAACATGTGTCAATATTATCCGTATTGATGGTCTGCTTGGTGGGTTCCACACTCACAGAAGTAATGAATTAATGCTGAAGCTATGGGACAACATAAGCTATCTTTTAACATAATCTAACCGTCTTCTTGATTGTGGTGTATGCCGTCAGCAGTTTTAAACAGTTTATGCGCATTTGATTGGCCTTCTTATATTATGTTCGTATTTTTCTTCTTCTGTGTTGTTACATCACTGCAGAGGATCGCTACTGCATACGACGTGAATCCATGCAATCTTCTGCTGCGTAGACCGCTATGTGCATGCTGCATCTGACAGCCTTTTTTATGGCGTTGGACCATAAAGAAGAACATTATATGTTTACATATTTGAAGTTTAATGTGTTGATATTTTATTGCGCCACATGAATGGTGCTATTCTTAAAACTACAAATTTAAGAAACTACTTGATGAGTCAGGTTTATTCTCAATATATTTCGAACCAAAAACGTAAATCGAAACGATTTTAAGTTTTTAGAACACAGACATCTGATTAACCAATCTTATTCAACTTTTTCCACGACTCCTCTATCATGGGACTTCACCAGATGCTCGCGGGTGGTAAGACGTGATCCCTGGCCCTAGGCTCGTAAAGATTCATTATTGAGCAACTCAAGCTTATTAAGCTAAGCACATGTAAGCGCACGCCTGTTCATGAAAATTGAGGAGGTGAAGAACAAATCCTGACTTTTCCACTTTTTCTAATTTTAAACGTGTCCATTGCTTGAAATAAAGTTTGGAATCAAAGTAACGTCCACATTTATTTGAAGAAGATAAAAAGTTGACTTAAATTATGTAATCGTCGCTTTTGAAAACATCAATTATTTGTTACCGTAAACATAAACATACTCTTGAAGATATCAAAACTTCCATTAAATTAATTATTATTCAATGTATCTCTATGTTTATTTTCTTCAAGCTCCAAGTCAAGTTGACTGTAGTACTCAACCTCAAGGATCTATGAGACCATTCTATTTGTTAACAATGAAATGATGAAAACCCTATAGGTTAAATTCGCATAAAAATAAATCAAAGTATAAAATAAATTGCTATTTTTAAGCTGCAAGTCAAGGATATACTTATAACATAGCCAATAACATGACGGAAGATCCCCAAGTCTTTCTGATCAAGTTCTTGTATTGTTTAAAATTAATTAATCTAAAAGCTTTCTGAATCTTCAAAATTGTTAAAACGTGGGCCATCCTTTGCGTAATGTTAAGTAAGTAAAAGGACGCATAAGGAATAACCAACAAGATAGCATTTAGCTTAATGAAGACAATGAGGAATGGATTGATAAGTCCATTCCTCATATTCATTTGACAGGAGGTTTTGGAACATTATAAATCCAAGAGTTCCTATAAACGACAAGATATAGTAAGAGGTGCGATGAGGCCTAACACAATTGTATTCAATGGAGAAAGTTGATGTAAACACATTAATATGCTGTAAACAGCGTATAGATAGGAAAGAGCAAATTCTAGAATCTTCTGTTCAAGAAATCATTCGTAATAAGGTTTATGTTGAACGGTGTTTTCATGTCTAATTCACTAAGGCAACCGTACGTTCGCGTATTAGAAAATTAAGGACTGGGCTGTCGTTTAACGAAATGAACGTTTGAGGTGTTTCTGTAATGTTGCGTCATTGTTTGTTTTCATTTTAATCAAGTTAAAAGGATGTTGTTGATTTGGTCTGGGTCAGGAAGTTTATTTATAGGTCAAAAATGTAGTTTGTGATTCGGCAACTAGGGTTTTTTACTCTAAAAGTCTAATTAGACCGTCAGATAGATTTTCAAAAATTTTAGACACGTATTTTATTTAATTTTTTTAAATGAAGACGATACAGCGCGTTGAAAACACGCATGATGTCACTACGATGGTGTATTTTTATCAACGACGTGACGTGTGTGTTTTCAACGCTCTGTATCGTCTTCATTTTCAAATTTATCTGATGGCCTAATTAGATTTTTTCAGTAAAATACCATATTGCAGTTATAAAAATAAAGTTAGGCTTCTTCTCAAAAATGCCAAATCATCATATTATCAGTCTTAGTGTCCTGATCGTAGTCTTAATGCTGTTTTTACATAATATCTGCTTAGTTTGCCATCATCAAACCAGAGATAACGAGGAGGCTCATGCTGAATTGTTTTATACCTAATTCCTTTCGTTTCCGATTTTTCATCAAAATGATTTTTCCAGAGCTCGTAACATTTAATTTTAAATTTAGGGGGGGGGGGATTTAGGGGTTTAATTTTTATTTGCAACGTTAGTAAAACAGCTTGATGGTCAGTGAGTGACGTATTAGTAACCAGTGTTATGGACGGCGCTTTTGACTTTAAGTCCATGAAATGTGCAGATGTTTAGATATTTATGTGCGTGAGTATCAATTTTGTCGGAAGCAATGTTGATGTTCATGTCACCTAAAAGTATTACATTTATAGCGAGTATTTTTTTTAGCGAGTCTAGGAATCTGTCAATATTTTGTGATGGAGGTCTATAAATAGCCATAAATACCGTATCGGGGGAAGTTTTAATTAACAAGCAATTACATTCTTGAAATAAGGCTTCTTGTACCACTGCTTCTAAATTATTTTTAATGTACACAACTAATCCACTATTTTGATTAATGTGGCTATTGGTTTTGTGTAAGTTGTAGCCGTCTAGTGATGGAATATTTCTTGTTTGTTCAGAGAGCCAACATTCTGTTAACACAATAATGTCACAGCTTATTTCAAAATTCTGTAACAGCACTTCAAAGCCGTTAAAATTTCGGTTTATACAACGGATGTTTTGTGTAAGCACTGTTAACGTTTTCTTACCAATGTGAAGAAGATTATTGCACTCCTCAAGATTACAAATTATTGCTTCGGACACTGAAAAACTGGTCTACGGTCTAGGTCACTGATTAGCTGATTAGTCATGATACTAAAAACTAACTTATCTACTTTTTATGTGCGAATTAACAAACTATTCGCCTTCATTGTCTATTGAATTAATATAATTGTCTTCAGCGAATTTTTGTGCTGGGCAATTTACGTCACCAGTTGGGTGATCATGTTTCCGCTTGAAACGTTTGCACGTTGCACACTGAGGAGAAGTTTTGTTTTTGCAATTTTTGAACGAGTGTCCTGTGTCTCCACAGAGGTTACATGTTGGAGATGTTTCACGGCAGAACTTGGCTGCGTGACCGAACTGCTGGCAATTAAAACACCTAGTCACCAAAGTAAAATCACTAACTGGGCATGAAGTCCAATTTATAAAAATACGGCCTTGGTTCACCAGTATTTTTCTGATGCTGGGAGGGACTTCAAGTACATAATTACACGTTGGACGATCTTTCTTTCCGGACTTATGGCTCAGTTTTATTGTTTCTAGAAAGGCCTCTCAAGAAGTTATCGGCAATTTTTCAGACAGATTTTGCTCATAAATGCAATGCAAAATCTCTTTCTGACTGACCAATTATTGCTATCCTGGGGCGGCGTTTTGACGGTTCTTCGATTTTAAGACCCGACAAGACCAGTTTCTCCGAACTTTTTAATTTAGCAATGTCGTCTTTGCTAACAGTGCTAAAAATAACGCCTCCATTCCTAATTTTCCTTAGCCTACGGACCCAAAGTTTCAGTTCCTCCGGCGAGATAACTTTTGTACAAGTGTTTTGATATCGTCACTAGAACTTTTACTATATAATATATAAGAAGTAGCTTTTGGTTGCGTTATTTTTTTATCAACGACCTCTTTGAACTGGTGCAGAGTGTTTGCAACGACCTGCAGTTCTTGAAGGAACTGGATGGTGCTGTAAGCCTGAATAGATTTTTGTTTCAGGGATTGGTATAGGACCGCCATTTGAGATGTGCCATGTGCGACTTTTCGACAAAGGGTGACGCGGAGCTTCTGGTCAGAGTTCATTTTTCCTTCGGCAACAGTAGAGCAAACTTCGTTTAAAATGAACTCTATGGATCCTAACCATTTCTGAATATCCGGAGTAGCGATGACATCAGCCAGTAAGTTATCCTCCGTGGATGCTGGGGGTTCCGTTTCAACTGGTTGATTTTGGTCAGAGGTTGATGGAGTAGGCGGTGGGCTTCGTCGCATTAGTTGGCTACGACCAAAAGGGCTAAACCCTTGGTTAGGTTACTATTGTTTCTCACGCTTTAAATTTTTTTAATAATTTTTTTATGATTTGAAGACACAAATATTATTTTTTTGTAAGTTAAAAGTTATGTTTCTATAGTGTAGTTTCATTAACAACTAATAAAATTTCATGGTTTATGTACTTATGATAAAAAATAACTAATTGGGCACAAAAAAATCACCCTCTTAGCTCACAATTAAAAATACCACGTTGAATGCATCCTTTTCATAAATTTATTTCGTATAACGTTATTGGATATAATATTTATTTAATCGAAATTCAATATGTTGTTCTTCAAAAGTAAGTGACAGAAACGAATCGCTGCAAAACCGACTCCACTCAGTCTTGTCTGTCCTACCCCTAGAGTGTAATGTAAGCTCGCGTGGGGTTGCCGGAGCCCCGCAGCACCGGAACCGTGACAAAAACCATGCACGCTGCATACTGCATGCTTGCTTGCATGCTGCATGCTACATGCTGCACGCATGATTGGCAGGTGGTAATCAGTTACTAGATACATCCACTCATGCAAATCTTAATGATATTGTTACGCGCCAGAATTAATGCTGGGTACATAACAACATTCACGTGCTGCTAACGACATCTAGTATCAAGTAGCAGACATTCACGTGCTGCTAACGCCATGTAGTATCAAGTAGCAGACATTTACGTGCTAGAACATCCTCGGTGTTTCGACACCTGGTCAGTTGGGACCGGTATGTACCCGAACTTTGTATAAAAAGTAAGTAATCGAAAGTTTCCATACTAGAAGGTTCTAGAAATTATTGTCGGTATATAAAGGGCGGACATGGCCGGCGACTGGAGTCAGTATTGAATTGGAGATACAAACGATAACTTGGAGAACGATCTTCAACTGCGAATTATAATGAAGTGAAGTGTTCAGTAGTGCGATTGTGTGTTATAATAAGTGTGTTTTAGAGTGCTAATTAGTGTTGTAAGTTAAAGTGTCGGTTTTGATTGTTTAATCGGCTGTTTTTAATTGTAACGAACCCCAAGCTCGTAACAATTGGTGTCAGAAGTGGGATAATCATGCCGATTCTGCCAAAGGACGACACGGAGGGTATCCGTACCCGTAGTCAACGTCAGCAGGAGACGGACCAGAGACGTTTTGGTGGTACAACGCCGCAGACGTCGGAAGGTCAGCTACCGACCATGGAGGCCGGCCCGTCCACAGCAGCTCCGGCATCATCAGCACCAGGCTTTGCTGCTCTGATGATGATGCTGCAGGAGCAGGTTCGCCGAAAGGAGGAACAGGCCCGCCGACAAGAGGAACACGCCCGCCGACAGGAAGAACAGGCCCGTCGGTTGGAAGAACAGTTGCAGCACGATAAAGCGGAGCAGGCCCGACGACAGGAGCAGCAGGCCCGACGACAGGAGGAGCAGGCCCGATGACTGGAGGAACAGGCCCGCCGCTTGGAAGAACAGCTCAAGCTTGACAAGAAGGAGCAGGCGCGTCGCCAGGAAGAACAGATGTTCCTCATGAAGAAACTTCACACGTCCTTCAGGAAAGACATGAAAGAGGTGAAGGAGAAGGTTGCTCAGCATGACAACCGCTTGTTAGACGCTGAAACCAGGATCAGCAAGTTTGATGACGTCATTGCTGAAATGAAAAAAGCAATGGACTTCTGTAGCTGCTACACCTTCGCTACGTGGATTCAAAGTGCCGCCGTTCGATGGGACGTCTTCTTGGTCGGCCTACAAAATTCAGTTTGAGGCTGTCATGAAGGCGAACGGGTGGAGTAAAAATCAGGCCATGACTGCCCTCACCCTAGGCCTGCGCGGCCAGGCCTAATCTGTCCTGGAAGCTCTCGGTAAGGAGGTGACCTACGAGCAGCTCCTTGAGGCGTCGGAAGCCAGGTATGGCGACGCTCACCTGGAGCACGTGTTTCGTGCACAGTTAAGGGATCGCGTGCAACGCAGCGGTGAGAACCTGCAGCAGTGGGCCCTTGAAGTAGAGAAGCTGGTGTGGAAGGCATACCAGTCTGTACCTGCGCTTATTGAAGGGAACCTGGTGCAGGCATTCATCGACGGAATCCGCGACCTTGAAGTTAGGGCTGCTGTGAGGCTCGGGCACCACGAGACGCTTAAGGACGCATTGGCCCATGCACTGGAGGTGGAAGCTGCGCGACAGGATTATCGTTCCCATAGCATTAGGGAGGTTGCAGCAGTTACAGTTTACGACCGGTTTAAAGGATATAGCCCTAGGTGTTACGGCTGTGGAGAAAGAGGTCACTTTCGACCTAGTTGCCCTAAGCGAATAACAGAAAGAGAAGATTGCCGATCTCCAGGCGACAGGGCGGCTAACAATAGTGCCCAGCGGCTGCAGGAAAACGATTTTGTGGTCGAACATCGCATTGGGAAATGTCATGTAGCGCAGACGCATTGTCAAGAAGACTTTGCCCTGAAGACTGCAAGCATTGTACTAGGAAAGAGGGTAAAGAAGTCGTAACTGTGAAGATGCTCAAGACAGACCTCAGCAATGAGTGGAAGGAGAGCATACAACGTGCGCTGCAGGAAGATTCGGACATTAAGCCGATTCTTGAGTGGATGAAGGCCAGTGCTCCTAAGCCCACGTGGAGTGATGTCCCAGCGATGAGTTCGATCACAAAAAGCTATTGGGCCCAATGGAACAGCTTAGTGATGCAGGATGGAGTCCTGTGCCGTAAATGGGAAAATGCTCGGGGAGACAGCTGTCATTTGCAAATGGTTTTCCCTAAAGCTGTAGTACTGGATGTTCTACAGCTATACCATGATGGTTGTTCAGGAGGCCATATGAGAGTTAAACAAACTCTACTGAAGGTACGGGAACGGTTTTACTGGGTACATTGTCGTGATGATGTCGAGGACTGGTGTCGCAAGTGTACAAGTTGTGCGGCTGTAAAAGGACCTCAGATTCGTAGCATAGGTGCATTGAAATTGTACAATGTTGGTGCACCATAGGAAAGGATAGCCCTGGATGTTGACTTTCCGGAAATGGTCCCCATTTCCGGAAAGTCAACAATCCAGTTCGCAGTAAAGGGAAATCTCCTAAGCTTCAAGCTAAATGGGACAAGCCGATTGTGACAAAAATCAATGACGTGACCCACCGTATACAAAAGGTACAAAAAGTGCTCCTAAGATCGTCCACGTGGATCGACTGGCGCGTTATTATGGAGCCGATAATGCTCGGGACGAGCATGTCTTAGGAGGGGGCAGTGTTACGCGCCAGAATTAACTTTGGGTACATAACGACATTTACGTGCTGCTAACGCCATCTAGTATCAAGTAGCAGACATTCACGTACTGCTAACGCCATCTAGTATCAAGTAGCAGACATTTACGTGCTAGAACATTCTCGATGTTTCGACACCTGGTCAGTCGGTACCGGTATGTACCCGAACTTTCCAGAAGTTTCCATACTAGAAGGTTCTAGAAATTATTGTCGGTATATAAAGGGCGGACATCCGACGACTGGAGTCAGTATTGAATTGGCGATACAAACAATAACTTCGAAAGCGATCTTCAACTGCGAATTATAGTGAAGTGAAGTGTTCAGTAGTGTGATTGTGTGTTATAATTAGTGTGTTTTAAAGTGCTAATTCGAAGCGTAAAAAATTACTCAAACCATGGATTACGCCTGGCCTTCTCAGATGTATGAAAAACAGGGACTTTCTTCACAAAAAGCATAGGACGGCTACGGATAATATCATTTTAAAAACATCATACATTAGATACCGCAATTTCTGTACCAAAATCTTAAAGAAAGTTAAAAGAGCATATGAGAAAACTCAATTAGATACTGCAAAGAATAATCCTAAAAAACTCTGGAAGACTATAAAATCAATTACGAGTTGCATCAAAAACATTGACTATCCTGAGGAATTGTTAAAACTGAGTGACTCCAATAACACCACACTTGATATTATTAATGAGCACTTTGTAAAAGTAGGTCAATCATTGGCAGAAAAGTATCCTCTTAACCCTTCTCCGTCAACATGTACTAATTGGTCCTCAATGTTTTCTTGCGACTCCCATTCGCGATCATTTGTATGTGAAGAAACGACGGAAAAAGAAGTGACCCGTACAATCCTTACATTAAAATCAAACTGCGCCACAGGTTGTGACAATATCTCATCGAACCTAACAAAAAGTAATATTGAGCTTTTAGTTCCTCCTCTCATGTTTATTTTCAACAGGTGCTTAGAATATGGTGTATTCCCGAAAAATCTCAAACAGTCTGAGGTTCACCCTATTCATAAGGGAGGTGACCGTGATCGTGTTAATAACTATAGGCCGATATCGATCCTACCCTCCTTGTAAAATCGTCGCCTTGGAGGGTAATGGAGCTATCCCACAGAACTACACTTCTGAGTTACGGACGTTTAAAAAATTTATGATGCGCGTAAGACCAGTTATTTGAACATAACTCGGCGTAATATTTTAGTAGAGAGTTAAAATTTTCACACTAGATTATTAAAACGTGTTACTATTGAATGTTATGATTTAAAAATATCAAAATATCATGGTTTTTGAGTTATGTGGCTTACGCCTGTTGACTAATATTATAAACTCAATTTAATACTCATATTACGGGGTGTAATTCTCTTGTCTTGTTGACTTTGTAATCTGACGAAATATAATATAATTAGTTATAAAGATCTAAACCGAGTGGAATGATTGAAAATAAATACAAAATAATTATTTTTTCATTTATTTTTAAAGGGAAACAAATCAAATGAACTATCATAAAGTAATGTTGAAAAATGATGAAGTTAACAAAAATTATTCACTTTCTGAGTTGTCACTAAGTGGTCCTTCTTCCAGATTATTATAAAAATCATGATACACCAAAGGTATGGTACCTTTTGCGCAGAGATCCTTTAAATCTTTATGCTTTTTTTCAGGAATTTTAAGCTTTTTGCTATAGAGCTTTTGTAAATCGCAACATGATGTCATAGCAGAGTTACGTAGAGCTCTGCGCTGTATCGGTAAGGATTTCAATTTTTCTTCAGAAAGTTGAATTTTGAAAAATATCGTTATAGGACTTCTTTTTCGGTATTGAATCCATTTCAATATCAGCCAGTTCAGATTGTCACCAGCATCCGTTTTATTTTTGTTCGTGATAACTGTCTTACTGAACGACTTAAAGTCAATGAAATCTGAATATGTCAACTCTTTGATCTTGTAATAGGGCTTTGTTGTTTTAGCCGTACGTGCGACAGTGTACCAGCCCTCTGGTGTGTAGATGTCCACATGTCTCCCTCTGTTTTCTACCACAGAGTGAACACTATCGCATTCCATCTCTGAATGTCCTGACTTCATAAACTTTTGATTTATGGTTTCGATTTCCAAACTGATACTGCATGTAAAAACATTGCGGCAATAACAGTGTTCCTATTCTGGCCGGAAGCAGTATTAGAAAAGAAAGTTATTTATGCATTCAAATGCAAGTAGCAATCTCCGATGCACCTGTAGTACCCACTCCTTCATGCCACATATAATTTGTAGCCTCAGAATCTCCCAAATTATACAAGGTAAAATTGTATATCTTTAACTTTCTTTTATAATATACCTGACCAGCCTGTAAACTTGGAGCTAATAGTATTTTTTCCAGGTCCATAGCAAAGGATACAACCAGGATCTACTTTGGTACGATTTTTGTCGCAAACTTTATGCTGTCTGGCTTCGTTATTACGAATAATATGTAAATTATACTCTTCTTTATGAAGTCGCTGTTTATGCTCTGGCCTATTATTAAATTGAATACAATGGTCACATTGATCCTTCTTAGGGCGATGGAAATTAAATTCATCTTTCAAAATGGATTTGTAAAAACTGTACTAGTTTTTACGTCTCTGTTCTCCTTTGTAGGTTCGTTTAACAGGTACACGTTCTACACACTTGCCTATGTAACACCATCTTGCATGTTCAGGGGGGCTACTCTCTAACGAAATCCGTAGTTTCGGGCTTAGTTTCGGGCGGGCATTTTCTACTTCGTATCACCTAACCACTGAGAACCAACCAATGATAACACGATTTGACAGTTACTGTGAAATCGTGTTGTCATTCATTCTCAGTTCGGGTTCTGGTCTAATCGTAAGTCTGTAGGTGATACGGAGTAGAATACGCCCGCCCGCAACTAAGCCCGAAACTACGGATTTCGTTAGAGAGTAGCCCCCCAGATTTCAAACATAAATATTCTTTTAGTAGATTTTCTCTTTGTTCTGGAGAAAATTTCAAGTTACAATTATAATGGCACTGAAACGATATCTCTGTAACTTTTTTAATACCTATTTTATTTCCTGATCTTGTTGTATATTCCTTTCCACCCAGCCTTAAAATATTTTGAGTATTACGTTTTCACTTAAGTGGATTTCTTTGACGTTTTCATGTCAAAGTGTCAGAGTCTGCGGTTTTACAAGAGGTGACGGGTTTTCGAATGTATTTACCCCATACGTCATTATCTTTTTCAGAAGTGTTCGATATTTCAGAGGTAGACGTCTCTGAAACTCTCACTATAGGCTCATCGATAGGATCATTTTCACAATCAGAGGAAAAGTAGGGATCACTATCACTGATTGAACCTGAAAGTTGTAACAAGAAGAAGAAAAAGAAGAAAAATTGTAACCATGTCCTAAAAGAGTACATAGTATTATTTTTACCAGAAATTAAGTCTGGCACTACAAGAACACACTGTTAGAAATTCCTACTAACTTTGTCAAGTCTGCAACAAATAAATACAGTTGATATAATTCCAAATTGAAAGAACATCTATGGCTAGATTACCTAAAATAATAAAGTTGTAAGTTATTTATTATTATTTACCTGTTTGTTCTATACGTGATACACGAGAACCATCATCAGTTGGCTCAACTGTCGGAGGCACAGTTTGAAGTAAATGATACGAGTTTTCGTCATTGTCTTCAAAAGCTGCAACAAAAAAAATAAAATGAAATGGTATTAATATAAAAATAATGTTACAAGGGAAATGCGCAAAATAAACAAGAAGAATAGCTAGGTAAGAAACTCGAAAGCTGAGCACAGCACAACTGAGGGGGGGCCCCGACTCGCATGAATCTCTCGCTACCCAAACATGACGTAGGTCTTGTATTGTCTTATCGAAGGACTTTTAAATTGTTTGATTGAAAATGGATTACGAAACTTGAGTTATTGTTATATCACTTAGGTTATATTTAAAAACAATGAAGTACTTAATAAAAACAGTTACCTTGATAGTTTTGACAGTCTAAATCAGAAATCGCCGCAACCATCTTTCGTCCTCGTGATAAATTCATGTTAATAGTATTAACACAACTCACAAGTTATTTGTACTTAATACAAATACGATGCCCTCTGTCTCGTAGCAGATCTAAGTCGGAACTGAATGAAGGGACTACTCTGAGCGCGACTTACAAAAGGGTTATTGCCGAACGTTCAGAAATCTTAGAAACAATAGTAGAGCATTTTATTAATAGGGACGGATATAAAACTTTCACAAAATCATTACAAACAAGAGATCTTTACAACAAGGGTCGGTCATAACTCATGCAATAACATTATTTACAATGCAACACAAAAGTTCAAAACCGTCGAATTGTCAAGGGACAATAAAGTAAAGAAAATAGCCAGATGTAAGGACATCTGTTTACTTTCTAAAACATGTTACCAACTAAAACGCTATTTTCATTACTTAAAAATAACACGTACCTAACTATTAATTAACTATAAACCTAAGACTCTGTGTGCGGCTGTCTTGCACAACTGTCATTTTACACAAATTACCGTGGATGTTACTCGTAACGCACTCTCAAATCAAACTAAACAACACACACAAACTCGTTGACATGCAGAATGCGGATCGGTAAATAGGAATAAATACGATTTCTCACTGCCAATCAAACATTCCTAAATATTATCGGGATTAGATTAAAAAATGACCAATAACTATAACACAATATTAAGGTGCCAAAATTTCGGTGGTCAAGAGTTCTATAAGCTTTTACAACTATTCACCACTGAATAATTCAATTGCTTGACATGTTATCACAATTAATCTAAGTGGCATAGGATTTTTGACTTTTATAGAGATATACGTCGAAGCTTATCCTTTAGAGAAGAAAGATACTGTATCTGTAGCTAGGTTATTTGTAATTAATTTTATTCTGAGATATGGTATCCCTAGAGAGATAATAACAGACCAGGGAACAGAGTTTATGTCATCAGTTTTCACTGAGATTTGCAATTTGTTGCATATAAATAAACTGCATTCAACAGCTTATCATCACGAAACTCTGGGAGGATTGGAAAATACTCATAAGGTCCAAGGAGCTTATCTTAGAATTCAGTGTGACAATAACAAAACAGATTGGAGCAGTTGGCTTCCATTCTGGTGCTTTTCATTTAACACTACAATACACTCGGAGACAAAATACACTCCATTTGAATTAGTATTTGGGAAAAATTGTAATTTACCATCTAATATAGCACAAAATGCATATGATCAACATATGCATTTTGTAGTATATAATCCTGATTCTTACCCTTTAGAGCTAAAATACAGACTTCAAAGAGCACAAACTGAAGCTAGAAATAATTTATTATTCAGTAAGGAATTAAGGAAAAATAATTATGATAAAAATGTAAATGGATTACAATATAAGAATGGAGATTTAGTTCTTATTAAAAACCAAGTAGGAAATAAGTTAGATAAAATTTATTTAGGACCATACAGAGTCATTGAAGATATTTCACCAAATGTAAAAATTTTAAAAGATGACAATGAATTTATTGTACATAAAAATAATACAAAGCTATTTGTAACTTAAAAAAAATTGGTTCTGATAAGATGTTTTTTTTATATGTAATGTAATATTTAAAAGTATATATTTAAGATATTGTTTTTAAGCATAGTTAAAGTTATAAAAATGCATTATGTACTTAAGTAATAATATCATTTTTTTAAAAAAAGGGAAGGTGTAGTGTGCAGCTCGCCTAACCTTATATTTGTAACTGCACACGCTAATTATGGGCATTATTACACGAATCGTTGAACTGAACAGTTCTCTTTTATTTTTGCCTACATCACTCTAATACACCACACTTAAATCTATTGGCATATTAAAAAAAACCTGCTTACAGACATGACATCTGTTATATTTATTGACTAATATAAAGTTTGGCTCTTTCACAACACATTAATGCACTTAACTCCATTTCGGAAAAATTGTAGCTTAGCTCCATTGCCCTCCAAGGCGACGAAATGACTAAACAAGAGACTTGTTAGCTACTTGGAGGGCAAGGGCCTACTCTCTTGTACACAGTTTGGCTTTCGGAGGCATAGAAGCACAGATGATGCCATTTTTAAATTAAAAAACTACAAATATACTACTATAGCTACAAATTTAGATTCTGGAAAGAAATGCCTTGCCATCTTTTTGGATCTGGCCAAAGCATTTGACACGATCTCGGTCCCCATCCTTTTGCGAAAACTCGAGAATTTCGGCATAAGAGGCAATCAACTTAAACTTTTTGAGAGCTATCTGTCGGAAATATACCAGTGTGTAAGAATAGGAAAGTGCACTAGCTCTTATCTTCCTATTACATACGGAGTTCCCCAGGGCAGCATTTTGGGACCTACCCTCTTTCTCGTTTATATAAACGACCTCATGAACCTATCTATACCCCAAGGCGAAATAATCTCTTACGCAGATGACACTGCTCTTATATTCAACGCCGACAATTGGGATGAGGTATTTAACGTTGCACAGTGTGGACTTGATCTCGTAAAGGAATGGCTACAAAATAATTTACTTACACTGAACAGTGATAAAACTAAATACTTGACTTTCACCATACGAAATCAACCTAAACTGCTTACTACAAAACATTGCCTTATTCCTCACAATTGTCCTGGAATAGATAACTGTAATTGTGTTCCCCTTGAACGTGTTAACAATGTGAAATATTTGGGACTAATTATAGACCATAATTTATCCTATAAGGCACATATTAAAGCTTTGTCGGGACGAGTAAGAAAACTAATTTATGTCTTTAAAACTTTGCGACATGTTGCTGATCTCAAATTATTAAAACAAGTTTATTTCTCTCTTTGTCAATCCATTATTAATTACGGCATAATTGTATGGGGAGTACCTACCAAAACTACTCTAAAAGGCCTTGAGATAGGTCAGCGTGCAATACTAAAAGTTTACACTTTCCGTCCAATTCGCTTTACAACAAACATTTTGTACAAAAATTCTTTGACATTTTTCTAGTCTCCTGTTACTTGTGAATCTATAGCATTTACAATAACAGCCCGGAAAATTTATCGACATACATATTTCTGTTTGACTGTTAAAAATAACAAAATTATTCTTGCTCAAAAATACTTAAACATCGTTGTTCTCCTGGTACTTGTGAATCTGTAGCGCTCATTATTCCAGCCTTGAAAATACTTCTCCATGTATCTGATATCCTGGTGCTTTTGAATCCTAACTGCTCAAAATTCCAACCCTGGAAATACTTCGACATGTTTCTGATCTCCTGGTATACATTATGAATCTTTAGCGCACATAATTTCTGCCCGGGAAAAACTTCCACATTTTTATTATGTTTTGGTACTTTTAAATCCTTACCGCTCATATTTCTAACGTGGAAATACTGCTATATGTTTCTGCTCGCCTGGTACTTTTGAATTCTAACTGGTCACAATTCCAGCGTCGGAAACATTAAAACATGTTTCTGGTGTCCTATCCTACTAATATTACAAACTAGCACTTCGCCCGCGACTTCGTCTGCGTAGACTTTAGAGGTGGCATGCAACTTCTTTGTCCCATATTCTCATTCTCGGAAATTCATTTTCATGATTCTTTATTCTGATAATTTGTGAGTTTTACTGTCCGTACTTTCAGCTCCGGAACTACTTCGACATGTTTCTGGTATTCTGATACTTGTGAATCTTTAACGTTCTCAATTTCAGCCCCGAAAATACTCCGACATTTTTCTGCTCTCCTGGTACATAATGAATCTTTAGCGCTCATAATTTCTGCCTGGCAAAACCTTCCAATTTTTTCGGTTGTCCTGGTACTTTTGAATCCTTGCCGCTCATATTTCTAGCGCGGAAATATTTCTACATGTTTCTGGCCTTAGCATTCACAATCCTAGCCCCGAAAATACTTCGACATGTTTCTGGTCTCCTGGTACTTTTGAATTCTAACCGGTCACAATTCCAGTGCCGGAAATATTTTGACATGTTTCTGGTCTCCTGTTACATGTGAATTTATAGCGTTTACAATTCCAGCCCGGTAAAAACTTCAATATGCATATTTCTGTACAACGGTAAAAAAAATTCTAGCTCAAAAATACTTTAACATCGTTCTGTTCTCCTGGTACTTGTGAATCTATAGCGCTCTTAATTTCAGCCCCGGTAATACTTCGACATGTTTCTGGTCTCCTGGTACTTGTGAATCATTAGCGAACATATTTCCAGCCTAGAAAATATTTCGTCATGTTTCTTTTCTCCTGGAACTTATAAATTCAAACCAATCACAATTCCGGCGCCGGTAAAACTTCGACATGTACTTCTGAATCGTAACCGCTTACACTGAAAGCCCTTGAAATACTTTGCAATATTTCTGGTCTTCTGGTACTTGTGAATCTTTAGCGCTCACAATACCAGCCCGATAAAATCTTCGACATGTATCAGCTGGACGAATCTGAAACGTGTCGAAGTGAAAGGCTTGTGTGAAGTACATGGATCGACAGGTCACTTCACGATCACTTCACCCGAACCTTCGCTTCAACGTGTTTACAGAATCGCACTGCTGTAATCCTGGTGAACAGAAAAACTTTGCTCAAAAATATTTTGACATATATTTGGTCTCTTGAAACTGGTGAATCTTTAGCGCTAACAATTTAAGGCCAAAAATACATCGACATGTTTCTGGTCTCGTGGTACATAATGACTCTTTAGCGCTCATAATTCCTGTCCGGGAAAAACTTCCACATATTTCTGTTTTCCTGCTACTTTTGAATCCTTAGCGCTCATAATTCTTGCGCCGTAAATTTTTCGACGTGTTTCTGGCCTCCTGGTACTTATGAATCTTTAGCACTCATAATTTCAGCCTAAGAAATACTTCAACATGTTTCTGGTCTTCTGTCACATGTGAATCTATAGCGTTTACAATTCCAGTCCGGAAAATACTTCAACATACATATTTCTGTTCGATGGTTAAAAAAAAATATTCTAGCCCAAAAATACTTTAACATCGTTCTGTACTCCTGGTACTTGTGAATCTTTAGCGCTCCCAATTTCAGCCCCGGAAATACTACGACATGTTTCTGTTCTCCTGGTACTTTTGAATCTGAAGTACTAAGGCGGCAGAAGCGCAGGGTTTCCACTTCCTCCTCAGTCTCCATTAAGCCATGCCTTTTACCGGGATAAAAAGTAGCCTATGTTTGATTCCAGGATGTGAACTATATGTGTGCCAAATTTCATCCAAATCCTTTCAGCCATTTTTGCCTGATTGAGGCACAAACATACAAACATACAAACTTTCACATCCTACTAATATTATAAACTAGCACTTCGCCCGCGACTTCGTCTGCGTAGACTTTAGAGGTGGCGCGCAACTTCCTTGTCGCATATTCTCATTCTCGGAAATTCATCGTCATGATTCTATATTCTGATATTTTGTGAGTCTTTATTGTCCGTACTTTCAGCTCCGGAACTACTTCGACATGTTTCTGGTATTCTGGTACTTGTTAGTCTATAGCGCTCATAACTCCAGCCCAGACAAACTTCAATATGTTTCGATTCTCTTGGTATTTTTAAATGCTGCCAGCTTCGGAAATACTTCGACATGTTTCTGGTTTCCTGGTACTTGTGAATCTTTAACACTCACAATCCTCGCCACGAAAATACTTCCGCTAGTTTCTGGTCTCCTGGTACATAATGAATCTTTAGCGCTCATAATTCCTGCCTGGGAACAACAGCCCCCTTTTTCAAGCGCGGAAATATTTCGACATGTTTATGGCCTCCTGGTACTTATGAATCTTTAGCATGCACAATCCTAGCCCCGAAAATACTTCAATTTGTTTCTGGTCTCCTGGTACTTTTGAAATCTTTCCGGTCACAATTCCATCGCCGGAAATATTTCAACATGTTTCTGGTCTCCTGGTACTTGTGAATATTTAGCGATCACAATTTCAGGCAAAAAAATACTTTCACATGTTTCTAGTCTCCTGTTGTTTGTGAATCTATGGTATTTACATTTCCAGGCCGGAAAAAACATCGACATACATATTTCTGTTTGACTGTTAAAAAGTTAAATAAGAAAAATTCAAGCCTAAAAATACCATCGTTCTGTTCTCCTGGTACTTGTGAATCTGTAGCGCTCATTATTCCAGCCACGAAAATACTTCTACACATATCTGATCACCTGGTGCTTTAGAATCTTAACTGCTCAAAATTCCAACCCTAGAAATACTTCGTCATGTTTGTGGTCTCCTGGTACATAATGAATCTTTAACGCCCCGGAAAAAATATCACATTAATCTGTTGTTTTGGTAATTTTGAATCCTTTCCGCTCATATATCTAGCGCGGAAATATTTTGACATCTTGCTGGCTTCCTGGTACTTATGAATCTTTAGGATTCACATACTTTTCTCCGAAAATACTTCGACAGGTTTCTGGTGTCCTGGTAATTTTGAATTCTAACCGGTTATAATTCCAGTGCCGGAAATAATTTGACATGTTTATGGTCTCTTGGTACTTCTGAATCTTTAGCGCTCATAATTTCAGCCAAAGAAATACTTCTTCAACATGTTTCTGGTCTCCTGTCACATGTGAATCTAGCGTTTACAATTCTAGCCCGGAAAAATCTTCAAAATACATATTTCTGTTCGACGTAAAAAAAAAAAAATATTCGCGCCCAAAAATACTATAACATCGTTCTGTTCTCCTCGTACTTGTGAATCTTTAACGCTCCCAATTTCAGCCCCGAAAATATTACGACATGTTTCTGTTCTCCTGGTACTTGTGAATCTAAAGTACTAAGGCAGCAGAAGCGCTGGGTTTCCACTTCCTCCTCTGTCTCCATTAGGTCATGCCTTTTACCGGGATAAAAAGTAGCCTATGTTTGATTCCAGGATGTGGACTATATGTGTGCCAAATTTCATCCAAATCCGTTCAGCCATTTTTGCCTGATTGAGGCACAAACAAACAAACACACAAACATACAAACATACAAACATACAAACATACAAACATACAAACATACAAACATTCACATTTATAATATTAGTAGGATTCACAATCCTAGCCCCGAAAATACTTCGACATGTTTCTGGTTTCCTGGTACTTTTGAATTCGAACCGGTCACAATTCCAGCGCCGGAAATATTTCGACATGTTTATGGTCTCCTGGTACTTGTGAATCTTTAGCGCTCACTATTTCAGCCAAAGAAATACTTCGACAAAGTTGTGGTTTTCTGCCACATGTGAATCTATAGCGTTTACAATTCCAACCCGGAAAAACATTTAACATACATATACGTACGACGGTTAAAAAAAAAAAACAAAAAATATTCAAGCCCAAAAATACATTAACATCGTTCTGCTATCCTGGTACTTGTGAATCTTTAGCGCTCTCAATTTCAGGCCCGGAAATACTACGACATGTTTCTGTTCTCCTGGTACTTGTGAATTTGAAGTACTAAGGCAGCAGAAGCGCTTGGTTTCCACGACCTCCTCAATCTCCATTAGGCAATGCCTTTTACCGGAATAAAAAGTAGCCTATGTTTGATTCCAGTATGTGAACTATATGTGTGCCAGATTTCATCCAAATCCCTTCAGCCATTTTTGCCTGATTGAGGCACAAACAAACAAACATACAAACATACAAACATACAAACATACAAACATACAAACATACAAACATACAAACATACAAACATACAAACATACAAACATTCACATCCTACTAATATTATAAATGTGAATGTTTGTATGTTTGTATGTTTGTATGTTTGTATGTTTGTGCCTCAATCAGGCAAAACTGGCTGAAGGGATTTGAATGAAATTTGGCACACATATAGTCCACATACTGGAATCAAACATAGGGTACTTTTTATCCCGGTAAAAGGCATGGCTTAATGGAGACTGAGGAGGAAGTGGAAACCCAGCGCTTCTGCTGCCTTAGTACTTCAGATTCACAAGTACCAGGAGAACAGAAATGTGTCATAATATTTCCGGGGCTGAAATTGGGAGCGCTAAAGATTTACAAGTACCAGGAGAATAGAACGATGTCAAAGTATTTTTAGGCTAGCATACTTATTTATTTATTTTTTTTTTTATCGCCGAAAAGAAATATGTATTTTGAAGTTTTTTCCGGGTTGAAATTGTAAATGCTATAGATTCATATGTGACAGGAGACCAGAAACATTTTGAAGAAGTTTTTCTTTGGCTGAAATTAGGAGCGCTAAAGATTCACAAGTGCCAGGAGACCATAAACCTGTCAAATTATTTCCGACACTGGAATTGTAACCGGTTAGAATTCAAAAGTACCAGGAGGCCAGCAACATGTCAAAATATTTCCGCGCTAGATATATGAGCGGTAAGAATTCAAAATTACCAAAACAACAGAAAAATGTGGAAGTTTTCCCGGGCAGGCATTATGAGCCTTAAAGATTCATTATGTACCAGGAGACCAGAAACATGACGAAGTATTTCCAGGATTGGAATTGTGAGCAGTTAGGATTCTAAAGCACCAGGTGATCAGATACATTTAGAAGTATCTTCGGGGCTGAAATAATGAGCGATACAGATTCACAAGTACCAGGAGAACAGAACGATGTAAAAGTATTTTTGAGCTAGAATAGTTTTGTTTTTTTTTTAATAGTCATACAGAAATATGTATGTCGATGTTTTTTCCGGGCTGGAATTGTAAATGCTATATAGATTCACAAGTAACAGGAAACTAGAAACATGTGAAAGTAATTTTTGCCCGAAATTGTGAGCGCTAAAGATTCACAAGTACCAGGAGACCAGAAACATGTCGAAATATTTCCGGCGCTGGAAACGTGAGCGGCTAGGATTCAAAGGTACCAGGAGACCAAAATAAAATCGAAGTATTATCGTGGCTAGGATTGTGTATGCTAAAGTTTCACAATTACCAATAAGCATGAAACATGTCAAAATATTTCCGCGCTAGATATATGAGCGATAAGAATTCAAAATTACCAAAACCACAAAAAAATGTTGAAGTATTTTCGGGGCTGGAATAATGAGTGCTACAGATTCACAAGTACCAGGAGACCAGAAACATTTCAAATTATACTTTCGGCAGGAATTGTAAGCGCTATAGATTCACAAGTACCAGGAGACCAGAAAAATGTTTTAATGTTTCCGGCGCTGGAATTTTGAGTGGTTAGGATTAAAAGTGAAAAAGGGAAACAGAAACATATAGCGGTTTTTTCCGGGTTGTAATTATGAGCGTTAAAGATTCACAAGTACCAGGATACCAGAAACATGTCGAAGTATTTTCTTAGCTGGAATTGTGAGTGGTTAGCATTAAAAAATACCAGGAGAACCGAAACATATCGAAGTTTTTTCTGGGCTGAGTTATGAGCGCTAAAGTTTATATATGTGCGATATATGTCTTGTGCGAGTCCCAAATAAACATTTTTCTTTGTTTCTTTTCTATCTTTAAAACCAGAAAAATGTCGAAGTAGATGGATTTCCGAGAATGAGAATATGGGACAAAAAATTTGCGCGCCACCTCTAAAGTCTACGCAGACGAAGTCGCGGGCGAAGTGCTAGTTTATAATATTAGTAGGATGTGAATGTTTGTATGTTTGTATGTTTGTATGTTTGTATGTTTGTATGTTTGTGCCTCAATCAGGCAAAAATGGCTGAAGGGATTTGGATGAAATTTGGCACACATATAGTTCACATACTGGAATCAAACATAGGCTACTTTTTATCCCGGTAAAAGGCATTGCCTAATGGAGATTGAGGAGGAAGTGGAAACCAAGCGCTTCTGCTGCCTTAGTACTTCAAATTCACAAGTACCAGGAGAACAGAAACATGTCGTAGTATTTCCGGGGCTGAAATTGAGAGCGCTAAAGATTTACAAGTACCAGGAGAACAGAACGATGTTAATGTATTTTTGGGCCTGAATAATTTTTGTTTTTTTTTTCCGTCGTACAGGAATATGCATGTTAATCTTTTTTCCGGGTTGGAATTGTAAACGCTATAGATTCACATGTGACAGAAAACCAGAACCATGTCGAAGTATTTCTTTGGCTGAAATAGTGAGCGCTAAAGATTCGCAAGTACCAGGAGACCATAAACATGTCGAAATATTTCCGGCGCTGGAATTGTGACCGGTTCGAATTCAAAAGTACCAGGAAACCAGAAAATTTCGAAGTATTTTCGGGGCTAGGATTGTGAATGCTAAACATTCATAAGTATCAGATGGCCAGAAACATGTAGAAATATTTCCGGTGCTAGAATTATGAGCGGAATGGATTAAAAAGTATCAGGAAATCCGAAATATGTGGACGTTTTTCCCAGGCAGGAATTATGAGCGTTAAAGATTCATTATGTACCAGGAGACCAAAAACATGTCGTAGTGTTCCCGGGGCTGAAATTGGGAGCGCTAAAGATTCACAGGTACAGAACGATGTTAAAGTATTTTTGGGCTCGAATATTTCTTGTTATTTTTTTTAACCGTCGAACAGAAATATGTGTTTTGAATTTTTTTCCGGGTAACAATTGTAAACGCTATAGATTCACATGTGATAGGAGACCAGAATCATGTCGAAGTATTTCTTTGGCTGAAATAATGAGCGCTAAAGATTCATGTACCAGGAGACCAGAAACATGTCGAAGTATTTCCAGGGTTGGAATTGTGAGCGGATAGGATTCAAAAGTACCAAGAGATCAGAAACATGTCGAAGTATTTTCGGGGCTGGATTCGTGAGCGGTTTGGATTGAACAACAGAACAATGTGGAGGTTTTTCCGGGCAGCAATTATGAACGTTAAAGATTCAATATGTACTAGGAGACTAGAAACATGTCGAAGTATTTTCAGGGTTCGAATTGTGAGCGGTTAGGATTTAAAAGTACCAGGAGATTAGAAATATTTCGAAGTATTTTCGGGGCTGTAATTATGAGCGCTACAGATACAAAAGTAGATACCAGGAGACCAGAAACATGTTTTAATGTTTCCGGCGCTAGAATTTTGAGTGGTTAGCATTCAAAAGTACAAAAACATATAGCGGTTTTTTCCGGGCTGTAATTATGAGCGTTAAAGATTCACAAGTACCAGGATACCAGAAACATGTCGAAGTATTTCTAAAGCTTGAATTATGAGTCGTTTGCATTTAAAAATACCAGGCGAACCGAAACATATCGAAGATTCTTCTGGGCTGGAGTTATGAGCGAAAGATTTACAAGTACCAGAATACCAGAAACATGTCAAGTAGTTCCCGGGGCTGAACGTACGAACAGTAAAGACTCACAATCTATCAGAATAAAGAATCATGAAAATGAATTTCCGAGAATGAGAATATGGGGACAAAGAAGTTGCGCGTCACCTCTCTAAAGTCTACGCAGACGAAGTCGCGGGCGAAGTGCTAGTTTATAATATTAGTAGGATGTGAAAGTTTGTATGTTTGTATGTTTGTGCCTCAATCAGGCAAAAATGGCTGAAGGGATTTGGAAGAAATTTGGCACACATATAGGTCACATCCTGGAATCAAACATAGGCTACTTTTTATCCCGGTAAAAGGCAACGCTTAACGAAGACTGAGGGGGAAGTGGAAACCCAGCGCTTCTGCTGCCTTAGTACTTCAGATTCAAAAGTACCAGGAGAACAGAAACATGTCGTAGTATTTCCGGGGCTGAATTTGGGAGCGCTAAAGTTTTACAAGTACCAGGAGAACAGAACGATGTTAAAGTATTTTTGGGCAAGAATATTTTTTTTTAAATTTCGAACAGAAATATGTATGTTGAAGTTTTTTCCGGGCTGGAATTGTAAACGCTATAGATTCACATGTGACAGGTGAACAGAAACATGTTGAAGTATTTCTTAGGCTGAAATTATGAGCGCTAAAGATTCACAAGTACCCGGTGACCTTAATCATGTCGAAATTTTTCCGGCGCTGGAATTGTGACCGGTTAGAATTCAAAAGTACCAGGAGATTAGAAACATGTCGAAGTATTTTCGGAGCTAGGATTGTGAATGCTAAAGATTCATTAGAACCAGGAGGCCAGAAATTTGTCGAAATATTTCCGCACTATAAACATGAGCGGTAAGGATTCAAAAGTACCAAAACATAGAAACATGTCGAAGTATTTCCAGGGTTGGAATTGTGAGCGGATAGGATTCAAAAGTACCAAGAGATCAGAAACATGTCGAAGTATTTTCGGGGCTGGATTCGTGAGCGGTTTGGATTGAACAACAGAACAATGTGGAAGTTTTTCCGGCCAGGAATTAAGAGCGCTAAAAATTCATTATGTATCAGGAGATCAGAAACATATCGAAGTATTTCCAGGGTTGGAATTTTGAGCAGTTAGGATTCAAAAGCACCAGGAGATCAGATACATGTAGAAGTATTTTCAAGGCTGGAATAATGAGCGCTACAGATTCACAAGTAGCAGGAGAACAACGATGTTAAAGTATTTTTGAGCAAGAATAATTTTGTTTTTATTTTTAACAGTTATTCAGAAATATGTATGTCGATGTATTTTCTGGGCTGTTATTGTAAATGCTATAGATTCACAAGTAACAGGAGACTAGAAACATGTCAAAGCATTTTTTGGCCGAAATTGTGAGCGCTAAAGATTCACATTCACAAGTACCAGGAGACCCAGAAATATGTCGAAATATTTCCGGCGCTGGAATCGTGAGCAGCTAGGATTCAAAGGTATCAGGAGAACAGAAAAATGTCGAAGTGTTTTCCGGGCTAAGATTGTGAATGCTAAAGATTCGAAAGTACCAGGAGACCAGAAACATGTCGAAATATTTCCGGGGTAGGAATTGTGAGCGGTTAGGATTCGAAAGTACCAAGAGATTAGAAATATGTCGAAGTATTTTCGGGGCTGTAATTATGAGCGCTAGAGATTCACCAAGGGACCAGAATCATGTCAAATTATATGTTCGGCAGGAATTGTAAGCGCTTAAGATTCACAAGTACTAGGAGACCAGAAACATATAGCGGTTTTTTCCGGGCTGTAATTATGAGCGTAAAAGATTCCCAAGTACCAGGATACCAGAAACATGTCGAAGTATTTCCGAAGCGTGAATTGTGAGTGGTTTGCATTTAAAAATACCAGGAGAACCGAAACATATCGAAGTTTCTTCTGGGCAGGAGTATTGAGCGCTAAAGATTCATAAGTACCAGAATACCAGAAACATGTCGAAGTAGTTCCGGAGCTGAAAGTACTGACAGTAGTTGACTTTGTAACTGAAATACTAAAGATAAGTTGCAATAAAATAATACTGTGTGCTTTCCCATATTTTGAAAAATTGTCAAATAGACAAAATAATTATATTCACATGCTTAATAAGCATATACATTTCTTAGTTAGTCATCACAGTGACAAACTTGTTTTTCTAGACATCAACTTATACGTTGATAAATTAAAGTCGACTAGGGATACAGTGTATCTGCCTATTAGGTTTAGACATCAAATAGCTAGGCTATTAGCATATTATATAAACTCAGACATAAGTAGTATGTCGACGTCTTGTACTATAATTAGCACTGCAATTATTAGTAATAATACTAATGTACAGGTGGATACCTTAATGAACTGTAGCACTAATGCTATAAATATTTACAATAACTGTACGAAGGAGAATACATGTGTCACTTTGGACAATTCTTTTAATTTGGGGTCCACAAGTAGCAGGATCTTGGTGCCTAGTGATGGCATGGGAGTCGTGGGGCTCGCTCCGGATATTCCTTTAAACTGATTTGTACGACAACAGAGGATACCAATAACAGTATAGTTACATCTATCAATTCTACCATGAACCAGGTATCTTCTTGCTCTCGCATAGCTAATTTTAATAAAGGGGCTAAGCAGAAATCCTTTAAATTATTCTATCAGAATATTCAAGGCTTTTCTTCAAAACAGCTGGAAATAGAATTATTTTTAGAAAAAACAATGTTTGACATTATTTGTTTCACTGAGCATTGGTTAAAGGATTTTGAAATGTTGATTAATTACGAGAATTATAGTGTGGGAAGTTCTTTTAACCGAAAGACAATGCTACGTGGGGGTTCACTAATATTAGTATAAAAATGTATTAAATTTAAAACCCGTAAAGACATAGTTAACTTGTCTGTTGAACATAGCATTGAGCTGTCCTGTGTTGAGCTAGATAAGCATGACATAGTGTGCGTTTACAGACCCCCTAATTATCTGAACTACGCTATATTTGAGTCAGTGATGGAAGATGTATTGGCAAAACTTGCAACTGGTAATAAACTAGTAATCATCTGTGGAGATTTTAATATTAATATCTTAGATAACAATTCAGATAGCTGTAGATTATTAAATCTCTTTAAATCATTCAATTTGTCTAATGTGTTCATAGAACCAACCCGTACAACTACAACTACTGCTACATGTATTGATAATGTTTTTTGTTGTGGCAACTACTTAGAGAAAGCCATTGTAAATTACCTTCCTTCTGATCACAGTGGGCTACTGGTATCTTTTGAGTCCAACATTCCAATTCAACAAGTGCAAATACAAACTAGACCAATAACATCCGGTAATTTAAATAAATTTAACCGCACTTTAATCGGGAAGTTAAGTGATTGGAACCTTACAATGAATAATGCTAATATTTTGTATACAGATTTTTTTTCTTTAGTCCAAACCGAATTCAATAATACTTTTAAAAAGAAAACTAAAACTATCTGCCCTAAGTTTTTATTTAGTAGCAACTAAAGGACTCCGAAAAAGTAGGGAAAGACTTTATGAGTTGTATGGCCTTAAGCCTTTTATTAACACTGAGACTTTTAATAAGTATGTAGCTACCTACTCAAAGATTTATAAAAACACTTGTAAGGTAGCTAAGGCTTTATATATAAGTAATAAGGTAAAAACAGCAGACAATAAAATAAAGACGGTTTGGAAAATTATAAACAATGAAACAAATAGTAACAAAAGACATAACACTGATTACGGATTGGAGACTTCTCATGGACTTATTAGCGATAACAAACAAGTTGCTCAAGAATTTGTAAATTTCTTTACGAGTATCCCTATTAAAACTACTGAAGCCTTAAATTCCTCGCCTTCACTTGCTTTTGATTTATTACAGGCGAACGTTTCAGCCAGCCCGACTGAATTTAATTTTAAACATATAAACCCCATAGTAGTAATAAAAACTTTTAAACAAATCAAAATTAAATTGACCGAAGATCTATGGGGATTGTCTATCAAAGTTTGTACCTCAATCATCGAGACTGTAGCGCCGTACTTAGCTGTAATATTTAATTTGTGTGTGGATCAAGGAGTCTTTCCGGACCTAATGAAATTCAGTAAGGTGATACCACTTTTTAAATCTGGGGATAGTAAAGACACAAATAATTATAGACCAGTATCTGTGTTGCCAGTGTTTAGTAAGGTATTTGAAAAAGTGATGCTAAATCAGATGCTTAATCATTTTAACACGAATAACATCTTTCATGATAAACAGTATGGTTTCACAAAGGGACGTTGTACAACTGACGCTGGTGTTACCTTACTAAAGCACATCTTTAATGCGTGGGAGGACGCACAGAATGCCATAGGTGTCTTTTGTGATCTCTCGAAGGCGTTTGATTGCGTTGGTCACGATACATTACTCCTGAAGCTCGGGCATTACGGACTGGTCAAAACAGCGTTAAACTTGGTCAAATCTTATTTGAATGATAGACGGCAATTGGTTCAAATAAACGGTGTCAATTCGTCGGGATTAAACGTGATCATGGGCGTTCCCCAGGGCTCGATTTTGGGTCCTTTCTTGTTTTTGGTATATATCAACGATTTACCCTATTTATTGCAACAAAAACTTGATATGGTGCTGTTTGCCGACGATACCTCCTTAATTTTTAAGATAAATAGACAGACAGACAATGTTGATATCATAAATAATGCCCTAATGCAAGTCCAAAATTGGTTCACCGCGAATAATTTGGTTTTGAATGAAAAGAAAACGAAATGTATAAGATTTGCTTTACCCAATGTCAAAAGCAGTGATTGTGACATAGTATTGAATAGGGAAAAACTAGAATTTGTCGATAAAACGGTTTTCCTGGGAATTACGCTTGACCCAAGGCTACAATGGGGCCCTCATATAACATCTCTTTCTGGACGGCTAAGTTCAGCAGCTTATGCTGTTAGGAAAATCCGCCAACTAACGGATGTCGATACCGCGAGACTGGTCTATTTTAGTTACTTTCACAGTTTCATGTCTTACGGTATTTTACTATGGGGACGGGCTGCAGACATTGAGTCTATTTTTATTCTGCAGAAAAGAGCCATCAAAGCGATTTACAATCTCCGCCGGCGCGATTCTCTAAGGGAACTGTTTAAGAATATTAACATCATGACGGTACCTTGTCAATACATTTACGAGAACATCATGTATGTCAGAAAGAATTTACATCTTTTTAGTAAAAGAGGCGACAGACATAATTATGGTACTAGAAATAGGGATCAATTAGTTCAACCAGGTTTCAGACTGGCTAAAGTTGCCTCATCTTTTATGGGGTACTGTTTAAAATGTTATAATAAGATACCTCCCCATATATTAGAACTTAATGAGACAAAATTTAAATCTTGTATTAAACGCACACTATGCAGGCAAGCATATTATAAGTTGGGGGATTATATTGAAGATAAAAATGCTTGGCTGAATGCTGGTCCTGCTCCACAGCCACTAGGGCGCACAAAATAATCTGTTAGCATTTGGAAACATTGTTGGACCGGCTGAAGATTGTAAAAAAAAAAAAACAATATTTGCATTGTATAGACTCAATTTTATTTAGCAATGTATAATTTCATCCATTTTAACGGCACATGTGTGAGTACTGTGTACCTTAAACTTAAGCTATAGCTATCAGTTTTAGGTTTGTTTTTGACTTGAATGTACCCTGGCGGTTGGGAGTGTCATGCTCACACAAAAGTCTGGCTGATGGTGGTGTATGCGTTGGATCATTTGGCTCCCTTCAAAATGGTTGAGCCGAATGGTGCTAGCGCATGCGTCATGTTCGTGAACGGGCGCTGTCAGTTGGGACTGGTCATTTCTCAGTTGCCATGGTTTATTTTAAATATTTCTTTGAATTGTTCCTTTTGTCCCGGACGCTTTTATCCTGCTCGTCTTTTACATCGTTCTCACGTGTTTGTATAATTTCAACTTGATGTAAACAAAAATTTGTAACAATTTATTATTTTTTAAAAGAGTGTCCGTGTAGTTTCTTGCACGTTCTTCTCCATAGAGATCTACGCTTTGGAACGTGCAAATAGCTTCATCTTGTTGGACTGACCGACCTTGACAATTCAAAAGTGCCTGTAAATGGTTTATTTGAAATATACGATTTGATTGATTGATTGATTGATTGAGTAAAGTCTCACAAACTATCAGAATTAAGAATCATGAAGATGAATTTCCGAGACTGAGAATATGGGACAAAATAGTTGCGTACCACCTCTAAAGTCTACGCAGACGAAGTCGCGGGCGAAGTGCTAGTTACTTATAAATCTTTAGCGCTTACAATTCCCGCCGACAATATAATTTGATATGTTTCTGGTCTCCTGGTACATAAATCTTTAGCGCTCAAAATTCCTGCCCGGGAAATACTTCCACATTTTTCTCTTGTCTTGGTACTTTTGAATCCTTACCGCTAATAATTCTAGCACCGGAAATATTTCGACATGTTTCTGGCCTCCTGATACTTATAAATTTTTAGCATTCACAATCCTAGCCCTGAAAATACTTTAACATGTTTCTGGTCTCCTGGTACTTTTTAATTCTAACCGGTCACAATTCCAGCGCCGGAAATATTTCGACAACTTTATGGTCTCCTGGTACTTTTAAATCTTTAGCGCTCATAATTTCAGCCAAAGAAATACTTCAACATGTTTCTGGTCTCCTGTCACATGTGAATCTATTCCGTACTAGAACCCAATGGCCTGGCACGCGACGACGGCAAGCGACCGGACGGTATGTCTTTGTTTCCATGGAAGATGGGTAGGCCTTTAGTATGGGACGCTACTTGTGTCGATACTCTTGCGCCATCCCATCTTCCTAGCTCGTCGTGCTGTGCTGGTACTGCCGCTGCGGCTGCTGAGAACCTCAAGCGGCGGAAATATAATAACCTTGTTGGCAATTATATTTTTGAGCCGTTTGGGGTTGAAACTCTTGGACCGTGGGGTCCGAGTGCTCATGCCTTATTTAAAGATCTATCTAAACGCTTAGTTGACACTTCGCGTGACCCAAGGGCTGGCTTTTACCTCGGACAGAGGATAAGCATTGCCATACAACGTGGCAATGCCGCCAGTCTTTTGGGCTCACTTCCGGTAAACAGCGATGCGGACGAATTTTTTGACGCCTTATCTTAGTTAGGATATTTTATTTTAAGTGTATATATTTAGTACTTTAATGCTGTACCTTGTTAATTAAATTATTTTTTTTTTGTTTTGCGATTACAAATTTAGCCCGGATAAAACTTCAACATACATATTTCTGTTCGATGATTAAAAAAAAAAAACAAAAATGTTCGAACCCAAAAATACTTTAACATCGTTCTGTTCTCCTGGTACTTGTGACTCTTTAGCGCTCTCAATTTCGGCCCCGGAAATACTTCCACATGTTTCTGGTCTCCTGATACATAATGAATCCTTAACGCTCATAATTCCTCCCCGGAAAAAACCTCCACATTTTTCTGTTGTCCTGGTATTTTTGAATCCCCGCTCAAAATTCTAGCACCAGAATTATTTTGACATGTTTCTGGCCTCCTGGTACTTATGAATTTTTATCATTCACAATCCCAGCCCCTAAAATACTTCGACATGTTTCTGGTCTCTTGGTACTTTTGAATTCTAACCGGTCACAATTCAAGCGCCGGAAATATTTCGACATGTTTATGGTCTCCTGGTACTTGTGAATCTTTAGCGCTCGTTATTTCAGCCAAAGAAATACTTCGACATGGTTCTGGTCTCCTGTCACATGTGAATCTATAGCGTTTACAATTTGTTACCCGGAAAAAAATTCAACACACATGTTTCTGTTCGAAGGTTAAAAAAAAAATAACAAAAAATATTCGAGCCCAAAAATACAATTTCGGCCAAAAAATACTTTCACATGTTTCTAGTCTCCTGTTACTTGTGAATCTATAGCATTTACAATTCCAGCCCGGAAAAAACATCGACATGCATATTTCTGTTTGACTGTTACAAACAAAACAAAACTATTCAACTCAAAAATACTTTAACATCGTTCTGTTCTCCTGGTACTTGTGAATCTGTAGCGCTCATTATTCCAGCCCCGAAGATACTTCTAAATGTATCTGATCACCTGGTGCTTTAGAATCCTAACTGGTCACAATTCCAATCCTGGAAATACTTCGTCATGTTTCTGGTCTCCTGGTACATAATGAATCTTTAAGGCTTATAATGTCTGCCCGGGAAAACTTCCACATTTTTCTGTTGATTTGGTAATTTTGAATTCTTGCCGCTCATATATCTAGCGCGGAAATATTTTGACATGTTGCTGGCCTCCTGGTACTTTTGAATTCTAACCGGTTACAATTCCAGTGTCGGAAATAATTTGACAGGTTTATGGTCCCCTGGTACTTGTGAATCTTTAGCGCTCCTAATTTCAGCCAAAGAAAAACTTCTTCAAAATGTTTCTGGTCTCCTGTCACATATGAATCTATAGCATTTACAATTCCAACCCGGAAAAAACTTCAAAATACATATTACTTTTCGACGGTTAAAAAAAAAAACAAAAAATATTCTAGCCTAAAAATACTTTGACATCGTTCTATTCTCCTGGTACTTGTGAATCTGAAGTACTAAGGCAGCAGAAGCGCTGGGTTTCCACTTCCTCCTCAGTCTCCATTAAGCCATGCCTTTTACCGGGATAAAAAGTAGCCTATGTTTGATTCCAGTATGTGGACTATATGTGTGCCATAATTCCAACATTCACATCCTACTTAATATTATAAATGTGAAAGTTTGTATGTTTGTACCTCAATCAGGAAAAAATGGCTGAAGGGATTTGGATGAAATTTGGCACACATATAGTTCACATCCTGGAATCAAACATAGGCTACTTTTTATCCCGGTAAAAGGCAACGCTTAATGAAGACTGAGGAGGAAGTGGAAACACAGCGCTTCTGCTGCCTTAGTACTTCAGATTCAAAAGTACTAGGAGAACAGAAACATTTCGTAGTATGCATGGGGCTGAAATTGGGAGCGCTAAATATTCACAAGTACCAGAAGAACAGAACGATGTTAAAGTACTTATGTGCAAGAATATTTTTTTTTTACCGTCGAGCAGATATGTATGTTGAAGTTTTTTCCGGGCTGGAATTGAAAACGCTATAGATTCACATGTGACAGGTGAACAGAAACATGTTGAAGTATTTTTTTGGCTGAAATTATGAGCGCTAAAGATTCACAAGTACCAGGAGACCAGAAACATGTCGAAATATTTCCGGCACTGGAATCGTGAGCGGCTAGGATTCAAAGGTATCACGAGAACAGAAAAATGTTGAAGTATATTCCGGGCTGGAATTATGAGCGCTAAAGATTCATTATGTACCAGGAGACCAAAAACATGTCGAAGTATTTTCGTGGCTAAGATTGTGAATGCAAAAAATTCAAAAGGACCAGGAGACCAGAAACATCTCGAAATATTTCCGGAGCAAAAATTATGAGCGGTAAGGATTCAAAAGTACCAGAAAAATAGAAAAATGTGGAGGTTTTTTCCGGGCAGGAATTATGAGCGTAAAAGATTCATTATGTACCAGGAGACCAGATACATGTCGAAATATTTCCAGGGTTGGAGTTGGGAGCAGTTAGGATTCAAAAGTACGAAGAGCTTAGAAATATGTTGAAGTATTTTTGGGGCTGTAATTATGAGCGCTACAGATTCACACAAGTACTAGGAGACCAGAAACATGTTTTAATGTTTCAGGCGCTGGAATTTTGAGTGGTAAGGATTCAAAAGTACCACGAGAACAGAAACATATAGTGTTTTTTCCGGCCTGTAATTATGAGCGTAAAAGATTCACAAGTACCACGAGAACAGAAACATATAGTGTTTTTTCCGGCCTGTAATTATGAGCGTAAAAGATTCACAAGTACCAGGAACACTAGAAACATGTCGAAGTATTTCTGAAGCTGGAATTGTGAGTGGTTAACATTTAAAAATACCAGGAGAACCGAAACATATCGAAGTTTTTTTCTAGGCTGGCGTTATGAGCGCTAAAGATTCACAAGTACCAGAATACCAGAAACATGTCGAAGTAGTTCTGCTGCTGAAAGTACGGACAGTAAAGACTCGCAAACTAGCAGAAAAGAATCATGAAGGTGAATATCCGAGAATGAGAATATGGGACAAATAAGTTTCACGCCACCTCTAAATTCTACGCAGACGAAGTCGCGGGCGAAGTCGCGGGCGAAGTGCTAGTTTATAATATTAGTAGGATTCACTCTACTCCTGTGCATTTATCATGTAGACATATGTATACACCTTCACTTACACACACAGACACCCCCCCACACACACACTCACCCTCTCATCCATCCATATGATTTTGTAATATCCATAGAGACAATTAATGATCGATGTAATTTAGAAAAGTTACTATAACAAAGTTAGAGGTTACATTAAAAGTAAAATAGTTTTATATACAAAACCGATTATATTTAGTCTATACTTATAGACTCGTGATCTAAACGTTGACCTACAAGGATTTTTGATTCAGAATTTAAACACGATCTTTTTTATGATTGCCATACCCCTTGAAAACATTTATCCTACGTTGTTGTAATGTATCTAATAATTGATCAGTTTGAGCATTCGAAACATCTTTTCAAGATTTCCAAGGAGTCGATCAGGCGAAAGTAAGTATTTTATGAAAATAAAATTCCACTTGATGAAGAAATTATACAGAAAAACGATTACGAATATTATTATACCTCAAGCGCTGTTACGACCAGTACATCAATATTCAGACGTTATTACTGTAATGGAACTTTGACAACGATATCCACATTTCAAGTTATTATCTCGACAAACAGACACTAGAAAATGATTAAAATATTTGAAAATTGTAAAATTATTACGATTCGCTCGTTGCAGCTGCTACCAAATAATAAACTGGATAGAGAAGTTCAAAGGATTGTGTGTTCTTTTAATTTTGCGTTTCATCTATTTTTGTCTTCAAAATATCGTATCCGAGATAATTACATTTATCCAAACGGGAAAAAATATTATTTCCTGGCATTCTTCTGTATGTTGTTTCTAAATGCATTGTCTATACAACGATATCGCTACATTTACCATGTACAGTTGAATTTAGACAGGAATCATTTAGGTAATCAATTTGCAGTGTTCCTTGTTTTTCTGTTTTGCATCAGTCACATGATTGGCTTCACAATGATGTTCATTCTGGACATTTTGCATAAGCACAACAACGTCTCTCTTATATTGAAGATTCAGGATATCCATAGAGGCATCAATTCTAGTAAGAATATCCGAAGTTTCGTTGTTTGGAACTGGATCTCTCTAATAACTGCTATATTGTTTGATAGTTTATTCTGTATTTGGCATTACATTCAATCAAACGATGTTTCTACCTCTAATTACGGGATAGTCTTACCTGATTTGCTTTGTGACTTCATGTACACCGCATTGGACGTCAATTTAGTGTTTGCTATCCGAATTATAATTTTGTTGAAAAAATATCTCGATGAGTGGATTAATGAAGTACTCAAGATGAATGAAGAACAGGAAGATGAAGGACAGTGCTACTTACTACTTGAGAAATATCAAAATATTTTAGGGGCTTACAATCTGTACAAAACCATTTTTCAAGCATTGGTAAGTAAAACGAAAGAATGTAGGTGATGCATGTTTTAAATTTTCTAGCATAGTCGGCCTTATAATGTTCCCACTGTTGGGACTCAAGCCTCCTCTCTAGGAGAGGGAATGGGCCGTAATCCACCACGCGGGCCCAATGCGGGTTGGTGAACGTCACATGTCTTCGAATTTTTGGTTCTAGGACATGCCGGTTTCCTCACGATGTTTTCCTTCACCGTTTTGAGAGCAGTGGTGATGAAATAAATTACACAAAGTAATGTGCCTGGTTGGGCTTGAACCCGCGACCTACAACTCGTAAGTCGGAGCCGTTACCACTCGGCCACCACTGCTCACTAAATTTTCTATTATCAATATATTTTTTAATCTTGCCATCTACTTTCAGGTACTATTTCAAATTATTCAAGCATTTTTCCGGTCTTTAGTTATGTGCGATTTGTGTTTTAATGCAGTAAGTGCACTTACAGAATCAAAACAAGTGACGTTTACGAAAGGCAGGGTAAGTTTGTTGATTTTTAAACTATTGTCGAACAAGCATGATCCATAATTCAGTTAATAAATAAACTAACCGTACCGTAAATAGCAGGTTGTGTACCCATTACTGGCATTAATGACTAGTATAATACTAAACAAATAATAGAGAATTTTATTAAATAATATTATTAGATAGAAAACTGCAGTAGAAAGGACAAATGATGTCCTGTAACCGGTAGCGTAGCGAAGGCAATTGTTAATACTTCAAGAATGTATAGGATTGACAAACGCTGCCGAAATGTCACGTAATTAATCCCTTATATTTTAGCGTTTTAACAATGGCATCCGCTAATAGAATGGCACGTTGTCTAGAGCCTAGAGTTTTCGTCGAGTCGTTTACGTCATCTCTTTTCATCAAGTAAGCCTATTAAAAAAACATGGTGTCAGAAATCTTGATGATTCAAATAATTAATTTAAATTTCTAGGTTATAGTATTGATATTTGGGATTATTCTATACGTAGTACGAAGTATAATTTTTGTAATTATACATAGCATCAGCTGCGAAAAGTTTTATATAATTGTACATGAAGCTGAAGTCACATGTATACAGCTCATGAAGAACAGGAACTTCTCAAGTAAGTGTGATACTCTTCAGAATTTCTTTACCTGGAATAACTTTAACAAAAAATATGATGTCTTTTTTTACAGACAGTCAGAAACATTTATGTATGACCGTGATACTGGCAACTCGATCGTTCAGCAAGATGACCGCGTGTGGCTTGTTCTATGTGGACGCGGGGCTAGCAATCGGTTTGATAGGATGTATCATTAATTTTGTTGTTGTGCTCTTGCAATTATTCTTCTTGTAAAATCTTTGATAAAATTTGTGATTTGTTTATTAATTAAAGTTGAAACCAAAAAAGACAGTTTTTGTTACTTAACTACTTTTTTTAAAGCGAAACTATTGTTCTGGATAGGGAGCTACAAAAGAAACTGAAGATGACATACTTGCTTAGGTCACGGGAAATCACTAAAAAGGAAAGAGTTCAGACAACAACACATCCGATGTTTGCCTTAAAATGTAACTCTCCAAAACATTTAAATGTGTTCTTATTGAATTATTTACCAGGAAATTGCAACAAACGCATAATTACAAACACTTTCTTAAGAGTCCGTGCATAAAACTGACTCGCGCAAGATTAGGCATTTTCATGTTTGTGTGCACGTTTACGCACACACATCTGCGCGTAAAGCTTAGAGAACGCGTAAACAATTTTGATCCTGTAGATGACAATTAAAATATTTTAATAGCATTTAGTGAAATGTGTTTTCATTTTTGTTATATATTAGTAAGGTATATTTATATAGGTATAGTATATTTGGTAAGTTTATCTACATTCAAAATGGTAAGTTATTATGGCAATAGGCTGAAACTAGAAATTGTAAACAAATTTATTGACTATGTCTCATTTTTTGAAGTAATAACATGTTTTGCTTATACACGCTTAATATTTATTTATTAAAACTTTATGCACAGTTAAAACACAATGTACACGGACTTAATGCCTTATGCATTTTCTACCAGACGACCTTAGAGTGGTTCAGAGACATGGCAGGTTCAAATGATAGGAAAAACAAAAGAGAGAGAAAGAAAAATACAATCATACATACACTTAAATAAAATTCACAACGTTAGGTATTAAGAGAAAACGAAACCAACGAATTAACGCTGTGATGATTCTGCCAACATCTTGTGAATGCGCTCACGTGCCTTCAACTTATAACAACCCACTAGTTGCCATCCTGTACGTCTACCATGAGTTTTATCAATCTATAATCACTAGCGACTATAGTTAAAAAAATGTTTGAAAACTTAAAAAAAACGAAGTTTCTAAAATATTTTTTTTGTTGTTAACTAAAGTTTTACTTGCATCTTGCTTGTTAGTTAACAGCTTAAACAAATAAATTAGAAATTTGTTTATTTTAAGTTTTCACACATATTTTTAACTACAGTCGCTAGCGAGTATATATTGATAAAACTCATGGTAGACGTACAGAAAGAGCGCATTCCAAAGGAAGATCGCCTGAACAAAGAAACAAGAGTGGATAAACCCAGAGTGGTGTGAATCGTAGAAGACGAATTGAATTTGTGAAGTTATATAAGAGGGAGAAGGATTATTAAGAAAAGAAAACAGGCTATTCAATAGAATAGAAAACATTTATTCGACACAGACAAGAAGAACTACAAATACTTGCTATCCTTACTTAATATTATATGCGAAAGTAACTCTGTCTGTCTGTCTTTCTGTCGCGCTTTCACGCCAAAACTACATAACCGATTTACATGAAATTTGGTACACAGATAGTCTAGAGCTTGAGAAAGGCCATAGGCTACTTTTTATTCCGGGAGTATGTTCCCTAGGGACCACGCGGGCGAAGCCGCTGGCAGAAGCTAGTAACAGAATAAAATTATACAACTGCGCTGTGCGTACGTACTCCGAAAGGTTTACCATCTTAGAATTTGCTGGGAGTTAGACATACAGCGCTTATTGTCAGTTTGGACAAAAAGTATATCTATTCTATCAATATACATAAAATTCTTCCGTTACTGAGTGATTGAGTGACTGACAGACATCACACAGCCGAAACTACTGATCGTAGAAAGCTGTAGAAAAGTGTAGAGGAGCACTAAGATTTCCGAAATTCCTACGCGAACGGGAAAACAACGGGATATGCGCGTACAAAGTCGCGGGCGAAAGCTAGTACTATATAAATACAAACGGTCGAATACAGAACCTCCGTTTTTGAAGTAGGTCAAAATCCAAACTTCTTTCCTTAACACACAATGTATTCACAACTATATTTTTAATATCAGTAAAATGTACCGAAAACAAAAAAAAATACTCAACGGACCAAGTTTTTTTTTTATTATTAGTTGAAGTATATTCTTGCTAAAATGCATACGTAGAGTTCGCGAGCTCCAGTGACAAGAAGCGATACGTCCTCCCGCTGCGCTAGCTGAGTAGATCTGACTAAGGCGATCGATTTTGCGCGTTTGTTATTGTAGTATATTTCGAAATTTATTTTCTATATCAAAAATCTGTATTTTTGTAAAGTAAAATTTTGTTTTTATTATAAAAATAATTCAAAATTATTATGCAATTTTTTAATTTCTTAAGTATCTAGCCTAAAATTAGAAAAAAATACAAAAGTGGCTGAATTTTTCCGTAGAATGACGCAACTTCATAATTAAAAAAAAAGCAAATGGGTTAGACGTTGTTATTTATGTTTTTATATGATCAAAATTTTTCGTAGTTTTTCCTGAAACAATGTTCAAACTTCACTCTGACATCACTTTTGAGAAAAATGGAATTGAATATTAAAGGTTTACCATTAATTAAGAAGTTTTTTTTTTGTAAAAACTTTCAAGCCACATGCAAGATGAAAAGTTTAGCTACCCATAACATGCACAGTTTTTCTAATATTATATTACACATTCTACCAATATTGACCGAAATCAGTCGTTTGACAGGACGGACTATCTATATGCGGACATTCTATATATTCTTTGAATCGCAGCTACAAGATCAGAAAAACAAAGCTCAATTTAGAGATTTCTAGGGTCGATGAAAAATAGGAAGTCTTAGAGGGTCCTATTCATTGCCCATTTTTGTATACGACTAATAATTTCAATTAAAGCTATAATGCGTCAAAAAAAGGTATAAAGCATTTGGCAGACTAAAAACAGTATACAGAATCGATATGTATTGATTATTCACTTTGGCACAAAAAAAGTATCAGCTCAAGTTTTTCTTATTACATCATTATAAAGAAATTATCTATTTCTGGAAAGTTCATAAATGAAGTTATGCCATCAGAGTCACTTACTATAATTCAGTAGTACGGTAATGCGTCACTTTTATTGGACACTGACAATGTTATAGTTTGGCTTACAAACTAAGCAAATCAACTTTTAATTAATAGGTTAGTGATGGATGACTATAGATGTAAGGCCACTTTGTAACCAATTAATCCGATTCGATTTAAACGAAAAGAACCGTTTAAACCGAAATAAACCATTTTTTTTCGGTCTAAAACGGTTGCCGTTGCCGACTATGTTTTTCTTAATTATAACTACATTTTCTTGATTTTACCGAGGTATATCGGAGTACCTATAAACTGAGTAAAGATTTTTAAATATGTGACATACTGATATTGATATATTAAGCGGGTTTAGTTCTTGTTGGTCCGTCCGACCAAGCGTAGGTATTACCTACCTAAATTATAAAACTCTATTGATAAGTTACAAACTGTATTGGGAAATAAAAATTTTTTTCATTGTTTTCAAACGATATAAATAATCAATTCGATTCGGTTTAAAACCAAACTCACACTCTCGCACTCTCGTTGACGTCGTCACTCATGACTCGACGCTTCGTTGCCAGCTCGCCTACCCTACACACACATGCACATATGCCAGATATAAACTGCGCGCGCGGCAATTTCAAACGTTTGAACACATGTTTGAACAATGTAGGTAGGTTAAATTTCTATTGATTTTCTGTAAACTAATTCAGAAAACGAAACATGACGTAAGGTGAGGAAAAATTGCCCATAATAAAGAGTAAAACACCGTTCTTATATTTGTAAGCGAGTATTCAACCATTTAAAACGATTTATTTGCGGCCCTGGAACACAAATGGCATGTGAAAAGACACGGGTGGGTTTCAGTCAGTACGAGTCTGACACTAACTTCCACTTTGCCCAAACCGGGAGAAGTAGTTTTTATGACTTCCCATACAAAAAAAGATTCTGCTCAAATTATGCATTAACAGTCCTTGTAGGTTTTGTGAACATCTAGGCAATATTTGTAATGGAGGAAGAATGAAGGATGAGCAATATTGCATTATGTTTGTATTCTTCTACAAATTGTCGCAAGCTCAACTAGCTTGCGACAATTTGTAGAAGAATACAAACATATATTTTTGATTACTTTATCATTTTGTTTTGTATACACCTTAATTATTATTTTTTTTCCTATAATATCACACTCCTGGGCAAAGGCTTCCACCATATCCTTCCAGACACTTTTCTCTTGCGCCGCCTCGAACTAGCCCTTGTGGTGCACATCCAGGTCATCTCACCACCGCTTTTTCCCCATTACGTCAAGATTCTTGCCCAGCGGTTATTGTGCAATACTCTTTAATATACTATTAAAATGGGTCTTTGCATATTTAAAATCAATCAATTTACCTGATTTTATCCTAACAATGTTAAGGTTGGCTTCCAGTCTAACCGGGTGCAGCCAAATACTTAACATAACATCGTTTAATACGTAATTTTCCCAAATGCAACGTGTTTTTTAAAGTGAGAGTTAAACCACATTCATACATAGGTGCACACCGTTTAGTTTATATTAGCGTTTGTGGTGGTTTACAAGTTTGACGCGGACGAAGTCACGGCTGAAGGCTAGTTATAGATATTAAAATAAACGAAAATAGAAACGAGTATTTTTATCCCAATCATCTTATTCCTGCCCGCATCCCTTGTCATTGAGTCAATGACAGCATTTATGTCCTATTTGGACCTGTCATGTTATCACTGACTTTCATCTCTTTCATATCACTCCACACAATCCTTCCATGTCTTTTTAATCTCCCTCTCTCCATCCATGCAAATTTATATTCATAACTCTTTTTACACGACTGCCTAAAAAAAGGAGTGTTATGTTTTCAGGGTTCATGTATGTATGTATGTTTGTGAGTTTCTTTATTCCATCGTAACTCCTAAACGCCTTAACCGATTTCAATGTATGTGGTATCGTTAGAAGCGTTGCGTTATCCCGGGTAAGGGTAGGCTAGCCAAAACTAAAAAAAATATAATAGGGTAGCCATGGATCATAAAAAATACGGAAATATTTTTTATTTTCATGAAAATTTGTTGACTTATACTATCATCATCAAGATCTAGCTTAGTACATAACAAAAATATATAATAGTAGTGTTCAATATGCACTCGTTCGCTAATAATAAAAAAATAAAACATAATTTTAGGACAGCCAAGAAATTTTAGTATCATTGTGGTACCAATCAAAAATCGATTTAGTTTCGCATTACTTATTCTATCAAAATATCATTTATCACTAAATTTAAAACTGAAAAACAACTTTTTTATTGCAGTCGGGGGACAGTAGGTACTCTGTAACATTTCTTTAATGGTCCCCCGACTGCAATAAAAAAGTTGTTTTTCAGTTTAAAATTTTTGGGCCAATGCTTGTTTTTAATTTTTTAGTTCATTTTTGGACATGGCAGGCGTGTTTTTTTTATTTTTTATTAATTATTTGTTTTTTTTTTATATTTCCATCACAATAAATAAAAAATAAAATAAAATAAAAAAGCCAATTATTTTTTATCCTTATTACACAATACATTTTACTTCTTAATACTATTACTTATATATTAGACATTACATAAAATTTACTTCACACTATCTTGTTATTAATCTAGTAATTAAGGATAGGAATCCCTTCTCGGGTATAGGCCTGCTCCAGCTTATTCCATCAATCTCTATCTGCGGCGTTTTTGATCCATTGCTTTCCAGCAGTTCTTTTTATGTCATCTGTCCAGCGTTTTTAGGCCTCCTTTGTCGTCTTTTGCCGCTGGGTCCTGACCACCGGGTCGCCCCTATGGTCCATCTCTTGTCAGTGTAACGGACTAGGTGTCCGGCCCATTTCCACTTGAGCTTAAGTGCATAATGCAGAGCATCAGCAAGTCTTGTCTTTATTCGTATAAATTCGCTTCTGACTTTCTGTATTTTTCTTAGTTTTAGTATACTTCTTTCCATAGCTTTTTGGCATACAACTAATTTATTTTGTATTTTTGAAGTATACGTCCACGTCTGACATTCGTAGGTGAGGGACGGGAGGATGCATGTATCCAGCACTACCTTTGTATAAATGTGAAAGTTTGTATGTTTGTATGTTTGTGCCTCAATCACGCAAAAATGGCTGAAGGGATTTGGATGAAATTTGGCACACATATAGTCCATATACTGGAATCAAACATAGGCTACTTTTTGTCCCGGTAAAAGGCACGGCTTAATGGAGACTGAGGAGGAAGTGGAAACCCAGCGCTTCTGCTGCCTTAGTACTTCAGATTCACAAGTACCAGGAGAACAGAAATGTGTCATAATATTTCCGGGGCTGAAATTGGGAGCGCTAAAGATTTACAAGTACCAGGAGAATAGAACGATGTCAAAGTATTTTTAGGCTAGAATATTTTTTGTTTTTTTTTTAAACGCCGAAAAGAAATATGTATTTTGAAGTTTTTTCCGGGTTGGAATTGTAAATGCTAAAGATTCATATGTGACAGGAGACCAGAAACATTTTGAAGAAGTTTATCTTTGGCTGAAATTAGGAGCGCTAAAGATTCACAAGTACCAGGAGACCATAAACCTGTCAAATTATTTCCGACACTGGAATTGTAACCGGTTAGAATTCAAAAGTACCAGGAGGCCAGCAACATGTCAAAATATTTCCGCGCTAGATATATGAGCGGTAAGAATTCAAAATTACTAAAACATAAAATAAAAAAAAAATTACCAAAACAACAGAAAAATGTGGAAGTTTTCCCTCCCGGGCAGGCATTATGAGCCTTAAAGATTCATTATGTACCAGGAGACCAGAAACATGACGAGGTATTTCCAGGATTGGAATTGTGAGCAGTTAGGATTCTAAAGCACCAGGTGATCAGATACATTTAGAAGTATCTTCTAGGCTGGAATAATGAGCGCTACAGATTCACAAGTACCAGGAGAACAGAACGATGTAAAAGTATTTTTGAGATAGAATAGTTTTATTTTGTTTTTTAACAGTCAAACAGAAATATGTATGTCGATGTTTTTTCCGGGCTGGAATTGTAAATGCTATAGATTCACAAGTAACAGGAGACTAGAAACATGTGAAAGTATTTTTTAGCCGAAATTGTGAGCGCTAAAGATTCACAAGTACCAGGAGACCAGAAACATGTCGAAATATTTCCGGCGCTGGAAACGTGAGCGGCTAGGATTCAAAGGTACCAGGAGACCAAAATAAAATCGAAGTATTATCGTGGCTAGGATTGTGTATGCTAAAGTTTCACAATTACCAATAAGCATGAAACATGTCAAAATATTTCCGCGCTAGATATATGAGCGGTAAGAATTCAAAATTACCAAAACAACAGAAAAATGTGGATGTTTTTCCCGGGCAGGAATTATGAGCGCCAAAGATTCATTATGTACCAGGAGACCAGAAACATGACGAAGTATCTCCAGGGTTGGAATTGTGAGCAGTTAGGAATCAAAAGCACCAGGAGATCAGAAATATGTAGAAGCATTTTCGGGGCTAAAATAATGAGCACTATAGATACTTACAAAAGTACCAGGAGACCAAAACGTTTCAAATTATATTTTTGGCAGGAATTGTAAGCGCTATAGATTCACAAGTACTAGGAGACCAGAAAAATGATTTAAAGTTTCTTGCGCTGGAATTTTGAGTGGTTAGGATTCAAAATTGAAGAAGGAAAACAGATACATGTCGAAGTATTTCCGAAGCTGGAATTGTGAGTGGATAGCATTTAAAAATACCAGGAGAACCGAAACATATCGAAGTTTTTTCTGGGCTGGAGTTATGAGCGCTTAAGTTTTATATGCGCGATATATGACTTGTACGAGTCCCAAATAAACATTTTTCTTTCTTTTCTATCTTTAAAACCAGAATCATGTCGAAGTAGTTCCGGAGCTGAAAGTACGGACAGTAAAAACTCACAAACTATGAAAAACGATGAATTTCCGAGAATAAGAATATGGGACAAAGAATTTGCGCGCCACCTCTAAAGTCTACGCAGACGAAGTCGCGGGCGAAGTGCTAGTCTATTATATTATTCTTAACAGTTAGACTGCACAGATAAAATTTTTAGTATCTTACATTTCAATTTAGATTTAGAGCACATAAAAATATGAATGTCTATGAAATAGGTGTCAACCATTCGACGAGTAGGGCACCGTAATCCCGAGTAAGTGCGACAACTGTTTACAGCAAATGGTGTTCCGGCTCAAATACTACGTATGTAGACAGTGCGGGGCACCGTATAGCATAGCTTGCTTGTAAGCTCAATGGAGTCAAAGTTATTGTGGACGACATATTGGCTTCAAGTAGTTTACGTCTAGATTCTAAATTTAACAAGTTATACTTCTTTAGCAGTGTTTGATATGATGGATATATCTTGTGGCATCTATAGTACATGGCACGAAGAAATTTACCCTGGATCTTCTCTATCTCATCCACGTATTTCTGATAGAACGGATTCCAGACTAGAACCGCATCTTCAATTTGTGAGCGTATTAACGTTTTATATAAATAAATATAGGTGGAAGGACGTTTAAACTCGGCGGATGCTCTCATAACGAAACCATACATCTTGAAAGAGTTATTCACGATTTTTTCAACGTCCCCTACGATCCCTAACAATGGATGTGTTGTTCAATGCAGTTTCACACAGCTTATACTCAAAACCGATGACAGATTTGTTTTTTGTAAAATTTATACAATGATATTTGCAAATGCTGAGTTGTAATTTGTTGTCATGAAAGTATTCTGTGAGTCTATTGAGGTCTTTCTGAAACATAAAACAATCCTCGTATTAATAACCCTGAAGACTTCCAGATTGTCAGCATTCATGAGAAATTTTGTACATTTAAAGCACTTCCCAATGTCATTTATATAAATAATGAATAAAGGTGGACCCAAGATTGAGCCTTGCGGAACTCCAGATGTTATCGGCACATAATTACTCTGATATCCATTCACTACCACCCTCTGAGTTCAGTCCAGTTTTAACATAAGAGAACCAGTGGAGTAAATTTCCCCGTATGCCATTAAATGCGATTAAGTAAGATCTCGTGATCGACCTTGTCATAGGCTTTCTTGAAATCTGTATAAATCGCATCAATTTGTAGACGTGTAACAATATTTTCGAAAAGAAATTTACTAAAGATCATTAAATTGGATAGAGTAGACCTTTGTTTGACGAAACCATTTTGTTCAGGGATGAGAAGATTATGTAGAATAGGGTAGATTTCATTATGTACTAGTCTTTCAAAAACGTCGACAGAATCGAGATCGGGCGATATTGTTCAATATTATGTCCAGAGCCACCCTTATGCACGGGCGTGATGTTAGCCTTTTTTTCCATACCTCAGGAAACACACCCTCGCTTAAACACTTATTATAAATTACAAATAATGGTTTATAGATACTACCAGCAGTTGCCTTGAAAAGCACAGCTGGATACCCATCGGGGCCAGCTTCTTTAGGTATTACATCGTAGAAGGCACGCCTGATTTATTTTTACGATTAGCAATATATGTCCAAAAATATTTTATGAATAAATAAAATTAATTTATTTATTTTATTAATTGTATTGGTAGGCATCCATTGCTGACATAAGGTGTTGCAACTGCGAGCATATTGGGGATGATCCAATGCAAATCATACCAGAACACTTAAGCGTGTCACCAGCATGGGCCTCCTTCCATGAAATGTCTGGAAAATTGTAGTCTCCAACTATAATAATAGATAAGATACTGAAACGTGGATCACTTCGGAATCAGACGCAAAATGTATCAAATACCTCATTATAAATATATTTATAACTACAGGCACGATCGGTAAGGCGGCGGCGTTTTAATTTACGTACACGAAAGTATTAAGTACGAAATAACAGAGAAGTTACACGATCTTGGTAATCATTACCTATGGATACACATAGACAAACTCTCATTGAACATCGTAGACCTTGGGACGCAGTCCAATGCGTTGGTCTGACCAGATTCGCACCGCCATTGACTTTACTGTTCACAACGCCCTCCACACCGCCAGGGACAGAAACAGGTGGAGGTGGCAAAGTGAAGGTAAGTTTGCTCCGGTACTTCTATGTCTGTTTCACTAATAGCTTTATAACTTTCCACTAATCGTGACAATGCGTCAGCTGTGTTCGAATTAGTATTCACATATTCTATTTTAAAATCATAAGCTGATAATATTAACGCCCATCTCTGTAACCTACTAGCTGTCATACTTGGAATTCCTAATTCTGATCCGAATATACTAACTAAGGGTTTATGATCCGTTTTTAAAACAAATGGTCTGCCATATAAATATTGATGAAATTTCTTCACCGCGAATACTATAGCTAAAGCCTCTTTATGAATTTGACTATAATGGTATTCCGCGGAGGTGAGCGTCCTTGATGCGTACGCTATAGGATACTCGCGACCGTCGGGCGCTTGCTGCGCCAGCACTGCGCCGACGCCCCGTGAGCTCGCATCACACGTCACTATCAGGGGTCGTGATTCATCGTAATGTGATAATATTTCTGAACTAATTAATAACTTGTTTATTTTATTGAATGCTTGAGAATGTGTATTTCCCCATATCCAATGTTTACCCTTTTTCAATAATTCGTATAATGGTGATAAATAGAAACTTACATTTTTTATAAATTTGCCGTAAAAATTTACCATACCTAGAAATGATTTCAGTTCGGATACATTAGTCGGAAAAGACAATTTAAGTATGGGTTTAATCTTTTCTCCTAGACTAGATTTATCTCCCGAGATAAATCTAGTTTCGTGAAATACCTACTACCACTTAACTTAGTAAATAAGTCGTCTATCTTGGGCACAGGATACTTATCAACCCTTAACATAGGATTCACTGTAACCTTATAGTCAGCACATAAACGTAAAGCGCCATCCGGCTTGTGTACAATTACCAGTGGTGTGGCCCAGTCGGAGGTGTGAACAGGCTCGACGATGCCTGCGCGCTGCATGGCCTCGAGCTCGGCGTCGACGCGCGAGCGCAAAGCGTACGGCAGTGGCCGCGCGCGGCAGAATACCGGCACGGCTCCCTCACGCAAGTGTAATGTGGCTCGACCGCCCGTGAAACACCCCAATTCGCCATCAAATAACTCATGGTACCTAGAATAGATATTACATACAATATAATTTTTTTGTTGCACCGTCAAATCTTCATCTGCCCTCGCATTATTAATTGTTGTAATGGGGGGTATACTAATATTTAATTCCGGTAACCATTGTCTTCCTAACAGTGTAGTACTTCCAGTTTTAAACACATATAAATCTAAAATCTTCTTCTGGTTTTTATAGGTAACAATTACTTCTAGGTACCCCATAGGCTGAACTTTGCTTCCATTATAAAATTTCACTGATAATTTACAGGGTAATAACGGTATATCAGAAAAATATTCTTCATAAGTATTACTCGAGATACAAGATAAAGGGGACCCGGTATCAATTTCCATTGCCAACAATACATTATTTACTAAAATGTTCATGCTCACCGGCCTATATTGGCTTAACGACATTTGATAAATTTGTTCCTCTTCCTCGACGTCTTTCTGCCAATCCGCCTCGAACGTGTGCATAGCTGGCCGCCCGTCTGCACCCAGCTGCGCCTTCCCGGTCTGCCCGTTGACCCGCCTGGCCGCGCGGAACCCACCCGCGCTCGCGCCCGCGCCGCGTCCTTTCATGCCTGCTCCCCCGCCACGGCTCCGTAATTGGCCCCGGTCTCGATGGTCCACGACGCCACGTGCACCGTTATCCTGGCACATCCGACGTAAATGTCCAACTTCCCTACATTTACTGCACTGATACTTCGAAAATCTGCATTCCATTTTCGTGTGCCTGTAATCCCCGCATGCAGCGCATCCTCCCACTTGCATGCGATGTAAATCTCCCGCTTGATCAAATGCTGCCGAACTACGTCGCGACATCGTGTTAGTTCTCGAACCTTCGAGTCCCGCCGAGAAAGCGCTCGCGCCGGCCCCGGCCGGCCCACTGACGTTGCCCCGGCCGTCTACAGCGGCTGCATCCCGCTCCGCCGCCTCCCACGCGCTCGCCACAGATACCGCATTAATGAATTTAATGTTTCCTTCCGCAAACAATCGTTGTCTAATACGATCGCTCGAGATACCGCACACGAATTGGTCTCTCAAATTATCGTCCAAACTCGTGCCGAATTCACAATGCCGCGTAATTTTCTTCAATTCCGCCACATAACTCGAAATACTCTCACCGGCTTGTTGTCTTCTTTGACGAAATTTGTAACGCTCTGCCAAAATAGACGGATCTGGTTGCAAATGTTCTTGCATGACTTTCACGACCTCGGTAAAGGTCATGTCCGCCGGCTTCTTCGGACTGCACAAATTCACTAATAATTCGTACGCCGCTTCACCCATGAATGCTATTAGCGTCGGTAGTTTAAGGTCTTCCTTCACTGCATTTACCACAAAATACATATCCAGCCTATCACAGTATGACTGCCAACTCCCGGTCTTCAAGTCGAAATTGTCAAATTTCGCCATCCTCGTCGCCATTATAGAATTGTGGAATAAAAGACGTAGTTCGCTCGGTAGACATTTATTGACTAGGTGCCGCGGTCGGTCGACGGTGTTTATATAACATTACAAAAGAACTTAAGAATACCAACTTAATGAATACATTACAGTGGAGAAACATCATACGTGTGAAAGTGATGCAGAAGGGAGGTCACGACCCTCAGCACTGAGGAATACGACGCAAGGAGGAGGACGTTGTCGTACTGTTGCAATTAAATTTTTGTGAAATGATTATCTGTGTGGAAGAAATACTGGTTTTTAAAAACAATAATCCACAAATGATTTCCCTGAATAAGCCAAAATGATTTAATTCCTAGTCATCGTATAAAATATTTAAAAATCAGAAAATTGTTTAGGGTTTTCCATGCGGGTAAAATCGCGAGTAAAGCTGGAGTTTATTACCAAACAGCTGGCAGTTGTCTGAAAACCACGTTAAAAAGTTTCCTTTTTGAAAATCTGAAAGTGAGCCCTTGACCACAAGGCTCCTATCTGAAACTTTAACACATATTCCCAGAGTCCTCTCAGCATGCCACATCTGCTTAGATATCAACTTTATGCCGTGAGCATGGTCCCTCAAAAGTCATGCTAGCTACCCCTTTACATTTATAGATTAATTTCAACAAAGACAACATTGGAACCAAAGGGTAACCAACGGAACCCTATTACTAATCCTCCGCTGTCGCCCGTCCGTCCATCTGTCTATCCGTCTGTCTGTGAACTGGCTGTATCTCAAGAACCGTAGGTACTGTAGACGTTCAGATTAGGGCTTCTGAAACGTCTGGGGATCGATATGAAATTAAAGACTTTTGGCGATTTAAGAAATCAGAATCTGTCAGAAAAACAAATCAATCATCGTATGTCATTATTTCAACCTATTCTAAATTCCTAATTCTTCTAACGCTTTTTTATGATTAAGTTGACGAAGGTCCCCGGAGAGTGAGGCAACAAAGGAGGTTGTGCCACAGTATACACTAGAATTTTTATAGAGTTTGTTTTTCCATTGCTGCTATAACAACAAATAATATAAAAAGGAAAGGAGACTTATTGTGTAACACTCAACCTCACAAGAAATGTGTTTATTTTTTCGTTTTATGGTACGGAACCCCTCATGTGAGAGTCCGACTCGCACTTCGCCGGTTTTTTTTAATCTTTTTCCCTCCCTTGGGGCTCTAAAATATCAAGCTTCTAAGTCAACGCAATAAAAGTAAAAGATTCGAACATTTATTTATGCATTTTCTTGCGACAACTTTTCGTACTCGCAGGTAAATCAAACTTATAGGGTGCTTCCCGTTGACCTAGAATCATGATATTTGGCATGAAGCAAAGTTTTACAGCTAATGTTAAAAGCCTGAAAATTTTAATTTATAATTTAACCACATTTTTTTTTTTTTTTTGTGATTACAAACTTATAAATCAGTAGAAGAAATGAACATGGCGTACTCGTATATTGTTGTATGGGAGAATATTTTTTGTGTTTTCATAGATTATAAACTTGAGTAAGTACTACAATAAATTGGGAAACGATTCTCGTAACAGACGATCAAATCTACATCCAAGTTTGTACGGAACCCCTCGATGCGCGAGTCAGATTCGCACTTGCTTGGTTTTTTTATAATTTATAATAGCATGTTTGATTAGGATCTAAAGTACCTTCAATTATTATTATTTTACGGGAGTAGCAAGAAAAATAAGACCCATTATGATGGTTTAGTGATGATAAGATCCGAAACTCTAGACACAGTACACGTATTGCCGACTAGTTTCTCGAAAATTCTAGATATAAGGGATTGACCACATGATATTTAGAAGTGATATTAATTAAGATAGGCAGTTCAAGATGAAAGCATTGTTCAAAAAGTCCAAGGTTTTACTAAAACCCTCATTCCAAGTTTTACCTAATAATCAACTTGAGAAAGAATTTAACGACATAGCTGCATCTTATAACAGTGTTCTGAAGCTTTTTCTGTTTTCAAAGTATAATGTTCAAAATAACCATATTTATCCAAAGGAAAATAATTTTCAAACATTTCTGTCATTTTGTCGAACCGTGTTTTTGATTTCGATGTGTATGTATCGGATGGTCACTATTGCAGACATCAGTGTACATCTAGTACAAAACAACTATACGTTTATATTCTTTTTCGTTAATTTTTTTTTCTCCATCGTACATGCTTTCTACTTTACAATGATGTTCGTTCTCGACATTGTGCACAAGTACAACAACGTGGATCTTATTCTGAAGATCCAAACTATCTATAAGAACATCAATTTCAGTGAAAGTATTCGTAGCTACATCATCTGGAACTGGGTCTCTATATTAATTACTATGAGTGCCAATATTTTTCTATTTGGTACTTTTTACTTATCAAGACCTAACATCATCGCCTTAGGACGGATTTTCGACTGGTTTTGTGATATATCGTACATTTCATTCGATATAAATTTAATGGTAGCTGTCAGAGTTATAATATTGTTGAGAAATTATCTCGATGACTGGACTAAAGGTATACTAAGGATGAAAAATGAGCATGATGAAAACAATGAACAGTGCCTAAAGTTGCTTGTGATATATGAAAATATTTTAGAAGCTTACAATCTGTATAAAAATATTTTCAATGTTTTGGTGAGTTCGTGATTATATAACTGAATTTTTAGGTCGTTACTGGCATAAAGCGGACTTCCACGACAGACACTACGCGTTCCAGTCAAGTAGCAAGCCGCGTCCATCATTTAGCATTTTGACAGTCAAAGTTTACAATGCTAAAACTTCTTTCACAGGCGTTTTGTTACGTATTGGACTCATTTGCTCGATGTATCTTTTTTATGGAAATGACTTTTAGTAACATGAGAGCGTTTACAGAACTATATGAGCTTGTAAGTATAAAAAACTTTTCGTCGTTTTGCTTTACGTTTATTTCCTAGCATAGTTTACCATCAGCTTTTATTGGTAGGTGTCACTCTCTGCATTACATGTTAGTTAAATGTGAGTACTTATACATGTTGGGCTGCACATGCAATGTGCTGAATCGCACAGGTTGTCAACGCTTGTTGGCGTTGACAGTTTTAAAACTATTTTTAAAAACCGTTATGAAGCGCCAACATCAACTAGCGTTTATAAACTTGGTTTTGATTCCTTTGGCGTTGTTTCGTGCAGCAGTCCCATGGACATATTGTGGAACACTCAACCTATACACAGCCACCTGGGTGAGTATCCATGTCACAAACACACTGATGATAATAAGCAAGATTAGCTGATATTAAGATGTCGTCCTCGTTCTCTCCTCGTCCGCTAAATGCGGCCTACCCAAGTTTTAACAGATTGGGTAGGACTGCCATCTATTCTATTCTATTTTTTTTTAAATGGCAAGCAGAGCCGATGACGACTATTCTGCCAATGTCCAAAGTGATTGGGGAAGCAGGTGTGCAAGTTTTACTGCTGGAGAGAACTACGATTCCTGCAGAAACGATTTAGATTCGTCAATCGATACAGTTGATTACTTGCTGTGTTAGTACAGGACTGAAACAAACAAAGAATAAAAATACACATATATTATTATATTTATTAAAACACATAAACAAACACAAAACATGCCACCACGATACAGATAAGGGTTGGGAGTTATAGTTTTATGCTATTGTGGCGGATGAAAGTCATCAGCATGCAGGTCTGGAGAGGAAAATGTTAGAAGAGAGGGGAAATTAATTGGAAGCGGAATTTTAAATTTAGGGAGACGGTTATATAAGTCAAGCGGCGGGATGTTGTTTGGACATTCAAAGAATATATGATCTAGGGTACCCTCTCCCAGTCCGCACTCGAAGAGGGAGGAGTGGGGGACTGCCATCAACGTTCAGTTTTGCTAAATAGTTACGTCAATCATTTGTTTGACATCATTTTTATATAATACTTTTGGCTTCCATAAAACAGCGCTGCTACCGATAAGACTAGACCGCAATAACAGAGGACTTTTGGGTCTGGAAAAGCGAGAAAGGTTCAGTAGGAAACAACGTCCTAATTACAAATATATATTAGCAATAAATATTCGTTTTCTAGCTTTTTTCAATTGATCTTGTGACACATTGCTGGATAATCAAAACTATGGTACTAATAGCTGTACATAGCACATACTGCGAGAGGTTCTATATGTCTATTGAAGAAGCGGAGACGGCGTGTATACAGCTTGTGAAGAATAACAACTATCCAAGTAAGAACAATAAACATCATTATTATCATCCTGATCTTGGCTCTGGACAAAGTGCCATTCTGTCATTGATCACGTGTTATTTTGACAGCGTTTGTCAGTCCCATAGATTTTTAACGTTTTGAAAATCATCTTCGCCATGATACCGCCTTGAGAATGTTACTTGTTTAGAGCCTCTCAGTTGGCTGGAATCAACGATTGTTGAAAATTTTAAAATATATAGACTCAACATGCGCTGCCAAAATGTAACGCGACCAATCCCTGGCATTTTGTCTTTTTGACAGGTGCTTGTCTAGCAAGAGCATCTTGTCCCACGTCGGTTCAAACGTTTTTTTCTTCCACTCTGTCGTGTCAATTGTCCCACTATCACTGACTTCCTTTTCTTATATCGTTCCTCACACAATCTGTTCCATTTTTTTTGGCCATCCTCTCTCTGTTTATCCATCTAAATTAATACTTACACTTAACTCTTTTTAATATTTCGAAATTGTATTGCTCACCAATACACGCATGAGTAGGCAAATGAGAATATGAATTATTGACTTGTAATGACATTTCTGACGACGTGCAGTAGAATATTGTTATTTCAATCAAATATTCCATGTCGTACATTTTTAAAAGTTTTATTTATTTCAAACAGAATGTATCTACATCGTAGATACTAATAAACAACTAGGAATAAATGAAAACTTGGAATATTCCAGTTTTTTTCATCCTTTTACATAGTTTTTTATTTAATCCGTGCTTGTACATACTGTGGACCTTCTTGGTTGAATTGGCCAGTCGCTAAAGCTTTATAAGGTACTAGCACTTCGCCCGCGACTTCGTCTTTGTATACTTTAGGGGTGGCACGCAACTGTTTTTTCCCATATTCTCATTCTCGGAAATTCATCTTCATGATTCTTTATCCTGATAGTTTGTGAGTCTTTGCTGTCCGTACTTTTAGCCCCGGAACTACTTCGACGTGTTTCTTGGTCTTCTGTTACTTTTTAATCTTAACCGCTTACAACTTCAGCCCAGGAAATACTGTGACATGTTTCTGGTACCCTGGTACATAATTAATCTTAAGCGCTCATAGTTCCTTTTATCGGTAAAAACTTCGAATTTTTTCTATTCTCCTGGCACTTTTGAATCCTTCTTACCGCTCACAATTCTAGCGCCGGAAACATATCGACATGTTTCTGGTGTCCTAGTACATATGAATCACTCACAATTCTAACCCCGAAAATAATTCGACATTTTTCTGTTCTCCTGGTACTTTTGAATCCTTACCCGATCACAATTCTAGCGCCGGAAACATATCATATACATGGTTCTGGTTTCCTGGTACTTGCGAATCTTTAGCGCTCAAAAATTACAGTAAAAAAACACTTCGACATGTTTCTGAGCTCCTGTTACTTGTGAATCTATAGCGTTCGTTTTCCAATTTGAACATGCCGCCTGCCTGGACGACTATTAAACAAAAAAAAAAGCTAGCCCAAAAAACTTTTACATCGTTCTATTCTCCTGGTACTTGTGATTCTGAAGTACTAAGGCAGCAGAAACTCAAAATTTCCACTCCTTCCTCTATCTCTGTTAAGCCATGTAAGTTATCGGGATAAAAAGTAGCCTATGTTTGATTCCAGGATGTGACTTATATGAGTGCCAAATTTCATCCAAATCCCTTCAGCCATTTTTGCCTGATTGAAGCACAAACATACAAACATACAAACTTTCACATTTATAATATTAGTAGGATAATGAACAAGTTATATAAAATTAGAAAAATCAAAAACCCGACTGCAAAACATAAACGAGGCAATACACTAACGGCCATTTTCAATAACCAATCTATCTTTTCTTTCAGCTACTAAAGATAATCAAAGCTAACATTTTATCCTTCAGTAGCTCTCTCATTACTGAGGATCGTGGTCACTGGGCGGCCCCTATAAGCGGACAATATGACAGTCCATGACAGTCCATCGATTCCGGTCCAAAGTTGCCATTACCACCGGCTGGAATTTGCTTGAGGACGTAGCTTCTTCCACTTGATCAGACCATCCTAACTACTGACGGATAGCATTATGTTCCCAAGTTGACTATCTGTCATCGGGAGGACGGATAGCCTACAAAGGGTGCCGGTCCATTACAGCGGAGCGAGGCAGCGGCGCGGAGAAACGGAGAAATTTTAACCAATCATGTCAGTAAAAATGTCAGTGGTACGGAGATTTTATGCAATTCTATTGGTTAAAATTTCTACGTTTCTCTGCTCCGCTGCCTCGCTACGCTGTAATGGACAGGCAATCTTAGGCCCAGACTCCACCAAAGCGGAGAAGTGGAAGCGGAGACGAGAAGAGATGTTTTTCAACTGAGGTGTATCAACCGAAACTGTACGGAGATGCGTACTGGCTAGATTGAAGCAGAAATGTGCGCTGACTACACTGCACGCCGCACACATCTGGTCTCCGCTGCGCGCCATCGTTAGCTTGCGAGGCAAAGCTCACATCTCCGCCTCGTACCGCGGCTCAGCCCAATTTCAGCGGGTCACATCTCCGTTTTCATCGCGCCATACAAATATGATAAATTTCCGCTCAGTGGTATCCACTAACGCTGAGTGGAAACGATAATTATATGAGATTAACGAAATTCTATTGGTTTTTGAAAACACGTCTCCACCCCGCTCGTCTCTTCTCCGCTTTGGAGGTACGATTTCTTCAACACCCATTTCGCCGGCATCTCTGTCGTAAGCTGCAAGAGAAGGTATCATTGATGGGGTTGTGTGTTCCGTTCTTGAAGGAAACAGAGTGCAGACGACATGATCAAGGAGTTGTGGCTGAAGACTCTGGGTAAGCGGAGGAGTCCAGGGCCGCAGTTTGTTCCTAACCATAAGGTAAGGGCGCCCCCATGGATCTTGGTCTAAGGTCGCCAGCAACTCCTTGCGGGGCCTTCCAATCGCCGTTTTCATGGCTTCCTTTGCAGCTTTGTATCCTTCATAGAGTTCCGCCTCTATGACATCTGCATTTCAAATGCGGATACGCCTCTTGCGGTGCCTGGCATATAAACTTCGCACTGCTACACACGCCTCGAATGCCTTCAATACCATCAGTCACGATATCCTGTTGGCCATTCTGTCCTATGTCATGGTCTCTCCTGACGCACTGGAATGGTTTGCTTCCTACCTTCAGGATCGTCAGCAGTCGGTTCACGTTGGGGACTCATCGTCTAACTGGTGTGATTTAGAAACTGGCGTTCCTCAAGGCGGCATACTTTCTCCTCTTTTGTTTTCCATTTTCATTAATCTCATCACTTTCGAACTTCAGAGTGCGTATCATCTGTATGCTGATGACCTGCAGCTGTACTGTCAAGGGAGGGTCGATGAAATACCTGATATTGTTGACAAGTTAGATAGGGACTTAATAGCCATTCAAACCTGGTCCGATAAATTTGGTGTTACAGTTAACCCTAACAAGTGTCAGGCTATCATTATTGGGAGTCCTCGAAACATTGCTAAACTGAATGGTGCAACTTTGCCTCCTGTTCTGTTCGCTAGTACGGTCGTTCCATTTAGTACTGACGTAAAGGACCAAGGCTTGCGTATCGACAGTACCCTGAGCTAGCGTGCTCAAGTCGCTAGCGTCAGTCAGAAAGTTACAGGAACGCTGCGGGCTCTGTATCGCTTGAAAATTTGTTACCATCGAATACGAAAACAATGCTTGTACAGACCCTAATTCTTCCCATCATCAATTATGGTGATGAGTGCTACTATGACCTGAATGCAGATCTCCTCAACAAACTTGACCGCCTTCTCAATTACTGCATTCGATTTGTTTTCAATTTGCGCAAATATGACCATGTCTCTGCGCATCGGTCTCTTCTGAAGTGGCTGCCCATACGCCAGCGCAGAGAGCAGAAAGCGCTAACTACCTTGTTCTCATTTCTTAACTCTTCTAATTCCCCTAGTTATCTAGTACCCCACTTTCGATATATTTGTGCAAATCACAATAAAAAACTTACGCTCATCGCATAACCGTCTTCTTCATTGTCCCTCTCATCGTACCGACTTCATTCACTGTTCTTTCTTATTTCAATCAATTTCTCTGTGGAATGCGCTACCCTAGGACATCAGGAAGACAACCAACCGGTTCACCTTTAATATATTTCTTTGTATTTATTAAATATCTATTAATCGCGTTTCTTGCTCAAAATTGCACCTACCACTAATTGTCTCTGCATCACCCAAAAGTCGACTGGTAGAAAATTCCTAAGGCATTAAGTCCGCCTCTGTACATTTGTGTGCATGAAGTATTAATGACTCTATGGTGGTCATAGGGTGGCTACAAGGTGATTCAGCACGTTGGAAACCGTTCGTTGCTAATAGAGTCAACGCTATAAAATAAATAATGCCGGAAAACAGCTGGCGATATGTGAATGGTGGAAGGGGCTAACTTGCGTATGTGCGTAGAAAAAGAACAACAACAGCCTATCTACCATATAGACGAAGAGATGAAAAGGATAAAGCTGGTAAACATTGTTCAAAACACAAACAATAATAGCGTAATAGATAATCTATTATTACAACATAGTTCGTTTATAAAAATAACACGTGTCTTGGCATGGATACTGATGGCATTGACGCCAAAGTCGCAAAGTTAACATTTACCGAAGTACTTAACATTATTCGAACTGCGAAAAGCAAAATCAGCAATTATAGAACGAGTCAAAAGTACAGCATTTACGTCAGATATAGAAATGTTAAACAAAAATGTAAGTGTTTCAACAAATTAAACCCTTTCGTCGATAAAAGCGGCTTTCTTCGAGTGGGAGGACGTTTAAGGAACACGACCATGAGCGACGAGATGAAACATCTAAAGATAATACCGAACAAAAGTCGATTAGCGGAGCTGCTCATAAAAGAAGCTCATCATTACTATTAAGGCATATCAGATGTTTGGCTTCGTAATGAGAGCATCTAAAGATTTCCATCGTCCCTCCATCTTCTTGCACCTATATAAGTCCATAATTAGGCCGCAATTGGAATACGCAGTACCGATCTGGAATCCTTACTATGCGAAATATGTTGAAATTATTGAATTAGTCCAACGGAAGTACCTTCGCGCAATGCAATTTAGATGTTTACGTGATGTTTTATCTCTTCTTAAAGAATATTACCTGCTTACATTACAGTCAAGACGCGTCCTCCTTGAGACAATGACTTCATTCAGTATATGCCGAAACAAGTTTGATTGCCCTGACTTGGTGTCTGGCTTGTGTTACCTGGTTCCTCGAACAGTGCTTAGGCGCGAGGTGCGCACCAGGCGTTTGTTTGCTACCAGCTTTTGTAAATCCAACGCTGGTGTGCGCTCACCTTTGCACCGATTTGTCGACTCGTACAATAGGTACGCGTTTTTGTGCAATAGACATATTATTCCTGAGCAGATGTAAATTTAGAAAGAATATAATTGATGTTCTAAAGAATCAGCAGTAGGCTTAATAATGATTGATGATTTTTAATTAATTTAGTATATGGAATTTGTAATGGACTATTATGATGTTTTTTTTTTCATTAATTTAGTATATCAATTTTGTAATTTATTGGATTTATATAATCAATGGATAATTAGTAATATGTGTAAAAATTCAATTTAATGTGATAGAATATAATTTGATTTTTGATTTCATGACATGTTTTGTGGATTGGGAAAGGAGAAGACGTTGTGGGTTGATTGATTTCTATGGGTTTATAATAGCCTGAAAACGAATTTTATTTTATTTTATTTTAATAAGCTTTGCATAATGTTTGCATAATTTTAAATATATAGGCTAGACCTGCATGACACGTCACGCATTTTTTTTTTTTGTTTGTTAGCTCTTTGATATAATGTTGTTTATCTTTATCTTTTTTTCCTTTAACTTGTTTCTATTAATTTGGCTCTGCTACAGTTAACGTTTGCTAACAGTTTGTTTTTTTTATTTAACAAAATAATCTGTGGAAAATGTTGTGGGTAGTATATTTGTCAAGTTTAATGTTAAGACAACACTGTTTATTTATTATTTATTTATTTATTTATGCTTTTTTTTTTATGCTTAATATACTATTGTTTGTTTTCCCAAATTTAATAAATAAATAAATAAATCATTTAACATTACATGTGGTTCCGTGACTGACCTTAGCGGTTCTCAGACAACAATACTGGATAACAAGCGGATACAGTACGACCAAAAAACATTTAAGGAATTGTGTAACTTGCCGGAAGTATGAAGCAAGGAAGCAATATCAATTGATGGGTCACCTTCCCGCAGCTAGAACCAACCCCGCTCCACCGTTTTACCATACTGGGGTGAACTATACAGGTTTTGTGAACATAAAGGCCAACAAAGGGACAGAGGTGAGAACACTGAAAGGCTACGTGGCGGTATTCATATGCATGGTCACGAAAGCCGTTCATTTGGAATTGGTATCTGACCTTACCAGTTCAGCATTCTTAGTAGCACTTAAGAGAATGGCGGCCAGGAGAGGAACACCACATCACTTGTATAGTAACCAAGGAACTAATTTTATCGGAGCTAATAGGTTGCTGCAAGAGGAGTACAATTAATTAGAACAAGTTTCCGGGAATAGTTGCCAGGCAAAAATCGCTGAAATGAATATACAATGGCATTTCAATGCTCCATCTTGGCCGAGCGATGGCGGGCTGTGGGAAAGCAGTCCGCAGTCTGAAATTCCACCTGAAAAGAGTGGTTGGTGAACAAAGACTAACGTTCGAAGAGTTCACCTATACTAACACAGCTAGAAGCGTGTCTGAACTCGAGGCCATTATGTTCGCTTACTAAAAACATTGAGGATCTGAATTATTAACACCGGCACATTTTTAATGGTAAGATCCGACTTAACAGTGATTAAGACGAAGGAGGATGCTAGAACAAACATTTTTAAACTTTGGTAATAATGGAGGAATGAATATTTGAGCCAACCTCAGGAAAACTTAAAAATAGGCAACATGGTGGTAGTGCATGAAGATAACATTCCAGCTGGTCGGTGGATTATAGGCCGAGTGATAGAACTGCATCCCGGTAACGATGGTTATGTCAGAGTGGTATTATTGAAAACGAAAAATGACATCATAACGCGACCAGTAGTCAAAGTTTCTCTATTGCCAGTAGAAACCGAAACAGATGATAAACAAAACAGTTCAAATGAAACAGACAGATCAGCTAAATAGTGCTCTGAGACCCGGAAGAACAGAAAAGGAACAACAAAGGCGACTACTGACACGTTATCGTATATCGCCATGGCGTTAACCTTTTTTATGTCAATCTGCAGCATTGCAAATTGCACCTATAATATAACAACATTGAATGACAACCAATCTTTCTACTTTGACCCAATATCCAGAATTAGTCTCGTAAAAGACAGTTGGTTTCTAGTTGTATTCTATAACATATCTCAGTTTTGGGAAGGTACGCAGACTTTTGAAAAACTAACATCAAATCTAGACCAAACATGCAAAATAACAGGCAGCAAATAGTGTAACATGACAGTCCCACAGCTAATCCATGAAAATAATGAACTAAAACACTACAATGAACTTCTGATAACGCAAGACGTAAGCGGACACTACAGACGGCGACGGGGACTTATCAAAGCAGTTGGAAAAATTGCAAATTCCCTATTCGGCGTATTAGACGAGCAATTCGCGGAAAAATACAGTCGAAACATCAACATGATACAACAAAACAAAAAACATTTAGCCAGTTTATGGAAGAATTCGACGTCATTGTAGAATCAGAGTACAATCTGTTAAAAAGAACAGAAGAAATCATAGCAAAACAACATTAAATAATTTACAAACATCTAATTACGCTAGATAACATCTCAAACAAATTACAACAAGAGATAAACAACATATCCATACTTCAAGAATTTACTATGACAGCCTTAACAGCCAGTAATTTACTACATAATCTTAAAAGAACTCACGACATTTTACTTGACATGTGACCAATGCCCACCATGGACAGTTTAACATTCATTAATTGCTTGCCACAGAACAGATCCAAAAGGAGCTTAACATTATCTCATGGCATTTATCCGAGGATCACGATACACGATATTCGGACACTTTATTCGCTGATAAGCATTAAAGCACGCATAACTGATCAAAACTTCCTCTTCCAAATAACATTCCCACTCATCAATAGAGACCGATTCAAGTTGTATAGGATCCATCCTATGCCACATTAGACGAACAACAGTATGTTAGAGCTCATCGTCTTCAGAATACGTCGCTACAGACCTCAAAAGAGACTTAATTATACCTTACCATTACGCCGGAAGAAGTCTCACTATGCAAACAGGAAGATGATATGTTTGTCGGAAATAAGTCAGTCAATAGAACAATCGGGACACCAACGCCATCTAGTGGCGTTCGACGGAGTCTAGGACGATGTGCTCGACAGTGGCTGAGCTCGGTCTACTAATGGCGGTCGAGCAGTGCAGACGTGCCCACGTCTAGAAACCACCGCGTGTTCCGAATATTTGCTCAGTGTACCTATTGTGTGAGAATATTGTAAGTGAGACTTTCGAGTGTGAATAATAATTTGATTTAAAAGCAACCGGTGTTTCTATTGTGCAATAACCAACACTTCCCAAAGTATGCCCACTGTTGTTCCAATATCCTGGCTGATGTAACCTGGAGAGTTGTACCATCATCGACATGTTTATATGCGATTGAAAAAACCGATATACCATCTCGGCAATGAAAACAACTTTTGTGATCTCGAACGAGACACAGAAAAGTGCAAGGTACGGAGGACCAACTGTGCACACCAATGGACATCGCTTGCAAACCCGTCAGTTTTCCTGTACCATTGCTGCAACAAACAGGCCGTTAAAGTAATCTGCGGCGAACAGATAAAATACCATTGAGCAATGCTGAGGTCATTTATATGGAACCAGGTTGCTTGTTGAAAGGTCAGGACTTCACTCTGAACAGTCATAATCTAAACAAAAACAGATTAGATATGAGCTTGGATCTTCTTATACCTGAGATGGAGCAATAAAACTTAAATATCAACAGCACTATGCCTCTCCAAACCACGCAAGATGTAGACGTAACGGACTCAGGCGAAATGGAATATGCCTTCAAGAAACTACACCAACGGATCGATGATATAAGAAACAGTCAAATGGAGATCGATCAAACAGTATTCCCTCATGACATCCATCAATACACCATGAGCTACATCCTGGTCGGCGCGCTGGTGCTGGTGGCGGGAGCGCTGCTTAACAGATAGCTGCGGATGCGAGCGCGCCGCGTCCACATCACATCGGGCATGGAGCTTCAACCCACTAGAAGTGTTAGTGATGCGAACGTCAACAGTGTCTAGTGCGCGGTCAAGTGCCGACCTCATAAAGATTATGACTGTTATTGGAAATACAGTGGACCTGCTGATTTCACCGTCCAACATCCATGACATATATCGCATTCCTGGGACCTCGTCTACCTTCAGCAAACCGATCATGACTGAATTTACAAGTGTCCATAATAAATTTGATCTCATTTCTCGTGTTAGAGGCTTCAACAATAAGCATCCAAATAGGGACTACAAACTTAATACAGAACTGTTGGGAATAACTGGCCAAAAACGTGCCGTGTATGTTGACGAACACTTGACTAATACCACGAAGAGACTATTTTATTTAGCGAGAGAAAAGCAAAAAATCACGATTATAAATTCTGCTGGACCGCAAATGGAAATATCTTCTTGTGCAAACAGCCAGGACACCAACAAATACTCGTCACTCACAAATACTCTTATCGAGCTACAAGAGTATCGCAGTTATCTTGCTAGCTGGATATCACGTAACGTACCTAAATTACTGGCCTTGAACGCTGAAGTGTTATTCTTTAACTTTATTAGTATTGTGTTCTTACTCTTTCTTAATTTTCCATATAAACATATCTTCAATCAACACTTTCACACTAATTTTATCATAACACAAATATACACACTCACACATCATATTTTTGATTCAACACACACACAAAACATACATAAACAGTTAATACCCTAACTAATTTCACAGTGCCTTATTTATACAAATTCCCGTCTGTTTTACTACAGGAACCGCAAATGATAAAAATAAGCTTTACTGCTTATTTTTGTCTTTTGCGGTTCCATTGTGTTTGTGATCTCTGTTATTCATCTCTCAAATGGCTAATTTAGTAGATAACATAGTATTGGATTTGGACGATATTTCAGTTGCAAATGCTCATTTCTGTTTTCCGGTGTACAAAATACTTAAAAATATCAAATAAAGTGGACCTGCTGAAATCAGCAGGTCCACTGTATTTCCAATAGCACTCATAATCTTTATGAAGTCGGCACTTGACTCTTTATCCTGACTAGGGACATTACGGATCTCAATACTTGATGACCGTGACTTATATTGTAGATCTCTTACCGTTTTTTCCAGTGACTCATTCAGTTTCCTATATTCGCTACACTCATCCTGGAGCCGTTTTACTTGACATTTTATATCAACATAAAAATCACTAATAGTAATAATAGAATAGAATAGAATTTTTAAATTTCAGTACTTGTTTTCTGGAACTTTAAAATTTGAAGTTTCGTTAAGTATACTAACATGTAGTTGTAGTTGCGTAGCGCGTAGCCAATGTTCGAGCTCGTAGCAGAGGACGTCACCAGTCGTAGCACTCGTAGCAAGTCAGCCGTAGGTGATTCACTATTTCATATCGTGCGCCAGGTAGTAGCGTGGCCCAGCGGCTTAGCGCGCGACACCCCGCCACCGCACTCGCTGGCTCGATCCCCGCCAAGAGCCACAAATATACCAGTCGGAGCGAACCTCAAATCTTCAATTGTGAACGCAAAGTTGCAAAAAATATTGTCCCTTTCTAGATCATCCCAAGAGGCGTGGTTAATATATAAGAACACTCAAAGTGCGACAGAGTTTTGAAACTTCACTAATTAACCATTAGGAAACAGTTAAGAGAATCGAACACAATACACGTTTGCACCGATCCGAAGTAACGAGCACACACCGACTCTCTTCTCTTTCATATCACTCCACACACAATTCATCCACTTTTCTTTGGTCTCCCTCTCGCTCTCCATCAATGCAAAATATTCATAAAACTCTTTTCATATTTCTATCACAATAACTACATTTATCTGGTCGCACGGCAGTGCCCCCGCCTAGTTGAGTAAAAAAGCGGCACGGCCATACCATCCTTTTCTCGAAGCAGTTCAGGTCATTTTAGACCCCTATAACATCGTTGTGGATAAAACTAGAAGCCTGAATTTTTAGTTACCAAGCATGCCTTGTATAAACACGGTATATAAATTGAACCAATAGTTTAAGATTTTTCTTAATTTTGTCACTCACTGACTGACTGATCATTAAAACTCTCAGGCACTTCTAGCAGACGTAGATGCTTCAAATTTAGAATACAATTAGTGTTTAGTGTACAAATGAAGGAAAACCTAAAATATTTTGCAATTTCGGTCCACTTTTCTAGATACACAAACTGCATAAATAACTTTGTAATCCCATATCTGAGGGCACGGCAGTGCCCCCGCCATGTCGAGCAAAAAAAGCGGAACGGCCGTACTTTTCTCTAAGCTGTTCAGGCCATTTTCGACTCCTATAACTTCGTTGTGGATAAAACTAAAAGCCTCAATTTTCAGTAAACAAGCAGGCCTTGTATAAACACGGTATATTTCAAATTTCATTCAATTTGAACAAGTAGTACAGAAGGACCCTTAAGTAAGGACTGAATTAATTAACCTACTTGGTATTACATGGATCTCACAACTTTTTACGGCAGATGAATGAGTTGCGAGACTTGTTTTTTTTACATGTTATGTTTTTGATGGGATTATGTTTAATCTTTCGTTACAGGGAGTCAAAAAAATCTCTGCAAGAATGTGCTACAGGCGAATCGATCGTTCAGTAAGATGACTGCGTGTGGCTTGTTCTACGTAGACGCTACGCTACCGATAAATTTTATTGGACTTCTCACTAATTACATTATCGTACTATTGCAATTCAATTTCTTGTGAAATGGGAATTTGTGTTTAATAAATACCGTTTTGTTTTTTAACAACAAGCCAATAATATTTCCTAGAATAATAACCTTAAATGATTTAATCCCTGTTCATCATTCACATAGAATACTTTAAGGTTAGAAAAACCTCTTGGAATGGTATAAGCTAAAAGCATTCTTGCAGTTCAAAACTGTTTAAAAATTGCATTCAGAAAAGCTTTTTAGAGACATCAAGGTCATAATTTGTAATGTTGTTTTGAGTGTCTGGAATTTTGTAAATACTCACGATGTTTCTGATTACGGCTCAGTCTTACCAGACTTGCTTTGTGACTTGACGTGAATCATATTTGACGTCAATTAGGTGGTAGCGATCCGAATAATAACATTGTTGAGAAAATATCTCAATGAGTGGATTAATGAAGTTCTCATGTTGAACATGACAAATGTAGAACAGGAAGATGAAGTAAATTGCCACTTACTACTTGAGAAACATCAAGATATTTTAGAAGCTTACAATCTGTATAAAACTATTTTCCAAGCATTTGTAAGTAATACCTCTACCCTACTAGATTACGCTTGTTCTAAATGTTCTAAGGAAATCTTTCTTCAATATCTTAAAATAAATTATGGTATTAATAAATTAAAAATAAATTATGGCGCAAGATAAATAATGCGCAATAACGGCCATTGACCCGAATACGTTTATTGACTTTCTTAATATCAAAAACAGAAATAAAGACAAAGCCGTCCTGAATCGACTTCTATCGTGATCCTTTCCGATCTCTAGTAATGAAAAACGGTTCATAATTTATTGTTCGGGTATCTACGAAAGAATATTATGGAAAGGTCAATGTACTTTATTGCAAGTTTATCTGGCGCCTACCATAGTCATGGTCCATTTCTTTCATTCCAGGTACTGTTTGTTTCAAATACTTCAAGCGTTTTTTCCGTGTTGTATGTAGTGCTGTATTAGATTTATGCTTTGCTGTAGTGAGTACACTTACAGAATAAGAACTAAAGATGATATCGAAACCCGAGGTAAGTTTATGTAAAAACGATTTCAAAATAATCAGATTGTTCACGAAGTAAATGGCCAAACGAGCTAGATAAAAAGAATCACCAAAATTGTCCACTGTGGTTCAATGAACAATTTGATTGAATGGTTTCGGTCCAAGGTAAGTATACTCACTTGCACTGGACCGAAACAGCTGGACATAGGCAGGCTATAGTAGGCTTACCCAAATTAGGATGACATTTGGGTAAGCCTAAATACTGCCGGGCTAAATATATTATACTATTAGTTTCGGCTGTGCGTTTAGTGTAAGAAATTTATATGTTAGGATTTAGGCTAACAGTGTTAATACGTAACATGTATTATCCGAGGTGCTTGGCAACTGGGTTTTACCCGGTTGTATATGTCCCTTGGTGTATATCGGTCTAGCTCTGTTCTTTCTCCTGCTGGATAAGGAGGGAAATGGAAATTATGTTTTTCTTACTCCTCCGCTGTACTTTTCTTCTGATTAATTTTGATGCGGGAACTAAGACAGTTGAATCTTTTCTCCGAGGTTCGTCGACCTATATTGACTCGGCTTTTTACTGGTGGTAGCCACTGTTAATTCTGGCTTTCAAGACTTGCAGTGGTTGGAAAAGAGTGGCGTGTTTTTGTCCCAAAAAAAACCAGTAGGTAGTACCCGAAATGGATTGATATATTTTATGTCATCCTAATTTAGGTAAGCCTACCCTAGCCTGGCTTGCTTATTACTGCCATCTTTGACCAGTTGAAGTTGAGTTAGGCCCAAAGATTGACCAAGAAGTAACGTAATTTAGTCATCGGATCTCCACATTTTTGATATATAACTGTAATAGAAAACCAAAATATAAAAAAACTAAAATCAACATAACACTAATAGAAATTATAGGTATATTATTTGTTTATTTAATTTCAATTACTCTCTGCACTTACAGTAACTTCCTACCAACACGTACAGAGAGTCAACAATCATAGTATTTATTATCATTAGATGAAAATAGAATGTTATTAAATTTCAATTCCGATTAACGATTGAGTAATAGCAAAATGTACAATTCAATAAAAAACACAGACATATTTGTCCAAATCCTGTTTGATGGCAACCACAAATTGAATATAAATACATGATACTTGCCATGAAGTACCGTGTTACCCAGTTAATGGGTTGTGGAGGTCTGGTAGGCAGCCGCTCCATGTAAAATACTGGTATTCAGCTAAATCCGGTTTGACTGGAAGCCGACCCCAATGTAGTTGGGAAAAGGCTAGGCATTTGATGATGACATGATAAATATCGAATTTTAAACAAGTCACTGAAAAAGCGAAGATTAAAATAAGTTGTCTCGAAGAAGGGCTGAAAGGATCGTGAAATCGTATCGTATTAGGACTTTACACAAGGCAGACAAATGACCTAGCACAAGCCGCGCGAATCCACTAAATGCAAATAGAAAAGGGTTTGTGGATGTGGCAACACTTGGGAGACCATTTTTTGGAAGTCTGTCGTCTGAAATTATGATAATTAAAGAAATGAACTTATCGTTTCAGGCTATGTTTTCTGTTCATATGATGGCTTTATTCATAGTAAGGAGTATAATTTTTATAATTACACAAAGTATAAGCTGTGAAAAGTTCTACATAACTGTGCGTGAAGCTGAAGCCTCGTGTATACAGCTAATGAAGAACAAGAACTATTCAAGAAAGAAATCAATCATGAGAATCAAGGAGTTTGGTGCTCGTCAGGATAATGTTACCTTGAATAACAAAAACAAAAAAAAAATAATAACTTTTCTTACAGACAGACAGAAACATTTATGCATGAACGTGATACGGGCAACTCGATCGTTCAGCAAGATGACCGCGTGTGGCCTGTTCTATGTGGATGCGGGGCTAGCAGTCAGTTTGATAGGAGGTATCATTAATTACGTTATTGTGTTCTTGCAGTTCTTCTTTTTGTAAACTCTTTGGTGTGTAAATGAATTAAAGCAGTTGAAACCAAAACCAATAGTTTTAATGACTTAACCAGAGTTAGCATCTGCGTGCAGTGGGCAAAACATAATTGTTTTTTGGACTGCTTTTTATTCTGAACAGGGAGCTACTAAGCCACGTTCTGAAGGGCACAGCTGTATAGAATGCTCTCTGACAAGGCAAACTGGCGTTCTGATCAAGGACATAGGAAATCACTAGATGCTCGCCAGCTCCATTCTTGAGTACAATGTCTAAGGAAAAGAAAAATTTCGATTCGAATCGAATCGGCAAACAATTTATTTTTCCAATTTTTTTATTGATGAGTTTGTTCTAGTCTAGTTCAGAGATGGCAGAGACAAAGTCGTAGATGAAGTGAGCTTACTAAGATAGAAGAAGCCAGTTCACTCTAAATTTGAAGAGATTAGGGTTGAATGCTTTTGGAAACACAGTCGCAAGTAGAGAGTTCCACACCTTTGCTGTGCGCATTATAAAAGACGTTTGGAAACGCTTAGTGCGAATTGGTGGAATAGCAAAAAATGTAAGATTTATCAGGAAATTACAACACATGCATTATTATTCTTTGAATCTCAGCCACAGGAGACAGAAGTCAAAGGCTTAAAGAAAGAGGTCCTCAGAGTCGATGGAAAATTAGAAGTCCCACAGAGTTAAATTCTTGGCCCATTTTTGTTTAAGAGTAATTAAATTGAAACTGTCATTGGAAACAATTGTTAAAACATGGACCATGCTAAAAGTGTACTGCCATGATAATACTACTCTATCAAGCAAGTACCGAGAGAACACGCCGCGAATTCTCCTTTATATTTTCTACCGAATGAAAACGGTTGCCACAAAGTGATAATTTGAGTTTAGGAAAAAGAGAGAAGTCAGCTGGAGCCAATCTTTTGTGAAGGTGGTATTACAAGCATGACCCAATCTTTTGTGAAGGTGGTATTACAAGCCCGTTTGTTAACAGTGAACGTGTTTCTTTTATTTGACTATCATCCCTTACACACATTTTTTTTGGTTAGTGTATGACGGCATAAGATCGCCATCGTTGTCGAATTCACACAAAATATTCACACAAGTAGAACAGTAAATGCACAGGAAAACGTTTTATGAAATGATAAAGCAATACTTTACTTAAGTCCAGGGTGTTTATTTCATGAGCACCAAAAGAATTAAGAATGATCTTAAATTCGCATTACATCGGTTTTTATACATAGAAAATGACAATCATGAAGTTGGCAGTGGATGTTAAAATTACACAAAAATGGCGGGAAACATTAAAGAGGATAGATAATTTTAACTCAGACGGTAGATAAACATTAAAAATAAATTAGTAAAACGGAAGTTGTCAAGTAAATTATTACTTAAATATAACTGGATGCCAAATTAAATAAAAAGAAGTTAGTTTTTTTTTATTTTATACTTTTTTGTGGCTATAATCTACTAATTAATACATGCTTATTTATACTGCTACACAACTCTGAACTAAAATCTGAGAGTGAACAATAAATCACCCCTATTTTCCCCCCTTATGGTAGATTTTTTTTGCAAATTTATATGAGACCAAAATCAAAAATCAAAATCAAAAAGGCATTTATTCAAACTAGGCTGATAATCAGCACTTTTTGAACGTCAAAATTTACATGAAGACAGTCCCCCAAATCGCCCAGCCCGTCACCACTTCCTAGTGTTTTAGCTGGGAAGAAGAAGTGGCCAACAAACTCCCCAGCAACACAACTGTCTGTTAAGTTTAAAGAACTTGAACATTATTCAACATTTTATGATAGATGTCGATCATTAAATTAAATAAATGGATGGCACATGTCCGCTAGCATACCATTTTATCCCAAAAATTACAAATGAAACAATGATAAAACTAATTACATATATAGGTAATTAAATTACCACCATTAATATTAAATTACCACTTTCGAAGTATAGTCTAACCAATAAAAAAAGAATAATCAAAATCGGACTACTCTGTAAAAAGTTAAGCGTGGTCAGACATTACAATCAGTGAGTGAACAATCAATCATCCCCTGTTTTCCCTCTCTTAGGGTAGGTTTTTTTCCAAATTTATATGGAACCACCCTCGAGGTATATCCTTTCCAATAAAAAAAGAATTATCTAAATCGGACTATTCTGTAAAAAGTTATGCGTGTTCATACATAAAATATATATGTATGTATGTAAATCGGGCTGGTTTCCGCAACTCCACGACTAAGCACGTATTTTGCGTGCAGGTGGGACAAATGTGTCATACGATCCACCCCAGCTCCCCAAGGAAGGCCAGCAACGCCTTGGTGTTACCAACTATCTCACAGAGGGTACCTGGGTTACCGAAGTACTTGGCCCTGTAATCCGCGACTACCGGACAGCTTAGAAGCAGGTATGCTGCTGTCTCATTCTCCTCCATGCAGGCTCTGCATAGCGGGCTGTCATTGACTTCTATAGAATAGAGGTGTTGATTAAAAGACCCGTGGCCTGTTGTTACGGCTGTGACTGTACGCAACTGTTGTTTAGTCAGTCTTAGGGCTTGTTTTGTAAATCGGCCATCTATAGAGGGAAGTGCCTCTTTGGCCTGCCTACACTCACCATGGTCAACCCATAGTTTGTGATGCCTACCTCCGGTGCGTTTCCATATCAGATTGCGTAGGTAACCGAAAGGCAGAGGTACGATGGGTTTGGGTCCCATCGCTGCCATACTCGAACCTCTTCTGGCGAGTTCATCCGCTGCATCGTTGCCTCGGGATTCGCTGTGAAATATATATACGCGTCAACTTGAGAACCTCCTCCGTTTTTTCGTCGGTTAAAAATAAATAAAAAATAAAGTTATCAAGTTAAATACTTGTAGAAACCAAACAAGATGTTACAATATTTTTTTTAATAAGACGGAAACGCTATCATTAATCCAATTCCACATGGAAATCAAATTAAATACAAGATAATTTTTAAAACAAGCAAAACTTTACCAAAATTATGGTTTGGCGCCATTTTGGCGCCCATATATACGTAAACTGTACCCATCACGTAAAGTGGCGAAGATTTTTGGTAGTCTACGCAGACGCTACGCTACCGATTTATTCAATTGGCTTTCTCACTAATTACGTTATCGTGCTGTTGCAATTAAATTTTCGAATAAAAACACTGTGTTTTTAGTTATTTTTCTGCATAAGCTAAACTATTTTAGTTTCAAGTTATTCTAGGTTTGATTAGCCTTGCGGAGGGAAGCGCGGCTACTGGGCATCCTGGTTTAGATTCCTTTGTCGGGAAAATTGTTATTGGGACTTTCCTTTAGGATTTCTTTTGTGTCAGTGAGACTCCAGTGCTACGGAGAGCACGGTAAGCCATTGGTCCTGCGCTAGACCTCTCTCCGATTGTGTCGAATTGTATCCCATAAGAGGGCTTACCGTCCTCTCTGTCTAACAAGTCGCAAATTAGAAAAATCAAAAAACCTGACTGCAAAAAAAGTCAACCGGGACACTTTTATGAACGAAAACTTTCCTATTTTAATTCAAACATTTAGCTTATATATATTTTTGTAACCTTCATTTAATTTCCTTCATTTTGAGACCCCACTCGATAGGTTTGGTTTAAAAAAAAAACTAACAACTTACAATTTTAGTGCCAAAAATCCGTCGTATTGTTATTTCTTTAAAAACCTATCTAAGGACATTTGAGTTTTTAAAATGAATCTAACGACACCTTAATAGTCGAAATCCATTCAGCTGTTTGGAAGGTACGAGGTAATAAAGATATTTACAAACAAACAAATATATTATACATACAAGATACGCGCGAAAAACATAACTCTTGCATGTATATTTGTTTGTTTGCTTTCCGTAGCACTGGAGTCTCACTGACCCAAAAGAAATCCTAAAGGAAAATCCCAATAACAATTTTCCCGACCAAGGAATCTATACCTCTAAATTTACATGGGACCAATTTCGAGGTATATTTATTTATTTACATAATTATGCTTTATTGTACACCAAAATAAATAAAGAAACCCGCATCTCCGCAGTCTCCAGACTAGTCCCGCAATGATGTCGTCCTGTCAGAGAGTGCCTCCGGTTTAGCAGCATGGAACCTCATTTCACTTCCTTCTTCTCTACCTTAATCACTCAAAACAATATGACCAGGAGCAATAAGAGAAAAGCTGTACAGTGGCAGCACTCCCTCTCACACAAAGTGCACCTCTCTAACATACGAGGTCTGTACTCAAATCTCGCCGCAGTCCATCACCACCTAGAGACTGAAAAACCAGCGCTCTTGTTTCTTTTGGAGACGCAGATCGGATGTCCGACAGACGTGTCGTACCATTTATTCAGACCACGCGCGGGCGTAAGTGTGTACGCCCGGGACGACATCTGCTATCGGCGTCTCCGCAATCTTGAGAACTCCAGGTTCTCATCGCTGTGGGCTTTAGTAGACACCGGCCTGGATAAAATTATCTACGCCTGTGTCTACCGTTCACACAGCGGTGATCTGGAGACAACTGGGTTAATACAGCACCTCAGTGAGGCTCAGCAGCGGTACCCTTCTACCCATTGGTGTTGCTGGGGTACTTCAACGCCCACCATCAGGAGTGGCTTTTCACATACTAGCACACAAACCATGCTGAACGAGAGGCGCAAAAGCTAGCGCTTGCGTTAAATCTCACCCAGCTGGTCCAGGGGGCAACGAGGGTGCCGGATGTTGATTCGCACGCCGCCAATTGCTTGGACATTCTGCTGACAACAGATCCAGACCGCTACTCGGTGTCGATTTCTTCTCCATTGGATAGTTCCGACCACTGTCTGGTGAAGGCTGTGTCCGTCTACTCCCCGCCAGATCCAAGCCCAAGAGGCACCCGGCGGGTATGGCGATACAGGTCAGCAGATTGGGATGGCATGCGATCTTTCTTCGCATGTTACCCTTGGCAGCCTACTTGCTTTTCTTCGACTGATGCTTCGTCGTGCGCTGATGCCGTGACAGAAGTGATGCGGAAGGGAATGGAGTACTACTTTCCGTTCTCAGACGTAGCAATGTCTGGCGAAGCTCGCCCATAGTTTGGTGCCGAGTGCAATCGCGCTAATTTATTTATTTAAAGACTATGAAAGAGTTACAGCTAAATACAATGGTGATAAATAACAGTACGTTAATCTGACAGCCAATTACAGCTTCTCACATCTAGAGGTTGTTGGGTATAAATGTACTGTGGAACACATTATACACACTGCTAACAAATGCCAAAAAATAAAATATATTAAAAAAAATATGAGCAGATCGTCATATATATGTAACAATTAATTTCGACAGGTTATTTTCCAAACCTAATGAGAACCAAAATGTTAAAATTCAATTTAAAAAATAAATGAAAACAAAGTCTAAAGAATTTAAGTTCTAAAGAAATTCATAGAAAGATTCCTTCTTGCCGAGGTCACACTTGTTTCAAAAAGATCAAAGTCGAACTGTTTGCACACCCTGTTATAATATCTACTTACACGCACAATGTACGAATTTTGTCTGTATTTAGTATTTGCAAATGGCACCCGCAATGGTGGATTGAACCGTTTGGACTTGCTTGGAATGCGATAAGACATGCGGCGTACCTAGCATGGGTCGACACCCGTACGCGCAAAGCAAATGAAGTTAGTCAGAAGAAGAGAACCTTTAACAGGGCTGCCAAGTCCTGCAAGCTGTTGCGGAGAGCTCGGTATGGCCACATTAGCCGAATAGGAAACAAACTTTCTTCATCCCAAGCAGGTAGTAAGGCTTTTTGGTCCCTGACTAAGTCGATCGAATCGAACTTCTGCCGCCCCTTACTACCACCACTGCTGAGACTGAGGCGCAAGGCCCCATGCTTCTCATGATGGATGCGAGTAGAGTATGTCGAACATTCGCATTCATCAGAAACACGTCCGTAGGGTACTGCGTAACCCAGACGTGAATAAGGCTAGTAGCCCCGACGGGATTACCAGCTATTTTTCTGAGGACTTGTGCGCCTGAGTTGTTTCCAATCTTGACACCTCTATTTTGCCTTTCGTTTGAGACTGGAAAAGTACCGAAGGCGTGGAAGCAAGCTAACGTGCAGCCCATGCCCAAGTAGGGTAGACGAGCAGACCCGTCGAATTATAGACCCATCTCGGTAACGTCTATACTCTGTAAGACTGTGGAACGCGTGCTGAATTATAAGCTCCTAGCATACCTAGAAGCGAATGATATACATAGCGACCGACAATACGTGTTCCGCCGAAATCGGTCAACTGGGGATCTTCTAGCCTATGCCATTCACATCTGGAGTGAGGCCATAGAGAAGCACGGGGAGGTACTTGCGGTCTCTAAGGCCTTCGACAGGGTCTGGCACGATAGCCTTATTAGTAAGCTTCCTTCCTTCGATCTGCCCGCCGGATTATGTGATTGGATTACAGATTTCCTGAGGGATCGGTCTATCTGAGTGGTTATAGATGGCTGCTCGTCCGGACTGCTGGATATTAATGCAGGGGTTCTTCAGGGGTAGGTTCTCTCGGCAACATTGTTCCTGCTGCATATTAATGATTTGCTAAAACCCGGTACCTTTGGGTATGCAGACGACAGCACTGCTGCTGAGAAATACGTGTCCGACCCACGAGCTGGTGGGTAGCAGATCCGGTCTCTCCGGGAGGCTATGGTTGAGCGCTTGAACGTGTCCTTACAGGCTGTCTCTGAATGGGGCGATGCTAATCTGGTCAAGTTCAATGCTGCTAAGATCCAAGCGTGTCTATTTTCCGCCAAAAGGAGCCAATTCCACCCAGCTCCATCTTTCCGAGGTGCAACTGTGCCGATAGCCGACCAACTTGAGCTTCTTGGTGTTACGTTACCATCTACCCTCAATTATGGCCCTTTAATAGAGGCAATGGCTTAAGTGGCTGCCAGAAAGTTGGGGGTCCTAGAAAAGGTGAGAAAGAAGTAAAGAAAGAAAGAAAATGTTTATTTGGGACTCGCACAAAACAGACAGATGTAAAATTAATTAAAACTAAAAGTAGTATATTACTTAATCAATAATAAATTTAGCCTGTGCGAGGCCAAAAAGTCCCTATCTCAGCATAGGCTGCTAAATTTAAAAATAAATAACACAGCACTGGTTTCCGATTACGGCTGGAGACGGTACTTCACGCCGGAACAACTACTCAAACGGGTACGTTTTTGAATATCGAAAATTAAAATACCTACGCTCAAAATGTCAATATTCTAAACATCGAAAATTGAAATGTCGAACGACCATAAAACCGAAAATTAAAATCACGAAATATATATCATCGAATGGTTAAATAACCTACGACCAAAATATCTCCTAAATATCGAAGTACAAAGTTTTAGCTCGGTATTTCAACTATTAGGCATTTTTAACGTAAATATTATGAACTTATATGTATTAAATGTTCATATTTTCGTCGAAGCTCCAAAGTCTTGAGCATCGACGACAAGTTGCTGGCCTGTCGGTTTTCTATCGGTTGCTTTTTGGGGAGAGTGCGACGGAATTACATGATTTAATTCCGCCAAGTCCGTTCCATCATTGGACCACATGGCGAACGTCGATGCGCCACCGGTACATGGTGGACATCCCACCCACATGCACTAAACGATTTGGGAACACATTCATAGTGCGTACAGCTAAGGAGTGGAATTCCCTGCAAGAGTCGGTGTTTCCAGATAGCTAAAACCTTTGGGAGTCTTTAAGACAAGAGTTAGTAGGTTGCTTCTAGGCAAATGTGCTCCATCTTCGACCGCATCATCGCTTACCATTAGGTGAGATAGTGGTCAAACGTATGCTTATCTATACTAAAAAAAAAGTGCGACCGGTTGGCTATGCAAAAATGCTTAAACTGTACGATGTAAGATTTTTGTCACATTAGAGGGCCAATTCTACTAATTTTTCAAATTACTCCGCAATCTCTGTCAAAACCTTAATTTCCAAATAATTTTTGACAGATTGCGACTGGCATGCAAATGCGAACGATGCTTAAAATCAGAAGAATTGCTACTCAGATGTAATTTGTATGTAGTGGTGTAGATGTCACCACAAGTAGTTTTCATAACAACTGCAAGTAAATTGTGATGCAATATATGACTTTTTTATGTTCCTAATGTGTGTACTTTGACAACCTACACAAAAATGTACCGTAAAATGGGGCTATTTGGTACGTGTTTTCTAAAATACAGTCTTTTATACCAAAACTACTTAGGTTATAAGCTTAGACAATTTGTTTTACGATTAACCTCATCAATAACTTTTAGAGAAATGCGATACAATTTATGTATTGAACATAACTACAGAGATATTTTTTTTTCATAAATGCAATTCCAAATATCGCCAGTTTGGGGTTTTTTGAAATCGGCATAACCTTAACTTTGTTTTTCATCTTCATTCGGAGCTGTATCAATTTAAACAGGTCTTGCAATATTTGGAACAACTCAAATATTTAAGATATTTATTTCAAATAAACCATTTACAGGCACTTTTGAATTGTCAAGGTCGGTCGATCCAAAAAGTTGAAGCTCTTTGTACGTTCCAAAGCGTAGATCTCTATGCTATGATCTGAATATTTAAAACAAACTATGGCAGCTGATAAATAACCGGTCCCAACTCACAGCGCCCGTTCACGAACATGACGCATGCGCTAGCACCATTCGGCTCAACCATTCTGTAGGGAGCCAAATGATCCATTGCATACGCCACCATCAGCTACTTTTGAGAGAGCATGACCCTCCCAACCGCCAAGTTCAAGTCAAAAATAAACCTAAAACTGATAGCTATAGCTTAAGTTTAAGGTACACAGTACTCACACATGTGCCGTTAAAATGGATAAAATTATACAATGCTAAATAAATTGAGTCTATTCAATGCAAATATTGGTTTCTTATAATCTTCAGCCGGTCCAACAATGTGCATCTTAGTGGCTGCGGAGCAGGACCAGCATTCAGCAAAGCATTTTTATCTTCAATATAATCCCCCAACTTATAATATGCTTGCCTGCATAGTGTGCGTTTAACACAAGATTTAAATTTTGTCTCATTAAGTTCTAATATATGAGGAGGTATCTTATTATAACATTTTAAACAGTACCCTATGAAAGATGAGGCTACTTTAGCCAGTCTGAAACCTGGTTGAACTAATTTGTCCCTATTAAGCGCTCACTATTGTATATAATCCGCCAATCAGGGTACCGGCACTGTCTCTCCTTAACACAGGCTAAATTTTAGCCTAGCTAGGAGAACAGTACTTCACCCGTCTTTATTGTATATTGTTATTGTACCTAAAAAATGTGTTAATACAACATTTGTTAACTTTGCAATTCCATTATGAAATAAAACTATTATTATTATTATTTCTAGTACCATAATTATGCCTGTCGCCTCTTTTACTAAGAAGATATAAATTGTTTCTGACATACATAATGTTTTCGTAAATGTATTGAAAAGGTGCCGTCATGATGTTAATATTTTTAAACAGTTCCCTTACAGAATCGCGCCGGCGGAGATTGTATATATCGCTTTGATGACTCTTTTTTGCAGAAAAAAAATAGACTCATTGTCTGAAGCCGTCTCCATAGTAAAATACCGTAAGACATAATGCCGTATAGTGTCGGCCGGTGCCGTGTGGTGTCTTAAAAGAATAATACCATCCCATCACTTCCCGTGGGTGTCGTAAGAGGCGACTAAGGGACTCACCAGAGAATGGGCAGCAGCTCTGTAAAACGCAACACCATACACTGCGATCGCCAATCCGCCTGCCAAGCGTGGCGATAATGGCAAACCCCCCTTTTGGGGGAGACCTATGTCCAGCTGTGGACGTCTTTCGGCTGTTATGATGATACTGAGAAAGTAACTAAAATAGACCAGTCTCGCGGTATCGACATCCGTTAATTGGCGGATTTTCCTAACAGCATAAGCTGCTGAACTTAGCCGTCCTGAAACAGATGTTATATGAGGGTCCCATTGTAGCCTCGGGTCAAGCGTAATTCCCAAGAAAACCATTTTATCGACAAATTCTAGTTTTTCCCTGTTCAATACTATGTCACAATCTTTGCTTTTGACATTAGGTAAGGCAAATCTTATACATTTCGTTTTCTTTTCATTCAGAACTAATTTTGGACTTGCATTAAGGCATTATTTATGATATCAACATCGTCCCTCTGTCTATTTATATTAAAAATTAAGGAGGTATCGTCGGCAAAGAGCAACATATCAAGTTTGTTGCAGTAAAAAGGGTAAATCATTGATATATACCAAAAACAAGAAAGGACACAAAATCGAGCCCTGGGGAACGCCCATTTTCATGTTTAGTCTCAACAAATTGACACCGTTTATTTGAACTAATAGCTGTCTATCATTCAAATAAGATTTGACCAAGTTTAACGTGGTTTTGCCTAGTCCGTAATGCTCGAGCTTCAGGAGTAATGTGATCGTGATCAACGCAATTAAACGCCTTCGAGAGATCGCAAAAGACACCTTTGGCATCCTTTGCGTTCTCCCACGTATTAAAGATGTGCTTTTGTGTGCAACAGAAGGTTAAACCGCCTTTGATTATAACATATGTATATAGTTAAATTTTAAATAGAAATCCAAATATTAAGTATCATAACAATTATTATGAAAAAATCGAAGCGCCAAAATTAGGCTATTTGGAATCTAAAGTAATGTTCTTCAAAAAAATATATTTTTATTATGGCAATTATTATTATGGCAATTTGGAACAATTAAGGGGAAGCTAAAACTAAACTTTAACATTGAGATCTATATAAAAACAATATTAAAAAGTATTATACCTAGGTAGCCTAAGTACCTACCTACTTAAAATAAAATATGAAATCAACAAACATTAAAAATTAAATTGCTGGCAAGGAGAAATAAAACCACAATACAAATCTAGATAATGTAACTTACTATACTTATGATAAACAAATACAGGGTGGAAGGGACATCGACGCACAAACGATTACTACGAACTCCACTAAGAAATTTCTCATTGGTGTTATTTTTTTTAATTAGCTGTTTCCTACAGAAGTGCAATACCTTCACGGTCCGTCCACGAACCATATTTCCGAAATTGTAATAGTAGTAGGTACCTAGATAAAATAAAAAACAAAATGAGAAGCTTCCCCTTAAATTTATACAAAATAGGCATTTGGGGCTATTTGATACAGCGATCTTAAACTTAGTAAAACTTAAACACATAAAACGGGGGTTATTTGGAACAGAATTCCAAATAACCCCAAACTTATGCCAAAAAGCCCCATTCCGAAAAATTAAAAAAATATGGCGTCTAAGACAAGCTACAATGTAATGGAAAACATCAATAAAATTCCAAGAAAACATGTCAACATAAATGAACTCATTTGCTACTTACTGTTAAAATGTTAGTATACCAACTGAAAGTAAAACACTTCAAAATTAACTAGCAAGCAAGCATTTTGATAAATTGATAAAACCATTTGTTTGCACTTTCATAACCTCAAAATTATAGTATTACCATATTGTAAAAAAGATTGTACTGTTACTAGAAGAAAAAATATATTCAATCAAATCTTTTATTTTAAAATTCTGAATAGCCCCACACACCGAATCGCAGCTGACGTTCACATAGGTCCATAATACAGATTTCTTAACCATCTTACAAGTTATCGTCCGGGAGGAACTTGGTAATAGAAATCTGTTGCTGGCTCGTGGACCATTACAAGATTTTGTTTGTGAATTAATAACGATTGCTCTGTTTTTTTTCTGTTCGATTTGTTTGAATAATATTTCTCAGTTAACAGTATTGTTGGTATATTGTTTTTCGTTATTTCTCGATTTCTCAGAGTTTCCATCATCAGATCCTGACGTGGTGGCAATGGGACCACACGGGAAGCACCAGCTTTCGAATAAAACAAGAATCATGAAAATCGGTTCATCCAGTCGGTTAATATGAGGTAACAAAAATAAAAAAATACAGTCGAATTGATAACCTCCTCCCTTTTTTTTAAAGTCGGTTAAAAACCATTTAATAGAGCTTGAGTCACAATATAGCAAACTGTAGCAAAACAACAGTGTTATTAGTAAGAAGGCTCAACAGACTTAATTGTACAACAGCGTCAACGTAGAACAAGCCACAGACACGTAGCTTACTGAATGCTGCTCGATGAAAGCGCAGTAAGTTCTTGCAAAGTTTATTTTCTTCATCTGTAAAAATTTAAAACAAACAAATTTTTCAATAACAAAGAACATTTATGTAATTTCAAAACGCGAAAAGTCAGAAGTGTTAAGGAAAAAACCTTGCGCGATATATTCTATTTTTGAGAAATTAAAGAGAGTGCAATATGCTTTCATACCCGATGCAACAGATTTAGATAACGATGGTATTACTTTCTTGCAAGAGCTATACATACAAAGAAATGTGTTTTTATAAATTTACCTGAACATTTTGACTTTAAAATAAGTGCACAAGAATCTTGGACGTTTTGAATAGCTATGTAGAATTTTTCACATTGCCTGCTCAGTATTGTTTGCCATGACAAATCTTTTACCACCCATATGTATATAGACAATGACGCTATAACTTCTGAGTCCTGAAATGAAATATAAGTACTACTGATTATTAGTGTATGAGCATAACCTTGTCCTAAAACCAGTAATTCGAAGAAATGTGAAAATCCACCAAACCGCACTGGGCGCGCTTTGCGAATATGGTCTTCCCAGTAATGGAAACTATTAGGGACGATTGATATTATTGCAAAACTTGCATAAAGAGCGTGTGTTAAAATTTGTTTTTATAAATCTGAACTTTATTTTAGAAATTAGAACTCATTTTTAATGAGACATAGAAAAAATCTCTTGGTCCTGAACCATTTAGCTTTTTTTATATATTTCAAAGTCAAAGTCAAAACGTTTATTATAATTAGACCATTTAACGCCACTTTTGAACGTCATTCACATTTCAAATAATATAAAATACTAAGGTGACTCTACTGTCCATTCGGAAAGGTAGATTTTTATGAAAAAGAACGGACAAGAAACTCCATAGTTACTTTTTTCAAAGAAATCTTTTACAATATTTGGCATACAAAAATTTAGTTATATGTGAGGACCATGCATTTAGGGTATGCAGAGGTAGACTTATTAATTTTCTAAATAAGTACATGAGACTCACACATTTACAAATATTGGAGTCACTAATTAACAGTGCGTGAGTTAGCAGAAAAATACAAACACTAAAAGAAACAGAACATCTATACAATTAATACATAATAGCAACCAGTTTGATTTTGTTCACAACATTGATTGTCTTATGAAACATTTTTGGGGCCGAGTCACCCGCGTCCGTAGGAGATTACCTAATGTTAGACCCTACACGTAGTCCCCGGGTGGTGCTAATCAGGTGACAGTGACTGGTGGTAGGCTTCGGCCGATCGCTTGTGACCACCCACTGGGCAAAGACGTACCGCCAAGCGGCCTAGCCGCGTTCCGGTACGATGCCCAGTGTAGCCAATTCAGAGGAGTTGGGTCGAAATAGTTGTTCCAATGCAGGCAGACCAACCAGGCTTGCGCTGACATCGGCGTATCGGGAGACTAGTCGTGGAGGGTAGCGGGATGCGAGGCACGGTGCGCGCTGGCCGACCGCAGGTAGTTGGGGGCCCAAGTAGTGAGCTAGCCACACATAAAAGGCTGCCCCACCAACTGTCGAAAAATCACGGAATGCACCATCGTGCTGGTTGGCGACCAGACAAGAGAGCCCGATGGGCATTCCCGGGGGGGCTCGGGCGTCCCCGCAGTCTCCAGGCTAGTCCCCCAATGATGCCGTCCTGCCAGAGCGTGTCTGAAGGTTAGCAGCATGGAACCTCATTTCACTTCCTTCTCCTGTAACCTACTAACTTCAAATCAAATCAAATCGTATATTTCAAATAAACCATTTGCAGGCACTTTTGAATTGTCAAAGTCGGTCAGTCAAAAACATGAAGCTATTTGCACGTTCCAAAGCGTAGATCTCTATGGAGAAGAACGTGCAAGAAACTCCACGGACACTTTTTTAAACCATGTGATGTATTACAAAAAATCTTTACTCAAAACAATATGGCCAGGAACAATAAGAGAAAAGCTGTACAGCGGCAGCACTCCCTCTCGCATAAAGTGCACCTCTCCAACATACGAGGTCTACACTCAAATCTCGCCGCAGTCCATCACCACCTTGAGACCGAGAAACCAGCGCTCTTGTTTCTGACGGAGACGCAGATCGGATGTCCGTCTGACGTGTCGTATCTTAAATACCCAGGGTTTACCCTGGAGCATCACTTCAGACCACGCGCGGGCGTGTGTATGTACACTCGGGACGACATCTGCTATCGGCGTCTCCGTAACCTTGAAGACTCCAGGTTCTCAACGCTGTGGGTTATAGTGGACACAGGCCTGGATAAAATTGTCTACGCCTGTGTCTACCGTTCGCACAGCGGTGATTTCGAGGCGACTGGGCTTACACAGCACCTCAGTGAGGCGGCGGATGCGGCTCAGCAGCGGTACCCTTCTGCATAATTGGTGCTACTGGGGGACTTCAACGCCCAGGAGTGGCTCTTCCCATACCAGTGCATAGACCATGCTGGACGAGAGACGCAAAAGCTAGCGCTAGCGTTAAATCTTACCCAGCTGGTCCAGGAAGCAACGAGGGTACCGGATGTTGATTCGCACACTGCCAATTGCTTGGACCTTTTGCTGACAACTGATCCAGATTGCTACTCGGTAACGATTTCTTCACCACTGGGTAGTTCGGACCACTGTCTGGTGAAGTCTGTGTCCGTCTACTCCCCGCCCGATCCTAGCCCAAGAGGCACCCGGTGGGTATGGCGATACAGGTCAGCAGATTGGGATGGCATGCGATCTTTCTTCGCATGTTACCCTTGGCAGCCTACTTGCTTTTCTTCGACTGATGCTTCGTCGTGCGCGGACGCCGTGACGGGTGTGTTGCGGAGGGGAATGGAGTACTACATTCCGTTCTCTGACGTAACAATGTCTGGCGAAGCTCGTCCATGGTTTGGTGCCGAGTGCCATCGCGCTGATGCGCTTAAGCACGCGGCGTACCTAGCATGGGTCGACCCTCGTACGTGCAAAGCAAATGATGTGAGTCAGAAGAAGAGAGCCTTCAACAGGGCTGCCAAGTCCTGCAAGAAGGTGTTGCGGAGGGCTCGATTTGACCACAGTAGCCGAATAGAGAACAAACTTTCTTCATACCCAGCAGGTAGTAAGGCTTTTTGGTCCCTGGCTAAGTCGGTCGAATCGAACTTGCCGCCCCTCACTACCACCACTGCTGAGACCCGACGGGACGCTGGCCCACTCCGCTGAGGAGAAAGCGAACTTGTTTGCTTCTTTGTTTGCGGAATCTTCACGTCTGTATCCTGGTGGCGCGGAGCCCCCTACTTCTCCTGCCGGATGCGAGTCGAGTATGTCGAACATTCGCTTTCATCAGAGGGACGTCCGTAGGGTACTGCGTAACCTAGACGTGAACAAGGCTAGTGGCCCCGACGGGATACCGGCAGTTGTGCTGAAGACTTGTGCGCCTGAGTTGTCTCCGATGTTGACACGCTTGTTTCGCCTTTCGTTTGAGACTGGAAAAGTGCCGAAGGCTTGGAAGCAAGCTAACGTGCAGCCCGTGCCCAAGAAAGGCAGTCGAGCTGGCCCGTCGAATTAAAGACCTATCTCAGTAACGTCCATAATCTGTAAGAGTATGGAACGCGTGCTGAATCATAAGCTCCTGGCATACCTAGAAGCAAATGATGTCCTTAGTGACTGACAATACGGATTCCGCCGAAATCGGTCTACTGGGGATCTTCTTGCGTATGCCATTCACATCTCGAGTGAGGCCATAGAGAAGCACGGGGAGGCACTAGCGGTCTCCCTTGACATCTCGAAGAGGAATGGGTCGCGGATCCGGTCTCACCGGGAGGCTATGGTTGAGCACTTGAACGTGTCCTTACAGGCTGTCTCAGAAAGGGGCGAAGCCAATCTGGTCAAGTTCAATGCTGCTAAGACCCAAGTGTGTCTATTTTCCGCTAAACGGAGCCAATTCCACCCAGCTCCATCTTTCCGAGATGCAACCGTGCCGATAACCGACCAACTTGAGCTTCTTGGGGTTACATTAACATCTACCCTCAATTTTGGCCCTTTCATAGAGGCAAAGGCTCAAGTGGCTGCAAAGAAGTTGGGGATGTTAGCAAAGGTGAGACGGTACTTTACCCCGGAACAGCTGCTCAAACTCTATCAAGCGCAAGTTTGATCATGTATGGAGTACTGCTCTCATCTTTGGGACGGATCTGCCAGATACCAGCTTGATGCCCTTGAGTCAATTGAGAAACGAGCCAAGAGGATCATCGGCGAGGATAGGCTCGCTGCGACGAAGCTCCAAAGTCTTGAGCATCGACGACGAGTTGCTAGCCTGTCGGTTTTCTACCGGTTGCATTTTGGGGAATGTGCGACGGAATTGCATAATTTGATTCCGCCAAGCCCGTTCCATCATCGGACCACAAGACGAACGTCGATGCGCTACCGGTACATGGTGGACATCCCACCCACGCGCACAAAACGTTTTGGGAACACATTCATAGTGCGTGCAGCTAAGGAGTGGAATTCCCTGCCGGAGTCTGTGTTTCCTGATAGCTATAACCTGAGAGTATTTAAGTCAAGAGTGAATAGGTTACTTCTAGGCATGCGTGCTCCATCTTCGTCCACACGCTCGCTTACCATCAGGTGAGATAGTGGTCAAACGCGAGCCTATAAATAGTAAAAAATAAAGAACAGGACCAGCATGCTTCCAAGTATTCTTATCCTGAATGTAATCTTCTAACTTTTAATAAGATTGTTTAAAAAGTGTGCTTTTGATATACGTTTTAAATTGTCTTTCATTTAGTTCTAACATAAAAAGGTATTTTATTGTAACATTTAAAACAGTACCTCTTGAAAGATGTGTGTATTTTAGCTGATCTATAAAATGGTTGATCTAATTTATCTTTATTTCTAGTATTAAAATTATGTCTATCTCTAATTTTACTAAAAAGATGGCAATTTTTCCGGACATACATAATATTTTCATATATGAATTGGCAAGGGACTGTCATAATATTAATCTTTTAAAAAAGTTCGCTTAGAGAATCGCGGCAACGCAGATTATAAAGGGCTCTGACAGCTCTCTTTTGTAAAATAAATATGGATTCAATGTCTGCAGCCCGACCCCACAACAAAAAACCGTGAAATGCTGTTAAAGTTGTAGCTAAAATAGACCAAACGTGCGCTTTCTACGTCTGTTAACTGTCGTATCTTCCTAACAGCATAAGCAGCTGAGCTGTAATTTCTCGTCTAAGGTGATTCCCAAAAAAACTGTCAGATTAATAAACTCCAGTTTTTCTCCATTCAATATGGTACGGTACAGGCGCCAGCCATTGGTGCAATCATACCGCGGCCCAATAGTGATAGTGATAGGGTAAATGATAGGGTTGTCACGGTAAGTAGCCAGCGCAACGATAGACTGAGGAGCGCACTGGAAGATGCGCTTCGCGAGTATAGATCAACTCCGATCGAACTTAGGCCCCGATTACCACGGTTACCCATGCACAAAAAGAATAGGGCGGTGGTGTGTGCTTTGGACTCGCTGCTGCAGAACATCTTTGAAAGCAGCGAGAGCCTAATTGATACGCACTCGATCCTGTTTTGCGGGGCTGTTGCGGCATGTCGTATAGTGAATGTCAAGTTCCCTAGTTGTGACGAAGCTATACGATCAAAGCCTACTCCACTAGCCTGGCAGTGCAGAATCGAGCGGCGTATCGATGAGGTTAGAGCACTCATCGGTAAACTATACTGCTTCAGGGAAGGCATTACACGACCACGTGTGATGCGCTTTGTGAGGCAGTCGTTTTCGGGGACTGAAATCAGTCCTCGAGATTACCCATCCCGTGTCACAGAGCACATCGACTTCCTGAAGCAGAAAGTTTGTGCATGGCCAAAACGTTTTCGGCGGTATAAGCGGCGGGTTGACCGTTACTCGCAAAACCGCATGTTCCAGAGCGATGAGAGGTGGGTGTACAGAGCTTGGGAGCGACCTGAACAAAGTGTGACAGACGTGTGCCGCCCGGATGATGTTGCTACGAGTACATTCTGGCGAAAGATCTGGTCGGTGTCCGTCTGTCATGCCGAAGGCGGCTGGATGCGCGATGTCGAGCGCGTGTGTAAAATAAAATAAATAAAAATAGAAAGTCCATTTTTATTCTGACCTTTGCACAATCTATTACATATAATAAAACAGTAGAGACCGTGATTTCTGTACATTAAACAAAAATACATAAAATCGAGTAGAGGCGATCAAAAAAAAGCTATAGAACACAAAAAGAGCATTTTTGTTTTGTCAATCTGTCTGTCTGTACACGCCAATCTCCAAAAATACTAAACAGATTTTGTTGGGGTTTTCAAAGTTAGATTAAGCAAATTTTTTAGCAACATTTAGTTTTTGTTTGATTCAAATTGGTGGCCGAAAAGAAAAGTTATGGACATTTAAAACTGTTTAAATTGCGTATCAACGTTTTTCGACAACTTTGTTCAACTTTCAATTATTTGTTCAGTTTAAAATTAAATTTGCCTTTAAAAACATATCCTTCGAAATTGTTATCACGCTATATCTTTGAGGAGCTAAGCAGTCAATTACCATAACTTATTATAATATCGGGTATTTAAATCAAACGTCAACTGTATTCATAGACCTGGCGGTATGATGATTGGCTGCCGAATGATTCGGTGTAAGTTCAAACCCCAGATTCAGCAACTTTTTTTAAATTATTGTTGACTTATTTTTTTACTTCTTTGTATTCCTGCTCTAATAATTTTCATTGACCGCGACTTCGTTTGCCTGTACGTTTAAAAATGTTTGGAACTAGATGTGACGAAGTACTGAAATTCCGGATTAGTAGGATAATTAACAGAACCTATTTTCTGTTTTTCTGTATTCTTTTTTCGGCATCACGATAAAAAGTATAAAACTAAAGTAGATAACTTTTACACATAAACCTGATAGGAATTTGTGGCAATGTAGATGAAATCAACTTACTACCTACGTAGAAAAGATACCTGCAATGCCATCTATTGACCCACATAATACTTTCGACGGCATGAGATTACACCAAAACATATTTTTTAGTTATTAGTGGTACATTTAAAACGTCTTTACTCATCTTTTGATAGTTCAACTTCATATTCCATAGATGGCGTTATGCATTTGATCTCATTTAATGCAGTGTTAAGATTACAATATTCGTCAACTTGCGTGCGCTTACATTTGCTAAACTAAATAAGCTAAAGCGGCTCAATAACACCTGTACTTTACAGGATTAAATGAATGCCACCGATTTTGCAATTAACGTAGCCGCTACTGGGCAAAAAGAGTATTAAGAGTTAACCATCAACTCGAAAAGAAGAAGAATGTACCTTTACAGGTCCGAAGCCAGGAGGCATATCATAACACTCGCGAGCAGGCGGCGAAGTCGCAAAAACAGTTGAATGAGTTCGGTTAATCGGCTGTCTATCTCTGTTCTAAAAACTTAACATCGTTATTATTTACGTTCCTGGTTCGAAATTAATTAGGAATCATCTTTATTCATAAAGTAGTTTCTTTACTTCGTAGTTTGAAGAATAGCACCATTCATTTAGCACAATATTAAATCAACACGTGATAGTTCAAATACGCAAACATATAGTCTTCTTTATGGTCAGACGCCATAAAGAAGGCTGTTGGAGGTAGCATTACAGAGCGAACCACACTGCAGAAGAGCGAATGGCTTAGAGACTCGATGTATGTGGTCGCGATCCTCAGCAGTGAGGAAACGACGATAAAGAAAAAGAATCCCACTCAAATGCGCATAATTTTACGAATACTGTTAAAAATTGCTGACGGCGTATATCTTCCATAATCAAGAAGGTGGTAAGGCTATTTTAGAAGATAGTTTGTGTTGTCCCGTTGCTTCAGCATTAATTCATTTCTTCTGTGTACGGAGAACCCACCGATCAAGCAGCAATCAATACGCATGATATTGACAAATGTTTGTGTAGAAAATATTTCCATGAAAACGGGCGTGGATGACTACTCGATAGATATACAAGACAATTTTTTCATTTACAGCCTTAAACTTAAGCCCGGTCCTTGGGTTCTATGATAGCATTTGCTATATTCCCGACAAATCGACTTCTCAACTTCTTCTTCTGTCTTTCTACCAAAGTCCACTCACCTTCTTTTACAATCTGAGCAACCGTTTTAAGATAGAGGTTGCGCAGTCGACTGGACGACCGCTGCGACCGTGTGCCACAGGCAATTTGCACTACTGGTGTTATCAGTTTTTGGCGACGCCGCTGCCTCCTTCGGGTCGGTGTTGTTGTTCAAGCACAGCTGTGAGCCCAAACCGGTTTCGCATTCCATACAACCATCCTCATTAGTTGTCTTTGTGCTACATAGAATGTTTTGATCAGCTGATTTTGACGAGTAGTGGTAGTAGTGGAGATGGTTTCACTTTGTATTTTTGTAATTTAATCCGCTGTATTTTTGGTAATTATAAGAACATGTTGTTATTATCACAACTGTCCATCATATGAGTTCCACCTCCTCGCTTTGTGTTTACATACGAGTAACAAGGACTTTTTAAGCTCGACAACTTTTTCAAATCTGCAATGTCACGCTTGATCGGTTCAAGTTGACTAACAGATGCATACTGCGAGTTCATTTCTTCAATTTCACTTCTCATCCTCGTTAAATCTTTAAGTAGCTTAGTCACGTCTACGTGATCAAAAAGTACTGGCGGTAGTTTTTGTAACTCTTTTGCTACAAATACTGGCCGGTCGTTAGGATGGGTTACTTTTAATAAGCTAATGATATCCTCGCTCTCACGTAACTTTTTCCCATCTTTTTTCCTAGTTATCTTGCGTTTTGAATTTGTTGCTATCGCATCAAATAACAGGTTTTTTGCTTCCACAATGTCACTATCTGAAAAAGCACTTATACATATCCGAGTTAGGCTTTCTTCGTCCATTATATCCAGTTTATTACACACGAAAGCTAGCACTTCGTTTATAACGACATTACAGCTCGCACATTTTAAAACATTAGAGGAACTCATCCTGCACTAATTGGACACGCATGTCTCGTCCGATCGGTAACGCGCGCGACACGGAACTGAAGTTTCACGGAACGGAATTAAGTTCTATGATTTTTATTTACATATTAATTTCGATTAAATTTTGTAAAGGAACTCGTCAGAAAGTCACACATATCCAATAAACTGTGTTAGTAGCTGAAATAAGATTTCGGGTGATTGCTCCGGTGACGATGTGTTCATTCCCAATTATTTTCCATTTACTTTCTAAACTGTTGAATTCCCAGTAAGCCTATAACGCGTAAGCGTAGGTACGCGTACGTCATGACCAGCTCAGGGCCAGAAATTATCCGTTGCGGGCTTCACCCTCCAGTGGATCATGGGGAACTGTAGATCCATTGGCAGTTTCCAAGGTGGTAGTGCTGGACCGATACGCACTCTTCCTGCTACCTTTCTCACAGTTTCACAAATGAATTTGCCAGAGATCAACTTAACTTTATGAGAACTAATGGTCACGGGCTACAAATTGCAGGCAGTCAAAAATGGCAATGTCAAGCCTAAACACGCGGCTAATTTAACTACTTCTCAGCCTAAGTAGAAATACCTTCCGCACAAATCTTCCGAATGATAAAAGGTATAATCACGGGTCATTGCCCTCTAAAAAAACATTTCTACAACAAAGGCGCCATAGACGGCCCAATTTGCAGAGGTTGCTTCGACGCCGAGAAATCAGTCACCCACTTCATCCTGGAAATGAGCTATTAGCTTCCCGACGTAAACAAATCCTCGGAATGGTGAGGTCGCTCCGTGAAACCTGTGGAGCACCCAGGAGGCATGCATTTGGGTGGAGCTAGGCTAGCTAACTTAGCCAGAACACTTACGTGCAATGGACCGAATGGGCGTCTAAATACGGATTACGGAGTCTCTACTCCATTCGTTGCGGGGGTAGACTTCTTTTCTGGTTGGTACCCCATGGCCAAATTTATGTAGCTCTATTGCGTGTAAATAACCCTAGCAACTTTCATCAACATCGTGTTCAGAGGTTTCTCATTACGAATATTGCGAATAATTACAAGGGCTGAACGGCATTTTCAACAGAAGAAAGGATACAGCCATTGCCTTGCATAAGGCATTTATAATACGGCACGGATTTCGTAGCGGTGCCCCGCGCAGTAAGGCGGTTTACGTGGGTTAGGCATCAACGGATTTATTAGAAGCCAATGCGACATGAGATCCGCTTCACCGCCGACCGCGGAGGTGCGCGGTGCCGTTTGTTAATCGCCTAACAGTCTTCCAAATTCCTTATTCTAAGAGTGGTCTAGCAATGCTAGATATTGACTGTTTGTTAATCTTATCTTAGCGATCTTACATAGCGACATCATTTTATTTTTCAACATACACGCGAACGAAGTTGCGGGCAACAGCTAGTTTGTAATATAATAAACATAAAACTATACTATACTATATTAACTATGTTTCTATTTTTCTGTATGTAAGTATATAACTTAACATTTAATATCAGTTACCAGGTCAAGCTGTCTTGCGACATAGGCCTCCTCAAGTTCCCTCCACATTTCTGTCCATTGCTGTCATTCTCCAACCCTTTGGCAGATCGTCTTCCCATCTTTTTTTCCGCTTTCCTCTACGTCTTTTTCCGTCGGACGGTAAAAGGCGCGTGTGTGTAGCTATACCACAAATGGACGAAATTACCATCACTCCACTAGATGTAGCCAGAGCAGTCCGTCCATTAAAAAACTGGAAGTCTCCGGGACCGGACGGACTGCATAATTTCTGACTCAAATGGTATAGCAGCTCACGCGCGCTCCTGGCATCTCAAATCCAGTCGTCCTTAGAGTCTGGGTCACTACCACAGTTTCTAACAACTGGCGTTACCCACTTGCTCCATAAGACTGGTAGTCCCACGGAACCTAAGAACTAAAGGTCAATTACTTGTTTGTCGACGGTCTATAAACTTCTTACATCCATCCTGAGAGTGAAGATCAATGAGCACATAGAGACTATCTCAATTATGTCTGCCTCTCAGGATGTATGAAGGAAGGGGTCCCGCGGAACTAAGGAGCTTCTCCTCATAGACATGGCCATAAGCCAACAGGTTCGTCGATCCCGCAAGGATTTGTTGACATGTTGAATAGACTACAAGAAGGCCTACCTGTCTGTGCCACATACATGGCTCATGAAGGTGTTGAAGTTGTACAAAATAGATGCAACTCTACGCATCTTCCTTGAGTCATGTATGAGCCAATGGAAAACAGTCCTTCGCAATCCAGGATGTCGACAGATTCAGGGGAATGATGAGCCTGTATGGATTAAACGGGGAATATTTCAGGGGGACAGTTTGAGTCCGCTTTGGTTTTGCCTGGCTCAGAATCCTCTAAGCACATTGTTGGAGGATTCAGGTCTAGGATATCGGTAGAGAAGAGGTGGTCAGGCCATATCTCACTTTCTTTACATGGATGATCTGAAACTCTTTGCCCCCAACAATTCGCGACTGATGGATCTACTGAAGGTAGCTGAAATCTTTAGAAGTGCCATCAGGATGGAATTCGGTGTGTACAAATGTGCAGTCATGCATGTAACGAAATGGGAAATTATGGAGTCTGAGGGAATTCAACTCTCGGATTCCATACAGGTTAGATCTCTCAGCTCTACCGAAACTTACAAGTATTTGGGTATTTCGGAAGCGTTGGGCATTGTTTACTAACACGCTGGATCAGTGTTGTCCGAAAATAAAGAATATTATTATTAATGTTGTTGACATGAAGCAATCGTTGAAGGAGCGCTTCTTTGGCCGCCTGAAAAAGTTTTTGAATAGCTTTTTGTAGGGCGGAAATAAGGTACGCGCCTTCAACGGTTGGGTAATGCCGGTTCTAATGTACTCTTTCGGCATACTCAGAAGGACTCAAACCGAATTCTACGCCCTGGATAGGAGGTTCCGTACACTGCTAACCACAAACCGGATCCATCACTCACGATCGTCGGTGATGAGACAGTACATCCCGCGGAAGTGTCGAGGCGTTTTAAATGCCAAGACTCTCCACAGCCGCGAGATGTGCAGCCTCAGAGAATATTTTCTAAAAGCTGATATGGGTATTCACCGAGATGTGGTCGCAGTGGACAAGGGACTCACCCCGTTGTCCATGGCGCTATCCTGTGATACTTACCACAGATGACCGCAAGGAGTTATGGAAAGGCAAGTAGCTTCACGGGCGCTTCTATCGAGCTCTTAATGGGTCCGATGTCGATGTTTCAGCGTCCGTGGCCTGGCTACGTTTCAGTGATCTCTTCGGGGCAACTGTAGGTTTTGTCTGTGCGATTATGGACGAAGTTATCTTGACAAATAACTACCGGAGGCATATTATGAAGGATGGGACGGTGGACGTGTGTCGGGCATGCCACCGTCCGGGTGAGTCCATCAGATATATTATCTCTGGTTGTTCTCGTCTGGCTAACGGCGAGTACTTGCACAGGCACAACCAAGTGGCCAGGATTATTCATCAGCAACTTGCTTTGAAATATAAACTTGTGGATTCTGAGGTATCGTATTACCAGTTCTCGAAAATGACCATGTTACGTTGTACTAGGATCGGTCTATCATCACTGATAGGACTATTGTTGCCAATAAGCCTAAAATAGTGGTGATAGACTGATTAGCGCGTCACACAATGATAATTGATGTAACCATCCCGCATGACGAGAACCTCGTATAGGCTGAGAAAGAGAAGCAAATCAAGTATTTCGACTTAGCACACGAGGTTGTCGACATGTGGAATGTGGACTCAGCTGTCATTGTGCCGATAGTCATTACGGCCAATGGCCTGATGGCCAAAAGCTTCGACGATCATCTGTCGAAGCTGGCGTTACGCGGTTGGATAAAAGGCCTGATACAGAAGGCAGTACTCCTCGATACGGCTCGTTTTGTGAGGAGGTTCCTTTCCCTAGAGCCCTAATCACCGGTAGCTAGGAACCTGCTCCCGACACCGATGGACTACTATTTTTTAAATTTTTAAATGTATTCTTTTTGTGTTAAGATATATTTAAAAATGTAATGTATATATAAATAAGAATAAATATACGAAATAATAATAGTATAGTGGTGATGGACCGAATAGTGAGGCATGCAATGATTGTAGACATAACCGTCCCGCATGACGAGAATCTTGTGAAAGCTGAGAAAGATAAACAAATCAAGTATATTGACTTGGCTCGCGAGGTTATCGACATGTGGGATGTGGATTCCGCAATCATTGTACCGATAGTTGTGTCGGCCAATGGCTTAATAGCCACGAGCCTCGACCAACACCTCAGGAGGCTCTCGTTGGGCAGCTGGATCAACGGCTTGATTCAGCATGCGGTATTTTTGGACACGGCTCGCATTGTCAGGAGGTTCCTCTCTCTGGTGTCCTGACCGCCGGTAGCTTTTTTTTTGAAATATTTAAATGTGTAATTTATAGGAATATTAATTGAATAAAGGAGATAATAATAATAACTCCACCGCCGTATTTCTACGTTGACATCGTGGTGGGGCTTGCGCGCCTCAATGAACCAAAGGTCATACCTAGGGTGAGGGGCCAGACAAAGAGAGATACAATCTGCAAGGCAGTTTTGTGGCAAACTGTTGGGCAGTAGCGACCACACGGACCTGATCTCCCGGGAAAAGTCTTGTTCCTCATCTCCGGCTTGCCTTTATTGGATGGCTGGGGCAAACAATGACGAGGAACAGAGCTCCCACCTCTTCCTTGCCTTAATCGGCCGGTCTGAGTCGCAAGAGCAAACGTGCTCGGGAGAAGGATGTATAATCTAGTAAGATGCTGGTAGGGATCTTGACCGTACTTCCGGGATTGTCCTGATAGCCATGGTATACTTATCCACTCCTCTAGCACCTCAGGATATGTTGCCTCCTTGGCGCTACGTCACTTTGTGCTAGCGAACGTTTTCGGGAGCCCATTTATTGAGTGTGCAAGTCACCCCCTGCCATTTTAAAGCCGTGTTTTATTTTCAGTGATCAGGCAGGGGCCCATAGTTCTTTCATAGTATATGGTAATGAATCCACTATTCCATATTATGCAATAGTTCTGTACCTACCGGGGATTGTCCTTGGGTTTACTTTGATAGTGCATACAGGGATAATCGTCGGTTGGTGCCCCATTCCATTAGAAATGTCTAACGGGACCTCTGCGACTTGGCTTCGGCCCCATATACGTCTACCAAAGGACCGGGACCTCAGGGTCCCGAGATTGTTCAAGACATACCATAAATAATAATAATAATCGTTTATTTCAGGCATTAGTACCCATAACATTGAAATTTAAAACTTATCCTGAAAAACAAAATTTATGCTTAACAAAATAATAATAAAATTTCTTTATTAGGACACTAAGTCCCAATACTACAACCAGATCCAAACCTGAAAAACCAATCCGATTATTTGTCTGGCCTATAACCAGAAAAATAATCCTTTACTTCCATCACTTATAGAAAATTGGAATATAATAGAGTAGTAAATGTAGGGGATGAGTTTTTTTTTGCGGTAACCACCCCAATATTATCTTGTTTTGTTAATATTCGTATCGTACATTCACGGTGTCAACAGTTATTACACCTCCACATCCACTCTATTGTTGGTGACCAAATTGACGGCGGAGCCCCGCTGGCTCCTATTTCAAAAGTTTAAAGGAACCTAACCAAACCGAACCCCGGGGTGCCCCTGACGTCGGCCGTGTAGGTTTAGGATTTAGGGTAGTAAAACTATTTAGAACTGTCATTATGGGTATCAATGTTACTATTATTATTGTTAAAGGTAACAAGATTTGGTGAGCATTTATCCATTTTGGTAGGCAAAAAGAATATTTTGGTGAGCATTTAAGCATTATTAGGAATTTTTCATTTTGATCAACTAACGGTGAAATAAATCAATTTAAGGAACTTTGTACAAAGGAATTTCAAGTTTTAGCTTTATGAACTTCAGTAACATATCCATTTGACATTTGGAAAAGTGATACCAAGGAAATTGGACTCATGCAATGCTTGCAGAGTACTGCTGGTTTTTTAGGTAGACACCAACCCCTGCTTAACAACGACAGGCAAAAATAAACAACAAAAAAATATTTTTTACTCTTGAAAACAATATTTACTTGGTAAAAGCGACAAAAAACTGTGAAAATTAAAGATGAACATCTCTGAAAATCAATAAGTGACTGAAAAATTTTACTTACTGTCCTAAGTTTTCTGCACCATGATAATTACAGATCACATAATCAAATCTCGTGGAAAAAGAAGTAATGTTTTTGTTGCCTAGTGTTATTTATCGATATATACAAAAAATATATATAAATTTATCAATATTATTTATCATTATACTACTTACGAAGTTCATCGATCCTCTCTGTAAAATTTTGATTGATACTTGTATATAAACCAAAGCATGAATAAACACTTGTAAAGTATAAAATAGAAGCTGAAAAATGACAAATTATATAAGTTAATATATATAAGTTTAATTTTTCAGTATTAGATCCAACAAACGGCAAGGCAAACTCACTTACGAAATATTGAAAGCAACCTATTTGATTGTCGTAGCACTTCAGTATATCGACGTAAGCCTGAAACATTTTCTTGCTAAACTCCTTGCCATGTGTGCTATTCATGACTCCAGAATTTAGAACTTGAGTATTCCATAAATGGACTTTTTCTTCTAACATTCTCATAACTCGGATGAGGTGAGATACTTTCAAATCAAAGAAAACGATAAAGTAGCAGCTTATCATCCTAAAGAAAGATAAATGTAACTTGTAGATGAAATACGTTAACAAAGAGACATAGCCAGTGAGGGCCGAAACTGTAGCAATCCAATTCCAAGTAATGATTCGTCTAAAACTGGATTCATCGTTGAGGAATCTGTGTATATTTTGAAAAGTCAAGACGAAGTGTATTTTACTTTTAGTTTGAATGATTCCGGTGACCAAGTTAATAGCGAACCCTAAACAATTGTAAATACAGTCGTAATAGGCGACAATATACATGAAAATAGTGTCTCCGAGATATTCTTTGTAAAAGTAAAACGTATGGACACGGTGGATGGTTGTAAAACTGAATACCAGTGCACCAATGATAGAAACAAAAACAGTAAATAAACTATTTGGAATTATGACGTTTTCTTTGATGCGATAGTTGGGACAAAACATTAGATACTGTGACAGATTGAACGGCAAAAGCATCGACTGCACGTCTTTGTCTACTGTATTTTTTAAAGAAACGTCCACAATATGTTCCTTTGCGAAAACACAATTCTTCTTCATGTTTAATACACCATTTTCTGTAGCTTTCTGTCACATGAATGATTCTTAAATCGATACTTTGGTTCATACATAATCAGAATGATGTATTAAACACACTCATTATAGTAATTCCCTGTTCATAATCCAATATTGTTTCAAGGTTTTTCAGATAACATGTGGGGGGAACACTTACAAAAATTATTTAATAACTAGCTTCTGCCCGCGACTTCGTCTGCGTAGACGTTAGAGCTGCCGCACATCTTTTTTTTCTCATATTCTGATCCTCGGAAAAACACCTTCATGATTCTGGTATCCTGATAGTTTGTGAGTCTTTGCTGTTCGTACTTTCAGCCCCGGAATCACTTTGACATGTTTGTGACCCTGGTACTTGTGAATCTTTAGAGCTCACGATTCTTGCCGAAAAAATACTTTGACATTTTTCTGGTCTCCTGGTTTCTACTTGTGAATCTGTAGCGCTCGTAATTCCAGCCCCGGTAATACTTTGACATGTTTCAGGTCTCTCGGTACTTTTGAATCCTAACGGTTCACAATTCCAGCCCCGCAAATACTTCGGTATGTTTCTGGTCTCCTGGTACTTGAGAAATATTTAGCGCTTACTGTCTTCGACCACATCATCGCTCACCATCAGGTGAGATAGTGGTTTAAAAGTATTTTAATAACCAACTCAATCAAATATTAGCGTACAACAATAAATACTCAAAACTAAACACAGTCATCGGAGGTGACTTTGATATAGATATCCTTAAAAATAATTCAAATGTTAATGCTTTCTTAGACCTTATGTCCGAATACAAATACACATAAAACATCCCACACACATAACACAAACAGCATCGACGTGCCTAAACCTAATTTTTACAAACTTTTAAAACGGAGATTTATATACATCTGTAGAAGAACTGGGTTTTTCCGATCACTGTGGTACAATTGTAAAATTTAAAATAACGCAACGACCGAAGCAAACCACTTGGTATGCTGAAAAACGATTGTACAACAAAATTAATATTGAAAACTTCAAATCTGCATTAAAGTCAGTAAATTGGAAAGATATTATTATAGAAAGTAACGATGCAAATGAAAACTATAATGTTTTAAGGACTTATTAAGTAATATACTAAACGAAACTGTACCGAAAATCAGAACTAAATTAAGGACACACTATAAAAATAATGGCTATCAAAAGGTATAAAGAATTTTTAATAACCTTTTATTTGTGCATGAATTGCACAAATAAAAGGTTATTGAAAATTTTAAGAATTAAGTCTGGTAATTCAATTATTAAAAATTACTACAGAAAATACGAGAAAATAACAAAGCAGGCGGTGATAACCTCTAAAAAGCAGCATTGCATAAAAAATAAAAATATCTCAAAACAAAGTTAAAGCTATGTGAAAGTGAACGTACCAACAAAAAACACGTACTGATAAGCATAATATCCAATTAGAAATTGATAATACTTTAGTTTCAGATCCAAAACAAATTGTAATTCATTTTGATATTTTATTGCTTCTATTGGCGAAAATACCGCCCGCCCTGTTGGCAGTGAGGCAAAAGGTCAGCCTGTATTCAATCTCTCTGAGAATACACTATTTTTTAGACTATCGAGAAACGCATAGACTCATAAAAAAATTAAAAAACAAAAAAAGTCACGGAATAGATCAACTATCGCCATCCCTGATCAGACAATGTGTAGATGAACTTGCTGTACCCTTTTGCGTTTTAATAAATCAATCCTTTGATGAAGGTATTTTTCCTGATCAACTAAAAAGGGCTATTATAAAACCTTTGTTTAAAAAAAACTCTAAAACTGACCCAAATAACTACAGGCCCATAGCTCTCTTACCTACGAAAAAAAAAAAACAAAATTAAAATCTTTGACGAAAGTCATAATGGTTTCCGGAAACATCGATCAACAACCCTAGCTGTCTACAAATATATACAACAAGTTTTAAATATTATAAATGATAAAAAATATCCTGTTGGCATATTTTTGGATATAACAAGGTACAGTTTAAAATTCTACTTGAAAAGTTATACGAAATAGGAATTCGTGGAACAACACATAGGTGGTTTGCATCCTATTTAAAAGATAGAGAACAATATGTACAAATAGAATATTTTAACCAGGAACAAAAACAAATAATTCAAGTAATATCTGATAAGAAGATTATAAATGCATCAATACCTCAGGGCAGTGTCATTGGATGTCTACTATTCATCATCTACATCAATGACCTTCCCAAAATCATGGAAGAACCATGTGTGCTATTTGCAGACGACATTTCTTAACTTACCACATGCCAAACGAATAGTAATGTAAATGAACAACTAAACACGATTTTCACCAAAACAACAAAATGGATAGACGGACACAACCTTGAAATGAATTATAAAACACTAAACTTATGATGTTCTACTCTCATCAAAAATCCCCATTACCAGTCAACTTCTCAACAAAAGGTACAAAAAATTGAAGTAGTAAATGATTTTACGCTATTAGGATTCACAGTGGACACACACATTTCTTGGAAGCCTCATATAAAAACAGTACGATCAAAATTATCAAAATTCACCTATGCACTTCGAGAAGTCAAAAAAACTACCGACTTACAAACTGCACTTACCACCTACTACGCCTACGCTCATGCATGGCTCAACTATAGTATTATAATGTGGGGAAAAGCACAGACGCGCCTACACTTTTCACTCTCCAAAAAAAAATATTTCGTATCATTGTTAACATAGAACCAACCGATAGCTGTAAACCCTTTCTTATAAAACATAAAATACTCACCTTACCATCTATCCATATCCTTGAAATTTGCAAATTTGTTAGAAAATACACGAGCTTTATAAAGACCTATCTGTCAGATATAAAAACATGTTAATGCCACCCTCTTCGCGTATAAAATTACATTCAATTAGTCCCTACGTAATTTCAATAAAAATATTTAATTAACTACCAGATGCAATAAAAAACGAAAATAGCGATATAACTTTTACAAGTAGGCTTAAACAATTATTAATTAAAAAGCATACTACACAATAAACGAATACTTAAATGACAAAAAAAACAAAAATTCCACACAAACGGACACCATACATGTTTAGTTTGGAATTCACACTCATAAATATTATATTATTATTAAAATTATGTTAAGCATGTTTTAATCTTACCAAATAATTGTTATGCTATAACTGTTACCTATCTCAAATAATGATATCTTTAAATAAAAGCTATAACTAAGTTAATCAATGATAAGGACATACTTTAAAATTGTTAACTTGTGTATTCATTTTATTTTGTATTAATTTTATACTTTTGCTGTGCCTGAGAGGGTCCGTAATTGATTCCTAGCTTTAAGCCTATTGTAAGATCTACACACATGACATTATGGTATGCAAATAAAGATGAATATGGTCAAATGTATAGGACTAATAGTTAAAAAAAATTGTAGGTTACATTTTCAAAGAGAAGAATGGTCATCTTTTTAGAGCCTCGACCCGTCTTTTTTCTCATCTCTACATTCATCATTGAAATAATGATAGTTGTAAATCTGAAGAAATTATTTTGTGTTAGTGTAAATAGGACTTGTTTAAAAAAAAAACTAACTAGCAGCTCATTGTGAAAATATTTATTTAAATACAAATTAATATATAATGCTATAGAGTTTGTTTGCTTGCTTGAACGCGCTAATGTCAGGAACTACTTCTACAGGAAAGTTTCAAAAGAGTCTTATTCTCACTTAAAGGCACATAAGTAAAATTCAATACATTTTCTGTCCGTACTCTGTTAAAACGTTTTCGCAGAATTACATTTCTTTTTCCTCTAGTCCACTGACAGACTTGAGCTCGCTACCAACGTCCAGATATTCTTGGTTTCTGAAACAAAAAGAAGCAGATTTGCATTAATTTTCGCGGGGTTCAGAAATGACAACCATATCAAAATATTAAGCCTACTACACTTACTCGTATTTCAAAGTTTGTACCAACACAGGAGACAGTTCAGGTGCACATTGCCTCAGCACTCTCGCTGGAATACCGTCAGGCCCGCTGGCCTTATTCACGTCTAGACTGCACAATACTCTTCGGACCTCTTTAATGTGAACTGTGATCTCCGGCATCGAAGAGTCAGTCGGTGGTTGCTTGGAGCCAGCGTCCAGATGCGAATTGCTTGCAAAGAGAGTTGCAAATAAATTTGCTTTCTCACTTGCAGAGTGAGCCAGCGAGCCATCAGGTTTCAACATTGGAGGCAAAGTGGGTCGACAGAAATTCGTTTCAACCGCTTTCGACAGAGACCAAAACTGCTTACTAACTGGAGGGTGCAATGCTAGTTTGGCCCCGATACGTCCGACATGGTCAAAACGTGCCCTACGTAAATCCCGCTTGCAGAACTTAGCGGCAGAATTAAAGGCTCTTTTCCTCGCGCGAACCCTACGTTCTTTAACCTTTCGGTCGCGGGCCTTGATCCACGCTTGGTATGCAGACTCTTTACGGGCCTCAGCGTGGGCGCATTCTGCATTATACCAAGGCCGGGATTTGTGACCGAGCGGGATATCGGAGAATGGAATAAAATACTCCATCCCCTGCCGAATCACGTCCGCAATCATGTCAGCACAGCACGAGGGGTCACCCGCACACTTGCCGCCATGGATAAGATGCAAAAAAGTGCTGCATCTCATCCCAATCTGCAGACTTGTATCGCCATACTCGTCTCGTGCCTCTAGGACTCTTATCTGGAGGAGAGCAGGTCAATACGGATTTCACCAGGCAGTGGTCAGACGTTCCCAGCGGGGTTGAGACCGATACTGAATGACTGCGCGGATCAGTTGTCAGCAGAAGGTCCAAGCAATTGGGTGTATGGGCGTCAACATCCGGTACCCGCGTTGCCACATTCACCAGCTGGGTTAGATCTAGCGTTAAAGCAAACTTGCGCGCCTCTAACCCGGCATGGTCAGTTTTCTGATACGGGAACAACCACTCTTTATGGTGGGCGTTAAAGTCCCCCACAAATATGAGCTTCGCTGTTGGGTACCGTTGCTAGGCTACGTCGCGGTAACGACTGTCGCAACCCAGTGCTGGGCACGCCACAATTGCGGCGATAAGTCCCCTCTTTGAAGAGTGGCTAGAGCGGCGCCACGGAGTCCTCACCTTCCGCCTGACGCAGGTACTCACCGGACACGGTTGTTTTGGGAGGTACCTGTTTCGAATTCGGCGGGAGGATACGCCCGGGTGTCAACACTGCGAGGATCGCCCTGAGGACACGGCGGAGCATACGGTGGAGGTCTGCCCTGCTTGGGCGGAGCAACGCCGTGTCCTCGTCGAGGCGATCGGCGAAGGCGATCTCTCGCGTCCGGCCCTGGTCCAATCCATGGTCCGGAGCGAGGAGGCATGGGAAGCGGTCACCTCCTTCTGCGAAGCAGTAATGCTAGCAAAGGAGGAGGCCGAACGCGTGAGAGAGAGGGAAACCTCACGCCCCAGCCGCCGCAACAGAAGAAGACGCCCCGGGCGTCGGGAGTCGCAGGGCGATTCTCGGCCACCGTAGGCGCGGGCCTGCGGACGGCGAGCATTGGGTGGCTCGCCGTCTGATCAGAACCAGGCCCGGGTCGACGGCGCGCTGTGTTCCACGCGCGCCTCAAGGAGCTGTCAGCATAAAGGACGGGGCCCGCTAGGGCCAGTGCCTGCCGGGGTTGCGGGATTTGTTCGAGAGAGTCGCCGCTGCCCAGGAACGCAAAGGGCATTGGGAGGAACACGGATGGGTTTTAGTCAGTAAGAGTCTGACACTCCCTTCTGCTCCACCCAGAGCGGGAGGAGTCATTTGATGATTTCCCATCCTTAAAAAAAAAAAAAAAGGCTACGTCGCGGTCGGTCGACTCCACAAGTGAATTATTAAACAGCGCTGTTGTCTCCTGGTCACCGTTATACGATCGGTATACGCCAATGTAGATAATTTTCTCCACGCCTGTATCCACAAGTAACAATATGGCAGAAAAACCCGATTTCTCAAAGCAACGGAGACGACGACAACAAATGTCATCGCGGACGTACACACAGACCCCAGCCTGCTTCTTGAACTTGTGTTCCAGAGAGTAGCCCGGGTAGTTGAGGTACGCCACGTCCGACGGAGTTGTTATCTTCATCTCCGTTAGGAAAAACAGGTGCGGCTTCTCGGTCTCAAGATGGTGATGGACCGGATCGAGATTGAAGTGCAACCCCCTGATATTAGTGAGGTGCACTTTTAGCGGGAGTAAGTGCAGCCGTTGTTTTACCTTATTTTTCGTCGCTTTCTTCATTTTTTGGAGTGGAGAGTAGTTGGGGAGAAAAGTCGAACTGTCGAGGCGCTGCTCAGTGAACCAAGTGGAACACTAGAGCTAAACTAACCTGTAGGGAACTCATTTGGAGACTGCGGGGACGCCCGAACCCCCCCGGATATGGCCACCGGGTCCTCCCATCCAGTCGCCGGCTGGCACGGTGGAACATACCGGGATTTTTCGCTAGTTGGCGGGGCAGCCTTTCACACGTGGCTGGCGTGCTACTTGGGCCCCCTACTAACTGCGGTCGGCCAACGGCTGGCACCGTGCTTCGGATCCCGCTACCCTCCAAAATGAGTTACCCGGAAAGCCCAGCCCAGCGACCAAGACCGGTTCTGAGCAGAGCAACTGACAATCTCCTTCTCCTCCAAAGGCACTGGCACTCCCGCACACCGACGGAACTCAGCAAGCTGCTTGGCGCCGGACTTCGGCGGGATGGTGGTAGCGAGTCAGGCGGCTCCTTGCGGAGCCTACCACCGCTTTTAGTGGGATCGTTCTGCCGTACCACAGGCAAGCCTGTGGTGCCGTTGCCCGGGGTGGACCGCGAGGAGGTAGATCCCAAACCACCCCAAAAATTTCATTTTTCCAGTTTTCCAAACTGTTAAATTCCTCATTTAACAGTTTGGAAAAATGTGGAATAAACATTTAAAAGTTATTTTAAGTACGCTAAAACGCATTTTATTTTAATTTTGACAATATTATGATGTAAAAATAGAGTTCAAAAGAGAAAATAAATATAAAAATAATATCTGTTGCTCGGGATCGAACCATGGGCTACTTCTCGTTCAAAACAGACATTTTTTAATATTGCTCATCTTCCATACCACATAGCGTGATAATATTTATAGCCTATAGCCTGACCGTACCTATAAGGATTATTTATGCAATATTTGAACAAAATCTGTTCAGTAGTTTTCGCGCCAATCGGGAACATACACTTCAATATTTACTATTTTATTATATGTATAAATAGAACGTACTAGATGTGACGTTTCAAACACATATTTTGTAGACTAAAATGTAGATTTGACTCTGCAACTAACTTTAGTGTAGCTTTGACATTTATGCAATGTAGGCGTGCAGGGAGCAGCACTAATAACACGATCGTTCAAAGCGTGGACTTGTGGGTCTAAAAAGGCCACTTTGGTATAATCATTTTGGGATCATAATATTAATCACACAACAATAATGTCAAACTTCATTTTCATCTTTATCGCTAAAGCATAGTACATAAATGTGAAATAATTTGTTGTTCAAGTAAATAAATTAATAAATACGTAATACCACAATATAAAAAATATAGCTTCATTTAAAAGCAACGCTCATTTAAAACTAATTTTGTAACAATATCTTCATAAACAAAAAATCACATTTTCAAGTAACGTAATTATTGACAGTATAAAATTTTACCTAAAAATTCTCAGATAAACTATCAAAATACGGTGTTATTGGATTCTTATGAGAACTTATACATACAAATCAACCTTATAATAGCATATCGTGGATAGGGTCTCGTCGCCGACACAATCTATTAAAATAAATACATCATCAATGCTACAATATATCATTAAAAAGAAAATACATTGATACTGCTATTTTAATATTGAAATGCAAAAACCGTAGTCGCTTTATCGGCCAATGTTGAGGGATAGTGAAATGACGTTTCTAGAGTTAGCTCCGTCTGTCGGAGAGTACCTCATACATTTATTCTTAGCAGCTGAAAGACGTCCACTGCTGGACATAGGCCTCCCCCAAGCGTCGCCACAACGACCGGTCCTGTGCGTCTCACATCTATTGGCTACCCGCGACCTTCACCAGGTCATCGGTCCACCTTGTGGGAGGCCTTCCAACGTTACACCTTCCGGTACGCGGTCGCCACTCCAGAACTTTTCGTCCCCATCGACCATCTATTCTGCGAGCAATGTGCCCTGCCCAATGCCACTTTAGTTTGGCAATCCGTGGGGCTATGTCGGTAATCTTGGTTCTCTTGCGGATATCATCATTTCTGATTCAATCACGCAAGGAAACTTCAAGCATTGCCCTCTCCATTGCCCTTTGAGTAACTTTGAGCCTTCTGATGAGGGATGGGATTAAATAAATGAATTATTATTATTATTAAACGTCAGCAACCGTTTACTAACGATATATGTTTAAGATGAAATCATTGTGATTTATATTTATATTATTTTTAGTACGACAAAGCTCGATAGATGGCGTTGGCGTCGAGTTAGATGGCGGTATGGTTTCGTTACCGCCGTTTAATAGGGTCAATGAATTTTCTGCGAATAAATTAACCAGCTAAAACCAGATCAGTTCATAACACAAGTTTGCAGTTTTATTTTAAACCTTACTCGTGTTAACACAAGGTCAACATTACTACTTCGGTAGTAAACAATATAAATAGCATTCTTTCAAAAATAGAACACTGGTTTAATGTTAATAACTTAAATCTCAATGAAAACAAAAAAAAATATTAGGTTTACGATACCTCAGGTTAGGCAAGTGGATACTAGTGTGCTAATAAAGGGTAAAGAGTTAAGTCCTGAAGATACGACTGTGTTCTCAGGCATAACTTTAGATGCTAAGCTTCAGTGGGGACCACATGTAGATAAATTATCGAAAAACTTAGCTCTGCTACATACGCTGTCAGAAAAATTAGAAATTTAACTGATTTAGAAACAGCCCGTTTAGTTTACTTTAGTTATTTCCACAGTGTCATGTCGTATGGTATTCTATTATGGGGGAATGCTGCCGATATCCAGACAAATTTTTGTTTTGCAGAAAAGAGCTATTCGTTCAATTTATAAACTAAGTCCTAGATACTCCCTCAGAGATAAATTTAAAGATATAAATATAATGACTGTCCCTTGTCAGTTTATTTATGAAAACATTTGTATGCCCATAAAAATATAAAAATGTTTAAAAAATACAGTGATATACATAATGTTAATACTAGGAATAAACACAAATTTGTTGTTTCTGTAACCAGGCTTAAAAAATAGGGGGCTCATTGAGATGCCAATGTATACGCTTTTATAATAAACTTCCAAGTCACATTCAAGACCTAAGCATAAATAAATTCAAAGCATTTGTAAAGCGTAAACTTTGCCAGAAGGCTTTTTACACCATAGAGAGAAAGATTATCTTGAAGACAAAAAGGCTTGGGATTGAGCTGCTCCAATAAAATACACTTACACAGTTTCTGTTTTTATTATTATTGTCACTATTTATTTATTATTTGTCTTAGTTTATACATTGACATCTTTTATGATTGTTTTAGTTTTACTTTTGAATTTTTTTTATTATACACAATTTGACATTTTTCTTTTTATTATACATAATTTGACATTTTTATTTAATTTTTTATATACAATTTGACACAATTCTTTTGACTTTGTAAAGTATTATCATTATTTTTATTATGAATAGGGACTTTGTAGATTATTTTTTATTTCATAGAATAATTTTAATGTTTGTCTGGCAGTTTGAGTGCTTTGTACGGCCTACACAAATGTCCTTTCTTTGGTATTGTTCGTCGAGTTGTTGAGCTCCTAAGTGGATCTGAGTTGAGCTATACGACTACTGACAAATGCTTGCACTGACTGGACAGGTTCACTCAAATCTGTGTGGTTCTTTATTCTAAAGACCATCTCAGACACTAATTTGCATGGTTCTTAAAAATGATGTATTGTAAGTGTGAGGACTATGTAGGTCGTTATTTTAAGGATTCATTTCATGACTGTCTGGCAGTTTGAGTATATTATGCGGCTTACCGAAATGTCCTTACTTTGGTATTGTTCGTCGGTTCGTTGAGCTCCTCAAAGTTCTGAGATGAGCTGCACGATAACTGACAAATGCCTGCACTGTCTGGACAAGCCCACTCAAACCTGCGTGGTGCTCTCTTCAAAAGGCCACCTCAGACGTTAACCTACATGTTTTTCATATGTTATTGGCGATTGTATGGACTTCAAAAGAGACTATGACCTCTGACTTTGTTTCGGTATTTCTTCTCAGGGTAGTCAGCTAGGAAACATCCGGCCTCATCTAGACAAATATGTCAAAAAAAATTGACGTGTAAAAGAGTTACACGGTGTTAGAGTTGTTGTAACCTATTTGCAAAATAAATATCATTTATCATTGAAATGCAGGTTAGAACGACTTTTATGGGCGATTTTATCTTTAGGCTCGGACTCCACCAAAGCGGAGAAGGGACGAGCGGGCTGGAGACGTGTTTTCAAAAACCAATAGAATTTTGTTAATCTCACATAATTATCGTCCCCACTCAGCTTAAGTGGATACCACTGAGCGGAAATGTATCATATTTATATGGCGCGATGGAAGCGGAGATGTGAAATTGGGCTGAGCCACGGTACAAGGCTGAGATGTGAGCTTTGCCTCGCAACTCAGTGGCGCGCAGTGGAGACTAGATGTGTGCGGCATGCAGCGTAGTCAGCGCACATCTCTGCTTCAAACTAGCCAGTAGGCATCTCCGCACAGTTTCGGTTGATACACCCTGGCTGAAAAACATCTCTTCTCGTCTCCGCGTCCAACTTCTCCACACATTTCCGCTTTGGTGGAGTCTGGGCCTAAGAGTGCCTGTTCATTATAGCGTAGCGAGATAGCAGAGCGGAGAAAAGGAGAAATTTTAGCCAATAGAATTGCATAAAATCTCCGTACCACGTGAGTCACTGACATTTTGACTGACATGATTGGTTAAAATTTCTCCGTTTCTCCGCTCTGCTGCCTCGCTTTGCTGTAATGGACCAGCATCCTTTGTAGGCTATCCGTCCTCCCGATGACAGATAGTCAACTTGGGTAGATAATACTATCCGTCAGTAGGTAGGATGGTCTGACCAAATAAAAGAAGCTACGTCCTCAAGCAAATTCCAGCCGGTGGTGATGGCAACTTAGAACCGGAATCGATGGAGACAGATGGTCCGCTTATAGGGGCCCAGTGACCACGATCCTCAGTAATGAGAGAACTACTGAAGGAGAAGGATAAAATGATAGCTTTGTTTATCTTTAGTAGCTGGAAGAAAAAATAGATTGGTTATTGAAAATGGCCGTTAGTGTATTGCTACGTTTATGTTTTGCAGTCGGGTTTTTTGATTGTTCTAATTATTGCTTAATTCCTTTTACAAAGTATACATTTTTTAGATCAACGTTTTACGTTCTAATAATTTTTGAAATGGATTTTAACGGTATCTACTTTGGTTGCTTTTAACACTTTACCATCTGGCAATTTCACATCAATGGGAATTTTTCAAATCTTTATAATTATAAAAACATGTATTACTTTTAATAATATGATCTGTACACCCACTATCTAACAACCAATTATTTCATTGCTGTTATCATATTCCCCTTTGGTACACCCTGTTATCTGATGCAGAGCCGTCCTGTTAAGTGCTTGATGCCTCACCTCTGGGATGACCTTCACCTCTGCGGACCCTTTGACCTCTGCCACGACCACGACCTCGATAAAATCCTGTGTTGAAACCTCTTTGTGGACCTTGCTGGTGTTGACTGGTTGGAAATCTTCCTTATTAGCTTTTCTGGCCGTGCCAAAAGTTCTTCTTGAGATGGCCGGTCTTTCCACATATATAACATTTTGCTTTTATGCTTTCGTTTTTGCTTAGAACGTACTCATATTGCTCTTCTTGTCTGAAATTGGATCACTAGTAGTCATGTTTTTCTCTTTTATTTTGGATTTCACATAATCTACTGGTCTTTGTTTTTCCGGGATTCAGCAATAAAATGTCCTATGTAACTGTATCTAGGAGGTAAAACTCTGAGCAAGTACCTCATCTTCTCGGGTTCACTTTACATCAGCCGCTTTAAAACCATTGATTGTTTTCTCGAAATCAATAAAGAATCTTCAATTGTTTCTGATAAAACTTCGATATGTAAATACTGTTCAACTTTTTAAAGAAAAAATACTTTGAAATGTTTCTGGTCTGCTGATACCTAATTGTGAATCTTTAGTGCTCAATTTCTAGCCCAGAAAAACTACATTTTTCTTTTCTCCTGGTACTTTTGAGTTCTAACCGCTCACAATTCCAGCACCAGAAATACTTCGAGAAGTTTCTGGTCTCCTGGTACTTGTTAATCTGAAGAACTAAGGCAGCAGCGGCTCTGGGTTTACACTTTTTCCTCAGTCTCCATTAAGCCATGCCTTTTACCGGGATAAAAAGTAACCTATGTGTTATTTCAAGATGAGAACTATATGTGTGCCAAATTTCATTCAAATCCCTTCAGCCATTTTTGTTTGATTGAGGCACAAACATACAAACTTTCACATTTATAATATTAGTAGGTTAGTAGGATTTGTTTATTACGCTTTCACACCTAAGTTACTGAAACAATTTTGATGAATTTTAGTTCAAGGATATATGACCCTTGAGACTGCTTTAGGCTACCTTTTTTGTGCAAAAATGAAACGCATAACGTATGCAAAAGCTAGTAATCTATTAGTAAAGAAATGAAGTGATTTTTTCACTTTAATGTACTAAAATTAAATAAACATATTCCTCCAGCAGAAGGTAGTAAAACACAATGTTTTTCTGTAAGCAGCAAACATTCTATGACTGTGTCATAACTTTAAAATATGAGATTGAGTCTTTCCCTTGCGTTTGTCAATCCCATACATCTTGTAATATTTAAGTTCGTTATCGCTGAAAGAATGTCACTTAGGCTAAGAGCCTGTGGTTTTATCTTGGTCATCACCTATTACAGTAATATTTATTATTTATTACATTTACTACTGATGTAGAAAATGAACTAAGGATGTTTAGTTCATATATTATGTTATGATTCTTATCGCTATCATTTGTGTGTTTTCTATTTCTAAACCGGTAGTTACAGGTTTCAAAATGAGGTTGACTTACAATGTGAGACATGAAAATCCATCAAGATTAGCTTTAAACAATGGCGTTGACAAAGATGTTCAGTCTTTGCTCTCGCCTTTAAATCTGATGCAATATATCATGTTTTGCCCTAAATATTGCATAAAAAACAATTTAATATACCCAAATAGTACTGTCTCTAATTTAGTTTCAATGCTTGGAACACTAGCATTTGTTTCGTTGTTTGTATTCCGCACGTATAGGCAATGTATTATGAATGAGTGTCTAGGTTGTAACGCGTTTCTTTATGCCAGCATTTACTTTGACGGCATCTTCTATTGTGGTTTATTCATAATGAACTTCATGATCGCAATAATTTACAATATACAAAGTATCAAGTTTGTCTTAACGTTCCAAAAAATACACAGATTTCTAAACAATGAGACCAGTTTTAAAAACTTTATTATTTTGAATTGGGTTATTGTTATTGCGTTCCTGTGCGGATACGTCTCACTTTTCACATTTTTGTCCACACGGCAAAATTCACTATTTTATACTACATTATGTCTCAATATTTTAATTAGCATTGATCTTAATGTAATTTATGCCGCTCGTGTCATCGAAGTATTGGAACATAAGGTTATTCTTTGGAACATTAATGCTAAGAACACTCAAGTATCAGAATGCATGTACAAAGAACATTTTGGAATAAAAATGTTTCAAGCTTACGTTGATATACTTGAGTGTTATAATATCTACAAAGTTTGTTTTCAGCATTATGTAAGTACCTAGAATATGTGTGGATAGCAATCGATAGTTTCACAAAACTGTAACAAAATGTGTTTATTTGTAAGACAGAGTGAGAGACAGAGTGAGGAGGTGACGCAGTGGTGGTGGCAGCACCTGCGAGCGAGAAATATAAAACAAAAGAAATTGTTTACATGTATAGGGCGCGACGGCCGCAACGAGCGGTGGCATCAAGCGTCAGTAAGGGTGGGAATTTCATACAGTCTGACAGTCTTCAGCAATCGTTGCGGCAATACTGACAGGCGTAGCTACTGAACCTTACGGCGGGAATAGCAAAACCAAAATATGATTCACACAGTCACATTTAGTTTTTATTTCCCTAATGCAATCTGTGCTTGGTCTGTCAGCAATATTTTGATGGTTAATAATCTTGCACGAAATGACGTCCAATGCCACAGTATTGTGTCCCGGGCATGATTCTGTCCATTGTATACTACGGTTCTATTTTTATTTTATGTGACACTTTTCAGATACTTTATCATATTATGGAAGCATTCTTTCATACTTTGGTTTACGTTCAAGTAGCACTAGAAATTTTCAAAATTTCTGCCATGAATGGTGATTTAGTAAGTAACTTTTTTTCTTATTTGTGCATCTGTATATTAAATCACGGTTTTTAAATTTTTACTTTTCTTAGACAGCTCACAACTCTTGGTTTCCCTTTTGTATTCAAAATTAAGCCACTCCTGTGGTCTCGATCACGTCTATTATAATCGATGGACAAGGTCTGCTATGGAAAGAGCGTGCGTTCAGTCTTACTATGTAGGCTAAGGGACTACTCACATTTATTCAGCTCCATTCGCGTTTCGCTGAAAGATTCTGGTCACACTTCTACAGCTCTGCCTCTATCAGCCGCGTACATCGTCGTAAGAATGAGAAATGCGCTGAATACGCGGCGAAGACGGTAAGATGTCCGTGACTACCGCAGGACCACCGCCGCCAATCGCTTCCATATTTGGTAAATAATTAGTACTCAATTGGTACTAATTATTAGAACTCGAACCCAAAAATTGGTACCTTTGTAGTTTTCGAGAAAATCGACTTTGAAGGTGGTCTGGCGGTAGTCATGCTCTATACTCATTTAGTTATTGTGCTCTGAAAATGAACATTTCTATGTGCGATATTTTTGTCGTTTGACTTCTTGCAGAAGAAATAGATAAAATTAAACGTAAAAAAATAAAACGCAAACGACAGTGGATTTACCCGGTACAGGTACAGTCCAAGAACTAGATCGAAGGATTGAGAATTTATCTCTCTCTGACAATTCTACGTACTTTAGACCGATAAAACTAGAAGTATAATTCAGATATTAAGAGAAATATTTTTTCTTGGCAATTTCTTCGATCTAACTCTTGGACTACCTACCTTAAAAATTGAACTCATTGTATCTTCTAAAATATGACCCGATTAAACCTGTGACTTGGCAAAAACTTGCGACTAATAAGCGACTAATGAGAAAGAAAACAGATCTTCGCTAGGTGCCCTAGCTTTTGAGATTCACTCTTATAACTTTTGAAGCAGTGATTGACTAATTCTGGTATTTGGCGACTAATTAGCGACATTTTTATGTTATCAAAATTAAAATCCCTGATGGTGGCCATGCCAGTGTCAGTCACACAAGGAGTCGTGAACCATCCGTGTACCGCGCTGTACCGCCGCGCAAGGCCGCGTACTACGCTGAATGCGGGGGAACAGCGCTGATCTCCATACATAGCACTCGCAGGATAAAAACACATTTGTCCTCATTTTATACTTGTTTGCCGCGAAAGCTGAAAAGACACGGAAAGCTGAATGGATGCGGAAGCATCTCCATACAAAATCGTTGTTTTCTATGGGCATAAGCTGAATAGAGCTGAAAAAGAGTGAGTACTCCCATAGATCACAGCTAGTAGGGAACACAGACACTGAAAATGGACTGGTATGTACGCCAGTAAGCTTTGTTCATAAAATGTTTCCGTCCCATATTTTAGCCACCTTGTGGCATTCAGAAAACACTATTACAAAGTTTGTCGTTATGTATATCCTTACGACATTCATAACGATAGTAATATTAATTTATGATGTCTGAAGATTGAAAAAAAATACAGCCAGCGTTTGTGTTTCTTACCAATTAATCGTCAGCCTTGATTGATAGGAATATTCTAGCATCTCTCGTAACAAGTTATTATTTTTAGATAGGAGCAGCTATATTGTGTTTCCCCATGTTAATTTGGATGGTTAAAGATTTGGGTTGGCAAGCAATTCTGAGCAAGCAATGCGAAAAGTTTTACCTGGCTATTCAAAGTGTTCAAGATTCATGTGGACTCATATTGAAGTCAAACTGTTCAGGTAATTTATGAAAAAGACTGCTAAGCCATGCCAATTTTTAATAAATATGTGAAATGTGTTAATTTATTTTACCAATTGATAGCTCAAGAGAAAAGGCTATGCAAGAACGTACTGCGCTTACATCGAGCATCATTTAGCAAAATACGAGTGTGTGGCTTGTTCTACGTAGACGCTGAGTTACAGTTAAGCCTAGTGAGTCTTCTTATGAATTATACTGTGATTTTGCTACAGTTTGCAATTTTGTAATCTAGACTTCAATTAAATAATTTAAACATTGTAAACATACTTTATTGTTATTTGTTAATACTTTGCTCAAGCTTCAACGTTTTGTGTTTGAGACAAGGTTCACAAACAGAACATGTACATACAAATCTTTAAAAACCAGTATTGTCACTATGATAAAAAAATACTTTTAGACCAAAATGTTTATAATATTACATTTACACGAATGAATGTATCACTAAATGAAATTTAAATGAACAGACAAAATACTTTTCAATGTAAAACATAGTAAATCTAGACACGCGGCAGCGTGTCCAGCCAAAAGTTCAAAGAAAAAGGGACTGGCGACACAGCAGCCCTGTGTTAAGTACACGAAACATTTCGAGCTACTTTTGACCCCTACACAACCCGAAATCTGTTTAACCTACATACATGAAAATTGCCACATTTATTAAAACCGCTTAGCATGACAACAATCCAAAATTTCATAAATATATAACTTAAAAAGTTTTTGATATGTTAACGTTTAAAAACCGGCTTTTTTGTGACTGATTGACTCACTGATTTGTAGATCAAAAACCTAACCCACTTTCAGATGTCCAAGAAAATTGAAATTTGGGAATTCCGGGAATTATAAAGATATGAAATGTTTCCAATCAAACGATTTTGTTAGGTAACACTTCACACACCAGCCTTTCAAAATTATAAAAGCAAACATTTCTGCTTTCTTCTTTGCATGAGAATTATAAGTTCCATGATGAAAGGTCGTTTTAATAGGTACTTACGAATTATTTATAAAACATTGAAAACCGATAATAACACTGCTTTTGGAAGCGCCGGCTCAGCGTTGTGACATCATTGTGAACAATTATTGTAACATATGTGTAATATGAGAGAAATTTGTTCTTATACAATTTTGCTACTTTAATTTCGTAATAGGCACACGGTGCGGGGTGCGCGGGGTGGGCAACACGATAGGGGCGTGCGCGGGACCGCGGGGGGCCCGTGTTGAAAAATGAATAATAACAAATGATTCTTTACAAAAAGTAGTGATATCCCATCAAAAATATAAATTTGAAAAAGGGAGCCAAAAGTTCAATGTAAAATAATATCCGTGATTGTAGATGTAGATTTTATCAAAAAAAGAATAATGAAATCTAAATGGGGCGCTAAGTTCTGTAGATAATCCTGAAATAAGATAAATTAGGGTTCAAGATTTGACTTGGCTAGTTTTTAGTTTTACTCGCAAATCTTAGAAGAGCAAGATGTCGAAATTTCAGTATAAAAAACTGTAACATGTAAGTATAACACAAAGATGAAAAATAAAGCCAGATATAAGATAACAAATGTATGTAAAACAAGCGAAGTCGAATCTTGACCCTTAATTTATCTTATTTCAAGATTATCTACAGAATTTGGCGCCCATTTAGATCTCAATTTTTTTTCGGTAAAATCTTCGTGTACAATCACGGATATTATTAACATTGAACTTTTGGCTCCCTTTTTCACATTTATGTTTTTGATGGGGTTTAAAAGAGCTTAAGATGCGTTTATTCAATTGGCTATTACAATGCCAAACTGTTGACTCCAAGACTGACTGTTTTTGTTTGTTTATATAATTATATTTAAGTTCAAATAAGTGTAAAGATGTTTTCCAGTTTGGTTAGGACAAAACATGCTTGAATCACCTGATTGTCTGATAAAAAGATGATTCCGTGCTTTGGAAGGCACGTATAAGCCGGTGGTCCGGACCGCCAAATGGCGGTCGTCAAATAAACCAAATCAGAAACCCTTGAAGCGGTTTAAAAAATCTGACACTAGGGTGTGTGGGGTCGTAAAACCTTGCTGCCGACACGATAAGAAGCAGAAGTGCAAAACCGATTTTGACAGACGTTTGTAAGACGTTCGAGACCACCACTTGCGACATATCAAATGAAAGGACTTATTGTGATGATTCTGGAATAAATGGATTTGCAATAGGAAACCAAACACTTCATTTAAACAAACAATGTTTAATTCCATTTCCACAACATTTGAAACATAACACACTTAATTAAATCACTTAAAAAAAAATAGGTCCTGTAATTACTTGCTGATTTAATTTTACAAGTCTATCACATTGACGTTGAAAACGTGTTCACTGTTTGGTGACTGGGCTGGTAGTTATTTATTTAATTACAAATGCTTACTATATCGCCAGTTTGCACCAAAGCGTATATTTTAACATGTTTTATAAACAAAAATACTGGCCAAGTGCGAGTCGGACTCGCGTGCAAAGGGTTCCGAACGAATTTAATTTTTTTAACATGTTATATTAATAATAATAATAATAATCTTTATTTCGGATAAAAATCCATATTGTGTTAGTAAAAAACATACAAAAAAATATCTTATTAACACTACAGACTTCTTATAGGTTTTCCTGTAATCTTTAGGTAAAGATCTATTATCTCCAATTTTTTCAAAATTTAGGCTCAGTAGTTTCGGAGATAAGGGGGGGGGGAATGGTCATTTTTCGTCTAATTTCTTGAATAACTACTAAATCATTTATTTTAAAATTATGAAAAAAATATAATTAAAATTCTCACAGTAAGCCTTTTCATTTGATATGTCACACGATATTGTTCAAAAAACTTTTTTTTTTAATTTTCTTGTTTGACCCCCAAAAGTGACCCCCATACAAAAAATTTAATAATTTTCGTAACGCATCCGTGTTTGGGTCATAGAAGTCCGTATGTGTACAAAATTTCAACAGAATCGGTCCAGTGGATCCGGAGAAAACTGGCTGTGACAGACGGACAGACAGACAGACAGACAGACACCCGAGTGATCCTATAAGGGTTCCTTTTTTTTTCGGAACCCTAAAAATATATAGTGTAGCCATAGTGTAGCACGTACAGAAAGAACCAAAAAGTTTCTAGCATAACGCTGTACGCGCACGTACGCTCGGCACACGTCTCTGTTTTGTTCTAATTATCATCATCATCATATTAGTCAAAAGACATCCACTGCTGGACATAGGCCTCCCCCAAATATCGTCACAACGACCAGTCCTGTGTGTCTCGCATCCATCGGCTACCCGCAACCCGCACCAGGTCACCGGTCCACCTTGTGGGAGGCCTTTCAACGTTGCATCTTGCAGTGCGAAGTCGTCACTCCAGAACTTTTCCGCCCCAACGACCATCTGTTCTGCGAGCGATATACCCTGCCCACTGCCACTTCAGTTGGGCCAGTTGAGGTATTTTGGTTTTCATGCGGATATCATCACTACTGATTCGACGCAAGTAAACTCCAAGCATTACCCTCTTCATTGCCCTTTGAGTGACTTTAAGCCTTCTGATGAAGCCCATTGTGAGCGACCACGTTGCAGTTTCATAAGTCATCACTGGCAACACGCACTGGTCATAGACTTTCGTCTTGATGAGACACTGTGGTATGTAAGACGAGAAGATACCACGCCAAGTTCTTATTATATTTCTCTACAATTTAAAATTTTGATCATCGATCTATGAGTGTACGTATATGTCTCTCATAGTAAAACACCAAACGTTATGACTGGCAAGCAAACTGCTTTGTTAATCCATACAAATAATAAACTCACGGAGCGCGACTGCAGCGCTGCCGCAGCGCGACACTTTTCGTTTACTATTTGTATGGATTAACAAAGCAGCGCTGCAGCCGCACTGCTGCCGCGCGACACTTTGAGGCAAATTTAAAGGCACCCTAAACGATCTGACAATTGAGTGTCAAGGGGATTAGTCGATCAAGTAGCTGAAGTTACCAGGTACATGCTAACAATAAGAGCTTGTTAGAACGTTCAGTGGCTGCAACTTGCAGCCTGCCACAAGATGACTGCTGGCAGGAGTTGCACCATCGATAGGCGACTGCCTCAAGTGTTTGGTCACCTGGTGTTAAAGAACCTTCTCATGATACTTCAGTTTGTATTAGACGAGGCAGACCATATGCATTTTTTAATCATAAATGTGGACTTAATGAATGAAATAAACATTTCAGTCAAGTCAGACATATTTGAATATCCTAAATAAAATACTATGATATTGTACGGAGTACAAAAGCCTCTTCAATTTCCTCCTCCACCTCAAATTTACAGTGTTTTTTTAATAGTTTTATGGCCATCACCAACCAAGGTATTTTTCAAACCCTTTTCATTCAGAATTAAAAGTGCTTTACAAAAAAGCAAACTGAAGTAAAATTATAACATAATTAGTAATAAGTCTCATCAAACGTATCGGTAGCGAAGCGTCTACATAAAACAGGCCACACGCGGTCATCTTACTAAACGATTGACTTGCCCGTAGAACTTTTTTGAAGAGATGTTCTTGTCCCTCTGTAACAAAAGTAATAATCATCTGCACGGACTCCCTTTTTGTTCATATCACTCCTCACGCAATCTATCCACCTTTTCTTGGGTTTCCCTCTGCTTTCATATTCGTTCCTGTTTTAGTAAATTACAAACAAAAAACGGAAATCTTTAAAACGAAATCGTACTCACTTGGACAATTCGGGTTTTTTACAAGCTGTATACACGTCGCCTTTACTTCTTCAACAGCTTTATAGAAGTTTTCACAATACAAACTATGTATTACCAAGATTGACATATTTTTAACCAGCCATAAAAGCGTCACAATGCTGAAAATTAACTGAAAAAATAAAACTATGTTGGCACCTCCGCATGTCTGTGTGCGTAAATAATTGCTCATAATGAGGAAAGATGTATGTGAAAATAATATATAGTCACTAGGAAATCTGTGGCGGTGATTCTTTACTTTATATTAATAGTGGTGTACAAAACAACTACAGAAAAACGCAACGTTGGCGCGGCCTCCCACAAGGTGGACCGATGACCTGGTGAGGGTCGCGGATAGCCGATGGATGCAAGACGCACAAGAACCGGTTGTTGTGGCGACACTTGGGGGAGGCCTATGTCCGGCTGATATGATGATGATGATGATAAAATAACTGAAATTGGAAAAATATTTACCTCATTCCGATCAAACACTGATAAAACATTTCGTATTTCTAATATTGTCACGCAATAATATAAAGTTCGGATGAATGTGTCAATCGTGTAATACAAAATCTGTAAAAGAGTATAATCTGTAGCCATAACAAATTACAGGCTAGAACTGCATGAATGATACCCATGTCCAACGTTGGACTGCGGTAGGCTGAGTTTACTTACTAACAAGTTGCTGACTAGTTGATCAACGAAAAACTGGCCGAGTGTGAGTCGGACTCGCATGCAAGGGGTTCCGAACCAATTTCATTTTCTTAACATGTTGTTTTAATACTACAGACTTCTTCTTGTAATCTTTAGGTATAGAACTATAATCTTTTTTTTCTAAATTTTAGGCTATTTTAGACTGAGCCTAAAATTTGGTTATTTTTGTTCTAATTTCTTGAATAACTTCAAAATTATTTATTTTAAAATTATGAAAAAAATATAATTAAAACCCACACAATACATATGTGGAATATCATTTGATATGCCACACGGTACAGTTTGAAAAAAAAAAACTATTTTGACCTCCAAAATTTACCTCCATACTAAAAAATATTTATTTACGTAACGCGTCTGTGTTTGAGTTACAGAAGTCTATATGTGTACTAAATTTCAACAGAATCGGTCTAGTAGATCCGGAGAAAACTGGAGTTTGTGTTTGAAAATAGCGTACTAGTAAATTCTATGTGCTCGGAACACTTTTCACGATGGTCTGATTTTCACTTGGCCGGTTTATTTAACTTACCAATACTTGGAAAACTACTGTATATATTTCATATGCCTTCAAAATATTTTTGTAAGTTTCAATCAATTTTACGTAATGCATATTGTTGTTCTGCTCTTCACTCAGCTTCGAAATCATTTTGATCAATTCATTAAGATATGTTGTTAACAATTTAAAAACACGAATACCGTAAACCAAATTAATGTCAAATGTCATAAACAGTATGTCACTAATAATGTCTAACCAATTAGTTTCACGGGTGTTCAAGTACAGAACGAAAATTGAGATATTAATGCACAACATTGTAAGAACTGAGATCCAATTCCAAATAATATAACTAAGAACACTTCTACTGCAAAAAACGCTCCTGTGAATAATCTGTACGGTCACAATAAGCAAGATATTTTCATATTTGTGTAATATATTGAGAACGAAAATAATTGCAACACCGATATAATAATAAAAGATAAAGAATACAGAAATCAGGATAGAGAAAAAGTTATATCTATTGCTTTGCGAAAATATATCTTGAACATCTTCGCAGCGCATGCGAAATACAAAGATGAATGTTATTAAACACACACAAAAAAATGAGAACAGTGTTGTTTTCTTTCCATTTGGAGCAATTTCGTTATTTTTTATACAATATTTTGAAGAGTAAAATAAAATGAGAAAAAAATTTAAAGGAAAAATAATATTTTGAACTTCTTTTTGCAAGGGATTGTTGAACAATAATTCTTCATGGCCAGACGCCATCTTATAAAGTGCTCAGTACTTCAGCTTATTCCACTGCTATTGATTTCCATAGCATATGATGCAGTGAAGTCCAATAATGATAATAGAAAACCATTTACAACATTATCAAGTTAAGGATCAAACTAACATCATTGCGTTCAAGTACAATTGGTATAAACATAATGTACTGATCATTTATCACCCATTTAGTTAACATCTTCAAACGGCTTATTCCCAGGCGCTCCATAATTTTGTTCCCACCAGCTCCAAAGCAAATTGCGTAAGGTCAACAAAACACCAACTGCTAACGTTAGTGCTCAAACCTGGGCTTTGACAGTTCAACAGAAGTTTAAGCTTTAGGTTTGCCATCAAGCTAAGGAGCACAGCATTATGGAAGTCCGATTAACGGAACTGTGCTGCGTTCCAAAACACAATTCGCCGACGTCACAGAAAAACCGGCCAATTGCGAGTCGGACACGAAGGGTTCTGTTCCATAAATCTTAATTTTTATTATTTATGTTATAGCAGCAACAGAAATACACAATCTGTGAAAATTTCAACTGTCTACCTAATACGGTTCTTGAGATACAGCCCGCAGCGCGTGACAGACAAACGGATGGACGGACGGACGCTTAGTAATAGGGTTCCGTTGGTTACCCTTTGGGTAGGGAACCCTAAAAAGCAGCCAAACTAAAGTAGGACCGGGCCGGACTCGTTTGCCACATGTCGAACGGTTCATGTGCTAATAAAGCAACCAGATTGTGGATCCCAGACTGAAAATGCCCGATGACATCGCAGGGGACTCCGGTGAATATAGCGGAACAAGCTTGATGCCTATCGGCAGGATTGGTCCACTCTTGCCCAAAACCAGGAGGAATAGAAGGAAGAAAGGAAGGCCTTTGGCCTGCAGTGGGACACAACAGGCTTAAATAAAATAAAAAGACATTAAAACATTCCAGGCACCCAATTTACTTCTTAATACCTCAAAAAAGTGAACTGCAGCAGAACAATACCTAACGTAATTGGTGATAAGCCCTATCAGCAGTAGCGTAGCATCTACATAGAATAGGCCACATGCGTTCATTTTACTGAAAGTGTGATTTTCCAGTAACAACTTCTTGCAAAGATGTACTTGACTCCTTGCAAGAAATAAAAAAAATGTATCGGATAGTTGTGTGGACATCAGCGGTCAAGAGATCGGTCTGTGATGGGGAGAACTAAGAATAATGTAAAGTAGGTTCTGAGTATGAATGCAAATTATAAAATAGTAAGATTAGTAAAACGACGAATTAAATATGCGTGTACAAGCTACGCTGTTCATTTATTTATTTATTTAGGATCGCCAACAGAGGCTACACAATCACATGCACTACAATACAGACAGGGACAAATACAAGAGTGCGCCCCCAATTACAGGCGACCACAGCATTCACTTACTATCTAGGTAGGTACATTAAGTTGACAAGGACTGTGCAGGATAGCCGCATGCATAGTCTTAGGTTTATAGTTAGGCACGTCTTTTAAGTAATACCGTTAGTTAGCAGCATAATTTTAGAAAGTAGACAGATGCAAGGAATAGTTCGAAGCTTTAAAAATGTTTGGGTCACATTGTCATTTGTTAAGTTATTACCGACCCCTATAGTTAAAGATCCCTTGTTTTGTGAAAGTTTTATGTCTGCCCATTAACAGAATGGTGCATTTCTCTAACATTTATTAAAGTCCGGCAATAGTTAAAATCCCTGGTTTGCTTTGTTTTGTGAAAGTTTCTCTGTACCTATTAATAAATGATGTATTTGTCTGTTTGTATCCCGTGCCGAAAATAGTTTCTAATTTTATTAATAAACAACCGTAGCGAGTACCGTTCTACCCACACTGGCCGGGGTGAAACTGACGCAAAAGACCCTTATAAAAGAGACTCGCGGGCCAAAACAAGTCAGTTCCTCGTCACAGGCAGTTCCTTCAGTGCCTTTATAGAGTCCTTGCTATCTGCTACGAGACAGAGGGCTTGGCTCAGCAGGGACCGTAGTCGCTACCATCTACAGTTGAAAAAGTATTTTCATTTAAGTACATCCAACGTGGTAGCGCCTTCTTCACAGTGACAGTGTCTTGTCGCCTTTCAACCCTCCAATCCAGCAACATTGTACGACCCATCGTGCAAATTGGTCCTTCGAGCCGGATCTGAGGAGTAGAAGCAAGATGCCAGTCACGCTTTCTACCGGAAGAAGAGGACACCCAGCATCGACAACCACAGCCGATGTCAATTCAGCGACTTACGCTACAGCGGCATTGACGTCTACTGAAGAATTTGTGACTACTTCGGAAGCGCCGACAAGTCAACAACAAGATGTCATAGCTAGCGACACATCGGTGAACGACCGTCGAAGCAAGCAAGTGTCCAGTATATCCAGCAAAAGCAAGAAATATCGTCTAGCGAGGCTAAGAGCCGAATTGGAAGTCGAACGACTCGCTCAAATGGAAGAATTATCCAAGGCTAAGGCTGAATTGGCCGCCGCCCGCGCCTGTCTCGCTGTATTAGAGGCGGAATTCAGCAATAAAGGGGAACTCGCTTCAGTCATCACTGAAGCTACGAATGAAAATAGAGTACAGAACTGGCTGCAATCCAGTCAACTGCTCGCCATAGACGATCAGCCACACAGAACGCAAGAGGTCCGACATGGTTCGAAGTCCCGGTGTGAACCGATAGTTCCAGTGACCACGGCCGTGTCTTGTGACACTCCGGTGACTACACCGGCGGGAGTAAGCTCAGTGCTTCCGCTGCCACCGCGCCTCTTGCCCGAAAGTAAGATCACTACGCGGATTACTCCCAATCAAAAGGGAGAAACATTAAGACTCAAGCAGCCATCAATTGCAGCTGCGCCCCGGCTACCTAGCACGGCGCAGCAGCCATCGAACACAGTTTTTAAAATAAAAACAAGTAATAGGGGCAGAGATCTATTCTTCCTTTAAAGTTTGATACCAAATAATATAATTTAATCCGCTTAAGTTTCGAGGAGAAAACAGGGGAATACGAAAAGTCGATCGGTCATGGTTTTTTGTAGGTAAAATCGTTGTTAGCTGCAGTTGTCTCTATCGCACTCTACGGGGGCAGACGAGAGGTGAGGGAGGGTTAGACTAATACGTACACAATTAGGGAAGTGACTAGTGTCGAAGTTTTTATCGATATCATAGTGATGTCAGTCGATATCGACGTTTATCCTATATTGATGAACTGAACAGTGAAATTTGATGCTCATTTTGTTTTTTTTTATGAGACAACGAAGTAACAATTCAATGAATTTTTTAGGCTTCATAATTAACTAATAATTGAAATGAACTTTAGCAAAGTGTCTCTTACAAAAATACAAACCGTAAGCATTATAATACGTAACTAAAGTTTGCACTCTACTGCTTGATGTGATAATTCTGCTTTTGACTTGACATAAATATTTACAAGGGAGTTTATAAAATAATGACTGCTCTTATCAAGTAAATCTATATATATTAAAGGAAATCGACAATCGTGTTAATTACACCATTTATAACTCAAGAACGGCTGGACCGATTTTTATATTTTTTGCGTTTTTGGATTAGCCGTCGTCCGAAAAAGGATAATAAGTTTTTTTTTTATTATTTTTTTAGTAGGTAGGGTAGTAGCCAGTTGTCGGGAGCGAAGCTGTGGGCAAAAGCTAGTTCTTAATATTTATGCAGAAGAAGCAAAAGACGTGCTTGTGGGTATTTTAAATAATACAAAAGTTATACCTATAATAATTAATATGTACATTTATTCTGTCGTCATTTCTATCCTTTCTCTTACAGGTAAATTTCTTGGTATCCGACCGTCAATTATTTCAGGGAGAAGGCATTCGTGGATTTTTTTTTCTAATTTTGGTTCCATGTTTTGCCAAAACTCGTCGTCTTTTTCAATTTTCTCATATAATAAACCTTTGGGGCTCTACAAAACAAAGTAACGAAATCTTCGGCATGTGATGTGCAATTGGCCTTGTACTTGATAGTAGAAATTGTGATTCCTTTTTAATTTTAACTTGTCGTTGTGGAGCAGGCAGGAGTCCTTTTTTTTATTCCTTCTGTTGGAGTCATCTCAGCAATGTTATACGGGCATTTTATTTCAATAATTGAATCGTCATTTATTAGTCCATCGGGACTTGCGGCCAAAAAGCTTTTATTGCTTGCTACCCACACTTGACTACGGACAGTCCTGTTTCTTTTGAAAAATCAATTGCTGCCTCATCTTCTGTCTCTTTTCCGTAGTTTGTCGCAGGAGTGCCTTTTAAATTGCGAGTATAATAAAGATCGTAATAAACCTGCAACTGATGTTTTTTGAATGAAAAAAATTATAACGCCGAAACCAAGGAAAACAAATGAAAATGTTGTTACGAGCGAAATTATTAAATTTTTATGGACATTTGTATAGCTATCGTTAACTTCATCTAAATACATGTAGTAAACACAGGGCATAATAACAAAACACAGTAAAGAATGACAAGATTATGTGCTTTTTGCCGTTGGGAGTAATATAATCATCTTGAATTAAACTTGAGTATATTTGGAAGCGACCAATAAAAAAAGTATACAGTTATGGGATAAAACATCTGTTGGACTGCTTTTTCTATACGATTATCTAGTAAAACTTCTGATGGATACAATGATAAGTTAGGTTTATTGTTTGAGACTTGTTTGAGTATTATTTGAGACGTTATCAAGAAAGTGATTGCGTTCTAAATATAATACTTTGTGTGTTGATAATATTGTTGAAGCTCATGTTTCAATGTACAGTCAAAGTAATAACAATATCCGGTGGAAAATTATGGCCTTCATTAGAAGGCGAATACGTACCTATACCTATATACCTTTAAATCGATAGGTTTAACCAAACACCATCACAGAAACCACGTATATTATTAAATATTGAGTGACTTTGAAATGCCTTATTGTTACCATCTTTATTAACACTACCTTCGTTGTTCTACTTCTAGTTCAGTTTTCAGGAGCCCTTCGTTTCTGAGTTTGTTTTCTGTGCTGATTCTCAGAGTATAGTCAGCTAGTAAACACCGGCCTCGTCTATATTAATTTGACAATTATATTGACGTGTAAAAGAATTTTTTTAGCTTACTTGCAAATTAAAAATCCCATTTTCTTCCAGAAACTCCAATTATTTTGCATTATTATTATTCTTTTTATTCATTTATCGTACATACCAATAACACTTTTTTAAATTTCCTTAAAAAGACATTACAAATACATTTAAAAATATAAAAAAATAGTAGTCAGCCGGTGTCGGGAGCAGGGTCCAAACTACCGGTGGTTAGCGCTCCAGAGAATACAAATACGGCTCGTATTGAGGAGAACTGCCTTCTGTATCAGGCCCTTTACCCAACTTCGTAACGCCAGCTTCGACAGGTGGTCGTCGAAGCTTTTGGCAATCAGGCCATTGGCCGTAATAACAATCGGCACAATGACAGCCGAGTCGACATTCCAGAAGTAAACAACCTCGTGTGCTAAGTCAAAGTACCTCATTTATTTCTCTTTCTCAGCTTTCACGAGATCCTCGTCATGTGGGACGGTAACATCGATTAATATTGTGCGGCGCGCTAATTGGTCTCACCACAAGGCAGGCTTATTTATTTATTTACTAGCTGTTGCCCGCGACTTCGTTCGCGTGTTTATGTCGGTTAAGATCGCTACGACAAAAAAAACGAACAGTCAATATCCTGCATTACCTGATTGGTCGCCATTTTATGTCAGTCCACAGTTTCTCGGAATTACTTCGAGAAATTATAGACTATCAAATTTTGATGCGTAAAAAAGTATTACAAATGTTCAGTTAAAAATTTATCGAAAGTTACAGCCTCTCAAATTATCTTATAATCTTACGGAGTTTGCCATTTTCCGGTGACAACATTTGGACATACACAAAAAAGTTGCGAGGGTTGATCTTGTTAACCCGTGTAACAGAAAAAACGCAATACCTCTTCAGGGGTTATTGAACTCATCATTATGAGCAACTTTCACTATGGGACCAACACTTCAATTGGACCAATTTTCATAAAAATCTCCAATAGTGACCTTTCATTAGCTCTGAAGGGAAATGTGTTCAATGTATTCCCTATGAACACATTAACTTAAAGCTAGATTATTCTAATTTATATTTTTTTTTTGTACAATTTACTTATGCATGCGGTGTTTACCTTAAAGTGATTGTTGCACTGATGTATAATAATTTATTGCATGTATTTTTAACATTAAATCAGTGTGAACAATTGTTGGTGAACCAATAAATAAAGAAATAAATAAATAAACACTGAAATCGCGAAAAAAAATCGACTCTCCCATACATTTCTGTGCGCATAACTAGATAAAATGTACTGAACAGCTGATTTTTTTTCGCGATTTCGGGATTGGTCCCATAGTAAAAGTTGTTCATAATGGTGAGTACAAGTACCCCTTAAGAGATATTGCGTTTATTCTGTTACACGTTGTATAAATATAGCCTTGGGAAAAGCAACCAGAAGAGAAGCCTACCCCAGCACGGGCTAATATCTAGCTGTGAGCTTGTCATGATGTGTAAAAGGGTTACTGAGAAATTAACATGTTTAAAACTATACAGATACCAAATCGCGGACTATGCATCCATACAATTCAGAGCGAAAATAGTATCTCTCTTTTTTGAAGTTGGTTAACTATTGGGGATGAGACGTAAAGAAAACAACATCACCGGAGCAACATGTTAGTATTTTGTCTTCGATAACAGTTTGTTGTAAATTTGTGACTTTTAACCGCGTGCTTCTGCAAAGTAGAGAAATATTCTGAGTAGAAATCATAAAACTTTATCGGATAATGTGTATCATTTTCTTCCAGGTCCGTGTTCATAGAAATACTTTCCCTACTTTCTCTATAACCATTAGTAAATTCGAGGGGTCAAAATAGTTCATTGAAGAAATAATTCATGCTGAGAACACATCTTCTTGTTTATGATGCGTGCCGTCACCTATTTTTGTAACAGCAAATTCTAAAATTTATGCGCGTTTCATTGGCTTCCTATATATGCTCGAACATATAAACTTTAATGTGCTGATGTTATGTATATTGGGACACAGAATACAGCTCTTAGGGCAGGCAACTCTTAACTTGGTTATTACTCCTAGGGGTATTATTGAGTGTCTACCAGCAATTATTATCATGGAAAAACACCGTAACGCCTGACGTCAGCCGGTCACAGCTTCCACAGCTTTGTGCACCCGTTACAAATCGTTTAAGAAACCATTTTGATGATTGAGAACTAATTTATTCTTATCATTTTCGTATTTCGAATCAAAATAAAAAAAAAAAAACAGACAATAATAGATGAAATTACTAAGTGAAGAAACTACGTGATGAATCAAGTTGATTCGGTTGGTTGGTTTTGGTGTGATTTTCATGCATCCGTTAGCTAGTACTAAGTAGTATTTTAGATGGCATTGTGTGTATGAATGTGCTTAGTCTAATAATGTGATTTCTTCTTGGGAATACATATTTTATCATTTGTATATGACTTTTAGGACCGTCAATCGATTGCAATGAACAAAATATGTTTGTACGTTGTTTTATAGAAAACATTTTAATAGAATTTCGTTTCACATAAAATTGACTCGTATTATCATTTCATAAAATACTCAATACGCAGAATACTCGCTTTGAATAAATTTAAATCATCGATTTTTGCTAGAAATAAAATTCAAAGTTTTGATATTCATATCATAGAATAACAAATCAAATATTCTTTATCCTCATATTGTTTGGTTTATATTAAACTTATTACCAAGAAAATCATTTTATCGAGTGACAGTTTCTAAACGTTTCAATTCCCCCCTTTGTCAATGTGCATACTCTCCTACACCGCGTTTACAAAAACAATGCGGATAAATTCTAGTCAAACCAAAACTTTTCATTCGGGCCCAGTCGACGGAGCCCCACGAAGCGATGGTGGCGGGAAATGGCGATGGGGATAAAAGACAAAACTATGCAAACAGGCATACACCATGCATGCAGCAAGCATGCAGCATGCAAACAAGCATGCAGCTTGCAAGCAAACTTGCAACATGCAGCATACGAGCAAGCATGCAACATGCAGCAGGCATGGTTTTTGTCACGGCTCCGGCGCTGCGGGGCTTCGGCGATCCCACGCAAACTTATCGTCGCAGATGGTTTTAACGCTCACCACCGGAACTTCGGCTTGCTGGCCGGCTTCGCCGCCCAGCCTCAGCCGCGGCGATGGGAGTTAAAACACCTGCTCCTCAGCGGTCCGCCTCGCCCCTCCGTGCCTTCGCGTGCTTAAATTACACTCTAGGGGTAGGGCAGACAAGACTACGTGGAGTCGGTTTTACAGCGATTCTTTGCTGTCACTATGTTTTGTAGCACAACATATTGACTTTTTAAGACGTATTTCAATTTTAATGTAGAGTTAAAAATGCTATTTTATAAAAATGGCACTGTGCTTAGTAAAATTGTTCCAAATGAATTTGTGACATCTTCAAAGTATACCATTGTAAATTCAGACATGTAAAACAATAATATAAAATACTAGTGGACGTCACGCGGTTTCACCCGCGTAGTTCCCGTTCCCGTGGGAGTACGGGGATGAAATATAGCCTATTTTACTCCCTGATGATGTTACTATCCATTGCTGAAAGAATTTTTCAAATCAGTCAAGTAGTTTCGGAGCCTATTCATTTCAAACAAACAAACAAACAAATTTTTCCTCTTTATAATATTAGTGTAGATTGATAACATTTTCATTGAAATACAATACCATGGGAAAATATACCGTACAAAAAATATTCATTAAAAAATAATTCTACTGTTTGATGCTTGTTAAATAAAAAAATTGAAATTCATTGAATTGTGTTTCTGTGAAATATGTTTCATTCAAGTAAATAGTTGCTGAAACGATAAAATATTCGACATAGAATTATAAGGATCAAATATTATGTGAAAAATTTTCTGCGAAACAAAATTCTATCAAATTTCTGTCTGCGAATCAAGGGCACACCACAAAATATAAATAGCGTTCAGAGTTACACAAAATGTCATGTAAAAGTTATCAGCATTGCTGATAACAACACAACTAAACAACGAAGTTTCTTGTCCGTTCTTCTCCATAAGAATCTTCCCTTCCGAATGGCCATTAATAACTTGAGAGAGAAGGACCCTTAAGTAGGGACTGAATAAATTAACCGACTGGGTATTACATGGATCTTACAACTTTTTACGGTAGATGAACTGAGTTGCGAGACTTGGTTTTTTTTACAAGTTATGTTTTTGATGCTATCGCTACGTTGATTCTCTGTTGAGATATGGTCTCATTATCTGGGGTTACTCCACAGAAAAGCTGAGAGTGTTCATCTCACAGAAAAAATGCATCCGCGCCATAGCGGGAATACGCCCATGGGAATCTTGCAAATCCTTTTTCAAGAAGTTCATGATACTAACCCTTCCAAGTCTGTATATCTTTGAATGCGCTAAATTGGTCACAACAACAAAATAACTTTTAAATATATTTTTTACGTATAGAATATATTCTTAGGATGTCTTTTTTGCAAAAAAGTGAAATTCTCAAAAATGTCGATTACTGCAAGTACAATTAGTAGCACGGAAATTGAAGAAACCCGATCAATTTGACTAATGTTTTTTTGTCAAATTAATTTCGACATAATTAGTTCCGGTAGGAGGAAGATACGATTACTACAAACGCTGAAAATGACTGAGAGACTATCGTAGAGGTTTGTAATGGACAAAATTTCGTTCGTAGAAGAACGGAAATTGAAGAAAAGCGATCAATTTGACTAATTTTTTTTTCAAATTAATTTCGACATAATTAGTTCCGGTAGGAGGAAGATACGATTACTACAAACGCTGAAAATGACTGAGAGACAATCATAGAGGTTTGTAGTGGACAAATTTTTGTTTGCAGTATAACGGAAATTGAAGAAAAGCGATCAATTTGACTAAAGTTTTTTTTTTTTTTCAAACTAATTTCGACATAATTAGTTCCAGTAGGAGGAAGATTGTAGTAGAACGGAAATGGAACGGATGTCGAAACTAGTTTGAAAAAAAAAACTTTAGTCAAATTGATCGCTTTTCTTCAATTTCCGTTCTTCTAAAAACGAAAATTTGTCCACTACAAACCTCTATGATGGTCTCTCAGTCATTTTCAGCGTTTGTAGTAATCGTATCTCCCTCCTACCGGAACTAATTATGTCGAAATTAGTTTGAAACTAACTTTAGTCAAATTGATCGCTTTTCTTCAATTTCCGTTCTACTGCAAACGAAAATTTGTCCATCACAAACCTCTACGATGGTCTCTCAGTCATTTTCAGCGTTTGTAGTAATCGTATCTTCCTCCTACCGGAACTAATTATGTCGAAATTAGTTTGAAACTAACTTTAGTCAAATTGATCGCTTTTCTTCAATTTCCGTTCTACTGAAAACGAAAATTTGTCCATCACAAACCTCTACGATGGTCTCTCAGTTATTTTCAGCGTTTGTAGTAATCGTATATTCATCCTACTGTAGATTATTTCGTCGAAATTACCTTAATAAAACTTCAATTAAATTGATCGCTTTTCTTCAATTTGTTTACTACAAACCTCTACGAAGGTCTCTAAGTCATTTTTAGCGTTTGCAGTAATCGTATATTCACCGTTCTGGAACTTATTCTGTCGAAATTAGTTTGAAAAAAAAAACTTTAGTCAAATTGATCGCTTTTCTTCAATTTCCGTTCTACTACAAACGAAAATTTGTGCACTACAAACCTCCAAGATCCTGACCTGATGACCATAGGGCTACTTGGGAAGCAGAACCCTTTCAAACAAAAGAAGAATTTTCCAAATCGGATTCCCTCCTTTTTTTGAAGTCGGTTAAAAAGCAGTTTAACATTATTTTGTAAAACGCTAGTACATACGAACGCATGTTACCTCTTAATTACCCTTGGTATGCCCTTGGTTATCTAGTGGAGAATGCCTAAGGCGCATTTGTACCTACTTTTGTGTTGCAGGAAGTTTTGATCTGGCATTGATAAATAAAACACAATAAGTGCGCATAAAAAGAAGACATAAAATGTTACATAAATTCGATTTAATGAAGTTTGAACTACAAATAAGCAAACTGTAGCAAAACAACAATATAGTTGGTAAGAAGACTCATCAGACTTAGTTGTAACGCAGCGTCTAAGTAGAACAAGCCGCACAAGCGTATCTTGCTGAATGATGCTCGATGAAAACGCAGTACGTTCTTGCATAGCCTTTTCTCACCGTCTATAAAATAAGAATAAAAATTGTGAATATGCAAACATACAATTGATTGATGACTTCGTCAAAGTTATGGGAATCTTCTCATTACTGGCTAAGAGAAGTATAAGACCGGTCGCTGCAGCAAAGTTTGGTTGTTCGTTACGCTATATGAAGTTTATTTATTTATTTAGGATCTCGAAGGAAAAATAGACGCAATACATGTTACATAATCAGTATTTAGGGAATATGCATGAAAAAAATATTGATTATCTATACAGTTTATCTAAAAATATACAAAAATATAATAATAACAGTGAAAATAGAATCAAAATTGCTCGAAAAATAAACGAGATATAATTATTTTAATCAAATATATCGGTCCCTCTCGCGAAAACGCTGTTTTATATGGTAGCTGTATAGGCGTCATGGACTTTGACGTCAAAGTTCATATTGGACATCTCTTTCTAATTATAATCTTTGAAGCTTCAAAGCTTCATACTTCATAGCTGATGAATGTATTTAGAAAAAAAAATTCATGATTACTTACTAGAGCTAATAAGTATTTCATTTTGCAAATAAAAAAATCGCATGCATATTCCCTAAAAAAATAAGCATCCATATAAGCATACAAAGTTAAAATGTTTAAAATATAACGGAACATTAATACAAAAAAACACACTATGTAGAAAAAAAAAACAATGTGAAATGAAAACATCAATAACTACTACAAAAACTTGAATTAAACCTCTCAGTATAAGCTGTTGTAATTCTGATGAAATAACGATGATTATAAAACAAATAAAAAGTTGACAGCTATAGGCCGACCGTCTATCTGAGTCCTCGCCTGCGCGGTACAGGGGTGCGGGGGTATGACGACAAAGGGGACTGAGACAGGTGCGGGTGGCGGGCGAATTTTTGTAATCGCTCATTTCGATCGCAACGCGGACAGCGATCGCACGTGTTAATTGTTGCGGACGACTTGTGAGAGATACACATGTGATAACAATCTCAAGATGAATTGTAAGATTTTCGGTCATAAAGTGATTAGTCAGTGCAAGCAAATGGCTTTAAACGTGTACGAATATTTTAGAAAAAAGAAACTGGACCCAAATTCTGTTGAATATCATTAAGACAAACATTTAAACAAAACCGTAGCAGAAGTTACTGGGCTATCGGAAAAGACTGTATCTAGAATCGTACATCAAGGGAAATTATTGAAAGACAACGAAAGATTCAAATCACCGAAAAAATCAAAACAGGTTCAAAAAAAAAAAGAGTAGAAATAGACGATTTCACAAAAGGAGTGGTGAGAAGAAAAGTCACTCAGTTTTATACAATTGATAAAAAAATACCTACTCTGAAAACGTTGAATGCTGTACTTAGAGAAGAGAATATATTACACTGCGGAAGGGAATATTTAAGGCTGTTGTTACATGACCTAGGTATTAAAATTAATAAAGGTGGTTCTAAAAGGAAACTCCTTATTGAACAGCCAAATATAACATCGTGGAGGTGGAAATACCTAAGGACTATCAAAACATATCGTAGAAAAGGAAAAGATATTTTATATCGTGACAAAACATATGTAAATCAGTCTCATAACGTTTCAAAATGCTGGCAATCCAAGGATGTACATGGCGTGCTATCTCATAAAGGAAAAGGGAACCGTTTGATCATCGTATATTGTGGAGGACAAACTGGATTTGTAGACGGAGCACTTGTAATATTTAAATCCAAATGTAAAACAGGTGATTATCACGATTCTATGAATTTCGTGAATTTCAGTAAATGGATAAATGAAAAGCTAATGCCCAATATACCACCAAATTCCGTCATCGTGATGGATAACGCAGCTTACCATTCGGTTTGAGAAGAAAAAAAGCCGACTATGGCTTCCACCAAGGCAGTTATGCAAACATGGTTACGACGACACGACGTGGTTTTCGATGATAAACTGAAAAAGGACGACTTATCAAAATTGATTAAAAAGACAGAAACTGAAGATATTTATAAAATTGACGAGTTATTGAAAATAAACGGGCATGAAGTGTTGCGTTTGCCTCCTTATCACCCAGACCTGAACCCTATTGAGTTGGTTTGGGGTGACATTAAGGGACAATTAGCACAAAAATGTGTGGACTCTAATTTAGACCAAAAAAAAACTATGTTAGAGGGATTATTTGCTGAATATTCTGCACAGAAGTGGGAGCATTGTGTTAACCATGTAGTTAATATCGAGGACGAGTACTGCAAACATGATGGAATTCGGGATGATGCTGTTGATTTTATTATCAACACTCTGGACGACTCTGATGAATCCGATGATGGCTCCTTCGAAAGTGAAGAAGAAGTTCCACCGACATTGATATGGACATAACTGATTGAAATATAATTTTGATGATGATTCTATATAATAAATAGTACAATATTTTATTACCAAATATTTTATTTAGGTACCTTCATAGCTTTTAGTTAGTTAATTATAATTTTGTATCATCATTAATCATTTTTCATTTAATAAATCACTATTTCTTTACTACGACGTCACATATCTTAGTAACTATCTTGGCGTATTTCATGTCGTGTATATCTCACTAAGCGCCCCTGCCGCCCGCACCTGTCTCAGTCCCCTTTGTCGTCATACCCCCGCGCCCCTGTACCGCGCAGGCGAGGACTCAGATAAACGGTCGGCCTATATATGATATCGATTGTTATAGCTCCAAATGTATATGAGACTGAACACGTGTCATTTCGCTACCGCATGTTAGTTCCACAAATAGCGGACTTTTTACACGACTGCCTTAAAAAAGGAGTGTTTATGTTTTCAGGGTTCCTATTTGTATGGTTCTATGTATGTATGTTTGTTTGTGAGTTTCTTTATTCCATCATAACTTCTAAACGACTAAATCGATTTCGATGTATGTGGTATTGTTAGAAGCGTTGCGTTATCCCGGGTAATACAAGTTAGTAAAAACAATAAAAAATATAATGGGGTAACCATGGGTCATGAAAAAATGAAAATATTTTTTAATTTCATGAAAATTTGCCGACCGATACTATCATCGTCTAGAATTTGCTTAGTACATAACAGAAATATGTAACAGTAGTATTCAATATGCATTCGTTCGCTAAAAATGAAAATTTTAAAAATATTATTTGGACAGCCATGGATCATGAATAATAATAACGGTCCATTTTTTTCATATATATAACTACTTATACTATCATCGTCTAGACCTCGCTGAGTAGATTACAAAAGTATATGACGTAGTATTCAGTATCCATTAATTCGTTTATAATTTAGTAGGTTTCTCTTAACTTGCTTCCTTTCTAGAAACACAACATTATTATATGGATACGGTATGAAAAGAATATTCCCTTTTCTTTAGAGTGGTGATCAGATGTATACCGGAGTAGATCCCATAGGACGTTCTACATGACCTCTTACCCCAAAATGTCCATCCTCGCCATTCATGGCTTACAATAAGCTAGAGGTGGGCAAGTATACGACATGTTGCTTGTCATATGTGCCCCCCCCCCCCCCCCGAAGGCTACCACTCAATCATCAATGTATTATAAAATTCTTACGTTACTGAGAGATTGAGTGACTGACCGATAACGCACAGCCGAAACTACTAATCGTAGGAAGCTGAAATTTGGCATGTAGGTTCCTTGGGGAGTGTAAGGAGTCGTTAGGAGAGGATTTCACAAAATTCATAAGAGAACGGCAAACACTGGGATATGCGCGCATGAAGTCTCGGGCAAAAGCTAGTTTTAATATCTAGCTTAATTAGATCGTTCTGTTCTCTCTCCAACGTCTTAAAAGAGATTCATTAGGTAGGCTTTGGAGCTCAGTAGGCCGCTCCAATCACAATTTAACCAATCGAGGTATCATAAACTATTGACAAAGTGCGATTGCGGTACTCATGACTGAACGATGAATAAGATGGGTCATTCTGTTTTGTGATCATTGTGTTCTGAAGTTTCCGAAGTATGCATACACCTGAACTTTAGGACCTAAAACACCTCTAAAGCCGCGATTGCTATGGCAACCGACTGAACAGATAGGTACACTACCATTTCGACCCACCATAGTTGAAAGACAGTGTCACCGGTGCAAACTATATGTATGGCCATTTGGAATGCCATTTATAACTCGCTTTGTAACTCCCAGATACGTCAAGGAGTGAGCATGTCACTGCAAATTGCCCCCGTCCCCAGAACCGCGCCCAATACACAGAACCATTAAGTTGTGTTCTGTGTGGACAGTTTGGGCACTCAGCTAACTATTGGTGCTGCTTTCCCCGAAACTCGCTCTCAAACTGGTTAAGCATGCCAACGGCCACCAACAGCGAGGAAGTCAATCTGTGAGGATCCCATCCTCCCAAGTGCGCAACAGTATTATCCCATAGAGAGATCCCAGATTTTGTGCCTTCCCAATTCCCGTCCAACACAACGCTAATGGCTAACCCCATTAGCTATTTCGCAAATCTCTGTCCACTGAAGCGGAGCAGGGATATTATGCGATTCCATTGGTTAATATTGACACAGCTCCGCTCCACTCCTCTTCTTTTCATTCCATTGGACATTCAGCCTTACGGCACCATTTCCAGCGCCTGTGGCCCCACTGGCCCAAGCCGCACTCAAACCTGCGCCAACCTGTTACCTCCTTCAGCCCCAGAGCAACGACTTAGTGTTATCCAGTTACCCTGGACGCATTCAAGATCTGTCTTATACTCGCCGCCAAACCAATGGCTAATGAACTCCTGGATTCAGTTGGCAAGTTCGATCTCATATTGGTCAGGAGCATTTTCGTTGCGTAGCTCTCGATTGCGCATAACCTGGATTTAGGAACCTATGTTTGATTCAATGAATCAAAAATAGATTAGCTGTTAAACCCCCTTTTAAGAAGGTTTCTTCAATGCCAATGGCATCTGCACCGTGCCTCTCTGTACCTTACCACGCCCTTGTCTCACTTTGAGTCGGTACTATGCCTGGACTGGGTGTGACTTGGCATCACAACCAACCATAACCGATCACCATCGTTGCCCATTTTTTTCATCCCATGGGACTGTTATACGACCAATGCCAGAGGCAAGGTTCACACGTCACCTCAGTTAGGTGAAATCTACCATGTGACCTCAGTGGGATGCCATCCGCGGTCAAATAGTCTCATCCGCTAACACAACGGCGGTGGCGATTCAACTCGTTTACAGATCGTCCATACATAGGTACCATTCGTCATGAACGATAAGTTCGACTGAAGTCCCAGTGGCAGATGACCATCGATGGAAACCCTATGATGAAAAAGAAACCCTGTATGGAAGCTGATGTAACTTGGTCATTGTAAAGTCGAGCGGCGTATGACCACTTAGATAATGTCAAGCTATGACAGTTCACAAGCTGTAAGGAACGGCTTTGTCCAGAGTCTCAATGTATAGTATCAATGAGGTACCAATAAAAAATCGATTTAGTTTCGCATTACTTATTCAATCAAAAAATATCGTTTTATCACTAAAAGGTATGAAATAAAAAACAAATAATGAAAGCCTGCCAAGTTTAAAATTGAACTAAAAATGAAAAACCAGTATTCGCCCAAAAATTTAAAAACGAAAAATCAACTTTTTTATTGCATTGACTAGTTCAGTTTGAAAAGAGTGTCCGAACTTGGATCTTTGCCTGTCATATTAAAATAGATCTAGTTTTGCAAATATTGTTTGCCTCCTGAATAGGGACTTCAATTTTCCTTATTAAAAAAATGTTTATAGTTATAGAAAAGGATGCGACGAAGCTAGTGAAAAGTTCGTAGAGAATGTCTTGAGCATGAACGTGCATGTCTAGATTAGAATAGTCCCCTACCATGCACGTTCGTATTTCCAGACGAAAGAAGCAATGGACGGAAAATGAAAAAAAATACATGGCAAGAAACTACTGAGATGATGACGATGATGATGATGATGATGATGATGAAGAAGAAGAAACTGTGTGTCCGCTCCAAATAGATTTGGACGAGGCCAAGATAACGATGAAAGTAGTGGTGATCAAAAAATGTAACTTACCACTGCAAGAAGTCTTCAAAATAAGTGCGCATGTATCTTGAATACTTTGGATGGCAATGTAAAATTTTTCACCTTGCTGACTCATAAATGTTTGCAATATCAGTTCTTTTGTCATCCAACAGCATATGGAAATAGAAGCCACAGAAGCTGCCCTCTATAACGAAACAAAATACGACTGTAAACATAAGAAAAACTTGTCAGCACAAACCAACAGCTAAACAGTTGCAAAGAAAAACACTTTTCAAGCAGTTTTATGCAGTTAGCAGGCCAGTTCAGATGTGATAACGATGTTTATACCTTTTTTACAATTTAACATTTTGGGCTGTTTTCTAACTTATAGTTGTCAATGTTACTTACTTCGCTATTAAGGACTGAGCCTTTTTTCAGGACGTCTATTGCCACTTGAATATAAATAAGAGAGTGTATGAATACTTCTATAATGTAATATAGAATCTGAAAAGAGTCTTCATTAAATAAAAAAGAAGTAGTAATACGTATCTAAAATGTATGGATTACGGCAATAATTTATAACACCAGCCAACGCTCAGGTTTCATACATTTCTGAAAAAAATCATGTTTCGATTACCATAAAAAAACTACTAACTTTCATCGCGTTTAAAGAAGAAGTCAATGTTTTAAAATAACTTTAAAGGTATTAAATGGTTAAGGGTTTTAAGGTTTTCGCGGTAGTTAGCCACCATAATAATTGTTCGTATTGTTAATAAACATATCGAATACTAGTGGACGTCACGCGGTTTCACCCGCGTAGTTCCCGTTCCCGTGGGAATACGGGGATAATATATAGCCTATGTTACTCCCTGATAATGTAGCTATCCAATGCTGAAATAATTTTTGAAATCCGTCCAGTAGTCTCGGAGCCTATTCAATTCAAACAAACAAACATACAAACAAATCTTTCCTCTTTATAATATTAGTGTAGATTAACTATGTCTCGAATTTGATTTGATAATTAATTTTGTTATATTCGATTCAGCTTAGTTTTAATCGACTACAAAAAAGGGGGAAGTTTTCAATTTGGTTGCTTTTTCTCAAATTCGACATTTATAATTGGTTTATTATTGACAAAATTCTGTAAATGCTTGTTTAATAAGAAAGCATACTCATATACTTCCTGTCCCATGTTCATTGGTCTTAGGTAGCTATTTTGCTATTTATCAACCAGTGAAGGATTTATATAAAGAAAGAAAAGTTTTGTATAGTGAAGCGGGATTCGCCGGGAGGATACACCCGGGAGCCTATTTAATAAAACTGACTGCAGACAAGTGACAAGCGACAATCTCTATAAAATATAAAAAACCTCAACAATTCAATAATTATGACTAGACCAAACAAAGATTGACTTCCTAGTTTGGTCTACTCATAATTATTGAGTTCTCTTAATTAGAAAGATTATTATAAAACACTAGCACTTCGTCCGCGTCTTCGTTCGCGTGGGTTAATTGGTACTCTACGAACTTCATCTCCCTTTTACCCTCGGGTAGTGTTTAAATTACTAATTAATAGACTAAACGTAGTGCAGTTCGCTCAAACCGAACATTTTTCTAACTAAGAGTATTTTTATACCCGTCGTAACTTTTAAACGAAAGGTCCAATTTGAATAATTTTAAGTGTAATTTACATGTACATAACCAACCTTAATTACGAAATTAATTTAAATAGATAAGGATTAACATCATGATACTAAAATCACTACTATTCCATTTCACCCGGGTTTTGATTGAATAATTTGAACAAAAAGCGGTCATTGTGACTTAACCATAATAGTTAAATATATACCCTAATGGACTTTTTTGTAGATATTGATGTCCTCTATAAAACTGTAGTAAATCACTTTGCTCTATTGTCAATAGTTTTCGCAGCGTACGCGATGTTTGGATCTTTTTCACACCTTGGGTTACATTATCGAAGTTTTAATACGGATCCCTAACTTTATTGAAAATATTCTATAGCCTATGTCCATCAGAGATAATGTAGGATTCTTACGGTGACAGAATTTTTCAAATCGTTCCGCAGTTTTGGAGTCTATTCATTTAAAACAAAAAAAAAACATACATACAAACAAATTTTTCGTATTTATAATATTAGTGTAGATAATATTTATTACTTAATTATTTTAGCGTATACATAGTTTTTTTTGGGACAAGCCCGCCACACATTCCTAACCACTAGCGAATATATAATGTATTTTATGAGTATTATATATATTATTTGTATATTCTTTCCGAAACAAAATTCTACTTTAAATTTTATTTATTTGTAGTACACCTACCACAGTGTAGTTTTTTTAACCCCAAGGTTGACTGGTAGAGAATGACTTGTTGCATTAAGTCCGCCCATGTACCACTATTGTACATAAAGTTTAAATAAATAATTATATTATCACAATTCTACAATTTTTTACGTTTTTTTCATACGTCTCTGCTTTATTAAACACCATCTGTCATGATCGAAATTGTGACGATTTTGTCAGTTTTTGACAAATTTGGCGCATTGTCAGTTATTTCATATAAGGGCCCAGTGTGGATCGCCCGGAGGACATGAATGAGCATACGATGGAGGTCTGCCCCGCTTGAGCGGAGCATCGCCGTGTCCTCGATGGCCATACGATGGACCTGGTCCAATCCATGGCCTGGAGCGAGAGGGCATGAGAAGCAGTCACCTCTTCCTTTGAAGCAGAAATGCAAGCGAAGGAGGAGGCGAAACGAGTGACAGGGAGGTAATTCTCTTGCTCCAGCGACCGCAGGAGATGCCTTGGACGTCAGGAGACGAAGGGCGCGATTATAGGTGATAGTTAAACAGTAACAAATTAAATTCAATTTATCCAAGATTAAGTTACCTTGGTGTAATTTTTCACTTTCAAGCGCAGAGACTAATTTTTTTGATAAAATATTGACTTTATTCAGTTCCAAGCAAGTCACAATTTAGATGATTATTTAACAAGAAAAAACTAGCATAGGTTTCGAGTACTTACAAATTGTTGCACGCAGACTTTATGAATTTCATAACACTCTAGTATATTAACGTAAGCCTCAAACAATTTTTTGCCATAATTTGGGTTGGTCCTTTCAATTTCATGAGAACGTAAACTATGAATATTCCACAGAACGACCTTATCTTCCAGTAGCTTAAAAATTCTAATGGCACAGACTATATTCAAATCAAAGAAAACCAACAAGTAAGCGTTAAACATATATTCAAAGGATAGCTGTACGCAAAAATATGTGAAAACAGTGAGGTAGCTACTAAAAGTCAGCATAATGAAAAACCAATTAAAGAAGATGAAACGTCTAAGATTGGTTTCACCATTTAGAAATCTTTGTACTTTTTGAAAGGTCAACACGAATTGTATACTTTTATCACTGTAAATTAATCCGATTACAAAATTAATGATGAATCCGACACTATAATAGATAAAGTCAAAATAAGAGACCAAATAGATGAAATTTGTATAACCGAGGTAATCTTTAAAAATAGAAATCATGTAGAGCCGGTAAAAAAATACGAATATGAATACTAATGTTCCAATTGTAGAAATAAAGTAAGAGAAATAGCTATTTGGATATATAAGATTATTTTTTATGCGATATTTAGGGCAGAGCATGATATATTGCATCAGATTGAAAGGTAAGAGCAATGACTGCACGTCTTTATCCACGGAAACATAATTCACAGCATGATTTTTTGAATTAAGTGAATTTAAACAGAATTTCATCATTTAAATATACGAGTATCATTTATGAGTAGTTTCCGAGCACACGAGTAAAAATATAATAGTTGTAAAACGTAATGACTCGTAAGTGAGCACTCAGTGTGTGCTGTTTGTACCTTTCAACGGAATTAACTTGATTTTGAATGACAACATGACATTTATTATTAATTTTCAATTTACTCATAATTTGGTCCAAGTAGACTTTTACTTAGACATAATTATTCACTCTATTCATCTGGGGCACGGCAGTGCCCCCGCCAAGTCGAGCAAAAAAGCGGCACGGCCGTATCATCCTTCTCTCGAAGCAGTTCAGGCCATTTTCGACCCCTATAACTTCGTAGTGGATTAAACTAGAAGCCTGAATTTTTAGTAACCAAGCAGGCCTTTTATAAACACGGTATGTTTCAAATTTCATTCAATTTGAACCAGCAGTTTAAGAATTATAACTAGTCAAAGCTTCTTAATTTTGTCACTCACTGACTGACCGATCATCAAAACTCTAAAGCACTTTTAGCAGACGTAGAATCTTCAAATTTAGAATACAATTAGTGTTTAGTGTACATTTGCAGTGAATGTATCAGTGTACCTAGATATAATTTGTTCAAAGGCAAACTTGTAAAATGGTCAACGGAATGTAAAAACAAGAATGGGACATGTCTTATGAATTTTTACCAAAATCCCGCAAAGTATTTAAGTAGACTAAATTGCCCGATATTGCCATGAAAGAAAGAATACTAATAATAATATACAATCTCCGCCAGCGCGCTTCTCTAAGGGAACTGTTTAAGCATATTAACATCATGACGGTACCTTGTCAATACATTCACGAAAATATCATGTATGTCAGAAAGAATTTACATCTTTTTAGTAAAAGAGGCGACAGACATAATTATGGTACTAGAAATAGGGATCAATTAGTTCAACCAGGTTTCAGACTGGCTAAAGTTGCCTCATCTTTTATGGGGTACTGTTTAAAATGTTATAATAAGATATATTAGAATATATTAGAACTAAATGAGACAAAATTTAAATCTTGTATTAAACGCACACTATGCAGGCAAGCATATTATAAGTTGGGGGATTATTTTGAAAATAAAAATGCTTGGCTGAATGCTGGTCCGGCTCCACAGCCACTAGGGCGCACAAAATAATCTGTTAGCATTTGGAAACATTGTTGGACCGGCTGAAGATTGTAAAAACACCAATATTTGCATTGTATAGACTCAATTTATTTAGCAACTAGCTGTGCCCGCGACTTCGTTCGCGTGGATGTCGAAAAATATCTGTTGCATAGATAAAATTTACTTTAAGTTAATACCTTGCGTATCCTGATCTGTCTCAAAATTAAGAAAATAGGAAGAGGGTACCTAATGCAGGGCACTCTATCATCTCTTGCGGTTGAAATGCCGATTAGCCCGGGTAATCTCCTCCTGGTACATACCTACCTCGAGGTAGGTATTAAAATCAACAAAATCGACTATCGAACGAACGGTGGTAGGTAGTCTTCAAAATACGAAACAAAGAAACTGATGAATAAAGTTGATTCTTAATTTTGTCCAGCCAGCAAAAAAAAACAGTTTCTTTGATTTTCCCTGACAATTTATTGCAGATTACAGAACACCGATTAATTTTCACATTTTATGTTAAACAGTTCTACCGGGTTTATAGAATCGATTTATTGTGTAAGAATAATCGAATTTTTTAAATCGATATTTAGTAGGTAGGTACTGAAAGAGGAGACTTATTAAATGAGGAGCTTGTAGCTAAATAATAACAGTCGCACGGGTCGATCTTCATGGTTTACCAACTCTTGCCTAGATGGCTCTGTGAATAGTTGGCCATATTATTTAACATACCGCGACTTCGCCGTGTTGATCGGAAGCGGATCCGAATATAGTTGGGAAAAGGTGAAGCATATATTAAAAAAGACAGACAATACCATTTGGCCCCAATTGGAGCTGACGGTCCTTGAGAGAGTAACTGTGCCATTTTATTGTCCTTTTCATTGAATGGCGGTTCATCAGCGGCCTAAATGATCCCCAATGCGCAAATGTGTCAAAGTAGCGAATGGGTCTGTCATGTGACAACATTTAATGAACAGGCTGGCAGATGCTTAGGCCGTCTATGAATAGGGTAGGTGTGACGAAAATATAATTATGAATTTATTTATTTTTTGGGAATCCTAAATTCTATTAAATGCCGGGATGTCACTTAGATCGTCTCCCTAGTGGATAAAGGAAATTGAAACAAAATTACGTTTGTAATCTGTGCCCAGTTTTGCCAACTGTAGATTAAGTATTTTTCGCAAATCATTTCAGTTTTTTACCATGAGGCATCATCTGCCTAGCCTTTTCCCAGCTATATTGGAGTCAGCTTCCAGTCAAACGGGATTAGAGCGGCTGCCTACCAGACCTCTACAACCCTACAATACTGGGTAACACGATACTTCTTGGCAAGACCGTAGGTGTCAGATTTGTCGGCTTTTGACAATCCGTAAAGACTGCCGGAGATCTCTTCTCGGTAGGTATGTTAAAATGGTCACCCATCCACAGACTGACCTTGGCAAGCCTTGAAGATCGACCAGGGCGGCTATTATATTCTGTGGTACGTAGGAATCTCGGTATGTTAAAATGGTCACCCATCCACAGACTGACCTTGGCAAGCGTTGCTTAACCTTGAAGATCGACCCGGCCGGCTATTATATTCCGTGGTACGTAGGAATCTCGGTATGTTAAAATGGTCACCCATTCACAGACTGACCTTGGCAAGCGTTGCTTAACCTTGAAGATCGACCCGGACGGCTATTATATTCCGTGGTACGTAGGAATCTCGGTATGTTAAAATGGTCACCCATCCGCAGACTGACCTTGGCAAGCGTTGCTTAACCTTGAAGATCGACCCGGGCGGCTATTATATTCCGTGGTACGTAGGAATCTCGGTATGTTAAAATGGTCACCCATCCACAGACTGACCTTGGCAAGCGTTGCTTAACCTTGAAGATCGACCCGGGCGGCTATTTTTATTCTGTGGTACGTAGGAATCTCGGTATGTTAAAATGGTCACCCATCCACAGACTGACCTTGGCAAGCGTTGCTTAACCTTGAAGATCGTCCCGGGCGGCTATTATATTCTGTGGTACGTAGGAATCTCGGTATGTTAAAATGGTCACCCATTCACAGACTGACCTTGGCAAGCGTTGCTTAACCTTGAAGATCGACCCGGACGGCTATTATATTCCGTGGTACGTAGGAATCTCGGTATGTTAAAATGGCCACCCATCCGCAGACTGACCTTGGCAAGCGTTGCTTAACCTTGAAGATCGACCCGGGCGGCTATTATATTCCGAGGTACGTAGAAATCTCGGTATGTTAAAATGGTCACCCATCCACAGACTGACCTTGGCAAGCGTTGCTTAACCTTGAAGATCGACCCGGGCGGCTATTATATTCCGAGGTACGTAGGAATCTCGGTATGTTAAAATGGTCACCCATCCACAGACTGACCTTGGCAAGCGTTGCTTAACTTTGAAGATCGACCCGGGCGGTTATTATATTTCGAGGTACGTAGGAATCTCGGTATGTTAAAATGGTCACCCATCCACAGCCTGACCTTGGCAAGCGTTGCTTAACCTTGAGGATCGACCCAGGCGACTATTATATTCCGAGGTATGTGGGAATCTCGGTATGTTAAAATGGTCACCCATCCACAGACTGACCTTGGCAAGCGTTGCTTAACTTTGAAGATCGACCCGGGCGGTTATTATATTTCGAGGTACGTAGGAATCTCGGTATGTTAAAATGGTCACCCATCCACAGACTGACCTTGGCAAGCGTTGCTTAACCTTGAAGATCGACCCGGGCGGCTATTATATTCCGAGGTATGTAGGAATCTCGGTATGTTAAAATGGTCACCTATCCACAGACCGATCTCGGAAAGCGTAGCTTAACCTTGAAGACTCGTGCAACTCATCATTCGCCTAACCTTTTCCCAACTATATTGGGGTCGGCTTCCAGTCAAACCGGATTTAGCTGAATACCAGTATTTTACGTGAAGCGGCTGCCTACCAGACCTCCACAACCCATTTTTTGGGTAGGTAACACGGTAGTTCTTGGCAAGACTGGAGCCAGATTTACTGGCTTCTGACAATCCATAACGACTGACAAAGATCTTCAAATGACAGCCGGGACCAACTGCTTAACGTGCTTTCCGAGGCACGGAGGAAACTCGGTATGTTATGATGGTCTCCCATCTACATACCAACCTTGGCAAGCGTTGCTTAACCCTGAAGATCGACCCGTGCGGCTGATATAGATTAATTATGTCGATTCGAATCATAATAAAATTTATGAATCACTACTCTTCTCTTTTTTCTTATTCGGTCAAACATATCGTTATCACCTTCTAATTAAGCAGATTGGTCAATGTCTGACAAACTTTATTTGTCAGACATTGACCAATCTGCTGATAACACCGCAATTCAGAAAAACGCGTCATCAGTACATCGCCATCAATCGACAATGTAGTTGAACTGTCAAAATATAAGTTCAAACTTAGAAGCTCACATGTTACGATAAATGAAACGATATGACTAAATGTTATTTCTTTTTCCTTTGGTATTAAGAGTTTCACAAAATAATAATATACGCATTCATTCATGAAACAGTTCTAAACTATTACTATTTAATCTCAATAGATGGCGGTGCATGTATGTGCTTCACGTAATGAAACTTTAAACGAAACCTTTAAATACAAATATCTTTTGATAGAGTGAACCGATTGCGATGAAACAAAAACTAAGTTATACCTCCAGTTATGTACAAATTTAATGCGTGAAAGTTATCTACGTTAGTTCTGTACTTTTGACGTGATGCCTGCACATCCAAACAGATAAACAGACAAACAGACAAAAATTCCAAAAATGATGGAAATGGGTTCTGTAAGTTACCCTTTATCTCCCTAGCTATTTTTTATTTTATTATTTTGAATGTACAAAAACGACTCTTAAACAGATTTATTATATGTATAGATGTATAATTTCAACCATTTTAACGGCACATGTGTGAGTTCTGTGTACCTTAAACTTAAGCTATAGCTATCAGTTTTAGGTTTGTTTTTGACTTGAATGTACCCTGGCGGTTGGGAGTGTCATGCTCACTCAAAAGTCTTGCTGATGGTGGTGTATGCGTTGGATCATTTGGCTCCCTTCAAAATGGTTGAGCCGAATGGTGCTAGCGCATGCGTCATGTTCGTGAACGGACGCTGTCAGTTGGGACTGGTCATTTCTCAGTTGCCATGGTTTATTTTAAATATTTCTTTGAATTGTTCCTTTTTTCCCGGACGCTTTTATCCTGTTCGTCTTTTACATCGTTCTCACATGTTTGTATAATTTTAACTTGATGTAAACAAAACTTTGTAACAATTTATTATTTTTAAAAGTGTGTCCGAGGAGCTTCTTGCACGTTCTTCTCCATAGAGATCTACGCTTTGGAACGTGCAAATAGCTTCATCTTTTCGGACTGACCGACCTTGACAATTCAAAAGTGCCTGTAAATGGTTTATTTGAAATATACGATTTGATTTGATTTGATTTAATCATAACCGCAGCCGGCGGAGATGGCTTGCCCGCGCCGCGGCTTCCACGCTTCCCGTCCGTCACAAAAAGGCAGCCACTTTCTTCCAGGCAACCTTTGGGTTTTACTGCGATATCGCAGGTATACACACAAACCACGTTTTATTTAACTTACGACGCAAATTGAAATAATCTTTACATAAATCTAATTCTATAGAAAAACAATGGGTTAATTAATTTAATAATTTTAAAAAACTTTGAGTCCGGCAGTGAGTGCCGTACAGTGTTCAAGTTAATTCTCGGTTAAGCTTGATGTTGTAATTAATTTTCAGTATTTATAGTGAATGAGAGATAACTATTTTACAAGAGAATTGAAAAAACTCTAATTGACTAATCGAAAAAAAAAAAAAATATTTTAAAAATAAGAACACAACGCGGCCGCACTCGTCTCGTATGACGAATGTTGCCATGTTTAGCATACAAAATAATCGACTACTTAGTTTATTTAATTTGTGGGTTGCAACACACTTAGTTTTAATATCAAATAATTTTTTTTTATTTGTGGCAACCCATAGGGCACTTTTGATAATAAAATGGCGCGCTGCGTTTGAATCGCTCCTATTCGACGTTGAGCTACAGACGACAAAGGAGGACTCCAGTCACGATTTGAGATTGTAACACAGTTAGTCGGTAATAAATGTGATAGACAGTATTCCTGTGTGTCCTTTCTTTCAATTCAGAAGTGTGCTAATGTATGTACGTGCCTGATGTTGCGCTATCCTGGACAAAGGACATTTTGAGGTCAGAGGTCAATGCATTACTTCTTTTTTCTGTGAATTGGTGGCAAACGTGTTGCGTTTATACAGTGCCTGTTTGGAACGGCAAACAAGAATCTAGGATTTATAAGAATAACAGTTTAAAGTGATCATTGGGAATCAAGTACCCACTAGTGGATTATTTTCGCGGATTGAGAAAACGTGTCGATTTGAAACCATTTAATTTCAATACAGACGATTGTGTTCAATTTTATTGATTAGTATAGCGAGTGTATCCTGTGTACCTGATTACGTAATAATATAGCGATGATTACTATTTCGTTTTAACCCTTACTGTCTACTGATACATAATCGAATAGTCGCTGATAGAAGCGGTTATATTATATGAACTAGTGGACGTCACGCGGTTTCAACCGCGCAGTTCCCGTTCCCGTAGGAGTACGGGGATAATATATAACCTATGTTTTTCCCTGATAATGTAGCTATCCAATGCTAAAAGAATTTTTCAAATCGGTCCAGTAGTTTTGGAGCCTATTCAATTCAAACAAACAAATCTTTCTTCTTTATAATATTAAGTATAGATAACGTGAACGTGTCTCGTGTTTTCTGTTCTTAATATCACCCCACATACTTAACATATACTGTTATATTGCTTAAACTAATTAGGTGCTGTATTTAAATCTATTTAACTTTATTTTGAATCACTCAAAATCGTTTAACGTGCTAATGGGTATCTAAGCGAAGGCGGCGCGAATCAAGTAGCAATAGTTCGTCCTCAAGCTCTAGTGATGATCACCACCGTAGGTTGCGGCGTAGTAAAAGGCGCCGTGATAAAAAAACAAAGTAATAGCCACGGGCATAGTAAGAGAAGTAGGAAACAAAAGCGTTCATAACGTCATGGTCCTGATCGTGAGTCTGCTAAAACTCCACCGTTAAGTGCTTTAACACAATTACATGCAGACACTAATCAGGCTACTGCTGATTTAAACAATATTCCATTAACTTTTAACAATAATGCTATCGGTAATTCAGCGCCGCTAGCAGCTTCTAATTTTCTTGTCGCATTTAGTGTGGTACCTGAATTTGATCCAAGTGATAACAGTCAAACAATTGAAATTTGGATTAACAAGGTCAGTGAATGTGCGCAGATTTACTCTTAGAATGATCGTCAAGTATGTCACTATGCACTTCCCTAATTAAGCGGTTTAGCCAAGAAATGGTACCAGGATTTACCTTTGGTGCTATTTAGTTGGACCAAGTGGATTCAAAAATTAATGCACGCTTTTCCTTCCAACGAAAATTATGGAAATCTATTGAAGTCAATGTTAAAGATTAGATGTAAGTTTTGTCAGTCGTTGGAAAATTATTATTATGACAAAATGGCACTAGTAAATAAATGCGAAATAAACGGCATTAATGGCTCCCACACATAAACACGATACGACGTCGCGTCGTACAACGATGCGGCGTCGTTTCACGATACGACGTCGCGTCGTGGAAATCTACGATGAGCATCGTAAAAAAACACGACATCGTAACGTAATGTGCCACGCACGATACACGGCACGATGTCGTCGATACAGTGGGGTGGTGTTTTAGTTCATTCCGAAAAATGGACCGCTCTAGACGCATTCATCTCTGCTGTTAATAAGAAGACGAAGAAAGAAAAGATACTCAGAAGATATTTGATCCACCCATTTCTTTCAAACATGAATAACGGGAGTCACTTTATGTACAATGCCTTAAAAATAGACCACAACAAGTGCATCAAGAATGAGTGCATCAAGTTTCGAAGAGTTACTTCATTGGACAACGCCACATTTAGCAGGAAAATATGTCAGAGGCAGACCACCCATTGAACCTCTCGAGATGCTGAGATTAACTGTAAGGTAAATTAAACAACAACTTTCTCATATTTTTTCATTTCACAAATCAACGACACTAAACAACAATTTTTGAAAATTAAGTTGTTAACAAAGAAAGCTTCACCTCAAATTAACAGATATTAAATCAACTTAAACGTAATTTTAAATCAACATTACACTTTTGGATCCCTTTTTTTAAGAAAAGTCGTAAAGCGATGGGTGTGATGCTATTGGTGCACACGTACACACACGCACCACACTGATATACATATACATATGCATACCTTCACATAGATAATTTATTTATGTATACACTTTTAATTTGTAGTGTGGGCTATGCCTATACTACAAATTATTTCATTTATTTATTTCCTTATTTCATTTCAGGTTTTTGGCGTCATACCTTCAAGACATGCATTTAAACTGCTATCGTGGAGCGTCTACTATTGCTAAAACTGTAAAAATAGTCTGTGGAGCTATATGGAAGCATCTTTTGATTTTTTTGCAAAATATACCGAAAATAACTACTGAGCGGCTAACAAAAATTGCTGAGAAGTTTGCCAAGAGTGCCAACTTTCCTAATTGCATAGGCGCACTTGACGGAAACATGTTCGTATTTGGAGTCCCAAACATGGCGGATCTCTTTTTTATAATTAAAAAAATTATCATTCTGTATTGTTGTTGGCTCTCGTAGATTCTGAATACAGATTTATATATGTTGATATTGGAGCATATGGCAAGGAATGTGACTCAACCGTTTACAATCATTCAAAATTGAATGAATTACTTTTAAAAGGACAACTTCCTTTACCAACGCCAAAGCCTTTACCAGGCACCCAAACGCCTCTTCCTTTTGTTTTTATTGCAGACGAAGGCCAACCGTTAACAAATAATGCAATGGGACCCAGGAAAACATTTCACGATACAACAAAGAGTTTTTAATTATCGTTTGAGCCGAGCAAGAAGATTTGTAGAATGTGCGTTCGGTATCCTGGCTAACAGGTGGAGGGTATTTCATCGACCATTAAATGTTTCTTTCGATCTTTGCACAAATATCATAAAAGCAAGCTGTGTTTTACATAATTTCATTCTAAACCGTGAAGGAGCTGAAACATTTGAGGATATGTTAATTGATGATTCTTTTATTGAACTACAATAGACCACACAGGAGAACACGAAACAGAGCTACCGACATAAGAAATGAATTTTGTGATTGCTTTAATAGTGATGTGGGAGATCTTAGTTGGCAACTAAATAAAATATAGGATATCAGTTTCTGCCAGCGGCTTCGCCCGCGTGGTCCCTAGGGAACATATTTCCGGGATAAAAAGTAGCCTATGTCCTTTCTCAGGCTCTAGACTATCTCTGTACCCAATTTCATTTAAATCGGTTCAGTAGTTTTGGAGTGAAAGCGCGACAGACAGACAGACGGACAGAGTTACTTTCGCATCCTACTAATATTATAAATGTCAAAATTTTTTTGTTTGTATGTTTGTATGTTTGTATGTTTGTATGTTTGTATGTTTGTATGTTTGTATGTTTGTATGTTTGTATGTTTGTATGTTTGTATGTTTGTATGTTTGTATGTTTGTATGTTTGTATGTTTGTATGTTTGTATGTTTGTATGTTTGTATGTTTGTATGTTTGTATGTTTGTATGTTTGTATGTTTGTATGTTTGTGCCTCAATCAGGCAAAAATGGCTGAAGAGATTTGGATGAAATTTGGCACACATATAGTCCACATACTGGAATCAAACATAGGCTACTTTTTATCCCGGTAAAAGGCATGGCCTAATGGAGGTTGAGGAGGAAGTGGAAACCTAGCGCTTCTGCTGCCTTAGTACTTCAAATTCACAAGTACCAGGAGAACATAAACATGTCGTAGTATTTCCGGGGCTGAAATTGAGAGCGCTAAAGATTCACAAGTACCAGGAGAACAGAACGATGTTAAAGTATTTTTGGGATATAATATTTTTTTTTTAACCGTCGAACAGAAATATGTATGTTGAAGTTTTTTCCGGGCTAGAATTGTAAACGCTATAGATTCACATGTGACAGGAGACCAGAAACATGTTGAAGTATTTCTTTGGATGAAATTATGAGCGCTAAAGATTTACAAGTACCAGGAGACCATAAACATGTCGAAATATTTCCGGCGCTGGAATTGTGACCGGTAAGGATTCAAAAGTACTAAGACAACCGAAAAATGTGTAAGTTTTTCCCGGGCAGGAATTATGAGCGCTAAAGATTCATTATGTACCAGGAGACCAGAAACTTATCAAATTATACTTTCGGCAGGAATTGTAAGCTCTAAAGATTTACAAGTACTAGGAGATCAGAAACAAATTTTTATGTTTCCGGCGCTGGAATTTTGAGTGGTTAGGATTCACAAGTACCAGGATATCAGAAACATGTCGAAGCGTATTTCCGAAGCTGGAATTGTTATCGGTTAGAATTCAAAAGTACCAGTAGACAAAAAACATGTCAAAGTATTTGTGCGCTAGAAATATGAGCGGTAAGGATTCAAAAGTACCAAAACATTATAAAAATGTGGAAGTTTTTCCCGGGCAGGAATTATGAGCGCTAAAGATTCATTATGTTTCAGGAGAACAGAAACATATCGAAGTATTTCCAGGGTTGGAATTTTGAGCAGTTAGGATTCAAAAGCACCAGGAGATCAGATACGTGTAGAAGTATTTTCAAGGCTGGAATAATGAGCGCTATAGATTCACAAGTAGCAGGAGAACAACGATGATAAAGTATTTTTGAGCAAAAATAATTTTGTTTTTATTTTTAACAGTCAAACAGAAATATGTATGTTGATGTATTTTACGGGCTGTTATTTTAAATGCCATAGATTCACAAGTAACAGGAGACTAAAAACATGTCAAAGCATTTTTTGGCCGAAATTGAGAGCGCTAATGATTCACAAGTACCAGGAGACCCAGAAACATGTCGAAATATTTCCGGCGCTGGAATCGTGAGCGGCTAGGATTCAAAGGTATCAGGAGAATAGAAAAATGTCGAAGTATTTTCCGGGCTGGAATTATGAGCGCTAAAGATTCATTATGTACCAGGAGACCAAAAACATGTCGAAGTGTTTTCGTGGGTAAGATTGTGAATGCTAAAGATTCAAAAGTACCAGGAAACCAGAAACATGTTGAAATATTTCCGGAGCAACAATTATGAGCGGTAAGACCAGAACAACAGAAAAATGTGGAGGTTTTTTCCGGGGAGGTATTATGAGCGTAATGGATTCATTATGTACCAGGAGACCAGAAATATGTCGAAATAATTCCGGGGTAGGAATTGTGAGCACTAGAGATTCACCAAGGAACCAGAAACATGTCAAATTATATTTTCGGCAGGAATTGTAAGCGCTTAAGATTCACAAGTACTAGGAGACCGTACCAAGAGATTAGAAATATGTCGAAGTATTTTCGGGGCTGTAATTATGAGCGCTAGAGATTCACCAAGGAACCAGAAACACGTCAAATTATATTTTCGGCAGGAATAGTAAGCGCTTAAGATTCACAAGTACTAGGAGACCAGAAACATATAGCGGTTTTTTCCAGGCTGTAATTATGAGCATAAAAGATTCACAAGTACCAGGATACCAGAAACATGTCGAAGTATTTCCGAAGAGTGAATTGTGAGTGGTTTGCATTTAAAAATACCAGGAGAACCGAAACATATCGAAGTTTCTTCTGGGCAGGAGTATTGAGCGCTAAAGATTCACAAGTACCAGAATACCAGAAACATGTCGAAGTAGTTCTGGAGCTGAAAGTACTGACAGTAAAGACTCACAAACTAACAGAATAAAGAATCATGAAGATAAATTTCCGAGACTGAGAATATGGGACAAAATAATTGCGTCCCCACCTCTAAAGTCTACGCAGACGAAGTCGCGGGCGAAGTGCTAGTTTATAATATTAGTAAGGATTACTTACCATGTTTTGTTTTTTTCGTGATAACTTAATTCTTGAAAACCAGGAAATCAATTTTCGCACACCGCTTTCCATGATGTTGTTTTTGCATTTTTATTCTTGTATTCGTCAGATGTTTTATTCCATAGTACGGGACGCTGCTCGACTAGGGTAATTAAATAATCGACTTCAATACCATGCGTCATCTTTGAATTTCGAATAACAACTGCGCAGGATTACATCGTGATTTTCTAACGTCACGACGTCGTATCGTGCATTGACACGTTACGACATCGTGTCGTAGATTTCCACGACGCGACGTCGTATCGTGAAACAACGCCGCATCGTTGTACGACTCGACGTCGTATCGTGTTTATGTGTGGGAGCCCTAAGGCAGTTGGCTGTCTTATACATGGTATCGATGACAAATTTGTACGAATGGGAGCAGGAGCTTGTATGTTTAATGAACCGGAACAAATCCTAAATTATTTACTGAAATATTACCCATCAAACGATGTAACTTTTGTTTAAAATTAGGACATGCCACTAAAGACTGCCGTAAAAGAAATACAAATAACCGTGATGATATAAATAAAGTTATTTTATGCGACACACCATAATAAAACTATCTTGTTTATTAGTAATAGTGAATCTATGAACTCAAAATATTACAAAGATGTCAAAATGAACGACTTCATCTTTTTTTAAAATCTTTTATTAAAAAGCTTTTTCGCTAATGCGAATATGACACTCTATAGGTAAACAAAAGGTTATTCATTTAAATTACTTAATAGGTATTAACATTGTACATCTAAGTTCTGGGTCTTTTCTTCAAAGCGAACTTAACCATATTTATCACAGGAATTATATTGTCTGATAACGGGTTTGATAGGTTTATGTTATGCGCGCCAATTTGTGTTCGGAGCGATTGATTCCGCACACATCTCATCAAAATATGATTTGATAATTTGCCCATTTTACAGGGATTCGGAAATTCCGCTGTAAAGCCACTAGGAAAGTTATAGCTATTTTAGAGATTGATTCAGTGAAAGTTGAAACTAAAGTTCTTGTCGTTTATGATCATTATTTACAGACATCAATTTTAGTTGGGCAATCGTTTACGGAAAAATCAAACGTAATTCTATTAAAAACAATAGATGATCTAATATTTATGCATACACCAGACTTTGATGACCATATTTCCAATACTAATAAAGTATACGCGAGAGATAAGATATGTAATCCAAATTTCCACGTCTCGAATATGAAGACCTTATTTTATTCGCTCTTGGGACGTATCAACTTCGCCAAGCGCGTTCTTATTATGGGGAACATACAAGATTCCATGGGCAGTACAGAATCGAGGTGTGTAGAGAAATACCGGATTCTCTGGATTTTACGGATCTAGATTTAAATATAAGTGAAGTCTCAATCATAAGAGGTAGAATAAAGTCAAGACATATTGGAAGGAAACAGTATTATGTTTACATATTAATTAATAATAATATATCTGGGATAGCCGGCATAAGAGAATATTGCTGTAATTGTCTTGTTGGTCGACGCACACTTGGTTGTTGTGCTCATGTCATGACCATAGTTTGGTATCTTGGATGGGCCACACATGAACAAAATGTAGCTGCTCCTGCTGCATCGACACACGATCAGTATCGGCACGGTTGGCGCAGTGGTTTAGCGATCGACTGCTGCGCTGCGTGTCGTGGGTTCGATTCCTGCACGGAAAAAATATTTATATGGCCTACAGATAGTTGTTCCGGGTCTGGCTGTTTGTGTATGTGACTTAGTATGTTTGTAAACGCATCCACGATACAGAAGAAATTCCTTGTGTGGGACAACGTTTTTGTATATAATATGCACACTAAGTGGCAAACCTTATCAGGCATCACAGAACACATATTACTACCTAGCGGCATCCACTTTTCTTACCATAGAGTAGAAAACATAAATGCTACAGATTAATAATATAAACATAACCTCAAAAACATATTTCATTGTTTTTATAGATTCTCCGGTCTTTTAAAAATATATTGAATACTGTCCTTAGTTATATTTATATAGGCGAATGAAACGACATATGTTTCATCAAGTTACTTTTTGTTAGATTTTTCTAGTCCAAGCATGTTAGCCAAATGGCCATTGTTCTTTACAATGAAACTAAGAACAGGAGATATTTCAACGGCTACACTTTTTATTACTTTAGTTATAATTTCGCCATAGCCTGCGTTATTGGTGTTTTTTAAGGTTCTGATAATGTTGTAAATATCGACAGGAATTGTTGCAGGCATAAACATTGAATTAGGTGTGTTAGCAATAAATGATAAGTCAGATTTTTTATCATTTTTTAGCGGTTGAACTAAATCAATATAATAATTATTGAACTCTTCTGCAATTTCTAGTGGATCTGTTATCTCTTTGTTATTGATACTTATTTTAGAAATGTTTTCTTTTGGACAGTTTAATTTATTTTTATTTATGACTTGCCATGTAGCTTTCATTTTATTTTTGGAGTTTTTAATATAAGAGTTATTTCTTGATTTTTGTGTGAGACAGATAATTTTTTGAGCCGATTAGTGTATGTTTTTAGTTTTTCTTTGTTTTCCGGAGTTTTATGTCTTCTTAGTTGCCATAACATATCTCGCTTCCGTTTCCAACACAATCTGATACCCTTCGTTACCCAGTTTAGTTTCTAATAGGTATTCTAATTTTAATTATGGGAAAACATAAATCATAGAAGAGTTTAAATAAATAATTAAACTCATTAAAGGCTTTATCAGCGCTCGAACATTCATAGACATTATTAAAGGTAAGTTTATGTATATCATTTTTAAATTTCTTTATATTTTCCATACTATAATCTCGTCTTAGTGCGTACCAATGAGTTATTGTATATATATTTTTTTACTGGACATTTCGCGATTTGGGCTGTATGATCAGATAAAGCTAACTCAATCACCTCACTTTTACTGCCCCTTATATTGTGTATGACATTATCAATACATGTACCACTAATTATTCGAGTTGGTTTATTAACACTCAATTTTAAATTATAATTTAGTAAAAGATTTTCAAATGTGATGAAAGACGCGTTTTTTTTAAAGTATCTATGTTAAAATCACCACGTATCACATTTTTGTTGTTATTATTGGTGCAGGCTTTTTGTAGTATACCTTCGAAATTATAGAAAAATGTGTTTAGAGCATCTATGCTGTTCTCTGGTGATCTATAAATACATATAATATTTAGCTTGTGTTCTATTATTTCAATTCCACAGCATTCGATATAATTTGGACAGCAGTATTCATTTAAATCTATATTTTTAAATTTATGTTTATTATTAACCAAAATACACGACCCCCCTTTTCGAGAATTTCTATTTGAGTAGGATGCAAGTCTAAAGTAAGGTATACGTAAGTGAATTTCGTCACCATCCTTCATATTATGTTCTGTTATGCAAACTATGTCCAATGATTTTCCCTCCTGAGAAAGTTCTTGCAAGTGGCAGGCAAATAGGTCCGATTTATTTATTAAACCGTTAATATTCTGATGCAATATTAATACATAATTATACGAGAAAGAAATTAGAATTATTATTAGTATTGGAAGTCGTATTTTGAATAAAATCATCTACTGAATGTGATGTCTGTTCACAATTAATATTATTACACTTACATATTTTACTTAAATCATAACATTTGCACATTTTAGTCAAACCTAATATTTTATCAGTTTGAATACACTTATCATATACAGTTTTGGTCTCCTTTATCATTGTTCTATCGTACTTTTCCCTGTTTAATCTATAATCATAACGTAATATTTCCTTCAGTAACAAATTGCATATGTTAAGAGTAAAATTATACTTTGATGGTATATAATAACTGTATCCCATGACCATGAACGAAACATTTGAATGTCTATTACAAATATACTTAACCAAATAATTTAATTTGTTTTCGTTTAAATTTTTATTGTATGGCACCTCTAACATTATTATATTTGGTTTTGAAACAGTTTGTAAACAGTTGCCAAGAGCTATTTCAAATTGATATGGATCAGTATCGTTGGTACCGCCTATGATAATAACACAATCGCCTGAACTCAGTTCTAGCATAGTGTTTAAAATAAATGAAGAATACTTTGCATTCTAGCACCTGGTTTGGTGTAACTCAAGACTTTAAACTTAGGTCCTAGGAGTCCTTGTAGTATATGGCAAACATTTCTTCCTAGTTGATCAGAATATATTATTTTTCACTTGATTCAGAGTGTATGTTGTCATTATTAAGGAATGTTTCCTTTTGCAGATGTTTATCTTGCATTTTGGTGTTAAAATTGAAGTTTTCCCTCACGTAATTGTTATCCACATACGATATTGATTTTATGACGTCTTTATGAAGATATGTTGGAATGTCGGTGGTAGTTAATTTCTCTTTTCTAGCGGGTGATGAGGTAGAAAGAAATGTAAGTTTGGGACTTGTATTTTCAATAATAGCGTTTGTATTTTTTTGTGATGCTGTTGCTTGGTTATCTTGGCAGGTATTTGGTTGAACGATTCTAAGTGTTTTTATTGTCTCGTGACATTCTTGCAATGACTCTTTTAGTTGCTTAATTTCACTGTGCAAAATCACAATCTCGTTATTAGCAGATAACAATTTTTATTTTAGTTCAGTAATTTGTTCCTGTAGTTCTTCACATGAGTTGTTGACGCCCTCTATCGACGTGTTCGGTAAACTAAACATCGTTGAATCAAGTATTAATAATAATCATTTATTTTCAAGTTTCATAGACTCATTACAATAATATTCATAACCTTAAACCAGGGACCGGCCGGGTACTCGTTGAAAGGGTTTTTGAACGGGTTTTTTTAAGCGCTTCAAAAATAAACCCTATGATACGTGTTACACTCTCGAACGGGTGTTGTGTAACCCCTTCCGAACGGCTTACCCTTTCAATACCCTGTAACTCTGTAACAGGGTAAGCCATTCGATCCCAACACATCGTAATATGCACTCTTCGAAATCGACATTAGTTTGAAAATTGCATAACCACGACCGCATGTGACATCTTGTCGCCCGGCGCGCGCCATTGTTGCATGTACCGAGCGACTTGTAAACATGGAATAATAATCATTGTCCGTATGATCTTACAGTTCAATTTTCCTTGTCGCACAGGCTGAACATTGTAGGTAATGTTTCTTTTTCGTGTCTACTCTTGTTTATTCTCATCATTCATCATTTAATTCGGAACACGGACGGAACTACGGAAGTAACTTAAATAAATTTAGCAGTGTTTTTGTTTACCTAAGTGTATGTTGTCATCATCATTTCAGCCAATATCCGTCCACTGCTGAATGTAAGCCTCCCCCAAAGAGCGCCAACTATCCCGGTCTTGAGCAGTCTGCATCCATCCGCTGCCAGCCACCTTCTTTAAACCATCGATCCATCGTGCCGCAGGGCGTCCCACGCTACGTTTGCCCATATGCGGTCTCCACTCTAACACATGTCTGCTCCATCGACCGTCTGTCCGTCTGCAGACATGGCCGGCCCACTTCCCCTTCAGCACGCTGATCCTACGCGCAATGTCAGTCAACTTTAGTTCTCTGGCGAATGACATCGTTGCGAATTCTATCCACCAGAGAAACATTGCATTACTCTCTCTATTGCACGCTGAGCAACCTTGAATTTGTGGACCAGGCCTATGGCGAGTGTTGTCCACGTTTCGGCTCCGTAAGCTATTACGGGTAGGACGCACTGGTTATAGACCCAGTATTAAAGGATTGTGGGATCGACGATTCAAAGATATCACGCAGCTTCCCGAATGCCGCCCAGCCCAAGCGAATTCTTCTGGTCGCCTCCTTCTCAAAGTTGTGCCCAGTTGTATAATTTGGCCTAGATATTTATGTGTTCTTCTGCAAAGATTCCGCCTTGATTTCAATGTCATACGCAAATCGGAGGTGTGAGATATACTGGCCGTTGATATTTATGCCCCATCCTTTCCAACCAAGCATCTTGAAAACGTCCTCCAACGCGTTCGTCAACAGTTTCGGAGAGATGACGTCTCTCTGTCTTACACCTTGACGCATTTGGATTGGTTTTGTGCTCTGTTCTTGTACTTGGACGGTAATTGTTGCGGCCTTTTACAGACATCTCATCACCTCTACGTAGTGGTAGTCGATAAAACATCTCTGCATGGACTCCAGGACAGCCCAGGTCTCGACGGTGTCGAAGGCTTTCTCGTAGTCCACATACGCTAGGCACAGAGGTTGATTATATTCCTCGGTCTTTTGAATTATTTGCCTGAATTGTAGTGTGATCTAGTGAGATATGAGTATGTGTTCTACGTTGCTGTAGCCTTTTCGAAACCCGGCCTGCTCCGACGGTTGGAAGTCATCGAACTTTTGGGCGATACGATTCGAGATAACTCTCGAAAACAGCTTGTAGACGTGGCTCAGGAGTGAAATGGGGCGGTAGTTCTTGTGGAGCGTGTTATCGCTCTTATTGAAGAATAATACCACCACGCTGCTGTGCCGTTCCTCCGGTGTTATGCCAGTGTGGATGACGGAATTGAAGAGCTTTACAAGCTCTGTCAAGACAGGTGTTCCTCCTGCCTTGAGCAGCTTTGTGGTTATCCCGTCATCCCCCGGAGCTTTGTTGTTATGAAGATGTTGTTATCGAAGTTGTCCGAGAGCTATCCTAATCTCACCCATGTGTGAATGTGGGGTAGCTCGTCTTTGAGATGGCGTGTAAGCCTGGCCCGTGGATCATACGCGCCGTGGGCCTGAGGTGTTTTTTGAGCATACAAGTCTCCGTAGAACTTTTCGACTTCAGCGAGTATCTCTGGCTTCGAGGTGACGGTGGAGCCCTGTGACGTTTTGAATTTCGGCAGGTGACAACGGGAGTTATGGGGCTTGGCAAATACCTTCGAGCCCTAATTCCGAGCTATGGCTTGCTCGATGTCTCGGGTATTTGGACTCCGAGTGTCGCGTCTGATTAGCTTCTTGATCTCCCTGTTAAGTAACTGACGCTCAGACGGTGTGGCATTCGGGAGTTCTCGTCGTTTCCTCATCAATTCCAGAGTCTCGCTAGTGAGTACTGATTTACGTCTATAACTCATTGGTCGAAAGTGTTTATTACCCACCTCGCGGATGATACGTAAGCAGGCTTTCGGTGGCATCGTTAATGTCCTCAGTGGTTTCCAACATGGCAAATCGGTTCTGTAGGTCCAACTGGAAGCTTTCGCAACCAGCTTCGACCTGGGGCAGCGTTGGTCTGACGGTCGACCTCGTTAGGCGCACTCTTTCGATTTTAACATTAATATTCAGAATGCCTTTAACCAGTCGGTGATCACTTCCGGTGTTGACCCTGTTGATCACAGAGACATCTCTTAATATATGGCGCTTATCAGACATAACGAAGTCGATCTCATCCTTTGTCACGTTATCGGGGTTTCGCCAGGTCCACTTCCTTTGAGGATTCTTCTGGAAAAAAGAGTTAATCAGAAAAAGCCCCTGAGTCTCAAGGAAGTTTACCAGCATTCGCCCCCTGTGATTTCTGCGCCCATAGCCAAATTGACCTACTCTCGACTCACCACTCTCTTGTACTCCCACTTTAGCGTTGAAGTCACCCAAGACAACAGTGTAGAATGTTTTGGTACGAGACATAGCTTTCACTATGTCTTCGTACGTGGCCTCAACTTCTTCGTCAGGGTGTGCGGATATTGGGGCATACACTTGAATAATCTTTAAAGAGTACTTTTCTGATATCTTAAGTAAAAGGTATCAAGCCCTTGCCGACACATTGCCGCATTCCACAATGTTACCCCTGAGTGACTTGTGGACCATAAACCCAACGCCACATTGGGATGGTTGGTGTCCTTCTCGGGAATAGAGCAAGTGGCCACTATAGAGGGTTATCATCTTCTCCCCGTCTTCGGATCTCCGATAGTCCCAAGATGTGCTAGTTAATACGACTTAACTCTACTTCCAATTCAGCGAAGTGCTCGTTCAGCCGCAGAGAGCGTCCGTTGTACGTCACCAGGTCAATTTTTCGAGATTGGTACCCTGCCATAGCCAGGGGATTCTTAGCACCTGCCACCGCACCGTTACCGTGGCCGTATCAATGTTAAAAATGTTTTATGTTTTAAATAAAAATATTGACTTGGCAATCCCACTATATGTATTACTTGTAAGATACATTCTGTTTTCATGCCAAGTCAATCTATGTAGTGTGTGTGTGTTTAGTGTTTTTTTTAGTGTGTTATACTTACTTAACTCTATTTAAATCAGCTATGATTCGTCATCATTCATTCACCATTATTGACAAATGTGATTTCACTCTAGTGACAAAATAAGTGAAAGACTGATTAGTGTAACAAATTTTAATAAATCTTATTAAACAAATCATATTTTAAAAAAATAATCGAGCCTAGAGGTAGTTTTTGTCGGGTACATTAAGTGGACTGCCTGTGTAAGACGACTAAAATGGCACCGTGTTTATGCACGTTAAATCATGCGCCGCTACTTTGAAAAAAAAAAAACTAAATGGCAGCGAGGGTGCTATGCCAGCTCCCATAGAAAAACTAACCAAGTGCGAGTCGGACTCGCGTGCAATCGTGTGACATATCAAATGAAAGGGCTTACTGCGAGGGTTTTAATTATATTTTTTTCATAATTTTAAAATAAATGGTCTTGAAGTTATTCAAGAAATTAGACGAAAAATTACCATTCCCCCACTTATCTCCGAAACTACAGAGCCTAAAATTTTGAAAAAATGGAGAATTGGAGATAATAGATTTTTGTCTATAGATTACAGAAAGACCTATAAAAAGTCTATAGTGTTAAAATAACATGTTACAAAAATGAAATTCGTACGGAACCCTTTGCACGCGAGTCTGACTCGCACTTGGCAAGTTTTTATTAAAATGAAAACATTGCGCGCGCGTCGCGTCGGTCGCCACTTTTTTTCACAACCGCCAGAGTTTGCATCGAACCAAATATGCTATACCTACGAGTACACAGTTTAAAGTTTAAAACTATTCATACAAATCGCCGCCTGTGCTAGTAATCGTACTCGGGAATTCGTCTTGATTCTCTGTAAAAAGCGGCTGACTATATTCTTGAAATCGTACATTATCATCATCAGTATCGCTAGCGTCACCTGAAACACAATCAATCCTAATAATAATAAAAATATATGTTACTAAATAAATAAATAAGTAGGTACTTACAAGGCTAAGTAATTCAGTTGTAACTTGTAACTTAACATAATAACAATAATTTTAAATAACAAATATAATTACACAACACAATATTAACATTAAGGTACCTAACTCAGTACTTTAAATAATAATCACTAACCTGTGTTACTCATCCTAATTATTAGCTCGCTTATCTGTCGACTTTCATCACTTGTTGTCAAATTCGTAATAACTCAATAAAAATAGTACGGCAATGAGGCGCCGATCGGGTGCAAGTATCCCGCACCTACATGCAGCTCAAGTGTATTAGGTAATTCAGGGTTACCCGAATAAAAGCTTTTCGTAAAGGTAACCTCTTCAAAGGCTTAAGCCATTGAAGGGGTTAACCCCTTCACGACACGTGCTTACCATAATAAAGGTGGTAACCGTTTCGCTGGGTTTCGGAGATGTAACTCGATCAAAAGGTAACACTGCGATATGAGTTACCTCATGTACGGCTTACCCTATCAAAAGGCTTAACTCTTAAGCGGGGTTGTCCGGTCCCTGCCTTAAACACAGTCACTTTAAATTGTCATTATCAATTATATACATACGCAGTTAAAATAATTACAAAAACAAAACAAAACAACAAAGAGATACTAAGACGCAGTGATGCTTTATTACCTGCGTTCAATATGTAACCTACAATAGTGATTGATGTAGGCGCAATCGACCCTTTCCGCGAACGCTGCCAACATGCTGTTGGAGCTCCCCCGCACTCGCCGAACCAGCGAGGTCCCTCTCTTGTGCATTGTTGTATAAAAACAATCCACGCGCGCCTCCGCAAACATTGTCGACGCGCTACAGTAACGGGGGTGACCCAACAGCATCCTGAACGGATTGTTAAACTGGACACGAAGGGCGCTATACGATCTTTGCGTGTAGTTAGTCCATAGACTGCGTGTGTATAATGTAGTGCAGTAAGCTCTAAAGAGAGTAACTTTAACTTCTGCTGAGCATCGTGCGAACCTACGGAGCACCATATTCGCCCTGACCGACAGCGCCCTTCGCTCCCGTTCAATATCTGCATCATCCTTCAAGTCGGGAGTAACTAGGTGGCCTAAGTACTTAAAAATATATACCCTTTCTATGGGTGTGCCATTCAGCATTATAGCTGGCATTTCATTAACTTTTCTCTGACCGCCCTGAAAGACCATACACTGACTCTTTTTTACATTATACAATAGTCCGTGAGCCGTTGCATAACCCTCACAGATACTCATCAGCTTTCTGAGTCCGCAGACCGAGGCACTCAGCAGCACCATATCGTCCGCGTAGCTGATGTTATTGAAACAGACGCCATCTATTATAACAACCAGTATGATGCTCACTGAGCGCCTCGATCAGCCCGTTAATGTACAGATTAAAAATTGAAGGTGAGCTCAACCGTATGACAAAAACTAATTTAATTACAATATAACATAATAGATACACATATACATACATAAAAAGCCATATAATAGATACATAAATACATACATACCAAGTATACAAGTAGTGAAAATAAATGACGACTATCGATAATCACAGCTTTTAAAAGCAGGTAACGACTGAGCACGTCTTACTGGGACTGGCAATGCATTCCACAGACGAGCAGCCTGTACAGTAAAGGATTTATCCACGAAACTTGTTGAATGCACTGGCATTCTTAGACGCAAGTTATCCGATGACCTCAGAAGTTTAGTGTGGGAATCAGAGAGAAACTGGAAACGTTTCTTAAGATAAAGAGGGGTAAAAGGGGAAAAGAGGATATTGTATAAAAGGGAAAGAGTATGAGCATTCCGGCAAAGGCGAATTGGCAACCACTTCAGCTTCACACGAAATTCGGAAATGTGGTCATATTTGCGTAAGCCGAATATGAACCTGATACAAAAATTTTGAAGCCGCTCAAGTTTATCGAGTTGCTCCTGAGTTAAGTCAAGATAGCTGGCATCAGCATAATCAAGGATGGGAAGAAGAAGTGATTGTGCAAGCGCAATTTTGGTGGCAGTAGGAAGAAAATTGCGTATTCTCCTCAATGATGCAGCAGATGCAAATAACTTGCGGCTAACTTCCTGCATTTGGGCAGTCCAAGAGAAGTTACTGTCAATGAATAGCCCCAAGTTTTTAACTTTTTCGGAGACAGGAATAACGGAACCATCGAAGATAACTTGGGGAAGAGGTGTCCAGTCAACCCTTGAAACCATCCTGGAACTGCCCACTATGATAACCTGCGTCTTTATGGGGTTGACCATGAGTCCATACCGCTTGCTCCATAGGCATATGCCCAGATCTTTGTTGATAGTGACGATAGCCTCAGAGAGATTCCCAAGAGGAGCTCGCGAGTAAATTTGCAGATCGTCTGCATAAAGATGGTAGGAAGAAGTCAGTTTATTAGGAATAGAATTTATGAAAATTGCGAAAAGTAAAGGGGATAAGGTCTCTCCGATGCATATACGTTGTCGGCGTCTGAACAGGTAACTACGAAACCAGTCAATCACCGATGGAGATACATTAAGAGAACAAAGAATGCCAAGCAAAACATCGAAATCAACAGTATTAAAAGCATTACTGAAATCGAGCAATGCCAAGACCGTGAGATTACTGCTTTCCATGGCAGACCTTATATCTTCGGTAATGTTCAGAAGCGCTGTAGTAGTGCTATGACCAGTACGGAAGCCGGACTGAAAGGGATTGAGGAGATTATTTTTGGATACGAAAATACTAAGTTGGTTGTGTATTAAACGTTCCAGGACTTTGGATAGGAATGGTAAGACGGATATTGGACGGAATTCAGAAAAGGATGAAGGATTGGACTTTTTTGGCAGAGGAATAACTTGAGAATCTTTCCAAGAACATGGAAAGACACCGCTAGACGCTGAAAAGTTAAGGATGTGGCAAATGACACGAAGTATTATGTCCAGCACTGGGAGTAACATTTTACGGCTAACACAGTCGCTTCCTACTGCATTAGAAGAAATCGATATTATGCTCTTCTTAACATCACATGCGGAGAATTGACTAAAAACAAATGGAAAATAACTGGGAGTCGGAAGAGATGAAAGATAATCCAGTGTATTCAATTTCATTGTCCTATCGAAATTGGACGAAGCTGTAAAATGAGTATTTAAAGTATCGATATCTAAATCTTTCGGGATTGACTCTTGTCGGGTTTTACCGACCCCCAATGATCTTAGAAAATTCCATACCTTGGATGCGTCCCCATTTTGGACGGAGTTATGAATGTGGTGGCGATAAGCATTCCTACATACCTTATTACAGCGATTGCGGATTGAGGCATATTTGTCCCTATTTGCATCAGTAGGTCGTCGCTTAAATTTAGACTTTGCCGTTGCCTTTTGGTTCATTAACTTTTTGATATCCTCTGTTAGCCACGGTGCCGGCAAATGCCTAACTTTAACCGCTCGAATCGGTGCATGTCGGTCATAAAGCTCGATAAGTTTATTGGAGAAAAAAATAACTTGCTCGTCAACAGACGTGGAGGCAAGCAGAGGAGACCAATCTATATTGCTGGTATCCTCGCACAGACTGTCAACGTTCATACCATCAAAATTGCGTTGCATGAGAACTTTAGCTTTAGCCTTAGGAGGGCGAATCTTATATGAAAGAAAAATCAGATCATGATAAGAAAAGGCGTCGGCTGAGCGCTGAGCATTGACCATGTTTAGCGACGTGATCAGGGGAGGAAACGAAAATTAAGTCAAGAAATGAAGGAGTAGAGTTTGGGAAATGATGAGTGGCACCTAATGGAAGAATGGATAAATTACTAGAAGCTGCAATATTGGTCAGAGAAGAAGAGCGATGGTCCTTTTTGAGGAGACAAGTATTAAAATCACCCATGATTATACTATGACTGTAAGAAGGAATCAAGTTTTCTAAGAGTTTTTCAAAAGATGAAAAGAAGTTGATACGTAAAGAAGGACAGTAATAGACACCAAGAAGTAATTTCGAATGATGTAGTGTGACTTCAAGAAAGAAATGTTCACCAGCATTTGATGGCGGTGGCTGCGCTGATACATTTACAATAGAGAAGGGAATATGCGCACGGAGATATATGGCAACGTCCCCACCACCACCAACTGTCCGGTCATTTCTGATAAGTACAAAGCCGGGAAGAGAATAACTAGTTGAAGGGAGACAAGGTTTAAACCACGACTCTGAAATAAGAATTGCATGAATGTTTTTACACTCAAAGCTTGCCAGAATATCGTGGAAATGAGCCGGAATACTTTGGGCATTAATATGAATTGCGTTAAAATTCCGAGAAACATCAGAGAACTGCGCCAATAGACTGTCTGCAAGAGACGGAATACTCACTAAACTGTCATCGTTACTTGTAACAGAGAAAAAACTATTGCTATCACTGCTGATATCGACAGACATATATATATATAAATATAAATAAATAATAATAATATATATATTTATACTTCAATCTAAAATATATAGTTATAAATACCAAATATATGGTTCACCTGCTGGTTGCGTTATTAAATGATAAAAAAATACATTACATGCAGTCCGGGCATTAAAATTTAAGAAAACATAAAAAAGGTAAATTTTCCAAAAACGAGAAATTATAACACCATAATTTACATAAAAATATAGCCAGTGACAGTGTACCGCTACCTAAAACGGAACGCATTTATGAGACAAGCATCGACAATAATTGACATGCGTTTTGACTGACACTGACAGTGACAGTTTAAAAAACTAGTTTGTATCAAAACATTGCAGTGTAAGTGAAAAAAAAAAATATGAAGATAATAAATACAAAACACAATATTATTACCCGGACATTAAGTAAACATCACTGAGATCACTTTTTTAAAGCTGCAGTACGCTTAAGCCTGGTAGTCTTCACAGCGGCAGTGGCTGCCGGCTCAGACGATTTTGGATCGCACTGCAGGGGCTTACTTGGTGTCACAGGAACAGGCGCTATCCTGTCCAACTCGGCGAGGGATTCGACTCGGTGCCGCGTATCGTTGGGACCAAGAACATATATGCAGCCCGCCTTAGTCCAGCTTCTGGTGACGCCGCATCTTTGTCTCGCAGCAAGGAACACGTCGTGCCGCCCCTTTGTCAGGAACTCGGACATAGTGATGCCTGAAGCCCTTAATTTGGTTTTGGAAAACCAAATTGTATCCCTCACAGCAAGACTGGCAACCTTAAACAGGATAGGCCTGGATTTACTAGCCACAGCTCGCCCCATTCTGTGACACCGGCTGATGTCAGCAACAGTGAAGTCGCTCATCTGCAACTTATTCCGGATCACTTCAGCGATCACCTTGGCAGTGTCCTCCTTCTGTTCTTCATCTACTCCATGTAACAGCAGAATCTTCCTTCGTCCGCGCATCTCAATTTGGTCCACACTTCGCGCTAGGAGACCCACCTGCTTCTGAAGACTGTTGAGAGCCTGTGTGATGAACGTACGGAACACTGTAAACTCAGTATATTTTAATTGTTTATGATGAAGTGGATGATCAATAAATCAATATGAGAGAAATGTGATTTTTATGCCTACTTACCCTTTTTTATAATTAGCTCAAACATTTACAATCTAGTTAGAAAGCGCCGGCGCCATGAAATCCGCAATTTGATAATGTCATAAAATACATTCTGCTAAAAAATCTAGTCTACAATAAAGTCTGATATATCTTTAAATATAACAGTAGGGCACTGAGAGCTTGTAAGAATAACTTATTGGGAAGCAAAAAAGGTTAGTTTTGTACAAACAATTAATACCCAATATTTTTTTCTCCCATAAAGTAGCTCTAAATATAGTTTATTTTTTTTTAAATAGTAGTAATATCAAAATAAAATAATACAGTAATCGTTGCTGTAACGTGAAGCCCAACTTTGTATGAACTTTCGCCCGTCTCCTTTAATACTTATGTCACTTGGACAGTGTTACCAACAAAAAAAAACCTGATGGTAAGCGATGATGCGGTCGAAGATGGAGCACGCTTGCCTACACGTAACTATCTTGACCTAAAGACTCCCAAGTTGTAGCTATCAGGAAACATAGACTGGCAGGGAATTCCACTCCTTAGCTATACGCATAACGAATCTATTCCCAAAACGTTTTGTGCGTGTGGGTGGGATGTCCACCATGTACCGGTGGCGCATCGCCGTACGCTTGTAGTCCGATGATGGAAAGGGCTTGGCGGAATTAAATCCTAACATTATACAGGGTGTCCCAGAATTCAACGTCAAGCCGAAACGGAGTGACAGGATTGATCATAACCATCACGAGAAAAATCTGAAAAAAAAAATCTATCCCATCAAACTGTACCATTTTTCGGTTATTGTGGTTATTCTTTTTTATTTTTGTTCATTTGAACTTTGGAAACGTAATCCTAAATAACATTTCTAGAATCCCAATAAAAAATAATGACACATTTGCCTCAAGTTTCCATTTTTTTTTTATTTTTGGTGGGTTTGCTCTTGACTCTAGTCTAGGTCAGAGATGACAGAGACAAAGTCTACGATGGAGCGAGCTTACCCAGAAGGAGCCTGTTCACTCTAACTTTGAAGAGATTAGGGTTGTAAGCGTTTGGAAACACAGACGCAGGCAGAGAGTTCCACTCCTTTGCTGTGCGCATTATAAAAGACGTTTGGAAACGCTTAGTGCGAATTGGTGGAATAGTAACAAGGTAGGGATGGTACGATGCAGTGCGTCTGGATGTCCGATGGTAGAAGGGGGCCGGTGGGATGAGGTCGTGGAGTCTTGGGCACAATCACCGAAGTACAATCTGTAGAAGACCGACAAGCAGGCAACCTTACGGCGATGAGCCAAGCTATGTAGCTTGGCATCCACCAGTTTTTCGTCACCGATGAGCCTCTTAGCTCTGCGTTCCACCGAGTCAAGCGCGGCAAGCTGATACTTAGCTGAGCCGTCCCAAAGGTGGCTACAATACTCCATGCAGGATCGGACTTGCGCTTTATATAGGGTTAAAAGCTGTCCAGGCCTGAAGTATCGCTTCACCCTATTTAGGATGCGCAGCTTTTTGGCAGCGGTTTGGGCTTTGTACTCGATGGTGGCGCCGAAGTTGAGACTGGAGATCGAGCCGATCAGACACAGGAACAGATGCACCCCGAAAAGTAGGAGTATGGTCAAAACGACTCCTTTTTGCGGTAAAAAGACACGCCTGTGTTTTGGTGGCGTTAAAAGTGACCACATTGTAATCACCCCACTGGGAGACAAGGCTTAAGGTCAAATTTGTCCGCTCTACCATGGCCTCTCTCAAGGAACGAACTTCATCCCCGATGGTTGTTGCGCTGGACAAGTATCTCTCTGAAACCGTACTGTCATCTGCGTACCCAACAAGACCAAGCTGAAGTATGTCATTGATGTGCAGCAGGAAAAGAGTTGCAGAGAGATCAGACCCCTGAGGAACTCCGGCATCAATAGCCATGAGATCAGAGGAGCAGCCGTCAACGACTACTCGGATCGACCGTTCACTCAAGAAGTCTGATATCCAGCTACAAAAACCAGCTGGGATGCCATAAGCAGAAAGCTTGCTGAGTAGACCTGCGTGCCAAACCCTGTCAAAGGCCTTCGAGATATCGAGCGACACGGCAAGTGCTTCGCCGTGTCTCTCGATGGCTTCGCCCCAGCAGTGCGTGAAATACACAAGATCGCCAGTTGACCGTCCCCGGCGAAAGCCATATTGACGGTCACTGAAGAGATCTTTGTCTTCAAGGTAGGTCAGCAGCTTACTGTTAAGAACCCTTTCCATAACCTTGCATAGGATAGAGGTAATGGCGATCGGACGGTAATGTGCAGGGTCAGCACGGCCTCCCTTTTTGGGCACCGGTTGTATTATGCTATTTGTTAAACTACGAATTAAAAATTTTCAAGATTCGTCGACTTTGACAGGCCCTCCTTTAAAAAAAATGTACTAAAGTGCCTTGGCAAGTGGCATTAAAAGTTGGCGCATTTAATCAGAATTCTAAAATGGTGCAATATTTGTTAGTTCCATACAACAAAAAACAGTAAAAAAAATTAAAACCTCAAGTAACCCGATTTTTGCTATCTCAATTAAAATGTTTTTGATTCGCACAAGCTCTAGGTAGGTTCTTAATTTTAAGGCAAAATGATGAGAGAGATGGATAGCTGTGGGTATGTTTGCCATGAGTGAGCAAGACAGATAGTGACGCCACTTTGGGCCTGTCAAAGTCGACGAATCTTGAAAATTTTAAATTCGTAGTTTAACAAATAGTCTCAATTCTCGGAAACTTGAGGCAATTGTGTCATTATTATGGATCAGGTTGGGTGAGGCCGGGTATTACGGAAGTCGCATAAGTTCCCACGATCTCCGGCGTAGGTGACAGATGGAACACCGGGGTGGTTTTAGTCAGTAAGAGTCTGACACACCCTTCCGCCCGCCCCAGGGCGGAGGACATCCATGAGGATTTCCCCCGTTAAAAAAAAAAGGCTTACGTCCTTCAATAGACTATAAAAGACTAAAGCTACTGGCAAATGAGACAAATTAACCGTGTCATTCATATTACATTTATGATCAGTACACAAATAACTAACTACGATTTTAAACAGTTTATGACATAAATTTTAATCCAAAGTAGCAGAAACAATGTCAGAAAAACTAAAAAAAATCTTCTCAAATCTCAAACCAGCTTCATCAAGTATTCAAACAGCCTTTGATTGTTAAAAAATAATATAGTCAATTCAGTAAAATCTGTGTTACAAAATTGCGAATTGTAGCAATACAATAATGTAGTTAGTAAGAAGACTCATCAGACTCAATTGTAACGCAGCGTCTACGTAGAACAGGCCACACACACGTATCTTGCTGAATGTTGCTCGATGTAAGCGTAGTACGTTCTTGCACAACTTTTTCTTATCATCTGGTAAATAACAATAACATTGAATTTTTTAAGCCAACAAAAGTCTACTGTTTTTTTTTCTTATCATACATCATTCACCTGAACAATTTGACATTAAAATCTGGGCGCATGTATCTTGAACACATTCAATAGATACGTAGAATTTCTCGCATTGCTTGCTCAATATTGTAAGATAGATCAAATATTTTGTAATCAAAATCGCAACAGTCAATGTTCCCCAGAATGATACATTCTGAAACAAAATCGTCAGCTCAGTAGTGGCAACAAAGCTATTAGGTATACTGGCAAAAATATTATTTTTAACACTGCACTGCCAACATTAATTGGTTATCCCTTAATTGGTCGCGTGGGGTGTCAGACACCCCAGCGCATATTTCCAAGCTCATAACTTAAAATAGAGAAATATTGAGCGAGCTGGTCTTCTAGGTAGCTTCGTCAACGTCTGTGACATTCACAATTCAGTTGCAAGCGGCACTCGGTCGTGAACGGTTAGGCTTAGAGAGAGTGTTTGGGGTGTACGACACCCCAGGTGACTACACAGTCACCCGTAATTCAGACCACACGGTCTGAATTACGGGTAACCGAATAAATTTTAATTTTGTTATTTATACTTTAAAGCATTGTAATTTGACAAATAATGTTTTAGTGATATTTAATACGTTGAATTATAACATTTTATAATTTTTGAGATTTTATTAAATGCATAGATAAAATTATTTGTTTTGTTTGTTTTATAAGGTCTTTATTATATCTTATTCTATTTGTACACTAGTCACAATTTAATTTTGTTACATAGGCTATCGCCTTTACAAACATCAATACATGTTATTAATTAATATGGTTTGACATAGATTTAACTTACTTATGGATACTTTTTATTCAATTACGGGGTATGTGCAAGTCTTAGTAAGGACCCACATAAGTTTAAGATGAATAAGTTACAAGATGTACGCTTTAATTATAATATTTTATAATAATATAAGGTTAGTAGCGGGTAGATTGCAAAAAGGTCGTGCATTCTCCGGCCGTACGAGCGGCGTCGGCTAGCAAGCGAGCTGTCGTCATGATACGTCTCGGAGGAAATAGTGATGGGGCAGGCGGTATCGATTGTACGTGCGGGCGTACGGTTATGTACTTAATCTACTTTTACCAATTTGTTAGCATACAAAACAATCGACATAGTTTATTTAATTTGTGGGTTGCAACACTGTTATTTTCAGTATTGAATGCATTTTTTATTTGTGGCAACCCATAATCGCCCCTATTCGACGTTGAGCTATCGACGACAAAGGAGGACTCGAGTCACTATTTAAGATTGTAACACAGTAAGTCAGTAATAAATGTGATAGACAAGTATTCCTGTGTGTGCTTTCTTTCAAATTGATGATATACGAATGTTCCGGTGTGCTGGGTTTTTATGTTAATAAAATTTACGCGAAGTTTTAAAATGAACTATTTTATGAATGGATACTTTAAACGGTTGTGTAATATTTTAGGATTGGTGCGAAATGGTCTGTTATAAAGCTTTATTTTGGATACTTGGAAATTTACTATATTTTGTTTTTGACAGACTAGACCAGACAGGTGTAGCGTAGGTTAGGCAAGGTCTTACCAGTGTAGAATAGATAAGCAATTTGGTTGAGGGACTAAGAATAGATTTGTGATTCAAAACTGGTTTTAATTAATATAATTTTGAATTTAGGGCTTTTACACCTTTGCTTATAATTAATGCAGTGTTCTTGTTCCAGTTGACCTAAATATTTAACTGAAACACGCTACGTAATCTGGAAGTCATCAATTGTTACAAGTCTGGTGGGAAGTGCGCATTTCCTGGTAAACAGAATGTGTGCAGGATAGCCGCATACATATTCTTAGGTTTAGAGTTAATAGTTAGGCACGTGTTTTAAGTAATACCGTTAGTTAGCAGCATATTTTTAGAAAGTAGACAGATGCAAGGGATAGTTCGAAGCTTTAAAAATGTTTGGGTCACATTGTCATTTGTTAAGTTATTATCGACCCCTATAGTTAAAATCCCTTGTTTGCATTGTTTTGTGAAAGTTTCTCTGTACCTATTAACAAATGATGTATTTGTCTGTTTGTAACCCGCGCCGAAAATAGATTCTACTTTCATTAATAAACAACCCTAGCGAGTACCGTTCTACCCCGTCTAGCCGGGGTGAAACTGACGTCAAAGACCCTTATAAAAGAGACTCGCGGGCCAAAACAAGTCAGTTCCTCGTCACAGGCAGTTCCTTCAGTGCCTTCATAGAGTCCTTTCCATCTGCTACGAGACAGAGGGCTTGGCTCAGCAGGGACCGTACTCGCTACCATCTACAGTTGAAAAAGTATTTTCATTTAAGTACATCCAACGTGGTAGCGCCTTCTTCACAGTGACAGTGTCTTGTCGCCTTTCAACCCTCCAATCCAGCAACATTGTACGACCCATCGTGCAAAGAATGCCTTCGGTTTTCGCTGAGTGTAATTTGAGTTTCCAGGTTTTAAAATATTTGTTGAGTAGTTCCAGTGAATATTGTACCCGTCCAGTCACTATATCAACGTCTTTGTGTATTGTGAATGTTGCCGTATCGTCACCGTAAATGGCTAGTTGTATGTGTACCTGTTTAGGTATGTCGTTCTAGTAAAGTATGAAGACGTATGGGCGATACGAGATACGAGTGAACCAGCTGGGATGATCTTAGGAACAGAATGGTCTTTGCCTATATAAACGGAGAACGATCGATCTCGTAAGTAGTTCTGGATGAGTTTTACCTGGCAGAGAGGTACTTCAGAATTAATTAATTTGTGTAATAGGCCATTGTGCCAAACAGAATCAAAGCTTTTCGATGTCTAATAAAATCATGCCTGTGTGTTGTTAAATCCGTGGGCTATATGTTCAGCTACTCTAGCTAGCTGTTCGGGGATCAATTTATGTGCAGTTGCTTTAGTAAGGCGGGACAGAATAAAGGCTTCTAGCAGTTTCCTTATGCTTGGCAATAAACTAATTGGTCAATAGCTACATGGGATCGTCTGATCTTTCCCAGGTTTTTTTAACAGCTACAATTTTGGCATGTTTTAACGCACTTAGGAAGTATGCAATGCGTAAACAACCATTAAATAATTTGATCAAATAAACGATGGCTTCCTGAGGGAGGTTTTTAAATAAACTATTTCCCAGGCCGTCAAAACTAGGCGCTTTCTTTGATTTTAGTTTACCTAGTAGTTTTTTAATTTCATTTGGCCTAGCAAGTGATGGGTAGTCACTTGTCTGGTAAGAGTCCAGCAGCCTAACGGATTACGAAGCAAACAGGTAGGTGGTTTGATGAAAGGCGGGTGATTACCTGAGGCTCTGAAAGTTGGTAGACAGAGTTAGCTAGGATGATGTCGGGTGTAGATGGTGTATGCGTACTATGATAGTGGACTAGAGTGGGATAAGAGGGGGCAAGGATGTCGTTTTCGTTGCTCATCATGTGATCAAAAAGTACCTCGACATGGATGTTTGAGCGAGAACAGTGTCAGTATGGGTGTTTGGTGTTCAGATCACCCATTATTAGAGTTTTTGATTGAACGTTAATAACTTTGTCTAGGTCTACAGGTAGTAGGGCTAAGTTAGGAGGTTGATAAGCTGAGACAAGAGCAATTATCTGATTTGATAAGGCAACTTGTATTCCAACACATTCAAGGTTTTGAGTAATTGGTAAATTAAGAGGTGTATGTTCAATGTCCGACTTGACTAAAATGGCAACCCCCTGACCGAGTCTATTAGATTTCTTATCGCATCGGTAACTGGTGAAACCCGGAGTATGTAATTTGGTATCAGCAACTCCTTAAGTTTAGAGCGAATGCCATCGGCATTCCAATATAGAATTCGTACATTTTGCGTTCTACACATATTGACCAAGATGCTTTAAAATTAGAATTACTTTATCCATCATATTAGTACATCCTAGAAATTGGCTTTTGATGGTTTTAATCGTCATCAATATGGCAAGCATATCAGCTGTTGCCGGATCTTGATTACTATCTCTGACGGTGGCTTTTTGTGTGTTGGAAGCAGCAACGAAGTTCCAGGGTCGTTCGTCGATAAAGTTTGTTTTCAGTGAGCGCTTCATAGTTCTGGCGGTTTTGAGTTGTTCTTGACGTTCCCGCAAAATTTTAAGATACTTTTCTCGCTCTTGGCACTGACGAAAGTTGGCACGGTGATTTCCACCACAGTTACAGCACTTGGCTGGTTCGTCCCGGGTCTTATTGGGGCAGTCCATAGTTTGTTGAAGGTCGGTACATTTTACACAGCAAGGCGCTAGGTTGCAGTTGGTGGAAGAATGGCCGAATCCTTGGCATCTGTAACACTGAGTTCCATAACGATTGTTGCTACGGTATTTTCGTATTTGTACTACTGTATTACAAAGAATTCTGATCTGTCGAAATTTGGCAAAATCAGCACCAGGTGACAATTGGACCAGAAAAGGACGATGATTTTTCTGAAGGTACTTTCATTTTACGAACAATCACATTCTTGAACCCAAGGGTGGCAATTTCCGCTGGGAGTACATCCTCAACGTAGTCAGGATGAACAAATGTTACTGCTTTGTACAACTTCTTATCCTTTCGTGAGAAAGTGTGAAAAGCTATGTCCTGAGTACGCAGACTGTCTTTGATGGCTTGATGACTTTCTGATGTGTGGCTGATAACAACTACTCGATTATTACGTCTGTACAGCAGGTGAAAATTTATCGAGCAAGACGAGATTGTGGTTCTGATGAACTCGTGCGTCCAAGTGGGGTCTATGTCCAAAACGATAGGTGGAATGCGTGTAGCCTTTTTTATGACAGCATCACAAAGTTTTGCGCTACAGTCAGCAGCTGTTGATTGGTTGCCAGGCAGATTACTAAAACTGTTGTTAGTCTTGTTAGCATAGATAATTACTTTGACTATATACACTCATTAACACGAAATTATGTACAAACGCGTATAAAAACAAAATAAATCACCAGGCATCAAAAAAATAATCCACATCGCTGTCAATGGCAAAAGTGCCCAGAACACTGGCAGCATTGCCGCGTTGAATGGCAATGCTGATTCTTTGGCCGAAAAAACGCCCAGCCCTCTGGTCACGTGAACAGTGGATAAATTTTGTTTCTTTTTGTTTTAGGTCAGGTTACCGGTATCAATTCTTATGTTATGTATAAATCCAAGACTGAATCGAAGAGAATTTCTCAAGCAACTGGCGGTCGATTTAGTCAAACCTCACCAAATATCAAAAGCTTTGCTTATCCACACTACCTCGACCGCTGCAAAAATGGTTAAAAAGGCATCATGGAAGTCAGGATATGCCAAGAATCTGTTTCTGGTGCAGTCCAACCGCCTTCAAACAAAAGGTGCCATATATTTTCGAGAACCAAGGACAGGGAAATAAAGACAACACTCCATGTACTATAAAAATGTGTGCAATAACCATAAGATTATAGTGCGCCAAAATTGTAACGCGGAAAACTAGTATTTATAAAAGTCATATATCTTGTAATTTTTGTTATTAATTATATTAAAAAGAGGTTTAAATGTTGATTAATATGTAAGTTCATGTTCTCATTAATAAAAGTCTTATTTTGATGTGGTGTGGTACACACCCCACGCGACCACGTATGCAACTTCTTAGCCGCGCCCAATTAAGGGTTATGCATGCATTATAACTTTTTAAGCTTATGACGTACGTACGAGAATGGTGTACAATAATTGCCTACTCAGTACACTCACAATATTATTTAAAAGTAGTTGCAAGTAAGCTGCCTGTATACCTAATAGATTTGTTGACAGTTTATATCGTTTACAAGCCAATTCCTTTACATTTCTGTGTTATTTGCGTGATCATAATTAATTGGTTTGTCCAGTTTTGGCTCTTTGCTCCAGACAGTGATTAGACTGAAATGGCTTTGTATCATCAATACTGAACAAACCAGTATTAAACTGTCTAGTAAAATTATGGGAACATTTTAATATCACATGTAAGTCTCATACATTTCGAACTCTGACAATCGTTATCGTTTGAGCCTTCCTAAGTGGTTACGACGTAATCTTTTTATGTTATAGATATTATACTTACTATTTCTTGGATAATGATACCAAGCTGTAACGATTCAATTGAGACTTGGCAGTATATCAAAGCATGGACGAATACTTCTATAATGTAATAAAATATCTGAAACGTAAACAAAGTTGCAAAGATTGATAAATAATTACACGACGGCGTATCATAGATATATTTGCCTTAAGCGAAAGCTGCTGGGATAAACATTCCTTGCGGTGGGAACCTGAAGATAGAAAACTTTGTCGAGGCCAGTATAGAAAGTGGTGGCGAGATGTCTTCGACACGCACCATGTAGGCTGGTTCGAGATTACTTGGAGGACTAGCAGTGAAAAATGCTTTAATTGACTGTCATCACATTCGTTCGTGTAAGGCCGTCGGTTCCGGCAGTTGACCCTGTTTTTATTTTTATACAAAGTGCACAACTTTGCCGTCTTTACAGGTTAGCAAAATTTTGTCGTAACTTATTAATATTTCCTTTCAGGCACAAATAAGTCAAGTAGGCACTTACCAATTGGTGAAAACAATCTTTATAGATGTCATAACACTCTAATAAATCTTTGTAACCCTCAAACACTTCTTGTGTGCATTTTGTGCTGTGCGAGTCGTCTATTTCTGGTGAACTTAAAACGTATGAACACCAGAGAGCTACTTTATTTTCCAATAATTTTAGTACTCGAATAGAATATAGAATATTTGTATCAAAAGCAATTGAAATATAGCAAGTGTATAACGAAAGATTTGGTAAACCAGTCAATTTGCAAAAAACACTGATAACTGTGAAATGAGCACCAAAAGCCCCGATTACAATAAACCAATTCCAAATGATGAAATGGTTAAAATTAGTTTCTTTGTTCAGAAATCGGTGCACTTTTTGAAAAATGAGGACGAATCTAATGTGTGTTTTGGTTTCAAACATCCCATTTAAAAAATTCAAAGTAAATCCAAAAGAGTAGTCACCGCCGGGGTGCCAGCTGTTTTAGAACCCAACGGCTTGGCACGCGACGATGGGAAAAGGCCAGATGGGATGACCATAATGCCTTGGAAGGTGGGTAGGCCTTTGGTGTGGGATGCAACATGTGTCGATACCCTTGCACCATCCCATCTTCTCAGCACGGCGGGCTGTGCTGGAGCGGCTGCTGCAGGTGCAGAAAACCTCAAACGGCGCAAATATAACAACTTAATTGGGAGTTACATATTTGAGCCGTTTGGCGTTGAAACACTAGGCCCATGGGGTCCGAGTGCGCATCGAGTCTTTCGGGACATTAGCAAACAACTTGTCGACTGTTCACGTGACCAGAGGGCTGGGCTTTTTTTCGGCCAAAGAATCAGCATTGCCATTCAACGCGGCAATGCTGCCAGTGTTCTGGGCACTTTTGCCACTGACAGCGATGTGGGTTATTTTTTTGATGCCCAATGATTTATTTTGTTTTTTTTTAATATTATTTAAAGAGTAGTGAACAAAATCATAAACAGAGACAACTTGCAAGTAAGCAGATGTTTGTTTATAATAATCATGGTTATAATACACTTCATACGTAGCGTAAACAAATGACATACTAAATACCAGCGCTGCAATCATCGAAACGAAATTGGTTATGGAACCATTAGGAGTTATAGCACTGTATTTAATTCGGTATTTCGGACAATAAATGATATATTGCATCAGATTCAAAGGGAAAAGCATGGATTGCACATCACTATCCACCGTATTGTTCAAAATAGTATCCACGTGACTTTTGTGTTTCCTGTTTAAAAACGTTTTCATTTTAACAAAGTAGTATCCGCAGCTCACAAGTGACGTTACAGTCGAAGATAAATGTTTTAACAGCGCTCTTCCAAGTTATTATAGGGAAAAAATCAATAACATAATTATACTACTTTACTTGATTTGAATGACCGGTTTTATAATGAAATGCTTTCAATTATACTCTAGAGTCTAGAGGCATATAGAAGTTATGGCCAAGTGGTGTCTCCTAATCATCAATCAATACCTATCTATCTATCTATCTATACTTAATATATAAAGCTGAAGAGTTTGTTTGTTTGCTTGAACGGGCTAATCTCAAGAAGTACTGGTCCGATTTGAAAAATGCTTTCAGTGTTGGATAGCCTATTTATTGAGGAAGACTATAGGCTATATATCAGCACGCTACGACCAACAGGAACGGAGCAGACGAAGTCGCGCGGGTCAACTAGTGTAAGATATAAAATTCTCGTGTCGCGATGTTTGTTACCCATCTTCTCCGAAACGGCTGGACCGATTTGTATGAAATGTGGCGGGTAGGTCTGAAAATTGGCCAACATCTATTTTTTTTTGTTTGGCAAGCCGGGTCAGCTTGTAATATATAAAATTCTTCAGTTACAGAGTTAGTGAGTGACTGACAGACAACGCACAGCCGAAACTACTGGTCGTAGAAAACTGAAGTTTGGCATGTGGCTTCCCTACACTCCGTAAGGGAGCACTAAGTCAGATTTCCCGAAACTCCCTACGGGAACGGGAAATAACGGGATATACGCGTACAAAGTAGCGGGCGAAAGCTAGTTTACTTCATATAATTATTTCATCACCACTGCTCTGAAAACGGAAAACGGAGAGACAAAAACTTCATGAGGAAACCTACACGTCTTGCCCAACACTTCTAAGGTGACGTGTCTTCCATCGAACTGCATTGGGCCGTTGAGGTTGATGATGTCGCACTCCCTCTTCCAGAGACGATGACTGTGTTCTGGTAGTGGGAACTTTATAGGCTCACTAGGGTTTGCCGGCGGCTCCACCCATGTGAATGTAAGGAGACAAACTCCTGGGATAAAAGTTACTAGTAATATTATAAAGAGAAAAGATTTTTTAGTTTGTTTGTACCAAATAGGCTCCGAAACTACTGGACCAATTTTATCCATTTTTTCACCAATAGAAAGTAAAATTTTGGTTCCCGAAGATGTCAAAGTGTACACGTAAATTTGTTGACAGTTGTCTTACTTGTAAGATAAATAAAAGCCAATCAGGTTCTCGATAGATTACATTGCACCCTATAGATATGCCCCCTACTCCATTTCATACTGTTCATATGGACACCACGGGTAAATTGAGTGGCAGTAAACCTAATAAACAAAACGCGGTTGTTTTTATAGACGCATTCACAAAATATTGCTTCAAGAAACCCGTTACTAATTTGACTGCAGTGGCTACAGTCAAATCAGTCAGTGCCTTGAAAGAATTAATTTATACTTTTGGTACACCTAAACATATTATTTGTGATCAGGCTGCTTCTTATACTGGCAAATAATTTACAAGTATTTGTGAAAAATGTTCTATAGAATTGCATTTTATAGCTAGTGGCGTGAGTCGTGCAAATGGTCAAGTAGAGCGAATAATGAAGGTTCTGACAAATTGTTTATGATTGTTGAAAATACAACCAAAAGAAGTTGGAAAGTTTCTGTTGGTGAAGTACAGTTGGCAATTAACAGCACCTTTAGTAAAAGTATTGGTCACACTCTTTTCCAACTTTTGATGGGCTGCGATCAGTCACCTCCAGCTATATCAGATTTGCTAAATGAAGTTGAATGTATGGACCTCGAAATGTGCTGTCAAAAGTCTAAACTCAGGATGGACGAGCTTGCAAAATCTCGAAAAGCCGATTATGATAAAACTAAGGCTAGAATTGTACCTTTCAAAGTCGGTGATATTGTATTAGTCAAACAAAATCCGCGAGTGATTGACAAACTTGACAGTAAATTTAAAGGTCCATGCGTCATTACTGAAGTGAACGATAACGGCAGATATACGGTTAGAGTTAATAAAACTGGCAATGAATTGTATGTCTCACGTGATAATTTACGAATTGTCACTCCCGATATAGGATGTGAGTTGACTGATTCTTTAAATATTTCTGATGACTGTAACGAATATAATATATGAACTTCCTAATGAAACCTGTTAAAGTTTTATGTTCATTATGTAATATTTAAGATTTTCCTGCATATCTCAGAACGTCTGGCCAACAATCATGATTATGCTTAACAATCGCACCCTTGTCATGTAAATTGACAGTGGCCATGTGATTTGGCATGTATCTAGTTGTCACGTGATTTGGCAACAGCCATGTGATTTGGCCGATACAAAACCATGATGCCATGTAATTAGGCGGATATAAAATCATGAGGCCATATGATTTGGCGTGTGTGGTCATGAGATTTGACCGTGTGGTTTAGAAACCATTAGATGATAAGGTCATGTGATTTGACCATTTTAGTAGCAATTGATTAATTTTGTGTCATTTGATTTGACGTGCAATGATTTGCACCGCCCATGTACCACTACTGTACATAAAGTTGAAATAAATAAATAAATAAATATTTGATACGAATTATAATATTTTTAATGAGTTTAGTTCGCGAACCATAGTGGCTGCTCATAAATAAAAATGATAAAATTATTTATTATTTTTTAAGAAATGTCAAATATTATTTTGAACTACCTCCGGTCTATAAGAGTGCTGTAACTGACTACTTTTCCCCCACTTTATAAGTGAGTTGTGCATTATACAGAGGGGTGCGATGTGTTTCCACAGATCAGAAGCTGTCCGATGGTGGGCACGGCACAACGGTGCCCAGCTAGTCTATTCTGTAAATAACTATTTCGATATCGAGCTTCATCTGTGTGACAAAACTCACAAAGTCAGCTTTATTGCACACAACATAAAGGTCTTAATTTGAAACTCACCTCGGACTCCATTGTCGAGATACGAAAATGTTGTTACAGAAAGCACTACTGAACTGTCAGGTATGTTTCCTTATAATAACTTTATGCTGACTTTTTGATTTCTTGTCTATATTATTTTAACCGTTATTAGTTGAAACTATAATAATGTGTTACTATTACTGTGTTATTTTGTTAGTGTCATTATGATTCTGAATATAACGAACAATGTATAGAAATAAATGAGTTTGTTCGTTATAATCAGAATCATAATGACGGTAGTATTCCTAACTCTCTTACATATAAATGTGAAAGTTTGTGTTTGTGCCTCAATCAGGCAAAAACGGCTGAAGGGGTTTGGACGAAATTTGGCATACATATAGATCACAACCTAGAATCAAACAAAGGCTACTTTTTATCCCGGTAACTTACATGGCATTATAGAGACAGAGGAAGAAGTGAAAATCGAGAGCCGCTGCTGCCTTAGTACTTCAGATTCACAAGTACCAGGAGACCAGAACCATGTCGAAGTGTTTCCGGGGCTGAAATTAAGAGCACTAAAGATTCACAAGTACCAGGAGAACAGAACAATGTTACAGTATTTTTGGGCTAAAATATTTCTTATTTTTTTTAACCGTTGAACAGAAATATGTATGTTGAAGTTTTTCCGGGCTGGAATTGTAACCGCTATAGATACACATGTAACAAGAGACCAGAAATATGTTGAAGTATTTTTTAGGCTGAAATTGTGAGCGCTAAAGATTCATAAGTACCAGGAGGCCAATACCATGTCGAAATAAGGTGCTAGAATTATGAGCGGTATGGATTCAAAAGTACCAGGACAACAGAAAAATTTTGAAGTTTTTCCCGGGCAGAAATTATGAGCGCTAAAGATTCATTATGTAACAGGAGACCAGAAACATGTCGAAGTATTTCCAGGGTTGGAGTTGTGAGCGGTTAAGATTCAAAAGCACCAGGAGATCAGAAACATGTAGAAGTATTTTCGGGGCTGGAATTATGAGCGCTACAGATTATTTTATCTGGCAAGGAAATTTGCGAGCGAAAATGGCTTCAAGTTCTGCTGGACTTCGCTTGGAAAAGTATTTGTTCGGCAAAAAGAAGGAGATAAATACATACTTATCAAAAGCGAAGCTGATCTTAAACTTAAACTATCGCAATGACTACGCCTTGCTCATGTACTGCCTGTAATTTTACTACTTATATTGTTTTATCTGCAACTGCAATTTTTTTGTAAAGCACATAAACATAAATCACTTGGACACACCCAACCAAAAACACTCAACATAACACAAACAAACATGGACAATACGTTTTATACATACAATACAATTTGTTCTGTTCGGGGTATACCACACATCAATTATCCAGCTCTGATGTTCACTTTCAATATAGTTTCTCGCACTCTAACATGCAATATAAATATATGTGCCCCTAATGGCTAACACGACCAATAATGTCTCAGCACAGATAGATAACTTTACGGTGGCATCATCTTATCACTGTGATACGAACGCCTGTAATGAAATCTTGAAACCCTCTAACACGTCACTAAGAATTATAACCCAAAATATCAAAAGCATCTATAAAAATTGTGACGGTTTTCAGGCACAATTGGCAAGGTTATCCTACGATATGGACATCATAATTTTGACCAAGTGTTGGTTAAATGCTGAAAAGCCAATACCAACTATAGAAAATTACGTAACATACTCTACCAGAAAATGCCTTAATGAAAACTACGGTATTAAGATATTTGTGAAAAGCAATCTCCAATACACGGTAGAAGAACCAGATCCGATAGGAGCTAATTTTCTTCTGTTGAATGTTGACTCTGATACCTGTATAATAGCTTCCTATAGGTCACCTTCCATATACAAATCTGATAGCTTTCTTAACTCTCTAGAAAACATTTTAAGTATATTAAAAGGGAAAAACATAATTCTGATAGGGGATATCAATATAGACATAAACCCCAATAGTAGTGACAGAAATAGTTCATCCTATCTAAATCTGACTGCAGAAATGGGCCTCCTATCAGGACATACTTTTCCTACGAGACTGCACAACTGCCTTGATCACGCAATGATTAGAACCACTACCTCTGCATCAGTCATAGTTATAGATTCCACGGTCATCGACCATGTCTCCGTAATGTTGTGTCTAGAGACCGTCCCCAATAAAAACATGAATTATTAAAAAAATATACAGTGTAAAAGTGGACTATGAGAGTGCTGTTCAACAATTAAATACAATAGATTTTACTATTCTTACTCCAAATCATGATGCTAATCAGACTGCAACAAGGTTTGTCGATTGTCTTACGTCCACGGTATCCCAACATTCAACCGTAACAAAGGTCTCTAACCGTAAAGTGGTCCTTAAGCCCTAGATCACACCTGGTCTCTTGAGGTGCGTCCGACACAGGGATAACCTCCACCGAAAAGTTCTGGCAGACCCAAAAAATTAAATTGTCAAGTTATCGTACAAAAATATCGTAATCACTGTAACCTATTAAAAGTTAAAACTAAGGAAATTAAAAAACGCCCACAAAAGGTCCACCTTAAAATTTTCAAAGAACAACAAAGAAACATGGAGTATTATAAAATCCATTACCAACCAAACTGGGAATCGAAATTTAGCCGACAAACTTTTACCTGCCACTGAAGTTGAGAATGCCATTGAACACATAAACTATTATTTTTCAAATATTGGTAAACAATTGGCTAACAATATTATTTAAAAAAACCCAACATTCTTCTCGGACTCCATACGTTAATGAGACACCCCCAGCGTGTAATTCTATGGTTTTCCTTCCTCCAGATGAGGCTGAAGTAGAAACAGTCATTAACAACTTAAAAACTGACAGCCCTACAGGCTGTGACCTTATTCCGGTTAAACTTCTCAAGTTGGGTAAAAATGTTCTAGTCCCACCTATTACTACACTGATTGAAGTCTGCTTTGCACAAGGGGTTTTTCCACGAACCTTTAAGAAATCCTTAATCACACCTATTCACAAGGGTGGAAACCAGGACGATGTTAAAATTTCTCGATGTTCTGCCAGCACTATCAAAATATTGGAAATGCTATTGAACCGTAGACTCATGAAATACCTAGAGTGCTACAAAATAATATTGAACTCACAATTTGGCTTTAGGTCCGGGAAAAGTACCACAGATGTAGCTAACCAACTAGCTGATTACGTGACTGAGAAACTTGATGCAAAGCAAAAATGTCTGGGTGTTTTCTTGGACCTAGCCAAGGCATTTGACACCGTCTGTGTTCCGACCCTTGTGACCAAATTAAAACATGATGGAATCCGTGGAAGGGCTCTAAGCATATTTATAGACTTCCCCAATGACCGGACACAAAAAGTAAAGATTGGAGAAGTCATTAGCAACGAAGCTAAGGTCAATTATGGTGTGCCCCAAGGCAGTTGCCTATCCCCCAGTATTTTCTTGATCTATGTCAGCAATCGCTTAGTTACGGTAAAATTTTTAGCTATGCAAACGACACCGTACTAATATTTCACGGAGAGAGCTGGGAGGCGGCACGGGATGCTGCAGAGGCAGACTTACGTAGAATAATTTACTGGCTGTAAGCTAATTTATTAAGTCTTAACATCTCGTGAACGTCATTCCTACAATCTACTTTCGCCATACCAAACCACCAGAAATAAAAATCAAAGCGCATTCCTGACGCCGCTAAAAATAGACATCCTTGCTCATGTCTCCCAATCACACAACTAAATACAGTGAAGTACCTGGGGGTGATTCTGGATGAGGGACTTAGTTGGCGGCACCACATTGATCAAACCGCTTCCCGTGTTAGGAACCTAATATGGGCATTTAAAAAACTACGAGAAGAGGCTTTAAGCTTCAACGAACTGTGTATCTAGCACTAGCGCAGTCAATCGTGGGTTACTGTATTACAGCATGGGGAGGAGCTTGTAAAATCTACATGATACGCCTCGAGAGAGCCCAACGATCTCTGTCAAAAGTGCTTTCAGGCCTTACCGGTTCCGCACAAAAAGTTTATATGAAAGTTGCGTAGTACTAACAGTAAGAAAATTATACCTTCTCAAACTTACATCAAGACAACACGAAATCACTCCAGTAAATCATGTAATGAAATATAAGAGAGCTATCGGTGATGTAGGTAGCACCATCAAATTTAAGACCGCATTCGCTCGATGGCAACGATTATATTTATCTACTTATATATATAACAAATTAAATAATATTCTTAACATTAACGCTCTTACAATACATAAAACTTAGATTAAACTAAATCCATGGCTTCAAACATAAGACTACCAGCAGACAGAAAACTTAATAAAGGAACAGTACTGATGATGATTGAACAATAAAATATAAAATGTAACTCTCTTATGTATAATATGTATGTATAACCCAAACATAATACACACACAAACACACACACAGACCTATACACACACACCCAAACCCACACACACACACATACGCACCTATACACGCATACACACATACACACCCGAGCAAAAAACACCACGAAATAGCAGGCTTCCATAAAATTTAGTTTTAAGTGATTTACTTGTTCGATTTGTTGTATAAATTGTTAATTCTAAAGAACGGGTGAAGACACTGACTACTGTAACACAGGTCTCACCTAGCTCAGGAGTCAGGGTCTCAAACGAAAATATATAACCGTTTTTTATGTCAATAAAACATTATTATTATTAGATTCACAAGTACCAGAAGAACAGAACGATGTTAAAGTATTTTTGGGCTAGAATATTTTTAGGGTTCCTTACCCAAAGGATAAATAAACAACGGAACCCTATTACTAAGCCTCCGCTGTCCGTCCGTCCGTCCGTCTGTCTATCAGCGGGCTGTATATCAAGAACCGTTATTGGTAGACAGTTGAAATTTTTACAGATTGTGTATTTCCATTGCCGCTATAACAACAAATAATGAAAATTGAAGTATATGGTACGGAACCCTTCGTGTACAAGTCCGACTTACATTTGGCCGGTTTTTTTAACAGTAAAACAGAAATATGTATGTCGCTGTTTTCTCCGGGCTGGAATTGTAAATGCTATAGATTCACAAGTAACAGGAGACTAGAAACATGTCAAAGTATTTTTTTGGTTGGAATTGTGAGCGCTAAAGATTCACAAGTACTAGGAGACCTAAAACATGTCAAAGTATTTCCAGGGTTGGAATTATGAGCGGTTCGGATTCAGAAGCACCAGGAGATCAGAAAAATGTAGAAGTATTTTCGGGGCTGGAATTATGAGCGCTATAGATTCACAAGTAGATAACAGGAGACCAGAAACATGTTTTAATATTTCCGGCGCTGGAATTTTGAGTGGTTAGGATTCAAAAGTACCAGGAGAACAGAAACATGGAAGTTTTTTCCGGGCTGTAATTATGAGCGTTAAAGATTCACATGAAACAGTATACCAGAAACATGTCGAAGTAGTTCCGGGGCTGAAAGTACGGACAGTAAAGACTCACAAACTACCAGAATAAAGAATCATGAAGATGAATTTGCGAGAGTGAGAATATGGAACAAAGAAGTTGCGCGCCACCTCTAAAATCTACGCAGACGAAGTCGCGGGCGAAGTGCTAGTTATTAGTATTTTTACATAATTTGAATAGCTAAACCTATTAAATTTTTTTGGGTTGCATAGTCTTTCAGATAAAAATCATTTCCTTGAGCGGAAGATCACTAAGCAGTTGAAGAAATTAGGATGACAGGTTTTACTACTACGAGGCGACCGCGTTTCGGATGAAGCAGCGTTGGAAGGAAGCCGACAAGGTGTGAGTAGCACAGGACCAGTTGATGTAGCAACCGTTTGGAGAAGCCTGTATCCAACAGTGGACGTCGTTCAGAAGAAAGAAAGAAGGAGAAAGAAAAAGCGTTTATTTGCGCCAAGCATGACGCATACCAAAAAAAATAAAATTAAATAAAACAAAACTACAATTTATATCAATTGGGAAGATATGCGTCACATTCTCGCAAAACGGCCATCGCTCAGCATACTGCTAGGACTCGTTTGCAAGACAGAGCCACAGCGCTGGTTTTCAGCGACAGCTGTCGTTGAGTATGACGTCGATGTGAGCAGCAGAAGTAATTAAAACGAGACAAATAAACAGATAAATAAATACATAAGGGTAAAATAAGATAAGATTATATAAGCAAAATGAGTCGTAGGATTCAAGCAATTTATTGTTAGTAGAAAGTACATCAGGGTTAAAGGAAAGCAAACTGTAAGAGCACCACAGTATAGTGAGTTAGAAGTGCCAGCAGGCGTAATAGTTGACAAACATCTATGAAGAAAAAGCCCAAGACACTCATCTTGCGGAATGACGCTCGTTGCACCCTCACGACATTTTTACATAACTTTTTTTGATCAATATCTGAAAAAATGAAAAGCTATTATAGAGAAGATGGTTTTTTAGAAACAAAAAATTGGTGTTTTTAAATAAATGATTCCGAAAGTTACCTGCCGAATCAGATGCCAAAACGAATTCACATGAATTTTGTGCACACTTCACAGCTTCATAGAATGCGTCGAACTGCAGACTGAGTGAGATATGTATGACCAAGTTCTTCATTATCCAGAAGGAAAGAAAAATCGTCGCGGTTGGAATGCCACGCTAGAAGGAAAAAATGAATTTGTTTTGTTTGTACGAAAATATTTGTATTCGTATAAATATATAAATTAGGATTAGTACTACAAACTTAACTGCAGAACTTGAAAGTCTCGAAACATGCTCGTTTTGTCTCTTTTCTGCGTAGGGTAAATTTCTCTTTGTAAAGTATTTTATCGTTTAAATCGTAAACTCACCTCATCCAACTTCATCGTGTATTTGAAAAATTCTATCACAAGTTGAACATCAACCAAAGCTTGAAATAAGGCCTCCGTTGTTTGATACAGGACCTAAAAGCAGTAGTCATTTTTCTATGTTACTATGTTTATCAATTCATGCACAATTTTACTGTATTAAAAATAATCTTGACTTACGGGCACTTTATAAATATTTTTGATAATTTTGTAGCACATTAATATATTTTCAAAAGCTTGGAACATTCTCATACTCTGTTGTTTACTGCATCCATTTTTTTGCATAAGTAATAATTGAATATTCCATAGTTCAACTTTATCAGTCAGTAGCTTAACTGATCTAATTGTGTAAATAAAATTAGCGTCCAGAGTTACCACGATTAGTATATAAAACATGACATTCCACGGTGGCTTGAGGAACAGTATGTAGACATAAATAAGAGCAAAAATATAATATCCAAAGAGTGCAGCGACACTCATCCAACTTCTTATGATGCAACTTTTGAGACAAGTTTTATTATTAAGAAATCTGTGCACTTCTTGAAAACACAAAACATACAAGACGCTATTCTTAGTTTGAGTGAAGTTGATAGTAAAATTCATGATAAAAGCCATAAATTTCAAAATAAAGTCAAAGATTGATGCAAACAACAAGAAATCTATTGAGATGTATCGTTTGAAATCGTCATCTAGCATTATTTCCAAGATACGATAGACATACGTAATCAGGAATATTAGTAAACCACTCAATAATGTAAAATTATTGAAACTGTTATTTGGGTTTATAAAATTGCTCCTGATGTGATATTTGGGATTGAGAGTGAGAGTTTGCATCAAATTCAGAGGCAAGAAAATTCGTTCAACGTCTTTATCGATTTCGTTACTCAAAATAGTTTTGTGGTTAACTTCGATTTTACAAACATTGTTTATGTTTCTCTTCAAAATCTCCATGATGTGTTTGTTTTATTAAAGCAGTATTAGATTGTGTATTTCCAAGGAAATAATACATTTAGATGAAAGGGCTGACAGCCTTCATGTTTGTTTTATACTTGATTTTGTTATTGCTTTCATTTGTGAGAGTGATGAAAGTACTTACGCTAACGGTATTAAGTAAATGATTTATTGCCTGGTGTTGGAATAATATGACAGCACACAGGCGTGTGATTAACAGAGTAATGAATAAAAATATTCATTGAGTGAAACAGACACGAAGGCCAAAGAATAGATTGATGATCTGTATGAGCAATGGCATGAAAGAAAAGATGTGATAGATAACGTGACTGTTGCCAGTAGAGAAAGAAAGAAGTAAATGCTGCGAAAACCCCAAGTAATTCACGATGGTTGATATGGAAAATGTCATGTTAGTTTTTAGTATGAATGTGGATTGCAATCCAATTCACCAGGGAAAGATCAAATAAAATGTCAAAGTAACGATGAAATAGTTGTTCTGTGCGAAAAATGATACGTCTTGAAAGAACATGACTGTTGAGAGGACAATAAATTAGGTATTTGAAACGCATAAGCTAAGCAGCTGCAGCTGGTAGTGTGTCTTACCAAATAAATTGATAAATAAAGCTGGCTAAGAGCGAGTTTGACTCGCACACGAAGTGTTCCGTATCATAAACCTTAATTTTTATTATTTGATGTTATAGCGGCAATAGAAATTGAATTGTTTTGGGGCTGAAACAATCTAGTGTCTCAACCCCAATGCCATGGGGTCTTATCGAGGTTTTGTGGAATCTGCAAGCACTTAGTCGACTCTTGACATGACCAGAGGGCTGGATTTTTTTTTTTCGCCAACGAATCGTCTTTGCTATTCAACGTGGCAATGCGGCTAGTGTCCTGGGCACTTTTCCCGTTGACAGCAATGTGAACGAATTTTTCGATGCCTTATGAGTTCTTTCTTCCCTTTCCCTTTTTATTCAACTTGTACTTTATAAATATTTTTAAAGCCCTACCTCTGCTTCAGAGCCGTCAAAAGGCTACTTTCTGAAGGATATTCCCCATTAACAGCTGGGTCAAAAGATTGGAAAAAAATATATGTATATGGTAAATTTATAAACAACAATATGAACAATTGTTGTTTTCGTATGACATATAGTTTTGCTGTAAAAAAATATTTAAAAACACGCCATTTTTTGGACATTTCTTCCAAACGCCTTCAAAATTTAAAAATATTTTTACATGGAAAAAATGCTGGTAAAGTGTGCTACAAAGTGAACATTGCTCATGTAAATCAATCAATATTTAGCACAGAAAATGTTCAATATTGAGTCTCCCATATTTTTAAAGCTCTGTTTGGGCGAAGGCGGCAGTCGTGCGTTAACACTGAGACGGGGAGGCTGTGTCGCTCGTTGCTCCGCTCGCGCTATCGACCGACTACGCCTATATGAATGTGTTAGTGCAAATATTTACGAACTTTTGTATTAGTGTGCGTTCATAGACTAGCTCTTTGCAGAGGAGCCAGCTTGATTGAGCACGTGGGCGCATTGTACAGTTTTATACAGCAAATTTTATCAAAATACTATCGGCGTCGCTCTGGTTTTATTTTTGTCTGCTCTTTTTTTTCAAACGTAGCCGACGTTAATTCTTAATTTCTTTTATTACCATGAAACTTAGAAAAATAAAAAATCAATATAAGTTTATTTATTCACTTAAACTTCATGAACAATACTGATACATAGACGGACTTAATGCAACGAGGACTACTCTATTATTCAACCTTTGGGTTAAAAGAAATACACTGTGGTAGGTGTACAGCTTGTTAGATACGGACCCCTAATGGATACCGCCGACTTTGCACATTCCTACATGTTTACGCCAACCGCATAGAAACTGCAGCGATGACGTCCGTTCAGCCACGAGCCGCCGACGCAGCAGAAACTCACGAGTAGCAATAAGTTATTTTTAAGTATTACTTGGTCATTCCATATTCTTGCATCGAATAGGTTTCATCAAATTAATTGTAGTAATTTCTTTTAATTAAATTAGTTTTAAAATCACTTTGGTTTTTTTTTCGATCCACCGTCTGCAGTCTACGTAATTGGCGCAGTCGGTAGGATACTCGCGGGCCGGTTCGCGAAACGCGTTAGAGTCATCTCATATCGGTCTCCACGATCGCGAATCACCCGGGCGGTTTTCAAGTCACGTCACGAGTATCCAGAATCTACGGCAGAGCTGCGGAGCCGCGTAGAGAATCCAGACATCGATTCACGGGGAAGAACCAGAGATGAAATATATGTAAGTGCACTAGAATCTTTCTCGTGTTGCTACCTCTCTATTCCTAGTTACTTTTATGTCCAAGATTTTTCATCACGAAAGGTCAAATTGTCAGGTACCTGCATCACGACAGGGGCGCCGAAATTTAGTAGATATTAACAGAGATTTAGATAGTGATTTAGATTTAGATTTGAATAGTTTATTTGAACCTAAAATGCCTTACGACCCCGATGTAATTTTCAAGGCCTTACGCCTTGTGCCCGATTTTGACGGAAACCCCAATATACTGACGAGGTTCATTAACATCTGCGACCGGATAGTATCTCAGTACGCAAGTGCTGAGCCTGGCAGTGAGCTAGGAAACCTGCGTCTTTTAAATGGCATCCTAAACAAGATAACAGGGCCTGCCGCATCCACCATTAATTCAAACGGCATTCCTGAAACTTGGGCAGGTATTAGATCAGCTCTCATTAATAATTTTTCAGACCAGAGAGACGAAACAGCCTTATACAATGACCTCTCGTTGGCTACGCAAGGTAATAAGACCCCGCAGGAATTTTACGATCAATGTCAAACCTTGTTTAGTACAATTATGACTTACGTGGCGTTACATGAGACCTTACAAACGACTACTGAAGCGAAACGGACACTTTATAAGAAAATTACAATGCAGGCTTTCGTACGAGGACTTAAGGAACCTTTAGGCTCATGTATACGTTGTATGCGTCTGGAAACCATAGAAAAAGCCTTAGAATTCGTGCAGGAAGAACTAAATATTATATACCTGCAGCAACAAAATGATGCCCCAAAAGCTCAAACCGCTCAGAACGCACCCAAAATTCTATATAAACCTCCTTCGATGTCCACTATGCCGTTTAACGCTTTAAATGTTCCGCGACCCCCAGTACCTAACTGGCCTGCCCCAGTAGGACAGCGTGGCTACCAACCCCAGCCTCAGGCCTTTAAATTCAATAGCAACCAGCCTCAAATACCTACTCGAACCCAACAAATGTTCCGTGCACCATTGCCAAACTACCACCCCCAAAGGCACGTTTAATTACAACAAAGGATTAACCGACCACAAAATTCGGGTCCGAAACCCACGAGCGGTGTCCAACATTTTGCTCAGAAACGCGTGAGTTAAACATCAGCGAACTTGCTTTGCCTGATAGTTCCTATTATTCTGCTGACTACTACTACGAGCCAGTATATGACTACTACACGGACGGTAATGACTGTTACAAAGTTTGCGACTTTGACTACAACACCAATATGACTGATTTCAATTTGACTGCAATTTCCGATAGCCAAGTAGTAGGTGAGACAGAGCCACAACCAGGCACCAGCGGTGCAAATCAGAAACAAGACCAAAATTTTCAGTCGGGACAGACATCCAAAGAACCAAAATAGATCTTAATTTACAGACCCAAAGACAGTTACCCTATATAGAAATTTCTTGCCCTCCTTTAAAATTTTTGATTGACACTGGCGCTAACCAGTCATTTATAAGCCCCGAGGCTGCACAAATGTTCTTCTATAACTATCCTCTCAATTACGACTCCTTCGAAGTTACAAACGTACATGGCGTTAGTAGAAATGATTATTCCATAACGCTGCCGTGTTTTAACGAATTCAATGAGTCCGATAGTATAAAATTGTTCGTTTACCGTTTTCACGACTACTTTGATGGCCTAATAGGACTAGACTTATTATCCAAATGGGAGGCTAAAATAGATTTAAAAGATTTCCAATTAGTAACGCGTACCGCTACGAATCAAATTAAAGTATATAATTCACGCAATGTTAACCTGTACGAGGATATTGTCCCCGCTAAAAGTTCCAAATTAGTTAGAATACCCATAAATGCCCCGAATGGCGACGTTTTAGTAAATGAACAAGTTTTTTGTAATTGTATTATCCACGAATGCCTTACCACTGTCGCCAATAGCCGTGGATATGTGGAGCTAGAAAATCCAACACCTAACGACATTATCTTTTCCTTAGACCAACCAGCCTGTGCTGATCTTTTTAACGTTAATTGCACACCAAGCAAGCAATCGAATCGCGCGAAAGATGTATTATCACGTTTACGTACAGATCACCTCAATGAAGAGGAAAAAGTTAATCTTTTGATACTCTGTTCTCGATACACAGACATATTTTATATTGATGGTGAACCCTTGACATTCACCAATAAAATCAAGCATCGCATAAGAACCACAGACGAAGTCCCCGTGTATACCAAAAGTTACCGATACCCCTTTATCCATCGTGAAGAAGTAAGGAATCAAATTACCAAAATGTTAGACCAGGGTATTATTAGGCCCTCCGACTCAGCCTGGAGCTCACCCATATGGGTTGTGCCTAAAAAGATAGACGCTTCGGGAAAACAAAAATGGCGTATCGTAGTAGACTTTCGGAAATTGAACGAGAAAACCATTGACGACAAATACCCCATACCAAACATCAGTGACGTTCTTGACAAGTTATGAAAAAGCCAATATTTTACGACCTTAGATTCAGAATCAGAATCAGAATCAGAATCAGAATGTTTATTTGCTCAAAATGTAGGTACAATATAAGATAACTTAGACAAATACATAGATCAGCTACATTTTACCTTACGGCATGCAAATCGTTAGGTAGAATAATAAAATAAATGGAAAATGTCAACAATGCAAATAGAATTAATTATAATAATAAAAAATAAACAAACAAAAGTCAAAAATAATAATAATAATATCACAGTCATTAGCAAATTAATTTAATGTCAAGTGTCTAAATTAAAAAAATCGCAATAATATGTCCTAAGTAATTATAAAAGTCAATTTTATAAAGTTGCATCATTTAAAAAGTCTTTCACAGTATAATAACATTTTCTTAAAAGTAGTGCAGTTACCTTAGATCTAAAAATGTGAACAGAATATTCCTTAAAACTATGAGGTATTTTATTATAAATAACAGGCCCCATTGTCATGATACTTTTTCATAGTAGTGCTGTTTTGTAATGACCTGAGTCCAACAAGTTTTTGTATTGGGATCTCAAAGGGCCTGGACGTGCTCTTCTATTAGCGAGTGACGGGAATAAGTTTAAATTTGTTTTCACAAAAATATGTACAAACATGGAAAAGTGAGTACTTTCAGAGACCGAAACACAGGTTCACAGCTGTCTATGCATTTAAGACTTGACATAGATCTTGGCAAGTGGATTTTACCAAGTCGAGATGGAACCCCAAGACATTTCTAAAACTGCATTTAACGTAGAACACGGCTATTTCGAGTTCCTCCGAATGCCCATGGGACTCAAAAATTCCCCATCAACTTTCCAAAGGGTTATGGACAATGTACTTAGAGGCCTCCAAAATAACATATGTCTTGTATATTTGGATGACATAATTGTCTATAGTACCTCTCTTCAAGAGCATATGGATAATTTGAAAAAAGCTTTCCAAAGACTTAAAGAGTCCAACTTCAAAATCCAAATGGACAAGTCCGAATTTCTGAAGCTCGAGACCGCATACCTAGGACATATTATTAGTCAAGACGGTGTCAAGCCAAACCCCGACAAAATATCCGCTATTCAAAAGTACCCAATTCCAAAGACCCCCAAGGAGATCAAACAATCAAATCAAATCAAATCAAATCGAATATTTCAAATAAATCATTTACAGGCACTTTTGAATTGTCAAGGTCGGTCAGTCCAACAAGATGAAGCTATTTGCACGTTCCAAAGCGTAGATCTCTATGGAGAAGAACGTGCAAGAAACTCCACGGACACTCTTTTAAAAAATAATAAATTGTTACAAATTTTTGTTTAGATCAAGTTGAAATTATACAAACATGTGAGAACGATGTAAAAGACGAGCAGGATAAAAGCGTCCGGGAAAAAAGGGGACAATTCAAAGAAATATTTAAAATAAACCATGGCAACTGAGAAATGACCAGTCCCAACTGACAGCGCCCGTTCACGAACATGACGCATGCGCTAGCACCATTCGGCTCAACCATTTTGAAGGGAGCCAAATGATCCAACGCATACGCCACCATCAGCCAGACTTTTGTGTGAGCATGACACTCCCAACCGCCAGGGTACATTCAAGTCAAAAACAAACCTAAAACGGATAGCTATAGCTTAAGTTTAAGGTACACAGTACTCACACATGTGCCGTTAAAATGGATGAAATTATACATTGCTAAATAAAATTGAGTCTATACAATGCAAATATTGTTTTTTTTTTTTACAATCTTCAGCCGGTCCAACAATGTTTCCATATGCTAACAGATTATTTTGTGCGCCCTAGTGGCTGTGGAGCCGGACCAGCAATTTCTAGGCCTTCTCGGTTACTACCGAAAGTTTATCCCCGACTTTGCCCGCATAACCAAACCACTTACTCAATGCTTAAAGAAAGGTAGTTAAATAATCTTTAGCTCAGAATATACCAATGCATTTGAAATCTGCAAGACACTACTTACAAACGACCCCATACTACAATACCCAGATTTCAAAAAGGAGTTCAATCTTACAACAGATGCTTCAAACTTCGCTATCGGAGCAGTGTTATCCCGGGGACCGATAGGTTCTGACAAACTCGTTTGTTACGCTTCTCGCACACTTAACGAAAGTGAGCTAAATTATAGTACCATCGAGAAGGAATTGCTTGCCATAGTCTGGGCCACAAAATATTTTAGACCTTATCTCTTCGGTAGAAAATTTAAAGTACTGACTGACCACAAACCCTTGCAATGGATGATGAGCTTGAAAGAACTCAATTCACGACTGACCAGATGGCGACTCAGACTAAGCGAATATGACTTTACTGTAGTGTACAAAAAAGGAAAATTCAATACCAATGCTGATGCTCTCTCCCGCGTAGAAATCCATAATGAAGAAATAGAAGAAATCAACTCATTGATCGAAAACATTAAGAATCTCCGATCAATAATCAACAACCCAGCGGACGTTCCAACTCCACCAGTAGATCCCTAAGAGACTGACAACGACTCACTGATTGAAAGCACTAACGACCTCGGATCTATGATTAACAACCCATCGGAAGCACCACCTCCACCAACAAATTCGTCGACCGACACCGTACATACCAGTAATGAACATCGGATTCTAGAAATCTCCATTATAGACGAACCTCTCAATAAGTTTCATCGACAGATTTACTTTACTATAGTAGGTGACATAAAACGCCGACCAACAGTAACCAAACCATTCGAAAATCATACTCGAATCGCAATCCAAATTTCCGAATCTATCCTCGAAAGCGACATTATCAATGCTATCAAGGAATACGTGAACCCAAAAGTCAAAACAGCCATCCTGATTAATCCATCTTTAGCCACGTACTCAATAATACCCATCATACAAGACAAATTTAGAAGTTCTTCACTTAACCTAGTATTAGCTAAGACAGAACTCGAGAATGTTAAAGAATACCTCCGACAACAAGATATTATACGACATTATCACGACGTTAAGACAAACCACTGCGGTATAAATGAATATCATCTAGCCCTCTCACGAAAATATTTCTGGCCAAAGATGAAAGAACAAATCACCAAGTTCATTAATGAGTGTACTATCTGTGGTCAAGCTAAATACGACAGAAATCCAATAAGACCCCAATTCAACATAGTACCTCCAGCTACCAAACCACTCGAAATCATTCACATGGACCTCTTTATCGTTCAAAACGAAAAATACGTAACCTTTATGGACGTGTTCACGAAATACGCCCAAGCGTATCATCTGCGAAACGGTACCGCAGTTAGCATTATACAAGCACTATCACGTTTCTGTACCCATCACGGACTACCCTTGACTATTATCACTGACAATGGCACTGAGTTTACGAACCAACTTTTCTCCGAATTTATACGCCTTCATAAAATTGTCCACCATAAAATCCTACCTCATAGTCCAAATGACAGTGGCAAAATCGAACGTTTTTACTCCACCGTATTGGAGCACATTAGAATTCTAAAACTACAAAATAAAGACGAACCTATAATCAGCCTTATGCCATACGCCATCATAGCATATAATAGTTCCATCCATAGTTTTACGAAGTGCAGACCGTTTGACCTAATGACCGGACATTTTGATCCCAGAGACCCAACCGACATAGACCTGACTGAACATATCCTACAACAATATGCGCAGAATCATAGACAACAGATGAAACAGGTTTACGAAATAATTAATAACTCATCTCTTGCAAATCGTACAGCCCTAATTCACAATAGGAATAAAACTCGCGAGCCTGCAGTAGAATATCAGCAACACTCAGCAACAAGTTTTCATTTAAAACCCCTTTGCCAGTCGCCAGAAGGCTGCACCACGTTATACGCAGGATACAGTACTCGCCGATCTGCCTATACACATATATACCTCGAAAAAACGTGGTCCGATAGCCAAAGCACGGCTGAAACGTGTTCCTAAAGCGAGCCAATTGTTACAGGATCCTGCTACTACTGACAATCCAAGTGACTCACCCTCAAGAGATAAGACTTGAGACTTTAGCCTACGGACCAGGATTGTTACCGTACAGATTAGGACCGACCAGACTAACCACAAATTACCACTCATTCATACAGTACATACAATTAACCGACATAGAAGATAAAGTAAATTCCGTACAGATGCAACTAAAGAGTTTTAGAATTAAACTAACTAATGAGACTTACATGCTTTACGAATACCAGATTGACTACCTTACTGACAAACTAAGTAAAGTACTACAACAAGTAAAATCCCTAGAACCCGTTAGAGTCAAAAGAGGTCTTGTAGATGGCCTTGGATCAGTGATAAAAAGTGTCACTGGCAACCTAGACAATCTAGATGCCTTGAAATACGACGAGGCTATTAAAACTTTACAAAACAATGAAAATAAAATAGTATCAGAATTCAACAATCATATCAGCCTAAGTAAAGAATAGATGTCACAACCATGGCACCATTCTAGACCAAATAACAAAAAAACAGGAAAAGTTTAATGCAACGTTAGAACTACTCCTAGAGAAAACCGCATATACAGATTACAGCTTAATAAAATTTGCAAAGTTTGCCCAAATTTTAGGAATCATAACCAATAATGTAGAAGATTTAATGTTAGAGATAATTAGGTTAGAAAATATAATGGCTTTTATACGTGCGTCCAGCACCCATCATTCTATGATAGATATAGAAGTGTTAAGATCTATGTTAGATAAGTTAAAATCAATATACAATCAAGATCAAGTCCTAAACTTAGAATTACGAGAGTATTATAATCTTATATAACCAGGTTCCTACTTTATTGAGAAAATAATAGTAATAATATACAGCTTTCCCATAGTCTCTAACGACCTTTACGATTTATACAGACTATCCATTGTGCCTAGTAAAAAACAATTTGCCCTTATTCCGTCCTCACCCTATATAGCAACAAACGAGAAATCATTCGTGTACATAGAGGCTGAATGCCCGAAGTACAGTAGCATCTATCTCTGTGAGAAGAAGATAAGCCATCAAATCCGGACGAAGCCCGACTATATCCAAGAACTCATCATTAATCAAGGTCTAGAAGACACCTGCCAATTCACCAAGATTTCACTCTCCAAACAAGCAATTGAAAAATTGGACGATCAACACTACGTTTTATCATTGCGCCAACCGACCAAAGTACAGTTAGCCTGCGGCAGAAAAGACTTTAACATTCTACAAGGAAGTTATCTCGTCACCATTCCCATGAACTGCTATCTGGAAACAACAGAACTCACTATCATCAACGACAGCAACGAGATAAAAGGACAACCACTAAAATTATCGAAGATCCCTTATAACGACCTGAACCAAACAACTGACTCCACTCACATCATCGGCTTCAATTCAGTCAACCTGGAAGAACTTCACAGCATCCAGAACAAAGTTTTGATGGAGAACCCTATCTAGATCGACAACATTCAACCGGTTGTCTTATACCATACAACCATACCATTTTACATCATTGTACTATGCTCAGCCATACTTATCATTTTGGTAATAAGCCGCAGATACAAATGCTGGAACCTAAGAACAGGCAACGAAGAGAAGCAACAGACTCTCAAGATACATACGTACGAAGATGTGACCAGGAAACGAGATATACTCCCAGCAACATTTTCTCTCAACATGAGCAAATAGTTGCTGTTCTGCGGGTGGAGGTGTTAGATACGGACCCCTAATGGATACCGCCGACTTCGCACATTCCTACATGTTTACGCCAACCGCATAGAAACTGCAGCGATGACGTCCGTTCAGCCACGAGCCGCCGACGCAGCAGAAACTCACGAGTCGCAATAAGTTATTTTTAAGTATTACTTGGTCATTCCATATTCTTGCATCGAATAGGTTTCATCAAATTAATTGTAGTAATTTCTTTTAATTAAATTAGTTTTAAAATCACTGGTTTTTTTTCGATCCACCGTCTGCAGTCTACGTAATTAGCTCTTCAACACAAACATAAACAAACACAAGTTCATAAACAAATATTTATTTTCATTATTCGGTCGGTACATGCGGCGTGTCAGTCGCGTCTGTGGGGGACCGTTTTGCTAAATTGTATTGTGTTGATAAAATTATGATATCTTTTGAATGTTCGATTTGAGTAATTCAAAAAAATAAGTGAGTTAAAGTACGATTTATTTTGATAAAACTGATACCAAGGTGCGAATAACGTGGTCTGCTTTGGTCTGTCATGTCGTATCTATTAATTTTTAAATAAAAAAAGTGACATACAATAATAGTTGGGCATTTGGTATCACTGCCTTTTCTGTTTGTAGTTATTGATGGGTCCTCTAAAATTCGAGTTTATTATTTTATTATATCATCAATCATTTTCGCAGCGCACGCAAAGGGAGGTAATTTGCAGGGTATTTAAATAAGGATTTACAGCGCTAATTCTTCTCAGAGACATTTCTCCAGTGTCTTCACTGTCACTTGGTCGGGTTTTTTCAACAATCATCGTCGTATTTCCAGTGTACAAAATAAACCAATATAAAAACGTTATCAATTGAACACCTAAAACTTTCACAGGAATCACAGAATCTGAAGTTTTTGAGTTAATGAAATTGCTACAAAATTATTTAGCAAAGCTGAACTATAGACAGCATTCTGAAAACATTATTATACTGGATGCGCAGGACTTCCAGCGATCTTTTGGTAAAATCAACCCACAGACTTCCCTTGTACATACCCTGACAAAAGGCTTTTCTTTACATTATAAACGAGTCCGTGTGTAGCTGCATAGTTTTCGCAAACTCTCAACATCTTTCTAATAGATTCAGCAGTTAGTTATTGCAAACATTCATTTGCTATGTTTTTTATCTTAATTATTTTAAAATAAAACTGTCGTACCTAAAAAAAACACTAATAAATACTTTGACTTTGACCTACTATTACTAAACTGCCCATAATATAATTAACCGGATTAGTAGGATAATTAAAAGAACCTGTTTTCTGTTTTTCTGTAGTCTTTATTGTTGCCATCGCGAAAAAAAGACAAAACCAAAGTAGATAACTTTAATACGTTAACCTGGTAGGAATTTGTGGCAATGTAGGTGCAATCAAATTCTACATAATACAGATACCTGCAATGCCATCTATTGACCCAAATAGTACTTTCGACAGCATGAGATTACAGCAAAACAATTTTTTTTTAGTTTTTAGTGGTACATTTAAAGTTATGTGTCGTCCGAGTTGAGCAGAAAAAACATTCTGTCGACCTCTTTGGTTCTGATTATAATTTCCTCGAAACGAACGAACTCCGCTTCTTCCTCTCGCATTATTTTGAGTACGATTATTATAAATCCCTTGGTTAATAAGTTCCTCTGTGAGGTCGGCTAGGCTGATTTTGATTGAACTTTGCACGTGTATCTTGCTGATAAAAACCTCGGAACCCGCGTATAAATCTACCTCTATAATAATTTCTGGACTTACCCTGCATGCTGAGCACAGCGTGAGACGTCTGAGGCTGCGCCAGTTCCTCATCCTCTACTGCACGCAGGGCATCTTTTAGATTTGTGAAGTTTTTTTGCTGCTATAATCGTGCTTATTTGTCTATTTAGCAACCTGTCGGCAAACTTTTAAAAACCAACTGTTCCTTTATGGGCCTTAAAACCTCGTTTGCTTTTTCATTAAAATTCGTCTGCGAGATTGTAAGGTTCACAAAAAGCTCTTCAACCTTTTCACCGAATTGCGAAATCGATGATCCTTCCTGAGAAATGTTATTGTTGTTATAGTTAGATTTCAGCTTCAATTTTGCATTTCTAGTCAACCTTGTCTTAAGTACAAAAGTAATTAAATGATTTTTGCAACCCTTACTTTTAAGAAAACTATCATATATCTCTACTCCTTCAATGATTTTTTCAACCGTCTCATCTTTGTCGTCCATTACCGGCACTAAGGTAGCAGCCGTTTTAAAATCAAATGTTTCCATTTTTGCTGAATAATATACCTCCCTTTCTGAACAAGTATCTGGTAAACCTTTGCTAAACTCTATATTCTGTGTATAAGTTTTAATTTTATCATAAACTGACAATATTTTATCTGTTAGGCTTCCTTAATACGTACTGATAAAAAATTAGGACTGTTTTCCGGCTCCTTTGCGAGTCTTATAATTTTTTGAACTCCTCATAGCATTACTCTGCTTGCTCTATTTTACTGAGCGTGTTTTCCTTATATTTTCCTCTCCTTCCACTTCCTAATTTCCCTAAACCTACTTGTATTTTTTCTAAATTTGGGCAAAAAATTTCTAAATGCGATTCCATAGGATTCTAATAGAACAGACATATCAAAGTTATAATTAAAAATAATCATTAGTTATGATAATCATTACGAAGGCAAAGACAATTTAAAATATCTGTATGCTATAGTTGGTATGCTAAAGATATGAAACTAAACTAATGTCCATTAGTGCTGAACCTAATTTTTTTTACTCACATTTCTTTTCTTATTTATAGAGAAAACGCTTGCACTTCACTTTTTTTTCACTGGCACTTTCACTGTACTCACTTTTGAAGTCCGATGTCGGCTTCTGCGCCTCCTGCAAACATGGTTCCCCCGGCAGCAGCCCTCCGTGCAGAGAGTCGTGACATCATCCGCCTCAGAAATTTGCCATTAATCTGCCATTGCATCCACTTCTGTTGGCTACTCCTGTTCCTACGCCACATCAGATATAGCATGCCGACAGCTACAGCGGCTAAAAGAATACCCAAAAGTATGGTATTTATTTGCGTGTGTTGTTCCGTTTCTTGGGTTCTCGCATTGTTTTGTCCACTTTGTGCGATTATAATTTCCTTCTTTTCCTGTTCCGAATAACTTTTTCCCATTGCAAGTTTCTCCTTTGTATTTTCGTGAAGTTTTTTAATTATTGCTAGTGCCACTTGCCGCGTTATTGTTCTCCAACCGATGCTATTGGTAATCAGCTCACCCATAGGGCCTCAGTGACTACGTGTAGGAATGTGCTGACCACTAAAAAATACCCATGTTTTTAAAGGCTAATTTTATGCTAAACTGAACGAATAGTTGAAAGTTGAACAAAACTTGTCGAAAAACGTTGATACGTAATTTTTTAATCTTTAAATGATCATAACTTTTTTTACCGGCTACCAATTTTAATGGAATAAAGATTAAATGTTGCTCAGAAATAAGCTTAATCTAACTTTGAAAACCCCAACCAAATTAGTTCAGTGTTTTCGGAGATTAGCGTGAACAGACAGACAGACAAAAAAATGCTCTTTTTGTGTTTCATAGCTTTTTTTTGATAGTACTCGATTTTTGGTCTTTTTGTGTAATGTACAGAAATAACGGTCTGTATTGTTTTATTAAAATAATATATGTATAGATGTTTATCTACCGTCCGAGTTAAAATTATAAAGATTTATTCTGTTACCTTCCTCTTTATGTTTCCCGCCATTTTTGTGTAATTTTAACACCCACTGCCAACTTCATGATTGTCATTTTCTGTGTATAAATACCGATGTAATGCCAATTTAGGAGGCAAGACTTTGTATGTAAAAAGTTATAATTCGAGGTTTGGCTCTTGACTGTTTTCTCCTCCAATATTGGACCGATTTAAGAGATATTTTACAAACTGAATAAGAAGGATATATACTGTGTCTCTATGTTTTCTTTTTTCTCTACTTGCGACTGTGTTTCCGAAAGCATTCAACCCTAATCTCTTCAAATTTAGAGTGAACAGGCTTCTTTCTATCTTAGTAAGCTCACTCTATCGTCGACTTTGTCTGTCACCTCTGAACTAGAGTTCAGAGGTGACAGAAACAAAGTCTAGACCAAACCCATCTCAAAAAAAATGAAAATAAATTGTTTGCCGATATTTGAATCGAAATTTTTCTTTTCCTTAGACATTGTACTCATGAATGGAGCTAGCGAGCATCTAGTGATTTCCAATGTCCTTGATCGGAACGCCAGTCTGCCTTGTTGGAGAGCATTCTATACAGCTGTGCCCTTCGGAACGTGGTTTGGTGGCTCCCTTTTCAGAATAAAAAGCAGTCGAAAAAAACAAATATTTGCCCACTGCCAGCAGATTCTTCGCTTTCAAGTAACTCTGGTTAAGAAATTAAAACTATTAGTTTTGGTTTCAACTACTTTAATTCATTTACACACCAAAGATTTTACAGAAAGAAGAACTGCAAGAGCACAATAACGTAATTAATGATACCTCCTATCAAACTGACTGCTAGCCCCGCGTCCACATAGAACAGGCCACACGCGGTCATCTTGCTGAACGATCGAGTTGCCAGTATCACGTTCATGCATAAATGTTTCTGACTGTCTGTAAGAAAAGTAATTATAATTTTTGTTACGGCTTATTCTAGGTAACATTATCCTGAAGAGCACCAAACTCCTTGATTCTCATTATTGATTTCTTACTTGAATAGTTCTTTTTCATCATTAGCTGTATACACGAGGCTTCAGCTTCACGCACAGTTATATAGAACTTTTCACAGCTTATACTTTGTATAATTATAAAAATTATACTCCTTACTATGAATAAAGCCATCATAAGACCAGAAAACATAGCCTGAAACGATAAGTTCATTTCTTTAATTATCATAGTTTCAGACGACAGGCTTCCAAAACTGGTCTCCCAAGTGTCGCCGCATCCACAAACCCTTTTCTTTTTGCATTTAGTGGATTCGCGCGGCTTCTGCTAGATCATCTGCCTACCTTGCATAAAGTCCTAATACGATACGATTTTACGATCCTTTCAGCCCTTCTTCGAGACAACTTTTCTAATATTCCCTTTTTCAGAGACTTGTTTGAAATTCGATATTTATCATATATTTATATTCAATTTGTGGTTGCCATCAAACAGATTTTGGAATAATAGGTCTGTGTTTTTTATTGAATTGTATTGTACATTTTGTTATTACTTAATCATTAATCTGAATTGAAATTTACTAATATACTGTTTTCATGTAATGATAGTAAAGACTCAATACTCAATACTTTATTGCAAGACTATGATTACATGAAAATATCTCTGTACGTGTTGGTAGGAAGTTACTGTAAGTGCAGAAAATAATTGAAATTAAATAAACAAATAATATACCTCTATGTTCTATTACTGTTTTATTGATTTTAGTTTTCTATTACAGTTTTGTATCAAAAATGTGGAGATCAGATGACTAAATTATGTTACTTCTTGGTCAATCTTTGGACCTAACTCAACTTCAACTAGTCAAAGATGGTACTAATAAGCAAGCTAGGCTAGGGTAGGCTTACATAAAATATATCATTCTATTTTGGGTACTAACTACAGGTTTTTTTTTGGTACAAACCCGCCACAATTTGTCTCACAATTCCAAATTATAAACTTGCGTCTTATTATAGGAGAGGTAGCGGACACGGAGGTTCCTGAATATTAATTAAAAATAATATAAGATATAGAATTCTTCACAATATCACGAAACTTTCAATCAGTAACACAATATAATGATCTGCAATCGAGCTACTGGAACATCAAATAATTGTTATATGCATTTATAGACCGCCAAACAATACTGCTGGCTCTATAGACAGCTTTTTCAATACCTTCAATAACATATGTAGTAACTTATGTTCAAACGGGAAAAAGGTCGTAATTTTTGGAGACTTCAACATAGAAACTTTGAAGCATACTAAACTTTCCAGTGAATTTATTGAACTTTAACTAGATATATTTTGAAACTAGAATTTAAGCAAGTAACGCGATTTGCTAGCAAAACGTGCATTGATAACATAGTCCATAACATAAGAGCTTGCAAAGGCACTATCAAGGAAATAGCTATATCAGACCACAATGCGCAAATCATATAGGTTCCGGTCAAAAAGACTTGCATCATTAAATATTGGTATATATTTAAACGAGATAACTCTCAAGACAATAGGGCAATATTTATAAAATACTTAAAACAACTATCCAATAGCGACATTTATAGTTGCACGGATGCGAATAGTGCCTGCAACAAATTCTATGATAATTTCATTATGTTGTACGATCTCTGTTTGTCTCTTAAGAAAGTCGGGGTACAAAACAAATCTAGACCGAAATGGATCTCACGTGTCTTAAAAATATGCAGCAAACGTAAATTCTAACAACTGTGGCAATATAGGAATAATCCAAATCAAGCCACCAAAACTGCTTTCAAAACATATGCAAAGAGGTATAAAACTATAATCAGACTGACAAAAAATCTCAAAACGACTATTTTATTAAATGTGCCACAAATAAGAACAAAGCTACTTGGAAAGTAGTAAATGAGATGAAATCTAAATATCCAAATGAAGGTGTAATTAATCAATTAATTATAAATGACGAAATCATAAATAATCCTCAAGACATTGCGAAATCATTTAATAACTTTTTTCTTGACATCAATAATAATAATACTAGTTTACCACAAAAATCTTCCAATAATCTGACATATAATTCGAATTCAATCTTTATGACACCCACTATCCCTGATGACATTAATAAAATAATAATTGCTCTAAAAATGAAACCAGTGCTGGCTATGACGGCATTATGACAAATACTGTTAAGATGTAGCTCATATTATATCTGAATCACTAAGCTTCATAGTTCATTTATGTATAGAAAAAAAGCACCTTCCCAGACAAACTAATAGAATCATACCTTAACAATAGACAACAATTTACAGAAGTAAGGAAGTTAGATCTCGCAACTAAAACCGAAGAAATATTTGCTTCTGAATCTGGAACTTCTAAATTTGGCGTTCTTCAAGGGACTATCGTGGGTCCTATATTCTTCCTTGTCTATATAAATGACATGCCTTCAAAAACAAATCATGACATTACACTATTTGCTGATGATAGCACTGTTTTATTCGCTAATGATAATACAATTGATCTAGAATCTGACATTAACCAAACAATAATATTAATTATAGACTGGCTTAAAATGAATAATTGAATTATTAACATTGATAAAACCAAAATAATGAATTTTAAAATACGAAATCGACGTACGGATACTTTAAAAAACCATTACTTAGATAGCGACATTGAAGAAACTGAAGCAACGAAATTTCTAGGGTTACATATTGACACCAAACTTAATTGGAAATTACATATTGACTATGTATGCAAAAAGGTGGGTCAATTTTCATATGCACTTAACAGATTGCAGGAAAATAGCGAACCAAACTACTTTACCAACAGCTTACCATGATCACGTTAGCTCTATCCTCAGATACGGTGTGATATTCTGGGGCCATAGTACAGACAAGGAGCGTGCTTTCATTGTCCAAAAACTTTGCATCAGGGCTATATTCAACTTATACGAAACTGACTCCTGTCAACCATTTTTTAAAACCATGTACGTATTAACACTGCCATGTGTCTATATATTTGAGGCCGCAGTATTTGTTAAAAATAATATTGACATGTATTATTACTACACGCGTATACGGCGTAAGGACAAATTACGTACAGTAGCTAGCAAGACTCATCTAATGCATGAAAGTATCTTCACGAATCTTTAATAATATTCCGGGGCCTATTAGAATAATTACGTATATGAAAAAAAAATAAAAAGAATCTCCACTATCTGTTAGTAAACAAGTGCTACTACTCTGTAAAAGAGTTCCTATTGGACAAATCACTGCTCCAATACAGTTCCCCTCAGTCATGATGCGTTCAATGGCCCACTGTGTGAACCTACCTAATTCGTTCCGTCTACTTTTATCTTTTTTGTATTTTATATGAAATATTAACAGTCTGTAACATTTGCCCTAAGGGCGGGACATAGCTGATCGCAATTATATTGTCTAAAATCTGTATTATGTACCTACCTATGATCCACAATAAAGATATTGATTGATTGACTTTTCTAACCACTGCAACTCTTGAAAGCCAGAAATAACAGTGGCTACCACAAGTAAAAAGCCGAGTCAATTTAGGTCGACGAATCTCGGAGAAACGATTCAACTGTCTTAGTTCCCGCATCAAAATTGATCAGAAGAAAAGTACAGCGGAGGAGTAGGAAAAACATAATTTCCACTTCCCTCCTTATCCAGCAGGAGAAAGAACAGAGCTAGACCGATATACACCAAGGGACATATACAACCGGGTAAAGCCCAGTTGCCAAGCACCTCGGATAATACATGTATTAACACTGGCAGCCTAAATCCTAATATATACATTTCTTACACTAAACGCACAGCCGAAACTAATAGTATAATATTAGTAGCCCGACAGTATTCAATAGTACTCAAATATCATCCTAATTTGGGTAAGCCTACTATAGCTTGCCTATGTCCAGCTGTTTCGGTCCAGTGCAAGTGAGTATACTTACCTTGGACCGAAACCGTCCAATCAAATTGTTCATTGAACCACAGTGGACAATTTCGGTGATTCTTTTTATCTAGCTCGTTTGGCCATTTACTTCGTGAACAATCTGATTATTTTGAAATCGTTTTTACATAAACTTACCTCGGGTTTCGATATCATCTTTAGTTCTGATTCTGTAAGTGTACTCACTACAGCAAAGCATAAATCGAATACAGCTACAACACGGAAAAACGCTTGAAGTATTTGAAACAGTACCTGGAATGAAAGAAATGGATCATGAATATGGTAAGCGCCAGATAAACTTGCAATAAAGTACATTGACCTTTCCATAATATTCCTTCGTAGATACCCGAACAATAAATTATGAACCGTTTTTCATTACTAGAGATTGGAAAGGATCACAAGTCGATTCAGGACAGCTTTGTCTTTATTTCTGTTTTTGATATTAAGAAAGTCAATAAACGTATTCGACCGTAATTGCGCATTATTTAGCTTGCGCCATAATTTATTATTAATTTTTTAATACCATTAATTTATTTTAAGATATTGAAGAAAGATTTCCTTAGAACATTTAGAACAAGCCTAATCTAGTACAGTAGAGGTATTACTTACCAATGCTTGGAAAATAGTTTTATACAGATTGTAAGCTTCTAAAATATTTTGATGGTTCTCAAGTAGTAAGTGGCAATTTACTTCATCTTCCTGTTCTACATTTGTCATGTTCAACATGAGAACTTCATTAATCCACTCATTGAGATATTTTCTCAACAATGTTATTATTCGGATCGCTACCACGTAATTGACGTCAAATATGATGCACGTCAAGTCACAAAGCAAGTCTGGTAAGACTGAGCCGTAATCAGAAACATCGTGAGTATTTACAAAATTCCAGACACTCAAAAAAACATTACAAATTATGACAGTTATTAAAGATATCCAGTTCCAAACAACGCAACTCTGGATGTTTTTATTAGGATTAATGGCTCTATGGATGGTTTGAATCTTTAAAATGAGAGAGATGTTGTTGTGCTTGTGCACAATGTCCAAAATGAACATCAATGTGAAGCCGATCGAGTAACTGATAAAAAACAGACATGTAAGAAACAATGCAAAGTGATTACCTAAATTTTTCCTATCTAAATCCAACTGTATAAATTTTATATTGCGTAATCGTTGCATAGACAACAAATTTACAAACAACATACAGATGAATGCCAGAAAATAATATTTTTTCCCGTTTGGATAAATGTAACTATCTCGAATACGATATTTTGGAGATAAAAATAGATGGAACGCAAAATTAAAAGAGCACACAATCCTTTGAACCTCTCTATCCAGTTTATTATTGGGAAGCACTTGCAGCGTGCGAATCAAAATAATTTTACGTTTATGAAACATTTTAATTGTTTTCCAGTTCCCGCTGTCCGAAATAGGCTTGAAATTTTGAATATTGTAACAAGTTTTAGTAATAATGTTTGAATATTGATTTTAAATTATTCGTAAACGTTGTTATTACTGATTGTGTCCTTGAGGAGGACTTAATATCAATATTTGTAATTGTCTTTTCCTTTTCATTACTGAATCAAGTAGATATACGTTATAAGGGCTTGACAAAATTTGAACTCTTTTTTGCCTGGTCGACTCCTTGATGTCTCTAAAAAGCTTTTCTGAATTCAATTTAAAACAGTTTTGAACTGAAAGAATGCTTTTAGCTTATACCATTCCCAGAGGTTTTTTTTAACCTTGAAGTATTCTATGTGAGTAATGGACAGGGATTAAATCATTTAAATGATTCTGTGAAATAGGTTTTGGCTTATTGTTAAAAAAGACAACGGTATTTATTCCACACAAATTCCTATTTCACACGAAATTGAATTGCAACAGTACGATAGCGTAATTAGTGAGAAGTCCAATAAAATTAATCGGTAGCGTAGCGTCTACGTAGAACAAGCCACACGCAGTCATCTTACTAAACGATCGATTCGCCTGTAGCACATTATTGCAGATATTTTTTGACTCCCTGTAACGAAAAATTAAATATAATCCCATCAAAAACATAACATGTAAAAATCCAAGTCTCGCAACTCAGTTCATTTGCCGTAAAAAGTTGTGATACCAATCTATACCAATAATAAAACAATACCATCCATGTAATACCAAGTAGGTTAATTTATTCAGTTCCTACTTAAGGGTTCTTCTGTACTACTTGTTCAAGTTGAATGAAACTTGAAATATACCGTGTTTACACAAGGCTTGTTTGGTTACTGAAAAATTCAGGCTTCTAGTTTTATCCACAACGATGGTATGGGGGTCAAAAATGACCTGAACTGCTTCGAGAAAAGTATGGTATGGCCGTGCCGCTTTGACTACTACTCGACTTGGCGGAGGCACTGCCGTGCTCCCAGATAAATGTAGTTATTGTGATAGAAATATAAAAAGAATTTATGAATATTTTGCATTGATGGAGAGAGAGAGGGAGACCAAAGAAAAGTGGATGAATTGTGTGTGGAGTGATATGAAAGAGAAGAGAGTCGGTGATAGAACAAGGGATATGGGCAGGAACATGATGATTGGAATAATAAACGAACAAAGTCACGGTTTAAGAACCGTGACTTTGTTCGTTTGGATGTAAATACCCTGCATTAAAAACCGATTTCGCCAATTTAAAAATCGAAGACAACAAAATGAATCTAAGAGTAGTGTGAAATACATGGATGCGTGCGATAGTGATTGTGTACTTTTAAGTACGGTGGATAAAAAAGTCGCTGCTAAATCTCCACGCCGTAACCAAAGTACAAGCGCAGTGGAATCTTTGATTGAAAATGCAATTTCACAACCAGAAAACAAGGTGATGAATGATCGAGTGAGTGAGGGTAGTCCTAAAACTAAATCTCGAAAAAACGTTGAGACGGTGATACTCGTTGCGGCACAGGTGCAAAATATGACATCTGCTAGAGGGGATTACGTCAACAACATAGACCCCCGTCCCAAGATAAAATCCTTTGCTCAAATTGCAAGTGAAGAAGGTGTATTGAAGTTGGGAAATGAGGATGGAGAATGGAAAATACAGCGGAGGAAAAGATATAGAAACAAATTTCTCAGTTCCAGGGGAGAGGCAAGCTCACAACCAGAGGAAAAATTCCGGGCGGCGGATCTTAGAATTCCGTTGTTCATAAATAATGTTGCCAAAGACGCATCACCGGAGGACATTTATAGTTATATTCAGCAGAGAACTGGTGTACAAATCTCCTTAGAGAAGATAAATGTGAAGAGGCAAAGAAATTATGACGCGTATAAAGTGTTTGTCCCTAGATTTAAGTTAAAGGTCTTCATGGATGAAAGACTATGGCACGATGGAATTTCATTCCGTCGCTTTGTACACATTGAAAATAAAAAGTTTAGCGATAACGAATCTGCAAAATGAGTTCAATGCAAAATAAACAATGCGTCATGGTTAGTTTTAATTGTAAATCACTCAAACGATCTATAGATAGCGTGAGGATATTATGTAGATCAGCAGATATCATAGCACTGCAGGAGACTTGGCTCATGCTTCATGACTCGACTGTGGAATCGACTCTCGTTTTAGTTACACCGGGACATCGGCGGTTGACACATCAGCGGGCCTATTACATGGCAGAACTTATGGAGGGGTCGCACTATTGTGGAAAAAATGCGCGTTTTCGAACGTGTCAGTGATTGATTGTGATTCGGAGCGTATATCAACGATAAAAATAGTGTTATGTGATAGATCACTGTTGGTGTTCAGTGTTTATATGCCAACCAACTGTGCAGAGAACCTGAGTAAGTTCACAGACTGTCTGAGTCGAATAAACGCAGTCATTGAGGAACACCAGATAGGATCTTCAAGGCATTTATTCTTGGTGACTTTAATTTCCATCCTAATGAACTATTTGGTAACGAGTTGCACAGTTTTTGCGTAGAACAAAAGTGGGTGTGCGCGGATATAAATATGTTAGGTACTGACTCTGAAACATATACGTTCGTGAGCGTGGCTCATGGATGTAAAAGAAGGCTCGACCACTGTGTGGTGACGGAATCTGCCTTTCAGTCAGTATCAATGTTAAATATGATGTGCTGTGGCTAAACCACTTTCCTTTATACGTTTATTGTAGTTTAAATGTTATTAATCGAAATTTAAATATTATGAATAGTTGTGACAATAAATCAAATAAAATCTTATGGGGTAATAGACATTTGCAACAGTTGACCTTATATAATGAATTATGTAATGATTATTTGAAATGTATTGATTTTGCCAATGAATTTCAAAATTGTTGTGACATGAATTCTGATAAATTAGAACATCGTTTAGTAATTGACAAATTATATAATAATTTAGTAATGAGTCTGAGCAAAGCTGCAATTGCTTCATTTGATGGACCGTCTTGCAAAAGAAAAGGGGGTTATATTAAAGACTGGAATCGGCATGTTAGCGGGGCTCATCGGGAGGCCAGACTTAGTTTTCTTTTATGGGTGTCAGCGGGTAAACCTTCATATGGTGAAGTGTATAATAATATAGTGTAATAAAACTCACGTCAGATATTAGGATATTAAGAAGTATAATAAAACTCACATTACTTATTTGAAGGGTAGTTATATTTTCTCCTTGAACACAGTTAACACGTCCGTCTTCGATGCTGGCCCCGAGCAAATAGGCCGTGTGCCTCGCCTCAACCCCAAACGTCATTTCTCAATGTCATTTCTTCACACTGGTGTTGCCAGTGTGAGAAATAAAATGTCCCACTAAACGACTTAAATTATTCAAAGATTAATTTATTTTATAAAACCTAACAGTCGACCATCCTGACGTCGTGCATGTCCTCATGCACGCAAACCATTTTGCTGCTACAACCTAACACTTGGCCCTCAAAGGTGACAGTATCGAATCCGAACTTACAACTATTAACACGCTATGTCTAAAACATACAATTTGTGAACCATTCTTTTCACAATACAATAAAATAGAAACACAAAAGAAAGAGAAGAAAAAATAAAATAAACAATCAAACACCAACTAATCGCCCTAACATTTTTTTTTACAAAACTATGCATGAAACAAATGTAGGTAATAAACAATATCCATAAATCATGATTGTTGTGAACCTTCCTTCTCACAAGCCATGATAGCATTGCTTGTGAACCCTCCTTCTCACAAGCAATAAATACATAAATATAATAAAATACATCACAAGTCACGGTAGTAGTGAACCATCCTTCTCACATACCAAGGTGACATTGCTTGTGAACCCTCCTTCTCAAAATCATTAAATACATAAACTTAATAAAATATATTAAAAGTCACGGTAGTAGTGAACCCTCCTTCTCACATACCAAGGTGACATTGCTTGTGAACCCTTCTTCTCACAAGCAATAAATACATAAATATAATAAAATATATCAAAAGTCACGGTAGTAGTGAACCCTCCTTCTCACATACCAAGGTGACATTGCTTGTGAACCCTCCTTCTCACAAGCAATAAATACATAAATATAATAAAATATATTAAAAGTTACGGTAGTAGTGAACCCTCCTTCTCACATACCAAGGTGACATTGCTTGTGAACCCTCTTTCTCACAAGCAATAAATACATAAATATAGTCTGTCAGAATCTATACAATTATATTATTCAACACGATCAATCTAAATGTATAAATGTTAGTTCTTCTTCTTCTTATCGTGTGGGTAGTAAGGTCTAAACTAACCCACACACCCTAGTGTCAGAGTTTCTAAACCGCCTCAAGGGCCTCTGACATGGTTTATTTGACGACCGCCATTAGACGGCCGGGACCACCGGCTTATACGTGCCTTCCGAAGCACGGAATCATCTTTTTATCAGACAATCAGGTGATTCAAGCCTGCAATGTCCTAGCCAAACTGGAAACAACTTCACAAAGTATGCTTCCCATGGGAATCGAACCCACGACCACCGGGTCACAAGGCAAACGTCTATATCACTCGACCACGGAGGCAGCCTAAATGTTAGTTATACATTTCTAAACATAATCCTACACATATAATTATAATTCAAGATCAGTTTATGCAAAACTAAACAGAGCTTTGTTTATTTGAAATATCAAGACAATTATACTAAAACTTATTCGTCAATACTTGGTTGTTATAAATTTACAAATCCAATGAGCGACATTAATCAATTATAATGAACACGGTATCAATTACTATAAAGTTGTATATAATTTGAAGTTAAGTTCAATTTGCAGGTTAATCTATTGTCAGCTAACATATTAGTAATGGTGATGATGATTATTATGCAACAAAAATTGTAATAACTGATCGGGTTGGGTACACCGTATCGCATTGGCACTAGACCTCATCGTTCTGTCACCTAAACCATGTATTATACATTCTACAGCGCGTTTGCCTTCGATGTCACACTGGTTCAAGAGGGCCAATTTTTCATAATAGTAGACCTCTATGGGTTCATTCATTCTACTTTTTCTCCTGAGCATGTCCTCCAAGGATTGACCATAATTTAGTTCAAATGGGAACGCACTCGTCAATTTATGTTGCCACTCGCTCCAACTGAATAGTATAGAGTTCAAACTCTCATACCACGTTTTGGCCAATCCTTGGAGTTTCTGCATAGCAAAGTGTATGATGGTTTTTTCGTCCCAACCGTAGACAGTGGCACATTCATTTACCTTTTTAAGCCAGATATCAATGCGCTGACCCTTTGAAGAAGGATCAAAATTAGGTAATATATTCTTGTGGTTTGAATTCTGCACCGGAGTTGCCATTGTTAACGGTTAAGATTGAGACTTAATGTTACAAATAGAATTTATAATATTCGTAATATCCTTGGAGGTAAAAGTTGGACTGTCTGACCTTACACTCCGTGGTGTCAGCAGCGTAATGTTAACAGCATCACGTACTTCACGGGATCTCCGCACTGTAGGGCTGCTTTCCCGAGGTAAGCTTCTATCTCGAACACGCAGCTGGCCCGGCTCGTTGTCCTTCGACACGCAGCGGTTGTTGCGCTCAGCACCAGCCAGAGGTGTGTCCCGTGGTCTGAGACTGCGCTCCCGGCTCAACTCGTTCTCCAGAGCGCGTAGCCGCTCGCGGTGATGTTCCAGCTCCTGTTCCAATTTTCTGGCACTGTCACGTCCTTGCCTTTGGCCTGGAGTACGCACGCGGCTGCGACTGCGACAGCTGTCGCCTTCTCGGCGCATGCGACTCCGACTCCGTCTGCTCGAGCCTGCATTTCGATCAGCTTCTCCATGGGTCGGCGTCCTTAAACGCCTCCGTGGAGAAGATTCGTTCTAACGTGGCATCGTTATTCTGAAACATGTAAACGTAAGCGATGTAACTCCTCAATTAAAGACGTTTAAACAATAATGTTGACGGTGGCGGTATAATTAAAATATCTCAAAAACGCGGCTTCGTAGCTCAAAAATAACGAAATTTTGTGCCCCCTTGCACCCCCGAAGTAAAAATAAAAGTAATCATGTGGACCTACTAATATGACCTTGAGACAACCCACTTTAAAAAAAATAGAAAGAACCGTCATTAAATATTCCACACACACATTAAGGGATTCTTAGAACTGTTACTAAGCTGATACAATACAAGTAAGCAGTATAGTACTGCACAAGCACATAAGTAGGTTAATCCTACTTCTGAAATGTCATAAAACTCACGTTAGATATTAGTTTATTAAGAAGTATAATAAAACTCACATTACTTATTTGAAGGGTGGTTATATTTTCTCCTTGAACACAGTTCACACGTCCGTCTTTTCATTCATTTCTCAATGTCATTTCTTCACACTGGTGTTGCCAGTGTGAGAAATAAAATGTCCCACTAAACGACTTAAATTATTCAAAGATTTATTTATTTTATAAAACCTAACAATAGTGAAAACTAGAAACGTGTTCAAATCTAAACTGAAGTGGTGCCAGGATCACCAAGACCAAATCGTGATGGATCGGATTGCATCGCATCACAACAAAAATAATTTTCGGGATTTTTGTCGATGGACTGTCTGACGTCACTGTCATTTCTAAAATGTTTAAAGATTTATTTGCAACGAGCTTTTGCCAGTGGCTTCGCCCGCGTGGTCCCTAGGGAACATATTCCCGGGATTAAAAGTATATGTCTAGCCTATGTCATTTCTCAGGCTCTAGACTATCTGTGTACCAAATTTCAATAAAATCGGTTCTGCAGTTTTGGCGTGAAAGCGCGACAGACAGACAGAGTTACTTTCGCATTTATAATATTAGTAAGGAAGTAAGGATAAGTATTAAGTATATAAGTAATAAGTATATAAGTAAGGAAGTAAGGATATTAGTAAGGATTGACTCACCGCTGGGTCCGCCGCTGTCGTCGGGTGACATTGAATTTGGTACCACGCCGTCAGTACCCAAAAGTCTTACCATAAGATTTACATCTAAAGAGGTAAATAACGCAATTAGTCAGATGAAACGTGGTAAGTCACCCGGTCACGACGGGCTCAGTGTTGAGCATTTAAGAAATTCTGGTAAGCATTTGCCCCGAGTATTAGCGTTGCTGTATAACTTTTGTATCTCGAATTCCTATCTGCCCAGTGACATGATGAAAACTGTAGTGGTACCTATTATTAAGAATATCGGACAAATCAAACTACAGACCGATATCTATGGCAACAATTGTCGCAAAAGATTTTAGGGTTCCGAAAAAAAAACCGAACCCTCATAGGATCACTCGGGTGTCTGTCTGTCTGTCCGTCTGTCACAGCCAGTTTTCTCCGGATCCACTGAACCGATTCTGTGGAAATTTGGTACACATGTGGACTTCTATGACCCAAACACGGACGCGTTACGTAACGTAACGTCATTAAATTTTTAGTATGGGGGTCACTGTTGGGGGTCAAACTAGAAAATTAAAAAAAAAAGTTTTATGAACAATATCGTGTGACATATCAAATGAAAGGGCTTACTGTGACAGTCTTAATTATATTTCTTTCACAATTTTAAAATAAATGGTTTAGAAGTTTTTCAAGAAATTAGACGAAAAATGACCATTCCCCCCCTTATCTCTGAAAGTACTGGGCCTAAAATTTTGAAAAAATGGAGAAAATAGATCTTCACCTAAAGATTACAGGAAAATCTATAAGAAGTCTGTAATGTTAAAGTAACATGTTAAAAGAATTAAATTCGTTCGGAACCCTTTGCACGCGAGTCCGACTCGCACTTGGCCAGTTTTCGATAGTCTTTTGAACACCTTCTTACAGCAGAATATTACCTTATATGATGCTCAGCACGGTTTCCGCCAGGGACTATCAACAGAGACGGCTATATTGTGCCTTAAAAAGGCTATCACGTAGATAATCAGGGTCCTGTCTTTTCTTGCTTCCTTGATATGTCAAAGGCTTTTGATATGTCAATTATGACAAGTTATGGGGTAAGTTAAGCAAATCAAATATACCATTAGAAGTTATAAAGGTATTTAGGTACTGGTGTGGTCACCAGGTGAACTACGTGCGTTGGGCTGAGGGCAAGTCTGATGAGACTGAGATGTTTTGACTTCTCCGATATTGTTTAACCTATACATAGACGGTCTCATTAGTGAGCTCAGTAGCTTGCAGGCCGGTTGTTATATTGATGGAGTAGCGTTTAATAATATCAGCTACGCCGATGATATGGCACTATTGAGCCTTTCAGTCTCAGGCTTGTGAAAGCTATTGGATGTTTGTTAGAAGTATGTTGAGGGGCACGGTTTAAGATACAATTGACGGCAAGCGATGTCCATTGGTGTTCATACTTGGTCCTCCGTACCTTGCACGTTTCTGTGTCTCGGTCGAGATCACAAATGTTGTTTTCATTGCCGAGCTGGTATATCCGTTTTTTTTCAATTGCGGCTTTTTTTTTGCATCTTCCTGTTTACATAGTGAGAGTTCTTCCGGCGTAATGGTAAGGTATAATTAAGTCTCTTTTGAGGTCTGTAGCGAAGTATTCTGAAGACGGGATGAGCTCTATCATACTGTTGTTAGTCTGGTGTGGCATAGGATGGATCCTGTATAACTTGAATCGGTCACAACTGATAAGTGGGAATGTTATTTGGAAAGGAAGTTATGCGTGCTTTAATGCTTATCAGCGAATAAAGTTTCCGAATATCGTGCGGTTAATGTTACGGTCCTTTTGTAGCTGTTCCGGGGTAAGCAAATGAATGTTAAACTGTCCATGGTGGACATTGGTCAGAATGTCAAGTAAAATGTCTTGAGTTTTTTTAATATTATGTAGTAAATTAGTGGCTGCTATGGCTGTCATAGTAAATTCTTGAAGTAGAGATATGTTGTTTATCTCTTACTGTAATTTGTTTGAGATTTTATCTAGCGTAATTAGATATTTGTTAATTATTTTATGTTGTTTTGTCATGATTTCTTCTGTTCTCTTTAACAGATTGTACTCTGATTGACTGTATTTTTCGCGAATTGCTCGTCTAATACGCCGAATAGGGAATTTGGAATGTTTCCAACTGCATTGATTCATTAATACTACAATGAACTTCTGATGACGCAACACGTAAGCGGGTATTTTAGTTCATTACTCTCATGGATTAGCTGTGGGATCATGTTACACTGTTTGCTGCCTGTTATTTTGCATGTTTTGTCTAGAGATGATGTTATTTTTTCAAACGTCTGCATCCCTTCCCAATACGGAGACATGTTATAGAATACAACTAGGACCCAACTGTCTTTTACAAGATTAATTCTGGATATTGGGTCAAAGTAGAAATATTGGCTATCGTTCAATGTTATAGCTGCAATCAACAATGCTGCAAATTGACATAACAAGAGTTAATGTCATGGCGACATACGATAACGTGCCAGGTGTCGCCTTTCTTGTTCCTTTTCTGTTCTTCCGAGTCTCAGAGCCTTGTTTAGCTGATCTGTTTGTTTCATTTGAACTGTTTTGTTTATCATCTGTTTCTATTTCTACTGGCAAAAGAGAAAGTTTGACTACTGGTCGCTTTATGATGCCATTTTTCGTTTTCAATGACACTACTCTAACATAACCATCGTTCTATCACTCGGCCCATAATCCACCGACCGGCTGGAATGTTTTCTTCATACACTACCACCATGTTGCCTATTTTTAAGTTTTCCTGAGGTTTAGACCACTTTTTTCTCGCTATTAATTGGCTCAAATATTCATTCCACCATTATTGCCAAATTTGTTTAAAAATGCTAGCATCCTCCTTCGTCTTAATCACTGTTAAGTCGGATCTTCCCGTTAAAAATGTGACGGTGATAAATAATCCAGATCCTCAATGTTTTCTGTAAGCGAACATAATGGCCTCGAGTTCAGACATGCATCCAATTGTGTTAGTACAGTGGTGAACTCTTCAAACGTTAGTCTTTGTTCACCAACCACTCTTTTCAGGTGGAACTTCAGACTGCGGATGGCTCTTTCCCACAGCTCGCCAGCGTTCGGCCAAGATGGAGCGTTGAAATGCCATTTTATGTTCATTTCAGCGATTTTTGCCTGGCAATTATCCCCGAAAACTTGTTCTAATTGATTGTACTCCTCTTGCAGCAACCTAATAGCTCCGATAAAATTAGTTCCTTGGTCACTATACAAGTAATGTGGTGTTCTTCTCCTAGCTGCCATTCTCTTAGGTGCAGCTAAGAATGCTAAACTAGTAAGGTCAGACACCAATTCCAAATGAACGGCTTTCGTGACCATGCATATGAATACCACCTCGTAGCCTTTCAGTGTTCTCACCTCTCTCCCCTTGTTTGCCTTAATGTTCACAAAACCTGTGTAGTTCACCCCAGTATGGTGGAACGGTAGAGCGGGGTTGGTTCTAGCTGCGGAAAGGTGACCCATCAATTGATATTGCTTCCTTGCTTCATACTTCCGGCAAGTTACACAATTCCTTAAATGTTTTTTGGTGGTACTGTATCCGCTTGTTATCCAGTATTTTTGTCTGAGAACCGTTGAGGTCAGTCACGGATCCCCACGGAATGTTAACTGATGAGCTTCTATGAGTAAGATAAGATTAGATAAGATAATTTATTTCTGAGTATATGGTACATTAAGATACTCAATACTCAATACTTTATTGCGTTCCATATGTATAACATAGATGGTATAACAAGGTTAGAGATCAATATGGACCCTGTCGGGCACAGCAAAGATCTTAATAATTATACAGTTTCGCATACACTACCGTTGCCGGTGTAGAAATATTAAAGCAAGTGACATACCAAAATGGCCCAGTTCGAGACCACAACAATATAAGTTACAGTGACAATTTGCCATCAAAACGATAATTAGAAATTATATCCTCATTAATGTAATTAACCCGGTAATCGACTTTTGTTCGGGATTATCTTTGGATGTTTCATCTCGTCGCTCATGGTTGCGTTCCTTAAACGTCCTCCCAGCCGGAGAAAGCCGCTTTTATCGACAAAAGGGTTAAAATGCAATAATTTGCTGTTTCTTGAAACATTTCCATTTTTGTTTAGCATTTCTATATCTGACGTAAATGCTGTACCTTGGACTCGTTTTATAATTGCTGATATTGCTTTTTGCAGTTCTAGTAATGTTAGGTACTTCGGAAAATGTTTACGTTGCGACTTTGGTGTCAATGCTCTCAGTATCCATGCCAAGACACGAGTTATTTTTGTAAACGAACTATGTTTTAACAATAGATTACCTATTATGCTATTGTTGATTGTGTTTTGAACAATGTTTACCAGCTTTAGCCTTTTCATCTCTTCGTCTGTTTGGCAGATAGGCTGTTGTTGTTCTTTTTCTACGTCATAGGAGGCCATGCTGGTCCCTTCCACCACAAAGGATGTTGTTGTAATTGGGGCGCTGTTAAACCTCGGCCAGCACAGTCGGCCGGGTTGTCTCCCGATTTCATATTTATATCGCCAACAGTTTTCCGGCTTAATTTGTTCTATAGCGTTGACTCTATTAGCAACCAACGATTTCCAACGTGCTGAATCACCTTGTGACCGCCACCCTATGACCACCATAGAGTCACACTATCCATAAATTTCTAACGGATCACGGACACTTTATCATCCCACTGTAGGTCTTGTTTTCATAACTTTTGAAATAATAATTTTAGTTTCGTGGATAGGGGTGTCAGCCAATCAAGAAGATCATATATTTTTTTTTACTGTTGGTAGGCACGCGTTTGACTACTATCTCACCTAATGGGAAGTGATGATGTGGTTGAAGTTGGAGCACGCTTGCCTAGAAGTAACCTATTAACTCTTGACTTAAAGACTTCTTTATTACTATACACTCTTGACTCCCAGGTTGTAGCTGTCAGGAAACACAGACTGCGGCAGGGAATTCCACTTCTTAGCTGTACGCACTATGAATGTGTTCCCAAAACGTTTTGTGCGCTTGGGTGGGATGTCCACCATGTATCGGTGGCACATCGCCGTTCGTCTTGCGGTCCGATGACGGAACGGGCTTGGCGGAATTAAATTATGCAATTCTGTCGCACATTCCCCAAAACGCAACCGATAGAAAACCGACAGGTTAGCAACTCGTCGTCGATGCTCAAGACTTTGGAGCTTCGTTGCGACGAGCCTATCATCGCCGATGATCCTCTTGGCTCGTTTCTCAATAGACTCAAGGGCATCAAGCTGGTATCTGGCAGATCCGTCCCAAAGATGAGAGCCGTACTCCATACAAGATCGAACTTGCGCTTGATAGAGTTTGAGCAGCTGTTTCGGCGTGAAGTACCGTCTCACCTTTGCTAGGATCCCCAACTTCTTTGCAGCCACTTGAGCTTTTGCCTCTATGAAATGGCCAAAATTGAGGGTAGATGTTAATGTAACCCCAAGAAGCTCAAGTTGGTTGGTTATCGGCACAGTTGCACCTCGGAAAAATGGAACTGGGTGGAATTGGCTCCTTTTAGCAGAAAATAGACACGCTTGGGTCTTAGCAGCATTGAACTTGACCAGATTGGCATCGCCCCATTCTAAGACGGGATACCTATTTGTCTGCGAAAGTTGGTAATTCGATTTATATTACATCTCTGAGACAGTTTGTAAGGACACGTTCAAGCGCTCAACCATAGCCTCCCGGAGAAACCGGATCTGCGACCCACCAGCTCGTGCGTTGGACACGTATCTCTCAGCAACAGTGTTGTCGTCTGCATACCCAAAGGTACCGGGTTTAAGCAGATCATTAGTATGCAGCAAGAACAGTGTTGCCAAAAGCACCGACCCCTGAGGAACCCCCATTAATATCCAGCAGTCCAGACGAGCAGCCATCTATGACCACTCAGATAGACCGATCCCTCAGGAAATCCGCGATCCAATCACACAATTCGACGGGCAGACCGAAGGAAGGAAGCTTACTAATAAGGCTATCGTGCCAGACCCTGTCGAAGGCCTTCGAGATGTCAAGGGAGACCGCTAGTGCCTCCCCGTGCCTCTCTATGGCCTCACTCTAGATGTGAATGGCATACGCAAAAAGATCCCCAGTAGACCGATTTCGGCGGAACCCGTATTGTCGGTCACTAAGGACATCATTCGTTTCTAGGTATGCCAGGAGCTTATGATTCAGCACGCTTTCCATACTCTTACAGAGTATGGACGTTACCGAGATAGGTCTATAATTCGACGGATATGTCGGATAGTAAGTTCCTTTTAGTTGGTTTCGATGTTGTTTGGAAAAAGTCAGTAAATGTAAATAGATCCTTTTGGGTTCCAGCACAAACCTAAGGTTTTCAACATTTCATCATTTTTTAATATATAAACAAATTCTTCTTGACTTGTTGATATTTTCCCCAATAATTCCTGGCTGTTGGATGACCACTTTCGAAGATTAAATCCTTCTGATATCAAGAGCTGAATTAAATCATATATCGATTTTTTACCCTGTTCTATGTTGTAGCAGCCGTGTAACAGAACATCCATATAAAACCTATTTTCCAGAACAGCAGCCGCTTTTGGAAACTTGCATCGCGCATCCGCCGCTAACTGTTTTAATGTCATAATTGCTAAAAACGGTGCGGCCTTAGTTCCGTATGTTACCGTATTTAATTGATAGACTTGAATAGGTTGTGTTGATGATTTAAGCCAAACTATGTTTTGTCGATGTTGATCAATGCGGTTAACTATGACTTGGCGGTACATATTCTCGATATCCGCTGTGAAGGCAAAGGGATATTGTCTCCATTAAAGTAGTAACGCCTGTAGGTCATTTTGTAGATTGGGCCCTTTGAGCATGACGTCATTCAAGCTTTGGTGGATGTTTTGGCGGATGCGTTGAAGACCACACGAAGCTTTGTTGTTGAAGATTCTTCTCTATGCACGGCGTGGTGAGGCAAGAAGCATTCAAGTGTTATGTTATTGCTTTTCTGTTCCGGTTTCATGTGGTCCAACGCAGCATTTTCATCCTTGTATTTTTCGCTAATGTTGGTTGTTTTTAGTTAAATTAATGTTTTTTATGTAAGTCCAATTTGGTTTAGCGAATGTTTGGTTTGCCAGACTTTTAATGAGTTCATTCATGATGAGTACATCAGATTCGAATTCAAAGTTGTTGTACATTGAAGTACATTCTATATTTATCATCCCTTTAGAATTGTTTTCCTTTTGCCCCACTCCTAAGATGACGCCTTTGCATCGTCGTCTCTTGATATCTAACATCTGAGCCGCTTTCTCAGTTATTAAAGATATCTGGGACCCTTGATCGATCAAAGCATGGCTTGGTAAGTTCCATCCACACTTTTGACCTTTATAAGAGCAGTCGCTAGCAATATCTCCGCCTTTTCTTCTTGAGAAGCATTCGCGGTGTTCGTCACGGTTTCATTGCGCTTTGTTTCTCAACGTTGTTGCCGCTTGACGACAGCGTTGATGCATTTGCTAATTTTGTAAATGCGTCATGTAAAATGGTGTTATGTTGATCTTTGCATTTTCGGCATGTTAAGTTGGAGGTGCATTGATTTCCAAAATGGACAATAATAAACAATTTGTGCAAAGTTTTAATTTGGTTGCAGTTTTTAGCCTTTGGACGTCACTCATTTTTAAATATGTTTATGTTTTATGTATGTTTGGCAGGCCTAAAAAAAGGTTCATAGGGGACGAGAATATTAGTTTTTTTGCTGTCGTACCGGTTGGTGCGAATATTCCAGCACACCAAGTAGTTATCAGTACTTGTCGGTACATGTTGTATAAGTTTCTCAGCTTCTCCACGAACCTTACCCTTTACATACTGCATCTATTGGCCGCATGATAATGAGGGGTTGTTATGTACAACTTCCGTAAATAGGTCTCTAAACGATACTCATTGGGTGTAGTTTCCGTTGAAGTTCGGTATCTCAAGTTGAGGTGTTGATTTTTCCTTGACCACATTTTTGTATTAATAGCCCTTTTCAGGTTGTTGATTTTTTTCTCATACTTATCGTACATGTTGCTGTATTGTTCGTTCTCTCCATCCCAATGTAGTATGTCGATAGCTGACCATCTAGCCTGTAGCACCCTCAATACGTCCTCAAATTCCCACTTATCTGAGATAGAATCCACATATATGTTTGCCATACTGTTTTTTCAACAAATCGTCTAGCTTGCTGTTTGGCGCCCTGTTCGCCTTGTGAGCTGGTGGGTCACTCAGCTGCCTTGGGAAACTTGGTCCCGCCTCCTCTTCTGTTACCCCCTCCGCACGCCTACTCAACGCCGATGGTCACCCGTTGCAGGACTTCCTGTTTTCAAGATCCGCTGTTACTGTTGGTTGATGATCGCCTTGGTTGACTCATACACCGTACTTGTTTTCTCGTACTCTCGGCTGGTAAAATAAGGATCAGTTTTACTTACCTCCCCCTCAATTCGCTCATGATTGATTTTGTAATCATTCCAATAACTATCCAAAGTGTTAAGCTTCCGCTTAAAGTAGTCTACTGTTTTCCTATCAGCACTATCCTTCTTCAAGTTATTGCCAGGCCATGATGTTATGATGATACCATAGATCATTAATTGCATTTCGATGAGTTCCGCCATTGTTATAGGATTTTAAATTACAGACTATAAATAAGGAAACTTGTTACTTGTATTCTCCGCTGTTAGTACTCAGCCTCTGCTGCTACTGCACTGTTTCTGCTCCAATGTTTGCTCCGACAGCCGCGCGACGAACAGACACTGTTTTTTGTTACGATAGTTCAGACCAAAATATGTCGGGGAACGTAGCATGTTATTTTGAACACTATTTATTCAATCACTCTCAAACTGTTTTTAATATTAGAATGTTAAATGAAATGTTGATGAATGTTAGAACACACCCGGCTAACGCAGCAGACCAAAGTGCACTGACTCTAAAATCAACTTAAAAGTAATAAGTGTGTTTAATAAAGAAATGAAATTAGGTCCATGCATCAGGACCGTATTGCTAACTTAGGTGTTCGGTGAAAACACCGAACTATTTTTAATGATTAAATATTAGTGTGCGTTATGCACAGACAAACAGAAAAAAAAACTAAAAAACATTGTTTTGCATTCTATTGTGTTAAGACCCCCAGTGATAGTTTTGTTCAAAACCTTCAATGTGCAGATAACGATCGGTTATAGATTTGAAAAATAATACCCGTATGCTTAGATGTGTTTTACGTCCCACTGAAAAAAAAAACTTGAGAGGTGTCAAGGAACACCCGGATGGAACGAAGTTCTTTTTGATTAAATAGTGAAGGAATTGTAATATATTTTTTTTTTAAGTTATAAAAATATTTTTTATTATTAACAAATATAATGTAAACAGAAATAGAAAGACGAAACGAAAATAACTGGCTTGCTTTCTATGAGAGAGAGGGAGAGAGAGATAGACAGAGAAACACGCGCACGCCGCACGGCTTACAACTATTTATAGCAAAAAGTGTCGTTTCAACTTTTCGTATGAATTTTTTCCGTCTAGCCCCCTTTCACAACGCGCGATAAGGAATTTCGTTCCAAAACCACGTTGGATTTGAATAAATGACGTTTTTAATCGATTTTACGTTAAGTATTTAGCTGTATCCAGATGGACTAGACAGAGGACCTTAGTACAATACTCGATGACTTCAGTAGAGCTTCCGAAAGAGTGGGCCTTAAAATGAACATGAACAAAACCAAGATCATGGTAAATACCCATGTAGAATCCATTCCTATCAAGACCAGGATTTTTACACTCGAAGATGTAGATGAGTACATCTACCTAGGACAAACGGTCCAGTTAGGTAGGGCTAACTTTGAGAAAGAAGTCAACCGTCGAATCCAACTCGGCTGGGCAGCGTTCGGGAAGTTGGCTGGTATCTTCTCGTCTCACATAACACAGTGTTTGAAGACAAAAATATATGACCAGTACGTGTTGCCAGTGATGAATTATGGAACGGAAACATGGTCGCTCACAATGGGCCTCATCAGAAGGCCTAAAGTTACTCAAAGGGCAATGGAGAAGGCAATGCCTGGAGTTTCCTTACGTGATCGAATCAGCAATCATGATAACCGCAAGAGCTCGAAGGATCGCCAAACTGAAGTAGCAGTGCGCAGGGCACATTGCATCGCAGAACGGGTGGTCGATGGGGCCGAAAAGTTCTGAAGTGCGACCGCTTACCGGAAGACGCAACGTTTGAAGGTCTCCCACTAGGTGGACCGATGACCTGGTGAGGATCGCGGGTACCCGATGTATGCGAGACGCACAGGACCGCTTATTGTGGCGACACTACGGGGAGGCCTATGTCCAGCACTGGACGTCTTTCGGCTGAAATGATGATGATGATGGATAGACTGGAAGCTAACCTTAACATAGTCAGTCAAGACTATTCCCGCTATGGGCGAAGCGGAAGAGAGTGTCAGACTCCCACTTACTAAAACCCAACCGTGTTCCTTCGAATGCTCTTTGCTTTTAAATGATTCCGCAATCATAATGAAGCCTTCATTTAGTAGATTTTTCTATCTTCAGTATTTAAGGTACTTTCCCTCCATATTGTAGTCTTGGGACGCCCTGTATCTAAAACTCTTTCGTTACTGACTGACTAAGTGACTAAAAGACAACGCAAAGCCGAAACTACTGGTCATAGAAAGCCGAAATTAGGCATTTAGGGAGTCCTTTGGGGAGTGTAGTGGAGCATTAAGAAGGATTTCCCAAAATTCCTAGGGGAACGGGAAAAATGGGATACGTGCCTTCGAAGTCGCGGGCAAAAGGTATTATTATAATAAGCTTTCGGGAAATCCTCTCTTAGTGGTCACAAACATGGGCGGAGAATTGCAACCTGTGGTACTTCTTATTCTTTATGGACCTCTTAATTTAGTTTTGACTTTTTGAATCCTGCAATCTGCGATACAAAGGATATAGGATTAAGTTAGTGCCCCTCATGATGGATTTGTTGCAGTTTCCTAACAAATTATTAACTAAGAACACACTGAAACGTTATAGAGAAGTATTTTTTTTCCAAACATGGGATGTCCCTATCTGAACTTTTTTTTTAGTAATTTTCTATGACTGGAACAAGTCCGTCGGTCTTCTTTGTGGAAAGTAATTCACACAGTACTTTTCGTGGTGCTTCTTTGGAACGTACAGCAGTTCAAAAACCAATATTCTCTCCCCATTGCAACAGTGCTGATCTAAGCAAGCGAGGGATGCCCAGGTTCCTTTCGATCTCGTTCGAAGCTCGTTACCAGTGAGAACAAGTCAAGGACAGGCCGATAAAGGCTTAGTTCGTGTGGTAAAGAAGAAGAAGCCTATTAGTCGCAATCAGTGCGATACCGCATTGACCGAACCGAACATGTTGACGCGTCCTGCTATTCCGTCGACGCAGCTGGACGTGTCACGTCTGCATCACACGACAAAGGTAGAGGACGTTGTTGAGTACATCAGGATCAAGACCAAATTCACCTTCAGAGTTAAACGCTTGAAGTTGCGCCACAAAATTAACTTTAAATCTTTTGTGGTACGGGTTTCGACTCATCACCTGAAGACCTTCATGTAGGAAGAATTTTGGCCGACGGGTGTCTACCTGACACCATGACTCAACGCAATACGTCGCCGACTCAACGTAACAAATAGATATTATGTATGGAAGCATTAAGTTTATTTTTTGTATGTGTAATCTATGTATTTTATCTATGGGCCTTAGTTGCCTGATAATAAAGAATTATTATTATTATTATTGCTGGCAATAGTTTTGCTTTCAAGTTAGTGATTAAGTAATGACAACTGTCAGTTTTTTCGAGTAATGTAATTTATTTGAACACAAAATATTTTACAACAAAAATAACTGCAAGAGCACAACAACGTAATTAACAATACCTCCTATCAAACCGATTGCTAGCCCGGCGTCCACATAAAACAGGACACACGCGGTCATCTTACTGAACGATCGAGTTACCAGTATCACGTTCGGCAAAAATGTTTCTGACTGTCTGTTAGAAAATCATATTAATTTCTTCAGCGCATCATATTTTGAATGATATTCTATTATATATCATATTCTATTGACATTTTTAAACAAAATGATATTATATTTTATTAATGATAATAAATAAATAACATTTTATATGTATACGCGATATATGACTTGTACGAGTCCCAAATAAACATTTTTCTTTCTTTTCTCTTTAAAACCAGAAACATTTCGAAGTAGTTCCGGAGCTAAAAGTACGGACAGTAAAACTCACAAACTATGAAAAACGATGAATTTCCGAGAATAAGAATATGAGACAAAGAATTTGCGCGCCACTCTTAAGTCTACGCAGACGAAGTCGCGGGCGAAGTGCTAGTTATTTATAATCCGCAAAATTACCAGTATTAGTTTACCGGCTTTTATATCCTCGGTTCATGGTACTGATAAATTAATCAGGAATATCATAGCTTCTACACTGATTGATTTTGATGTTTCGTGCTTCACCGAGGCTGTGAATGCCTGGAAACTCGCTTGCCCGAATGTAAATCTACCTGACAACCCATCATACCAGAGACAGTGGGATGAGCTGCTCTGCAGAAAAGTTCAGAGGAACCTTATAGCCACTTCTGCTTCTACTGCGGAGCGTGCGCGCCTGCTGGCTGTGGATGAGTGGGAGTCGGGCCTCTGGCTTCACGCACTGCCGTCGTCGAACATAGGCACCTTATTCGACGATACAACTTTCCGCCTCGATGCTTCTCTTCGCTTAGGTCGTATCGTGTTGTTCTACTCATCGCTGTCACTGTGGCGAAGCTGTCAACAGCCTCGGGTACCACGGCCTCTCATGCAGTCGAAGTGCGGGTCGCTTTGCACGGCACGCAAATATCAACGACATTATCCGACGCGCTCTTGTCGCTGTCGGCGTTCCAGCTGTACTAGAATACAATGACCTGGCACGCGACGATGGCAAGCGACCGGACGGTATGTCTTTGTTTCCATGGAAGACCCTTAGTGTGGGACGCTACTTGTGTCGATACTCTTACGCCATCCCATCTTCCCAGCTCGTCGTGCTGTGCTGGTACTGCCGCTACGGCTGCTGAGAACCTTAAGCGGCGAAAGTATAATAACCTTGTTGGCCATTATATTTTTGAGTCGTTTGGGGTTGAAACTCTTGGACTGTGGGGTCCGAGTGCTTATGCTTTATTTAAAGATCTTTGTAAACGCTAAGTTGACACTAAAAATGTAGTTATTTTATTTTATTTTATTCAAATCAAATCAAATCGTATATTTCAAATAAACCATTTACAGGCACTTTTGAATTGTCAAGGTCGGTCAGTCCAAAAAGATGAAGCTATTTGCACGTTCCAAAGCGTAGATCTCTATGGAGAAGAACGTGCAAGAAACTCCACGGACACTCTTTTAAAAAATAATAAATTGTTACAAATTTTTGTTTAGATCAAGTTGAAATTATACAAACATGTGAGAACGATGTAAAAGACGAGCAGGATAAAAGCGTCCGGGAAAAAAAGGAACAATTCAAAGAAATATTTAAAATAAACCATGGCAACTGAGAAATGACCAGTCCCAACTGACAGCGCCCGTTCACGAACATGACGCATGCGCTAGCACCATTCGGCTCAACCATTTTGAAGGTGGCCAAATGATCCAACGCATACGCCACCATCAGCCAGACTTTTGTGTGAGCATGACACTCCCAACCGCCAGGGTACATTCAAGTCAAAAACAAACCTAAAACTGATAGCTATAGCTTAAGTTTAAGGTACACAGTACTCACACATGTGCCGTTAAAATGGATGAAATTATACATTGCTAAATAAATTGAGTCTATACAATGCAAATATTGTTTTTTTTTTACAATCTTCAGCCGGTCCAACAATGTTTCAAAATGCTAACAGATTATTTTGTGCGCCCTAGTGGCTGTGGAGCCGGACCAGCATTCAGCCAAGCATTTTTATCTTCAATATAATCCCCCAACTTATAATATGCTTGCCTGCATAGTGTGCGTTTAATACAAGATTTAAATTTTGTCTCATTAAGTTCTAATATATGGGGAGGTATCTTATTATAACATTTTAAACAGTACCCCATAAAAGATGAGGCAACTTTAGCCAGTCTGAAACCTGGTTGAACTAATTGATCCCTATTTCTAGTACCATAATTATGTCTGTCGCCTCTTTTACTAAAAAGATGTAAATTCTTTCTGACATACATAATGTATGTGTTATATTAGGGAAAACAAACAATTGTACATTTTTTCTTACGTCTAAGTATACAATTAAGTAGGTTAAAATACAATCAACAACGTTTCCACATATTACTAGTATAATTTACTGACATTCAGTATTGATGAAAGGTGGGGCTAATCTTAAAATTATACAAAATTATTTATTGGTTTTGTGTGCAATAACCAATTCCTTTTTAAAAACATTGTGAGATAGCGCAAATATGTCTATTTTAACAAAATGTTGGTTATAAATTTTGACTAATCTGTGGAGAGGCGCCCGCTCACCATTTGCATTTGTACGACTAGTGGTCGTAGCAAAGAGTGGGTAAGCGCGTGCCTCTCGTCTTATTACAGTTCTGGGCACGATATAAAATATATTATTGTCAAGTTCAGGGCAATCAAACTTGTTGTGTATCAGTCCATTTACTGTATATTAATATTGTAGTTATAATTAAGAAAAAAATAGTCATCAACACCAACCTAAAAGTTTTAAATCGAAAAAAAAATGGTTTATTTCGGTTCTAAACGGTTCTTTTCATTTTAAACGGATTGGATTAATTGGTTACAAACTGGCCTTACATCTGTAGTCATTCATCACTAACCTATTCAATAAAATTTTATTTGCTTCGTTTGTCAGCCAAACTATAACATTGTCAGTGTCCAAAAAAGGTGACGCAGTACCGTACAACTACTTAATTATAGTAAGTGACTCTGATGGCATAACTTCCTTTATGAACTTTCCAGAAGTAGACAATTTCTTTATTAGTGGTGATAAGAAAAACTTGTGCTTATACTTTTCTGTGCCAAAGTGAATAATCAATATAATTATATCGATTCTGTATACTCTTTTTAGTCTGCCAAATGCTTTACACCTTTTTTGACGCACTATAGCCTTAATTGTAATTATTAGTCGTATACAAAAATGGGCAATGAATAGGGCCCTATAAGACTTTCTATTTTTCATCGACCCTAGAAGTCTCTTAATTGAGCTTTGTTTTCTGATCTTGTAGTTGCGATTCAAAGAATATAGAATTAAGAAAGTGTTTGTAATTATGCGTTTGTTGCAATTTCCTAGTAAATAATTCAATAAGAACACATTTAAATGTTTTGGTTTGGAGAATCACATTTTTAGGCAAACATCGGATGGGTTGTTGTCTGAACTTTTTCCGTTTGAGTGATTTCCCGTGACTTAAACAAGTATGTTCGCCTCGAGTGCGTTTCTTCGAGAAGTCATCTTCAGTTTCTTTTGTAGCTCCCTATCCAGAACAATAGTTTCGCTTTAAAAAAAGTAGTTAAGTAATGAAAAATGTCTTTTTTGGTTTCAACTGCTTTAATTACCATATCACAAATTTTATCAAAGATTTTACAAGAAAAATAATTGCAAGAGCACAACAACAAAATTAATGATACCCCCTATCAAACTGACTGCTAGCCCCGCGTCTACATAGAACAGGCCACACGCGCTCATCTTGCTGAACGATCGAGTTGCCTGTATCATGTTCATACATAAATGTTTCTGACTGTCTGTAAAAAAAGACATTATATTTTTTGTAAACGTTTATTCCAGGTAAAGAAATTCTGAAGAGCATCACACTTACTTGAAAAGTTCCTGTTCTTCATGAGCTGTATACATGTGACTTTAGCTTCATGTACAGTTATATAAAATTTTTCGCAGCTGATACTATGTATAATTACAAGAATTATACTTCGTACTATGTATAGAATATTCGCAAATATCAATACTATAACCTAGAAAGTTAAATTCATTATTTGAATCATCAAGATTTCCGACACCATTTTTTTAATGCTTGCTTGATGAAACTAGATGACGTAAATACCAAAGCCAAATAATAATAATAATAGTAATTGACTCCAAAACGACAAACTCTAGGCTCTATAATAGGTGCCATTCTATTAGTGGATTCCATTATTAAAATACTAAAATATAAGGGATTAATTACGTGACATTTCGGCAGCGTTTGTCAATCCCATACATTCTTGAAGTATTAACAATTGCCTTCGCTACGCTACCGGTTACAGGACATCATTTGTCTTTTCTACTTCAGTTTTCTATCTAATATTTAATAAAATTTTCTATTATTTGTTTCGTATTCTGCTGGTCATTAATGCCAGTAATGGGTACACTACCTGCTGTTTGCGGTACGGTTAGTTTATTTATCAACTGTGCTATCGCATTACTAATGATTACTGTCATCCTAGGTAATTTATGCAAAGACTTTCCTACATGACTTCCTGCTGTTTCAATCCAGGGCTAGCGTGGAATTATGGATCATGCTTGTTCCACAATAATTTAAAAATCCATAAACTTACCGTGCTATTCGTAAACGTCAAATGTTTTGATTCTGTAAGTGCAATTACTGCAGTAAAATACAAATCGCACATAGCTATAGAGCGGAAAAATGCTTGAATTATTTGAAATAGTACCTGGAGGTAGATGGCAAGATTAAAAAATATATTGATAGGTAATTGAACATTTAGAGCAAGTATCACCTACAATCGTTTTACTTACCAATGCTTGAAAAATGGTTTTGTACAGATTGTAAGCCCCTAAAATATTTTGATATTTCTCAAGTAGTAAGTAGCACTGTCCTTCATCTTCCTGTTCTTCATTCATCATAAGTACTTCATTAATCCACTCATCGAGATATTTTTTCAACAAAATTATAATTCGGATAGCAAACACTAAGTTGACGTCCAATGTGGTGTACATGAAGTCACAAAGCAAATCAGGTAAGACTGTCCCGTAATTAAAGGTAGAAACATCGTTTGAATGAATGTAATGCCAAATACAGAATAAATTATCAAACAAAATTGCAGTTATTAGAGAGATCCAATTCCAAACAACGAAACTTCGGATATGCTTACTAGAATTGATGCCTCTATGGATATCCTGAATCTTCAATATAAGAGAGACGTTGTTGTGCTTATGCACAATGTCCAGAATGAACATCATTGTGAAGCCAATCATGTGACTGATGCAAAACAGAAAAACAAGGAACACTGCAAATTGATTACCTAAATGATTCCTGTCTAAATTCAACTGTATATAGTAAATAAAGCGTAATCGTTGTATAGACAATGAATTTAGAAACAACATACAGAAGAATGCCAGGAAATAATATTTTTTCCCGTTTGGATAAATGTAATTATCTCGGATACGATATTTTGAAGATAAAAATAGATGGAACGCAAAATTAAAAGAACACACAATCCTTTGAACTTCTCTATCCAGTTTATTATTGGGGAGCACCTGCAACGAGCGAATCGTAATAATTTTACAATTTTCAAATATTTTAATCATTTTCTAGCGTCTGTTTGTCGAGATAATAACTTGAAATGTCGGATGTCGCTGTGAAAGTTCCATTACAGTAATAACGTCTGAATATTGATGTACTGATCGTATCAGCGCTTGAAGAAGACTTAATATTCGTAATCGTCTTTCCTTTTAATTTCTTCATCAAGTGGAATTTTATTTTCATAAAATACTTACCCCCTGATCGACTTCTTGGGAATCTTAAAAAGATGTTTCGAATGCTCAGCTCAATTATTAGATACATTACAACAACGTAGGATAAATGGTTTCAAGAGGCCTAGTAACCACAAAAAAGATTGGTAAGGGTGTTTTGTACATAAAACTGTTTTACTTTTAATGTAACCTCCAACTTTGTAATAGTAACTTTTCTAAATTACATCGATCATTGATTGTCTCTATAGATATTACAAAATCAAATGTACATAAAAAGGGGAAAGAAATATATGATATAATTACAAAATCTTTAATTTTTACAAAATTTATCAACTGACTTTTTTTGATATAATAATCAATTAATATATAATAAACGATTGAAAGAGATATTTTCACATACTTTAGAATTACTATTTTTTATTAAATCCCTGTTAAAACCGTGTTATTAAATCCATAATATCAGTAATGATTCCAATTTAATTTACTTAACGTAGATAGCATAATAAATATCATTAAAAGAAAGAAAAATGTTTATTTGGGACTCGCACAAGACACAGTAGTAAAATACGTAAAACTAACAGTTATAAAAATATGTTTACGCAGTTAAGCGGCATTCTTAAATTAATCTGTATCATGTCATCACACACTCCAACACATTCACTCAAACTCGCACCCTACTAAGTACCATTACACATACACAATCACACACTCACACTTACACACTACACAGAGCTGCTCATTACTTTATATAAGTTTTTTCTTTTTAACTTAAAGATGTGTTCTTAGTTTAGTTTATTTTTTTCTTTTAAAGTCTCAATATTGTTAACTTCAATTGAGGGAAGTAGCGAGACAACCCTAACACAAGTATTTTTAATTACTTTCTGGGACTGTTTCATTCACATTTGTTGATGTAACCTTTTGAGACACAATAAAATTTATTATTTATTATTATTATTATTATCTGTGCGAGGCCAAAAAGGACCCTGTCTCAGCATATGCTGCGATATTAAAAAAGAAAAAATCACAGCGCTGGTGTTATGACAGGGCCTGAAGTGCAGAGTAGCATGCAAGCAAACATGCAGCAAGCAAGCAAGCATGCAGCGTGCATGGTTTCTGTCACGGCTCCGGCGCTGCGGGGCTCCGGCAGCCCCACGCGAGCTTAAATTACACTCTAGGGGTAGGACCGACAAGACAACGTGGAGTCGGTTTTGCAGCGATTCGTTTCTGTCACTTACTTTTGAAGAACATATTGAATTTTTAACAGACCTAAAGAGTTTCGATTAAATAAATACCATATCCAATAACGTTCTATGAATTAAATTTATGGAAAGAATGCATTCAACGTGGTAAGTAAGTAAGTAAGTAAGTAAGTAAAATTTTATTTGTTTAAACATGGTGTACATGATACATTGCATGCAAGATAATTATGAGATACAGAAAAGTTCTAACATGTTCAGCCGCATATCGTGGCGTACAAATTGGTAGAAAGAGATGGTGCATAAACCGTGATAATATTCATTATAAATTATGTAGGTACTTATTAATTTTTTAAATTATTCAGATTAGGTATCATTACAATTCAGCAAGCATATTTCTTGGATAAAATTAAATGTCAAAATAAAAAATACATACAATAACATGTCAAAAAATACACACACAACATTGTCATCTCAAAGGCGAAGAAAAATTGTCCTCTTTCATAAACTCTGCTATACTATAATATGCTCTTTCAGTCAGTAAACTCTTCATTTTACTTTTAAGAGAAGATATATTTAATGTTCTCCAAGATTTGGGCAATTTATTAAAAATGGTCGGAGCCATGCAAAAGATGCTCTTACGCATAAGAGTGGTTTTAGCGCCGTGAACACAGAGTTTGAAATTATCACGTCTATTCCTAGGGACAGCATCAGACACAAGCTGAAATAAATGAGAATTAGTTTTAATGAACATTACTGTTTCCAGAATATATAATGAGGGCAATGTCAATATTTTATGTTCTATGAAATAAGATTTACAGCTGTCCGTTGTTTGCAGTCTAAACATCGATCTAATGCACCTTTTCTGTGCCCGAAACGCTATTTCATTGTCCGTGCTATTCCCCCAAAAGATGACACCATATCTAAGAATTGATTCGGCTAATCCATAGTAAGCAGTAATTAGCGCATCTGTATTAAGAACCGCAGCAAGTTGTTGCAGAGCGTAGGCTGCACTACTCAATTTTTTACTAAGTGCCTCTATTTGAGGTTTCCAATTCAATTTTGAATCTATTATTAATCCCAGAAATTTTGTTATGTCAGCTTCATTGATATTTATATTGTTAAATTGAATATTCAGATTGTTGATTGTTTGTGTACGTTGTCTTAAGTGCATTACGTTAGTCTTTTTTAAATGAATTATTAAATTATTATCATTTAACCAATTTATAATAGATATTAGTGAATTATTAATGTCATGTTCATATGTGTTTATGTCTTTACAAGCTATTGTCATAGTACAATCGTCAGCAAAAAGTGTCATCGGTTGTTCCATTACTTTAGGCAAGTCATTTATATACAGAGTGAACAACGGAGGCCCCAATACACTGCCTTGAGGTACTCCGTACATAACTTCGCGTTCCTCTGATCTTGAAGTTTCTTCACGTTTACTTTTTTATTTATTGTACTGATTTCTGTAACTTGTTTACGGTTATGAAGATATGATTTAATTAATTCTAAAACGTTGCCTCTAACACCATAGGCTTCAAGTTTCTCTGCCAGGGATATAAAATGGACGCAGTCAAAGGCCTGTGTCATATCGCAGAAAATGGCACAGACTGGTGTTCTCTTATCTACATTTAGTGTGACATTATATAAAAACTCATAAATAGCCAAATTTATACTTTTATTCTTTCGAAATCCCTTTTGTTCGTCACTTAATATATTATACTTTTCTAAATAGGTATTTATTTCACCATATATATATTTTTCGAACACCTTAGACATAACTGGTACTAGCGCAATCGGTCTGTAATTTATCATTAATTCGTGATTATCTTTCTTATATAGCGGTTTTATTATAGACATCTTTAATGCATCAGGAAATATATCTGCACTTATGCAAAGATTTATAATGAAACACAAATGAGTACATATTTCAAATGCAACTGCTTTCAATATTTTTGTGGCAATACCATCGTAGCCAACGCTGTTCGTGTTTTTCAGCTTCATTATAATATTTAGTATATCATAAGGCGTCGACAGAGCCATAAACATAGACTGTGCTCTGCCAAGAATTAATGACGTTGAGTTTCTTCTCGCGTAAATTGTTGGTTGTATTTTATCTATAAAATAATTATTAAATGCATTGGCAATGTCCTTTGGGTGTGTGATATCCTTATTTCCAATTTTGATGCAAGAAATTGAGTTTTTCGGAGCATTGTACTTACTCTTATTAATTATTTGCCACGTAGTTCTAGGCTTGTTATTAGATGTTTTAATTTTGTAATTGTTTTGTGCTTTCCGAGTTAGATTCATAATTCTTTTGAGTAATTTTGAATATCTTTTGAATTTATCTCTATTAGCTTGACTTGGTTTTAATCTATATTGCCATAAAAGCTTCCGTTTGTTTTTACTACACAACTTTATCCCACGTGATACCCAAGTAGGTTTTTTAGTAGTCTTAATGGTAATCATTTTGCTGGGGAAACATAATTGGTACAACAATTGGAACGTTTCACTAAAACAGTTGTAGGCTGCATTAGGATCATCCATCTCGTACATATCTGAGAAGGATAGACTACTTAGACAAGTCTTGAATTTTTCTATATTTACCCGACTATAGTCCCGTATACTTTTGCGATAAAATTGAAGAACATCCTTTTTTTAACGGGGCATTGTAACAGCTGTGCTGTGTGATCGGATAGCGCGAACTCCAATACTTCTGATCTACAGCGACGCTTGTTAAAATTATGGGCAAAATTATCTATGCATGTTTGGCTCGTAGCCCGAGTAGGTTGTCTCAAAGCCAGTTGTAAATTAAAATTTAAAAGAATACACTCGAATTCCGCTGACAGTTTACTTCTCTTCAAAATGTCAATGTTGTAATCGCCAGCTAAAACTATATTCTTACATCGTTGTTTGGATAAATATTTTAAAAGAGTTTCCAGTTTATCAAAAAACTCATTGATATTATTTAAGTTAGGTACTCTATAAATACACACAATTATAATGTCATAGTCTGTCAATTTAACGGCACAACACTCGAATATACTTTGCGAGGACATGTTTGCTACATTGGACAATCCCTTCCATTGAATACTGTTCGGGGTTGGGGTGAGTTTAAGATAAACTAGGATTAACGATTATAAAGATAACTATATTTCAGTAATACGAATAATACAAATGGGATATATAACGATTAAAACTAATGAGGTGAATGAGATGAGATTGAGTCGCGCCCGATATGCTATCCGAAAGCGTACTGACTGTTTTACTTAGGTAATACATAAAATAATCAAGGCATAGAGCGCGGTGCCGCAATTACGCTGACATGTTCATTATTGTTCGGTGATTGACCCGAACATGCTCCCGGGGGAGAAAAGGATGAGGTTAGTAAATTAAATGGGTAATGAAATTAATACTAACAAGGTGAGAACAATGTTCAAATAATACTAAAATAGTTATGTAGAGTTAGATAAGTTAAAAGATGAGATGAAGATTACAAACTAAACCGAATCGCTACAATGTAAATCAGGAAGAGAAAACACACGAAAGATCGGTGAAGAACCTCTATCTTCCTTTTTTTGTAAGCACTCACTAGATAGAGCTAGCCGCTTAGGATCACTTTTCACTGATTTACTACTAGATTGCCCTTTTTCCCTAATTTCACTACACTCAATCACAACACTTTCTGGAACGGTGTGTGGAGATGGCAACGCTGTCGCCGCCGACGCTGTCGAACGCTCTGCTGTAGAAGTGGAACGATTTCCCTTACGTTGCCTTCGTCTCCATCGTTTAAAACAGTAAGCTGCCACCAGTGACAAGATTCCCAATATGATGACATATATAGCAGTAAATTGATGGACGTCGTGATAAGAGATATTGGTGCTCAAAGGTTCACTCTGCTTCATGATCTCAAGACTTCTCTTAATAGCTTCAAATTGCTTGATGTTGTCTGAGTTATAGGGATTAAGTTCATTTGAGATTTCTGGCATAGTGATATTTATCATGTGATTGATTGGTGATATTTCTGGCGAGATAATCTTTGTCGTCGTGCTAATTTTACTAGACAATCTTTTATTTGAATACACCATAAACTCCTCTGTTTTTACTAAACAGCCTTCCCCAACTCGCAACAGACCCGCACCTGATAACTTAACTGCCTTAACTTGATTTTCACACAGAAGTTTGACGTTACGTTCCTTGCAGCACAAATAGTAATATTTATTTTCCGATGTTAACTCTCTCCAGTCATTCTTGCACGAGGTAGTTTTAGTTTTACAAGTTCTTGTGCCTGGGATCGTCTCACAAAGACTATGATCATCTTTCATGTGGTGAATAGGCCTTCTGATATGACACAGGATAGTCACAGGGTTTTGTAATACGCATGACTGCAGATCCGTGTCTGTGATAGTTAAATACGAATCCTTTCTCATGTTGATGGCTGCTAATTCAGAGATAGTTTCGACCTTCATCATCATGTTATCCTTTATGATGCGTGGAACTGCGATAAGATTGAATACCTCGTAAAGGTCCCTTTCAATCAGGGGTATTTTTATTTCTATAATGAGGTATTTGCCAGAGTATTTGGCTCTTACTTTGAGCAAGCTATAAAGGTCTTTAAGATTAAAGTTGTCGACAGGAACAACCAAGTCTCCAGATATTTGTGCTGATATTATGCTTAGCTCTGATCTAAGTTGCTTCGGAGATATCAAATGAAAATCTAATTTTCCACTATAAATATCAGTTACTGTGTCTAAAATTGAGTCCTGGATTCGTCGAAGGGTATACCGCAAGTTGTTCGCAGTGAAAGCCGAGGTTAGGAAGTCTGTGATAACAGTTATGTTCTGTACTTGCTGAGAGAGATTTTTATAAGATTCTTGGAGATAATTAAGCTTTTGATTTATTATCTTGTGATGTTTGGTTATGGTATTCTCCATCCTTTTCATGAGATTAAATTCTGCTTCTACGACCGACGTTTGGTTTTTCCAGAGGTTGTATAAATGGTGTTCATTTTTCTTTAAAAGGTCAATATCCTTCTCATATTTTTCTGCAAATCGTTGGTCCAACACTCCGAATAAACTATTTGCAACGTAGCCTACTCCGTCTAGCAAGCCGCGTCGCCGACGTTTCTTATTAGTCATGAACGAGTCATTTATCATGATAATATTATTGTAATGTTTAATTTCTTCGAACTCGTGCTCGAGTTGTAACATGACGCCGTCGCAAGGTGTTTGTGTTCTAATCGTAGAGCATAAGGTTTCAAGATACTGGATATACTTTAATAATGCCGCCATTCCTTCTTGATAAGGATTTGTGTCATAATAAACTATTAAGTGCCAATCATCTCTAATTAAATGCATGTTAGATATTTTGTCAAAGTAGACACTATTGTTTGTCAGTTGGGTGAAGTTGTAGGATGCTTGAGCGGTGTTTATTAGTGACAGAAAAAATATTGTCAGTGATAAAACCATAGCTGAGAATGAGATAGGACGTTTTTTCTTCGCCGCTGGCAATTTATTTTCAGTTTTTGGAACTTTTGGATCTTGATAATTTTTATTTGTTGGCAGTAAGGATAGTTTTACAACCGGGCGTTTTAAGAGCCCGTTTTTTGTTTTAAGTGTGACGACCCTTACGTGTCCGTCACTTCCGGGATGCAACGTTACTACGCGACCTAGACTCCATTTTCCAGGTGGAAGGTTGTCGTCCTTTATAATAACGATGTCGTTAAGATCGAGATCTTTTTGATGTTGCCGCCATTTGGTCCTCGTAGAAAGCTGCGAGAGGTAGTCAGTCTTCCACTTAGCCCATATATCTTGATAAATTTTTTGCGTCAAGTGCCACCGTGTTCTGAGATCACGCTCTGTTTCAAAGATCGTTAAGTTGGGGCCACTTGCTAAAAAGTGAGCCGGGGTCAAAAAGTCCAGATCCTCAGGATCTTCTGTCAGAGGGCATAGTGGTCTGGAGTTCAAGCAAGCCTCGAGTTGGGACAGTAGGGTAATATATTCTTCGTAGGTTAATTTTTGCTCTCCCACGACACGCTTGAGATGATGTTTTAGGCTCTTCACTGCAGCTTCCCAGAGTCCGCCAGCAGATGGCCACGATGGGGCGTTAAAATGCCACTCGATATTCATTTCAGAGATAGTCGAGTTTACTTCTTGGTGAGACAAGATTTGGGTGATTTCGGCAAACTCTTGTTTTAAAATTTTGTTGGCTCCTATGAAGTTCGTGCCCTGATCGCTGTAGATGTGCCCTGGAACTCCTCTTCTAGCCGACATTCGTCGAAGCGCGGCAATAAATGCTGATGCTGTGAGATCCGAGACGATTTCTAAATGTATGGCTTTAGTTACCATACAAACAAAAACTGCGACATATCCTTTACAGGTTTTAATACCACGACTTTTGTTTGCCTTAAGAAGGATGTGTCCGGTATAATCTATTCCAGTGTGGTAAAAGGGTCGATTAGGAATCAATCGTGCTGGAGGTAAGTCGCCCATGATTTGATGTTGTGGTATGGGATTATTTCTTTTACATTTGACACACATTCTTAATCGTTTCTTTGTGGCTCTGTTTCCTCCAAGAATCCAGTATTTTTGTCTTATAAATCCAGTAGTCATTTTTACTCCACCGTGAAATACAAGTTCGTGGGATTCGTCTATGATAAGATCTGCCAGTTTTGATTGATTCGGGATTATGATAGGATGTTTCATTTCGGGATCGAGATTCGAATGTTTAAGTCTACCACCGACACGCAGTATTTGATTAGTGTCTAGCATGGGATTGAGATTAAGAACCTGGCTTTTCTTATTTAGTGGTTCATTATTTTTTAGCCGCGATATTTCTTCGTCGAAATATTCATTTTGGACGTGCTTAATTAACATTTCTCTTGCTGTCTTTATATTTTGCAGAGTAAGAAAGCATGTGCGTTTTTTCTTGTAAACAACAATGTCGATGAACTTGTTGATGTAAGCTAATACTCGGGTAACTTTCCTCAAAGTGCTATATTTTAGTAACAATTGATTAATTATTAAATTTTCGGGGTTAACAATGACCGTGTTTAATTCTTTTTTTCTGAGTTCTTCGCTCGGACTCGTATAAATCGGCATCTTATAAGATTCTTTAGGCTTATTTTGTGGTAACCAGTCAGGCCCTTGCCACCACAGCGAGTTATTAACTAACTGAGCAGCGGGTATACCGCGGCTTGCGCAATCTGCGGGGTTGTCTTTGGATTTTACGTAACTCCAGTTAGTTTTAGGGATTGTGTCAATTATGATCCTCACTCGATTTGCAACAAAGGGTTTCCATTTCTCCGGTTCGCCACATAACCAACCAAGAACAGCCGTTGAATCAGTCCAACCATAAATATGCACCTTGTAGCTCGATAGTGATAAGATGATTTTTCGCATAAGTTTTGACAACAAGAGAGCGCCGCAAAGTTCCAGACGCGGGATCGATTGTGGTTTTTTCAGGGGTATTACTTTTGATTTCCCTGCAATAAGGGTCACGTGGGCTTCATTTTCTCTCTGTACTTTGCAATACACGACGCAAGCAAATGCTTTATTGCTAGCGTCGCAAAACCCATGAAGTTCAATGATATCTTTTTCCTGGGTTTTAATCCATCGTGGTATTTTAAAATGAGATATATGAGATAGATCGGCTTTAATAGTATTCCACTCTAAAGCGATTTCTTGTGGGACAGTGTGATCCCAACCCAGGTCTGATTTCCATAATTCTTGGAACAAGATCTTAAGTTTTATTTGGACTGGTGCTAGCCAGCCTAAAGGATCAAAAATTTTAGATATTTGAGATAAGAATTGTCTTTTTGTAAGGATGCCTTGAGAGATAAATTCTATGGGATGAAAAATAAATTGATCATTTTTTGGTTCCCACCGAAGACCTAAGGTTTTGGTTGACTCCGGTTGCTTAAAGTCAAAGTCTTCCTTTTGAAGTGCATCAGAACTATCTGTTAGTTCCGGCAAGTTCGATCGCCATTTTCTGAGATTAAACCCGCCAGATTTGAGAAGGTCAATCATCTCTGCTTTGAGCTGTTTAGCTGCTCTCGCTGAGTGCTCGCCATGCATGAGATCATCCATGTAAAACGAGTGTTCTAAGATGTCAGGAGCGCAACTTTGTGGATAGTTTGGCCTTTCATCAATGGCCAGTTGCTTCAGTGTCATCATGGCCAAGAAAGGTGCAGCCTTTGTGCCATAGGTAACGGTCGCTAACTGGTATTCTTTTAAAGGTTGAGATTGATGGTTTCGCCAGATAATTTTCTGATATTTCTGATCATCGGGATGTAGCCAGATTTTGCGAAACATTTTTTCTATATCTGCTGTAAAAGCGTATCTAAACTGTCTCCATTTTAAGATAAGGCTCTGAAGGTCTTGTTGTAAATTGGGTCCTCGGCACATAAGATCATTGAGGCTTTTTCCACTCGAGGTTTTTGCTGAGGCATTAAAGACAACTCGCAATTTGGTAGTTGATGACTCAGATCGTTGGACGCAATGGTGCGATAGGTAGCAGTCCGGCTGTAAGTGTGGTGCAACGGGTATCATGTGACCGAGTTCTAGGTATTCAGAAATAAATGTTTTATAGTCACGTGCTAGTGCTGGTTGTTTACTTAATTTCCGCTCTATTTGGAAAAATTGCGCAATCGATTTTGTTTTCGACTCGCCTATATTTTTCTCGAAATTTTCTTTGAATGGTATTTTAACGACGTAGCTTCCGTTTTCCCGTCTAGAGGTCGAAGATTCGTAAAACTCGATGCATTTTTGATCTTCTTCTGATATCGCTGGAGACTCAAAAATGTCCTCCACTTCCCAAAATTGCTGTATGTCTTCGATATTATTTAGGATCACGTTGCAATGGTACGTTTTGTAGTTGCCACTTAAGATCCATCCCAACTGGGTTTGTTGAGCCATGGGCAACATACCTTCTGATCGACAGATACCGTCCATAAGGATAGTGGAATAGATATCTGCTCCAAATAAGATATCAATAGGCCTACTTTTGTAAAATTCGGGATCTGCTAGAGTTATTTGGTTAAGAGTAGGCCAGTCTGGTTTGGGTAAGGTACAGCTGGGTAAGTTATTTATGAGTCTATTCATTATATATACGTCCGTTTCAAAGGTGAAATCGCTAACCAACGACGAACATTTGATGGTGATCATGCCCTTACAGTTGTTTTCCTTGTTTCCTATTCCCGAGATATAACCGTTGCATTTCCGTCGCGGTAGTCTTAACAACTGAGCTGCGCTTTCCCTAATGATGGATGTCTGTGATCCTTGATCTAAAAGAACTCTCATTTTTTGGTAAGATCCGTCTGCTGCTTGTACGTTAATTATTGCTGTGGCAAGCAATATTTCTGAGGATTCTTTAACAAGCGATGTAACTGTGTTACTTTCTTGCTGCTGAGATGGCGATTTCGTAATGGTGGCTGCATTTGACCCTGATCGATTTGACGTAAAAGATTCATGCAAAATGGTATTGTGGTCTTTATTGCATTCTTTGCATTTTATTTCAGAAAGGCATTTCTTGCCTTCGTGATAATGTAAACAATTTGTACAAAGGTTCAAGTTAGCAACAGCATTTTTACGTTCATTAGGTTGCAATTCCAATAATTTTTGACATGCATGAATTCGATGATCATTGGAGTTGCAAATAGGGCATTGCTTGCGATAGTTAATTTTGCGTTTGGACTTTGACGATTGCGAAACTTCGTTTGTTGAGTAATTCGTTTTAGGATTGTAATAATTTCGTTTAAAATTGGAACCCTTTGAAAATAATGATTTGTTACTGCTGTTGGATTGAGATGGGGATGATTTCTGCGTGGAGTATTCAAGCTTCTTACGTGAAGTTTCCAGCATCATAAATTTAGTTTCCAAAAAATTAAGGAAATCTTCCAAGACGGGCAACTCTCGCGGGGATTTCAAGGCTTGCAGATAATCCTCGTATGTATCTGAGTCCAATTTTTGAGACAGTATACATACTAGGAAAGGGTCCCAGGAAGACACATCGACTCCCAGATTTTTGATAGCATTCACGCTCTCGTACGTAGTGTCGTGAATGCGTTTTATATGATTTGAGGATTGTTGCTGATTAGCTGGGATATTCATAAGATTGTTAAGGTGAGAAATGAAGATCAGTCGTTTATTATTATAACGATGATTGAGGATGTTCCAGCACACAGGATAATTGTCGGAACTTATTTGGAGATGTTGGATCAATTTTTCGGGCTCACCTTTGATCTTACTCTTTAGGAACTGCATCTTTTGTGCGTTCGACAAAGACGGGTTGTTGTGCACTGCTTCAGTAAAGAGATCTTTGAACGAAATCCACTTATTGTAGTTTCCTTCAAAGGTGACTATCTCCATTTTAGGAGTAGACTTTTCAATATGCGCAACGGACCACATTTTCTTATTAATGTCTTTCTTGATTTTGTTATAATATTCCTCGTAATGGGTAAATTGCTTTTCGTACTCGGGGTTTGATCCGCCGTACTCGTTGTCCAGCTCCCAATGTAGCGAGTCAATAGCCGCCCAACGAGATTGTATCGACTTCAGGATGTCTTCAAACTCCCATTTTTCCGTGACGAGATCAAGGTTGATATTGGAAGTTGTTCTCAAGAAAGCTTTAAAGTTGGTAGCTTGCTTTTTGAAGAGAGCTTCGGCTTTGCTCTCTTCAAGAGAAGAGGATTTAGAAGCAGCGTGAGATGTGGGGTTCGAGGTTTGAGATTCCGCAGTGGGTTGGAATGTAGGAGGTTTCAATTCATGGGCTTGCGGTCTGTTTGCGAGAGGGTTATAGTTTTGAATAGTAGTTTTAATGGTGTTATATTTTTCCTTCATTTGATCGTATTGATTGTTACTGAAATATGTATGAGATTGCTCGCCAAAAGATAGCAAAGTCATATGATTATTGTGGAACTCTGTATAGTATTGTTCCAAGGTAGCTAATCGACGACGTAAGTAGTCTGAGGTCTTGCGCTCTGCACCATCTTTCTTGAAATTGGTGAAGAGCGTATCTACGGCTTCGATTAGTTGTTGTTGGGTTGCTAAAATGTCATCCATTTCCGACATTATAAAGATGCAAAAGAGACCTTACTTGTTTCTGAAGGCTTCTTTGGAGATCAAATGTCCTTGCGTTGGCTGCAAGAACAAACCTGGAGTAGCAGCGCGATGAGATGACGCGATGCGGGATTAATCAGGATCAGCAGGATCAGGAACGGAGTAAATCCAATCCGCTCTGTTTTCCAGGGTCAGGTAAAAGGTTCCAAGCGAGACACTCACACAGTACAGTTAGGTACACGCGTAATGGTCCCGCTCCGAGGGCTCGAAGGACCAATGTTCGGGGTTGGGGTGAGTTTAAGATAAACTAGGATTAACGATTATAAAGATAACTATATTTCAGTAATACGAATAATACAAATGGGATATATAACGATTAAAACTAATGAGGTGAATGAGATGAGATTGAGTCGCGCCCGATATGCTATCCGAAAGCGTACTGACTGTTTTACTTAGGTAATACATAAAATAATCAAGGCATAGAGCGCGGTGCCGCAATTACGCTGACATGTTCATTATTGTTCGGTGATTGACCCGAACAAATACCATGCTTAACCAGTATACATGCACCGCCTCGCTTACTTGTCTGTCTACTATAACAAGCACCTAGACTATAATTAGCTAGGTGTAGCTGATTCTCACAGCCAGCCATCATAAAATGCTCTGAAATGCATATTACATCTACATCAACATCTCGTTCTGAAAGTTCACATAAACAGACTGAAAGAGCGTCAGATTTATTAACGAGTCCAACAATGTTCTGATGTAAAATACATAAATATTTAGTCAAGAAAAAAATTGTCCTTATTTGTCAAATCATTATCAACGGTTATGTCAACTGTATCACATAAACTATTATTATATTGTATGTCAACTATTAAACTATCTATGTCCTTGAATATTATATACATTCCATGGTTACTGACTAAGCCAGTTCGTTTATTATACATTTTGTAGTCAAAGGATAAATTTAAATTACTGTCTAACAGATATAAGTGTTCATATGTCCGTACATCTAGATATAAAAGGTTGTTGAAAGTTTCTATTCTACTGTTAAATAAATTAGCATAGTATCCATTTTTATATGTCGGTAAACAGATGATCACATTCGTATGATTTATGTTTTGAATAACTTCTCTTATACGGAATATAATTTCAAAATAATTATTAGTATTTTTGAAGTCTTCATCACCTAAAAGTATTACACAAAAATAATTCATGGTAAATTTCACAAGTTTTTCTGTTAAACCTTTCAAGAGATGTTCAGTTTTTCCGTTACGTAATAAATAGTGACAACAGTCAAATTTGTTTGCAAAGGTATTTTGCGCTATGGATAGTATTTTATTTGTATTATTCGTGCTCAGAATGCATAATTTATTCTTGTGGGCAAAGCTGGCGGCTGGCAGCTGGCTTTCCTTGGACATGCATGGGGTGTTATCTTTTTCAAAATACTCCTGGTTACTTGTAGAATTTATTTTAGAACATTTATCTTGCTTCGGTTGTTCTACATTAATGGGCTTTTCAGGGATAGTAATATTTTGAGCATTATTTTTCTTGGACGGGGTGTTAGTGTCATTCTGGCTTTTTATTTTTTTTATTTTACCGCGTTGGTGTTGGGGTGGAAGAAGATTCCCCACATCCAACCTTTTTATATAACTCTATGATTTTATAGCTCTTTTCCAATTCACATTTTAATTTTATATTTTCTGTGTTTAGAATGTCTATTTCATTATTTGCAATCAGTAATTCCTCCTGTACAGATAATAATTTTTCTTGTAACTCTCGTACTTCTAAAGTTTCGCCTTGGTCAGGTAGACTTTGAATCGTGGTATCAAAGAGTAAAGAGTCTGAAGTGTTCATAGTCGACACATTATTATGAGAGTTCGTTTTCCGTATTTTTGTCATTGTTATATTACTAGTGTCTCCACTCGTTATAACTTATAGTAAAATAAATAAACAATAATAATGTAAAATCAATATATATGTATGTCAGAATCGAACTTAGGCCTAATGGAATCCAACAAAATAGTTTTGCAAATGTAATAATGGCCAAATAGAAATAGCACGATCGTGGATTCGAACTCGTGGCACTACGTTCACACGGTTTTCGATGTCAGCTCTGCTCGTACTTCACCAACTTAACGATGTTAGATGTATCGAAATAGTGTCTCTGTTCTTATTTCTGTTAATTTTTGAAAATCAAACAGTCGTTATGTGACTCATGCTGCAAAAATGTCCACACTGTCAAACTGGATTTGCTGCACGTTTTAGACACAATGTTTTATTAATTTTTAAGTAGTTCACGATCCTCTTTTGTTGAGATATTGTTTTGAATGTTTTAAACTGTATTTTATAATGATTTGTTGCACTTACAAGTCTTGTTTTAAAGCACTAGTTACACGTCACTTTTCCACTTTTTGGGTAAAGTTGGAGTCCAGATAACGATAGGTCAGGTAAATCCAAGCGATATTGACACTTTAACACCACTTTTAACTTTAAATACTCGGTAGGTAATACTATTTTTAAATATTTTTATATACGGAGCCAATGTTTACGTGACGGCAGCGCCATCTCATCCTTTTCTGTTCGTGCGTGAGTTCTTCATAACTCTGATGTTCAGGCGCAAGAATATATATTTTTAGAAATTCAGGATATCGGCACGTATACTGACTTTTTATTTAATTTTTACAATTTTAGATTTCAAATTACAATTGAAGAAATACGTCATATTAATTTTGACCATTCAAGAAGTTCATAGATTTGTCAACGTTGAAGTTTATTTCAAGAAACTTATCAAGACAAACTGGATTAGTATAATTCTGCTGTTTTCATTCTACATTTCTTTCACCATTTATAATTATGCGATGTATCCAGATTTACCGTTTTATATCGTAATGAATACGGTGGTGTTAATCGTTTTTGATGCGGATATGATTTATGAAGTTGCTCAAATATAAATTCGTTCAATGGAATTATCAGGTTTTGGCCTCATTCAATGATCACCAGACCGAAACGTATCACAAAAGATTGTTCGAAGTTTATTTTCAAATAATGAAAAGTTACAATATTTATTAAAATATTTTTCAAGTATTGGTTAGTTTGCTTTCTGAATTTATATTGATGTAATACGTGTATATAGAAAAATAAGCTTAATAATATAATAACAATACTTTTTCAGGTTTTACACTACACACTGAAGACTGAAGAATTCCTTGCATTCCTTAGTTTATGTTGAATTATTGATACAATATTTTCAAAAATCAACAAATCCAAAAGAATGGGTATGTTGTATGTTTTATTGAATTGTTGATCACGGCGACCATGTTTAACAAAAACGATGACTCCTGGAGCTTATAAGTCTTCCTGTGTAGATCATCCGATGCTAAATAGTCTGCCGACCCTTAGAAGAGGCTAGCTCTGCCTTAATACAGAAAACATGACTATGCGGCTAACTTAAGAGGAAACATGGGCGGCGGGACTTTGTATGTAAAAAGTCATAATTCGAGGTTTGGCTCTCGACTGTTTTCTCCCAATATTAAACCAATTTAAAAGATATTTCACCCGCCCGCATTTCCTCTTAAGAACAGTTTATATTCTGCACTGACTGTGGTAGTTGACTGACTATTCATTAAGAACAGTTTATATTCTGCACTGACTGTGGTAGTTGACTAACTATTCATTAAGAACAGTTTATAGTCTGCACTGACTGTGGTAGTTGAGTGACTATTCATTAAGAACAGTTTATAGTCTGCACTGACTGTGGTAGTTGACTGACTATTCATTAAGAACAGTTTATATTCTGCACTGACTGTGGTAGTTGACTGACTATTCATTAAGAACAGTTTATAGTCTGCACTGACTGTGGTAGTTGACTGACTATTCATTAAGAGCAGTTTATATTCTGCACTGACTGTGGTAGTTGATTGACTATTCATTAAGAACAGTTTATATTCTGTACTGACTGTGGTAGTTGACTGACTATTCATTAATAACAGTTTATATTCTGCACTGACTGTGGTAGTTGACTGACTATTCATTAAGAACAGTTTATATTCTGCACTGACTGTGGTAGTTGAGTGACTATTCATTAAGAACAGTTTATATTCTGCACTGACTGTGGTAGTTGACTGACTATTCATTAAGAACAGTTTATAGTCTGCACTGACTGTGGTAGTTGAGTGACTATTCATTAAGAACAGTTTATAGTCTGCACTGACTGTGGTAGTTGACTGACTATTCATTAAGAACAGTTTATATTCTGCACTGACTGTGGTAGTTGACTGACTATTCATTAAGAACAGTTTATAGTCTGCACTGACTGTGGTAGTTGACTGACTATTCATTAAGAACAGTTTATATTCTGCACTGACTGTGGTAGTTGATTGACTATTCATTAAGAACAGTTTATATTCTGTACTGACTGTGGTAGTTGACTGACTATTCATTAAGAACAGTTTATATTCTACACTGACTGTGGTAGTTGAGTGACTATTCATCAAAAAGTCTATCCAGCCTTAGAGAACTTGAATGCAATTTGTCACCGTTTACATAGAATCAATATTCGGATTGCTTTTTTTTATGGATGGGAAATCATCAAATGACCCCTCCCGCTCTGGGTGAAGCAGAAGGGAGTGTCAGACTCTTACTTACTAAAACCCATCCGTGCTCCTCCTAATGCCCTTTGTGTTCCAGGGCCGCGGCGACTCTTTCGAACAGATTCCGCAACCCCGGCAGGCACTGGCCCTACCGGGCCCCATCTACTTTGCTGACATCTCTTTGAGGCGCGTGTGGAACACAGCGCGCCGTCGACCTGGGCGTGGTCCTGATCAGATGACGAGCCACCCAACGCTCGCCGTCCGCAGACCTGCGCCTACGGTGGCCGGGAATCCTACGGTGGCCGGGAATATTATTCGGATTATTTCTGATTATTGTTATTTCATCTTTTTCATGTCAGTTTTTAATCCCCGACGCAGAAACGACGGGGTGGTATAAGTTTGACGTGTCTGTGTGTGTGTGTCTGTGGCACCGTAGCTCCCGAACGGATGAACCGATTTTGATTTTGGTTTTTTTTGTTTGTCTCGGTCGGTCGAAGATGGCCATCGCCACGAAATGGCGGATAACACATTTTTTCACAACACCCTCAATACGGGTATGAAATGAAAGGGCTTGACTAGTAGAATAATGTACACTATATTGAAGGATAGTTTAAAAAGCATGAAATAAATATTAATTTAAAAATCCCCGACAAAAAAAAAGTTTAAAAAGTATAAAACAATTTCTATTGATTAAGAGTAAAGGGATCAATAGAAATTATTTTCTACTTTTAAACTTTTTTTTTGCCGGGGATTTTTTTAAATTTATTTCTAGTTTATAGTACTGTCGTCATCGCCGATGATATGCATTTGGATGTCCAAGAACTTTATGCTACAAATTATGCTGAGTCTAAACTGCGAGGCGTTCTATAAAGCTGTGGAAAATTCTCAGGACACATCATGTCCTCTTATTATGATGTCAAACTGTCCAGTCAAGAAATAGTCATCATTCTAGCCGAAAAACGTCCACTGCTGGACATAGGCCTCTCCCAAGATCAACCGGTCCTGTATATGTCACATGTACCAAATTCCCACTGTTATCACCAAGACACCAACCTACCTTATGGCATTTGAAATGATATATCCATCAGAAACATCAGTGGTTTAATTTTGTCATCATAATTTTATTTTCTACTGCTTATATTTCTCAGACGCTTGCAGTTACTATCTGCATTTAATCATTATCATTATTCTTGTTGCATTAAGTCCGCTCATGTACCACAATTGTGCATAAAGTTTAAATAAATAAATAAATATATTTATTATTTGAACTTTTGTTTCTAGATAAAGTTATGCAAGACTGTGAGGCGCGCGTACCGAGCATCATTCAGTAAGATGCGCGCTTGTCGACTGTTCTGCATTGATGTATGTCTTCTTCTTCACCTGGCGGAGCTACAGTCAAACTATTCTGTTGTCTTACTACAGTTTGCATTTCTGTAATCAAGTGTCAAGGTATACAAATGCTTTTTTCATAACTTTTGAGAATTCATTTTGGCTGTTTGTAATTAAAAAGTGTTAGATGCTACAGTAACATATTTTTCATATTATAAATGTTTATTTAGTATTTATTGTGTGCGGTGTGAATAAATTATTTTATTTCTTCTTCCTTCAGTGGCTTCGTTTTATTTCAAGTTGTTTCGGGATTGGTAACTATAAATATATAGCAAAAGCATAGGCAAAAACTTGACAACATAAGACAAAATATAACCAAACACTTTTATAATGTTTTAAAAATATAACAATGTCAAAGTGTGTGTTTATGTTACCCAAGTGAAGCTGTTGACTGAAGATTGTATCCCATCAAAAACATAACTTGTAAAAAAAACAAGTCTCGCAACTGAGTTCATCTACCGTAAAAAGTTGTGAGGTACATGTAATACCCAGTCGGTTAATTTATTCAGTCCCTACTTAAGGGTCCAGATTATACTTATAAAATAAAAACACAAGTCACCTTTTCACCCAGTTTAATTTAACAAGGACATAATAGCAAATTGCAACAGAACAACAATGTAATTAGCAACTAAAGCTATAATTTTAAGTGGTAAAGCAGCATCAACGTAGAACATTCTACAGGCGGACATCTTGTTGAATTTCGCCCGGAGTAGGCGTTTGACATTCTTGCAGAGCCTTTTTTCAGCATCTGTAGATAATATTGGACAAAGCATGGTAAATGAAGGATTATGTGAGAATTATATGAAAACAAAAGAATTGAATGATAGTCGGACGGTTGACAGGGGAAAATGGAAGAAGACTGCGTGATATGAGTCAAGAGCAGGAAAATTGAGATGATGATTAAATAATAACGACTACTTAGACGATAAAAATGGTTGGTCGCTGTGTTGAACACGAGACGATGCTAAATGTTCTTTCAGACATTTTTTACTTGCTTAAGAAAAGAGTTTATTACTCAGACCGTATAGGTCTTTTTTTACTTATTTTATTTATTGACATAATCTTCTCATTAACATGTTTTTTTAAGAGTTGTATTGCAATTTGTGGTTTACTAGCGACCTCGGAAATTGATAAGTATAATTTTGTCCGAGCAATCGGCAGCAGGTTTGTCATGCTCCATTAGACGTCGCTGCTTGCGGGAGCGTCGGGGATCGGGTTTTTATTTTATTACTTATTTATCTCCTTCCCTCTAATATATCATATCTTATCTTATGGCGAGGGAAGTAATGGCTGATCTTTGCATTATGCTCGTGAACGGGTGACTTTGGGTCACAGCTTATGGTTAAATTCGATTGTTGCACATGTAAGCGGGCACGCCATTTATCCCTAGAGGCTCAATTTGGTTAAGTCATTTATTAATTTATTAACATAAGTATGTCGGAAATACGTCATTCAATTGAACAATCAGAACGCCAACGCCATTAAGTGGCGTTCGACGAAGTCTAGGACGTTGTGCTCGACAGAAGCTGAGCGCAGTCTACTAGTGGCGATCGAGCAATGCAGACGTGCACATGTCTAGAAACCGCCGAGTGTTCCGAATACTTGTTCAGTGTACCTATTGTGTGAGAGTATTGTAATTGAGACTTTGAGTGTGAATAATAATTTGATTTAAAAGCAAACGGTGTTTCTATTGCGCAATAACCAACACTTCCCACAGTAAGCCTACTGTAGTTCCAATATCTTGGCTGATATAACCTGGAGAGTTGTACCTTCGCTAACATCACAGAAAGTGGGATCCGTGTATTTTGATACGCAAAATGAAAACAGTAAAAGTGATAGTTGGCGTGGTTAAATCATTGTAACTGTGCAAAAAAAAAATGTGACCGTTGAATTAAAAATTTAAATCATACAAGTCCTTATTGAAGAACTATAAGTGTGCAAGTGGAATGCATTGGCTGCGAGATCATGGTGCACGACAACAGAGAAAGTGCTACATCACTTTAAGTGTCAAGTCAAGCAGCATAGCAATTAACAGCAAATTCCTTCGTATGCTGTGCCTGTAGAAGGCCAGGACATATCGCAGCCCGATGGACGAGTGCAAGTGGCGACAGCTAAGTGGATAGCTGGAGCAGCTGCGGTAGGCAGTGAACAGCGAGTAGATGCTTGAGTCGTATAACGACATTCTACGTACTACCGCCAGACGCGTTAAATGAGAAAAAGTGAACCGTATTGTCTATCTAGTGGTAGTTGTTTGTAGTGCATCCTAACTAAGTGACGTCATATTCTTGCGTTGACGAATATTGGCAACCACGTGTATTCAGCACAGAACAGATGTTATTTTGTGGAACGGCAACATGTGCAGACAATGCAAGTGAAATTCATGGCAGTCACATTTTGAAATGCAAAACACATGGTGACAGTGATAGTGGAAATTGCGGTTCGATTTTTCTAAACGCGTGCGTTTATCCAGACGCTAAACACTCGATTTGTGCCCTGATGTGCCGTGGAATCCAATAAGATAAACCCAAGTTCGACGTGCGATCATAATGCTTCACCGCGGTCGTATGTTTTGTCGTCGAGGATGCAGTGTTGTGCAGTGCAGCTTATTCTGGCTATAAGTAAGGCACTGAAGAGCTTTGCGCCTGTATGCCAGCCGTTCACGTCAATCTGCGTTTTTCAGTTTCAGATTGCATCATTGTTTATGAAGCCAGCAGGAGCCTAGCGGTTGGCATGCTGTCATAGCTGCTGAGCAGCTGCGACTTCTGAGCGGTTCTGAGCGTGACAGATCGAAGGACGGCAAACAATTTGCAGGCTGCAATAGCCGAGTATCATGTCAACATCTGTGAGGTTAAAAGAGTTCAAAGCCGACTGGAATACTTGGTAAGTCGCTCAAGTTTAATTTGAATAGCAAACAAAGCTTTAAAGGGGTTTATACCAATTCGGTGGTTGGATTGATAGTGCTAGGTAATTTTGACATACTTAGCACAAAGCGAGTACTTAAATAGTTTCCCATTGGTGGTAATAGTTTCAACATTTAATTCAGTGCAAACTTTAGAATGAGATATTGCCTGGCAAGGTTGCCACAAGGTCATGTTTCAACTTAGATGTTTTTAATGAAAACTTGGACCTAAGTTTTCGTATTACCGTGACGGTAACAGACTTCCTTACATAACGACAGTTAGGATTAAAGCTACAGAGAATTCTGAGCTATTACAACTTTTCTGCTCTAGGTAGTGTTGTCAAGAGTGTTGACTTAGCATTCCCGTGGGGAAATGCGAGTGTAGAAATTGTGTTTTACTGAGCTATGGGATAGCTGTTGACTGTGAATAAGATACCTGCTGTTTTGATTATTCAATTTAATGATTGTTTGATGACTGTCAGTGGTACATGGACTCGATAATCCCGAACCAAACTCAAACCTAAAGCATTTATTTCAATCGAACTACTATTCATCAAACTTCGAACTATTGTGGCCAATTAATTAGAAACATGAAGATGAGGAATAGCTGTGTATTGAAACGTTGTTGATAATCTCTCATCTCTACTTTCGCGATAGCAAATAGGTGAAATACGGATTTCAATGAACCGCATCAAAAAGCTTTATCTGTAGAATTTTTAATAAACGAAGTTGCAAGAGCTGACAGTAGATGAGTAGTGATGTAGATACCAGATCTTTTAAAATGCGCAACAAATTTTAATGCGGTTTCATCGACACAAAATTAAATGTGTTTATCATTTTTTTGTGGTAATTTGTTAAAATCTAATATATAAAAATCTCGTGTCATGGTGTTTGTTACCGAATTCCTCCGGCTCGACCGGTTTTCATGAAATTTTGTATGTATATTTGGTAGGTATGAGAATAGGTGGTAGGCTACATATTATTACGCTAAGTGCTCTGGAAAACGAGCAATATTCAAAAATGTCTGTTTTGAACGACATTTGGCACATGGTTCGATCTCCACCAACAGTTATTATTTTTGTATTTATTTCATCTTTTGAACTATATTTTTAGAATAGAATACTTTTTATTATTACACCACATAAGTAAAAGAAAAAAAATGATGAAGAAAACATTACTTAGGGTGACACAATGGGCGGCCTTATCGCTAAAATCAATCTATTAAAGACCACCTTTGGATGAATTTTAAAGAGAGGAGTGACAGTACTGCAGGTTGTCTTAGGTGTACTATTTATATATACAATAATTACGTAATAGATAAATACATATAAACAATAATAGCAGAGAACCCAAGTAAAGACGATAAAGGAGAGAGAAAATGATTTTTTACCATAGTTTGAAAAGTAGACAAAGATTGAGCACGTCTTACCGACACCAGCAAGGCATTTCATAACAGCAACGCCTGAATCGTAAAAAAATTGTCATAGAATCTGGTGAAAAGCAACGGTATCTCTAGTCTCAAGTTTTCTGATGACCTTAGATATATATTATGTGTGTCATGAAGGAACTTGCAACGTTCCTTAAGATAAGAGGGGGTTGTAGGATTGAACAGAATACGATAGAGCAGAAATAAAATATGAGAATCCCGGCGAAGTCGTATGAGAAGCCACTTGAGCTTTGTACGAAATTCAGAAATGTGATCATATTTGCGCAGGTCAAATATAAATCTTATGCACAGATTTTGAAGACGCTCAAGTTTATCGAGTTGTGCCTGAGTGAGATAGCTGACATTGGCATAGTCAAGGATAGGAAGCAGAAGAGACTGTGCAAGCGCAATTTTAGTGGCAGTGGGAAGAAAGTTCCGCAATGGCCTAAGGGACCTTTTTTGTTTTTACTATTTATAGGCTCGCGTTTGACCACTATCTCACCTGATGGTAAGCGATGATGTGGTCGAACATGGAGCACGCTTACCTAGAAGTAACCTATTCACTCTTGACTTAAATACTCCCAGGTTATAGCTATCAGGAAACACAGACTCCGGCAGAGAATTCCACTCCTTAGCTGCACGCACTATGAATGTGTTCCCAAAACGTTTTGTGCGCGTGGGTGGGATGTCCACCATATACCGGTGGCGCATCACCGTTCGTCTTGTGGTCCGATGATGGAACGGGCTTGGCGGAATCAAATTATGCAATTCCGTCGCACATTCCCCAAAATGCAACCGGTAGAAAACCGACAGGCTAGCAACTTGTCGTCGATGCTCAAGACTTTGGAGCTTCGTCACGACGAGCCTATCATCGCCGATAATCCTCTTGGCTCGTTTCTCAATTGACTCAAGGGCATCAAGCTGGTATCTGGCAGATCCGTCTCAAAGATGAGAGCAGTACTCCATACATGATCGAACTTGCGCTTGATAGAGTTTGAGCAGCTGTTTCGGCGTAAAGTACCGTCTCACCTTTGCTAGGATCCCCAATTTCTTTGCAACCACTTGAGCTTTTGCCTCTATGAAAGGGCCAACATTGAGGGTAGATGTTAATGTAACCCCAAGAAGCTCAAGTTGGTCGGTTATCGGCACGGTTGCACCTCGGAAAGATGGAGCTGGGTGGAATTGGCTCCGTTTAGCGGAAAATAGACACGCTTGGGTCTTAGCAGCATTGAACTTGACCAGATTGGCTTCGCCCCATTCTGAGACAGCCTGTAAGGACTCGTTCAAGCGCTCAACCATAGCCTCCCGGAGAAACCGGATCTGCGACCCATCAGGTCGTGCGTCGGACACGTATCTCTCAGCAACAGCAGATCTGACAGCAGATCAGACCTGGCAGATGCAAACATTTTACGGCTTACGTCCTGGAGCTGCAGACCCCAAGACAGATGTTTGTCGATCCAAACCCCAAGGTTCTTAACCTTCTCACTTATAGGAATAATAGTTCCGTTAAACTGAACCTGGGGAAGCTGAGACCAATTTACTTTTGGAACATCCTTGAACTGACAACAACAATGACCTGGTTCTTTGACGGATTAACCTGAAGACCATTTGCCTCACTCCATTCACAAATTTTAGCTAAATTCTTGTTTATTGTAATAATCGCATCAGCCAAGTCTGCGAGGGAAGCTTGTTTGTAGATTTGCATGCATAAAGGTGGTAGGAAGAGAGAAGATATTTGGAAACAGCGTTGATAAATATTGCGTAGAATAAAGGAGATAAAACGCCACCCTGAGGTACACCGGCAGTTGTATAACACTAGGAAGAGTTAGATTCTTCTATACATATACGTTGCCGGCGGTCATACAGGTAACTACGAAACCAGTCAATCGCCGTTGGAGATATGTTAAGCGAGCGGAGTATGCCAAGCAAGATACCGAAGTCGACAGTGTTGAATGCATTACTGAAATCTAGTAAGCAATAAACCGTCGCTTAATTCAATAAATCAATGCTCTGCTTCTTTTGGTCGTAGCGTGAACTTATAAAGCCTTCCTCGATAAATGGGCTATCTAACACTGAAAGAATTTTTCGATTCGAACCAGAAGTTAAGACTAGCACGTTCAACCAAATAAACAAACTCTTCAGCTTTATTATCAATCATCGATGTATATAAAATTCTTCCGTTACTGACTGATTAAGTGACTGACAGAAAACGCACAAACAAAACTAATGATTGTAGAAAACTAAAATTTGGCATTTAAGCTTCTTGGGGAGTGTAGGAGAGCACTAAAAGAGGTTTTCCCAAAATTCTTACGGGAACAAGAAAAAACGGTATATGCGCGCATGAAGTCGCGGGCAAAAGTAAATAAACAAAACGGTTTAGAAAAAATATGATACTCACTATGTCATTAATCATTACGCCCATTTTAAATGATTCAATAGTCACTTGGACGTACAACAACGCGTGAGTGAATATTTCCAAAATGTAGTAAAGTATCTGAAATAAAACGTAATTAAAAAGATTATTTGAAAGCAACGCATCAAAAAAAAGCACTTCATTTAATCGTATTGTTAGATACTTACGAAATATTGAAAACAATCTTTGTGAATTTTATAACACTCTAATATATCAACGTAAATCTGAAACATTTTATTACAGTCTTCTACGTTAGTGTTTTGAATTTGCATTCTCCAAAAAATAACCTTATTTTTCTATAGTTGTACTCCCCGAACGGCATAAAGAATATGAAAATCAAAAACTACCACAAGGTTGCACATACATACAGAAACGTAAGGCAAATCAACCAATATGCAAAAAACAGTGAAAATAGAGACATGACCAGTCAAAGCTACAATTACAGTTACCCAATTCCAAATGATGAAACGGTTAAAACTAGCTTCATTGTTAAGAAATCTGTGCACCTTTTGAAAAGTTAGAACAAAGTTAACAGATTTTATAGTATGAATGACCCCAAAAACAAAATTGATTATAAATCCTGAACAATAGAATAATGTGTCATATAATGAGGTGACGTATAAGAATTCAGTCTTTCCCACGATATCTCGGTAAAAACTCAACATAACCATACGGTAGAAGAATAGAAAAATGAATGTTAATGTTGCAATCATTGAAACAAAGGTGGAGATGAGACCATTCGGGGTTATTTTATTATTTTGTATACAATACTTGGGACAGAACATAACATATTGCATCAGATTCAGAGGAAAAAGCATTGACTGTAAGTCTTTGTCCACTTCTTTGTGTACAACATTTTTTACATGACATTTTTGTTTGGTAACTTGAATTGTTTTCATTGTTACAAGTTAGTGACTGTACCATGTAGCTAAAAGGTAACAGTCAATGTTTTCACTGCGCAGACAAACCTCATAAAGATAATTGGGGTGAAATTGATCATATTTTATACAGGGTGGAAAGTTGAAGCAGCCCGGAGGTAAAAAACAACCATACATTTTTTTTTTGTATTTTTAGCATAGTTATTCAAAAAGACGCTTATCTGCGTAGAATGTTTGAAAAATCTCCATCTCTTTCTAATTGTTGATATTTATTAGTGCTGTTTGCTGTTTAGCCAATTCAGTGGCTGATGCGACGGGAGCTAGCTAACGATGCCTGCTTTGCTAAGGTATAAAAATCCTACGATTTTTACTTTATGAAATAAATTTAAAAATTATCTGAAGAAAATTTTCAAATAAGTGAAATTGAGACAAACAAAAATAATGAAAATAACCAATGACGCTTGTAAAAATGCTTTTGGCATGAATTAATTATTTATTAAAACTTGTATTTTGATTTTTTGCTTTGGGAAAAACTAAGTAAGTTCAAATATCATCCTGTGTAATCTATTTAATTGCTAAATTCAATTATTCAGGATGATGATGATGATTATTAATTTTTCAAAACCAACCAAGTGATCATGGCATACCGCGGTTCATTTCCTGATGTTTTTAATGGATCACTATAAACTTCAATATGCTGACATACGGAATACATTAGAATTATTAAAAGGAATGAAACTGATACCCTTAATCTACTTTTTTATCTTTTTTTTAAAGATGGGAAATCATCAAATGACTCCTCCCTCTCTGGATGAAGCAGAAGGGAGTGTCAGACTCTTATTGACTAAAACCCATCCGTGTTCCTCCTAATGCCCTTTGCGTTCCAGGGCCGAACAATTTCTGCAAAACCCTTAATCTACTGCGACTGTGATCGATACGAGTACTTACATAAAATGAATGCATGAATTTGAAAAAGTACCGAATACTTGTATCATATCTCCATACAAGTATTCCGAGTACTATCCAGAGTAAAAGCGCTGTGACTAAAACGGAAGCGGGTGCGACGGCAGACACGGATGGCGGACTGCAGTGTATCGTGAATACCCCCTGTAGTCATTTTTAACCGACTTCGAAAAAGAAGCCGGTTACCAATTCAGACGTTTATATCTATCTATCTACTAGCTGACCCGCGCAACTTCGTCTGCGTCACATTTTTCACTATGTTCCGCTCCTATTGGTAGTAGCGTGATGAAAAATATAAACGTCGATTAATGGGCTATCTAATATTAAGAGCATTTTTCAATTCGAACCAGTAGTTTAGTTCCTGATATTAGCGCGTTCTACCATGAAAATTGTAAATGTGTGTTTATGTTTTCGAGCGTTTGGCACTCGTGGGCTGCAGCTGGAAATCAGCGTCAGGTGGTATACCCTGTGTTGCCATCTAGCGTTATGCTGAGCTGAAGCCCTTTTGGCGTTAATAGTTTTAATTATTTATTTGTTTAATTTTAAAGTGTTTTTATTAGTATATTGATAAAACCACAAATTTCTTTCTTTCAAAACAAACTCTGCAACTTTATTATATTAAGTACCACCTGTTGCCCGTGACTTCGTTCGCGTGTTTGTCGGATGGTTAAATGATATCGTTAGGTAAGATCGCTAAGATAAGATATACGAAATACGATTCAAAATGCCGACCAGCCCTAGTAATTTTTCGTAATGAGAAACGCTTTAACTATAACGCTTTTCTATACACGATGTTGAATAAAGTTGCTAGGGTTGTTAACACGCAATAGAGAGAGCTACATAAAATTGGCCATGGGAGACTCCGTTATCCTTCCATTTGGTCCGTAGTGCGTTGGTGTCCTGGCTAGGTTAGCCAGACTAGCTCCGCCTAAATGCACAGAAGTCTCCTGGGCGCTTCATAGGTTTCGCGGAGCGACTTCACCGTTCCAAAGATTTTTCACGTCGGGAAGCAAAGGTAGAAATACCCTCCGAATAATAATTATTCGAAGGGTATTTCTACTTGGGCTGTGCAGTCGTTTAGTTACAGTCAGATTATACCTTAATAAGTAAATACCTCTTTTCAACATAGGCGCCATTGACAGCCAAATGTGCAGAAGTACATCGAGGTGCTGAAATGTTTGTACAAAAACGCCACCATGTCATACCGACTTCAGGATCAGAACTCGAAACCTATTCTTCTGCAGCCGGGTGTGAGGCAGGGACACGTCATTTCTCCGAAACCATTCACGGCCACAATGGAGGTTGTCTTCAAGGTTTTGGACTGGAAAAGGCTAGGCATTAATTTCAATGGCGAGTATATCAGCCACCTTCGATTTGCCGATGATATAGTCGTCATGGCTGAGACTACGGAGGACCTCAGTACAATGCTCTATGGCCTCAGTAGAGTTTCCGAAGGAGTGGGTCTTACTATGAACATAGACAAAACCAAAATTATGGTAAATACCCATGTAGCACCCACTCCTATCAAGATCGGAAACTCTACAGTCGAAGTTGTAGACGAGTATGTCTAACTAGGACAAACGGTCCAGTTAGGTAGGGCCAACTTCGAGAAAGAGGTCAACCGTCGAATTTGACTCCGCTGGATAGCGTTCGGGAAGTTGTGTGGTATCTTCTCATCCCACATACCACAGTATCTCAAAACAAAACTGATCAGTGCGTGTTGCCAGTGATGACATATGGAACTGAAACATGGTCGTTCACAACGGTCCTCATCAGAAGCCTCAAAGTCACTCAAAGTGCAATGGAGAAGACAATGCTTGGAGTTTCCTTGCTTGATCGAATCAGGAATTATGATATCCGCAAGAGAACCAAGGTTACCGACATGGCCCGAGGATCGCCAAATTAAAGTGGCAGTGGGCAGGGCATATTACTCGTTGAACAGATGGTCAGTGGGGTCGAAAACTTCTAGAGTGGCGACCACGTATCGGAAGACGTAACGTTGGGAGGCCTCCCACAAGGTGGACCGATGACCTGGTGAAGGTCGCGGGTAGCCGATGGATGCGAGTCGCGCAGGATCGGTCGTTGTGGTGACGCTTGGGGGAGGCCTATGTCCAGCAGTAGACGTCTTTCGGCTGATATGATTATGATGATGGAAAAGCAACCAAGACATTTTTTCAGACTTTTTTGCATTAGTTGGTGACTAAATAAGTGTTTGTTTCAGTCTGTTGCTCATTAGAAGACGGCACACTAAGAACTTGACTTCCACGAAAACTGGCTAGCTGTGGCAGCCGACAAACGTTGGTTTAAAATTGAACGGTACGCCTTTTCCCAGCAGTAAGACTCCAATAGATGAACATCTTCGAGAGTAGTGAGAAACTCGTTGATGCGCATCGATACTGAATTGGAAAACTATTGCGGCATGTCGTTTAGCAAACGTCAAGTACGAACCATGTACTGATAAGAAGTTCTGATGATATTGTAACACTCCAATATATTTACAAAAGCTTGACTCAGTCTTTTACAATAGGTTTCATTGTCAATATCACAGCAGTTTTGCAGATTTTGAACTCTAATATTCCGTAAATTGAGTTTATCGCTTAACAAAGTTGTCAGTTTAATCGCATACACCATATGTACATCCAAATAAAGTAATACTTAACCCTGCCAGTATATGATATAAATGAAGTCGAAGCATTGCCAAAATAACAATAAAGATTGTAGGAAACACACCTACGATCAAAATCACATAGATCCAGCCGCAAATGACGAATCGTTCAAAATTTAACTTTTTATTAAGAAATCTATGAACGTCTTGAATTTTCAAGACGAAAGTAATATTATTTTTCATTTGCGACAAATTGACAACGTAATTCATGATGAACCCGATAGAGTAAAATATAAAGTCGAAATATGAGATGATGTACATCTCATAAACATATCGCCTTACATCACTGTCATAATGCAGCTTGTAGATGCGGTATAAATAAATAAGTATAGATACTGTAATGACACACAATGATAGAAAATTCGTTAGAACACTGTTTGGTTTAATAAAGTCATTTGTAATAGTATACTTGGGATAGAATATAGTACTTTGCATTAGGTTTAATGGAAAGAACATTGTTTGCAAATCTTTATCAAATAAGTTATCTCCTTCAATTTTCTGTAATTTTTTTGTTCTTCGCTGTATTTTTTTCTTTTATGGCGTTCATTTTGTTTATAGTTTAGGGACACGAGTAAACCATTACAGCGATGTTATTTGTATGGAACGTAATTGATCAGATTATTTTTTTGACCACATCTTAATATAGCTTTTATGAAATTAGAAAATTAATGGTGACTGTTGTATAACTTTCTAATTATATTAAAGGAGATATTTCATTTTTGTATGAGGCGCCGCATAACATTTACCTTTTACCTGTGGTGTTACAGCTTTAGTGCCATTATAAAAAACGCTGTGGTGGACAAGATCTATCAGAATAAAGCACTTGTCTTTTGGCATTTTCACATTTAGACAAAAATGTCCTTTAAATATTTTATTTGTCGGGAGAGTTTACCGTATTGGCGGGATGAACATATAAATATTTGACAGTTACGAAACCCATGAACATTTTGTATGTGAAAATGGTTTTTCTTTTATTTATGTTTTTCGTTAATTTTCCAATATTTTTAATAGCTATTCTGCTATTCGGGACGGAGACAAACACAACAAATGAAAAACCATGAAAATCGGTACAGCTGTTCTCGAGTTATAAGTGTTCGAACAAACCCGACTTTGTTTTTATATATTAAGATTTCTTTAAAATTTTGCAAAGGCACTCGGCTGGAAGTCACACATATTCAACAAACTGTCATAGAAACTGAAGTAAGATTTTGGCTGATTGCTATGATGTTGCTCCGGTTTTCATTCCCAGGATCTCCCTTGTTTCCAATTATTATCTATTTAGATTCGAGACTGTTCAATTACCAGTGAGCCCGTGATACGTCATAGCCAGAAATTATCCGTTGCAAGCTTCATCGTCCAGTGGATCATGGGGAACTGTAGATCCTCAGGCAGTGACTCCAGAGACGAACTCGCGAAGAGAATTTCCGAGACTACTTCTGGACCCGTACCCACTTCTCATCCTATCTTTATCAAAGTTTCGTACATGCATTTGCCAGAAATCAACTGAACTTCATGACAACAAATGGTCACGGGCTACAAATTGCAGGCAGGCAAAAATGGCAATATCAAGCCGATACACGCGACTAACTGAACGACTTTTCAGCCCAAATACAAATACCCTCTAAATAATAATTTTTTGGAGGGTAATTTATTTAATTGCTAAATTCAATTATTCGCGATGATGATGACGATGATGATGATGATTATTAATTTTTCAAAACCAACTAAGTGTCATGGCATACCGCGGTTCATTTCGTGATGTTTTTAATGGAAAAACATCAGGATTTTTTTCTCTCATTTTTTAACCGACTTCGAAAAAGAAACCGGTTACCAATCCAGATGTTTATATTTATCTGTCAACTAGCTGACCCATGCAACTTCGTCTGCGTCACATTTTTCATTAACATTCCGCTCCTATTGGTCGTAGCGTGATGAAAAATATAAACGTCGATTAATGGCCTATCCAAGGCCTCATTTCCAGGATGAAATCGGCGACTGATTTCTCGGCGTTGAAGCAACTTCTGCACATTTGGCTGTCAATGGCGCCTATGTTGAAAAGAGGTATTTACTTATTAAGGTATAATCTGACTGTAACTAAACGACTGCACAGCCCAAGTAGAAATACCCTTCGAATAATTATTATTCGGAGGGTATTTCTACCTTTGCTTCCCGACGTGAAAAATCTTTGGAACGGTGAAGTCGCTCCGCGAAACCTATGAAGCGCCCAGGAGACTTCTGTGCATTTAGGCGGAGCTAGTCTGGCTAACCTAGCCAGGACACCAACGCACTACGGACCAAATGGGAGGATAACGGAGTCTCCACTCTACTCTATCCGTTGCGGGGGTAGACTTCTCTTCGGTTTGATTTTCCCATGGCCAATTTTATGTAGCTCTCTCTATTGCGTGTTAACAACCCTAGCAACTTTATTCAACATCGTGTATAGAAAAGCGTTATAGTTAAAGCGTTTCTCATTACGAAAAATTACTAGGGCTGGTCGGCATTTTGAATCGTATTTCGTATATCTTATCTTAGCGATCTTACCTAACGATATCATTTAACCATCCGACAAACACGCGAACGAAGTCACGGGCAACAGGTGGTACTTAATATAATAAAGTTGCAGAGTTTGTTTTGAAAGAAAGATATTTGTGGTTTTATCAATATACTAATAAAAACACTTTAAAATTAAACAAATAAATAATTAAAACTATTAACGCCAAAAGGGCTTCAGCTCAGCATAACGCTAGATGGCAACACAGGGTATACCACCTGACGCTGATTTCCAGCTGCAGCCCACGAGTGCCATACGCTCGAAAACATAAACACACATTTACAATTTTCATGGTAGAACGCGCTAATATCAGGAACTAAACTACTGGTTCGAATTGAAAAATGCTCTTAATATTAGATAGCCCATTAATCGACGTTTATATTTTTCATCGCGCTACTACCAATAGGAGCGGAACATAGTGAAAAATGTGACGCAGACGAAGTTGCGCGGGTCAGCTAGTAGATAGATAGATATAAACGTCTGAATTGGTAACCGTCTTCTTTTTCGAAGTCGGTTAAAAATGACTACAGGGGGTATTCACGATACACTGCAGTCCGCCATCCGTGTCTGCCGTCGCACCCGCTTCCGTTTTAGTCACAGCGCTTTTACTCTGGATGGTACTCGGAATACTTGTATGGAGATATGATACAAGTATTCGGTACTTTTTCAAATTCATGCATTCATTTTATGTAAGTACTCGTATCGATCACAGTCGCAGTAGATTAAGGGTTTTGCAGAAATTGTTCGGCCCTGGAACGCAAAGGGCATTAGGAGGAACACGGATGGGTTTTAGTCAATAAGAGTCTGACACTCCCTTCTGCTTCATCCAGAGAGGGAGGAGTCATTTGATGATTTCCCATCTTTAAAAAAAAGATAAAAAAGTAGATTAAGGGTATCAGTTTCATTCCTTTTAATAATTCTAATGTATTCCGTATGTCAGCATATTGAAGTTTATAGTGATCCATTAAAAACATCAGGAAATGAACCGCGGTATGCCATGATCACTTGGTTGGTTTTGAAAAGTTAATAATCATCATCATCATCCTGAATAATTGAATTTAGCAATTAAATAGATTACACAGGATGATATTTGAACTTACTTAGTTTTTCCCAAAGCAAAAAATCAAAATACAAGTTTTAATAAATAATTAATTCATGCCAAAAGCATTTTTACAAGCGTCATTGGTTATTTTCATTATTTTTGTTTGTCTCAATTTCACTTATTTGAAAATTTTCTTCAGATAATTTTTAAATTTATTTCATAAAGTAAAAATCGTAGGATTTTTATACCTTAGCAAAGCAGGCATCGTTAGCTAGCTCCCGTCGCATCAGCCACTGAATTGGCTAAACAGCAAACAGCACTAATAAATATCAACAATTAGAAAGAGATGGAGATTTTTCAAACATTCTACGCAGATAAGCGTCTTTTTGAATAACTATGCTAAAAATATAAAAAAAATGTATGGTTGTTTTTTACCTCCGGGCTGCTTCAACTTTCCACCCTGTATAAAATATGATCAATTTCACCCCAATTATCTTTATGAGGTTTGTCTGCGCAGTGAAAACATTGACTGTTACCTTGTAGCTACATGGTACAGTCACTAACTTGTAACAATGAAAACTATTCAAGTTACCAAACAAAAATGTCATGTAAAAAATGTTGTGCACAAAGAAGTGGACAAAGACTTACAGTCAATGCTTTTTCCTTTGAATCTGATGCAATATGTTATGTTCTGTCCCAAATATTGTATAAAAAATAATAAAATAACCCCGAATGGTCTCATCTCCACCTTTGTTTCAATGATTGCAACATTAACATTCATTTTTCTATTCTTCTACCGTATGGTTATGTTGAGTTTTTACCGAGATATCGTGGGAAAGACTGAATTCTGATACGTCACCTCATTATATGACACATTATTCTATTGTTCAGGATTTATAATCAATTTTGTTTTTGGGGTCATTCATACTATAAAATCTGTTAACTTTGTTCTAACTTTTCAAAAGGTGCACAGATTTCTTAACAATGAAGCTAGTTTTAACCGTTTCATCATTTGGAATTGGGTAACTGTAATTGTAGCTTTGACTGGCCATGTCTCTATTTTCACTGTTTTTTGCATATTGGTTGATTTGCCTTACGTTTCTGTATGTATGTGCAACCTTGTGGTAGTTTTTGATTTTCATATTCTTTATGCCGTTCGGGGAGTACAACTATTGAAAAATAAGGTTATTTTTTGGAGAATGCAAATTCAAAACACTAACGTAGAAGACTGTAATAAAATGTTTCAGATTTACGTTGATATATTAGAGTGTTATAAAATTCACAAAGATTGTTTTCAATATTTCGTAAGTATCTAGCAATACGATGAAATGAAGTGCTTTTTTTTTTGATGCGTTGCTTTCAAATAATCTTTTTAATTACGTTTTATTTCAGATACTTTACTACATTTTGGAAATATTCACTCACGCGTTGTTGTACGTCCAAGTGACTATTGAATCATTTAAAATGGGCGTAATGATTAATGACATAGTGAGTATCATATTTTTTCTAAAGTGTTTTGTTTATTTACTTTTGCCCGCGACTTCATGCGCGCATATACCGTTTTTTCTCGTTCCCGTAAGAATTTTGGGAAAACCTCTTTTAGTGCTCTCCTACACTCCCCAAGAAGCTTAAATGCCAAATTTTAGTTTTCTACAACCATTAGTTTCGTTTGTGCGTTGTCTGTCAGTCACTAAATCAGTCAGTAACGGAAGAATTTTATATACATTGATGATTGATAATAAAGCTGAAGAGTTTGTTTATTTGGTTGAAGAGCCTAAGTAAATAATTTCGTGGCGCGATTTAGCATCCCTCTCCCCGAGCGCACCGCACACTCTCCTCGTACTCCCGCATCAAAAGTTAAAAAAATCGAATATAGCGACATCCCGTCAACTAATTCAAACCGCCAAATAATTCAGGGTTACTCGCAAGCAAATTATATTAACATATATCGATACTCTTATTAACAACCTTTTTAAAGAAAGAATAAAATAAATATTCAAAGTAGACAAATAGTAAAGTTATTCGTGTTATATCATTATCTGCCTACAACTACACCCAACTATTTTCTGGTCGGCTTCCAGTCAAACCCGATTAAGCTGAATACGTATTTTACGTAGAGCGGCTGCCTACCAGACCTCCACGTCCTCAACCCATTAACTGGGTAACACGGAACTTCTTGACACGGCAGGAGTCAAGTTTATTGGCTTCTGACTGCCAAAGATCTACAAATGACAGCCGAGACCAACGGCTTAACGTGCTTTCCGAAGCATGGAGGGAACTCGGTGTGTTAAGATGATCACCTAACCACAGACTAACCTTGGCAAGCGTTGCTTTACCTTGAAAATCCACCCGTGCGGCTGTTATTCTTTAGCCACGAGCTCCTCCATGTTTCATTCGTGTTATATAGAGTGGTCAAATTGGATGTTCAACTTTATTTTGCCACCAAGCTAAGGCCAAGGATTGCAGTTCAAAGGCCGCCATTTTGTTTTTGAGACTTTTCAAGACATTGATCATTACATTAACTTCATTCGAAAGTTCTAATACAATTGAAGAACTTCCAAATCATATTCATCGCTGATGGTATGTAATAAGTAAGAGCCTATGCACACGGCGTATTTTTACTGCTCCGACGACGCACGTTTTGGGAACGCGGTTCCACGGCGTTATAGGTAAAAGGACGAAAAAGCAGATCGTCGCATTTGCATCGATTCAAATGTGCGTACAAAGCGATACAAACGCGCGCAACAAGCGCATTCAAAGTATGTGTGTATCGAGTTTATTTACTAAGAGGGGACTCTAGTCCCGACGAATTTGATAAATAGGTATTTAAATAAACTATTTCCGTTGCGTCGCACTGTGCCCTGTCAAGTGAAGTGCGAAAACGACAACTGCATCAGAGGCTGATTTTACCTAAAAAAACCTTGACCAAAAGACGTTTTGTATTCCACTGTTTTATTCTTCAAAACTGGACTGATCTATAAAAATTTCGTATCAAAATTTAGAAGAAGACTACATCTATGCTTCTATTATTTTCTATTTTGATAAAAAATTATCAAATTTGTCTGATAGTCGTCTAAACATGGCGGTAAAAACGGGCTGTTTTTTCGGGTTTTTAGATAGTCATAATGCTTTAAGTAATTATGTTTTGGTAAAAAAAGATAGAGGCACGTATTAATTCAATCTAGATGTTTTTGGAAAAAAAATCATAGGTCTAGCAGCGGAATACGTTTGTATGGAGAAAGGAAATACGTTTGTGGGAGTTACCCACTAGAGTCCCCTCTTAATTGTCGGAGAAAGGTGTGGGGGAGAGGCACTGCATGGTTTACTTGTCAGTCACACGACATCCGACAGCAGTTCGAATTTTTCCCCCATCTTTTATGATTGGGCAATGTTTTAAAAGTTGTATTAAAATGACCATCACTCAATCTTCTTTCGCTCGTGAATGGGTCAAACCAATAACGTCGCTTATTTTTTATACTTTCAGTAATAAAGCCAGCGTAAGCAGTGCTGTCTCGTCAGACTCCATTTTACTACTGTTGAGGAGTCTGGTGAAAACACAGAGATTTCTATACAGAAATACAACGCGCGACTGCAGCGCTTTTATACCGTCTATCGCCGTATCAGCGCGTTTGTATCGATACAAATAGGTTTCCACAAAATTTTTGTATTCAAATATTAACCATCGGCGCCTGAACTTCGTTTAAAGCGCGTTAGCACGCATCATCACGATCGATCGATGAGGCCTTACACACGATAGGCTTCTCGCGATTTTCAGCAAAACGGTAAGTTTTATCATAAAATTAGTTCAGACAAAAATTGTAGATCAGATAAATAATTATCTATAAAAATGGCTAGATACTTTTTTCCTAAGAGCCACCGTTTCTGAGATATATCGATTCAAAAAGTTGGAAGAGTTGTAATCGTCATAATATGCACACGTTTCCACACCACCTTGAGCGATCACTCAGGTCTCAAAGAGCTGAGAATCTACACTGACGGATCAAAGACAAGCACCGGAACCGTAGTTGCAGGCGGATTGCGTGGGCTTTATCCTGGCGGTCTATGCCATAGAAGCCAGGGGAGTCACGGACACCCACATTCGCATACTCTCCGACAGCGCCTCAGTCCCTCAATTCCTAAGGAAGCATCACACCACCTCGAAACTCATACAAGAATGCCACAATGCTAGAACGCATCACGGTGACCAACCGCAACACTGTGACGCTGCTGTAGATAAAAAGACACAGCGGATCACAAGGAAATGACGCGGCCGATGAGCTGGCCACGAGGGGATCTGATATTGTGGCTGTTGGAGCCGAACCCATAGTCCCACTCCCCTTCGGCCAGCTGCGCACATGGCTACAAGTACACACCCACAAACAAGCGGAACGCTGGTAGGCCTTAGCACCCCGCAGCAGGCAGTCCAGGGAGGCTATGCCAACCTTGAACAAACACTTACACACGATAGCTATTACGGACAGTCCTTTATGCAGAGCATGCATGGAGGAGGAGGAAACGGTATCGCACGTACTCCTTGAGTGCATAGGCGTTACCGAAATACGGAGTCAAATAATAGGGTCACAGAACTCGCTTACAGCTGTTTTTACACACCGGGAAAACTAATCAGCTAGTCTATTCTGTAAGTAACTATTTCGATATCGAGCTTCACCTGAGTGACAAAACTCCAAGTGAGCTTAATTGCACACAACATAAAGGTCTTAATTTTAAACTCACCTCGAATTTCACTGTCGAGATACGAAAATGTTGTTGCAGAATAGCACTACTGTTTCTGGAGGGAGGTTGGCTGGTTGGAGTATTGGCTCACGCACAATGGTCCAACATCAGGACTAAGTGCGGAAACCAACCACGTTTTTGTGACTTTTGACCCCAAGTAATTTTTTTCCAGGTATCGGATCGATAAGGCCTTTTTAAATTTCATTTATCATAGTGTTTTGAACAATCCTACCAATTTTGAGCTGGGTGCGATTATTGTAACTTCACTCCTATTTTTTGGTCTAATTTGACCGGACGAATACCTATTGATTGGTTTTAGAACTAATATTTTAATTCTGTACCGCAACAACATTACAAATCAAATAATAAACATCGAATCATCTAAATAAAGGCGTCAATGTCTAATAGAATCACGAATAAGTATGTTTGGGGCTAGAATTATGAGCAGTAGAGACTGCAAGGAGGTCAGAATCATGAAGGAGTAAAATTTTCGGAACTGACTACTATTTATTTACTCTTCATTTCTTTTAAAGTAGGTGTGGAGGCCTCTGACCTCATTCCTATCTTTATGATTATGCGTTATACATTTTTTGAATTATTCTCACTTCCCTCTTGACCTAGTTCTGAAATTCACGCAGATGAAGTCGCGGGCAAAAGCCAGTTTCTAAACTCAATTTTTTTCGTAAACTGGCAAGTTTAATTACATGACATATTGATGTTTGACGTCTTTCATAGCACGAAATAAATTAATTTATTTTAGCCTGTTTCTTAAGATAAATTTTGAGATAAGAGCTATAAAAATAGACACTCCAGTCCAGAAAAAAAAATGCTATAGCTGTAAATGCTTACGTGACTGAAAAACAATGTTTGTGGATGTTCTATACACAGAAGTGAAAGTGATGATTTTATAATGATTTGCCGGTGTTATTAGCCACTATTAATTTCCTGTGATATGAATCCTTTGTTGCGTTCAGGTATGTTCCCAAACGTTGTGCTTTATCTAGTTTCAGTCTTTTATTTCATACCATTTTATACATCATTTCAATGTTGGCACGAATAGAAAATAACTACGATTATATATTGTTCAAGGTCACAAAATTACAGTGAAAATAATTTCATAGCACGAATTTTAATAAATTATAACTTTAAGCTGCTGAACTATGTAAAATATTGTAAAAAAAAAATATTTAAATTACGAAAATCTGACAGCTCGGATCTGCAAAAAAGTGACATAGGTGCTACGTTGACAAGGCCCACGGACCATCTAAACTGACCTGAATCGACAGTGATGCAAATACTTTTAAAAGGCAAAAGATGAGATGGCGATAGAATGAGGGCGGCACGGAATAAATAACGTAAGTGCCAAAATTAATTTTCGGATTTTATAACATAAAAGTATAACGAAATCAAAATATATTAAGAATTTAGCTAGATAAGATTATTTTCTATGTATAAAAGTAGTTTTCATAGAATCAATACAATGCATTACGCCATGAAAATGAAAATGGCAAAAAGACAGACCGAACTTTGCAATTTTTTTCTATCGAGAAAATTTCTTCGTATCGTGTATTCCTTTAGAATTTAGGTAGATCATAAAGTCAAGAAACATGAACCGAAATATCTAATGCCTATTATAGGTACTTTACGAGAAAAAACAATTCTCAAAACGGCCTTATTATTTGCATAGCCCCTGAACGTGCTAGTCTTAACTTCTGGTTCGAATCGAAAAATTCTTTCAGTGTTAGATAGCCCATTTATCGAGGAAGGCTTTATAAGTTCACGCTACGACCAAAAGAAGCAGAGCCTTCCAGCTGTTATATCATCCAACTAAGCTTTTTTAAAATGTAAATTGGTAATAATGTATTGTTGCATAGATTTGTCACTAAACATTGGAAGTCATCTGACTTTCACTCTTCCCAAGTAACTCTCGTGCGCGCTTTGCTCCTAAACATTTCCTGTTTCCAGAGATTTCTTTCTCTATATCTCCGGTTTTGAGTACTTTGTGGTACGTGGCTAATTTTGAGCGCGGAGAAATTGGTCGAGTTGAAGGGAAGAGCGTATCTTTTAATTTATATGGACTAAGAACGATAATAAAACAAGAGCATAAAATGTAGTTTGCCTGGGCAGAAACATACCTGAGCAATTTGACATTAAAATCATTGCGCAAGTATCTTCAACACTTTTTATGGCTAAATAGAATTTTTCACATTGCATGCTCAACATTGTTTGATAAGCTAAATCCTTCAGAATCCAAAAAATAACAGTCAGGGCTCCAACGATTGCGATATCCTGAAATGATAAAAATCATCCACATATCACGTCTGAAAAATGTGCTGTTGGACATGAAATAGTGTCCCCCCCATTACATGAATCTGCCTAGAGCTGAACAGAGTGCCTAGACAATATGTCATTCGAGCTAAAAAACCGGTCAAGAGCGAGTCGGACTCGCGCACCAAGGGTTCCGTACCATCATATAAAACGTGAATTGTTTTTAAATTTTCAGCGGCGAGGCCTTTATTCGTTGAGAATTATAACACTGCGGTGTACATTGCAGTCTTAGATCAGAAACATCTCTTGCCCGCTAGTGGAACTAATGTAATGTTTGTTGATGATTTCTGAAAAAACGCGCTTTTTACAGAAATCGTTTTATTTTTCCTGTAATCTTTACATAAACTTCTATCACATACAATAATTCAGATTTTTCTCTATAAAACATCGGAGATAAGGGTCAATTTTTTCTACATTTTGTTATCAATAGTCGAAAATTACGCGGCCTAAACTAAAACAAAATATGTCTGAGAATTTACAAATAGCGTTCTTTCATATGATAACCCACATGCCCTAGTAGCCCCACTTCGAAATTATAGAACGCTTTTCAGTCGCTCTAGCAAAAAAATTAAATTATACCTAAAATTTTATTTCTTTCTTATTTGCAAAATATTTGAGCAAACGTCATCTTAAACTATTCCAAATTTCAAGTTGATTGCATTAGTAGTTCTGAGATATCCAGCTGGTACAGACGGACAGACTTTGTCACACCATAAAGGTTATTTTTTACCATTTTGGTACGGAAGAGTTCTAATGCAAGGAAGGTATACCTTATTTATCGGTTATATTACTGCTACAAAACATTTTGTCTCTGAAAACCACCTGGTTTTTACAGTCGATGACAAAAAATGTTATTATTTTTTTTGACAATTCTTTTTCCAAATTAATAAACCAAGATTTGATTGATATTATGATTTAGAATGGTTCGCGTTTTCAAATTGTATTCAAGTGATATCACTGCCAGAACGTCCCGTACTCTTGACAGACCATAATTATATTATACTCTAGCTGACCTGCGCAAATTCGTCAGCGCCACATATTTTATTAATGCTCTGCTTCTTTTGGTCGTAGCGTGAACTTATAAAGCCTTCCTCGATAAATGGGCTATCTAACACTGAAAGAATTTTTCGATTCGAACCAGAAGTTAAGACTAGCACGTTCAGGGGCTATGCAAATAATAAGGCCGTTTTGAGAATTGTTTTTTCTCGTAAAGTACCTATAATAGGCATTAGATATTTCGGTTCATGTTTCTTGACTTTATGATCTACCTAAATTCTAAAGGAATACACGATACGAAGAAATTTTCTCGATAGAAAAAAATTGCAAAGTTCGGTCTGTCTTTTTGCCATTTTCATTTTCATGGCGTAATGCATTGTATTGATTCTATGAAAACTACTTTTATACATAGAAAATAATCTTATCTAGCTAAATTCTTAATATATTTTGATTTCGTTATACTTTTATGTTATAAAATCCGAAAATTAATTTTGGCACTTACGTTATTTATTCCGTGCCGCCCTCATTCTATCGCCATCTCATCTTTTGCCTTTTAAAAGTATTTGCATCACTGTCGATTCAGGTCAGTTTAGATGGTCCGTGGGCCTTGTCAACGTAGCACCTATGTCACTTTTTTGCAGATCCGAGCTGTCAGATTTTCGTAATTTAAATATTTTTTTTTTACAATATTTTACATAGTTCAGCAGCTTAAAGTTATAATTTATTAAAATTCGTGCTATGAAATTATTTTCACTGTAATTTTGTGACCTTGAACAATATATAATCGTAGTTATTTTCTATTCGTGCCAACATTGAAATGATGTATAAAATGGTATGAAATAAAAGACTGAAACTAGATAAAGCACAACGTTTGGGAACATACCTGAACGCAACAAAGGATTCATATCACAGGAAATTAATAGTGGCTAATAACACCGGCAAATCATTATAAAATCATCACTTTCACTTCTGTGTATAGAACATCCACAAACATTGTTTTTCAGTCACGTAAGCATTTACAGCTATAGCATTTTTTTTTCTGGACTGGAGTGTCTATTTTTATAGCTCTTATCTCAAAATTTATCTTAAGAAACAGGCTAAAATAAATTAATTTATTTCGTGCTATGAAAGACGTCAAACATCAATATGTCATGTAATTAAACTTGCCAGTTTACGAAAAAAATTGAGTTTAGAAACTGGCTTTTGCCCGCGACTTCATCTGCGTGAATTTCAGAACTAGGTCAAGAGGGAAGTGAGAATAATTCAAAAAATGTATAACGCATAATCATAAAGATAGGAATGAGGTCAGAGGCCTCCACACCTACTTTAAAAGAAATGAAGAGTAAATAAATAGTAGTCAGTTCCGAAAATTTTACTCCTTCATGATTCTGACCTCCTTGCAGTCTCTACTGCTCATAATTCTAGCCCCAAACATACTTATTCGTGATTCTATTAGACATTGACGCCTTTATTTAGATGATTCGATGTTTATTATTTGATTTGTAATGTTGTTGCGGTACAGAATTAAAATATTAGTTCTAAAACCAATCAATAGGTATTCGTCCGGTCAAATTAGACCAAAAAATAGGAGTGAAGTTACAATAATCGCACCCAGCTCAAAATTGGTAGGATTGTTCAAAACACTATGATAAATGAAATTTAAAAAGGCCTTATCGATCCGATACCTGGAAAAAAATTACTTGGGGTCAAAAGTCACAAAAACGTGGTTGGTTTCCGCACTTAGTCCTGATGTTGGACCATTGTGCGTGAGCCAATACTCCAACCAGCCAACCTCCCTCCAGAAACAGTAGTGCTATTCTGCAACAACATTTTCGTATCTCGACAGTGAAATTCGAGGTGAGTTTAAAATTAAGACCTTTATGTTGTGTGCAATTAAGCTCACTTGGAGTTTTGTCACTCAGGTGAAGCTCGATATCGAAATAGTTACTTACAGAATAGACTAGCTGATTAGTTTTCCCGGTGTGTAAAAACAGCTGTAAGCGAGTTCTGTGACCCTATTATTTGACTCCGTATTTCGGTAACGCCTATGCACTCAAGGAGTACGTGCGATACCGTTTCCTCCTCCTCCATGCATGCTCTGCATAAAGGACTGTCCGTAATAGCTATCGTGTGTAAGTGTTTGTTCAAGGTTGGCATAGCCTCCCTGGACTGCCTGCTGCGGGGTGCTAAGGCCTACCAGCGTTCCGCTTGTTTGTGGGTGTGTACTTGTAGCCATGTGCGCAGCTGGCCGAAGGGGAGTGGGACTATGGGTTCGGCTCCAACAGCCACAATATCAGATCCCCTCGTGGCCAGCTCATCGGCCGCGTCATTTCCTTGTGATCCGCTGTGTCTTTTTATCTACAGCAGCGTCACAGTGTTGCGGTTGGTCACCGTGATGCGTTCTAGCATTGTGGCATTCTTGTATGAGTTTCGAGGTGGTGTGATGCTTCCTTAGGAATTGAGGGACTGAGGCGCTGTCGGAGAGTATGCGAATGTGGGTGTCCGTGACTCCCCTGGCTTCTATGGCATAGACCGCCAGGATAAAGCCCACGCAATCCGCCTGCAACTACGGTTCCGGTGCTTGTCTTTGATCCGTCAGTGTAGATTCTCAGCTCTTTGAGACCTGAGTGATCGCTCAAGGTGGTGTGGAAACGTGTGCATATTATGACGATTACAACTCTTCCAACTTTTTGAATCGATATATCTCAGAAACGGTGGCTCTTAGGAAAAAAGTATCTAGCCATTTTTATAGATAATTATTTATCTGATCTACAATTTTTGTCTGAACTAATTTTATGATAAAACTTACCGTTTTGCTGAAAATCGCGAGAAGCCTATCGTGTGTAAGGCCTCATCGATCGATCGTGATGATGCGTGCTAACGCGCTTTAAACGAAGTTCAGGCGCCGATGGTTAATATTTGAATACAAAAATTTTGTGGAAACCTATTTGTATCGATACAAACGCGCTGATACGGCGATAGACGGTATAAAAGCGCTGCAGTCGCGCGTTGTATTTCTGTATAGAAATCTCTGTGTTTTCACCAGACTCCTCAACAGTAGTAAAATGGAGTCTGACGAGACAGCACTGCTTACGCTGGCTTTATTACTGAAAGTATAAAAAATAAGCGACGTTATTGGTTTGACCCATTCACGAGCGAAAGAAGATTGAGTGATGGTCATTTTAATACAACTTTTAAAACATTGCCCAATCATAAAAGATGGGGGAAAAATTCGAACTGCTGTCGGATGTCGTGTGACTGACAAGTAAACCATGCAGTGCCTCTCCCCCACACCTTTCTCCGACAATTAAGAGGGGACTCTAGTGGGTAACTCCCACAAACGTATTTCCTTTCTCCATACAAACGTATTCCGCTGCTAGACCTATGATTTTTTTTCCAAAAACATCTAGATTGAATTAATACGTGCCTCTATCTTTTTTTACCAAAACATAATTACTTAAAGCATTATGACTATCTAAAAACCCGAAAAAACAGCCCGTTTTTACCGCCATGTTTAGACGACTATCAGACAAATTTGATAATTTTTTATCAAAATAGAAAATAATAGAAGCATAGATGTAGTCTTCTTCTAAATTTTGATACGAAATTTTTATAGATCAGTCCAGTTTTGAAGAATAAAACAGTGGAATACAAAACGTCTTTTGGTCAAGGTTTTTTTAGGTAAAATCAGCCTCTGATGCAGTTGTCGTTTTCGCACTTCACTTGACAGGGCACAGTGCGACGCAACGGAAATAGTTTATTTAAATACCTATTTATCAAATTCGTCGGGACTAGAGTCCCCTCTTAGTAAATAAACTCGATACACACATACTTTGAATGCGCTTGTTGCGCGCGTTTGTATCGCTTTGTACGCACATTTGAATCGATGCAAATGCGACGATCTGCTTTTTCGTCCTTTTACCTATAACGCCGTGGAACCGCGTTCCCAAAACGTGCGTCGTCGGAGCAGTAAAAATACGCCGTGTGCATAGGCTCTTACTTATTACATACCATCAGCGATGAATATGATTTGGAAGTTCTTCAATTGTATTAGAACTTTCGAATGAAGTTAATGTAATGATCAATGTCTTGAAAAGTCTCAAAAACAAAATGGCGGCCTTTGAACTGCAATCCTTGGCCTTAGCTTGGTGGCAAAATAAAGTTGAACATCCAATTTGACCACTCTATATAACACGAATGAAACATGGAGGAGCTCGTGGCTAAAGAATAACAGCCGCACGGGTGGATTTTCAAGGTAAAGCAACGCTTGCCAAGGTTAGTCTGTGGTTAGGTGATCATCTTAACACACCGAGTTCCCTCCATGCTTCGGAAAGCACGTTAAGCCGTTGGTCTCGGCTGTCATTTGTAGATCTTTGGCAGTCAGAAGCCAATAAACTTGACTCCTGCCGTGTCAAGAAGTTCCGTGTTACCCAGTTAATGGGTTGAGGACGTGGAGGTCTGGTAGGCAGCCGCTCTACGTAAAATACGTATTCAGCTTAATCGGGTTTGACTGGAAGCCGACCAGAAAATAGTTGGGTGTAGTTGTAGGCAGATAATGATATAACACGAATAACTTTACTATTTGTCTACTTTGAATATTTATTTTATTCTTTCTTTAAAAAGGTTGTTAATAAGAGTATCGATATATGTTAATATAATTTGCTTGCGAGTAACCCTGAATTATTTGGCGGTTTGAATTAGTTGACGGGATGTCGCTATATTCGATTTTTTTAACTTTTGATGCGGGAGTACGAGGAGAGTGTGCGGTGCGCTCGGGGAGAGGGATGCTAAATCGCGCCACGAAATTATTTACTTAGGCTCTTCAACCAAATAAACAAACTCTTCAGCTTTATTATCAATCATCAATGTATATAAAATTCTTCCGTTACTGACTGATTTAGTGACTGACAGACAACGCACAAACGAAACTAATGGTTGTAGAAAACTAAAATTTGGCATTTAAGCTTCTTGGGGAGTGTAGGAGAGCACTAAAAGAGGTTTTCCCAAAATTCTTACGGGAACGAGAAAAAACGGTATATGCGCGCATGAAGTCGCGGGCAAAAGTAAATAAACAAAACACTTTAGAAAAAATATGATACTCACTATGTCATTAATCATTACGCCCATTTTAAATGATTCAATAGTCACTTGGACGTACAACAACGCGTGAGTGAATATTTCCAAAATGTAGTAAAGTATCTGAAATAAAACGTAATTAAAAAGATTATTTGAAAGCAACGCATCAAAAAAAAAAGCACTTCATTTCATCGTATTGCTAGATACTTACGAAATATTGAAAACAATCTTTGTGAATTTTATAACACTCTAATATATCAACGTAAATCTGAAACATTTTATTACAGTCTTCTACGTTAGTGTTTTGAATTTGCATTCTCCAAAAAATAACCTTATTTTTCAATAGTTGTACTCCCCGAACGGCATAAAGAATATGAAAATCAAAAACTACCACAAGGTTGCACATACATACAGAAACGTAAGGCAAATCAACCAATATGCAAAAAACAGTGAAAATAGAGACATGGCCAGTCAAAGCTACAATTACAGTTACCCAATTCCAAATGATGAAACGGTTAAAACTAGCTTCATTGTTAAGAAATCTGTGCACCTTTTGAAAAGTTAGAACAAAGTTAACAGATTTTATAGTATGAATGACCCCAAAAACAAAATTGATTATAAATCCTGAACAATAGAATAATGTGTCATATAATGAGGTGACGTATCAGAATTCAGTCTTTCCCACGATATCTCGGTAAAAACTCAACATAACCATACGGTAGAAGAATAGAAAAATGAATGTTAATGTTGCAATCATTGAAACAAAGGTGGAGATGAGACCATTCGGGGTTATTTTATTATTTTTTATACAATATTTGGGACAGAACATAACATATTGCATCAGATTCAAAGGAAAAAGCATTGACTGTAAGTCTTTGTCCACTTCTTTGTGCACAACATTTTTTACATGACATTTTTGTTTGGTAACTTGAATAGTTTTCATTGTTACAAGTTAGTGACTGTACCATGTAGCTACAAGGTAACAGTCAATGTTTTCACTGCGCAGACAAACCTCATAAAGATAATTGGGGTGAAATTGATCATATTTTATACAGGGTGGAAAGTTGAAGCAGCCCGGAGGTAAAAAACAACCATACATTTTTTTTATATTTTTAGCATAGTTATTCAAAAAGACGCTTATCTGCGTAGAATGTTTGAAAAATCTCCATCTCTTTCTAATTGTTGATATTTATTAGTGCTGTTTGCTGTTTAGCCAATTCAGTGGCTGATGCGACGGGAGCTAGCTAACGATGCCTGCTTTGCTAAGGTATAAAAATCCTACGATTTTTACTTTATGAAATAAATTTAAAAATTATCTGAAGAAAATTTTCAAATAAGTGAAATTGAGACAAACAAAAATAATGAAAATAACCAATGACGCTTGTAAAAATGCTTTTGGCATGAATTAATTATTTATTAAAACTTGTATTTCGATTTTTTGCTTTGGGAAAAACTAAGTAAGTTCAAATATCATCCTGTGTAATCTATTTAATTGCTAAATTCAATTATTCAGGATGATGATGATGATTATTAACTTTTCAAAACCAACCAAGTGATCATGGCATACCGCGGTTCATTTCCTGATGTTTTTAATGGATCACTATAAACTTCAATATGCTGACATACGGAATACATTAGAATTATTAAAAGGAATGAAACTGATACCCTTAATCTACTTTTTTATCTTTTTTTTAAAGATGGGAAATCATCAAATGACTCCTCCCTCTCTGGATGAAGCAGAAGGGAGTGTCAGACTCTTATTGACTAAAACCCATCCGTGTTCCTCCTAATGCCCTTTGCGTTCCAGGGCCGAACAATTTCTGCAAAACCCTTAATCTACTGCGACTGTGATCGATACGAGTACTTACATAAAATGAATGCATGAATTTGAAAAAGTACCGAATACTTGTATCATATCTCCATACAAGTATTCCGAGTACCATCCAGAGTAAAAGCGCTGTGACTAAAACGGAAGCGGGTGCGACGGCAGACACGGATGGCGGACTGCAGTGTATCGTGAATACCCCCTGTAGTCATTTTTAACCGACTTCGAAAAAGAAGACGGTTACCAATTCAGACGTTTATATCTATCTATCTACTAGCTGACCCGCGCAACTTCGTCTGCGTCACATTTTTCACTATGTTCCGCTCCTATTGGTAGTAGCGCGATGAAAAATATAAACGTCGATTAATGGGCTATCTAATATTAAGAGCATTTTTCAATTCGAACCAGTAGTTTAGTTCCTGATATTAGCGCGTTCTACCATGAAAATTGTAAATGTGTGTTTATGTTTTCGAGCGTATGGCACTCGTGGGCTGCAGCTGGAAATCAGCGTCAGGTGGTATACCCTGTGTTGCCATCTAGCGTTATGCTGAGCTGAAGCCCTTTTGGCGTTAATAGTTTTAATTATTTATTTGTTTAATTTTAAAGTGTTTTTATTAGTATATTGATAAAACCACAAATATCTTTCTTTCAAAACAAACTCTGCAACTTTATTATATTAAGTACCACCTGTTGCCCGTGACTTCGTTCGCGTGTTTGTCGGATGGTTAAATGATATCGTTAGGTAAGATCGCTAAGATAAGATATACGAAATACGATTCAAAATGCCGACCAGCCCTAGTAATTTTTCGTAATGAGAAACGCTTTAACTATAACGCTTTTCTATACACGATGTTGAATAAAGTTGCTAGGGTTGTTAACACGCAATAGAGAGAGCTACATAAAATTGGCCATGGGAAAATCAAACCGAAGAGAAGTCTACCCCCGCAACGGATAGAGTAGAGTGGAGACTCCGTTATCCTCCCATTTGGTCCGTAGTGCGTTGGTGTCCTGGCTAGGTTAGCCAGACTAGCTCCGCCTAAATGCACAGAAGTCTCCTGGGCGCTTCATAGGTTTCGCGGAGCGACTTCACCGTTCCAAAGATTTTTCACGTCGGGAAGCAAAGGTAGAAATACCCTCCGAATAATAATTATTCGAAGGGTATTTCTACTTGGGCTGTGCAGTCGTTTAGTTACAGTCAGATTATACCTTAATAAGTAAATACCTCTTTTCAACATAGGCGCCATTGACAGCCAAATGTGCAGAAGTTGCTTCAACGCCGAGAAATCAGTCGCCGATTTCATCCTGGAAATGAGGCCTTGGATAGGCCATTAATCGACGTTTATATTTTTCATCACGCTACGACCAATAGGAGCGGAATGTTAATGAAAAATGTGACGCAGACGAAGTTGCATGGGTCAGCTAGTTGACAGATAAATATAAACATCTGGATTGGTAACCGGTTTCTTTTTCGAAGTCGGTTAAAAAATGAGAGAAAAAAATCCTGATGTTTTTCCATTAAAAACATCACGAAATGAACCGCGGTATGCCATGACACTTAGTTGGTTTTGAAAAATTAATAATCATCATCATCATCGTCATCATCATCGCGAATAATTGAATTTAGCAATTAAATAAATTACCCTCCAAAAAATTATTATTTAGAGGGTATTTGTATTTGGGCTGAAAAGTCGTTCAGTTAGTCGCGTGTATCGGCTTGATATTGCCATTTTTGCCTGCCTGCAATTTGTAGCCCGTGACCATTTGTTGTCATGAAGTTCAGTTGATTTCTGGCAAATGCATGTACGAAACTTTGATAAAGATAGGATGAGAAGTGGGTACGGGTCCAGAAGTAGTCTCGGAAATTCTCTTCGCGAGTTCGTCTCTGGAGTCACTGCCTGAGGATCTACAGTTCCCCATGATCCACTGGACGATGAAGCTTGCAACGGATAATTTCTGGCTATGACGTATCACGGGCTCACTGGTAATTGAACAGTCTCGAATCTAAATAGATAATAATTGGAAACAAGGGAGATCCTGGGAATGAAAACCGGAGCAACATCATAGCAATCAGCCAAAATCTTACTTCAGTTTCTATGACAGTTTGTTGAATATGTGTGACTTCCAGCCGAGTGCCTTTGCAAAATTTTAAAGAAATCTTAATATATAAAAACAAAGTCGGGTTTGTTCGAACACTTATAACTCGAGAACAGCTGTACCGATTTTCATGGTTTTTCATTTGTTGTGTTTGTCTCCGTCCCGAATAGCAGAATAGCTATTAAAAATATTGGAAAATTAACGAAAAACATAAATAAAAGAAAAACCATTTTCACATACAAAATGTTCATGGGTTTCGTAACTGTCAAATATTTATATGTTCATCCCGCCAATACGGTAAACTCTCCCGACAAATAAAATATTTAAAGGACTTTTTTGTCTAAATGTGAAAATGCCAAAAGACAAGTGCTTTATTCTGATAGATCTTGTCCACCACAGCGTTTTTTATAATGGCACTAAAGCTGTAACACCACAGGTAAAAGGTAAATGTTATGCGGCGCCTCATACAAAAATGAAATATCTCCTTTAATATAATTAGAAAGTTATACAACAGTCACCATTAATTTTCTAATTTCATAAAAGCTATATTAAGATGTGGTCAAAAAAATAATCTGATCAATTACGTTCCATACAAATAACATCGCTGTAATGGTTTACTCGTGTCCCTAAACTATAAACAAAATGAACGCCATAAAAGAAAAAAATACAGCGAAGAACAAAAAAATTACAGAAAATTGAAGGAGATAACTTATTTGATAAAGATTTGCAAACAATGTTCTTTCCATTAAACCTAATGCAAAGTACTATATTCTATCCCAAGTATACTATTACAAATGACTTTATTAAACCAAACAGTGTTCTAACGAATTTTCTATCATTGTGTGTCATTACAGTATCTATACTTATTTATTTATACCGCATCTACAAGCTGCATTATGACAGTGATGTAAGGCGATATGTTTATGAGATGTACATCATCTCATATTTCGACTTTATATTTTACTCTATCGGGTTCATCATGAATTACGTTGTCAATTTGTCGCAAATGAAAAATAATATTACTTTCGTCTTGAAAATTCAAGACGTTCATAGATTTCTTAATAAAAAGTTAAATTTTGAACGATTCGTCATTTGCGGCTGGATCTATGTGATTTTGATCGTAGGTGTGTTTCCTACAATCTTTATTGTTATTTTGGCAATGCTTCGACTTCATTTATATCATATACTGGCAGGGTTAAGTATTACTTTATTTGGATGTACATATGGTGTATGCGATTAAACTGACAACTTTGTTAAGCGATAAACTCAATTTACGGAATATTAGAGTTCAAAATCTGCAAAACTGCTGTGATATTGACAATGAAACCTATTGTAAAAGACTGAGTCAAGCTTTTGTAAATATATTGGAGTGTTACAATATCATCAGAACTTCTTATCAGTACATGGTTCGTACTTGACGTTTGCTAAACGACATGCCGCAATAGTTTTCCAATTCAGTATCGATGCGCATCAACGAGTTTCTCACTACTCTCGAAGATGTTCATCTATTGGAGTCTTACTGCTGGGAAAAGGCGTACCGTTCAATTTTAAACCAACGTTTGTCGGCTGCCACAGCTAGCCAGTTTTCGTGGAAGTCAAGTTCTTAGTGTGCCGTCTTCTAATGAGCAACAGACTGAAACAAACACTTATTTAGTCACCAACTAATGCAAAAAAGTCTGAAAAAATGTCTTGGTTGCTTTTCCATCATCATAATCATATCAGCCGAAAGACGTCTACTGCTGGACATAGGCCTCCCCCAAGCGTCACCACAACGACCGATCCTGCGCGACTCGCATCCATCGGCTACCCGCGACCTTCACCAGGTCATCGGTCCACCTTGTGGGAGGCCTCCCAACGTTACGTCTTCCGATACGTGGTCGCCACTCTAGAAGTTTTCGACCCCACTGACCATCTGTTCAACGAGTAATATGCCCTGCCCACTGCCACTTTAATTTGGCGATCCTCGGGCCATGTCGGTAACCTTGGTTCTCTTGCGGATATCATAATTCCTGATTCGATCAAGCAAGGAAACTCCAAGCATTGTCCTCTCCATTGCACTTTGAGTGACTTTGAGGCTTCTGATGAGGACCGTTGTGAACGACCATGTTTCAGTTCCATATGTCATCACTGGCAACACGCACTGATCAGTTTTGTTTTGAGATACTGTGGTATGTGGGATGAGAAGATACCACACAACTTCCCGAACGCTATCCAGCGGAGTCAAATTCGACGGTTGACCTCTTTCTC